>JAUPFN010000006.1:27196825-28631975 GCA_036924255.1 Apodemia mormo | reverse complement strand
TTAATCGTCAATACCTACCTAGTAGTCTCATACCTAGTTTACGCAAGGCAAACCTGCGGCTATTAGGTATTTCATGCATTAAAAGCTCCCGCCTGGCAACAAAATTATATCAGCTGTGTACCTAAAATTTATTGTGACCTGGATTCTTATTTCTAACTCTGAGTGAAACTATACTTAGTTATTTGTGTAGAGATTTTTTGCTTAGTAAGAACTAGGTACATACATTCTAAAACAATCGTGGCAAATAATCCAATATAACTAATTAAGGTATCTTTTTGTTATGAACACACATTACATAAATTACTTCATCACACAATATCCACCTTCAAAGTCAACTATTCACATGTGTGTTCAGTGTAGGTACCTAAATCTATTCCGTGATTCATAGGAATTTTACAATGTATTATCTGACATGGTTTCAACTTACAAACTGTTTTAATGGCATAATACTTACCTCTAGTTTTGAGCAGGTAAATCATAGCTATTATCACTATTATTACGCACAATTCTGAAAATTTAGTAAAACTTTCTCGTTGATTACACGACACTTCGCAAAATAAATAGGCATTATCATTAAGAATTAAGACACAACACAACACAACCTTTCATAACCATTTTTGACAAACAAACCTACGCATTGATTCGCCTAGAAGTCCTTTGAAGTATTACAGACACCGCGCGAGCCGTGAGCCGTCTTAACACGGCCAACCAAGCGCCCGACTTAGGCCTTGCTCACACAAACTACTGTCTATTTTCCGCGGGTATTTTATTTGCGCAAATTATTTTTCGTTACACATGAAATTTGACATGGCTAGCACTGCTAAAAAAATGTCAGGAATCGGAATGTTCCCGGTGAGTTGATAGGCTCGTTTGTTACTATCACTACATGGATGATGGAACTTAGTACCTACCTAAAGTTAGTTTTAGGTGCACCTCTTACCTTTCTAAGTAGTAGCTATTTCAGGAAAAAAATCATTTTTTTACTACGTTTTGTTTGATTACACCTTAGATCACAGATTTTATAAAATACTAGCCGTTGCCCGCGGCTTCGCACGCGTGCTTAGAGTTTTTTGTGAATGTCAAAAATTAACCACGCAAGCGAAACCGGGGGCAAAGGCTAGAATACAAATACACCTTCCTCTTGAATCACTTTAATATTAAAAAAACGCATCGAAATCCATGGAAACAAATTTACAACGATTAAAACCATATGCGGGCAAAGCCGCATGGAAACGCTAATAGTATCTGCATGCCCATATCTTCGAAAGGGTAGGCAGAGGTACAGCTAGTGTACCCACGATTAGCCGAAGATACTTCCTAATAATACAATTATATCAAATAGTCGATACAATAATATTAACTGCTAGTTAACCAGTTAATTATTATCTTTAGCAACGAAAACTATTGCTAATTTTAGCGATTGCCGGATTACAGATCAACCAGTTCATTCATTCAGAAAAATTAATCTTTTTCATCAAAATATTGTTTATCATACTGGAAACAAAAAAGTATAAGTTAACTTTAAAGCCGCCGCCGGTCGTCTGCACGGGCCTTTAGAACTTACACGTGTTTTGCGGCTTATACAAAGTGCAACGAAACGCTTTAATTGGCGAAGAGACCACTTTCGGAAAGTGACAAGACACTCCCTTTTTTCTGCCATTTTGTTTTTATGTAAGATCATAATAATAATATGTAGTTCCGTATATTTTTAGTTAACTTTTTTGTCACTTTTATGATAGAGTAATGCCGGTTTAGGCATTTCTTAGTAAGGTACTGGGTTCGATTCCCAGTTCGCCTGGTAGAATGGAGGGTAATTCTTCTTAAGGCACTCAAACTAACACGGGAAAAGATTTTTTTATTTAAGGTGCAAGGGGTCCCACCATCTTCGGGACCCAAGACAACCTTGTCTGCACGTGGTACACCCTGCTGTACAATTGTACAATGAAAGAGGTCCTGGCACCGAGACGAGGTTCCTCCAGAGAGGTTCGGAGGTTAGACGGTAGTCGCTACGGCAAACTCAAAACCGCCAAAAAATAAAAAGCGAATCTTGGGTTCCTAGCGCAAGCGTGGGGAATAACCGGAATAAACTCTAAGATGAAGATTATTTTTAAATTTGTTTCACTGAACCCTAATTAGTTCAGAAAAGTACCTAGATAATTTTAAAGGCATTTTTTATTCAGTTGCCGTTTGTCTTTGGACAGCGCAACTATTGCTATTATTGCCGATTTTCTGTGAATTTTACTTAATACTCATTGATTTGAAATCGCGATTATAAAAATGTCACGTAGAAATAATAATGACCGTCACCTTTACACTAATAGTGAATTTTACGAAATGATGCCATGTGTTGGTGCTGCTAGGAATGGTAGCATTAATGAAGCGAGGGAGATTTACCGA
Source organism: Apodemia mormo (assembly GCA_036924255.1). NCBI lineage: Eukaryota > Metazoa > Arthropoda > Insecta > Lepidoptera > Riodinidae > Apodemia > Apodemia mormo. Next base: position 28,629,578 of record JAUPFN010000006.1, on the reverse strand, counting down.
CAACGGTTTATTGAGGGAAGGCCACCAGCAGAACAAGGTCATTTACCTCCGTACTCGGTATTCCGTAACATGTGTTTACGATTTCAGCGTACTGGTTCCTTCCACCGCGAACGAAACGTTGGACGTCCTAATTCAAGAGTTGGTACTGCTATTGAGTCTCGAATTCTACATCATTTTAACGAGAATCCTCGGACCAGCACACGCCGATGCAGTGCTGTTAAATGTAAACCATATGGTGGTGTGGCGTACACGGCAGGATGATGGACGACATCCATACCATTTTTCAAAGACTCGGGAGATAGGACTTGCAGACCATATGCCCAGAATTGACTTTTGTAGGTGGTACCAGAAGCGTGCTGAAGCAAATCCCGAATTTGCTTTCAATATTTTATGGACAGATGAGGCTTCTTTCACAAGAAATGATGTGCTCAATTTACTTACTTATAAATTAATTTGAAGACAGTGTTGCTTTATTATTGCCTGTAAATAGTGAATTTGGATTAACGTGTAATAATCAGTGACGAAAGTGATATGTAAAAAAATGCTTATTAAATGTGTGTAAATACGAGTAGGCGGTATTCTTCATGTCTATGTGTGCGTCACGCTATTCATTCAACGTGTTGCTGACGTCACATCACTTTCATCTTTAAGATAGGGGTGTGAAAATAAATTTTAACTTCTTATTTTACTAAATTTATATGAAACAAAAAATGTGTGCCTTTTGATATAATATTTTACCAGGTGTTTGTTTAGTTCATGTACATGTATGCCCTTGAAAGTTAGTGCTTATTTTTGTTAAACCCTGTATATATCGGCTACAGTCACCAATATGATATTTGTGCGTTGCCATCCCCATGGCAGGGATGTAATACCATGTACGTAAGTTCAAGATCTTCAAGACCCGTCCAAACTGGAACACGAGAGTTGCAAGCACTGGTGTTATTGCGACAAATTGAGAAAAGTGTACGACGGTGATACCAGATCCAGATAAACCGTTGCTAAACTCTACCAACCAAGTAATAATATAATCCTTTTTTTGTCTTTATAATAATATAAGTATCATGTTTTTAAATACCAATCTCTTTCTCCTTGTCCATGAAAACATTTAATCTGATCAAAATATGAACTAACAACTGATAGACAAAGAACACAGGCGATTTGGATTTTAAACATAGGTATTTGCGTGTCGTTAGGAGTGATAAATATTACATAAACCAAAATAATTTTCTACGTTTTTTAAACTAATTAAGAATATCACTTGGAATAACGATATAAAAAATATTGAGACTTTAATTTGATTGACTTCTATCATCATATTTAAGTGTTACCATTGTACAAAACTTTAATTACATTTACTTGTGAAACAGCAATATATTTATATATCACAATCTATACATATAATAAAATCGTAGGAAAGTCAATGTATGTCCGGGGTAAACTCAAAAAGTACTGCATGGATTTACTTCTAATTTTGCATGAATATTACTAATAGGTCGGGTCAACATATAGGCTACATATTATCACGCTATCACATACTGTGCTGTGGGTACGGGAGGTGCTGTGCGGAGTAAACGAAATCCGCGCGGAAGTCGTGGAACGAAGTCGTGGGCAACAGCTAGTTTAAAATAAAAAGTATCAAATATGAATTCTCTCTGTTTGTTGTACTAAAGTAATAGTTAAAATTTCTTTTTTTAATTTATAGTTTCTATAAAATGTCTTGGAAAATTCTTAGAGAATTCTGTCAATCTAACTAAGATTTCTGAGATTAGCAGTTACACTAAAGACACCCAATAACAGATAAATACCTAAATACAGACATCTACTAAGGAGAGAACTAAATGTTTACGTTAACCTTACCTAAATTCTAACTTTATATAGCTACCTTTCCCCAAATTTAATAATATTTATTAAATGCGGATAAGTTAAGAGTTGATATATAATCTTATGGAACATTAAACTTTAAGGTATTAACTAAAAAAAACGATGCATGAAGTCTTACCCGTGTTATTTCTTTTATTGCTACTAGAAAAAAAAACATATAATATAAAATAAGTAGAAAAAAATACTTACAATTTTTACCGACAGTTTAGATATACCATGATCGTGTAATTCATCCTCAAATAAAGTTAAATCGTGATAAAATAGAATGTGCTCTTTCCTCTTTAAAATATCATAATTAATGCTTTCATTGGTAGGCTCAACAATAATGTTTTCAGATAATGTTCCCTTGTAATCAGTTGAAAATGTCCAGTCAAATGATTTCTTTGGCTTCTCTGCATCAGGCCTTATAATAATAAGCACATTTCAAAATAAATATAACAAAGCTATGTATAATGGAGCTCATTATACTGAAAAGAAAAGTATCCGTCTCACATTTCAACAAAAAAGTTTCAATATATATAAGAGGGTAGGCTGAAAAGTAATGCACGCATCTTGGTAACAAAAAGAAATTGCAAGTTTGGACAAATGGTCCCTACAGCAAATTACAATTCAGCATTAAAATCGTGTTAATTTTTCACCTGTTAAGACTTTACGTTTTTCTCAATTGTGTAACAAATGTTTTCTTTCCGTCACAGAAGTTTTCTTCCAACTTTTCTCAAATCCAAAACTTGCTTTCAACTCAAAGTCAAAGCTGTACTGATTAACTTTTAAGTCCCTCCTAAGTAATCTTAAAACTTAAATTGACAAAATTGGGGAAGTAAGAAGGCCGTTTACTTTGTTCGAACTTCAAATTAGAAGAAAATGAATAAAACAGAAGAAGACAATAAAGATATCAGTCCGATCTCTGATGGAATGATGACACGTAATTGACGAATTTCTTTTGACTTATTGTTAAGCCGGCGCCAGACATAGCTTCATATATAATTATTTTTATATAATTGCTTGTAATTTTATGAAACATTTGCAGACATATATAATTACTTGTAATTTTATGATACAATTGCAAAATCTATCAAAACCTCATTGAAAAAGACTCAGACGCGAGTGAACACATTTTAACACATTCCAACTTTGAACGCTTTGATGTGCGATAAAAAACCGAAAACACGTGGCAAATGGCAAATTTTATTCAAACTTTGAACACATTTTCAAAGTCCCGTGCCACGCATTGCAATCAAACAAGTGTTTAAATGTTTAAAGCTATGTCTGGCACCGGCTTTAGAGACGGCTCACATTAGTCAATAGAACGTCTTCTACTTCATAGTGCTGCAAAAATTGCACATGGCATTCTAATGAATGCTTTTGTTCTCGTCTATGAAACGAGCATAGCAACCATTGGAAATAGATGTTATTATTACATATAATTCATACACCTTCACTACATTACAGGACAGGACTACATTACACCTTCGATGCCACACTGATCAAACTGATGGCCCTATAGCTATTTCAGTTTATACTTGAACCTCGCCTTTATACGAGGGCACGATAACCGCGCGCCGCCAGTCAAATATGAAGAAACAATTCATGAAGTAGATGAAAATGAATCTTCTATCAATTTTAACTCGTTAATTTAATAAGAGATGGCGTTAGTAGTAATAAGATTTTAATACAAATTGTACCTTCTTTTTTTTATTTTTATAAAATGGTATTTTTGTGGTAACAAATCTAGACATGAATATAAACTACCACGTCGAAGCTCAAACCTAAAAATGCGATATTTTTTTTTAGTAAAATGTACCACAAAAGTGCATAGAAAGTGGCCTAGTGTAGGGCTCGCTTCGCTCGCCCTGATTAATTAGTAACCACTGCTTTATTTTATAAAAAGTTATTATTTTTTGTTTTTTATATTAAAAACAAAACTTATAGTAAAAGAGCCTAGAAAGATAGCTTTCTGTTTTGGCAACCCGTGCGTGCTAGTGCAGCTTTAGCCATTTTGTTCATTTTGTCATTCGGCTTCATTCTCCCAGACTGAGTGCACTGATTCGTGCAGTCAGTCTGGTTAGTCAATGAAACGAATACACGAATATCTTTTGTTTCATTGCGAATCGATATTTTGTTATAATACATATATTTCTTTTATTTCTCATGTTCCTACATGATCACATTTTTTTATTTATTTCACACACAATTATTAAAGAAAACTCTCAGGTCCTTAATAAAATTAATCGTCATAACTAAATTATCCGTTCAGAAATATTTAATTTCCTGATATACTTAGTTTCTATTAATTAAAGTAGTAGTTGTTTAGATATACTACTATAAACGAGAGGAATCGATCCGGAAATATTCCATTTCCGTATCGAATAATTTTGCAACGTCGTTATTTAGTACTTGTCATAACGTTGCAACACTGAAATTGTCAAATCTGGAATCGAATTAAAATTCCGAGTATAATACAACACTATGTCTCATTCCGCGGAAGCCAAACGCTACGACTGGCATCGTCTAGTGTGCGGAGCAGCGCTGCCAATTGGCGGGTAATTACCCGCATTGCGGGTAATTTGACGATGAACTGAGAAGGCGGGTAATTTCGCGGGTATTTGTTGTCTTGAGGGTAAAAGCGGGTATTTTTATTGTACATAATTTTAGTTTGAATGCTAAGTCAATGCCTATATTTTTACAATGTAAAAACGTTAAAATAATGCATATTGTTTACAGTGAGAGAGTCACCAATGATTGGAACTATTTTAATTATTTCATATTGGGAGAAAATAATGCTACTATGAATGTGTTCGTAAATCTGAAGAAAGTAATAGTCACATTACCTACTTATTCTACTTTTGCTAATGCATCAGTCGAAAAACTATTCAGTAATTTAAAAAATACCAAAATAAACTTTCTAAATACCGACAGTATTGTTGCATTATGAGCTAAACGAGAAGGTATTTTAAAACCTGGTGGCATCGTAGCATGTCAACCTAATGCTGACATCTAAAAACAAAGCTGTGGTACATAAATAAGTTTAGGCCAAATGTTTCATTAAATTTCAAAATTATACGCAATGACACAAAAAAATTGTTTCGTTAAAAGCCCTAAAAATGACCTCTTTACGGGTATTTTAAGTTGGATGGCGGGTAAAAACGGGTATTTTTATGACTGGTTGCGGGTAATCTCATGATTCATGCCTGGCAGCCCTGGTGCGGAGTCTAGTGATCTCTAGCTTCCGAGTAGCAACACGATCGCCGCGATGGGTGTTTGCAAATGTGCGGGATGGAGCGATCGGTCGCTGCATTTAGCTTCTAAAAGCGGCTGAATCGCCGCTCGCCAATGCTTAAAAGTAGCCTGTGTGCGGTCTCTCTAAAAGAGAAACGTCGACGCATCTTTCTCTTTCTATCAACGAGACATTTTCAATTACCACGCGCCTATGGCTTACATACTCTGCCTATATATTAATCTCTCACGTTCACGTAGTTTTCGATCGCGGTTATCGCAAAAAACATGTAACAGTTGCTAAAATTCCGAAAATTAATCCATGAGGATTACTTTTATGTAGATATTATCTGCAATAAGTCACTTAAACTCACTCGACTCAGTCCAAAGTGTAAAGTTCGTTCAGGAAAACTTGGATCACTTCCCATGCATTCATATTCAGGTATTGAGATGTATTCCCATTCAGATAATGCTAGACATATTTCTCAGAACAAAATTTAATGGATAATGAGGATTTTCAAATAGTCTTTGTATTTTGAATCACATGCTAACAATGGTGCAAGTGTTAGAGCAGGTGATCAGAGAATCAGTGACTATGTCATCAATTATTGTTATCCATAGTAATTAAATAGCAATCAATAAAATTATATATAAATACGATATAAATAACATATAGTTCATATTGTTTTATTTTATACTAGCTGTTGCCCGCAACTTCGTCCGCGCAGACTTCGTTTACTCCGCACAGCTCCTCCCCCGTAGGTGATAGCGTGATAATATATAGCCTATATGTTGACCCGACCTGTTAGTAATATTCATGCCAAATTTAAAGTAAATCCATGCAGTACTTTTTGAGTTTACCCCGGACATATAACAGACAAACAGATAAAAATTCTAAAAACTATATTTTTGACTTTGATATCAATTGTAGAACACGCCCCAAGTATTCTTTTAAAAATATATTCAATGTACAGTTTTGACTTTCCTACGATTTTATTATATGTTTAGATAGTATTTTAAAAATATTTTACGCCGTGTTGGTCCCGACCTCCTTTGAAGAATAGGCCAACTGCCGTTCTGCCAGGCAGGTCGTAAAAGGCGACCGATTGGCTATCGAGTCACTATCATCGTGGCTACTAGGTGGAAGAGTTCTGCGTTGTCTCGCCCGGGTCTGATACCACCGCTTTACCTATTCCTGCCGCAACAGCGTCAGTGCTTGTCGCTGTCGTGTTCCGGTTTGGAGGGTAAGGTCATTAACATCTTTGGTGTCTATAAGCGATGGTTGACTCTTTTCATCAGGAGACCCATCTGCTTGTTTGCTATCTTATGATATAAAAAAACATACATGTAGATGGCCAGCTTGACCATAGCCATCACTCAGACACCAAAGATCTTAATGTAGCCTTGCTATTCATTTTGGAATTATGTAATTCCAAATACTTAAGTTTAAATTATTACATTCTTAATAGACTGCTCTTCTTACCACTGAGAAACATAATTACATGCACAGATGTTTTGGAACAAAATTCCTTATGGGGCGTTGCGGAAGAGTACCGTAGCCGGCAAAAAACGTCCGTAACATTAGAAAAAAGCGAAGATTTTTTATAATAAGGTTCCTATCTGGTGTCCCACGACATCACACGGTTTTTTTACACATAATATATCCCCTTCATAAAACAAAATAATACAAAAAAATTACCGAGATTCCTGCCAAGCCTCTGCGCAAGCAACTTCTATTGCTTCCATTTTACAAGCAACGCGTCGAAGGGCATCAAGAGGACTAAAGGTAATTTTAGTGCCATTACTGTGTGCCAATGAGAGAATATTTTTAGGAAATACCATATCAGGAAAATGAGGTATCTTTAACTCCTTAGAGTACCTGAAAATATCATTAAAATATTGAATTAGAATAATATTTTTTGTATATTGCAATTATTTACAATTTGAGAGGAACATTTATACGAATAAGAGCATAAAATAGCGAAAGTTTCCCTGATAATGATGATTTGTCGACTCAAAAAGCTACGTCTTAAAAAACTACAATCAAAGTCAAATATCGTAAATTGGATCAAAATCAGTTAATTCATTTGGAATTTAACAATTACGAAATCTTTCTAAGGTGTTTTTTTTTTGACGTTACTTAGACATTATTCTACCAATTTATTTTGTAGTTAGGACAATATTTTAGAGCTCAAAGATTGCATTAAATGCGATTCGTATTATTGAATATTCACCGTTTTTAAAATGTAGGTACAGCTTTTTAAAAATCAAAATGTAATTTTTAACAATTATTAGGTTTTTGAACGCTGAAAAATGTATCTAATATACATATAATCACCTCTGTGGTTTAGTGGTCCGGCGTTAGTGTTGACCACATGAGGTCCCGGGTTCGATTCCCGGGTCGGACAATTTAAAAAATATATTTTTTCAGTTTTTTGATAAAAACAATGTTGTCCGGGATTGGAAAATGCCCGGTTGGCGATAGGTTTGCCACCTATCTAATTTGTGGGACTAAAGGCCAACAATCCTAAATAGTATGCTGTCACTTCTTGTCTAAAATGAAAAGAATGTACCCTTCAGGGATACGGGCGTAAAGATACTTTTTTTAAATACATGCTTAGATAAAGTTTTTGCATTGTTAGCGGGAAAATTCGGGGATGGCCCGCATGGTGAACCGGTTTTTTTGTCGTTAGATTAGCACAACTGTTTTCTATTTTTGGCGCAAAGTTTGAATCGCATCTGTTATTTAGATTAAATACGGTGCTGTTTTAGTTTGTCATATCTAGTGTGTATTGCGAATTTCATAATGGATAAAAACATCGAGCAGAATTTAAATTTTGCATGGGCAATAAAATTTCGTGTTCGGAGTACTCGAAATGTTATAGAAAGCTTACGGTGACTTCACTATATCAAAATTAAACGCTTATGAGTGATACAAAGCGTTCAAAAGGGATCGAGATGTGATGGAAGATTTCGCTCTGGTAGGCCATCAGTCTTCAACTAAAGTTAACATTGCAATAGGAAATGGCTGAAAATTCTCATTTAAATTTAAGACAGATAGCTGAGCTTTGTGTATCTCACGAGTCCATTATTAACAACAACAGAGTAACATTTTGCCGCTATGCTAGTCCCAAAAGACCTGATTCACTAAAAACTCAATGACTTAGAACGAGTCCATTCCAAGCCAACATTTATAAAACGCATTATTACGGTAATGAGACGTGGGCTTGCGAGCTTGACATACAAACTACTCAAGTAGCTTCGGAGTGGCGCCTACCGCGTTGGGAGTGGAATATTTAGAACTATGGGCGTACCAAAGGAGGAGGGCAGGGTAGCCAGCAACCACTCCCTGGAATTTGTTTACCTCCCTACTATCTCCTGTAGTCGATAAAAATATAGTCTTAAAATGTTACGGCTTCGGTTTCAACTATCAGCCGGACTGGAACAGAAGCTGAATGTTTCAGTTTCGGTTTCGGTCGGTCACCATTTATTATCTGATTCCTTCCCCCCCCCCCCCTCCGTCATTAGCCCAGAACCAGGGTGCATGGTCCCGTTCTTGGCCCAGAACCTGGGTGAATGGTCCCGTCCCTGGCCCAGAGTCTGGGAACATGGGCGTCCATGAGAAGTACAAAAGGATTTGATGGTATACTCGTGACACTGTTACAGAAAGCTTGCAAAAGAAAGGATGCTTAGCAATCTCAGGAAGCATTAGTACCACACCAACTCCAGCACTAAAGGTTTATCTTGGAATTGCCCCACTGCACCTGTATGTCCAACTGGAAGCAAAGATCCTGTCCCAACAGTCCTGGCTAAGGCTCTTAGAAATATAAAGACGCTGTTTCTTCTTACATGACCACATTTAATGAGAGGCAAAACTAAATTCCCTAACAATCGCACTATGCAATGGGTACTGAGAAACCTTTACAAGATAAGAAATATACTGATCAGTGCTACAGAAACAATATTATGTATAGGTACCTCTTCGAGCATCCCTCTACAACCCTAAATCTCTTGAATGAACTGGGTTGGCAGGATTAGACACTACACCTTTGTGGACTTTGGCCAGCACTGTCGCTAAGTACAGTCAAACTCACTTTGATAGATAGACATATAATTATCCTATATCCTTTCTCAGATCTCAAAGCTCAAACTATCCTTGTACCAAATTTCATCCAAATCAGTTCATTAGTTTAGGTGTAAAGAGAGCCAGACAGACAAATTTACTTTCGCATTTATAATATTAGTATGGATTATACTTTTCTTGAAAGTCCCATGCTGGTAATTGTTTTACTCGACGTGGTATACTATATTGTAAGCAAAAGATTTACATCTAATAACAATCTAGTATTATGTCAGTTTATCAATGAATGATAAACTGGTGTAATACTAGATTATTATATTTAGAAAGAAATACAACAAAATAGCAACATTTAGTAAATAGAATATAAAGAAATTATGTAAAAATTATGAAATCGAAAAAAATATCTTATATCTAAACTATTGAGTTTGTTGAGTTAATTTTTTTGTGTATGGTCTTAAAACATATTCCCAAGGCTGTATCAATTACATGGAAACCATTTCTAGCACTCTGTGTAACTATGCAGTAGGTTTGTTATAAATTAAATATAGCCTGCACAGTGTGTCTTCATGGAGTAAAGCATAATTTTAACATAAAAATATTATCAACTAGCTGACTTGGCAAACATTGTTCTGCCTTCTTAACTACTCCTATTTTTTTCTATATTTTCTCACCTTTTAAACTTCCCTGGACTTCAACAATTAATTCAAAACCAAAATAAGTGAAATCGGTTCAGCCGCTCTCGAGTTTTAGCGAGACTAACGAACAGTAACTAATTTTTATATATATGTGTTCCCAGTGGTATGATAAAGGGGGATGAACCTTCCCTATTTTCTTCACCACCTGGAGGTGGTGGAGAAAGAAGACATTCTAAACTGTTACCAATCATTTTAACAAAAAAAATAATTTAATAGTTCTTTAGGAGGGGGTAAGGGGGATGAAAAACTACCTCTCGGAAAAGGTGGTACGGTTCTACACTGTTAAACTTTTGGTAAGTTTGGAAAAGTTGCATCTTAAAAAACGGGGAGGAATCTAAGTGATCCACTTCCCTCATAGCACCACTTTACTAGAAATAGTTTCTTATGGCAGTGTTTCTAAACCTGTGGACTGCACCACGGAATATGTGTATAGGGGTCCGCCATCTAATCTTTAGACATTTGAATTAATAAAAAAATGCCAGCAAGTCTCGTAATTGCTACACTTATTAACACAGGGTATTTACAATTGAAATCGATTTGAGATTACAACTAGTAGTAACATCAACCCAAATATTACTTATTTCGTTACAAAAAGCAGCACCAACCTTCACATTTATAGAGAATTTTTTATTTTTATATATTCTTTTTGCAGTACATAATAAATAATCCTAAACTTATTCCTGTGTTTTTCATCAAGGGGTTTGAAAAAGGAGTTTGAAATTATGCTTAATTTTCTAGGACTGAAAAAGGTTAGGAAATGCTGCCTTATGGAATCAAAACTCTACAAGGTAGCCTCTCAAGGCAGCATACTTCTGATCATTAATTACATTTTGATATGTTTGAGCTGTTATATTGCTATATGTTTAAGTTATTATTATTCTGCACCCAATACCGTCTTTACCATTAGGGCACTCGGGGCCAGTGCCCAGAGCCCCCATCCTCAGCGGGCCCCAGAGAACCGACAATTTCTCTCACATTTAATATCAAAATATGGTCGGGCACATTACACTTTTCTCGTTGCACGAACGTCAATCATTTTCAGATTTATTCAAATCAATGCATTTATGTGAATAATTTGATTCGAACACCATTATACCTTACCATTTTAGTTTATAATCTATAGTCAATGTCTATTTTCAAGTTACTTATTTGATTTTTTATTTAGTTATTCCAAAAGGGCCCCGAATTCTTGTGTGCCCAAGGGCCCCAGCATAGTCTAAGACGGCCCTGTCTGCACCACACAGCAGAAGCACATGGGAGCTACAACATTGCTGTAAAAGGTTGGGTTTCTAGAAGTTCTTCCAATAATCCCTCATTCTTCTTTTTTGCCAGAGTTTTTTAAAAACCAAACTTTTGTACATTTTTACATTAGGTTCATAACTTTTGAAACTGTACCCCACCCTCCAGTTTTGCATTCCTATTTTTTTTTGTAGAAAGGTATATATTTATTTAACCTTACTGCAAAAAATTCAATTTCTAGAAATTCATACTTTTTAGAAAAAAAAATAGTTTTGTTTTTTCCGAAACTTACAAATTATTTGTGAGTTCATTGATAAAATTAATTGTATAATTAGTTTACAGTAGTTATATTATTTAAATAGAAACCATCAATATTTGTACTTAAAATCCAAACAGAAACTTATAAATTATTATGATTTTGCCAAAATCAAATGTCAAACTATTGTGGTTTGGTGTTTTATTGTTGGTTTTGTGTAATTAAAATAAGATTGCATAATATCTTCAATCAGCTTAAGTTTATTTTTTTCACTGACATAAAAAAAATAAACTAAATCTGTCATATTATTAGCCTAATTAAATTGGCCACAGATCCTACACAAGTATTTTTAGAAATCACCAAGGCGTTGAAGGAGCCTCTGCTCACTGTACCAAAACTTAGGCACCTTGTGAGCTTTAGTAGCTGAGACTAAACGCCGCAGGCAACCATCCAGCCAATAAAGCAGAAGCTGAGAAGGCGAGCAATAGTTTCTGTGCTTTGACAAACAAAGGCAGCAGTGCTGCACTTCGCACACCGCCAAAGCACATACAACCAGATTAGGATCAATAGTTAAAACTGTGGTAAAAAAACACTTAATCTAACATATTTTATTTTAGGAAACTGTATTTATAGAACCTCTCCTGAAATGTTACATAATTATGTTTAAGTTTAGAACTAGAAGCCTACCTGACTTGTTAGAATGACATTAGAGTAATTAATATATTGAAATAAAAAAAACTATGAATGGGGAGGAAGGTGTGGTGACTAGAAGGACATCTCTTTTCTTTTTTCTCCAATTTCAATTTTTTCTGGCTTTCCCCTCCCTCCTGTTATTTCGGCATGATTCTGAACAATTATCGCTACCTATTCAAGTAACCAAAATAGCTAATTGTCAGGTACTTTAGTTTAAATATGTACCCTTTGCACATAGTTGCCTCAGCGTGATCAAACTTGTATTTGTGGAATAAATAAACATTAGTGCATAGATGACATCTGTTTAAAGGTGGCTATCAGCAGTTACTGACATAGTGTGTAAAAAACGCTGTCCAATCATCAAAGGCATTATTTGGTAGCTTAACACAATTATATTTGTGTAATTATTTTATGAATATTGATAAGACCAATTTCCATTTAAGGAGAAGTTCCTCAAGTTTGATACTAAAATGAGGCACTTTAAAATACAATACTTTTTTATTTTGATAAAAAGAATTATTTTATTATTTTTTTACAATTTCATTATCATTACCTATCTACCTTACCTATCTATCTATCTTACCTATCTATTTCGGATAAGACAGGATTTTTTTAAGAAAGCATTTTTTTACACTGTCGCTTACCAATATTTTAATCTTATATATAAAAATCAATTACTGTTCGTTAGTCTCACTAAAACTCAAGAACTGCTAAGCCGATTTGGCTAATTTTTGGTTTTGAATTAATTGTTGAAGTCCAGAGAAGGTTTAAAAGGTGAGAAAATATAGAAAAAAATTAGAGTAGTAAAACAGGCAGAACAACGTTTGCCGGATCAGCTAGTCTATATATATAAAAATCAATTGCTGTTCTTTAGTCTCGCTAAAACTCGAGAACGGCTGGACCGATTTGGCTAATTTTGGTTTTAAAATATTCATGGAGGTTCAGATCAGGTTTAAAAGGTGAAAAAATGTAGAAAAAAAAACGGAAAAGTAGACACAAAGTTTGCCGGGTCAGCTCGTATTTTACTAATGTTTGTAAAAATCTACAGGTAATATGTACTTTAGCAACCCAAGAATTTCGGGGCGTTGAGGGTGGAGGGGGAGAAGGGGAGGGTACTAGACCACCCTAAAAAGAGGGGATCGTGGAAACCACCCCTTCTATTTTTTTAATAGCTATATATCTGATGTAGTACCCGAAAACAATAAATTTTAGAGATTTTTGGGAGTTGTGTGTTAGGGGTGTGAAATGGCCAACTACATCACAGAACACCAGAATAATATGATATTATATAAAATACACCAGAATAACATAAAAAGAACAAATTGAATCTGAATAGTAATAAAATAGGATAAACTTACACACAAAACTGGCAAAACTGATTATCATCACGTTCACAAACTACTTTTGTGGAACAAACACTGGGCAATATACAGCTTATATCATAAGAAATATGCCAAGAGCCAAACTGTATAGACTGAGAATTTGTTTTAAACCGCCCGGAATCAATATTGTTGTCCTACAAACATACAAATATGGATCTAATTGCACGTCATTTTGAATAAAGTAATAAATAATTATATATCTCTCACTGTACTAACTATATTACCTCAGAAGCAAACATCATTACTAAGGTATTATAAACAAAGTATTTTATCTGTATAAATATAAAAATTAAAAACAAAGAACATAAGCTTTCGCTTTCCCTAAATACTAATATGTGATTTCTTTATTAATACAACTGTCCATCTATTACACTTATAATAAAATTTTCTAAATATTTTTTTCGAATAAATTAAATCCCGATTTCCAAAGACCGATCACCATTCACCAATGACCAAAGTGCAAAAGTGAAATACATAGACTAGTACACGGGGTGGAATGTTAGTAAATTTGGACCTTTTACAAAATTTAATAGTGGCTCCACCTGAGCCACATACACCAAACTTCGTACGAAACTAATCTCTAGTCGAAATTGAAATGTCTACTATCCTCTACCATCATCATTTCTATCACATGCAAGGAACTTATATACGATAACTGGAATTACTACGAAGCAATACTTGAAAAATAAAAATGTACTTTATTTCTATCATAATAATGTTGACATTTGTTTCTTACATAACAGAGGGAAAAACGTTCTGAGCAAGACAACGACATGAGTGGATGTTGTCCCTTTCTTGCAATTGCCATTATAAATAAAACTTTCGGATGGTAGATTTTTATATATATTCGGTAATCGTTAAATCCCTTTTATTCATACACGTCGATAAATACAACAGCATAAAATGTATTGTAATTAACATAGTGAGTTCCAAAATGTGCTTATGCAATGCAAAAACTGTTTCTTAAATAAGTAGAATTACTTAGTAGTAATTTGCAAACTATGCATGGCCACACTTGTATATGGCGATTGGCGCTTTATTTAGTAGAAAGGGACACACTCCACTCATGTCGTGGTACTCTTCGGAACGATTTTGAAGCGCGTGTAAGTATTCCGGGTAGAATATAACTTCCTTGATCACATGTCAAATTCAAAATCGATTTTAATCGATACACTGTATCGATATGAGAGCCCTATCAGGCTAGCATGGTGAAATCAGCAAAATTGCAAAAAAAAATACGTCAATTTGTAGCTAAATAGTTGCTAATTAGTTGCCAAAACGACGATTTTGTTGCTCGTGCCAATCCCTAGAAATCGTGAATTATGCTATCGTGATATCAAGGTAGCAAGGTAACTTAATGAATTATATTCTTTTCCGTTCATCTTTATAGAAGATTTAGTTACTATTTTGTTGCTATATCTTAGATATCGCAAAAATTTTTTTAATAATTGTTTTTTTTAATTTTTCTGTTCTTGCTATCTTGAAACTGGTTTTTCCTGGCATTAAAGAGTCTTTCAATTTTGTTGCTCATCAGGAGGCTACTCAAATACACTCAAACAACTAGCAACAAAATAGTTGAAACCGGTCAGCCGATTTTTGAATTTTTTTTTCATCTTCCTCATTCTTGCTATCTTGAAACTGATTTTTGTCGGCATAGAAAGTGTATTAAATTAGTTGCTCATCAGGAAAATACTCAAATACACTCCAAGTATCAGCAACAAAATAGTTGAAACCGGTCGGCCGATTTTTGAATTTTTTTTTCATCTTCCTCATTCTTGCTATCTTGAAAGTGGGTTTTCCTGGTAATAAAGAGTCTTTGAAATTTGTTGCTCATCAGGAGGCTACTCAAATACACTCAAACAACTAGCAACAAAATAGTTGAAACCGGTCAGCCGATTTTTGAATTTTTTTTCCATCCTCCTCATTCTTGCTATCTTGAAACTGATTTCTTTCGGCATAGAACATGTATTAAATTTGTTGCTCATCAGGAGACTACTTAAATACACTCTAAGAACCAGCAACAAAATAGTTGAAACCGGTCAGCCGATTTTTGAATTTTTTTTCCATCCTCCTCATTCTTGCTATCTTGAAACTGATTTCTTTCGGCATAGAAAGTGTATTAAATTTGTTGCTCATCAGGAGACTACTTAAATACACTCTAAGAACCAGCAACAAAATAGTTGAAACCGGTCGGCCGATTTTTGAATTTTTTTTTCATCTTCCTCATTCTTGCTATCTTGAAAGTGGGTTTTCCTGGTAATAAAGAGTCTTTGAAATTTGTTGCTCATCAGGAGGCTACTCAAATACACTCAAACAACTAGCAACAAAATAGTTGAAACCGGTCAGCCGATTTTTGAATTTTTTTTCCATCCTCCTCATTCTTGCTATCTTGAAACTGATTTCTTTCGGCATAGAAAGTGTATTAAATTTGTTGCTCATCAGGAGACTACTTAAATACACTCTAAGAACCAGCAACAAAATAGTTGAAACCGGTCCGCCGATTTTTGAATTTTTTTTCATCTTCCTCATTCTTGCTATCTTGAAACTGGTTTTTCCTGGTAAAAAAGAGTCTTTGAAATTTGTTGCTCATCAGGAGGCTACTCAAATACACTCAAACAACTAGCAACAAAATAGTTGAAACCGGTCAGCCGATTTTTGAATTTTTTTTCCATCCTCCTCATTCTTGCTATCTTGAAACTGATTTCTTTCGGCATAGAAAGTGTATTAAATTTGTTGCTCATCAGGAGACTACTTAAATACACTCTAAGAACCAGCAACAAAATAGTTGAAACCGGTCCGCCGATTTTTGAATTTTTTTTTTCATCTTCCTCATTCTTGCTATCTTGAAACTGGTTTTTCCTGGTAAAAAAGAGTCTTTGAAATTTGTTGCTCATCAGGAAGCTACTTAAATACACTCTAAGAACCAGCAACAAAATAGTTGAAACCGGTCAGCCGATTTTTGAATTTTTTTTCCATCCTCTTCATTCTTGCTATCTTGAAACTGATTTCTTTCGGCATAGAAAGTGTATTAAATTTGTTGCTCATCAGGAGACTACTTAAATACACTCTAAGAACCAGCAACAAAATAGTTGAAACCGGTCGGCCGATTTTTGAATTTTTTTTTCATCTTCCTCATTCTTGCTATCTTGAAAGTGGGTTTTCCTGGTAATAAAGAGTCTTTGAAATTTGTTGCTCATCAGGAGGCTACTCAAATACACTCAAACAACTAGCAACAAAATAGTTGAAACCGGTCAGCCGATTTTTGAATTTTTTTTTCCATCCTCCTCATTCTTGCTATCTTGAAACTGATTTCTTTCGGCATAGAAAGTGTATTAAATTTGTTGCTCATCAGGAGACTACTTAAATACACTCTAAGAACCAGCAACAAAATAGTTGAAACCGGTCGGCCGATTTTTGAATTTTTTTCTATCTTCCTCATTCTTGCTATCTTGAAACAGAATTTTGTCGGCATAGAAAGTGTATTAAATTAGTTGCTCATCAGGAAAATACTCAAATACACTCCAAGTATCAGCAACAAAATAGTTGAAACCGGTCGGCCGATTTTTGAATTTTTTTTTCATCTTCCTCATTCTTGCTATATTGAAAGTGGGTTTTCCTGGTAATAAAGAGTCTTTGAAATTTGTTGCTCATCAGGAGGCTACTCAAATACACTCAAACAACTAGCAACAAAATAGTTGAAACCGGTCAGCCGATTTTTGAATTTTTTTTCCATCCTCCTCATTCTTGCTATCTTGAAACTGATTTCTTTCGGCATAGAAAGTGTATTAAATTTGTTGCTCATCAGGAGACTACTTAAATACACTCTAAGAACCAGCAACAAAATAGTTGAAACCGTTCCCCCGATTTTTGAATTTTTTTTTTCATCTTCCTCATTCTCGCTATCTTGAAACTGGTTTTTCCTGGTAAAAAAGAGTCTTTGAAATTTGTTGCTCATCAGGAAGCTACTTAAATACACTCAAACAACTAGCAACAAAATAGTTGAAACCGGTCAGCCGATTTTTGAATTTTTTTTCTATCTTCCTCATTCTTGCTGTCTTGAAACTTGTTTTTTGTTGCCAGTTGTTTGAGTGTATTTGAGTAGCCTCCTGATGAGCAACAAATTTCAAAGACTCTTCATTATCAGGGAAAACAAGTTTCAAGATAGCAAGAATGAGGAAGATGCAAAAAAAAAATTCAAAAATCGGCTGACCGGTTTCAACTATTTTGTTGCTAGTTGTTTGAGTGTATTTGAATAGCCTCCTGATGAGCAACAAATTTCAAAGACTCTTTATTACCAGGAAAACCCACTTTCAAGATAGCAAGAATGAGGAAGATGAAAAAAAAATTCAAAAATCGGCCGACCGGTTTCAACTATTTTGTTGCTGGTTCTTAGAGTGTATTTAAGTAGTCTCCTGATGAGCAACAAATTTAATACACTTTCTATGCCGAAAGAAATCAGTTTCAAGATAGCAAGAATGAGGAAGATGCAAAAAAAATATTCAAAAATCGGCTGACCGGTTTCAACTATTTTGTTGCTAGTTGTTCGAGTGTATTTGAGTAGCCTCCTGATGAGCAACAAATTTCAAAGACTCTTTATTACCAGGAAAACCCACTTTCAAGATAGCAAGAATGAGGAAGATGAAAAAAAAATTCAAAAATCGGCCGACCGGTTTCAACTATTTTGTTGCTGGTTCTTAGAGTGTATTTAAGTAGTCTCCTGATGAGCAACAAATTTAATACACTTTCTATGCCGAAAGAAATCAGTTTCAAGATAGCAAGAATGAGGAGGATGGAAAAAAAATTCAAAAATCGGCTGACCGGTTTCAACTATTTTGTTGCTAGTTGTTTGAGTGTATTTGAGTAGCCTCCTGATGAGCAACAAATTTCAAAGACTCTTTATTACCAGGAAAACCCACTTTCAAGATAGCAAGAATGAGGAAGATGAAAAAAAAATTCAAAAATCGGCCGACCGGTTTCAACTATTTTGTTGCTGGTTCTTAGAGTGTATTTAAGTAGTCTCCTGATGAGCAACAAATTTAATACACTTTCTATGCCGAAAGAAATCAGTTTCAAGATAGCAAGAATGAGGAGGATGGAAAAAAAATTCAAAAATCGGCTGACCGGTTTCAACTATTTTGTTGCTGGTTCTTAGAGTGTATTTAAGTAGTCTCCTGATGAGCAACAAATTTAATACATTTTCTATGCCGAAAGAAATCAGTTTCAAGATAGCAAGAATGAGGAGGATGGAAAAAAAATTCAAAAATCGGCTGACCGGTTTCAACTATTTTGTTGCTAGTTGTTTGAGTGTATTTGAGTAGCCTCCTGATGAGCAACAAATTTCAAAGACTCTTTATTACCAGGAAAACCCACTTTCAAGATAGCAAGAATGAGGAAGATGAAAAAAAAATTCAAAAATCGGCCGACCGGTTTCAACTATTTTGTTGCTGATACTTGGAGTGTATTTGAGTATTTTCCTGATGAGCAACTAATTTAATACACTTTCTATGCCGACAAAAATCAGTTTCAAGATAGCAAGAATGAGGAAGATGAAAAAAAAATTCAAAAATCGGCTGACCGGTTTCAACTATTTTGTTGCTAGTTGTTTGAGTGTATTTGAGTAGCCTCCTGATGAGCAACAAAATTCAAAGACTCTTTAATGCCAGGAAAACCCAGTTTCAAGATAGCAAGAACAGAAAAAATAAAAAAAACAATTATTAAAAAAATTTTTGTGATATCTAAGATATAGCAACAAAATAGTAACTAAATCTTCTATAAAGATGAACGGAAAAGAATATAATTCATTAAGTTACCTTGCTACCTTGATATCACGATAGCATAATTCACGATTTCTAGGGATTGGCACGAGCAACAAAATCGTCGTTTTGGCAACTAATTAGCAACTAATTAGCTACAAATTGATGTATTTTTTTTTTGCAATTTTGCTGATTTCACCATGCTAGCCTGATAGGGCTCGATATGAGTCATAGTTCGATGTATGTAACGTTTCGTATCGACACAAAACGATATTTTTTATGAGGTAAAATATGAAACGTATATTTCTGGAATAAAAAGATTTCAATGCTATTTCGGTATTTAATAATAATATTAAATGTCACTATTTTCATTCAACGGCATTTTGACTACACTTTTATGACTATAACAATATCTTGTGATTGAGTTGATGCGTTGCAAGTTAATATAATTGCAGATATCTGAAGGTCTAGATCCTGTCAAAATAAAGTAAGCGTTCAGAGATCACTGAAGTCACAATCACTGACATGTAACGTGGGGCTAATTTGTTTTATTTTATTTTGACCTTTGCGATGTAATAAGACAATGAACTTAGCATAAGCTTATTATATATTAAACTGCTGTAAAGATATTTGTTACATTCGTTTAACAATAGTATCTCGTAGTAATTATATTTACTTGTTCAAAAGAATTCGAACTTTGATTACTCCAACGTATATTTATGGTCTTTTTAAATGGTTCATCAAATTGATGAGATCGTTTTGCATCGACTGAAGCCTTTCCCTATATAGAATACTAGCTGAGCTCGCGACTGCGTACGCGTGGAAAAAATTCGAAAAAGTAGCCTAAGTTAATCCCTGTCACATCAGCTATCTGCCAGTGAAAGTCCTGTCAAAATCAGACAGACAAAATTTGTAAAAAATGCTGTTATGGTATATGTATCGTAAACACATCCATATGCATTTAGTAAAAAACGCTTATTTTAATATTACAATCAGACAGTCTAATTTTATTAATTTGTATAGGTTTAATGCCACTTAAATGAATATTTGATATCATATTGGTGGCATTTATATTTTATAAACAAAAAACAATTATATCAGACACTACGTATAGCTCACAAACACAACTATAATGCAATATATAACGCTAATGAAACTAATTTATGATAATTATTACTATTGAAATTAATATTATGTAATCTATGATCATTAATTATTCTTGTATATATAATCAACAATAAAAATATGCATCAACACAAAATGTTGATATATCCTATAATTCGTATAGCATGGTATCGATACAATACGATATCAATTCAGGTCGCCCATCTCTAACTAATTACTAAAACTTAAATTCCATTCTTCAATATGGCTGCCAGATTGTTTACATAGTTTTGTGCTAGTTTCATTTTGATTTATTTGCATTGTTTTCGTGATATTTACGGCAAGTTAACAATTATCTTCCGCGTCGACAAGTTATACAAATGAGTTTTAACTATTTTGGTTGTTTCTGTGTCTTTTAAACGTTGAATTAATAAGTACTCTGTGTTTAGTAGTGTCGAATCAGTTTTCAGTGATTAAACCTCATATTTTTGCTTTAATTTGGTTTGTAATTCGACAAAATAAATCTATTCTACGACGTAAAGTTTTTGTTTTATTTTCATAATATGTCAGAGATCTAGTAAAAAGTTAAGAAATAGATATGATAAGAGACTTCCGTTACATAGTTTATGCTTGATTTATAGATGGCGCTGACGTGATTTTAACGATGTTGAAGTTTACGGTCTATAAAGCATAATATTATATACTAGTCTATGGACTAGTCCAGACTAGTAGTCTATGGATATGGATCTTCAGATATCTGCAATTGTATTAACTTGCAACGCATCCACAAGATATTGCTTATATAGTCATAAAAGTGTAGTCAAAATGCCGTTGAATGAAAATAGTGACTTTGATATTATTATTAAATACCGAAATAGCATTGAAATCTTTTTATTCCAGAAATATACCTTCCATATTTTACCTCATTTATAATATCGTTTTGTGTCGATACGAAACGTTACATACATCGAATTATGACTCATATCGATATAGTGTATCGATTCAAATCGATTTTGAATTTGACATGTGATAGAAATGATGATGGTAGAGGATAGTAGACATTTCAATTTCGACTAGAGATTAGTTTCGTACGAAGTTTGGTGTATGTGGCCCAGGTAGAGACACCATTAAGTTTTGTAAAAGGTCCAAATTTACTAACATTCCACCGGCTCAGTGAATTTGGCCCCACTTTTTTTGATTTTCAGATTTTTGATATTTTTAATTATTTGTTCGTCGTTCGTTCTTTAATGTTCGATTGTAAAAATTGTTTGTTCGTCTTTTATTTATTTATAATTAATTAAACAAATGATCACCCTTAAGTTGGCCCCCCTTACTAGATATCTTTATTTTTATCACTTAGATTAATTAATTTTGATTAATTATCGTTTGTTCGACGACTATTGGTGATTGTTCGATCATAAAAACAATTAAATTCCCAATTATTATTTATTTTATATCTAATATGCAAACCATTACCTCACGCCTACATTGCGCATGCGCCAGCAGTCTAATGGCGACTGAGCGATGCGTAGTGCATGTCATGTAAAAAAATGACATTATAAATAATGCTCCATTTCGAATATCATCAAATTATACGATTTGAATGAAGTATTTATTCAACAGTGTGAGTACCTCGATTAAATATAAAGGTATTTAATTCTTATTAGGAAATATTGTAGGTAGTTCCGATAGTGGTAAATTTAACACGATACATAAAAAAAAAATCTGCACATTTTTTGAGGTTAACTAATAGTACATCTAATATATACATCTTTAACAGAATTATAAATAGGCCTATCATTTTAGCAAAGAAACAAATTAAAAACAGTTGTTTGATATACACACCCACACACATATGTACATATATAAGAAATTCATATTTAATTAGAGTAATTACTCTTTTTGTTTACTCAACAAACAGCTTTATGTGGCTTTATGAGTTAAGTACATATATTGGACGTAATGCATGTAAATGGACTATATAGACATTAGATGTTTTTCGATGATTATTAATAAGTACATAATTTATTAATAATGATTCTTTTACAACTAAACATTCGAAATGGAGCATTATTTATAATGTCATTTTTTTACATGACATGCACTACGCATCGCTCAGTCGCCATTAGACTGCTGGCGCATGCGCAATGTAGGCGTGAGGTAATGGTTTGCATATTAGATATAAAATAAATAATAATTGGGAATTTAATTGTTTTTATGATCGAACAATCACCAATAGTCGTCGAACAAACGATAATTAATCAAAATTAATTAATCTAAGTGATAAAAATAAAGATATCTAGTAAGGGGGGCCAACTTAAGGGTGATCATTTGTTTAATTAATTATAATTAAATAAAAGACGAACAAACAATTTTTACAATCGAACATTAAAGAACGAACGACGAACAAATAATTAAAAATATCAAAAATCTGAAAATCAAAAAAAGTGGGGCCAAATTCACTGAGCCCATTCCACCCCGTAGTGAAATATGAAATCAAAAATGTGAATTTGAAATTTGAATTTGATAATTTTGATGAGTGTTGCCAGTAACAATTCACCAAATGTACGGTATGGCTCCTCTTCAGATTGAGGCATGTTGGCCCAACAAATGATCGCCAAATATCGCTGCCATGATCGGGCAACTTTCCATACCACCGATCACTTATAGGGAGGTAGGTACCTACTCTACTCTCTATGAGAGCTCCACACCAGTGTTGCCATATAGGTACCTAGGTCACAGATTTAATTTGGAGGTCTACATTTATACAGATTTCTTACATTTCTTTAAATCACTACATAGTATAAAACCAAGGAACTTATATAATTGGATTTACTACGAAGCAATATTTAAAAAATAAAAATATACTTTATTTAGTTACAAATAAAGTTGACATATGATGAGTCTTATTTAACAGAGAGGAAAAACGTTCTGAGCAAGACAACGACAAGAGTGGATGTTGTCTCTTTCTTGCAATTGCCAGTGTAAATAAAACTATCTAGATGGTAGATTTTTACATACTCGGTAATCGTTAAATCCTTTTTATTCATACACGTCGATAAATAAATTAGCATAAAATGTATTGTAATTAACATAGTGAGTTCTAAAATGTGCTTATTTTAATTATTACGTAATTACTGATGCAATGCAAAAATTGTTTTTCAAATTAGTAGAATTACTTAGTAGTAATTTCCAAACTACGCACGGCCGCACTTATATATGGCGATTGGCGCTTTATTTAGTAGAAAGAGACACTCCACCCATGTCATGGTACTCTTCGGAACGATTTTGAAGCGCGTGTGAACATTCCGGGTAGAATGTAACTTCCTTGCTTTTTACTAAATAAAGCGCCAATCACCATATATATATAAGTGCGGCCATACGTAGTTTGCAAGTTACTACTAAATAATTCTACTAATTTGAGAAACAGTTTTTGCATTGCATAAGTAATTACGTAATAATTAAAATAAGCACATTTTAGAACTCACTATATTAATTACAATACATTTTATACTAATGTATTTATCGAAGTGAATGAATAAAAGAGATTTAACAATCACCGAATATATAAAAATCTACCATCAGATAGTTTTTTTACACTGGCAATTGCAAGAAAGGGACAACTCACAACATCCATTCTTGTCGTTGTCTTGCTCAGAACGTTTTTCCCCTTTGTTAAGTAAGAAAGAAATGTTACCTTTATATGTAACGAAATAAAGTACATTTTTATTTTTTAAATATTGCTTCATAGTAATTCCAGTTATCGTATATAAGTTCCTTGGAAGTGCATAAGTTATCGAAAAACAAAATCAATATGGCCGCCTTCTACCGGTCGGTGGTTTGTTATTCGGTAGAAAGGAGCTTTGATTTTTAAATGAAATAGGTTTAGAGAACAATAACTATTGTACCGTCAATATAGTTTAATCCTCGCCTATTTGAAGTACTGTTTGAAAAATGGAAGCGCTTATACCAGTTATAAATAAATTACAAGATGTTTTTAATACTGTTGGAGCCGATGCTATTCAGTTGCCACAAATAATTGTTCTAGGAACTCAGGTTATATATTTTTGTCACTTAATATTACTTTTAATGAGAGTTCGTAAAATATTGATTATTTTGCTAGGAAATCAGATGTAATGGTTATGTAAAATGACACTTATATTCTTTGTCCTCATTTCATGAACTACCTTGTCATTACTCTTATAATAGTTAGAATTGGATTTCGCAGTTCGTAGTGAAAGTAAAAAAGTTAAATTGTATACTGTTTTTTTTTTATCAATATTTCTTGATTTTTCAGAGTTCTGGCAAGAGTTCCGTTATAGAGAGCCTTGTCGGGCGTTCGTTTTTACCGCGAGGGCCAGGGATTGTTACTCGCCGTCCTCTTATTTTACAACTTGTTTATAGTCCAAAAGACAGTAAAGAACACAGGTCTGCAGAAGAAGGTATGTACAATAAACATTTACCTTATCAGCTAGCAATGATAATTAACTTATATTATCTGATATAGAAAAACCCAACCTATTTGTAAATGTTCTTGGCTTCTATTTTTTACAATATTGTTAAATGTTGTTTGTGTTATTACTATCATAAACATGAGTATGAGACAAACTAACATTTGCTTTGTAAAACAAATAGCTGTATCATCCTATAATATGAGATTGTTATGAATTGTAAGTCCTAACCCCTCGTTTACACCAAGAAACATGTTTGATACTTGTTTTATACAAAACTTGTAGAATACTTGTTAAAACACAATTATTACTTTTAAACATGTATTGCAACTGTTTGTTTACACTTTGTAGCTGACAAGTCTTTATACAAGTATAAAACACACTGGCATTTACATTTATGTCTATTACATGTTTTAATTTGTCGGATACATCAACATTCTCACCTATGAAGACCTATTGTTTATTTTATTGAAATTTCTGTATACAACCAGTTAGAAGCAAGTTTTAAACTTTATCCATGCTTGTTGAATAGTTTTATACTTTTACCAGACACACTGCTTTTTCAAGGTTTAGTATTGCATATTTGATGCATTTTTTCCTAGAATTTGCATCATTTTGTAATATGTACGAGTATACTGCACTCATTAATTAATGTTTCTCACATCTTCACTTTCCATTGTGATTGTTGTGATAAACAGTAACTATATGGATATCAGGAAAGATAACTATTAAAACAACAAAATAGCTGATTGACATGCACCTATTCTACAAGTTTTACTACAAGTATATGTGAGATCATGAACATATAGGCAATTCTAAGTTCACAAATAATTATCTGCCTGACCCAGACTACACAATCGACGGGGCTTCGATCCCGACGGGCACAAGCATTTGTGTAATGAGCATAAATGTTTGTATTTCCAGGTTTGGGTGTTTATTAATTATATTCTAGCATTTATATATGTATTTCTATGTATTAATATTGTTGACTAACACCCATAACACAAGCAAATAATTTGCTTACTTTGGGATTAGACCAGTAAGTGTAATTTGTCCCATGAATATTTACCTATTTATTATTATTATTTATCCAATAGGTTTTATATACAACAAGTTTCATACATGTTTTGTATACAAGTTTTATAGAAGTTTTGTAAATGTATTTAAGTGTGAACAAGATAGGAAAACATTGCATAAAACTTGTCATATACATGTATTGTACCTTGATGTAAATGAGGGGTAACTTCCCCCTGTTCCACCTCTATAAATTGTTTCTCTAGCCATTTTTGTTTAATCTAATATATAAATCTTTTCTCGCTTTATGACTAAGATTTACCAATCAGAAAGTTTTCGTTTGTATGTCCCGCTATAACTCAAAAACAGCTTGACCATTGTTTATGGAAATTGATATACAGTGACACCATGTAATTGTGCAAATAATAGACAGTATATTTTTTGTTTGTCTATATCCTGTCACAACCCAAGATGGGCTTGGCTAATCTTGGTGAAAATTGGCACATAATGATAAGAACAAAATAAGAAAGATTGTGAAAATGATAGGCCATATTATGTTATTAGTCTCATTAATGTTCTGTTAAAACTTATACCTCAAGAACAGCTTGAGTGAACTTGAGGATACCAATTGGTATGCAGCAAGAATATGTATTGTGCTAATGATCGGTCAAACAATTTTTTTTCAATGTATTTGTTAGGATGTTAGTTACAATATAAATTTATGTTGGTTGAATAGTATATGTTACATAGAATTTTACATTTCAGATAATGTATCATTGTATCCATGAAGTGTTAAGTACATAAAACATAAAATACACTTATATGGTAAAATGATTTTAGTTATCTGTCTGGGCCATCATTTTCTATCTATTTATATGAAATGACTTTTGAAAACACTGAAATTATAAAATATGATATCGTCACACTGGTTCCCTTGTGGGGTGGGTAGAATAAGTCAAACATTATTCTGGAACCTGTGATTGGAGTTGTGCATGCTAACCAAAATATAAAAACTGGTTATAAACCAAAATCATGAAGCTGTCCCATGTATTAAAATTACAAAGGCACAAAATAATAATTCACGGGACAATAATTCACGGGACAAATTACACTTACTGATCTAACCCCAAAGTAAGCAAATTATTTGCTTGTGTTATGGGTGTTAGTCAACGATACTAATACATAGAAATACATATATAAATACTAGAATATATATAATAAACACCCAAACCCGTCGGGGATCGAACTCGAGCCTCGTTGATTGCGTAGTCAGGGTCTCTAACCACTCGACCAACGTTAAAGTTTACCAAATTTAAAGTATTATATACTAGTTTCCTACAACTTCATTCACATAACCCAGACTGACTACCATTACTTCCTTTTACTTAGTCGAGTTAAAAAGTAGCCTATGTTATCAAGTAGTATTGTAGTTTTAATTGTTATAAGAATGTTTTAAATCAATTTGATACTTTTTGAGTTTATCTATCACAAAGAAACAAATATTACCTCTATAAAACTGGCGTAGATGTGGTATAAAAAAAGCATGATTATTATTTAATTTGTGTTAGGTGTCAGTTGTACAAGGACCTGGGTTTTGTTTTTAACACTTGCAATTATTAAAACAATAACCCATTTATTATTTCACTATGTTTGACAATTTGTACTTTTCCATCTGGTAATATGATCATCATGGAGATAAGATATACCCTTGCATCACCCATTTGATGGTTTTATAATATATAGATTTTAACTATTTGAATTAAAGTAACTTAGTTTCATTAGGAATGTTTATTGGATTTTTGGAAGTTTGGATAGTAGTTCAATAATTTCCTTCCATGACACCTATTTATGAAAAGAATATTTCAATAATTTTCTATTATTTTCTTTTAAAATTATAAGCACTGTGTGGCTTGTGGATCTTTTAACAGGTGTATTTGTCATGTCATGTAAGTTTTTGACATTTGCAATACTATTTTTAAGTTTTTAGTACCAGATGTGTTGTTAAGTATCTATGTATTTTGTCACAAGACGTGTAAAAGTATTGTGAGTGTTTAGTCTATAAGTACTAGTAGTATTATAAAATGGAACGATTTGACTGTTTGTTCAAATTTCTTGTAATGGATAAACTGAAAAATTATGTGTATTAAAAATCATATTAATTATTTTGCTATTAGAAAGCTACACTATCCTAAGCTACTTTTTTACCGGGTTAATGGAAGTAATGGTTTTAATTCACACAAAATTGTGGTTAACAGCCAGTAGAATTTACTATTTAGCAACTAATGTTCTATCAAATATAAGAGTTTTTTTATCATAAGATAGTAAACAAGCAGATGGTTCTCCTGATTAAAAGAGAAACCCTGGCTTATAGCCACCAAAGGTGGTCTACTGGCTACCTTACCTTTCAAACCAGAACCCGACAATGACAACACTGACACAATTGCGGCAGAAATAGGTGGGAGATGTTGTGGAACTCTACCACATAGTGGGCCCTGCTAAATTAGTCAACCGTAGGTGCATGTTAAATGCATCAGAGAAAATTGCGTCCAAAAGTTTGCACCTTTATTTTTGATGCTACAAAAAATCCATAAAAGACATGGAAAAAATGTTGACCTGCCTAAATTTTTTGTAGTGTCAAAAATTAAGTTGCAAATTTTTGGGTGCGATTTTCTCTGTTGCACCCAACATGCACTTACGCTCGACTAAATTAGCATGCTAGTAGTATTCACAATGGTAGTGACACATATGACCAATTGGTCGCCTTTTACTACTTGCCTGGCAGAAATATAGTTGGTCTATTCTCCAAAGGAGCTTGGACTAACATGGGGGCTCCAAAATATATTTCTACTTCACAGTCAAATTAATTATCATCTCTATCGAATTTATCACACAAAATACATTGTGATTTTAATAATGTTTTGATTTAACAAAAACATCCTGCTGTTGGAAAATGGGTAAAATTCATTTTCCAACATTTTTTTTGGACTCAACAGGTACTGTGAACTTAGAAGAATGGGGCAAATTTCTTCACACAAAAGACAGAACATTTTCAAATTTCGAAGAGATAAGACAAGAAATAGAGAGAGAAACGGATCGCATGGCTGGAAACAATAAAGGAATATGTCCAGAACCAATTAATTTAAAAATTTATTCAACCAGAGTTGTCAACCTTACACTGGTGGATCTTCCAGGGATAACAAAGGTATTAAAACTTGCATTAGCATACTTTAAGCCCTGAAAGAACTTAAACTCAATTGCATCTAAAAAGCAGCTCTAGTTGGTACAGAAAAATATCCAGTTTCTTTAATATAAAGAAAAAATTCCAAGCAGCCACCACATCTTGCAGGAATGTCTTATATATGGGAGCTACTGCTAATTATGTAATAATACCTGGCAATCTGAGCTTTGTATGGTTTTCAACTGATGGCACAGTGTTTGGAATGTTCAGAATTGCAAAAATGCTTTTTTGAAAATTTAAAAACTGTAACTTTGATAAATAGTGAAATACTATACAAATAAAAGTTTGATGTAAACAATCCTCTTTATTGCAATCTCTAAGCTTTCAATGTCTTTTTTGAAATTATAAATGGGTCAAAAACATGTACATAATATATAGAACTTACTTGTAAAGCTCGACATTTCAGCCAAGTTACATTGACGGTAGAGTCCGCTTGTGACCACGGTCAATGTAACTTGGCTGAAATGTCGAGCTTTATAAGTAAGCTCTATATATGTACGCCGATTATATTTTTAAAAATGATAGAATGCATTAGTCTAAAAGTTTTTTACAAAAAATTTATAATTACATTATGGGGAGTCCCTATTATTGTTATTAGATGAAATCATTTGACATAATTTTTTCCCTTTTACCTCTAAATGTGCTGCCTTAATTAGAGAAACAGTAAATTTCAGGCAGTAGCAATAATATCGATTGATCTCTTTTTATATATACATATGTATATATATATATATATATATATATATATATATATATATATATATATATATATATATATATATATATCGAGAAGCAGATGGGTCTCCTGATGAAAAGAGGCAATCATCGCCTATAGAAACTAATGATGTTAATGGTGCGTTGCTATCTTGTGGTGAGGTCTAATGCTACATGCATAAGTTTACCGGCTACCATACCCTCCAAACCGGAACACAACAGTGACAAGCACTGACACTATTAAGGCAGGAATAGATAAGGCAGTGGTAACAGACCTGAGCGAGACAATACAGAACTCTACCACCTAATAGCCACGATGGTAGTGACTCACATAACCAATCAGTCGCCTTTTACGACCTGCCTGGCAGAATGGCAGTTGGCCTATTCTTCAAATGAGCTCGGACCAACACAGGGAAGAACTTATTAATAGAAAAAGTATTATATATTCAAGCTTTGATCATTTATTTCTGTTTTAGGTACCAATAGGAGATCAGCCAGAAGACATTGAAAATCAAATTAGAAATTTAATAATCAAATATATTTCAAATCCAAACTCTATAATTTTGGCTGTGACTGCTGCAAATACCGATATGGCGACTAGTGAAGCTATCAAAATGGCAAAAGATGTTGATCCTGATGGAAGGAGGACATTGGCTGTTGTTACCAAACTTGACCTCATGGATGCCGGTACGTGAAAGAGTTAACATTAACAGACAGAGCATAATTATAGTATCATGAAATCCTTTTTAGGTGAATTTCAAGCATCATTTTGTTTTTTAGTTTAGTTTGATTGTGTTGTCAGAATAGCGAATGAACAATAGGGGATTAAAAGGGTTTGTCCTGTTCATAATGTTTGTTAGTAAAATGTATTCAAGTTTAGTAACAAATGTATTTATTTATATTTTGCTTAAACTTATTTGTACAACATAATAACATGACTAGTTATGTAAGATTTTTTTTTTTTTATATATCATAAGATAGCAAACAAGCAGATGGGTCTCCTGATGGAAAGAGTCAACCATCGCCTATATACACCAAAGATGTTAATGGTGCGTGAGCTTAATTGAGATGAGGGATTATAATTATAATAATTAATAATTATTATAATTATCATTAGTTTCTATAGATCAGCTTGCAAGATGAGCTTAATTGCATTTATTATAAGTATAGTTTTATATATTATAGAAGATTGGTATATATTATAGGTAGGTATGTAAGATGAGTTTAAAGGTATTTTTTTGCAACCAATTTTCTAATCATTTTAGAATGCAAGAGGAGGCATTTAAGATTATTTTTATGGGGCTATAATAACGAAGAAGTGTATGGTACAGAGAGTAATATCAAGGATTACTTTCGTTAAAATATTATAGCTGTGGCTATGTAAAAATTAATTTCTGTAGTTTTTGACTCATAAAGCAAATTTTGGTTGATGATAAAAAAGTGAGATTTTTAAAATCATTTAATATTTTAGACTAGCAACAATATGCAACTTTGCTATTGTTGTATTTGATTTTTACCTGTGATAGAAATTCCAAAAATAACACAAACATTATCTTATCATTCTAACACATTGATGGCATTTTCCCCATGTTGGTCCCTGGCTCCTTTGTAGAATAGATAAACTGCCATTCTGCCAGGCAAGTCGTAAAAGGCGATCGATTGGCTATGCAAGTCAATACCATCGTAGCTACTAGGTGGTAGAGTTCTACATTGTCTCACCTGGGCCTGGTACCACCGCTTTACCTATTCCTGCCGCAATAGTATCAGTGCTTGTCATTGTTGTGTTCCGGTTTGGAGGGTAAAGTAGCCGCTAAACTGCAGTTTATTTATTTATTTACATAAAATCCACAGCTAAATATTTATAAACTTACTCTACTTATAATGTACACTAAGAGCCAATAACGGATTTTCCTGGGGGTATTATAATAAGGGGATATTATAATTAAGTTATCTGAATTTTTGGTAATGAAATCTACATATACACTTATAAGGCAAATATGTTTTAAAGTGACCTCTATTTCCCCGCTCAATTTAATCCATATATCCTGGGACAATTATTGTATATACTATTTTTATGAATCAAATTGCTATTTGTATGGCAGGGATGTAAGCATGATTAAGTTTACCAGCTGCCAAGCCCTTCAAAACAAAACATATCCAAACCTGTAAACACAATGGCTTGACAGTCTTAAGGTATTATTAACACATAAGTTGTTAAATTTTTTGTTCGTAGTAGCGATTATAGACTAATTTATTATGCAGCAGCTCTCAGCTGAGTGCTGACTCACTTTACGCAGTATGATTTTTGGGTTCACGTTTATTAGTAATTAATATGATAGTTACTTGAGATTAAATTAGAGCAAAGTGATTATTTTAACGGTCGCTACTCTCAGACAATTTCCTCTAAATTTTTAAGTGATATTCAGACTGGTAACTTAATTAGAATTTGAAGTTCATTAGTAGGTTTTGCAGTTATAAGATTTTCAGTATCCTGGGAGACAAATTTCCTGGGGATATTATAATAAGGTGGTATTAATATTGGATAATCAAATGTGTATGTAAAAGTTGCCTTTTAGGTGCTGAAAGTTTACCATTCAGACCAGAACATGCAGTTAGAACTACTGGCAACAAGAGAAGTGACAAGCACTATTTTATTGCTTCTTAGGTACAATAGAATGCAAAATGTGTTCTTGTTGTTCATAAAAATGTAATATTATCATGTAAAAGGAAAATGATGGTCAGCATCATATCATGGGATGATGGGTTCATGCATATTTCGCCTAGAAACAATCGCATGTGATGGTCTATTTTTCTAAGAAGCCCAGACTAATATGGGGGAGCCAACCACCTAAACGTTAAAATATGAACAACCTTTGTTTACAATGACAGAGCAAAACTTATTATCACTCATTCACAGATTAAATTAGTGTCATCAATTTAATCGTTTTTTAATTTTTTTAGGAAATCGCTAAGATTATCTTGTTTATACGGCCTTCTGTGTTGTCAGTTTCGACTATAGAAACTTCCATTTTGCTACATTTTATACAATAGTTCAATATTTTGCGCATTGACTATGCAATATATTTTTTAGCTGTTTGGTCCGTTATAAATAAAAGAAAGTGTTAAGTTTATGGCAGAAAAAAATTTTAGGTTGATTTGAAAATAAAAAGTTTCTTTTGAATTCTTATATAGGTTTGTTGTTCATTAAATTAATTTGATAATTTCAGCTGACATTATGTTCTTAAAGGACTTTTAGGCCGATCTCATCAGTCTACTTTTCACATTACTGTACACATCATCTCATTGTAGCCATAAATTTCTTTCAATTGAAGGTGGTAAGCAAAATTTGGTCTTAGTAGGGCAGCGTCTTTGCTTATTGTGAAAAAGTATTGTCTTTCTTTTCACAATAAGCAAAGTCCGTACCTACTGAGACCAGTACTTAAAATGGGTCTGCCTTTGTTTTTGCTCATTTGTCTAACAACACCAAACACCTTACAAGACAATGTTTAGTTTCAATTCCTTACTGGACAGGCATTTGTGTAACAAGCTATTTATATAAATATATATCAGTATTATATATATTTACTTTGGAATTATACAAGTTAGTGTAATCTGTCGAATAATATTTTGGCAGGGTAATGCTTCTCGTTACTTAAGCCCATTTAGATTTTTTTTTTGGTTACCAATTACTAATGATGTCAAGAAGATTGAAAGTAAATGCAACACATTATGTTCCACTTGCCTTAATTATCTGATCAATTTTGCAAATATACATTTTCATGCATTATGATTTTAGTCACATTTGCTGATTTTGCTGGTAAGGGACATGTTACATTTTAAAAATAAATACGATGGATGTAATCCATGTTCCTAAAAAGTGGATTTTTTTACAATTCCAAATGGTATCAAGATGTTAATTTTTATGGTACAAAACTATAAGTGCTTACATATAACTTAAAATCAAAATATTGTATTAAGACGAGGCCTTAGGTTCAAGGGCTAGGGCTTTAGGACGTCGTTGCCATTTGCCACACAAGGCACTGAAACTTTGGTGTGAATTGAGCCTGGTATAAACACTCAGACCAAAAAATATAAAAAAAGAGCGCCTCCAATATTTTATTGAAGTCGCAAAATCAAGCTGAAACTGTGTAAAGAAATATAATGTTCACAGACAAACACACACGCACACACACGCACGCGCACACGCGTACACACACACACACACACACACACACACACACACACACGCATACGCCACACACACACATACGCACACACAGACACACGCATACACACACACACACACACACACACACACACACACACGCGCGCACACGCACACACACACACACACACACAGCGCACGCACACACGCCAAACTAAGCTAATCCCTGTCAGTGCATTTTTGCTGAGAGTAGAGAGAGTTTTATCTGAGAGTAGAAATTAAAATGATAATATTTGTTATAGGTACTGATGCAATCGACATTTTATGTGGGCGTGTAATTCCTGTGAAACTCGGCATTATTGGCGTCGTAAACAGATCGCAACAAGATATCATCGATAAAAAATCTATTGCGGTAATTATTTTTAGACTATTTTATTACAAGTCTCAAAGTTTATTGTGTATGTATGGATATTTACTATTAAATAATGAGAAAACGTTATGATATTTATATATAATAGGACAACAAACATGCAGATAGCTCTCCCAATAGAAAGGGTAATCATCGCCTACATACACCGAATACGTTAATGGTGCGTTGCCATTCCTGTGGTATTACCCACATGCATAAGTTTACCAGTTACGTTACCCTCTAAACTGGAATAGGTCAGTGACAAGCACTGACGTTATTTCAACAGAAAAAGTAATGTGGTGGCACCAAAACTTGGTACATTGTATCTTAAATGTATCTAAATATTTTTGACATTTCCTAATAATCAAATATGCTATTAGATAATAGTGTTAAATTTTTTACGATATTTTACGTTGTCCTAGTTTCCCTAACAGGAAAAACAGCGGAATCATTGATAATAAGTCATTGGAAAGTTACGAAATAAAATACGTCAATTACGTTATGCCTTTTAATTCTATAAAAGAATACACGGGGTAAACACAATGGCTAAAGTAATAGGCAGCAAATCAATTAGAACTTCTGAATTTATTTTATTATAATAACTAGCTGTTGATTGCGTCTTCGCTCAGAATGAAATTGATTTTACCGCTTAAGGGATCGACTTCAATAACTCCTACCGTATGCCTATTTAGAAGTAATTTGTACGAAAAAAATAGCTTAACTCTTCCAGTGATTTGAGGTATCAGATAACAAACGATTTTATTAACGTATACATTATTGAATTAATATCTATGCGTAGTAATATTAGTCAATGATGTTTCGTTATTCCATGCCAGCAGACGCCTGGGAATTCATTGGCTTTGTCCCCACAGCCTACTTAGTTTCTTTTGTGAATCCTTTTAAACAATACACCCTTCTGGGATAAACAGTAGCATATGTATGAATAAAATTTCATTCAAATCCATGTAACTGTTTTAAAAAATATATATATATCAAAACACACCTTTTTACATAAATTCTTTTATTTTAATTTTATAATTACGATGAATTTTAATGCAAAACCTATACCTATTACTGTAAATTTTAATCAAAGTACGATCGAAGTTTTTGCGTTAAAGACAAGATATTATATGTATAAAGAATAGGATATGACATATGTACATTGTACATCTACTTCGATATCGACGACACGATAGTTAATGGTCATATGTAACCAATAGAAATATAATAAAAAAGAGAATATTGCTTAACTACATAGTAAACCTCTTATTAGTGTAGTAATTTTACAAACATCAACGTTGATGCATCAAACTAACTTGTAGAAAGTTTTATTGAATAAACTACCTACTTCTGATTTTTCAAAGACATTGTCACTGTGCGAGCAATAGGCGCGCGCTTCAACCGACACAATGTGCCGGTATATCGCGGCGGCAACTCGTTGTTCATGAACAATGAACTTCGATATCTACGCGCGGGTGACCCTACTAAACATTTTTATTCGATTTAAGTACTTATTATTGTACACTAGCGACCTGCCTGCGGTTTCACCCGCGTAGCTTCTGTTCTCGTGGGAATGTCGGAAAGGTTTATATATTAAAACCTTCCTCAAGAATCAGTCTATCTATTAAAAAACCCGCATCAAAATCCTTTGCGTACTTTTAAAGATTTAAGCATACATCGGGACAGACAGAGAAAGCGACTTTGTTTTATACTATGTAGTGATATATCAGAATCGATTTCTGGATATCCTTCTTCAGTATGTACAGTCTTTTACCAGACAACCTGTATAAAGTAGCAATCTCATCAATTATTTTCAATTAAAAAAAATCGGTAATTTCTTTTAAAAACATAAATGATTCTAATTCAAATACTTGGATCACTACACATTACACAAGTCAAAATACATTTCCGGAAACAATCTGCGCAGCTACTGAAATAAAAACTAAGATTAAACATTGTTAGATTGATCGTGAGTAAGGGTTGACGCAGACTTATGCCCGGTCCCTATATCTGCAAAACGACTCGTTTTAGTGACAAATAGTAGGATTTTCTACGAGGCGTAAGCTAAAACTGTTCCTAAAAAGCACGACTCTTATGTCAAATTACCAAAGGTTCGTTGCTAACGGGTGGGAGGGCTGCCAGTTAAGGTTTTACTGTGTATTGTATGGAAATGACAGATTGGTATGTCCCTATAAAAAATATAATGTCATTAATCTGTCAAAATTTCATCATCCGTCATTCGTATAGCTACCCCCGGATTTCGGCCGGTTGAACAATAATTTAAAAAATATTTAGCGTGAATTTACCACTTCAAGCTCAGAAAGTGACACGGAAATGCTTTACATATTATCAGACTGGTATGTGACGTCTAGTTCCGACGAAAAATCAACAATCAGAGTATAAAGGAAAGAGTGGAAACTACATATAATTCCAGCTGCGGTTTCAGCTTGATATAACGGCAGAAGAGCAATTATTGTCTGAAATATATTCCCATTTACGAATAACAGGAGCCAGGTAGATATTTTTCTTATTTCCTAGCTGACAAACTTTAATTATTATTCGTAGACTCTTGCAAGATAAATAAACTTTCATAGTTCTTCGTATTTGTTCAAAAAAATCATGGAATAATCTCCATTGCACCAGCTGCTATTGACCCTCCGATTGCATGCGATAGGCACAGTGTTGTTGACAGAAGACTTTATTGGTGTGACAGTCCTTCGCCAGGCGGACAGTACGTGATATCAGCTTTGCAATAGCACATTTGCAATCGGACTACATAAAAATCAAAAATGATACATAACAAGGACGTTGCCAAATAGCCCGCTTTCCTCGAGTACTAGTTGCAATTGATGGAACACACGTTAGAATATAATCTCCTATAATTTGTGCAAATTTGAATAAATATACGTCATGTTGGTCACCTACTTCGCCTACGAATTACTTTAATTCACAAGCCAGCCAATCTTTGTCATTGTAAAGCAAACAAGCAGATATCTCACCCGAGGAAAAGATAAACTATTGCCTATAGTCACCAAAGTTCTTACTGATGCTGATGCACTGCTATCCGTTTGGAGGAATGGCAATGCCACATGTATAAATTTACCAGCTACCTTACCCTCCCGAACCTACCCTACTACCCTACCGAACCGAGAAACGAAAATGAGAAGCATTGGCGCTATTGCGGTAGAAATAGGTAAAACGGTGGTGCCATATACCCTGGTGAGGAGTTGCGGAACTCTACCACCATAGTCATGACTTGAAAATCAATCTTTTTCGAGTCTTTTACGAACTGCATGACAGATGGTCTATTGTTCAAAGGTGGTATTGAACAATATGGGAAATATAAATAATAATAATTTCAGGCTAACTATAATCACTAACATGGTAGAGTTCTACAACATCCGCACTTACCTAATCCTGTCGTAATAGTGTCGATGCTTGTCACTGTCTTGTTTCAGTTTGGAAGGTAAGGTAGCTAGTAATCTTACGGAAATGAACCATAAATTTGTTTTCAACCCTTGCCATATGGATAGCAAAGCACCATTAACATACCTATCTGGGTAACAATAATATAGGTACCTGGTATCTATAGGCAATGGTTATCTCAAAGATATGGATCTTAGCAATTTAAAAATTAAACTGACTTCAAATATGTGTCAACTGTACCCATATCACAAAAAACCTTACCTATTCCTGTCGCAATAGCGTCAGTGCTTGTCGCTGTCGTGTTCCGGTTTGGAGGGTAAGGTAGTCGGTAAACTTATCCATGTGGCATTAGACCTCGCTGCAAGATAGCAACGCACCATTAACATCTTTGGTGTCTATAGGTGATGGTTGACTCTTTCCATCAGGAGACCCATCTGCTTGTTTGCTATCTTATGATATAAAAAAAAAATATTCCCTAAGTTGAATTATACCTGATGTAAATCTTTTATAACTTGATTCCCGAGAAATTCGTGGACAAATATACATACATTTACGAAATTTATTATACGTGATTGGACAAATCGTTGAAAATGTTTAATAACATTGTATTTTTTATCATTAATTCTTTATTTTTCAGCTTGCAACAATGAAGCTGTATACGCATACGGTCCGTACAAGAATGCAGGAAGGTAGACGAAGAAAACAGATTTTTAATGTTTCTTGTATAGGAACCCCTTTGGATTCTAACTTTTTTACCTTATTGTTTGTCGTGTTAGCGACCACAACGGCAGACGTTCTGTGAATATTTCAGGGGCTCATTTATTTCTATTTCAGATACAGCCTTGAGACAAAAAGTGGGGATATTTATAGGATTTTGTTTATCACCTTATTATGAATAAAACCAAAGTGCTTAAATTTGAAGTTTTATTTTATAACTTGTACTAAGTTTAACATGCGAAAAAACTATAATTAGGCCTTAATAACTAGCAAGGAAACAAAAAATTGGAAAAAAGAAGCACAACTAAAAAGCAGCTTAGATCTCCAACACAAACTCTTCCACGGCATAAGCATTATTTTTCAACTATTATAATTTCTTCGCTTTAAGCTTAGTCATGGCGATTTCGCTATTTCAGTTTTAAGTAATTCTATTCCAAAATTGCCGCATTTGCTCGGTGGCCATATTTAGCTATTGCAAAGTTTTGTTCCTGGCGTCCATCATTCATTTTGTAGTTCTCTCCTGTGTTATTAAAGGAGACATAGTTATTTTAAAATTAATTTAAACTAGATAGAAATTTTAAATGTAGATAGCATCTTTTCTAGTTTGTAAGTTTTGGCTCATACTGCCACACAGTCATGCATTTGACGTTTCCCCGTGTTGGTCCGAGCTCCCTAGAAAAATAGGCCAACTGCCGTTCTGCCAGGCAGGTCGTAAAAAGCGGACCGATTGGCTGTTCGAGTCACTACCATAGTGGCTACTAGGCCTTACATATTGCGCATACAATAGTGTGAGTGCGTGTCAATGACCTGTTCCAATTTGAAAGGTAAGGTAGCCCGTAAGCTTGTGCGTGTGGCTTAGACCTCGCCACAAGATAGCAAGGCACCACTAACATATGTGGTGTCTATAGGCGATGGTTGACTCTTTTGATCTAGAGACTCGTTTACTTGTTTGCTATCGTATAATTAAAAAAAAGTGAATTAGTTAACATAAATATTGACTACAAGAATTTAAAAATATACACACAATAAAATAAAGTATACCTTCAGCCGAAGCCACGTACTGTATAGACTATAGAACATACCCAATATTCATAATGTATAAGAACTGATAAAATCAGATCTAAATAGTTGAGTAATGAATAAATAAAAAATGATTTGAATAATTTTTCCGAGATTAGAGTTCTACAACGTCTCACCTAGGTTTTGTGCCGTCGTTTCACAGATTCCTGCTGCATTAACGTTGTGCTTGTAACGTATGTTCCAGTTTGAAAGGTAAGGTAGCTAATAGCTAATAAGTATGCATTCGGCACATCTACCTGCCACATGGATTGTAATGCAATTGTTACTTTCTTGGTGGTGGCTGTCTCTGAGCCATCTGAGATTAGCCAAAGAGATATCTGCCATTCTACAATGTAAACAAAGTAATTCTTGTAATATATATTATACCTTTAAGTTATAGTGAATTTTGCTGGGACATTTTGTGGTTTTGTTTTTCTTAAATTGTTCCATTTTGGTTTTAAAAATTGTGCTTCTTGTAAAAATGTGTCTATAACATTAGTAGGTCGCATCAATTTTATAATTAATAAATTATTTTGAAAAAAACAGTTTGAACTTTGATGACGGCTAACGTCAGTATTGTGAACCATTTTACGCCTATGACACTTTCTTTGATATTGAATGATAAAATTTTTCCATTGATTATTTGTATACATCATTTATATTTCGCATTAAATGCATACACGGCTATCCATTGTATCTAGCTCTATACTATACATCAATTAGTTTATAAATAGGGCTTAATTTTTTCGAGACTATTTTAAAACTTTCTGAATAATGGAACGCAGTGAGGGCCATCCACAGATAACACACTATATTCGAGAGGGCCATCGGTAAGCAGTCAAGCTACGGATGCTTGTCGTAAATACATAGTCCAAAAAACTTGTGGGACAGCATGACAGACCGTTTTATTACTAAGCTAGTTACGAATTGTTACTGTTACGAATGACAGTTTGTAGATTATAGGGACCCGGCATAAGGCTGCAATATATCATACAAGATAAATCGATATTATAGCGGAAATATATTAGTCTTTAAAATTTCTACTTAATTTTTATAAATCGTCATAGTTAGTTACGGGGCGTTCATAAATTACGTGAGACTATTTTGGCGTTTTTTTGATCCTCTCTCCTCCTCCTTTGTGAGTTATCGTGATATTTTCACTAACCCCTTCCCCTTTAATCTCACGTAAGATTTTTCATAATGCGTTAGTTAGTATTTATATGTTTTTTAATTTAAAATAAAAAAATACTGATTTGCTTACAAGATTTGATTTGCTTTAGGTCCTTAAAACCAATTGAGACTAGTATTTAAATCTTCAATTAGAAGTGAGATTACTTAAATCATAGTGAGAGAATCGAACAATTGTATACGTCAAGAGGAATTATTAAAATTCACTGTTTAATACGATTTAACCATATTTAGTGGACACTGGACACACATGTTTCACTTAATTTAACCAAGTTTTCCTTAAATTTTATAAACTGTTTATTTGCGTAAAAATTTACGTGATATTTTCCGAGTCACTCCCCCGCCCTCTCTACATGAGATTTAGCTCCCCCTCCTCCCCTTCGATCTCTCACGTAATTCATGGACATCCCCTTACTGGCATTAAGAGAGACTGTTAGAGCACAAATTTTTGTTCTGTAAAAGTCCAAATCTATACGAATCGTAGAAATAATATCTGAATTTTATAGGTCTTTTATATAGATGATATATTGCCATATAGAGTAAATAGCAGATGAATGATTGTTAAAGTTGTTCGAGAAATGAAGGTGCTGCGGCCTTGCATTGCTATGCAATAACCAACATTGTTATTTGTCCATACTCTCCCCTCGTATAGCTACCTACTTAAAAAAAGAATACAGATTAACATTAATAATGCCTATAAATTGTTATATATCATTGTTATTTCTGAAGGCTGAAGATAAAAAAAAATGTTGGCTCTCTTGATATTACGAGTCAACCACGTCTTTATATAATAATGCAATAAAATCGAAAAATTGCCGTCTGGGCGATGTAATACTACATGCTTTAGTTGTTTTTCCTAATTGACTCTTTAAACTGAAACATGATAACGACATTGCTACATAAATAAGGAGATGTTACGAAACTCTTACGAAACCTAACAGAACTCTATCACCTAATACAATAATTGTTTAACACATTAAAAAAACTCGCAAGCCATCAAAATATCTAGGTTTTTTTGAATTTATTAACAAAACTTTCTGAGCTTTTCCGAAAATATTGCACTTTAATCATTTAAATCTTTAATTAAAATACCTAGTGTATGAAGACCCTATAATATAACGTTGTAGTAATCAAGCAATTAAATTACTAGTAATTACATTCCAGTTTATGTACCTAGTTGTTTTTCCTTCATTTAACATTGTTATTGATTCGATTAGTAAGGTCATTGTATGCATTTTTTTCTTGTGTGAACTAGGTAATGTTTATTGACAACACTATAACATAAAGTAGAAGTGATTTCTTGTTATCGATTACTTAGAACTTTTGTTGTTATTTATTCACTGACGATTATTTGCCTTGGTTTTTTATTTACATGATTAATAAATATTATTCGTTTTAAACTCATTTGCATATATTTAGTGACCAGCTAAGCAGCCTGCAGCTTCATTTAAATCTTTTATTTATCTCACGGAAGCAACATATTTTAGCCAAATATTAAGTTCAGACTGAAGTCTGAATAAATTGCCACGAGTAAAGTAACCAGTCATCAATATAAATTTTCATTCTATCTTTCATCTCTTGTTTCAGCCCTTTAGTGGTTGATTTTTGAAAAGAGAACGCTTTGTTTAACCCCAGATCTTCAACTAGCTCCTCGTCGAAATTCATTACAATCGGAACAGCAGTTTAGTGTTGAAAAGGCAACATACAGACAGATAGACTTTTTTTGCGTTTATAATATTAGCATGAATTTTTTTCCAAAACCCCTAGTATTTTCCCTGTGTTAATCTTGGCCGCTGTTGAAAATAGACAGATAATATGCGAACGATTGACCGACCATGTTACTACCACGGTGACTATAAGGCGGTGGAGTTCAGAAATGTCTCGGATTCAGTCATTCTTCGTGGCTACTAGGTGGTAGAGTTCTGCATTGTCTCGCCCGGGTCTGGTACCACCGCCTTACCTATTCCTGCCGCAATAGCGTCAGTGCTTGTCACTGTCGTGTTCCGGTTTGGAGGGTAAGGTAGCCGCTAAACTTACGCATGTGGCATAAGGACTCGCCACAAGATAGCAACGCACCATTAACACCTTCGGTGTCTGTAGGTGATGGTTGACTCTTTTCATCAGGAGACCCATCTGCTTGTTTGCTATCTTGTAATATAAAAAAAGTAGATAAGATTAGATCTAATACTGATTTTGCCCCAATTTTCGAAAATCGAGTTCTCACCAGATCTCCTCATTTTGAGGTCCTAGAAAACTTTTCCGACTATTTTGACGATGACAGCAGTATGTAGGTACGTGCGGGTGCGGTGCGTGCTTGCGTGCGTGCGTGCGTGCGTACGTGTGTGCGTGCATGCGTGCGTGCGTGCGGGCGTGCGAGCGTCCGTGCGTGCGTGCGTGCGTGTGTTTGTATGTGTGTAATCATCTCATAACCTTTGAACGGCTTGAACAATTGAAACGCGGTTGAAAGCATTTGATAGGATTCTATTCAACTTAGACTTCCTTAAAATTTTAACTAATTCAGTCCAGGAGATTTTGAGAAAATTTGGATAAACCTCAAACATTTTTTAGTGAAACAATATTTATTTAATATAACTTCCAGATAAATGTAAAGCACTGTTTAGGTTTTGTACTCAATGGGTAGGCCCATTGAGTACAAAACCTAAACAGTGCTTTTCCTTAAAAAATGTGTTTTGTCGGCATAACTTTAAATTTATTCAATCAATCATTTTTGACCTTCTACAATATTTTAGTACTTAAAAAACTACATCGAATACTGTCTCAAAAATTGAAATCGGATAAAATTTTCAAAATTTCAAAAAAAATAGCTTTTCAAATTAGAACCGATTTAGAAAAAATATGTTTGTGTTAAAGGTTCCTTCATAGAAAATACACAAGAGACGCGACTTGTATTACTACGTACTTTCTTGTTAGCTATAAGTCCTGAAGATGCGTTAATACGCGAAACCGGTAGACTAAATAATTTGGAAGAATATATATGTAGTGAAACCAGTACAAGTGTTTTATAATTAAAATTAAAATGCAGTTTTACCAAGTGCCGACGATTAATAGTATAGAACATAAGTAACTAACGTTTCATTACATTGTCCTCCACGAAACGTTATTGAAAAATAGGTCCAGCGCAAACTAGTGTTGATCATTGTGGTATTGAATGTATTGAATATGGATAGGGTTGCTGCCTTGGAAATTGTAGAAAATGTACTACGCAGTGATAGTATAAACACATGCATTACAATGATTTGTAAGCTTGTGTAGGTACATTATAATAGGAATTGTATGAATTGAATAGTTTCCATCGTCGGCACTTGGTGAAACTGCATTTTAAATTATGTATTACAAATAAACTCACTTGTACTTCTAGTTCACGTATATTTTTAATTTTCTGCTATTCACATCCAACCGGTTTCGCTTATTAAAGCATCATCAGGGATTTTTTTTTGTGATGTTTTACACATATTTTATAATATCTTTAACATATTTTTTTTTACATTTCAAGTTATATTATTAGCTACTCTTTAAAGGTGGGTATTAGACAAATATTTCAATTTGACACAAACGTCTGGCTGTCTGGGTTACCAACATGATATTTTTCTCCAAAAAGCGGAAAGGAATTGTATGTGTGCTAGGTACACGGGATTGTCAGTGTATATTGAGTTTTTCTATATGTATATTAATTATTGAATTCGAAAGTCAGTCAGTGTCATTGAATTCGCATTTCATTATTAATATGATATAAATTAATATTGCATTATTAATTTAAACCCCGTTATCGATGTCGCAAATTGGTGGCAACTGATTTTAGGGATGGGTTAATTATAGTCAAATAAGTCTCTGTTTT
Source organism: Apodemia mormo (assembly GCA_036924255.1). Taxonomy (NCBI): domain Eukaryota; kingdom Metazoa; phylum Arthropoda; class Insecta; order Lepidoptera; family Riodinidae; genus Apodemia; species Apodemia mormo. Next base: position 28,585,044 of record JAUPFN010000006.1, on the reverse strand, counting down.
CTTTTTTATTTGCATAACAAAATAAATAATTACAATAATATATTATTGACATTGATTTTAATTGTGAACTTTTTGCCAGTGATGTCGGTAGAAGTTGAAAGATCATTTTCTTGTTTCAAATCTTTGACAAGAGAAATATAAGGACTTGGCATTAATTTCCATAAGCAATCAACATTATAAAATTGCATGCATTCCAACATGGCAAAAATGGTTTTTTCTCTGTCTAACAATTCATATTTTCATAATAGACAAAGCTACAAAAATGTTGTCAGTACTCTATTTTCAAAAATCAAATCATTTAAGAAAATAACATCACCTTAAACAGCTTGCGGCCAATGGGCTATTACTAAAATACGCTGTCAATGTACGTAAAATATCAAATAACCCTTTGTTTACAAAATATTAAATTGATTTGAGCGTTTATTTGTATTTTTCTATAATTTTAGTACATACATATACATACATATCTTCACGCCAGATCCCTTACGGGGTAGGCAGAGAGAACCGAGTGGATATCACGATCCTTGCAGGCTTGTCTCGCTTCCTCCACATTCATCACTCTCTTCATGTACTCACGCCGGTTGCATATATTTATAAATATATTCGGAAAAGCCTGCCCAGGCTATGTTTTCAAGCGTCGTCAGACAAGTGAGTGTTCTACCTTACTTAATAAAATGATTCGTAGCTGCGTAAAAAGTGACTTTTGACACTTTTGCCGGTTTGCCGGCCGCTTTGACCTTCGGACAGTACTCCATCAACATAATTTTAGTGTGCACCTTAAATCTAAAATAAAAACTAATTGTTGAAGTAACATGCCCAACTGCAATATAATTTATCAATTGTTATGTAGACAGTAAACAGCTGATAACTCGGGACGAAATTACACGGTTTTCCCTCAGTTATTTCATATCTAGTAGTAGTTTCCTTCATCTAAGCTTCAAATGGATATTTTCCTTAATACGGATTTCCTTATACTTCCGTTAATATGGAATCTATCCAAGTCATTTACTACGAGTGTCACATACTAAACAAATGTCGATGTCAAAAATATGTGATTGTAATTATGTATTTTGTTATGTAAATAAAAAAGAAAACAAAGATTTTTTTAATTATAATTACTCCATCACTAAAATCAGTTGCCACCACAGATGACGGGGCTTAATTATCTATACATATAATAAATGGTAGAAAAGTCAAAACTGTACATTGAATATTTTTTTAAAAGAATACTTGGGGCTTGATCTACAATCGATATCAAAGCCAAAAATATAATTTTTAGAATTGTCGTCTGTTTGACTATTTGTCTGTATGTATGTAAGGGGTAAACTCAAAAAGTATTGCATGGATTTACTTCAAATTTTGCATGAATATTACTAACAGGCCGGGTCAACATATAGGGTACATATTATCATGCTATCATCTACGGGGGAGGAGCAGTGCGGAGTAAACGAAGTCCGCGCGAACGAAGTCGCTGGCAACAGCTAGTTATAAATATTAGCTTTGTAATATTCGAAAAAATCTAACGACAAAAATATTTTGTGTTCTTATTGATGGATTTTTTTCGATTAGGAGACCTTTTTCCTTGTTTGCTAAACTTTAATGTAAAAATCATGATTGTTGACCCTAACCAGATTATACGAACTGAGCAATTCATCATTGACACAAATAAATTCTCTTTTGTTATTCTTAATACGGGAAATCATTAAATACCTAATTACCTCATATTACACACAACAAAATATTATATTCATATATTGTATTGTACTTAGAAAACAATGGCAAATCTGTCTGAAATAAAATTTATGCGTTACACTGAGTTTCTTTGTTAGTCTTTTCGCTGTAAGGGTTATTTAGAGAAAAACCAATTCTGCTTAACAATGGCAAATCTGTCTGAAATAAAGTTTATGCGTTACACTGAGTTTCTTTGTTAGTCTTTTCGCTCTAAGGGTTATTTAGAGAAAAACCAATTCTGCTAAATAAGCAAATTAATGTTACATCATTATCATTATATATAATAAAACTAAGCTGATAAAATGTGGGTGCCGATAAAACTTAAAAAGGAGTCCCGGCACGATAAAGGGACTTATATAGTGTGATAGCCCTTTATCCCCCCTCGAACAAGAAAGTTCCCGGTTTAACTTAAAGGGCGTGTTTTTAAAGATTTTTTTTCAACCCTTCAACTTGGAAATTAAGTGTAGTAGCGCCATCTGTTGTCGAGTATTTGAACTTCATTCAGAACAACGATTATTTGGGTTGCATTTCGAAAGGCGCTGCGAGCAATTGCAGTATGTGTAGTAATGGCGCGAAATTTAAAATTCCTATTTCAATAAAGTCGTAATCTCAACTCCGGAGCGAAGCTGATGGGAATCATAGCTAGTATGTTAATAAACCATCTGTCATTTTGCCAAGCAGTTGATAAGAGGCGAACGATTGTCAGGTGTATCACTACCATCGTGACTAGGTGGTAAAGTTCCGCAGACACGTCCTAGTTTGGTATCACCGCTTTACCTATTCTTGCCGCAATAGAGTCAATGTTTGTCTCAGTTGTGTTCCCGTTTAGAGGGTAAGGCCTGTAAAATGCATGTGGCGCTACCATCCCGCCATACGAATAGCAAAGCACCATTAACATATTTGGCGCTATAAGCGATGTTTATGTATATTTGGGTTATATATGTATACCTATCATGTATTAAAAAAAATAACGGGATTTGTACCTATTTTATGCGTGTTTTAAATGGTAGCATTGCATATCAATAGACCCATATGTAATATGTATTATATAGTTTTTCTTTATAACAAGATAGCAAACAAGCAGATGGCTCTCCTGATGGAAAGAAAACCAGCGACTTTAGTCACTAAATATGTTAATGGTGCGTTGCCATTCTTGTGACGAGGTTTTAAGGCCACATATATAAGTTTACCGGCCACGTCTTTACCCTCAAACCTGGAACGCGATTTTGAGAAGCGCTGTTGCTTTTACGGCAAGAATAGGTAAGGCGGAGGTACTGGACCCGGACGAGACAAAACAGAACTCTACCACCTAGTAGCCACGATGTTAGTTACTCGCATAGCCAATCGTTCGCCTCTTACGAATGGCCGGACAGAATGCAGATGGTCTATATTAATATACGTAGCATTCATTTGCAAAGGATTTAACAGAATAAGTTGTTCCAACTAACCCTTGGAGCGGAAAAACTAATAAAGAAACTCAGTGTAACGCTAACTTTTATTTCAGACATGTGTTTTGCTAAGTTGCTTTTACTCGCATATTACCATATTGATAAGATAGACTCAAGAAAATATAGTTTTAAAATTGTCGTGACTCTCTTGAAATTTGTTGAAAAAAATCTCTCTTTTAAATAATTTTATTCTTTCATACACATATATATCTTCACGCCAATTTTTCTACAGGGTAGGCAGAGAGCACCAAGTGCCATACAATACGATCCTTGCAGATTTGTCTCGCTTTTTACACATTCATTACTCTCTTCGTACAAACACGCCGGTTGCGAAGACTCTTGACACCACTTTTGGATAGTATTCGATCAATTTGATCATGGTACTTCAGACTTTTTCTTCCCCGGTACCTACATCCTTCCACATTCGTATTGTATATCTATTTTGTTAACCTTTCATCTACCATTCTTTTGACATGTCCGAACCAACGAAATATGCCCTTTTTCATCTTTACACCGACACCTGCTTTCCAGCTTAACCTTTCTTCTATAAATATTATATATCCTCTCACATGATTAAATATTGTTTGGACCTAAACACAAACTGGTCTAATCCCAAATTGGAGCATGGCTTAAGGTCGAGGACCCTTTTACGCTCAGTCAAAAATGTTATTGGGTATTTATATTAAAGACATTTTCAACAATAGTTTGTCCCTGGTATGTCAGAGAGTAGTCTCTCTAGTATTTTGCGTACGTAAACGTGACAGTCGTAGTTATCACAAGTTTGCGAGCGATATTATATTTACCAATGTTAAGCTGATAAACCAGTAAAACGTGGCAAATAAAATTGTTTAATCTGCTTTGAAATTCAATCTACAATAGTATGCATCGTAATTTGTATTAATATTTATTCAAACGGATAAATCTTATACCCAAGTTTCATATAATATATAAATATCGTTGATTTTTACCACATGATAGAAAATAAGTATATTAATTTTGTGATAAACAGAAAGAAGTATCGCTTATTGATCCTAAAAAATACCATAACCACGCAAAACGTTTCCGAATTCTACTACCTAGAAATTATAACTGCAATGACATGTTTAGACTTTGCTCGTCTTTTACGTTTTTTTTTTTAAATAAAGAAATTACTAAGGTAAAAAACTACGTCAAATGCAGTTTCAAAAATAAAAATCTAATCAAATTTTCAAAAGCTACAGCTTTTCAAATTTTAATATTTTGTTGTTTACAGCAAACTTATTTAATATTTTTTTTTAAATAAATTGGTTATATCATAATTGATTTATAAATTGGATCAGCTTTTCTTTCTAAAAAACTGCGTCAAATACTGTTAATTGGATCAAAATCGGTTGATTTATTTGAAATTTGTCAGTGACAACATTTTTGGAATAAAAAGTGTGTGACATCACTTCGGCATTTTTCAACCTATAGATTATGTAGCTAAGAAAATATTTTACACCTCAAAAATTTCAATGTACGCCATTCGAAGATCAAAATTGATAATCGTTTCTAAAATACGCTACTTTGCAAAAATCAAATTACTGTCATTTTTAAAAACAATGATTTTTTAACTCTGGATCTATATATATCTATATATAAATCTATAAGCATAGATGACCGCCCCGTTGGTCGAGTGGTTAGCGACCCTGACTACGGCAATAGACTGGGCTCGAGTTCGATCCCGACGGGGACAAGCATTTGTGTGATGAGCATAAATGTTTGTATTTCCGGGTTTGGGTGTTTATTAAATATATTGTAGTATTTATATATGTATTTCTATGTATTAGTATCGTTAACTAACACTTATAACACAAGCAAATAATTTGCTTACTTTAGGGTTAGATCAGTAAGTGTAATTTGTCCCGTGAATAATAATAATAATAGTTTATTAATTTAGCGTTTTTCTGTTTCTGGGAAGTTTCTGGGATGATTCCAGATTTTTTTTATTCAATAGGGAACCGGTCCAACATAATACACTTGGCAGCATTTGTAATATACATACGTGGATGGACATTGAAATCTAGGTGGTGGCAAATGTTGAAAAACTTTAAAAACAACAAAGAAAAATATCGACATGCGGGATATTTTTCTGTGTTGTTTTTAAAGTTTTTCAAGTTTTCTCAAGCCTGGGGTGAGTGCTATGACACAAAAATAATTAGGTTTCTGTGTTGTCTCTCCCAGGTCTGGTACCACCGCCTTACCTACTTCTGCTGCAAAAGTGTCAATATTCCTTAATGTCGTATACACATTTGGAGGGTGAGGCTGCCGGTAAACTTACATACAGCATTAACAACCCGTCACAAGAATAGCAACGCACCATTAAAATCTTTGGTATCTATAGGAGAGGTTGTCTTTTTCCATCAGGAGAGTCATCTGCATGTTTGCAATCTTATAAAAAAGGCCAATATTTTTTTTTTCGTAAGATAGCAAACGAGCAGATGAGTTTCCTGATGGAAAGAGTCAACCATCGCCTATAAACACCAAAAGTGTTAATGGTGCGTTGCTATATTGTGGCTAGATCTAATGTCACATTCATAAGTTTATCGGCTACCTTAACCTCCAAACCGGAACACGACAGTGACAAGCACTGACGTTATTACGGCAGGAATAGGTAAGGCGGTGGTACCAGACCCGGGCGAGACAATGCAGAACACTACCACCTAGTAGCCACGATGGTAGTAACTCGTATAGCCAATCGGTTGCCTTTTACGACCTGCCTGGCAAAACGGCAGTTGGTCTATTCTTTAAAGAAGCCCGGGACCAACACGGGAATTCATACCTATTGCACAAATACCGGTGATACGCAATTATATTTCAGTGTTTACTCGTGCGTTTATACCATTTATGCTGTAACTAAACTTGCGCGTCTGAGGGGATTAATTTGAGCAATCAATTCATAGTATTTACTTCAAATTTGTTTAATTCATTACAGGATGCTCTCAAAGACGAAGCGACCTACCTTCAACGGAAGTATCCAACAATAGCCACGCGGAACGGCACGCCTTATTTAGCGAAAACCTTAAATAGGCTGTTAATGCATCACATTAGAGACTGTCTACCGGAACTTAAGGTAATGACGTATGCAGGTGTGGTTATATATATAAAACATAATAAAAATATAATAATAAAACTAACATTGATCTAGGCCCTTATTCACGAAACACGTTCACTAGAATTGAAGGGTTTTGTTTCCTAAGGTAGATATTCTTATTCTCTCAATTTTCAATCAACTTTCCAAAAAGTGAGTTTCTTAAATTGGTTATTTTCAACCGACGAAAAAACGGAGGTTATCAGTTTGACATGTATGTATGTAATATTGTTGGAATTGGATAATGTTTGATCTATTTAGGCGTGCACTTATCGTAAGTGTATGTATGTTTGTATATTTGTATGTTTGTCCACGAATTTCTCGGGAACTAAAAGCCATATTTAGATTATTCTTTTAGATTTAAATCTGGTACATTCCAACTTAGGAAACAGTAGTAAGTTTCACCAAAATCGTTTCAGAAGTTTTTGAGATTGTTGATATTTGAAGTCGGTTTAATTTTTTTTTAACTTACTTTTATTGAATACTGGCAGCAGCGTGCAGCCAGCTGCATTATAACAATTTTTGACAAATTCCGCGGGATCACTTAGCTTTTCCGAAATAAAAAATTGCCTATGTGCTACTCCAGGTCATCGTCTACCCGTGTGCCAAATTTCATCCAAATCCGTTCAGTAGTTTTTGTGTGATTGAGGAACAATGTGTGTTATGGGGGGATGCTCATACTTCCAAACATTCAAACTTTCGCATTTATAATAATAATATAGAGTAAAGATTAATACACTATTTCATTAAGGTGTACTATGTGGTTGTGAATTTTTCTCTTTTTATTATTCTTTGTTTGTTACCCACCGACCACACAGCCCATGGACACCTAATAATAGGCGAATAGCTTCTATCAACACATCTGACTTATAGTTCCGATATAAATGTCCACGCGGAAATAATCTGTGTCGACCAGTCAGATCCTCGGTACATCACTATTTTCTTGCAATCCCGTTCCGTCTTACTTCAATTAGTTGCTAGAATGCATTCAATACGGAAAATCAAATATTAGGCGTCTATGGGCTGTGTGGTCGGTGTTGTTACCTCAGAACTCGTTCATTTACGAACTTATTTAGTTCACTCTTTTCTGTTGGGTAGGGGTATAGTTTCCGTTTAGTCCCATATAAATTTGGTAACCATGTGATTCAGGGTTTCAGAGATACAGGAAGTAGATGTAGATTAATGCAGTTTTTCTGCGTTTTAATAATTATAAATGAAACAATTTTATCGAGTTTTGAATCGAAGTGTCATCAGCCCCCAAATTCACGTAACTAAACCTCAATATAGTCGAAAGATTTTAAGGTTCTTACAAATTCTGCGGAGTGCTACATCGCGGTATAATGTGCAAGAAAATGTGTAAGAACCCTAAACGCTTCGAATCGAATGACGTTACGTGAATCCCTGAGTGTAACGCGAATCGGACTCCAATCGTTGCAAGGTATTATGCTGTTCCATTTTGACGTTAATGTCAATGGAAAATCAGCACTCAAATGACAAGGTCCAATTTGTAAGAGACGAACGATTGGCTATTATTGTCACTACCATTGCAACTACTAAGTGCAATCCGTAAACCTGAAATAGCACATAGTCACTTTTTATCCTGGCAAATGAGTTGTTCTCGCGGAATTCACCAAAAACTTTTATAATGTAGTGGGCTGCAGGATGCAGCTAGTAGCTATTAAAATTAATCTTAGCAGAACTGTTTTTTTTTTTATATATCATAAGATAGCAAACAAGCAGATGGGTCTCCTGATGGAAAGAGTCAACCATCGCCTATAGACACCAAAGATGTTAATGGTGCGTTGCTATCTTGTGGCGAGGTCTAATGCCACATGCATAAGTTTATGTACATAAGTTAGAAGATAATGAGTTTTATATTCAGTGTGTTATTTCGATGACAGTTTGCATTTCTTAATGCCAAGAAATAGGTAAACCACAACATAGATATTTCCCTGTTACATGTTTTACTAATACATAAATCATATTTTCTGTGAAGGAACTATATATTTTTATACGCGTTAAAGGCTAAACTAAAAAATAGGCATCAGTGTAATGGATTAATATATGATTGATTTTCACGCATTTCAGGTTCGCGTGAATGTCATGATATCTCAATTTCAATCATTACTTAACTCATATGGCGAGGATGTTTCTGATAAATCTCAGACACTGCTACAAATCATAACAAAGTTTGCAAGTGCTTACTGTTCGACGATCGAGGGTACGGCCAGAAATATTGAAACCACTGAACTGTGTGGAGGGGCACGCATTTGCTATATATTTCATGAAACGTTTGGGAGAACTTTGGATTCTATACATCCATTAGTCGGTAAGTATTTTAAGTACCAATAATAATTGAAAGTTAATATGGGCTTGTGTCCATTAGGAATGAATTGGTTAGATTGTGGTTTTTAATGATTATTTACGATGTGGAGGTAACCAAAAATTAAAATATTTATTATAAAAGATAAGGATCAAGTCACATGTCAGTGAACGCAAATCTGGAAGCGCTCTTTGAAAATGACAGCTTGATGTTGTCATTTTCATAGAAACCGCAGAGTACATATTGTAGATATTTCCACGGCGTGATGTCGTTTGGATGCCATGACAGTTGAGAGCATTTTCGCGTTAAATATTGATTTCAATTTATATATATATATATATATATATATATATATATATATATATATATATATATATATATATATATATATATATATATATATATATATATATATATATATATATGTGTGTGTGTGTGTGTGTGTGTGTGTGTGTGTGTGTGTGTGTGTTGATGGTGCGTTATTATCCATGTGGCGGGACGGTAATACCACACGCATAAGTTGTGCTATTGCGGCGGGAATAGGTAAGGCGATGGTGCCAGACCCCGACGAGACGTTGCAGAACTCTACCACCTGGTAGTCACGGTGATGTAGTGATACGTTTGGCTAAACTTTCGCCTTTTACCAACTGACTGGGAGTTTGGCAGAATATGGTCTATTCTTAAAAGGGGCCCGGAATTAATCTTATCAAATCAAATAATTTTAGTTAGCCAAAATTTTTATAATAATCACATTCTAATAACATAAACCAAGTTATCTTAAATAGGTTACATTATTACGTTTAAGTCAACTAGAATCTCTTTATATTATAAAGTAGCAAACAGGCAGATGGCTCTCTTGACGAAAAGAGACAACCACCGTCTAAAGACAACAAAGATGTTAATGATATGTTGCTATCCTTGTGGTGGGGTCTTAAAGCCGCATGCATAAGTTTGCAGGTTACCTTACCCTCTAAACTGAAATATGACAATGACAAGCACTACGATATCGCGGCAGGAATAGGTAGTGCGGTGGCGCCAGACCTGGGCGAGACGCAAAACTCGACCACCCAGTAGGCACGATAGTAGTGACTTGCATAGCCAATTGTTCGCCTCTTACGAATTGCCTGTTATTTTAATTCATTAGACCTTGCCACAAGATAGCAACGCACCATTAACACCTTTGGTGTCTATTGGCGATGGTTGACTCTTTCCATCAGGAGACCCATCTGTTTGTTTGCTATCTTATATTATAAAAAAAATGTCTGTGCAGAACAGTAGAGGTCTATTCTTCAAAAGGGGCTTGGCCCAACATGGGGTAAAATCTAATAGTCTAGTTTCTTGGAGTGTTTCATATTTGGGGGAAGCTAGTATCTTACAGCGTTTACTTATAAACTGCAGGTCTTACACGTATGGATATATTGACGGCGATACGCAACGCAACTGGCCCTAGACCAGCGCTCTTTGTCCCTGAGGTTTCCTTCGAGCTATTAGTTAAGCGTCAGATTAGAAGACTTGAAGACCCTTCACAGCGTTGTGTAGAATTGGTAAGTCATATCATAATTTATAACTAGCTGAACTGTTTGAAAAATGCAAAAGACGATAGGTATACCATGCAGGGCATTCCTACCTGCCTGGAAGCCTAGCCTGGAAATTTTCAAAAGGTGATATATATTTGAAACGCGTCGTTTATTTTTAAAATAGTTGGTAATATTCGACGCAGTTTTTCAAGAGCAAATATTGTTATGAAGGTACAAAAATTGAGTGGACGAAAATGAGTACGTTAAATGTTTTTGAAGAAACGATTTTTTATGTTTCAAATATCTCCGAAATGGCTTAACAGATTGACTTAAAAATCACGTCGGCTCTAAGTTTGGACGAAGCAAATCAACGTCATTTCGCGCGTTTCAATCACTTGATTCGTATTTGAAATATGAACACACACGACGGGACGTCAACCCGAGATTAGTCTGAATGGCTTCCTCAAAACGTGCAGAAGATCCGTTGAGAACTCGATTTTTCACGAACGAGGTGAAAACAATAACTATTTATTAAATGAAAAAAACTTTTATTTATTTATTTTAATTAAAAAAAATATAGGTCTGGATGAAGTAATTGTTAGCAATCGACATTAGAAAAGAGCTTAAAAAATCTTTAACCAAACTTTTAATCTGTATAATCGACATATCAAGCGACGTTAAGAACCGCGGTTACTTGAAAGGCAAAAGCTGGTTATTCTCAGCAGGGCCAGGCAGTACTTAACATAAGCTCATCGCTTACCGCGTTATAACGTGCAAATCCGGCCTCGTATTGATTATGGAGTTACTGTTTATATTTTTGGGCGGAGACTTCTCAGTACCAGCTCCTTCCTTTTGATCGCATTCAACGCAGAGCGTTTCGAATTGTCGACTACAGTCCCTCGATTCACGCAATTGAGTCGTTGCGTTTAGGACTCTCACACAATTAAACATGATAGAATGTCGTGCTACGACGCGGCATAATGTATAATAAAATGTGTAAGAGTCCTAAAGGCTTCCACTCGATGGCCGTTTTGTTACGTGAATTAGGCCCCGGGACTATTTCTAATTGACTTCATTCTTTGACGTTACATAGAGATGTAGTTTCGCTCTACATCTTCTATCGGATCCATCATGGGAGTGTTCCGAAGAACTGTTTGCATTAAATCCTGCCGCTAAATTTCACCATCGGACATTGCGACAAAATCAAAGTTCCATTCTCGCCATGACTGGAAATCCACAACTGTGCGTTCTCAAGGCACTTTTTCCTCGCACTACTCTGTGGAACCAATTATCGGCAGAGGTTTTTTGAACGGCTATGACTTAGAAACCTCCAAGAAAAGACCTTACTCATTCTTAAAAGGCTGGCAACCCAACTGCAAGACCTCTGGTGGTGTGGTTGTCCATGGGGGTGATGATCGCTAATCATCAAGTCAACCTCCTTTTTGTTTGCCTCTTTTCTACAAATATTTAAAAAAATATATGTTTAGTGTAACTATTACTGTTTATTTATTATATTATGATAATTAAACAATAAATGTATAATAACATTTATTTACTGTTGTCGAACTGTCATAGTGTGCGTGCTTGGGGTGCCTAATCTAAATTCTTTGGAATCCCTACTTTTCTTATAAAAAGGTAAAGGTTCATATAAATTAATTAAAATAGATAAATATCTTGTACTTAAATAAATACAATAATTGAAGACACGTAATTAGTATACGTCTAAAAATTTAAAATTTTTGCAAAAAAAAATTACACGAAAAAATTTTGTAAATATAAATAAATATATATCATCACGCCCTTGTGAGATAAACTGAGTAAACGGGACGCCGATAGACGCTTCGGGTAAACAGGATTCGCCAATGGCGATCCCTATCATCGCATTTCACCAAACTCAATAAAGATTTTTTCATTTAGTCGGGACCAACAGCTTTATATGTTATTTCGAAGTCCGGGCGTTTTAAAACCAGATTTTTGTCTGACCCGGGGATCGAATACGGGATCTCATGATATAAGTCAAATAGGCTTAACCACTAGACTAACGGCCGATTTCCGAAACACAAATTAATTTTAACAAGCAATTTGTGTTTACCAGATCATTTGCTTGTTAAAATTATGTTAAACAGATTAATTGCTTGTTAAATTAATTGCGTTTCGGAAACCTGTCCACAGTGTGTTAGGAACCTCGATTTTGTCAATATCATTGACTATAGTATTTTCGAATAAAAACAAAGTGAAAAGCAAACGTCAGAGTAAAACTCTCAATGCGATACAGCTTTTAGTTATTTTAAAACCGTTTCAAAGTTTGCCTATTAGAAGTATCTTCACGCCCGTATCCCCGAAGAGATAGGCAGAGGTACAACAAGTGAACCCACGATTAGCCGAAGGTACTTGGTCCCACAATGTGATAGGTGGCAAGCCTATCGCCAACCGGCACTTTCCAATCCCGGGTAACGCTGTTTTATCAGAAAACTGAAAAAAACACATTTTTGAATTGTCCGACCCAGGAATCGAACCCGGGACCTCATGCGGTCAACTCCGACATCAGACCAATAAACCACAGAGGCGATAATTCCGGGTCTAAAAATTTTTAAAACATTTTTTTTAATAAATACTATAAAATTGATTATGCCATTTAATTGTGCTTATATAATATACTACCCTTAAAACATTTACCCATTTACTGTGGTCAAATAAACTTATTTTTCTTGAATCGATTGCTTATATAAATTACTATAATCTCTATTAAAATCATATTCTAATTCCGCGTTATTCATAAGATAAACGACATTTAAATTTTTATTCAGAGTTGGCATCCCCATTCATTTAGCCCCCCATTAATTAATAATCTAACTTTTCTATATCTCAATCGTTTGATGGTCGTTTGATAGTGAATGATAGTATGTTTACCATTATTTGATGGTCATTAGTTTATTTATAAAAAATTTTTTACAAATTGGTTAAAAAAGAAATTTTTTTTGGTTCCTCAATTAGTAAATTAATGAAATTTTTTATTCTTAATCTACGTAAAATCGTTTGATGGTAATTGATAGAGTTTTAGTTTTTTCAATAAGCATTATTTAATTAATTATTAATAATTAAAACTATCACGATAATCACGATATACCCATGCTACTAAGGTTCCAATTGTCGCCGCTAGGGCCGGGCGATCCATCTTGGCGCGATTTTTTCAAATCTGTTTTTTACAACGCCCTAATCGTTCAATCCAAGTATTTAATAGTAGTAAGTCAGTATTTTTTTTATTTCATAAATTTTATTAAGTTAAGCTGCACAAATATTTTCTACTAGCTGACCCGCGCAGCTTCGCCCGCGAGTAGATTAGCATGTCGTCAAGATTGCTTTTCATACAAATTTCATCCCTTATTTCAACCTTTTAAGAGTTGATTTTTAAAAAAAATTATATAATACTATTATATCTAATACTTCCATAGGTACCAAATTTCAGGAAAAGCGATCCAGCGGTTTAGCCGTGAAACCGTAACAGACAGACAGACAGACTTTAGCATTTATAATATTAGTATGGATATCACTATAGAGACCATAGTATATTGTTACGTACTCGGGTTCGCAATTGTAGGAAAACACCACTTATATTAAATCCGTGTATTTACACAACACAACACAACGTAATACTAAAATACACTTTACACCCTAGTCACTCGCTATACTATCACTGAACTTAGAACACTACACAATAAAACACTTCTCGCTTCGCACTTGGTCGCTTGATGTATCGCTCTCGATCGCTTGATAAAAACTGCCTTGTGTTTGTCAACACCGTTGTATTTATAGGCAGGGGAAAGTCCTAGCTGGATCCAGAAAAATCTAAATGTATCGGGAAACAATTAATCACTTCTTATCGTAAACATGTTATGAGTCATAAATCCTAGTACACGCTACTTTCAACCTTATGCCATATCACACAAAGTCCATTATGGCATAGCCCAGGTCAACTATTTGTTTGTCAATAGGAGTAGCTATCTCTTTCTTTTATTTCTAGATAGTTACCGCGCGCGCGCTCCAACTCTACACGCTTCTAGATTATTCGTAACAGTATTAACGGAAACAAATATAAAAAATATTCTTTATGATTTTTTTCGTAGGACCGATACTATCAAAGACCGTAGGATCAAAACTAATCTATTATTAGTCAACAACAAATTTGAATCATTTTGGAATTACAGAAAGAAATGTAAATTAAAAAAAAAATAATAAGAGACTTTTTTATAGAAAATTAAATTCCCTACGATTTTTGTGCGAAATTTTTTTTTATAACTCCAATATTTCTAACATAATGTTAAAAAAAAAAATTAACCATTCATTTTTTAATTCTGGCAACAATCTTGGCCGAGAGTTCAGGTTGAAATTTGAAAAATTATTTATAACAAAACGAACAAACAATAAATTTGATCGAACAATCACGAATTAGTGACAAATAAACGATTTAGCAAAAAAAGTGAAAAAAAAAATGATTTTCCCCCATCAACTTAAGACAGCTTGACAGTGTTAATTATTAATAATCAATTAAATCATGCTTATTGAAAAAAACTAAAACTCTATCAATTACCATCAAACGATTTTACTTCAATTAAGGATAAAAAATTTCATTAATTTAATAATTGAGGAATCAAAAAAAAAATTTTTTTTTCAACCAATTTGTAAAAATTTTTTTATAAATAAACTAATGACCATCAAATAACGTAAACATATTATCATTCACTATCAAACGACCATCAAACGATTGAGATATAGAAAAGTTAGATTATTAATTGATGGGGGGCTAAATGAATGGGGATCAGTTGGCACTTTCAATAATAATTACATTTGGTATCTGGATTAAAAACTATAATAAAATATATCGTTTTATCTTTCAAATCTTAATTAATTCTTAAAAATCATCAGTCTATATATCATAAGGCACTTTTTACAACTTTTTCAATAACGTTTTTCATATATAAATCTATTTGTAGAAATACAATATATAATTGTATTATTATATTATTATTGTATATAAATAATATATATAATATTTCATTTTTTAGAGTATGCAATTTTATTTTTGGGACATGTGTGGTGGGTCAATAGAAGCTTAACCCCAAGTTTATGGGGTTGCCGTCCTTGTCCCCCGGCCGCCATCTTGGAAAAAGGGGTGCAAACACCTTTTTCGCGATATCTCGGAAACTATGCGTCCTACAAGATATTCGTGACGACATAATTTGTAGCAAATTGCTTTGCATTTTGAAATCCGGAATAAGCGAAATTTGAAATGGTTTAAAAAAAACTAATAGCTGTATCGCATTGAGAGTTTTACTCTGACGTTTGTAATGATATTGACTACAGTATTTTTGAATAAAAACAAAGTGAAACAAAATCGAGGTTCTTAACACATTGTGCGGTCGTAAGAGTCAAAAATAAAAAAAAGTCCCACGAGATTGATGTAAAATTTCTTAAACATCCTGATAGATGACATTCAAGGTGGAGATAAATGGGTCATTCTTATGTGAATTTAAAAAATATACATATATAATATAATTTATAATATAAAATCAGTGAACTTCTGTGTAGTTTATTTAAAGTAACATAGATGTCGCTGTATGTTTTTAGATCGCGTTATTGTAAGACTTAACCATTTTTTGTTTAAAGAGCAAAAAAACGTGCGTATGCATATATACAAATTTCAACGCAATTTTTATAAATGGTCCACACTGCAGGGTGGATCGTTTACTATAGTCTTGGATTATAACAGGTCGAATCAGATATCTGTTGATACTGTTACTGAAAAATAACAGATGTCATTATCTGTTAATAAAGAACAGCCTGTTATTTTTCCAAGCACGGACTCAGTAAATAATTTTAGTACACGGTACAGTACAAAATATGTAAGTAGCATATTACAAAGTACTCTGTGGTGAGTAGAGAGTAGTGAGTACTAAGGCCATTTTAGTAGACGACATTTGGCAGATGCCAAACACGTACAAGTTTATATGGAGCTACTGCGTTTTAGATCCCATTTCACATTCCTAGTTTAAGATCTGACAAATATGACCTTTTAAATTAGCCCTACTTTAGTTGATTATTGTTTGATATAATCTTAAAAAATGTGTAAACGGTTAACTCTGCAGGCCATACCTGAAACTTCCCGCTAATATGAGGTATTTTAAGCTAAAATGAGTGAAAACTATAAGCATAATAATATATATTTTAGTTCAAACATCTACATAGATAGTTAGTTAAAAATCACATTAGGCTGTATTGATTTTTTAAAAGCCGTGTTTTTTTTTTTTTTTTTTTATAGAAGAGGGGGCAAACGAGCATGAGGTGCACCTGATGGTAAGTGATCACCGCCGCCCATGGACATCTGCAATGCAGAGGACTTGCAGTTGCGTTGCCGGCCTTTTAAGAATGAGTAAGCTCTTTTCTTGAAGGTCCCTATGTCGTATCCGTTCGGAAATACCCCTGCCGGTAATTGATTCCACAACAGAGTAGTGCGAGGCAAAAAGTGTCGGGAGAAACGCACAGTTGTGGATTTCCAGACATCGAGATGGTGAGGATGGAACTTTGAATTTTGACGCGATGTCCGATGGTGGAATTCGGCGGCAGGAATTATTCCAAACAACTCGTCGGAGCACTCCCCACGATAAAGACGATAGAAGACGCAGAGTGAACCTACATCTCTGCGTAATGCCAAAGAGTCGAGCTGTTCCGAAATAGCCTGGTCGTCAACGATTCGAACCGCTCTACGCTGTATGCGATCAAGAGGAAGAAGCTGGTATTGGGGAGCTCCGGCCCAGAGATGAGAACAGTACTCCATGTGAGGCCGAATCTGTGCCTTATAAAGTTGAAGGCGATGGGCCGGCAAAAAGTACTGTCTCGCTCTGCTGAGTACACCGAGCTTTTTAGAGGCTAATTTAGCCTTGCCTTCCAAATGACCGCGAAATTGAACGTAATTCGATATGTCGACTCCCAGGATTCCGACACTAGCTGAGGCTGTCGGGAGAGTATCCCCAAATCGAGGTGAAACGACAAAGGGTGTCTTTTTTGCGGTGAACACGCAAAGCTGTGTCTTCTTGGGGTTAAAAGTGACCAGGTTTTGACGACCCCATTCAGAGACATCGGTAAGTCGATTCTCGACTTCAGACACAAGCTTGTTTCGGCACTCTTCGACGTGTTCCCGAGAAATACCGCTTCGGCCGGAGTATGTAGCATCACCAGTACTGTCATCCGCATAGCAATGTATGTTGCGAATTTGCATCATGTCATTGATATGCAGAAGAAACAGAGTCGGTGATAGCACGCAGCCTTGGGGAACACCAGCATTGACAGATTTAAGGTCGGAGCACGCACCGTCGACAACGACCTTGATGCTCCGATCAGCCAAAAAACTGGTGATCCACTTGCATAATTTCTCGGGAAGCCCATAGGAAGGCAGCTTCGCGAGAAGCGCTTTGTGCCATACCCGATCAAAGGCCTTCGCTATGTCCAAACTAACTGCCAACGCCTCCCCCTTGGACTCAACTGCTTCCGCCCACCGATGAGTTAGGTATACTAGAAGGTCACCAGCTAAACGGCCGCGACGGAAACCGTACTGACGGTCGCTAATCAGCTGGTGCTCTTCTAAATACTTGAGGAGCTGAGAGTTGATGATCGTCTCCATAATTTTGGAGAACAAGGAGGTTATGGCTATGGGCCGATAGTTAGACGGATTAGAGCGATCTCCTTTTTTAGGGATGGGATGAACCAAAGCTGTCTTCCATGAATTCGGTACCACGCCGAGTGAGTAGGAGAGCCGGAATAGGCGTGTTAATACTGGCGCCAACTCTGGAGCACACACTTTTAGCACGATCGGAGGAATGCTATCCGGCCCACTCGACTTGTGGATGTCCAAGGAAAGTAGTGCTTTACGCACAGATGACTGCCGAAATTGTAGTTCTGGCATGGAACTATCACACTGCGGGATGGTAGGCGGTGCGTTCCCTTGGTCATCCAGAGTCGAGTTGGGCGCAAAGAAGGAGCCCAGGAGATCGGCCTTCTCCTTTGCGGTATGGGCCAAATAGTCATCGTCTCCGTGCAAAGATGGAAGAGAGGGCTGTGAGAAACTCCCTAAGACAGCCTTGGCGAGAGACCAGAACGCACGGGTCCCTGAAGGAAGGCGAACTAATTTCTCGCCAATTCTGCCTATGTGTTCAGATTTTGCCTTGGCGATAGCTCTTTTGAAGTACCTCGAGGCGGAGTTGTACTCCTTACGTAATATGCTGGTTTTTTCATCACAAGATGCGGACGCAGCAGCCCAAGCCCGGTAACACTCCTGCTTTCGGCGTGAAGCCGTTTTACAAGAGCGACCAAACCAAGGCTGAGACTTACCACCAATTGGTACCGCAGAAAATGGAATGAAAAGTTCCATGCCCTGCAGCACCACATCGGCAATAGAGTCAGCGACTACACTCGGATCATCCAGCGGGAAGCACAACCGCCCCCATGGGTAGGACGCAAAAAAAGACCGCATCCCGTCCCAATCTGCTGACCTATAGTGCCAAACGCGACGACAGCCTGCTAAAGGAGGCCGTGATAGGCGCGAAACCGGTACTTTACTCCGGATCAGGCAGTGGTCTGACGAACCAAGTGGGACGTCCACAGATACCTGGTAATGGTCCGGATGAGAGGTCAGCAGAAGGTCCAACAGTGAAGGCGTATGGTCATCCACATCGGGAACTCGCGTGGGCGAAGTTACCAGTTGTGTAAGACCATACGCCAAGGCAAAATCGTGAACAGACCTCCCCGCATGATCGGTGGTGCGCGAACAAAGCCATTCGGCGTGGTGGGCATTAAAATCGCCCAAGATCACGATCTCTGCGGAGGGGGTCTGCTCTAACACGGAATCTACAGCCGTTTGTAAATGCTCAACGAGCCGGTCAACTTCAGTATTCCCGCTATGGGACCTGTATAGGCACGCGTAGCTGCGTGGATGGTCGTCGCAAGCTACGCGTAACCAGAGGATGGATAGGTCCTGACCTTCAAGTCTGCCGAGGCGCCGGTAACAGATATCTTCTCTGACGTATGCGCACACACCAGCCCGCGGTACAAAGGAATGTTCCAGTTTGTACCCCGGGTAGGAGAGGTAAGAAGTATCAGCCGGAGAAGATATCTGTGTCTCGGTCAAGAAGAGCAAAGCTGGCTTCGCCGTCTCGAGATGGTAGTGGACGGCGTTCAGGTTGGAATGAAGCCCCCTAATATTACAGAAATCCACAGTAAGCGTGGTAGGGGGTGTCTTGGCCTTCTTGCTTTGTCTGCCCCGGACAGGATTGTTTGTGAGCGCAATTTTGCCCCCCCCCAGAATACGCAGGGCAGCCTGAGCATCCGTGATCTGGCTGAAATCCATAGCACGGATGCCCAGAGGGGGATTCTCCACTGCTGGTGCAAGTGGTACCCCCCTGGGGTAGATTCTGTTTCAATTGCGCATTCATAGTGTACGTGGGGGGGGGGGGGGGGGGGTAGGCCTCCGGGACTCTCACAAACCGAACGAAACGCAGCAGCGGAGCTGCTACTTTACGTCGGTGTCAAGTGAGAGAGTGGTATCTTCCCGGGCGTGCCGGCCTATTCAGTTGCAAATGCAGTATGGCACTACCACTAATTTGGTTGACTGACTGCACCGGTGTTAAATAATTTTTGTACAAAAATTATCCCACCAGTGGGCGATGGGGTCGTCACGTCCCTACGCCGTGTAGGTATTTTGGAAACGATGATCAATTTTTATTTTTCAAATGGCATTCAATTTAATTTTTGTGATCTAAAGTTCTATTTTAGCTACATAATTGATAGCCGATAGGTTGAAAAATGTCGTAGCAATATTAAAAAAAAACATTATAATAAATATAACTAGGTACCAGTTCTACTAATCACCCGAACCGTGGGATGCTTTTTATTCATGTTTTTGCAAATACGGATGATCAAAACATAATTAAGCTTTACATAGATATATTGCATCTCGCATAGTGCCCACTTACATCTACAAAATGGTCCCCCACACACATACAACACTGTCTTCTCTTATTTACATTTGCCATTTTGCTGAACTAATATTATAAAAACTTTTATACAACTTAAACTTAAATTATTTAAATTTAATAGCTAAATATATCCTGTCAGAACTGCTTCATTCATTACCTATATATACAAAAAGAATATGAATTCCTACTAAGTATTTTTATTCGCACTTGTAAACCTTTTGTCTACAAAACAATTTTTTGTTTTCGCTAAGTAAATTCAAAACGAAATCGAAAGAACATAATTCGAAAAACGGGATAGAAAACAAATTACCCAAGAAACGTTATGACCTGGGTGTCTAATTAATATCACCTTTATACTTAAGTCATAAAGTCGTAGTTACGTCGAACATTTTGTGGCCAATGGCGCGATGCTAACAAAGACGTTCGGAAACGCGCTATTATATAAACGTTTCGAACTTTCAAATAATTTCTGTTGTAATTTTACTACAAAGAAAAAATATTACCTACCTAGAGTACCTATATTAATAATTTTATGCAAATAATTGAGATCGACCTTCTTGTTTTTACATACCTACAAAAGGACGTAATATTTCAACATATCGTTAGAAGTATTCTTGCAGTGTTTCCGAATTGGAAATTAGGAACAAGAACAGATAACAGATTATACGACTAGAAATAGTTGTCACTATTCTAGGAAGATATTTTGTTATAAAAGATTACTATTTGAATTTTCGGATAATAAATACTAGGTGCTTCTCGTTTTAGCAAGATTCAATTAAGCGGGTGTGAGCGAGAGAGACTAATACATACGAAGAACAGGTAACACGAATATCTGTTATTGAGTAGATACCTAGTACCTACTGCGACTGAAGAACGTAGTGCAGATTGTGATTCAGTATTGTGACTGATATTTTTCAACAGATATTTGATATTATAGGAACAATTGTTATCTAGTATTTACGAATACCTGTGATTTGTATCTGTTACGATAAATACGCCTCACTACTAGTTTACTATCACATCCCAGATATGCGCATAATGTAGACATGCGCAAAATGTGTCAATGAAATGAAATTAATGAAGTATATATTTTCGCCCAATGAAGTACTTCATTGGTTTAATTCAGTACTTCATTTCCTTCAGTGAATTTTATGATTTATCTAGTCCATCTAATGTATGAATGACAGTCAGCGTAAAGTATTATGAGACATGCGCAGAATGTCTCATAATAATTTACTCCTTCACTTCGTCAATGTTAATTGACTTCACCTACTTCAGTAGTCCATTTAGTTCAGTTGATCATACCGTGGCCTTTGATTTCGTTTGGCGTTTGGAACTCGTTTCAAGTACAGAATTGTTTATTCAATTACAAAATAATTACTACAGTATCTTTTGACAATACAAAGACAAAACAAAATCAATTAGGTTAACAATGTACAAAATAGTAGTAATGGGATTATAAATAAATATTATTGTCATTTATAAACAAATCCAGTAATGAAATCGAAATGTACTTTAACGTAATGTAATAAAGGTCATAAATAACTTTTCGCCTAAAATCCGATGACTGAGAGGTATCAGTACAAAATATAATATGTGATAGCGATGTGGATAGCAAATCGCGCGCGTGTATGTAGGTGCTCGGTTAGATTCGTTTAATACGATCAGCCATCGCCCGCACAGATTATTTATGTATAAAATCGCCAGTGCTCGGGTCAGTCAACGTACTTCAATTCGTATTTCGTTCACTTGTCTGACGTTCTGCGTTCCACGGTGGACAAGAACTAGATGAAGTAGTCAACTAAATGAAATTCAACTGAACTAATGAAGGAATGATGTATTTGAAGTGAAGTACTTCATTTGAAGGATTCATTCGTGAACTACACATGGCTAGCATAATGTGTCAATGATAAGAAATGAATGAAGTAGAGATGGGTCGGAATAGGTAAATCAGAGACTAGGTGCATCTAGTCCTAGTCTGTAAAAATACGTGATCCAAATACCTGTTGTGAAATTGATACTATGAACAATAAGTATACGTATGTGTATTTAAACGTAATTGAATACTATAATATTTTCTAACACTTACGCGAGACATTTACACAAATAAACCTAGGTTTTACGTTAATTATCGCGTTTTTTCTGATTTTTATACCCCGACGTTAGATGTTTTTTTCGATAAACGTTTTCTATAATTCGATACCGAAATTAATTACACCTTACATATTTTACATTCTCCCATATTTTGTACTAGCTGTTGCCAGCGACTTCGTCCGCGCGGACTTCGTTTACTCCGCACTGCTCCTCCCCCGTAAATGATAGCATGATAATATGTAGCCTATATGTTGACCCGACCTGTTAGTAATATTCATGCAAAATTTGAAGTAAATCCATGCAGTACTTTTTGAGTTTACCCCGGACATACGTACAGACAAACAGACAAAAATTCTTAAATCTATATTTTTGGCTTCGATATCGATTGTAGATCACGTCCCAAGTATTCTTTTGAAAAAATATGCAATGTACAGTTTTAACTTTCCTACGATTTTATTATATGTATAGATTTTAACTACAAAATGTTCCCAAGTGATATTGCTACGTTTGGGCACCATTATTATACCTAATTATAAAATAAAAAGTTGAGTCACCGATACAAAATAGCATTCTATGCCATAAACCAACACGTAATCTGAAAAAACTTTATGATGGAATTACGTCCACGATACTAGGTTAGTCTGTGATACTAGATACTTCAAAGTATGAAGACTATGATACTTTGATCGATATCGGACGCGATCTCTATTACCTGTTCTCAATGAAATATTTGATCGAGTACCGCGTATTATGACGTATAAACCGGTATTCACCTGTTATATGCAATCGGCGGTCGGCCATACGTAGCGAGAGATCGGTACGGAGCATATATATTGTATAGCGGTATCTCACTCTTGTGAGAGCGGGAAAAAGTATACAAATCGTATTGCTTCATCTCGTTAGCATTTTGTCATGGGTTAGCAAGATAGCAAAACACGTTTTCACATAAGAGTAAAGGAAACGGTACAGCGTATGCGATGAGCGTTTTATGCTATGATTATCTACAGAGTACAGGACTACACGGTCTTAGTCTTGTGAAAAATGGAATAGGTGCCGCCTAGTATCGTAAAATACCTAGTATTTGTACCTTTTCTAGTATTTACGACTCATCTCTAAAATGAAGTACTATGTGTTCCGAGTCCGACTAGCCTTGGGTTATAACTAGACATTAGAGATGGGTTGGACTAGGTAAATCAGAGACTAGGTGCACCTAGTCCTAGTCTGTAAAAATACGTGATCCAAATACCTGTTCCACCTAGTCCTAATGATATTATTTTGTTAAATTGATACTATGGACAATAAGTATGCGTACTAGGTACTAAGTATCTATCAGACTTCAATGAAAGAGATTGGTATTTAATCTCCCTTTACGTATGTGTACTTAAACGTAATTGAATATAATAATATTCTCTATTACTTACGCGAGACATTTACACAAATAAAACTAGGTTTTACGCTATTTATCGTGTTGTTTTCTGATTTTTATACCCCGACGTTAGATGTTTTTACATGTTTTGTTAAATTCGATACCGAGACTTTAAAACTTAATTATGGGTACCTTACATATTTTACATTCTGCCATTGTCTGCCATATTTTATCTTTTATCTACAAAATGTTCCTAAAAGCGATATTGCTACCTTTGGGCACCATTATTATAATTATAAGATAAAAATTTCAGAATAACCGATTAAATATTAACAATAACCTTCTATGCTAATAAGCAACACGTAATCTGAAAAAACTTTTTGATGGATCACGTCCACGATACTAGGTTAGTCTATGATACTAGATACTTCAAAGTATGAAGACTATGATACTTTGATCGATATCGGACGCGATCTCTGATACCTGTTCTTAATGAAGTATTTGATCGAGTATCAAAACAACATGTAATATGACGTATAAGCCGGCTGTTAGCCCGGCCATACGTAGCGAGAAATCGGGACGGGCATACATATTGTATAGCGGTATCTCTCTCTTGTGAGAGCGAGAAAAAGTATACAAATCATATTGCTTCATCTCGTTAGCATTTTCTGTCATGGGTGAGCAAGATAGTAAAACACGTTTTCACATAAGAGTAAAGGAAACGGTGCAGCGTATGCGATGAGCGTTTTATGCTATGATTATAATATAATACTGCCTACAGAGAGCCTACAGGGTACAGGACTACACGGACTTAGTCTTGTGAAAAATGGAATAGTTGCCGCCTAGTATCGTAAAATACCTAGTATTCGTACCTGTTCTAGTATTTACGACTCATCTCTACTAGACATGAGCGTTTTCGTGTTTATTTGCAAACGAATATTTAACCGATATTCAATTTTCATATCGATATCGAAAATCGTTTTCAGATATCGACAAGTGGCATAAACGCTAGGAGAATAAATTACATGAATTGATCTACCACAAAGTAAGCAAATTATTTGCTTGGGTGTTAGTCAACGACACTAGTACATATAAATACAGTTACATACATAATAAACACCCAAACCCAGAAATACAAACATCTATGCTCATCACACAATGTTGGTCCCTGTGGGGAATCAAACCCGAAAACCATCGATTCTTAGTTAGGTTCGCTTACCACTCGAACGACGGGGCGATTAACCTATCTTCGCTAATCGTGAGTGCACTGATTGTACCTCTGCCTACCGTTTCTGGCATACGGGCGTAAATATAGTCTTAATCAATTATACATTTAAATCTCATCATGCCCGGTTCCTTTGCATGGCAGGTAGAGTAAAATGAAGGTCTATAGACTTTCCAGTTCACTGCGATTCACCGGTTTGTAGCTTGGCGGGACGAGTGGTGATCAACTTCAACGCATTTTACCGACTTAATTTCGACTATCGATTATTTCTAGCGATAAAAAGGACCAAAGGCTTTACGTGCTCATTCAAAGCACGGGAGGAGTAACACACCACCCGCCAGACTCCGTGTTGCTACTGAGATTTTGGATTTGCGAGAAAAATCTTGAAAAAACCTCAATTATAATTTTGAGCGACCTGTAGATAGAATCCGGGCCCCCATGATCTTAGCTGAAGGCTATCCTCTAGACCACGAGGCAGACTTGAATATAATATATAATATTTACGCTATTATTTATATTCAGTTAACAGACGGACGCAATCTGATATATAATATCCACTAAAGGCATAGTTTGCGTCCTAGTATGATTAATGATTACACCGGCACACAAAAAAAAAGTTGTCTGTGCACCGGGCGCCACCTATCTACGGGCATGTTTTTCGACCCGCTGAACACGAATTTCAAGTCAGTTTAGGCCGTCCGGGCTTCAATTTCGAGTAAATTGCAAAAAACCCCAAAAAATAGGATTTTTAGGAAATAATAAAAGTGAAAATCACAGGACAATAGTCGAAGAATTAGTGACAAATTACAAAAACTTAGGATGCTTGTTAATAAAAAATACAAGAAATTTATTGAATTGTGTTTAAAAGATTTTTTTCTATTTTTTCAGCAGCAGTTTTCTGCTATTTAATCGATTTTTGCAATTTTATGAATGTTTGAGGAGAATATGGGCCAAACGTTAACGTTAATTCCGTTTCGTCAACTAGTTGATCAACTTGTTAATTTCGTCAACGAATTAATGTGGTCCGAAAAACAGCTTGCTTGGTTATTATCAATGATTCAATTCAACGATTGACCTTCTCCGCACTCGGTATACTATTTCCATTTCTTTATTTTCACGATGACAGTTCTAATTTGATAGTTGTAGTGTTGTGACCAAATAAGTAATGATATTGATCGTATATATTTATTATATTTTGAACAAAGACAAATATAACAAAAACACTCAAATATATTTTTTCGAGGTGGGAACACTCAATAGCCCAGCGCCATTTTGTGTTTGTTTTAATCTGTCACTTGCAACAACATGGTCGTGCTAGTCATTACATTTCTGTTCGCAGAGTTTTTTCACATTATCCATACGTTACGTTGTGTATTTTGTGTTCCTCCGTGTTGATTGCTGCCCAGTTATCAAATATCAAAATGCCGGAAGGATTTGTCCAAAAAAGGCAGGCGAGAGGACTGGTGATCAAGGTTCGTAATCACTTTGAAGCAGAGTATCAAAATGGTGGCCCGCTTTTACCACTGTCGCAAGTGCGAGAGCGTGTTGCGGCCGCATTAGGAATTAGTGGACCTACTGTTTAAAAAATTACTACCGAAGCTTACGGTACAAGCGGCATGCAGGAAAATAAGCTTCGTACGCCGATGAAAAAACGTTTACCACGTATACATCGGTTGACATCTGTTGACAATTTCGACGCTGATGCTATTCGCCTGCTGTCATATATATGACTATTATTTGCGCAAAGAAATTTTAACATTTAAAAAAACTTGTTGTTTCTTTATGTGGATGTGGTTTGTTTCATGGCCAAAAGTCGCCTTAATGGCTACTTTTGGCTTGGGTTTGAAGAAAATAGGACTTTCTTATAAAAAATCGAACAAACGTAAAATATTGATGGAGCGTCACGATATTGCTACGGCTCGCTGCGAATTTTTGAACAAAGCCAAAAATATATCAGATTGGTCAAATGTCTTTTTACTGACGAGACTTGGTTAAATGCAAACCACACAGTATCTAAGAACTGGGTTGACGACACCACCGCTTCCACTAGTTCTGTGAGAATGGGAAAAGATGAACGCCTTATCATATGCCATGCAGGGTCTATATGTGGATTCCATAGAATAAGTTACGATGAGATTGACATTTTCATTATATGAAAAAATCTCTATTAAATAAAAGAATTAAATATATATATATATATATATATATATATATATATATATATATATATATATATATATATATATATATATATATATATATATATATATATATATATATATATATATATATATATATATGGATTCGTGTCAAATGCTTTACTGGCCTTTAAATCCAAGAAAACAGTGGACTATCACGAAGGAATAAATGCGGAGATTTACGAAGGATGGTTTAAAGGAATGGTGCAATCTCTGGAAGAACCGTCCATGATTATGGACAACGCTACATATCACTCCAGACAAATTGATAAAATACCGACGCAGGCCAATAAAAAACAACATGCATACATGCTTGTGTGGAATAACTGCCGAAAACTGGGAAAAAGTTGTGGAAAGAACCCAAAACATTATAGCGCTGGATTGGGAAATTCATGTGGCATCCGATAATATACAAGAACAGGAACTTATAATAAATGTAGGGGAGAGCTCATTGAGTGACAGTGACGATTCATCAGATTTTGATTAAAATAAATAAATAAATAAAGATTACCTGTCGCCGTTCGCCGCCGCCGGTTCGCGTGGCCGAGCGGTGACGAGTGTAATTAAATCTACCAATCAAAAAACAACACGCATTTTAATTGAACACTTCCTATTCAATTCACAAAGTATTTTATTTGTTTATATAAAAAAGTATATTTACAATCAAAACTAAATGGAAACACAAAGTAGGCAAATGTAATTAAAATGCTGGAGGAGGGCAGCCCTCTTGCATGTTTACGTACCGCGCGGCTGTAGGCATTTATTTCAAAGATACGGCTGAGTTATGATACTGTATAGATAATATTACCGTGGCCACGCTCCGTTCCGTTTCATTCCAGAAATATAAAATGACAATTCAGAAATAATGTGACCCTTTTATTTTCTATTAATAAAATATTTCAAAAATTCAAATTAATTCTCATCTCAAAATTATAATTATTGTAATTATGTTATTACCATCTTACGATCCGTTTATTTTATTTTTAACGTAAGTTTTATATTAGACATAATGCAATTTACGTTGAAAATAACAGAATGTTGAGTTTAGTTTCTCGTGTTATGTCATATGTAAACGTCGTCGAGGGAAGTTGACATTTGATTACGTTGATATCGTTGACGTATTCAACTAGTTAGTTTCTAGGCAGTCAACGTTAACGTCGTTAACGAGAAATCAACAGTTGATTCAACGCGTTCATTGATTCAACGCCAATCGCTATTGAGAATCGTTCGCACTTGTCCAATCGAGTACCAGGTTTTGAAAGTACGTCGCCGCATAAATACCAAGTATGAAAACCAGGGCTCAAATAATTTCAAAGTATTTTCACGTTTAGTTCTATTGCCTTAAAAATAAGGTGTAAAATTGCTTTAAGAATAAAATTCTTCTGAATCTAAAATATTCTAATGTTCATGCAGTTGTGCCTCTTATAGGCATTTCACGCACTGGTTATATCACTCGCAGGGGCGTGCGCTCCTTGTAGGCAGAAATGCAGTGCTTTACTTGCCATTTACAGATATTTTAATGAAAAGTTCGTACGTTTTAGATGACTTTAATAGTAAATAAATAAATAAACAATATATAATAACTTAAAAACGCCTAATATTTTATAAATAGCACCTATTTGCAAGTACACAAACATTATGTTTGCCAGGCGTTTGGCGACAAGCGAGCGGCGCTGCAAAATAATGTACCTAATGACAACTCATAACGTCGCGTCCCGCACGACGTTTGTTTGCATGTGTGTAGTAATTTCGGTGTCCGATTGGACGTGGAACAAAAAATTTGTAAACTGGTCGATCCTGCAGGCCATCCCTGAAACTTACCGCTAAATTGAGACATTTAAAGCTCAAAGGAGCAAAAACTATCCCTAAGCACATATTTTAAGCTCAAAGAGTTTGAAAAAAAATCTAGATTTTACTAAAAAAATATTGTATTTTAATTTTTGAAAAGCCGTAAATTTTCATAAAACAATATTTTTGATCTTACAAATAGCGTTCAATGCAGTTTTTGAGCTCCAAAATGGTGGTTACAAAATGAAAAAAAATCCCAAAGAATAAACCGATTTACGGTATTTGTCGCAGTTTTTTAAGTAGAAGAGCTGATTACATTTTGAAACCAATTGGTACATTAGTCTGAAAGTTATTTTAAAATATAAAGAAAGTTTGTTGTAAATAACAATATTGATATTTGAGAAGCTGTATTTTACGAAAACTTGATTCGATTTTGATTTTCGAAACGACGTCCGCAGTTTTTTAAGTAAGTGTTTTAACTAAAATATTGTAGTAGGTCAAAAATCAGTTGGTTGAAATTTTCTTCAACGATAATCCCCGAACGGATGAATCGATTTTTATACAATTTACACCATTGGAAGTAGTTTATATATAATTAAATCAGTTAATCTGAAAGTGAAAGATTTTCGACAAACGACAAAGTCAAAACAGCAGCACACGCATATTTTGACTCCAAGGAAGAATCATTTTTTTCAACGGTCTAAATACTTTGAATGGGAGATGGCAAAAGTACATCGAACTTGATGGTGATTATGCAGAAAAAAAATGACTGATTTAGTATGTGTTTATTTCCTTGGTTAGGCCGAATACTTTTCAATCCACCCTTGTATATGTATGTTCATACATACAAACATACCACGTCATCGTGAAAATAGTAGGAATAGGTTCCTAGGACCTCAGAACGTGGAGATATGGTGTAAACTCGATTTTAGAAAATCGGGGCATAATTAGTAACTTCCTTTTACTCCAAAAGTAACGGGAATTTAAAAATGAATGAAAATAGCTCTTTTCATGTAATCAAACTTAAATTTAATGTTGTTCTTTGGTTTTGTTTTAGGTGCATGAGGAAATGCAACGTATAGTGCAGCACTGCGGCACTGAAGTACAACAAGAAATGCTTCGCTTCCCGCGGTTACATCAACGCATCGTAGATGTTGTGACGCAATTATTGCGTACGCGGCTACCGGCTACCAATGCTATGGTAAGGTATTTAATATTTTTTTTAAACGATCAATTTGAAGCAACAATTCAGTTTTTCAATGCGAATGTGGATAGAATGTGAATCCATTGATTCTGAAATGTTGAAAGAATGGCAGGTGGACGATTAACGTTTATTAATGTTAATGTTGGGGCCGCACTTGCGTCTATCGTCACAAAGCTTCGTACAATGATACGATGAATGCGGATGTGACTGGCTATTATCGGCTATTTTCGCATATATTCCTGACTGCGTGTGCCTTAGCGCGCATATAACTTCGGGACGACAAACGCAAGTATGGCCCCAGCATTACATATATACAATGTGAATGTGGATGGTTCAAGATCAAATTTGTCAGGTGCTGCCGAGGATGTTGTTACTGTTAAGAGTCCAAAAACTGGCGTGATTTTATGAAAAGAATGAATGTGAATGAAGCAAGGCAAATCTGTCTCGACTCGATGTATGGCACTCAGTCCTTTTTGCTATCCCATAAGGGATTTGGTGTGAAGATATGCCTGTGTATAATATGTAAAGGATATCTTTTAGAAAATAATATAGGAGAATCGAAATGTTAAATACATTATTTTTTACAATTTTATTAAATTTACTCTCAAGTAGGAAAAGGCGATATGTTTATTTTCAACCGACTTTCCAAAAGGAAGAGGTTATCAATTCGGTTGTGTTTTTTAATGTTTGCTACTTCTTTCTTTTTTCATCTGATTTGGAAAATTTTTTTATTTGAGAGGATATAATTTTTATGTAGTCCATTTCAATTTGATGAAGGGTGCTGGGTTCCGGAGATAGAGGGAA
Source organism: Apodemia mormo (assembly GCA_036924255.1). NCBI lineage: Eukaryota > Metazoa > Arthropoda > Insecta > Lepidoptera > Riodinidae > Apodemia > Apodemia mormo. Next base: position 28,554,212 of record JAUPFN010000006.1, on the reverse strand, counting down.
TGGGAAGTCGGTTGCTGCAGTATTACTGTGTTAAAAATTATCATATAAAGCGGTAATACCTATGTAAATTTTAAAAATGGCTATACCTGCTTTATATGATTAGTAAATATATAATTCGTTCGTTTTTGCTGTTTATTATATCTTCCAAGCGTCCTATTTTAATTCAAGTCAGTATTTATGTATGAGTCAAGGGAAAGCGTGCTAGAGATTTGCTTTCCCTTGACAAAACTTCACTGCTATCTAGACACACGTCGCAGCAACGTCATCGTTATCTTAAGTTATTGCTTAAGCGGCAAAGCTGCCGAATCGAACCGAGTGAAGAGAATTGTAAATGAGAAGGATTATGACATTCATTTCGCAGGTGGAAAACTTAGTGGCAATCGAGCTAGCGTATATCAATACGAAGCACCCGGACTTCCACCGCGAGGCGGCGCTGGTGTCAGGGCTGCTGAAGAGCTCCGAGCAGCGGCCCGCGCACTCGCCCGCGCCGCACGCCCCGGTACCCGCACACACCGCGCCCGCGCTGATCAAAGTACACGCCGCTGATACACCTCCGCGACTAACTCACTAACAGGGCTGTTCACTGTCCCACTCATTACTACGGATGTAGACAAGGACTGATGTACTATAACAGCACGCCCGGGACCCGCACACACCGCGCCCGCGCTGATCAAAGTACACGCCGCTGATACACCTCCGCGACTAACTCACTAACAGGGCTGTTCACTGTCCCACTCATTACTACGGATGTAGACAAGGACTGATGTACTATAACAGCACGCCCGGGACCCGCACACACCGCGCCCGCGCTGATCAAAGTACACGCCGCTGATACACCTCCGCGACTAACTCACTAACAGGGCTGTTCACTGTCCCACTCGTTACTACGGATGTAGACAAGGACTTATGTGCTATAACAGAACGCCCAGGTAACCATCACACACCGCGCTCGGATCGCGCTGATCAAAGTACACGCCACTGATCACCTCCGCGACTAACTCGCTAAAATGGCTGTTGTCTGTCTCGCTCACTTCAACTTACTAATGAAATGACTTACACAATGATATGCTGCATTAACCAGTACCCCGTACATCACTCTTTCACATTACTTAATACATGTAATGCCCTTGATACCACATAGGACAAAAATGCTAACAAACCTATTTCGCTGTTTACTTACACCAAGTGACTGAAGTGCAACACCACTGAATGTTTAGGTATCCCGCGCCTACTCTATTTTTAAAGTACACGTTATTACTACACAATACACAACTGGCATACTAATAGGGCTTGTGATTTATACTTTCAAAAAGGACAACACATTTATATAATCTGTCTGCGCGGTCAATTCTATTAATCCTGACAATCTTTAACACCATGAGCTTGCCTCGGTATTTAGTGCCTCACTCATCCCTTTAGACAAAAGTGGCTAACAAACTTATTTCTGTGATCGCATGCTTTGTTTTGTTTGTCTTTGTTTTATTGAACTGGCAAAAAAGTGCTAAATTCGAATTTAGCATACTAAATTTAGCTTAGCCCCATCTTTTTCTGTAGTAGAGCATGATATAAAATAAGCGTCTAAGATACGATGATGAATATTCCTTATGCTTTATTATTATAGTTAATATTTATCGCTATACTGCTGTCATGCGAAAAAAGGGCGTAGTTAAGATTTCGTCATCATCATTTTTATGCGTTCAGAATCAGCAGCATTATAATTTTTTTCGACCTTTGCACCTTACATGAATTTGGCATAAATTCGAAAATAGCATATGGCGATTACAATAAAATACAATCAATGAATTTTCTGGTAGTACTTGACATTTCCACATATATTTCATATTGTGTTGTACTTAGATTAACGAAAGGACGAGAGAAATGAAATTTTATTTTAATAGTCAATGTTTTATGATTTTAATCATTAGATAGTATTAGTTAAAAGTTGTTTTCAAACAAATTCTTATTTAAAGTTAGCTGCGATCTTCATCTCGCGGGGTACTTAAATTTTTTTCTGATTCTCTGGGAAAGTTTTCTGAAAGTAACATACGTACTTAGTCCAATATACTATACGATTGCCAAATATTATTCAAATCTGTCCAGCAATTGCGGCATGAAGATTGGCAAAGTATTATTATAATATTTGTTTTTTGTTTAATTACAAGATTGGATAAATATCGAACTACACGCAGAGCCGAAGATAAATACGATGGCTGTCTCTCAGATGTTAAGATTAATTCCTCGTACACCCGTTTCAGAGGGCATTAATTTTATTTAAGTGAAAGGCCATTAGCTGTGTCAATAAATAAATAATTTTTGTAGCTATTTCTTCGGCAAATGGGTGATAGAGGGTCCACATTGGTATACCTAGCAAATATATGGGAGAACTACACACAGGTAACTGGCTGCGCTTTAGAATCGACATTTAGTTTCATTGTCATACATTGTACATGTAAACTCATAGGTTTGTGGGCTCTCTTTCAACCAAATATGCTAATAATATCAGTAGTTAACATATTTTAATGCATGTTTCGATATTAATGTATTTGTGAAATGTCCGGTAACTGACACGTAGCCTAGATAACTAACCTAAAATAGATCGCCTTTGTTATTGGAAGCATTTTAAGATACTTTGAAAACCATGACAAATATACATTGCTGTTCAGTTTTTTGAGATAACTAGCTGTTGCCCGCGAGTTCGTCCGCGCGAACTTTGTTTACTCCGTTCCTACTGGTCGTAGCATGATGTTATATAGCCTATAACCTTCATCGATAAACATTATATCCAACTTAATAAGAATTATTCAAATCGGTTCAGTAGTTTTCGAGATTACCGCGTACAACAAAACAAACAAACACACAAACAAACTCTACAATTTTATAATATTAGTATAGAAAATATACTTTTTATGACATTGAAAAGAGCAAGAAACAAAATATGAAAACAAATGCCATGATCATATTAAATTGGATCTGGCAAAATTTCGAAACCTATAATATAAACCTATAACCTATAATATAATAAGAACATAGATCTTAATAAATTAAATATATACTAATACTATACAAATTATTATATATACATATTACTTATATATTTACACATACACACACACACACACACACACACATATATATATATATATATATATATATATATATATATATATATATATATATATATATATATATATATATATATATATATATATATATATATATACATTCTTAGGTTTCGTTTGAATGCAAACTTGTTATCGGCTAGACGCAATGAGAGAGGAAGGTCATTCCACAATCGGGCCGCATATACAGTGAATGAGTTGGAAACAAAGTTGGAAAATTGTAGAGGTATAGATAGTGTCATATTGTCAGAAGATCGAAGGTGCAAAGTGTGGGTATTAAGATTATGGTATAATGATTATGGTATAAAGATCATATTTATTTGGTGTCGCTTAAAAATAGTTTATGTTAACCATAACATTTCCTTTGATAACCATAAGTTGTTCTAGCTTGGCACTCCTGATTGTGTTCAGAGCATTGTACTTCAGAATTGGCATCGGTATTAATGCGTCTCTCTCGCATTCGTTCAGCGTTGTACCCAAAACTTAGTACTAATAGCTCTTTAGTTATTTACTTCTGTCATAACTTATTTTCTGGGAGCTTCCTGAAAAATGTTACATCTGGATCACCAACTTTTTGGCTGCTACAAACATGAAGATCGATGTCGTTAGTGAATGATAAGATTTTAAACCTGTTAATATTGATGTTAGGCTGTGTTATCTCCTACTCTTCAATATAAATTACATATTGTAATTTAGCAACATACATTTCTATACGGACGGCAGTTTGCGTAATGTGCATTACTTTGGCAATAGCGGGATTTTTGATAGCTTGTTGCCGTATTAATCTTGTGTCTCGGCCTTAATTTAATGGAATTGCACTCAATAAACACATTTGCGCGTTTGCCAATAAAAAATATTCTTTGTAGTATCTCTTCGTGTTCAGATTACTTCCTTGATTATCTCGGCCAGTTCTAGAATCGTTGAAGTCACGTATAGGAACGTTTAAATCTGTGCTCATTTGGATTAAGAAGTCAAACTGACACCTCAGTAATTTGTTTTTGCAAGTCGTAGGACTTGGGGCTGGCTGACATTGATTGTAATTTTATACGGTACGAATTCAGTCTTTCATGGAGTCCTCTATCTTCCGCTCCAATCCTTGGACTTGAGCTGCGATTTCGCTTTCAGTGTTAACTGGCTTGGGTCATTGCTGACCAAGCAGTTTATAATCATACTAGCTGTTACTCCGCACAGCTCTTCCCCCGTATGTGCTAGCGTGATAATATGTAGCCTATATGTTGACCCGACCTGTTAGTAATATTCATGCAAAATTTGAAGTAAATCCATGTAGTACTTTTTGAGTTTACCCCGGACATACATGACTTTCCTACGATTTTATTATATGTATAGATTGGTTCTTTGACGTTATGTAGAGATGATTGCTAAATCTGCCTGTTATATTGTATCTATTACAGGGAGTGTTCAGAGGAATTCTTGAGGATTAATTGCAGCTTCTGAATTTTATTTTTCACATTTATCGTCTCTACGTCTGGAAGTGTTCGCACTCCCTCGTTAACTTTGATCTCCAAACAATTACGATTTAGAAACGTTAATGAATGAACCTTACACATACTTCTTCCAAAAGATTCGGTATGTGTATGTTTTTTTACTTATTTGTCTCAACAGTTGGCCAGATTTGAATAAAACGTATAAACTGCTACTCTATATCCAGACTTAACATGTAAATTATAAAACTAAATTACGAATCACGAGGAGCCCTCGTACCGCGGCAGCCAATTGCGTCTGCGACGTGCGTAAGACACGATTTGAATGACTCGACTCGTTGCACCGCTAATCTCCGTTTACATTCCGCGACGGCCTTTCGGCTCCGAGCGAACTCGACGTATGCTGACGGAGTCTATTAGATATTGCGGAGCCGTCAAACCATCGCTAAACGTGACTCGGATGGAAATATGAACTGTAATACCTGTTTACACATTTCAATTTCCTTTATCTCATTGTGATCGCATGAGTCAGGGTAGCAAATACAAAATCGACGTGGCGGGGTAGAATCCAGAAATATGGGAGTCTATCAATTTTTTTAAAAATAGTTTTGATTGATCGCTATTCCAATCCAGGATAAGGCAATATTTAAAATCGCATTATAAAATACTTCTATTAGCGGTTACGACACTGATCGTGAAAGAGAATCTTATATCATAGGAGATCCTGAAAGAAAAATACGATCAGAATATACATACCTAAATTCCTCAGGAATTGCAAAGCTTTGTCACATTTGTAAAGTCTGTCATTTGCTTTTCTGTCATACTCCATAAAAATGCACGCGAAACATGATTGTGTGTTTTTCATTTTCAGCATATTCCGGCAATCACAGATGGCCATGAAATGAAAATATCACCTTCACAAATGAACAACATTGAATCTCCTACCATGCCACAGGTACTTTTATCACTAGCTATGTTGTCATAACTCATATCTCATATTCATATACCGTTAATGCTTAAATTCTTTTTATCATTTCAGACAGAAACGATTTAATTTTAATGTAATCGCAATGATGTCCTTTTTTAAATATTTTGCTGATAGTTACATTCATGTTGAGATCTCAAGGTGTAGTTTAACACTTAAAGAATTTTCTTAAATTTAAATGATTCTTACAAATTATAGCTATGTGCGATTTATCTCTACACTGCTTTAATCACGCTTTGTGGTGATGGGGTAAATGTTAGAGGAATAACATTAGAAATTAAGCCTTGTTTGTGTTAATATAAATTTGGGTAAAATTCGACATACAAATTTGTGTAGTATCATTAAAATAATTAGAACTTATTGGTAGGGTGTGCTTGCACTCAATACAATCCAAAATAATAGTAAAAATATGATCATATTGTACATTATGCAGAAAACTTCATAAAATTACACATAGACTTCCAATTTACAGTAGACCGGTTTAACACGCTACATTCACAATTGTCTAATTACTAATACAATCAAAGAACTTTGCAGAATTCTCATACGCTAACCTTTAAAACGAACTCAAATAATATTAGTAATATGAAAAGATATTAGGAGGTTTATCAGTCAATGGTTACAGAAAAAAACACAGCGATTAAAGCCGCGGTCTGCAATTACATACTTTAATAATAAGCACAGCATATATAACTAAGAATAAAGTAATACTAGAAAAAAAACCCGTGCGTCTGACTGGTGCGGTCTTGAAGCATCATTTGAATTTTTTTCTCCATAATCAACTATGTCTATATAGGTATAATATTGTAACTACATATTGAATTTGTAAAAATATGTCATTTATATTAGTGTATATATATATATATATATATATATATATATATATATATATATATATATATATACACACTAGCTGTTGCCTGCGACTTCGTCCGCGCGGACTTCGTTTACTCCGCACAGCTCCTCTCCCGTTGAGGGTACCGTGATAATATGTAGCCTATATGTTGACCCGACCTGTTAGTAATATTCATGCAAAATTTGAAGTAAATCCATACATACAGACAAACAGATAAACAGACAAACAAACAAAAATTCTAAAAACTATATTTTTGGCTTCGATATCGATTGCAGATCACATCCCAAGTATTCTTTTAAAAAATATTCAATGTACAGTTTTGACTTTCCTACGTTTTTATTATATGTATAGATATTATTTAATATGATAAATATCTATATATATATAAAAATCAGTGCCTATTTTCCTTGGTCACGACATCACGTCTGAATGGCTGGACCAATTTCGGTAATTTTTTTTGTTGTGTTAGTAGTTGTAAGGAGAAGGTTCTTATAAAAGAAAATATTAAGAAAATTGCGCGGAAAATTAGAAAATTTAAGAATACTTAACCACCATATAAAGTTTAATGCCATTTTGGCTGCGTGGAAGGACAATCCCGTAGTCTTATATAAATTACGTGTCACGTTGTTTGTCCGCTATGGATTCCTAATATGTAAGGCAAAACAACGTTTGCCGGGTCAGCTAGTAATAACTACATATTGAATTTGTAAAAATATGTCATTTGCTTCAATCAAAACCTAATTTTAGTCTGAAATACTACCTGATGTTGATAATGCTCAGATTGTATATTTCAGTTACTTTAACAGCATTTGTATTCTGGAATTCTTCTCTGGGGAGTATCCGCTGATATACATACAGTATTTGAGTTACAAAAGCGAGCTGTAAAGCCAAGTTATATTCTTGGCTCTAGAGTCTAGAGTTTTCTCGAAAGAAAAAAAACTAAAGAACGCAATATTCTTACAGTAATATTTACAATATATATTTGCAAATATAATGTAAGTTCATAAAAATATTAGCTCATTTAAGAAGAATGCTGATGTTCACTCGCTATAAATACAAGGAACAAAAACAATTTTGTTGGTGCATGCAACTCAAAATGAGTTAACAGAACACAGAATAAGTAGCTCATTTTTGGGTAAGTATCAATCATCGCCTAGACACCAAAGATGTTAATGGTGCGTTGCTATCTTTTGCCGAGGTCTAATACCACATGCATAAGTTTACCGGCTACCTTATCCTCCAAACCGAACACGACAGTGACAAGCACTGACGCTTTTGCGGCAGGAATAGGTAAATCGGTGGTACCAGATCCGGGCGAGACAATGCAGAACAACGTATTAGTCACAATGAAAGTATAGCCAATTGGTCGCGTTTTACGGCCTGCCTGGAAGAACAAGGAATGTACTTTCATTCAGTTGCTGCAATGAAAGTACATACCCTAAAAATATCTACAAGTTTTTTGGTTGGTGTAAGAATATTAGGAAAAACAAAAAACGATGCGAGTGACTAACATCGTAGCTTCTAGGTGGTAAAGTTCTGCATTGTCTCGCCCGGGTCTGGTACCACTCCCTTGCCTATTCCTGCCGCAGTAGCGTCAGTGTTTGTTACTGTCGTGTTCCGTTTTGGAGAGTAAGGTAGCCGATAAACTAACGCACGTGGCACTTAAACGCCGCCACTAGTGTAGCAACGTACAATTAATATCTTTGGTGTATGTAGCGACGGTTGACTCTTTCCATCAGAAGTACCATTTGCTTGTTTGCTGTCTTGTTATGAAAAAATAGTAAGATTCATACTAAAGTGTGTTTGTCCGTCTTTCACTGCAAAACGGAGCGACGAATTGACGTGATTTTTTAAGTGGAGATAGTTGAGGAATGGAGAGTGACAAACTAAGAGACAAAATCTCTTACTTTACGCGAGCGAAGCCGCGGGCGAAAGCTAGTAAACTATAACACTAAAATAAGATAAAGTTAGGATGTATAAATGAATGAGCTTAAATTATTGTTTTTTATTTGAATACAATTTTAATAAATAAAAAGACGTAAGTAGAAACAATTTTGACAAAACATAATCTTGTTTTTGCGTTTAAGTTACGTTTTATATTACCTCCCCTCCGCCTATCTTCTTTATTATTGTAAAAAGTATAATTCGTATTGGAATTACTAGATGAATGGCAGTCCAGAAAATAAAGTGCTGACTCCACAGAAGCCTGTTAACTTGCTGCCTGAAGTGCCCAGCCATACGTCAAGGAAGCTCTCAGATCGCGAACAACACGATTGTGACGTCATTGGTAAGTTTGCACTTTCAATAGTATTATACGAGGGTGGATTGAAAAGTATTTTGTTAACTAATTAACTGCTCCTCATATCGGCAATCCTTATTATTAATGTAACAATTAGATACTTACTAATTAAATATTATGTAATATCTTATTTAAAAATGTTATGAAAAAAAAAGACAAACCCGCTGAGTTTCTTCCGCCGGATCTTCTCAGTGTGTGGCCGCGTTTCCCATCTGGTAGTAGTTTAAAAAAAAATGTTGACGCGTCAAAATAACTTGTAAAAAGTTTTATTGAATAAAGTACTTCTGATTTCTGTTACGGGTGCACACCACTATTTCCCATCGACCGTTGAATCTGTTGCGACGCAATAAACCACAGACCACATGCATACTGATAGACATGCCATTGAGAAGGAAACGTGTTGCTGCGCATATGAGCAAACGCTCCTATTACTGTCAAAAATTTCATACATTTGTAGGTTATATATTGTGAAAAAATAGAAATAAACTATGTTGTACTGTTTCATTTACCAAATGAGACGACAAGGTTTAAAAATTACCCTTGAAATGGTTTTATTTCATTGGTAGGTAGTAGTACTCTGTATTTCTGTATATAATTGCAAGGTACACTGACAAACTAAGAAATTGTCTTGAAAGGTGTATCCATTTAATCCATGCAATAAACCATGAAATAGTAAATTTAAGGATTTTTTGTGTGGCGTAACAATTCTCACTCTTACTTATACTTGCTAGGTACGGCAGTCTTGACTTGGTTCGCGTATATTCCTAAACCTTGAATCATGTTTATTTATTTATTATAACAAATGAGCTTACTGTTCAAACACAGCCACTTGTTTTTGGTAAAACATTTGCAAAAACATTCCTTTCATAAGTAATATGAGTTTTTGGATGTATAGCACTATCTTATTTGGATTAAATAAGTTTTTGAAAATATGTATTTACAGTATGTCCACTAAACTGGACACTTATCTATATATTGACGCTTGAAAGGCAATCTTCACTAAGCGATATTGAGCAAACTTCACTTAAACTTTGGAGTACTGGAAACTAATATTTTTATATAATATGCATTAAAAACAAATTAAATTTATAAAAATAAACACTACAATAACTACCATTTAATTGACACATAATAAACACATGTTTACTATTTTATTTATGGTTAAAATTTTTTGACTAAAACTGAAGAGGTTTTATTGTTTAGTCTATGGTCAAACGAAGTCATATATTTATGGTCTTATTCAACTAGAAGGCTATTGCTAGTATTAGGAAATAAACGTTACATAATTCAACCGCCTGTACCATGGAGCGATGGTGGTGTGCTCCGTGTTTTTATTTAATCATTTTTATGACATGTTATATACAGTGAGTAACAAAAATCCAGGCCGATCGTCAAATGCATTCTTTAGTAGTTTAAGGATTTTATTGAATAATATTATATAATACGATTATATAATATTAATAATAATAAAACAAATTACACGAATTAATCTAACCCCCCATATTAAGCAAATTTTTTGCTTGCGATATGGGTGTCAGTCAATGATATACTAATATATAGAAATATATATACAATATATATGTCATTTGAGCCTTTGTACGTAGATACAATATATTTAATAAACACCCAAACCCAAAAATCTATGCTCATCACACAAATACCTGTTCCTGGCTCGAATTGAACCTTAGCCTCATTGATTGCATGCACAGTCGGGGTCGCTAACTATTTGACCATCGGGGTGGTCATAAATGTGTAATTATTTTGTGGATATTGATAAATATATTTTCCCGATCAAAATAATCTTAAATACTAATTTTAAATATTTCATTGACCTTATTGACCTCCCCGTTGGTCGAGCCTGACTATGCACCAATGTGGCTCGGGTTCGATTCCCGATAGGGACAAACATTTATGTGATGAGCATAGATGTTTGTTTTTCTGGGTTTGCGTGTTTATTAAATCTATTTGAGTATTTATACTGATGTATATGTATTAGTGTCATTGGCTGACACCCATACAGCAACTCCACTGATATTTAATATTTATTATTGCCTAAGGCAAAATGTGCCAAATGTAATTTTAGTAAAATTGTCGACATAAAAGCTGCTGCCCCTGACGCGATGTGGTGTCGTCCGCTTCAAAATATTAGTTTATTTTAGGGAAATTATACTCGACCTATCTATATGGCCTATTCGGGTCGAACAATATCTTTACGCCCGTATTTTTGAAGAGGTAGACAGATGTAGAACCAGTGCAGCCACGATTAGCCGAAGATACGTAGTCCCACAATGTGATAGGTGGCAAGCCTGTCGCTAACCGGGCACTTATCCAATCTCGGACAACGTTGTTTTATCAGGAAGCAGGGTTGGACAGGCTTTTTGTTACTCAGTAAACTCGTCATATTTTTGTCAAATATTCATAATGTGCATTTCGAAATGCTTGATTTTGATGCCGCACACGTCATTTTAATGTTGTTTTTTATGTATAATGTTATATAATTATATATGGCATTATTGATTATATCAGTAATGCTTCTATAAATTATCAAAGTAACTAAAACTTAATACCTAACACATTCATTCAGTTATATATTTTCATCAAGTTCAGAGAGATTTTATATTAAATATATTAATTGTAATAAAATATAAAACATAAATTTGTCATCATAATACATACTTCATTTATATTGGTAAAATAATTGGTTATTTTGTGATGGTAGGTGGACGGAGCGACTACGCTACAAATCATAAATCTAAGGCAATAACCGTAGAGGGCATCCAGATTATACATTTGAATCAAATGGGTGATTTAGTCGGTGAGAATAGATAGGGGCGCTCTCGTAAATGCTTAATCATTCTCTCACTACTAGGGTTTCCGACCACCTCTCATCGAAATTGCTGAGATGCTTGAAGCTTTCGATATTTCATAGTTATAATTTCGCATTCAGAGACATTTATCAAGTTTTTTTCTCCTTAAATTTTACAAAGAAATGTCGAAAAATTGTTCAAAAAACAAAAACCTGACCGCGACGCTATTCGAAAAAAACTTACATATATAGACCTTCCTTCATTCTACAACTGAGTAAAGGTTCTATAGTCTATGTCACTCACACAATAATTATGACAAATCTAATGACACATCTTAAGCTTAAATCAATCAGGCCGCTCAAGCTAAAGAGTGTGTTAGAGAAATACACACACACACATATAGATATATAGCCATATATATATATATATATATATATATATATATATATATATATATATATATATATATATATATATATATATATATATATATGGCAGAGTTACTATCGCATTTATTATTATGGATACACACATACACTCGAATTCGATTAAGTGAATATTAAATGTCTCTGAGTGTAGCCGTTAGTCTGCGGTTTCGAAGCTGTAGGGCAGCGGTGGTGGCTTGGTTGAGAAACGGACTGATCTGAAGTTCACTAGTTGCGTCGGCAACCTGCATAACTTCTCATACAATCTTATTTATATGAGAAGACAATCACATTTGTAATGTATACATTCGAATGCACCACCTCCGAGCTCCTGCCGTCGCCACTCTGCAGCTTACTGATTACCTTAATCTTTATATTAATCATTATCTGCAATATCTGCATGTATATGTGGGACTGCTTATGTGTAAATAATATGCAATAAACATCGGAACACGCGATATGTAAATCTATACTAATAATATAGGTATATGCAAAAATATTACAAAAAAAAATTGGTTATTTATATTTTTGAACAATTGCAGAACACTACCTGTAGTAGTCTAGTCAACAAGTTCAAAAACGTGTTAAATAGACATAAAGCTCCTAAAAATATGTGCCATAGCTCATTCGATTCGGAATGACGTCTAGAAAAATGTTTTTTAAGGGTATATTAGCACATAAAAAATTGCGATTGTTATTAACAAAATAAGATTTTAAAAAAAAGGTATTTAGTTTTTCGTTAATAACTTTTAAAATAATGATATTTAAGGAATTTTGAAAAAAGAACCTGAAAGAGGAGAAAATTTCCAATAAAAAAGTCCTGACTCCCGGAACTCTATCTATATTATTTATAATTTTTTTTTAACGCTGAAAATAGGGTTCCGCGAGGGCGTTACGGCATAGGCGCGCCGCCTAAAAAGCCGGTATATCACCTAAAATAATTTTTTTTTAATATTAAATAACAATTTAAAAATTTGAATAAATTATAGTGTAATCTAGACACTTGAACGAAAAAAACCTCGGTGAAAAAAAATTTTTTTGTCGATTTTTCAAAAAGTTACACCATTGTTAATTAACTAATTTTTTTCCAATCTCTGTTTTTATAAATTACGGTATAAAAGTTTAAATAATTGGTCTAAAAATTTTTCGCTTCGTGGAGCTCTTTTTGTTTAAGTACTTAATAAAGTTATGCAAAAAAAATTTATTTAAGGTAATTATTTTGTTAATTATAATTTTTTTAAACTAACTAAAAATGAAATTTCTAAAAAATGTTATCAAAAAAAATTTTTTTTGGTAATATATTATTATTGCTGTTTTCGCACCTGATATAGGTATTAATTAACATTGGAAAAAAATTTTTACGTCATTTGTTAAAAAATTGTTTATAAACAAATAGACTATTTTGGGATTTTTAAAAATTTTTTTTTATTATCTTATAGCATAGGTGAAACGATGATTTTTTAAAAAAAATTTTTTTCTTAAATAAATTTTTTTATTGTTTATAATCGTTTTTTTATATTTCAATTGTTTAAATAATTAGTTAAGAAATTATTTTATTCTTAAAAATCATTATTTACCCTTTTCAATGGAATAACAGAGAAATAATTTTTTTTTTATAAATAATTTAATTGTTTATTAACTTAACAATTTGTTATAAACAAATAATATTAACCGTTATATTTTTTTTCGAAAACTTCAAAAAATTACAAAAACAACCATATATAACAAAGTTAAGAAAAAAATTTTTTTGTATTTTTTACAACACAGTACAAAAATAATAGTTACAGAATCGATTTTGAATTCATTTTACAGATAAATAAATCCTTTACAAAAATGACTTGAATGTTCTTCACCGTATCTCTAATAGTTTAAAAGTTATAACAATTTTTAACTTGACAAATTATGTAACGGCTGTAATTTCATTATTGTATAATATTTAAAAGTGTTGTAAAAAATACAAAAAAATTTTTTTCTTAACTTTGTTATATATGGTTGTTTTTGTAATTTTTTGAAGTTTTCGAAAAAAAATATAACGGTTAATATTATTTGTTTATAACAAATTGTTAAGTTAATAAACAATTAAATTATTTATAAAAAAAAATTATTTCTCTGTTATTCCATTGAAAAGGGTAAATGATGATTTTTAAGAATAAAATAATTTCTAAACTAATTATTTAAACAATTGAAATATAAAAAAATTAGTATAAACAATAAAAAAAATTATTTAAGAAAAAATTTTTTTAAAAAAAATCATCGTTTCACCTATGCTATAAGATAATAAAAAAAAAAAATTTTTAAATCCCAAAATAGTCTATTTGTTTATAAACAATTTTTTAACAAATGACGTGAAATTTTTTTTTCCAATGTTAATTAATACCTATATCAGGTGCGAAAACAGCAATAATAATATATTACCAAAAAAAATTTTTTTGATAACATTTTTTAGAAATTTCATTTTTAGTTAGTTTAAAAAAATTATAATTAACAAAATAATTAACTTTAATAATTTTTTTTGCATAACTTTATTAAGTACTTAAACAAAAAGAGCTCCACGAAGCGAAAAATTTATAGACCAATTATTTAAACTTTTATACCGTAATTTATAAAAACAGAGATTGGAAAAAAATTAGTTAATTAACAATGGTGAAACTTTTTGAAAAATCGACAAAAATTTTTTTTTTCACCGAGGTTTTTTTCGTTCAAGTGTCTAGATTACACTATAATTTATTCAAATTTTTAAATTGTTATTTAATATTTAAAAAAAATTATTTTAGGTGATATACCGGCTTTTTAGGCGGCGCGCCTATGCCGTAACGCCCTCGCGGAGCCCTATTTTCAGCGTTAAAAAAAATTATAAGTAATATAGATAGAGTTCCGGGAGTCAGGACTTTTTTATTGGAAATTTTCTCCTCTTTCAGGTTCTTTTTTCAAAATTCCTTAAATATCATTATTTTAAAAGTTATTAACGAAAAACTAAATACCTTTTTTTTTAAATCTTATTTTGTTAATAACAATCGCAATTTTTTATGTGCTAATATACCCTTAAAAAACATTTTTCTAGACGTCATTCCGAATCGAATGAGCTATGGCACATATTTTTAGGAGCTTTATATCTATTTAACACGTTTTTGAACTTGTTGACTAGTCTATAGGTGGTAGAAATGTATTCTTTTTTCTACCCAACAAAGTTGGTTGCTTATCACTGTCATATTCCGGTTATGACAGGTTAATCCTTAAACTTACACTTATTACACACTTATGAAACACCACATATTTGGTGGTTATAGGCGATGGTTATCCTTTTTCGTCCATAGAGCCATCTGCTTCGTTTTCTATCCAATAAAAAATACTATAAATAAATAAAATACAATATATTTCAATATTAAATTAGAAATGTAAAAATATATACATTTGAATTTAATGAATCATAACTATATAAAAGTCAATTGCTGTTCATTAGTCTCGCTTAAACTCGAGAACGACTTGACCAATTTGGTTAATTTTGGTTTTAAAATATTCATGGAGGTTCAGGTTAGGTTTAAAAGGTGAAAAAAATTTAGAAAAAAATCCGGAAAAGTAGACACAAAGTTGGCAGAACAAAGTTAAAAATATGTTAATATTCTTACAGAACCTAACACCGGTTACTGTTACCACTAAACTGTTAAATGAAAGCTGAGCTTGCGATTGCCATTTCTACAAGAGTTTGCATTGTTTCTAAGAATAATCGCGATTCGTAGAACGCGTATCACACTTTCACTCCTCATTTTAAGGGTTATAGCGTAATGGTGTATAGCATACATTTTCTTGTTGCTTTTCAGCTTTGTTAATGCAGATATTCAAAAAAAACGAACTCTGTAACATTACTATGTTAAAAATATCTTTACATATGTATGTTTAGTGTCTCGCTAAGAATCTGATTAAAAGGACGAGCACTGCTCAGTATTTACCATTTTTGTATAATGTCATTTTTTCGCAAAGTCCGATAACTAATTTGATTAAAAATATTATGGCACCAATTTTCATATATACAGCACTTTGTGTTACTTGTATTTTTTATCTTAATAAGTTATCAATATCAAAAATTATATTACTTATAAGTATTTTTTTTTAAATATTTGTATTGTTATAAAACTCATTTTAATTTTACGTTTAAGAGCTATTTAAAAAAAAGAAATTTAAATACTTTTGTGTAAGTCGGTCATTTATTAACCGATTTTTGAAATTATTTTTGTTTGGGGTTCCTATTTGATCTCGTATAAATTAAATGAAGACCTAAAAAAAGAACCAGGGGTTCAGAGAGACAGGATATTGGAAGTCGGTTGTTGGTTACTGTGATTAAATTATTCACTTTTTAAGTAATTACAACATGGGGAAGCCTGGATAGTTTTACTACCAGGTACAGATAATTATCGGCTTTGTCTTTATAAACATTGCTTATCTTTATTTTCACGTCAAAAAGTATATTAGTATATGACAAATATAATTAATGCATTTCTTGTTTCTATACTCGTACCTAGCAAAGACTAAACCATTTAATATAATACATGGGGCACACTAAAAGTTTTGCACTTCTAGCTAATCGGAACTATTTGAATTTCGAATGTTATATTTTTAAAACGCTGCAACCTTCTTAGTAATAATAAAAAAAAAACAATTGGCGGGAAATGATTTGTCATTTGTTTTTTTATCACACATCAAAGTTCTACGTACGCAATGAAAATGGAATTAAGTCGAAAAGATTTTAGAGCGATGATTTTTTATGATTTTAAAAGTTCTCTTTCTCCGCAAGACTGTGCCGCTCGTCTTCAAAATGCCTTTGGGAGAGAAGCACCTTATTTGAGCACCGTGAGGCGATGGTTTGCTGAATTTGAGAGAGGTCTAGTTTCTTTACATGACGAATTTCGTGAAGGGCGGTCTTCAACTGCTATCAACGAAAATAATACTGTTAAGCGGTTAATAGAGGAAAACCCCCGGATTACCTATGAGACAATTCGAGGACTATTGGAGATTGGTATGAGCCAAATTCAGAAAATTTTACACGAAGAATTGAAAGTTCGGAAACTTTGTTGTCGTTGGATCCCTCATGAACTGACAGCGGAGCAGAAGCGGGCTAGCGTGGAATGGTGCTCACAGATGCTACTGAAGTACGACCACGGACATTCTAATGCTGTTTATGACATTGTCACAGGAGACGAAACATGGATTTATTGTTGTGAACCCGAAAAAAAAAACAGCAATCTTGTGAATGGGTGTTTGAAAAGGAGAACAGGCTAACAAAAGTGAGACAGGCGAGAAACGTTGGTAAAAAAATGATCGCGTTTTTTTGTCTCGGCTTTGGGTCTCATCTGTACTATTCCACTTGAAGATCAAAAGAGTGTTAATGCCGAGTGGTATTCTACCATTTGTTTACCCAGGATGTTAGAAAAAGTTCGCGAAAGACGACCTAAAAGCCGCATTCTCCTACACCATGATAACGCTTCTTCACACACGGCCAACAAAACAAAGTCATCTTTAGCTTCCGAAAAAGTGCATTTCGTCACTCATCCTGCGCATAGCCCCGACCTAGCACCCTGTGATTTCTGCATTTTCCCCAAAATCAAAGATTTGATGAGAGGTTTTACTTTTACCAACTCCGAAGAGGGTAATAGGCGTCAATTTGACGCCTATTATAATCGAAAAAAAAAATCGGAAAAATGAATTTGAATTTTAATGTTTATACGAAAAAAATTAACAAGCGGTTTCGATAACGTGAAATAGATCCCTATTATAACAAAGGAAGATGATCCGTGTCCATCCGGGTATGAGTACCGACCGGTCGAAATACATAAAAATTAAATAATAAATGTACCTGAGCCGTTTTCTACGCTAGCAATCTAACTTTAGATGACAGCGCCGGACGCAATCGTATGGCTTTTTCATCACTATTGGTTTATTTATTTAATAATTTTATTTAAAACTTTATTTTTCATACTTAAAAAAGAAACAAATAAAAACTTATTTTTAATAGTACAATGGGCGAGCTTATTTTCAATTACAGACATTTCTTACAGCACTACTTCTACTTTTATCACCAGCACTAGGCCTTAGTTTATAAATTAGCTGTACAATAGCCGTGTTTGTAAATATATTATCACTATCGAACTTGTTTTATTAGATGTTCCTAATTTGTTACAGAGAGGCTGATAAAATCGTACTTCTACATAGTACGTAAATCAATTCAAGACTCTGTGCCGAAAGCGGTGATGCATTTCCTTGTGAATTATGTGAAGGATAATCTTCAGTCGGAGTTGGTCACACATTTGTACAAATCAGACCAGGCGGAGAGTTTACTTAACGAGTCTGAACACATTGCCCAAAGAAGAAAGGAAGCCGCTGATATGCTTAAGGTAAAAACTATTTAATGCGTATGTACTTTTTCAAATTATCAGTTTTATTTTTAAGGATCTTTTTGGTAGCATTTCCTTTCAAAGAGTTTTTCTTTACTCTTGCCGTAATAGTTTTAATACTTGTCCTTACCGTGTTCCAGTTTAGGGGTAAGGTAGTCGACCTGACAGGACGGAATAATTATCGCGTATAGACACCAATGTTTTATTTTATATTGTCAAAACTAGAAATATTGCATTCTAATATATAATTGAATATTGTGATCGAATTTAATACTATAGTATAATAGGTAATTTCAAAAAACGTTGAATGTACCTATCAAATGGATTTTTACATTAAGAAATGCATAAACGATTGATCGAAAGATGTCGATCGATGCGCTGTTAAACAATTGGCAGCGCAGCAATTCATATTAACTGTGCAATTTTTTTAATTTTTTACTCTGTAAGAAACTTCTACAAATAATTAGAAAAACTAAAAAAAGATAAAAGAAATTGTTAAAGTCCTGTTCAAGCTATGGCGTCACCAAGAGTAACCAAGGGCAAGGGTAATAAAATAATAAGGGTAATAATATATTCTACACTCTGCCGTCGGCACTTTGTGAAACTCCATTTTCATACAATATTTTATATCAAAAAAACACTTGTACTGTTTCACAATAAAGTAAGTTATTGTGAAATAGTAAAAAATGTTGTATCATGGGTAAAATAGTAATCCATTTTTATATATAGCTTAGAATATTCGTTAATTTTTTGTTACAGGCGTTACAACGGGCTGGACAAATTATAAGTGAAATCCGTGAAACACACATGTGGTGACTGACGCCCGTCGATGACGAGTCTAGTCTGATTTAGTGAATTGAGCTTAGAGCTCTGTACATACATACTCCTCATGAAATATGTTTGTGCGTTAGATATTTTTACTTTATTTATAAAACACATTTGCTTTGAATTGTTTTTCTACAGCTCTGCTAATATACATGACAATCAGGTTTATTTTTTAAAAGATTTTTTAAGGAGCACCGAGGAAAACCTTCAATAATTAAACAATAATGCACTTTGAATGTCAATCGAGTTTGATTAATTGGCGTAGTCTACTTATTGCTTTCGCGTATAGATTTAAAATTAGCGAGTTTAAATTTCTCCAACAATAGTGAAATGGCGAAATGATATTAATTTTGAAAGCAGTATTTTTTTGTTACGAATCTGCTATATGCAACTTATATAATTTTCATATTATAAACACAAATATTTGTACGCAATTTGTGCAATTTTCATATTATGAACAAAAATATTTTGCAACTCAAATATTTGATATTCGCCGTCGTTGTTTTGCGAGTGAAAAAAAAAACCAAAGTCGCGGTTTAAAAATCCACACATTTAGCTTGGAATTGTTATTTCTCTTTAATGCAAATTTTTACTCTCAGGATCGAAAAGAGTTTAAGTAAAAATCGCGACTGAAGCATAAATATTTTTTTAAGTTGACTTTTGAGTTTTAATACTGCAAGCTATTCTAATGGTTTCCTATTTTGTTTAGGTCAATAGGCTAGCAAAATTTTGATAAATTTTCGATAGGCACTGATTTTTTAATCAGCTTTTTATTTGTATAGCCTCAGTATGAAAAGTAGCAAATACTCAATTGTATTTGTCGTTTGATTGTAAATAATGAACTTTTAACATTAATCGCATGATCCGGTTTATATGTTTTTATGGATTTTCATATCTTTTGTAATTTCATGCAATGTTTAGTATTAGAAGGTTTAAATGAGTGCCCCGTTTCACAGGGCCAAAGAAAACAAGTAAAATATTAGAGTAGTTTAATATGACAGTAAAATTATAGCTTAAAGCAAATTTGTGCAAATGCAATTTTTAATATGTATAAAGTATGAGAAAGTGATTTTATCTGTAAAATAAAAAATGAAAAGTATGCAATGTAGTGCCAATTATTTTTAAATTATCACACAGCCAACCTAGATGGGGTTTTGAATATGTTTAAAATCGATATGATATTAAATTTTGGTAATATTAATATATTTATTTGGTCTAGTGATACAAATAGCAGCGAAGTCAGGGTATTGGGTTTGAATCCTAAAAAGGCAATGAAGTCTATGAATTTTCATAACTTGTCCGAAGTTATGTGCTAGATTTTTTGATAGGTTTGTCACCTTTCATATGTTTTAGTTGCTATATGTATTTGAAATGCTTGTTCTGCTTTAGCGTTGCTAAATAGTCAGTTTTGGGAAGAGGCTTGAATATGCACTGTTGTAACCAAGGAGCACTTAAAATATTTTATTGTTTAATAAACGAATATTTACAAACAAAATATTTCAAAACTAGGTAGAAATTAGTACAACTCTGTTGTACGTAAGATCGGTTTATATATTTAAAATAAATACTCAGATCTAACAATAAAAGCTTATATTCTATGTAAATAAGTGTTTGTCCATGCCGAGTGTCTCGATTTCTCGCCTTTAATGTCTGTTTGGTTAAAATTGACCATTAAGAAATGAAAACACACATCAATAAGTCGTAGGTATTAAAAAACCCGGTCAAATCCGAGTTAGGTTCGCATTCCGAGGGTTCCGTACAAACTTGTAGGTAACCTTAGCATATATTGTGAATCTCGATCAACGAGAAGTATCCTATAGGTTTTGATTCCCTTGTGAAGTCGCAAAATGTGCGACATAAACAGTCATATCTTTTGATCGCGTTTTTTGTGATGGAACTAAAAATTTACGGTTTTCGAATTTTTTCTTATTGTTTCTGTTAAATTTCACAATTCTAGGTCGACGGGAAGTACCCTATAGGTTTTGATTTGATTTAAAATGGTCTTTTGATCGCGTTGACTTACAAGTTTGATTTTTTCACAGTTAAAGGGAACTGCGCACCCAAATATTTGATATTAATTTCAACTAGATACCTCTACGCATTCCTGAGAAAAAGACAGACAGACGTGCAACATAGTGATCATATAAGGGTTCCGTTTTTTCTTTATGATGTACGGAATCGTAACAACATTATTTTAAATTATTTTCTTAATTAAACTTGTTTTCTTAAACGTAAAATTTATAATTTCAAAGTAACTTAAACAAAATAATTAGGTACTTAAAATTTTTTGATTACCAAAAAAATAGAGACCGACTTTAAATTTCTATAAACAACGTGATGCTTTAAAATCTGAACAGAGAAACAAAACGCCATATATCATAAACACGCTATTGAGTTTATAGAAACATACATTTCACATGGCTTTTGCTTCTAAATTAGATTTCTTGATTTTCACAATATAAGGGTCTATTTGCAATCGCCGCGCATAAATATCTATGTACAGCAATATGATTGCCTTCATCCTCTTAAAATCAATTCTTAAGCCCATAAAATGTATTTCCAACCATACTGGTTTCGCTTGAGTCTTATTCATAACTTTATACAGATTTTGAGTTTTATTAACAACATTACTAAGACAACCCAAACCGGCGCGACTACGCATTTGTAAACTCCCAATATCTTCAACGTTGGTTTTGTGCGTTTTTCTCGTCGATTAAACCCATAGGCCACCTGAATATTAATAGACACGGCATTGGGAAGGAAACGTGTCGCCGCTCATATGAGCAAACACTCCTATCACTGTCAAAAGTGTAATATGTATATATATTGTGAAAAAATAGAAATAAACTATGTTGTACTAATTTATCGCACGGAATGAGATGACAAGGTTTAAAAATTACCTTTGGAGTGATTTTATTTCATCGGTACGTAGTATAACTCAATTATTCTGTGTGTGAATGCAAGCCACGCTGACAATCTAGGAAATTGCCTTGAAAGGCGTATCCATTTAATCTGTTATTTAACCGGACTCTAACTCTACTTGTACTAACTTTAGATCGGCAAACTTGTAAGAATGGTAATAACAAGGATTTATAACGTTATAATATTGATATGTTTGCGTCGTCGTCATTGGTTATGGTATATGATATTATGACGTTGTCTTCTAGCGCTAGTTGGCGAACCAATCACGAAACAGCATGAAACCGCGGCGAACTAATCACGAAACAGCAAACATATCAATATTATAACGTTTTAAATCCTTGGGTAACAGTATCGTTATTACAGTATGTCTGTTATTGCAAGAGACATGCACATTGAGCACGATAGCGTTTGTTCGTAAAATCACATTCAGTCAGTTACCATACTCCTCGATCTAGTAGTAGATCTAAGATTCAAAATAGTTTTGAATACATGCGGAGTTTTATCAGTGATATTATTTGTAACTTGCAATACCCATTAAGGTGATAGTTTTTAATAAGTTGTTGAAATATTACTCGTTCGATTTTGAATGGATTTTCTCTAAACAGGGCTCATATTAGTTTAGTGCATTTAGTGTTTTATATATTGTATTAATAGAGTTCCTTTGTGTAGAACATGATTTCGCATGCTTAAAGTCATTACGTGTCATCGATTTAGTGATTTTTTTTGTATTTTAAAAGTAGTAATTCCAATGATAAATGTATTTATTGTTAGTTGAGGTGTGAAGTTTTGTGTATTGAACGAAATCGTTTGAATGTTACGCAAGATTGTATTTGTCTGTTAATATATTGATATTATACTATCACGGATTTGTTGTTTTATTTTATCAATTTATATATAAATCATAAATTAGCAAACAAGAAGTTGGGTCTCTATATATAGAGGCCCTATAGAGGCCAAAGATGTTAATGGTGCGCTGCTATCTTGTCTATGCCACATGCATAAGTTTACCGGCTACCTCATCCTCCGAACCGGAACACGTCAGTAACAAGCACTGACGTTATTGCGGCAGGAATAGGTAAGCCGTTGGTATCAGACCCGGGCAAGACAATGCAGAACTCTACCACCTATTAACCACGGTGGTAGTGACTCGTATAGCCAATCGGTCGCTTTTTACAACCTGCCTGGCAGAACGGCAGTTGACCTATTCTTCAAAGGAGCCCCAGACCAGCACAGAAAATTCTGCAACTTGATAGAGCCTGATCAGATCATTATTTGTAGGGCCAGGTATTACAATTAATCGTTATAAATGTGAGCGATATGTCCATTGACTTTCTCCGTGTCGATCCGAGCCCATTTCGAAGAATAGATCGACTTCTTTACTGCTAGCCATCTCATAAAAGGCGAGTAAAGGCTAATACGTGTTACTAACATGTAACTACTACAACGAGTAGGTAACACGTAAGTAGGTGGTAGAATTCTGCACCTTCTCGCCCGGTTTTTGGTACCAACACGATACTTATTCCTACCACAACAGGCTCTGTGCTTGTCGCTATCGTGTTTCGGTGTGGAAGGTAATTGTTGGACATTATCTATCGACTGCATCGAAAGTGCCCGGTCGGCGATAGGCTTGCCACCTATCACATTTGTGGGACTAAGTATCTCCGGCTAATCGTGGGTGCACTTTAGACATGTGTAACACTGCGCTGCGCCGCGCAATTGCGCTAACTCAATTCACTGACCGGGTGTGATCTCACTTCTTCAAAATGTGTCAGCGCACGACGCAGCATAGGTTATACCACAGACTACTGAGAGATTATACGCAGTAAACTTTCATACATGTGCACGACTGTCATGTGTCGCGACTCACTCGTTGAGTTACCAATGAACCAAGGCAATTCACGCGCTGTGCGCTGTTTGTTCTGAGAATCTAGCGTGGCGCACAGTGCACGTTTCGTTCAAAGCTTACTTCAAAGTTCCCGTCACCCGCGGGCCGCGTCCGTCTTATAGCCAATCGGTCACCTTTTATGACCTGCCTGGCAGAACGGCATCATTCTTCAAAGGAGCCCGAACCAACACGAGGGAAATGCGCATTTTGCCTAAAAAAGGATCCAGTCTATAGCTTTGTTGAAGTCAAAGCTTACTACTTATTAATCAGCAATTGATGCAGAAATTTAAAAAAATGTAGGAATA
Organism: Apodemia mormo; assembly: GCA_036924255.1. Classification (NCBI taxonomy): domain Eukaryota; kingdom Metazoa; phylum Arthropoda; class Insecta; order Lepidoptera; family Riodinidae; genus Apodemia; species Apodemia mormo. The sequence continues at coordinate 28,529,956 of JAUPFN010000006.1, read as the reverse complement.
TGTAAATAATAAAAGTCTATATTATGTATCTATTTTTTATATTGTAATAAAATAATAATGTGATACATTACTACGTGGTGGTGATTAGTAATGGCTTTATTTGACAACACAAAACAAATTAGGTCATAGTTTAAATATACAATAACATGCTTTAACATATACTAGATAACAGACAAGGACAACCTTCAGGTAGAGATTGCGAGTACAGCGGCAAGCGGAACTGTGACACTAGAGCATCCTACATACATGACTAAGAAATTTATAGAAATGTCAGCAAAAGCGTTGGACCATGAAGCTGTATTATATCTGCAGGCAGCACTTCTAATACCTACTTGAAACACATTTTTATATACTGCTGTCATCTTCTGAGGTCTTTCTCTCTTTTTCTAACACAGCTGTATAAAAAGAGATGGAGAGACCTCAAAGACAGAGATATAACGTAAATATGTGTTTTAAGTGATTAATACGAGTGCTAGCTCCACCTATACCTAATACTTCATGCGTTGGGCTACGTTTCGAGAAATCCACACATATTTGGCAAGTAAATATCAGTACATTAAGGATGATACCGTCAAAATAACTATCTGAATTTTAGAGCTTTACAAAGGATATGGTACGTTACGTATTGGGAAAACTACCTATTACCTTTTCTTTTTATTAATTTAACATTTAAAAAGCCGTTAGCGTGACGTTATTATTTTTGTACAGTCAGTTTGGTTTATATAAAATAAATCCGTAATTGGCTGTAAAATATTTATATTTTACAGCTAATTGTAGTTGAAACGCTGTGGATTTTGTTCTTATATAAATAATGTTGAGGTTAGAAAGGTAGGTAAAATTATATAAAGAACATTACCAAAAACTATTACCTATTTCAGGATGTTCTATGTGGTAAAGTGATTAGAGTTTAAGACAAATTGGTTTTACAATTTTTAATTATAATACACGCGTAACCCATATATTAAAATACGCTTTGTTTGATATCCGACGCTATGCATAAATACCATTCTAAAAAAACTGAGGTAGTAAGTATCACACCGCTCTGCTAGTCGCTGTAACCGAAAGCACGGTCTTAAAGTTATTCCTGACTTAAACTAAAATTATGAATATTTTATTATCAAAACCGCAACTTCTATGCCCACTATAATAATGATCTACATAGTAAATTGCTCTTTTGAAATAATAAAAATCTTTTCTTGTAATGGCGCACCATATTAAAATATAACTTTTAATCCGTTAGTCTTTTAAAATATGTAATGTTACAAACTTACATAACAATTATGTGTGCTACTCAGTGCTATTCTATGTTTCATATAAATCTAACTTGTAACATGATGGCAATTAGTTTGAACACAATTATTTAAAAAATACACACAGCCAATTCGTAACATATTTTGTCATGGAAGAATTACACGACACAACATTCATAAACGATACACAAAAACAAAAAGAAGGTACAAGCAATGGCTTTTTGTTGCAGTTTTTGACGTCAAAAGTGAAAAACGCGAATTGACCGTTTTAGGTAGTTAAATGTAACGTTAATCGCCAGAATATGAAATGGTTTTTCTGTTTTTTTGTTTTTTTATTTTATAAATGACGAAAAATCTAAAATCTGACATTACAACTAATATTTCGAGGTTCCTGTTTTGAAATTTCTTATTTTATATACTAAGGTATATCGTCTAGTTCGACCCGTTTGTGCTAATAAATAAGCAATAAAAGCTATCGTCTTAACTTACTTATTCATTATGATTTAAATATACAGTTTAATCCTAAAAGTTGTAAAATAATTTTATTATGGTCAAGTAGATAATAAAGTTAATGATTCTATTTCAATGGTAGTAGTTTAGATGCTATTGCTTGTTTATTAAAACGCATCTGAATGGCAAAATCTTTTTAATAAGTATTGTGTTTACGAGTAACTACGTGCTAACATTCAGTTTTTAAAGAGTTTGTCCAAGTAACATTTTATTATTATATTTAGATCTACAAACTGTTTATATAATTGTATATACATTGAGGCTAAGAACTCTTAGAGCGATTTTCATCAGTACTATTTTTCAAACTTCACGAAATTTGTTTTTTTTGGTTTTGTCGTCGCTGCGGTTGCGTGAGCACTCGTAAACTTAGCCGGAGAAGATCGCACATAGGGCAGTTGCGTCCGCTGCTTTTACGTTATACTTGTGAGTTCACTCGAGTCCAATCAATCGCTAACTAAAATAACACTGGTCAACAAAAAAACACTTTTTGTATGTAACAAGATTTTTTTGGTTTTGATAAGTTAAAAACAAGGGTAAGGATAATTGAAATGAAATCAGAATGTTCCAGATAGTAATAGTTTTTTTGTAATTAGATATTTTAATTATTCAGTTTTATCATCACATTGAATTTATTTCCTTACAATGCAATTATGATATCAATATAAGTTTATTATTTTTTTTTCTATGTTTTGCTTCAGAAACGTTTTGTTGTAATATCCAACAGTAATTCGCGAGTATATGTGGACTCCACTTGCTTTGGTATCGTTTTTCTATTGTCGTCGAAATGTCTTAGTGGAATATTTCACCGAGTTCATCGCCGACGGCGCCCAAATTTTTGGGAAGCCTAAATGCGATTATAGGAAGTGTATTTTCAACGATGTATTACAGCCTAGTTTTATACGTACGTTACGGTTTCGTGATACTACTTTTATAGTCACTCGATCGGTGATTTCCTAGAAAATTTAAAGTAACTTTCATGAGGGATTCCCAAGACGATTTTTCCAAATCACTAACCTTTCCTTTACATATTTCATCTTTCATTAATTGCCTTATTTGAGGACCCACGAATATGTCATTTTAATTTTTGTATCACTCAGTTTAGGAAATTTTTATCAGTGAAATAAAAATAACAATCGGATGAGTGGTTCGTTGGTTCCGTCCACATCATAGAAATTGTAAAAGGCATAGATCGAGATATTTTTGCCTATCCAGTGACCCATCCAGTACACAGGTAACATACCAGATATGTGGAACCCACACTTTGTCTTGTTGTCCGATGGCAAAACTATGGTAACCGATGGTAACTTAGTTATAAAAGGCGTCAAATTCCTTTGCTGAGTTTTGAAAGTAATGTCATCACAAATATAACATAACTAATCAGGATAATTTTTACACCTTCTTGAAATTATTTAAAAATAACTTCACTTAACACAACTACGTTCGCCAAACAGTTAACACTCCGAATATGAAAATAAAATTCAAAGATGGCTAACAGTAACGTTGTGAGTAGTTAGCTATGTATATTAATATTAGTAATTAATAATAGTAACACGAAAATGGGACCTAATAAAATCAAAATCAATATGGTTTTAAAATGAGGGAAGGTGGATAATTCAAAATTAGTAAGCACCTTTCTTGTTACAAAATTTTGTTGACCAGTGTAATCGCAAAGTGTGCGAGTTGAGGTTACGGGTGAGGAGCGGACCGTATCCCGCGCGATCCTACCAAATGGCCGCCGCTGCCACAAATAACAGGCTAGTTGACGAAATTTGAAAAAACTGTTTAACACTTTACCTTAATTGGTAAATTAACCAAAAGGCAATTTATTTTTTCAATATCGTACTTTTATAATACAAAAAAATTAAATGTACCGCGAAAACGCTCTGCAATGTCTTGGTATCTAAATGACATTACGCCGTGGTCATCTATATTATAAATGCGAAATTTTGGATGTTTGGAATTTGGATGGATGGATATTTGTTACTCAATCACGCAAAAGTACCTGAATAGATTTGAATGAAATTTGGCACGCAGGTAAATGATGACCTAGAATAGCACATAGGCTACTTTTAATCCCGGAATAATTAGGTGATCCGCGGGATTTTCTAAAAAATTGTATAATGCAGCAGGCTGCATGCTGCAGCTAGTTAGGCTTATTTTAATGTCACGCTGACGGTCGACGCTGATGTATGTAGCCTCCGGCCTTCAGCGCTGAGCGGTCAGCGCGACTCAAAAAACAATATTTATGACTACACACATAATATTGACCCATCAGCGCCGACCATTAGAGTGTGGTCAGCGTGACACTAAAACCAGCCTTACATATTAATATTACCACATGTATGTAACTATACATTACATATTTTGTGGTTTCTATGAAAATTTGTGTTTACTGTTACGTGACAATGTTTATTTTTGCCGAAATTATACCCTAAAATATAATTAATCCTTGTTTTTTAAAATATTTTAGATTTTTGTTAACGCCATATCATAATCATTAGAAACAACAATATTTCCGATTCATTGTTAGTGGAGACAAGCCTAATTGCACACTCTGCGAACGCAAACCGCGTCATTTAATTGCTCGTGTTAATTATCCTCAATTTCACGTTGTATGCGAGTTGCGCCGCCGCCGCCGAAACCGCTCCGTAAATTCTTAGCTTCATTGTCAACCTGACATACTAATTGTCATTGTTTAATTTGAAATGAGAAACTATTAGACAGTGGTCCCAGGAACAAACTTTATTTTGATTAATAATTAATAACAAGCAAGGATTTAAAACGTTATCAATTAACAGAACTTATTTTACGATACTTAACGTTATTACTGTAGCGATACCTCAGTAACAAAATTATTTTCAAACACTATGTATTGGTACTCAAATATCAGAACGAAATTGTTAACGCTAAATAACGTTATAATATCGAAATGTATGCGCGCGCGTTTCGTGCTGTTTCGTGACTTGTTCCCCAACTAGCGTTAGAAGACAACGTCATAATATCATATATCATAAGGTTAATTCGTAGTGTATAACATAATGAATAACGTTATTAGGTAAATAGTAACAATGCTATGGTTGAAAATAACGTTATGTCATGCCGCGAGCAATAACGTTACAACAAAATACCGATATTTAAATTCTTGATAACAAGCTGAATTTTTGTGAACAGCTTCGTTTTGACATCACCATTTTTTCTATCTTGGAAAAATCTCGAATCGCGTAACTAATAAAAATAGATAAAAAAGAAAACTTTAAAAAGTGTCGGACTAAGAAAAGTTTATAAATTAAATGTAGGACAAAGTAACCCTAGCATTATAATAATAATGATAATTATTGTTACTACCCCTAACTTTATTAGTTACCCGATTCGAGATTTTTCGAGGATAGAAAAGATTTGCATCTCGTCAAAACGAAGCTGTTCACAAAAATTCAGCTTGTTATAAATTAAAAAAAAAGTTTGTTCCTGGGTCTATCTGATTTAATACAAGAAGCACCATTCCTCCTCTCAAAATGTTTTACAGTTTATAGGCTGTTTACGCTAAATTTTATATGACTTATTCCAAAATGTTCACTGTAATAGAACTGCTGGACAATAATGATAATAGTATAATTATTAATTACATTTTAGACATAGAAACATTTTTTTTTCTTAGCATAGATGTTTTGTTAGCATAGATGTTGAAACGTTGACAAATCAGTTTGTGACAATTTCTTACTAAACTTAGATTTTCTATTTGAGATTCTTATAATTTGTATGTTCTACCATAATTCATCTATTCGAGGTGATAATTTTCATCTATCCTAAACGTATGTAATTGTGACAAGATTAATTATGCATAGAAAAAATAGCGAGCTATTCTATATGCAATAGTTTGTACTACAATTGATTTTTCTTATTAATTAGCGATAAAATCTAAGATTTACTGTTGTATAAAAATATAGAACTTATTCCAGTTTAAGCAAAAGTAGACGGCCTCTATTGTACTGTGATGTGTATGTGATAAATGAATGAATCTTTGCGCTATGGCCCCGATGGCTATTTGTGTAAGCGCGAGTGTTAACTGCAGGTGCTTAGTATTAAGCAAAAAATACATGAAGACTGCCGTTGATCAGTGCGAGTGATTACTAATCAGCGACTATTCACTTTTACTACGCTGATTACTAATCACTCGCACTGATCAACAGTTGTCTTCATGTATTTATTGTTTAATACTAAGCACCTGCATTAAACACTCTCGCTCGCACTAATCAAAGTGTAATCGGGGTCTAAATGAACTATCAAAATAATTGCTTCTGTGTGTGTAGTACAAGAATTGTTCCGAGTTTCAAATATCCTCTATTGTACTGTGATGTGTATGTGATAAATGAATGAATCCTTGCGCGCTATGAATGAACAAAATAATTACTTTTGTGTAGTACAAGAACTGTTCCAAGTTTCAAATATCTTCAATTGTACTATGTGTACGTGATAAATGAATGAATCCTTGCGCTACATGAATAGCCAAAATAATTACTTTTGTGTGGTACAAGAACTGTTCCAAGTTACAAAACTCCTCAATTGTACTATGTGTACGTGATAAATGAATGAATCCTTGCGCTACATGAATAGCCAAAATAATTACTTTTGTGTGGTACAAGAACTGTTCCAAGTTACAAAATTCCTCAATTGTACTATGTGTATGTGATAAATGAATGAATCATTGCACTACATGAATAACTAAAATAATTGCTTTTGTGTGGTACAAGAACTGTTCCAAGTTACAAATATCCTCAATTGTACTATGTGTACGTGATAAATAACTGAATCCTTGCACTACATGAATAACTAAAATAATTGCTTTTGTGTGGTACAAGAACTGTTCCAAGTTACAAATATCCTCAATTGTACTATGTGTACGTGATAAATGACTGAATCCTTGCACTACATGAATAACTAAAATAATTGCTTTTGTGTGGTACAAGAACTGTTCCAAGTTACAAATAACCTCAATTGTACTATGTGTATGTGATAAATGAATGAACCCTTGCACTACATGAATAACTAAAACGGTTGCTTTTGTGTGGTACAAGAACTGTTCCAAGTTACAAATATCCTCAATTGTATTATGTGTACGTGATAAACGAATGAATCCTTGCACTACATGAATAACTAAAACGGTTGCTTTTGTGTGGTACAAGAACTGTTCCAAGTTACAAATATCTTCAATTGTACTATGTGTACGTGATAAATGACTGAATCCTTGCGCTACACGAATAACTAAAATAATTGCTTTTGTGTGGTACAAGAACTGTTCCAAGTTACAAATATCCTCAATTGTACTATGTGTATGTGATAAATGAATGAATCCTTGCACTACATGAATAACTAAAACAATTGCTTTTGTGTGGTACAAGAACTGTTCCAAGTTACAAATATCCTCAATTGTACTATGTGTATGTGATAAATGAATGAATCCTTGCACTACATGAATAACTAAAACAATTGCTTTTGTGTGGTACAAGAACTGTTCCAAGTTACAAATAACCTCAATTGTACTATGTGTATGTGATAAATGAATGAATCCTTGCACTACATGAATAACTAAAACGGTTGATTTTGTGTGGTACAAGAACTGTTTCAAGTTACAAATATCCTCAATTGTATTATGTGTACGTGATAAATGAATGAATCCTTGCACTATATGAATAACTAAAATAATTGCTTTTGAGTGGTACAAGAACTGTTCCAAGTTACAAATATCCTCATTTGTACTATGTGTATGTGATAAATGAATGAACCCTTGCACTACATGAATAACTAAAATAATTGCTTTTGTGTGGTACAAGAACGGTTCCAAGTTACAAATATCCTCTATTGTACTGTGATGTATATGTGATTTATTACATATATACTAGTGATATAAATGGGTTGGCAAAGCTTTTATAAAAATACATTTTTTGTTCGGCGATTCTGTGAATTCTTAAAAATGAGTAGCTGACTATTACTAACATAGTTTTTAGTATATTATTTTACAAATTTAACGTATTGCTGAACGTATTTTCGGTCTCGATTGAGTGAAAATACTTTCGAAATAACCCAGTTGGCTACCCTGGACTTAAACGTATTCATTTCATATGTAAACACTAGTTTTATTTATGTTGTTACAAACAGCATATTTTCGAGACATTACTACGAGAGAAGTTTTAACATTGTTTACCCGATATTTCGACGTTCCTGTTCTCCAAGAGTAAAAATCGTTTTTAACACCTAATAATCCTGATATAGAAAATTGCGGAAGTGTACATTTAAATAAAAAAAAACTCTTTAGTTTTCATCTATTTCTGTTTAATGTTAGAATTATATTTGAACGTTTATCTTCGAATTTGACGTTTTTTTTTATTCAATTATGAGTATTTTATATTTTAAAGCTTGCAGTAGTACGATCAATACTAGCATTTGAATATTTTGATACTAATATTTAAAAGTTTTAAAACTTATATTTAGATGATTCTATGATTTCAATTTAATACTTGTAGTTTAAATTTAAATGCTTTAATGATTATAATTAAATATTTCAAAGCTTATATCTGAATGATTGAATCATTTAGATATAATATTTACATTTTAATACTTCAAACCTTTCATTTAAATGTTTTGATGATTATATTTAAACATTTTATGGTTAATATTTTAATGTTGTTATGCCTTCATCGATCTCTTTTAAAAACTATCCATACTTTAAAGGTCGCATTAAAACGAATTGATCTTGCATTGGAAGCTCACATGTGGATTTGAAAAAAGTATTTTTTTAATAGTTAACAAAATAAACTGTTTATATGAGTATAATAGCAGAATAAACAGGTAAATATTCTGAATTTCAAATTAGAAATTTTCTAATTCTCTAATTAGTTATATGTTTGAACAAAAAAAAAATGTAAAACGATGACAGTTAATATTTTATACATAAATATTTAAATACTTATGTTTAATTTGAAAACTCCCATTTAAGTTATTTTAAAATTACCTACTTTAATTTATATATCGAAATTTTCTTTTGGTATCGATTACGTTGACTGTAACGCATGTGATTTAGTTAAATGAGTACGCCGTTACAGTAAAAATTTACATTTATTCAAATTCCAGGGAGTGTAAAAATTTGTCTTTGTCAAAAATATGCTAAAGCTATAACAAGCACGAGAAGTGTTTTAATACACTTAATTGGATATATTTATTGCACTGTGTGACCTTAGCCCGCACTTTAGCTACGCTTCCGTGACCTAAGTAGTCATTTTTACAACGAAAAGCATGGCTTAAGTGCAGGTTTATGTCACACGGGCTATAAAATAAGATATATGTGACTTGTGTGTGTGTGTGTCTGGCGTGAAAATAAACGTCTAGATAAACAACACAAGTCTCACGTATTTTAATGTTCTATTATACCATTGGGTATGGGAATAAACTCCGACCGATTATTCGGTTTGCTATATATTTAAACGAGCCATCGTCCAACCTTTCGGTTCTGCGATTTATCAAGCTTTACATATTCGTCTACAATACTAACAATACAGGAGTTGGACCGTTATATATCGTGTTCTTCAATATGTGCAGTCGCACATATTGAAGAACACGATATAGGTATAACGGTCGTAATATGTAATCAATTAAAATATAATATTAACAGAGTATTGCATAACTACAGAGAAAACCTCAACGAAATTAGTGTATTAATATCCAAAAAAAAATTATTACCACGTGGGCAATAGGTGCGCACTTTAACTGACACGTGCCGCAGCGGCAGCTTGCAATTCGATATCTACGCGTCTGTAATACGTGGGAGTCCGTACTAAACATTTCAATTGAATAATCAGGTCAAAATTAAATACTTATTTTTTTACAAATTTGGTCTCAGAATCGAGTATTGAACACCCTCCTTCAGTACGTACAATCTTACCAGTTGACTAGTATAAATATTTCAACGAGTGATTATTAAAAAGCAATTATTTTTGTGTGTTTGTGTGTCGTGTTAGTGTAGCGTTACACAGAGGTTACAAGTTTGGTGCGCGAGCGCACGGCTCTCTGCTAGGATGGCGCGGATTTCTTATCCGTCTCGAGCAACTTGTCATCAGAACAAATCTTCTCCAACTGATTGTCGTAATACGAGTTGAACTTTAGCCTGGAAACAATACAATATATAATATACAAGCAATGCAATCAACGAGTCTTCAAATTATTAAAAAAAAACTGTCTTTTGGCCAAGTGACAGCCTTTTAGATTAAGATCATCATGTCCCTGGTTTGATTCTCGGGTGGGATAAAAAGGTCATGGGGTTTTTAGAGCAAAATCTTATTAGTAACTCGAGGTATCGTGATAATACGTGTGTTGACTCGGATAAGCAAGTAAAATTATCGGGACTGGTTATCGCAAACAACGTTGTGGTTGGGAAAAGTGGTGACAGGATCCACACACTCCACTAACCTCTAACGGATGATTCGTATGGGACTGGAGGATCTTTAGACGTTCGATCCCAGCTAGCTCAACAAGAAAACTGGCGTGATGATACGTGCTTTAGTAAAAAAACATTTTGTATCTATCATTAAGATTTTATGCGTCCGTGTGTACCTAATACATAAAAAAGATGGCAGCTCAGAGGTAATTAGAGGTGGTGAGTAATTCTAACAATATCACATACATGCTGGACAAACTGATAACCTCCTATTTTGAAGTATATAGTATAGTAAAGCCTTATATGTACGTACGTGAATATGTATGTATATGCACTCTTAAACTCTTACGGAATAAGCATAGTGACTAGTGTGTAAAGTCTATTTGAGTATTATATTTAGTTGTTTTGTGTTTTTGTATTGTAAATGGATTTAATATAAGTGGTGTTTTCTTACAATTACGAACCCGAAGTACGTAACAATATTATAAATAATTGAGGAATCGCGTCTCGCAGTTTTTTCGAGCTTTTCCCGAAATGTAGTTTCAAAAACCTATATTCTTTAAATAAAGACTATAGTTTTTGTAATTTAATAACAAATGTATAGTTTTCAGATTTTCCCTGTAGGTACTTGTATTAATTACTTTGGCAAATAATATACGACAATATTATTTGCCAAATTTCTTAGCGGAAAATACCACATAAACTTGGATTATATGTTTTTTGCAGCATAAAAGGCCGTATCTATTTTTACTTTAACTTAGAAATCTGATTTTTTCACAGCTTCAAGTAGACTTGAGTATATGCTTTTAATTTCAACATGATATCTCCATGCGTTTCCGAGATAAAGGATCTTGACAGACCGACAAAAAGTAATCCATATAAGGGTTCCGTTTTTTACTTTTAAACTACGACAATCTAGAAAGGTTTCGAAGGTTAACAGCTATTACAGTGTTTTCTCTTACACCTTCATTCTTCCACAATGTCAAGGTATAGTTCGGACCTGCAATCTTTTTAGAAGTCCGAACTACCGCAGTATGAGTTTTAAAGTTTACATGAACTTTTTTTTAATTATAACCTCAATCCCATTTAAATAAATAAAAATATTTAGAAATAAGTTTATGACAATTTGAATTCGCTTACCTCGCAGATATATTAAGCAATTTGTTGGTGTTGTTATCGCGCGCCATCCTCTCTATGATCGCAAGCACGGACAGTAAGCCGGCGGTGAATCTCAGGCCATATCGGGACACCGACTGCGAGAACGAATCGGCTGACCCACTTGTAGCCGACCCGTCGTTCGTGGCACCCTGTACAGAAACAATAGGTACCAATATCTGGTTTTTTCTACCTGTTGACCTTTTATAATAATTGTTTTATAGTGTGCAGATAATAAAGAAGCAGACGATTAACAAAATGGATGGCGTAACATTGTATGAAGTTTAGTATGAGATGAAAAAAATGCTCGTAAAATGTACGCTAATTTTAAATGTCCATTTTTTGTGAATTTTTTATGTGATTAAGAAGGAAATATTATTTTTAATTTTCTGTACAATTATTTCCATTTCTTATTACGAGCTTTTGGGTTATTTAGAAGAAAATATGACAGAGTCTCATTAGAGATAAAGTTCAACGTCAGGCATTTTATGATTACTAACGATCGTCCCGTCGTCGAAATTCGATCATAGACTAAACAGTAAAATCTTTTAAATTTGACAACAGACTTTAACCGTAAAGAAAATAGAATGTGTGTTTATGTTTACTTTTACTATATTAACGTATTTCTAATTTCTAATACATAATATTTTTTTTAAATATTATGTTTCCGCTGTCCTCCGCATTAAAAAGAAATTTATAAAAACGGTTATGTATGGAGCATCCTATACCTATGTTAGGTATGGAGCATAGCCCTATAAATATAGGGCTATGCTCCATACATAAGTTCACTTCCGTGAAGCCTGGACTCTTACACAAAAAGAAATAAGCTACCTGAAAGCCTTGGAAATGTGGTGTTGGAGGCGTATGGAAAAGATAAGCTGGACAGAAATGGTGATCAAGGAAGTAGTGCTCAAGAGAGTAGACGAGACGAAAAAAATAAATATCGTGTTGTATAGGGAGATGAAGGAGATGGCATTGAATAGGGAAAAAGGGAAGATATTACAAGGCAAAAATGATGCTGCACAGACAAGAGCTTGCTCTTTTTATTGATGATGTCCTCCGCAATGTAAATTTTTACTGCGTCAAATTTCATAATCTGTTTGTGTAACTGTCTTAAAAATGGCTAAAGCTTTTTTTCGTGTATTAATTTATAGATGTTTTATGTATCTTTTTATTATACAAGATAGCAAACACGCAATTGTCCCTTCTGGTGGGGACACCCATCGCCTATAGACACCAACTATGTTAATGGTGCGTTGCTATTCCTGTGGCGGGATGTTAATGCTGCATGTATAAGTTTACCGGCAACCTCACCCTCCAAGTTTAAACACGACAGTGACAAATATTAACTATTATTTTAAACAATTGTGCTGTTTCACGATCACAAACTATATAATATATTTATTTTTAATTAAATAGCCAACCGGTTTCACATTTCACTGCAACTTCAGAGATAAAACTTAAATTGCCAATTGTTTATGATCGTGAAATAATATAAGTGTTTAAAATAAAATAATAATTATAACGGAGTTTTACCAAGTGCCGACGATTGAGAGTATAAATTATACCAAATATTGACGCTTTTCCAGCAGGAATAGGTAAGGCTGGGGTAACAGACCCCAGCGAGACCTATCCTTCACAGGGGACCGGAGTAACACGGGGAAGAATATTGTACTCATTGTATCATGAAGTATTTAATTAATATGTATAATGTCACCGCCAGGAACTTTTTTTTAAAGCCTCTATTACGGTCAGTATTTATTTTTTTAAAGCCTCTATTACGGTCAGTATTTATTTGTATTAGACACATACTTAGATCTTGTTACAATCCAGAAAGTAACTTTAGAAGACGTTCATTCAAATCGAAAAGCGCTTTTGAGTTATATGTTATTTGAGTTATATGTTTAATATTATTTGTTTGTCATTATTTATTCATTTGGTATTACCAGAACGCATGCCACGGATAGACAGAGGTGATTGTGCCATACAGTTATCAGCCTTTAATATGCCATTCCACACACTTGTCTTGCGTGCGAGTAAATGCGCGATGTAGATGTCATTTAATTCTGATGCAACAAGTCGAGCAATGTATTCATTTATTATACAATGTGTTTAATCTTGTTAACTTCGTTACATGAATGTGAACAGATCTGATAAACCGAGCAGCATATGAGGTTACTGAAGTAGAGTGCCTTAAAAGGGGGTTAAAATTTGAAATCTCTATCTAATCTAATATTAGAAAAAATGACAGGACCTGTCCATCAAATAGTTGTGACCAGTTATATATTTGTGTATTTAAAGTTTATTTGTAGTCATTTTTGGAGAAGTCACAGTTTAATGTGAACTAGAACATTGAAAAGTTTTTTTTTTTTAAAGAGACGACGATAAACTAAGGTGGCAAAGAACAGATCTTCTCAGTTTGACACGAAATATATGTCAAACTAACTAGTAACTACTATAACATGCATTACTGACGCGAACAAGCCGTAGAGAGATTCTAACACGGATTCTTTTTTTTCTATGGAATAAGGGGCAAACGGGCAAGAGGCTCATCTGATGGTAAGTTATCACCGCCGCCAATGAACAGCTGCCACTCTATACTGCAGGTGGGTTGCCGGCCTTTAAGGAATGAGTACGCTCTTTTCTTGAAGGCCCCTAAGTCGTATCGGTTCGGAAACACATCCGCTGGTAATTGATTCCACAGAGCCGTCGTGCGGGGGAAAAATGCCTTGAAAAACGCACTGTAGTGGACTTGCAGACATCTAAATCGTGAGGGTGGAATTTAGAATTTTAGCGTGATGTCCGATGGTGGAAATCAGCGGGTGGTATTAAGCCGAACAACTCCTCGGAACACTCCTCGTGGTAATAGCGATAGAAATTGCAGAAAGAACCAACATCTCTTCGCAACGCCAAAGGATCAATCCGATCGGAAAGAGCCCGGTCATCGACAACACGAGATGCTCTACGCTGTATGCGGTCAAGAGGAAGGAGCTGGTACTGCGGAGCCCCTGCCCAAAGATGAGAACAGTACTCCATATGAGGCCTGACTTGCGACTTGTATAGTCGCAAACGGTCAACTTGTGTGAAGTACTGTTTCGCCCTGTTCAGAACACCAATTTTTTGGACGCCAACTTTGCTTTACCTTCGAAATGACCACGAAACTGGACGTTAATCGATATGTCGATGCCAAGAATTCCAATGCTGGCTTAGGCAATCAAAGGAGTATTCTCAAAAAGAGGGGATACGGCAAAAGGTGTTTGGCAGTAAACGCACAAACTTGTGTCTTCCTTGGGTTTTATTGGACTAAATTTAGTCCTAAATCCTCGACTAAGAAATTTTTCCAGCTCTCGTCAACATGTTCCCGAAAAATGTTAGCACAGCCGGAATATACAGCAACTTCTATTCTCTCGTCTGCATAACAATGAATGCCGCTAATTTGCAGCAGATCATTGATATGCAGAAGAAACAAAGTTGGAGATAGCACGCAGCCTTGGGGAACACCAGCATTGACAGATTTTGGGTCTGAGCATACACCGTCGACAACAACCATAATGCTACGATCTGTCAAGAAACTGTTGATCCAGTCGCATAACTTATCGGGAAGTCCATAAGATGGAAGTTTCGCAAGAAGTACTTTGTGCCACACCCTATACAAAGGCTTTCGCTATGTCTAAACTAACAGCTAGCGCTTCTCCCTTGGTCTCAACTACCTTCGCCCATTTATGAATAAGGTAGACCAAAAGGTCACCTGCCGAACGACCGCGACAGAAACCATACTGACGGTCAGTTATCAGCAGATGCTCTTCTAGGTACCTTAAGAGCTGGCAGTTGACAATGGATTCCATTATCTTTGAGAACAAGGAGGTGATAGCTATGGACCGATAATTGGACGGATCTGAACGATCGCCTTTCTTGGGTATTGGATGCACTAAAGCTGTCTTCCAGGAATTTGGTACGACGCCTGAATAATACGAGAGCCGGAAAAGTCGCGTCAGCATCAGAGCCAACTCAGGAATAATGGTGCGACTGATATATTAGTATTCGCTAAGATATTAGTAATATTGAAAGAATTCGTGGATTAGTAATCCGGCGAACTTTAATATGCTAATATTTCATATTCGTCTAATATCTGTAACGGCTATCCAAAATGAATCGGGTAATATCATTCGGTCTTCGGAATAGTTCGGATTCACTAGATTGGCGCCCGTCGGATTCGTGAAAATATTAAAATATTTTCACGATACGCCGCGTCGTACGTACGAATGAGACAAACGTATTTCCTGCAGTATACTGTTGTTTTAAGGTCCAAATTACAGTGAAATATTAGTTAATACTGATATATTAGTTAAGATTTTTTCCTGCCGTATCAGAATAAGATCTTATTACTATTGCTTTAAGGTCCAAATTACAGTGAAATATTAGTTAAGGTATTTTCCTGTCGTATCAGTATCAGATCTTATTACTGTTACTTCAAGGTCCAAATTAAAGTGAAATATTAGTTAATACTGACATATTAGTTAAGACATTATAATATTTCAAAGTGAATATATTAGTATCACCTAATCTTGAGAAATATCGGTATTAACCCACCTCTACTCAGGAAGCACACGTTCTTAACAAGATTGGTGGAATAGCGTCAGGCCCAGTCGACTTATGGATATCCAGGCAAAATATAGCTTTTCGAACTGAGGTTTGAATAAATTTAACCTCTGGCATTGAACTATCACATACTGAGATAGTTGGTGGTGTATTTTCATGGTCATCCAAAGTCAAGTTCCTTGCAAAAAGTGAGCCCAAAAGATAGGCTTTTCTTTTGCCGTGTGGGCCTAAGAGCCGTTATTATTGTGCAGAGATAGAAGGGAAGGCTTACAGAAATTCCCTAAAACAGCTTTGGCAAGGGGCCAGAACGCACGTGTTCCCGAGGGAAGGCGAACTAATTTCTTGCCAATTCCGTTAATATGTTCCGACTTTGCCTTTGCAATGACTCTTTTTTTAAGGACCTAGACGCAAAATTGTACTTCTTTCTGAGTAAACTGGTTTTTTCATCACAAGCCGCTGATGCACTGGCCCAGGCTTGGTAGCACTCTTGCTTATGACGTAAAGCCAATTTGCATTGGCGACCAAATCAGGGCTGGGACTTGCCACCGATTGGCACCACAGAGGATGGAATTCTTCTGAAAAAATCTATATAACATAAGCGATCCCGCGTATCGTCGCGTGACGCGGAACAATGTGAAAACCGCTTAAGAATTTGAATTGCTTTTCATGTAGTTATATAAAAGTATCTTCACGCCCTTATCCCCGAAGGGGTAGGCAGAGGTACAACAAGTGCACCCACGATTAGCCGAAGATACTTGGTCCCATAAATGTGATAGGTGGCAAGCCTATCGCAAACCGGGCACTTTGCAATCCCGGGCAACTTTGAGTTTCTCAGAAAACTGAAAAAACACTTTTTTTTAAAGTGCCCGACCCGGGAATCGAACCCGGGACCTCATGTGGTCAACTCCAAAGCTGGACCACTAGACCACAGAGGCGATATGTAGTTATATAAAGTATTTTTTTATATTGTTACTCAGGAGTTCGCACCCTGTGAGAATGCTCTAATCCCCGTTTTGGTTCCGGGCTCCTTTGTAGAATAGACCAACTGGCGTTCTGCCAGGCAGGTCGTAAAGGCGACCGATTGGCTATGCGAGTCACTACCATCGTGGCTACTAGGTTCTGCATTGTCTCCCCTGGGTCTGGTACCACCGCCTTACCTATTTCTGTTTGGAGGGTAAGGTAGCCGGTAAACTTATGCATGTGGCATTAGACATCACCACAAGATAGCAACGCACCATTAACATCTTTGCTGTCTATAGGCGATGGTTGTCTCTTTCCATCAGGAAACTCATCTGCTTGTTTGCTATCTTATGATATAAAAAAAAATAATGTAGCGTTGAATATCGTCAAGAAGACCGTTCAGCGTTAATATTGCTAAACATTAGCTTGTATGTTCTTTAATTATGATGAAAAGAAACCTAGTAAGTGACGTAGCCGTATTTACTGTACACAGCACAAGTTCATCACTACTCGAATCAAATAACTCAAACTTTTACTTCATTAAAAATTTGATTACATTTTTAATAATGAATATGTATGAAAAAATATTATGCAATTCTAAATGAAATAGTCGAAGCAATTCTGCTGAGATAAATATTTTGCATTATTATTAGCTTTCACCGTCGCTTAAATTAAAAATGTTATGTTAATTCGACCCAAGGTTTCAATAGTGGAGAATAATTGAATTAATGGATTTTATATTGTCTGTGTCCTCTGTGGTCTATTGGTCCAGCGTTGGAGTTATCACATGAAAAATACTTTAAAAAAAAGTATTTTTTCAGTTTTCTGAGAAACACAAAGTTGCCCGGGATTGGAAAGTGCCCGGTTGGCGATAGGCTTGCCACCTATCACATTTGTGGGACCAAGTATCTTCAGCTAATCGTGGGTGCACTTGTTGTACCTCTGCCTACCCCTTCGGGGATATGGGCGTGAAGATACTACTACTATATTGTAATAACAATAGCGGATTTAGGATTTATGTTTAGGAAGGATTTTATCCAGCTGGGGTAAGTAGCAATGTAAATACTAAAACTTCATGAAAACTAGGTAGGTATAGTTGGTGGATTTTATACTGTAATAGAAATGGCGGATATAGGATTTATGTTTAGGGAGAATTTTACCCAACTGGGGTAAGTAGCAAGGTAAACACTAAAACTCCATGAAAAGTAAGTAGGTGCACGTCATTTTATTCTGCTCATTAAAAAGATAACAAGACTGTCAGTTATAATATTATGTTTCCTATGTTGATCCGCACCCCATTTCGAAGAATAGCTAGATTGCCTTACTGCTAGGCATCTCGTTAAAAGCTGTAGACTAGTAAGACTAGTAACTAGGTGTTAGAATTCTGCATCGTCAACCAAGTTTGGTACGACCGCTTTACCTGCCTGCTTCTGTCGCAATAGCACCGGTTTAGCAGATAAGGTAGCCGGTAAATTTTGTGCATGTACCTAGCAAACTCGCGACACTAATTCGAATGCACTATTAACATCTTTGATGTCTTTTGGCCATGATTATCTTTTTATTCCGACAGGAGAATCATCTGGTTGTTTGCTATTCTATTAAATAGTAAACATATATCCGTGAATATAAATGACAGCCATATTAAATCTATCTTCCATCACTTTCGAGCGAAGGTACCAATTACGATTTTATTAGTTTAACGAATGGACTGGGGATAGATGATTTGGGGGAGAATAGGGGTAGTGAGCATTAAGTGCATAGGTTTACCCTTTATTAATAAATTAATACTTAGAATATTCTGAGGACTCTAGTCATACTCCAATAGTCACTTTTTTTTTACTAAAACTTAACACTAATGTATACTTATTCCAGACTACACATTCACTGTTGAAATTAGGCTTAGTCGAGACATTAATTTAAACAAATTACTCCTCAGCTATCAGCTATCGCATCTATCAGCTTTCTGCAAATTTACTACATCAACACTGTCTCTAGAAAGACAGTCTATATTGCAGTACAGTTGGACCGAAAATCTGAAACACGAGACATTTTGCAAACGAATACAAATTAATACGTTGCTAGTCTCGATTTATTCCTTGTGAGACAAAATACCACACAGCCTGAGCCCAGGCTCCTGTTTGTTAATATTGTCTTATTTTCCACCGACTTTTCAAAAACTAGGAGGTTCTCAATTCATAGGAATATTTTTATGTATGTTCATGGATTACTCGAAGACGCCTAGACCGATTTGGTAAATTATTTTTTGTTTCAAAGGTGGTCCCATTTTATTTGGTGAAGATCTGATCTGACCACATGCCATGTGATCCCAGCTTAATTTGGTGAACATCTGATGCAAGAGTCTAGAAATACAGGAAATGAGATCTCGGTTGTTTGCAGTTTGAATGTTTGTTTTAATTATAATGTAACGAATCGATTAACATTTAACTAAATTTAATTTTTAAATTTAAAAAATTACTCGATAAAGTGAGTCAGTATAATTGTGTAACGCAGTAAAACTACAGCAACTGATTTCCATTTCTTACAAACCCATTTTCTACAAATCCGGGGCCCTGCATCAGATCTTTATAAAATTAATATGGGGAGTATACCTTCTCTAAGAAAGAAAGAATATTTAAAATCAGTTCATAAATACCCGAGTTCTGAGGTATCAATCGTAAAAAAAACACAGCCAAAGTATTTTTTTACATTTCATGTCTCAGAACTCGGGAATTTATGAATTGATTTTGAAAACTCTTTCTTTGTTTGACAGGGTATACTCCCCGTGTGGTCCCTTTTTAATTAGATATAAAAACGATTGGATATAGATGAGGGAAGCGAACGGCTGGCATCATCCAAAGTCTGAATAGCGCTTCATCCCGTGTAATGCATTACATATTAAGACTGCTACATTAGCCAATTCAATCGAGATACTTTCTGATTAGTAATAATAATAAAATCTGACAGATTAGTTTAATATGAGAATCACATAGAATAAAATATATATTCAGATAGGACTGGAACGATTGCATTTAATTCAACGGGCAGTAAGTGACTGTTTTCCGCCTCCAGGAAGAAAACGATCAGTTTCTACTTTTTGCCTGATTGCAGCAGTAATAGTCTGAAACCATCTCGTTTACATTGGCTTAAGAGATGTATAAAAGTTCAAACTGACATTTTCAATGCAGGTTTTAAAACAATATATTTATGTAAGTATATAATGTAAATATTAAACTAAGATTAAAACAAATATGAAATAAGAGTTAGCAAAATCTAGAAAATAAAACCACTTACCGTTGAATTCTAAAACAGATAAGTCATGAAACATAAAACAAGTGAACGCTTTTTAATCACAAATACTAGATGGAAGCTTACGCTAATTACTTTACAGTATTCATGTATGACACTATAGTGAACACGATCTCTTACATAGGGTAATAAGGTAAAGAAAAATACATCAAGCAAAGGCGGATCCAGGGGGCCATGGGGGGCATGGGGGCCTTGGATTCACCACTCCCAAAGGAAGGGGTTTAGGTATGGATTTATTATTGCAAACAAACAAAGATTAGAGTCTATCTTGACTGAAGCTTAAATATGTGAGCCCCCTGACCGGAAGGCTGGACCCACCCTTGAAACCAAGCAGGTCCCTTTCTAGGGTAGGCAGCTAATAGAGTGAACTCACTAAAGTATCTTAATGTATGTGCACTGTGATTTACCAGTTTTTTTGGCTGGTTGAATGGAGATAGACTAACATTTGCCAAATTCAACGATTATCGCGTTTTACTGGGATTTTCCTAATAAAAAAACAACATAAATACACAAGCTGCTTTTATTATAGTGAGATGTGGACGCAATATCCTAGACCCGGTAGGAATTCGGCTTTGCGATGCGTGAAGCCATTTTGAAGTGGCAACTGTCAGGATAACGGTCATTAATGTGATGTCATCATTGTTTTGGTTGATGAGGTCACACAAAGAAGAAAAAGGGTAGATTTTCCCAGCAGCAAGGTGTACTTCTTCGGGACCAAAGTCCAGGAGATGGCAACGACAACTGAATCATCTAACAAGAAAATCTTCTGTGGTGGCGCAATTGATAAGTATCGCTACAGCAGGGGGCCGTAACAAGTGCAAGACCAGCAATTTACTCCGAATCAAGTAGTAGTTTGTAGAGAAAAGCGGGACATCCATAAAAACCTGATAATTGTCCTAACAGAGCTTTGAAAATCGCCGTAGGCCGACAAATGTAGCCGATAGATTACTCACACGATCAAATTTATTTATTAATAGGGCCGCTTTTCTTTAGCTTTGAAAATTTACCGTTCCTTAAACTTAAAAGTTTTAATTATAAAATTAGATTTAGGACATAAAAATAAATACGATTAGGATAAGGTCGTGTTCACTTAATACTATGTATATAAAATTATGACTGTGCCTTAATGTCAGGTTAAAAATATTACGTGCGTGATTTCTAATACTGCGGTTCTATATACCTCACTGTAATCTGTATTGTCATACGTCGATCCAAGCATACTGTTAAGCTCTGCGTCCACGAAGTACTTGTGCATCTCCTTTTGCCAATTACCGTGATTTGTTTGCGTTGAACAACGAAAAATAATCAATTAATAAATAATACATAACGTTACAAAAGCAAGTGTCAGAAAACAAACGCTACAGTCGATTATGTTCAAAGGATAATGCTGATGTTAGGATATTCTCACGTCGAATAACTAAGATTACGAAATAAAGCTGTTCGAATTGAAAAACTGTGTTATTATTGAACTAACTGCGGGATTTAATTTATATCCCACGGGACCTCTATTTTCCTGTGATAAAACACGATTCTATACGATCTATCTGTGCAATAAATATCATGCAAATCTGCCCACCGCGGTGAGGTGTGATTCAATAAACATCCGTATTTACAAAGTTTTAAATTGATACAATTTAAAAGCTATTATAATAATATTGCAAAAGACGTTCGCCAAAGAAATTAGATTGCATTATTTTATAAATACATAAGCCCGTGAGGCCCGCGCCTAGGGCGGCACAATTCTAGGGGCGGCAAAATTTTTAAACGTCAAAATTTTAAAGGCAAATCAAGAATCGAACATAAGAAAAATTGTTCGAACAAATCGATTTTAAAAATTCTTTCGTCTACAGGAAACCTACATTATTTCGGAGTAACATTGCCTACTTCTTCACTGGTAAAAACAAAATGAATTGATGATTTTGGGTCACGCGGGCTAAGTCGCAGACAACAGCTACTATTGAGTAATTATAAACAAACCCATAATAAGTTATGTATAATTTAATAAAATTATAATTTGAGAAATAAAGTTTAATACTTAAATTTTTTTTATGAAATTTATATAAATTCGAATTTTTTATATAAAATCAATAAAAATTTAAATATTTATAAATTAAATGTTTAAGTAGGCCCCAACGGCATGAGCCGTAAATCAGCCACTGTTTATAATAATAATCAAGTATTGTCCGCGGATTTCCCTTATTATAAGGCTCTGAACTTGATATTATCTAATAGGTTATTTTTCTGAGATAAAATGTAGCCGATGTGTTTAGTCTGGGTATAGTTGTATCTAATAAATGTCATACAAATCATTTTAGCAGTTTCAGGGTAAAGAACTAACATGCACATACAAATACTCACATTTAATTTGCGCACTTGTAATATAATAAAATACTTGGTAAGACGACGAATTCTTGAAAAAATAAAAACAAATCCGTTCTTTTCTAAAGTTTTTTTTACTAAGAGGTCAAATAAAAACATTTTTATCTTTAAATAGTTTACTCTCCAACATAGAAGACGCAACTTTATTTCGTAATTAAGCTAGTAAGCATTTTACATTCAATATGAGATAGTAAATTCACTAAGATCGTCAAACAATTTGACACAGAATGAAAAAAAAAATTAAATGATCAAAACTACCTACAATCACTGATATAGCGATATTAACTTAAATGCTGCTTTGGCTTTAAAATGAATATAAATTAAAATTTTTATAATAATCACAATAGATAACAAAGTATTTTATTTAAAAAATAGCTTGTTTTCTCACTTTCATTTAAATGCTCGTGTGCGGTGTAGCTATCCTAAATAGGGATTTTAGAGAAAAATAAATCGGATAACAATAATTTTATTCTGCGATATTGACACAGAGCGCCATATCGAGAGTAAAGCACAGCCCCGCTTGCGCAGTGGCGTGCAATGATTGATCTGAAATTGGATAATTCTGTATGAAACTAAATAATTGTATATTCAGTTTCATACAGGTCAGGTAGGTAGGTAAGTTTCTCTATAATTTTACTAGACATATAATATTAATGCATATTTGCAGTCAATATTGTATTGTCAATTTTAGAGAGATATCTGCAAAATTGTGTATAATACAATGAAATATACTTATATTATTTCAATTTAAATTATCATTTACGGGCTAACAATTTAGTTGATTAGTTCGGGATCAGAAATAAAACAGCAGAATACGGTTAGCCTGTACATAGAGAAAGGACTATATGTCATATGAGAAAGGTAATATAGACACTATGACAAAACGACGATTTTTAATAAAAAGTCATTGTGTCTAAACAATAATGTTGTTTGTTCACGCATATCTCTTTATTTACTAATCAGATTTTATTATGCTTTTCCTGGGCCTATAGAACTTAGTCTGGATGTTTTGCTCAAATTTAAATTAAATAATATGCTTTGTTTCATTTAGATCGAACGTCCGAAAATTAAGGTATACCTACTCGTTTTAAAATATTAATATAAAACTAAATTATGAAAGATGAAATATAATATGAAGCGAATTATATATTTACATCATTTTATATTATAATAACTACTTACTTGAATAAAAGAGCAGAACTGTACGCAGACGAGGCACAACGTGGTGACAGCTTTCAGCAGCTGTGGACTCGTCAGCATGCAGTCGCCGAGGCATGCTTCGAGGAAATCGTTGTGTCGCTCGAGCACTTCATCTACGTTGTTTACCTGTGGCAATAACAAAAAAAATAAGTAAATTAATACCAGATTGTTAATCTGAATCTAAAAAAAAAATGAAATCTAAAAGAGAGATAGATGGCTCTCTTAATGGACCATCTTAATGGACTTATAAACATGTTGCGTTACCATCCGTTTGGAGAATTGAAATGCCACGTGCATAACTTTACCCGTAATCTTTGAATACGACAGTGACAAGCATTGACGCTATTGCAGCAGGAATAGGTAAGATAGTGGTACCGAACCCGGACGAAAAATTGTAGAACTCTACCACCTCGTAGTCACGTTAGTAATTATGTGTTTTACCTATCGCCTTTATGAATTGCCTAGCAGGAAGACAGATGGTCTATACTTCAAGATAGCGATAAAGCTTAAATGAATACCTTACATATTCATTGAGTGGCGTTCGAGGGTGATATTAATAGTCTCTGAAACTGAGTGTGTCACAAGCAAAGAAGATCTGCTTGGATCGTGATATCACTCGGGTCTTTCTGCCTACCTCGTAAGGAATTTGGCATGAAAAGTATATATATATATATATATATATATAAGCATCCTAATTGTGTATGAAATGTATATGCAACCATACTGATTGTGTATAAAATTGTTACCCCAAGCAGCAATCAAGCATGTTTAATACCCATAAAGCAGCTCATATATTACTTAAGTTCTATTGCTGCCGTACAATGGTGTAAAAATATGCTTTTATCGGTATAAAAGACCTTTATGAGTTTTTATACAGCCTAATGCTGTACAAGGCCTTTCTTAGAGTTTCGCGTAAACTTTAGGCGTTATATCTGAATATTAATACACTACTGTACAACTTTTAGTATTTTGTAACTCATTAGGCTTATTTTAACACGTAAAGCTGTACATTAGCTGTATTATGTTTAGCACGGGAATTTATTACAGCTTTAAGTGTTATTATAGTATCACTCAACGCTTATTTCTGTAAAATAGGAGATGCAATCACCGTTCTACAGCTAATATTTATGGCATAATTGTAGACTGTTATGCAGCCAATGGTGTTAAAAAATCTGCATATACAGCTGTAGTGCAGCTCAAGGCTGTATTACTGATTTTGTTACTTGCTGTTTTTATATCTGCATCGTTGATATCATGTGGAAAAAATCAAGAGGAAGATTGAAAAGGAATATTTAAATATTATAAATTACCAACCAAGTAATCGTGATGAAGATAAAGCTGAAAAATTACCAAATCAGGTAACCTACAATTGTCATTTTTATTAATGTTCAAGGAAAAGGGTTCCGTAACAAAAACATTAAAAAGTGATTGTAGGTTATCTGATTTATTATTTTTTAGGCTTATCTTCTTCATTAAGGTTACTTGGTTGGTAATTTATAATATTTTAATTTTTTTAATGTCATAAGACAGCAAACAAGCAGATGGGTCTCCTGATGGAAAGAGTCAACCATCGCCTATAGGCAGCAAAAATGTTAATGGTGCGTTGCTATCTTGTGGCGAGGTCTCATGCCACATGCATAAGTTTACCGGTCACCTTGCCCTCCAAACCGGAACATGACAGTGAATAGCACTGACGCTTTGCAGCAGGAATAGATAAGGTGGTGGTACCAGACCCGGTCGAGCCAATGCAGAACTCTATCCCCAAGTAACCACGATAGAAGTGACTCGCATTGCCCATCGGTCGCCTTTTACGACCTGCCTGGCAGATAGGCAATTGGTCTATTCTTCTAAGAATATATAAAAAAGAGTTAAAAAGAGAAATAAAAATCATTACACTGAGAAAATATATATTTTTTTTATTTTTAACTTGCTACTATACGGAGTGTTACAAAAGCGGTATAGTAAGCCGAAAGGGGGTGACTGAGAGGGTCATTCTGAACAACTTTTGTTCAACATTTGTGAAAATTCGCGAAAAACAATTTTGTTTTTCCATTGTGAAAAGTCACATCAACAAAATTTCTATGGAGAATCATTTTTTTCGCGAATTTCCAAAAGTCGTTAAACAAAAGTTGTTAAGAATGACCCCCTGAGTCACTCCCTTTCGGCTTACTGTACCACTTTTACAACACCCCGTATATATGTATACTTACAATCATTTTAAAAATATTATATACTTAGATACAATTACAGGCAAGAGAGTATGTGTTTCTCTTTGAAGAACTAATAATATTAAATCACAAGCACGAAATAACGTATTCTTCTTAAAAATATTTTTGTGATAGACCATCTTTAAAGGGCTAGATTTTTCGTTCTTGATCAACTTAGTTATATCATTTTGTTTTCTTGGCCATTATAATTCACCTTTATCCTCCCACAAACTGGATACGATGCAAATACTGTTTTGGCTTCTCTCAATTGTTTTTATTATTTTATAAGGCATATTTCCCTGAAAAATAAAGTAAAACATGATTGAAATACATATCCCATAAGTTATAGTTAACAATAAGTTGGTTTAGTTGTAAAGTCAAACGACCGACATCAATACATCACAATAGCGAAATCAAGTGATATATGTTTCGTATTTAGGGTTCTTCAATTTTTGTACGCATCTCTAAACATAAGTTAAGTGATTAAAAGCCAATGACTGTATAATAGATTTGTATAGGAACTTAGTACAGCCTAAAGTGTATTTGGACGGTAATTAAAAGCCAATAGCGGTATAATAGAATAAAAAAGAGATTCAGTACAGCTATTTGCAGTATATCACCCTCCAAATACACTTTAGGCTGTATAACAAAGCGTCGTCATTATTGTGTATTAAAAACAACATTAAAGAAATATATTGTTAAATAAAAGATATATTTAGCAATAGCTAAAGCTATATCGTGACAAGCAAGTTATATTATGATCAGTATGCCTTTATATACAATATTGTACCATAAATACTTGTATATTCTAACCTTAAACACAAACACTTACCGTATTTTGCAATGATTTATTTGTATTATCTTGATTATTTCGTTGGCGCGTGAATATTTTGAGAGAAAACATACACGATTTTACAATGATTTTGAATTTGCACTTTGAATACACCGTTCAATACTGCTCCAAGTCCAAGAATTTATCGTTTATTAATATATTTTTAATTATGGCGTCTGCAGATACGTGATATAATTAATGAACAATATCAAAAACAGATTGTTACTTTTTATCATTTTCAAACACCTATTACCCTTAGCTGTACGAGAGAGTATATTTAGTGTTACAGTTTTTTTATACACCGAATAACAGCCTTTGTACAGCCTATAACAGCTTGTACAGCTATTGTGCAGCCTATTTAACGCTTAGCTGTACAAGACAGTTACAAGAGAGTATCCTTAGTGTTATAGTTTCTTTATACACCAAATAACAGCCATTGTACAGTTTATAACCGCTTGTATAGCTATTGTGCAGCCTACATAACGCAATAAGCTGTATAACTTGGGGCCCTTTTTGGTGTTATATCGGCTGTAGAAGCGCTTCTACAGCCTTTGTACGGCTTAGTATACAGCTTTAAGTTTAAAAATGAACCTAAATGCTGCCTATATACAGCTTAACGTGCTACTTGGGACTTGTACTTAAATTGAATATCGTGGTAAGTATTTTTAATAACTACACTCATCGCGGGATTAAATATTGTTGGCTTTTTTTGTTGTTCTAGGATATAGGCGTGAAGTTATTTTTGTTTTTTTTTTTTATAAATCACATGATAGCAAACAAACAAATGATTCAGAAATCAGAAGAACTTTATTCAATAAAACTTTTTACAAGTTATTTTATCACGTCAACAGTTTTTAAAACTACTATCGGAAACGCGGCCACACAAATGCAAATCAAATGGTCGTGACAGAAAGAGAAAACCATCGTCTAAACACCAAAGACGATAATGGTGCGTTGTCATCAACTTGACCGGGATGTAATCGGCTACCTTATCTTCCGAATCGGAACTCGTACAATGATAAGAAGGCGCTATGGCGAAAAGAATAGGTGACGGGTATGTACCAAACCCCAGCGTAGTGAGAGATTTGGTCAATCGTTCATTATTTATAAATTACTCAGCATTTCTTTAAAAGGGGCCCAGATTAACACAGGGTAAGAACTCTAGCACCAATACACAATAAGGTGCAAGGAAATAAATTTATTTTTATTATTGTGTTTTACAACAAAAAAAAAATAAACGGTTGACCCTGCAGGCCATCCCTGAAACTTCCCGCTAAATTGAGGTATTATAAACTTAAAGGAGTAAAAACTAAAAGCATAGTTTTTTCAGTTCAAACATCTAGTTCGTTAAAAATGACTGTAGGTATATTGATTTTCGAAAAGCTGTATATTTTTAGAAAACATGATGGATTTTATCATTCGAATGGCAGTTACCGCAATTTTTGAGATCTAAAATGTTGTTTTAGCTACATAATGGATAGGTTAAAAGTGTCGAAGTAATATCAAAAACATTTTTTTTTTAATTTCGTTATTGATAAATTATCCCAAAACCATTGACCGATTTTGATCCAATTTACAGTATTTGACGTACTTATTTTTTAAGGGAAAAAGCTAATTAGATTTCAAACCAATTGGTATATTAAGCTAAAAGTTATTTTAAAATATGAAGTAAGATTGTAATTTGAAGTAAGCAATATAATTTTGATAGACATATTTGAAAAGCTGTAACTATTGGAAACATGCTTAGATTTTGATTTTTGAAACAGCATTAGACGCAGTTTTTTTAAGTTCTAAAACATTGCTAAAAGCAAAAATTGATTGGTTTAAAAATCTTGAAGTTATGTCATCAGTTTTTTTTGTTCAAAATATGTCGTCAACGATAACTCTCGAATGGATATACTGATTTTTGTGAAATTTGCAGCATTAAACACAGCTTTTTAGGGAATATAGCTGATTAGATTTTGTAATAAATCAGTTCAGATTTTCAAGAAGTCTAAGTTTGGCGGAACTTTAATTGAATGCCATCAACCACGTTTCGATCGGTCAAGCCGTTCAAAAGTGATGAAATGTTTACATACATCAATGCCATGACTCCTCCCTCCACTATTAGTACGAACGTCGCACTAAGCCGAGGTCCGGTCTCACAGGAGACAGCCCTTAGCGTGGGCGTTTATGGGCCCAATTTTAGTTTAAACTCTGGCTGAGCACTGCCCCAAAAGTCCGGTGACGCAGTAACGACCCATAAGGTCAACTGTAATAGTCATTTCGAAAAAACAAGTTTACATACACACATACTCACTCTTTCTATCTCCCTTTCTATCTCTCTATCTCTCTCTCTCTCACACACACACACACACACACACACACACACATACATACAGACATACTGACGTCATCGTGAAAATAGTTGGAAAAGGTTGGAAGAGGTCTTACACCTCAAAACGTGGAGATCTGGTGAAAACTCGATTTTCGAAAATCAGGGCAAAAACAGAAACTTCCTTATCTACATACGTTACGGGCAGCTAAAAATATTTAACAGAAATATGTACTTTTATAAAAAAAACGTTTTTCCGTTGTACCTATAGTTTATAAACATTGTTCCCAATTTTTTCAATTAATTGAAACAACAAAGGTAAGTATTATCTTCGAGTGAGTAATCTAGCCTTGAAACGTAGAAGGTAACGCCTACTGCAAAGCACAAAAACAGCCCCGCCCACAACCAAAACAAAAAATCTGCGATTGTTAAAGTTAAAAACCTAACAAATTTTTATTGGTTCTATCGAATATTTTAATAAAGTTTGTCATAAAACAAATTTTAGTTACAACAACATATTTTTAACTGTGGATATTAACTAATATTTACGTGTATTTTTCACATTTACCCATCAACTGCAAGCAAGTTTTTCCATACACTTTGGTAAAGTTTACACATGTAGGTGTAAATGTATGTACATATTATATAAATGAGTTTTTAAAATACTTAGAAAAAGAGCCCTTTTTGTGTTCTGGCATACTGTACGAATTATATGTTACGTTATTATGGTTTGAAAAATTACTTTTTGTAGGTCTAGGTAGGTAATATAGATTAGGAATAACATTGCAATATTTTAAATTATAAAACCCAGAAATTTAGTTTGTTAGTCTACTTAAGGATGTTACTTTTTCCCAGCAACTTCAAATCAGAAGTGCACCGCAGTCACAGAATACTGAATAGTGCCGGAACTTCACACGCATTTGATGTGCTCCTACAATAATGCTAGTCAAATTATAGACTTATATGTATTTATAATGCATAGAAATCGATAATATCGCTTAACAAATGAGCTAAATAATGCAAGAAGAGTTTTTAAATGTGACAGGCAAATCAGATCCAGACATTAGCCCGTCAAAAAACTACTTTTATTTTTTATATTATACAAATAAATTATTTCTCAAACTAAATACTTTAAATTTGCCACAACGCTTTTGATTTCACTGTTTCAGTAAATCACATAAAAGAATAATTTGTTTTTCACTAAATTCGATTTCTATATCGGCGTTCCAGTTTTTAGAAAGCCTATATAAAAGCAGAGACACGTGACCTTTGAACCACTACATGTATTTACAAAATAAAGGTCGAATGTACAGTCATTGAAGCCGTGTATAGAGTTATACGAGCGGTAATTGAGTTTGCCAGTAGCGCAGGATCAGCAAGTCTCCGATCGCCTCCCACTCGTATGCGCGGGCGCAACGCCTCACTCTGACGACAAGCCCGAGTGGCACGGCCGTACAGCCGCTATGC
Organism: Apodemia mormo; assembly: GCA_036924255.1. NCBI lineage: Eukaryota > Metazoa > Arthropoda > Insecta > Lepidoptera > Riodinidae > Apodemia > Apodemia mormo. The sequence goes on along the minus strand of JAUPFN010000006.1, from coordinate 28,499,352 downwards.
AAAACAGAAGACAAAGTCAGTGAACAAGTGCTTGTGACAAGTGATAAATAACGTGATTTTGATTTTTTTATTCAGGTGGGTTAAACATTCAGATAATCAAAATTAACTCGCAATATAATACTATAAGCGAATGCTTAAAAACATTTATACAAGTAAACGTCGTACAAAAAAAACAATATTTTTAATGTTTTTAGAATATGACTTTTTTTATAATAATCTACTAATTGATTTAGTAAAAATATTACTGTAAAAAGCTTTTAAAATATTTATACCACAAAGTAAATCAAGTTAGTTATATCGTTAAAACACTTATTACAGACAAGTTTGTCTCTATGTGCCAGGATCTTGTGTTTACTCTTAGATTGGCTTAAGTTAATTAAAATTAAAATAATAAACTAATCATAAAGATACATTATATTGGGTTACAAATACTTAAGAGGGACTAATACATATGTCTGATCCCTCAAATAAGGTCGCGGAGGCTGACGTCATTAAATTTATGATGATGCAGGATGCGGGTCGATAGCGTCTACATTTTACGCGATCTATCGTGTTAAATTGGTAATTGAGTAGTTGAACCTATACGACAAAATAATAAACAACATATCCGGTCATGTTTTGAAATAGCTACATACTGACAACACAAAACAGGATCATATATCGAGTTTGTAAAACTGGTTAGTGTCTAAGGTTTGCTATCGTTTTACTAGTGAGTAAATATTACATTACCATAGTGCAAATACTTTAATGATAAAACTGAATAAAATCTGATTACGATTTAAGTTTATAAACACGCTTACAATTGATGTGTCATCAATTAAGTTATATATTTTTTGATTATTAATAAATAACTACTGATATTTTGCATCTATTCAACATGCCCTCAACACTATATTTTACAACTCATTACCCTTCAATATTCGCAATAGTCAAGTTTTTCATGAAGAAGGCATCAAAATAATTCTATCACACATATTAACAAACACATGTTATTAAAGGAAATTATCATACTACAGAACAAAATTCAATTTATACAATAGAAATATGATACTGTTGAACAGGTCAATCAATTAAGAATAGATTTAAGATGACAATAGATTTGAACAGGCAAAAACCCATGTTTTAATTATTTATGAAATATTTTTTGTTCAATCTTATTTTAACCAAATTTTTAACTGTGATCTCATAATTCTTCAAGTATTTTTCGTATTTTTTTTTTTTGAGTTTTAAATATACCGAACTCGTGAGTTCGGTATATTTAAAAGTTTCTTATTAGATTTTTTCTGTTAATGTTAAAGTTGGATATTTGTCCAACTTAACGACCTTGACCATGCGATGAGGGTGCTCGAGTTTTATTACATTTGTGTGATTGGCGCTGGGTACATATATTACATTATTATTAAGCAGTTTTTATTATTTGTAGATAATATACTTGAAAAACACCGGTAATACAGGTTAATGGCCTAATTTAAGTTTGAATTACCTAATAACTGAAGTAATTTTGTAAAACATAATGGAAGAGTTATTTCTGAAATTCGTGAAAAGCAAACTATGGAAAATGATTATTTTTAATAAAAGTATATATCAAAAGGAATACAGAAAGAGATTATTGTTTTGACTGATTTCAAAACAAAATGCTCAGTTAGGTATATAGCTTTTCGATAAATCTGTATATGAGTTACCTAATTACTGAAGTCATTTTGTAAAACATAATTGAATAGTCATTATTGTTAATAAAAGCATATATCAAAAGCAATACAGATAGATGTTTCGACTGATTTCAAAATAAAATTCTCAATTAGGTAGATAGCTTCTCGATAAATCTGTATAAAGAAGTAAATCTTGAATATTTGCAACAATTTTAGAGATTTTAAGATAACATCCTTTCTCACGGTTACTATAAACAACATAACCTTCTTAGTAAATATCACGTGCGAAGCAATAAATATACAAATATCGATTTTTAAAAGAGTCTGATTATGAAATAAACGGTTTAGATTTAACGTCACTCAAACGCTTGTTAATAATGTTAACGTAAAAAGAGTTCGATATTTTAGTGAGGTTGTTTTTTTTTCTTTGTATTAGATGGCAAACTAGCAGATGGCTCTTCTGATGGAAAGAGACACTATCGCCTATAGACACTAATGATGTTAATGGTACGTTGCTATCTGCTTGGCGAAATGGCAACGTCAAGTCTACCGGCTACCTACCCTCTAAACTGGAACACGACAATAACAATCATTGATGCTATTGCAACAGAAATATGTAAGGTGGTGGTACCATGTACCCGGCGAGACGTTACGGAACTCTACCACTTGGTAGTCACGATGGTAGTGACACGTATAGTCAATCGGTCACCTTTTACAGCCTGGCAGAACGGCAGTTCTATTCTTCAAAGGGGACTAGGACCAACACGGGGGTATTGTTTTAGCGATGATGTTGGTTTTTGTTATAACATTTTGTTATGTAGATGACAATTCGTGATTAAAATCTTTAACTTGCACACCTTCAACAAAAATGTCTTCTAAATACAATTTTTGGTAGCTTTAGAAGAATTAATTCAAGTTCCAACCCTGAAAGACTCTCTGTAGCAAAATCTTACCATCGGCCACTACGTCAATATTCAAAGTAAACTTACGATATGAAACGTAAGAAAATTTTGTTGAATCTTCTCGTTAATAAAGCCATTAACTTCGACTGTTATCTGCGACATCCTTTGCCTGGTAAAAGTGATAAACATTGCCTCATGAATTTGGATATCATACACAAAAAGATTTCTTTAAATTCCAAAGGTTTATCCAGTTCAAACAAACGAAATGCCCTTATGCCCTCCGCTTTATAATTTTAATATAGAGTATCTAATGGATGTACATAATAAATTCAGACCAACTTATACAAAATCTACAAATAATTTTCGATATATAAATTACACAACTTCAGTAAAAGAAGGAGCATATTATGTTATACTATTTTGTTCCTTTTTAATTTGATCGACGGCTACAGAGGCGGCTACAAGAGACGATAGATTTATAACGTTTACTAATAGAAAGATGGCTTTAAATAGCGTATAGGGTTTTGACTGGTTAATTAAATGAATATATCTAATCATTAATAAAAACATATTGCGAAAGTAGGCAATAAATTGTGTTTATTATGTAGTTATGACATAATATAACGTGTCAATATATGAGCACTCTACATACTGATATATTATGCAGAATACATAATTTACCTATGGTAAATTTCTTTTTATATCATAGGATAGCAAACAAGGAGATGGCTCTTCTGACAAAAAGAGAAACCATCTCCTACAGACATCAAAGATATCATAATAATAGTGCCATAACCATAAATTCACGAGAGACGACAGTGCTATTACGGCAGGAATAGGGTAAGGCGATGTTACTAGACCCGCGCAAGATGTTATAGTCCGAGTCGGTTTGGGCCCCCTTTGAAGAATAGACCATCTGCTCTGCTAGAGAGTTCGTAAGAGACGAAAGATTGTCTACGCGAATCACTACTGTCGTAACTACTAAGTGATAAAGTTCCGCATTGTCTTTCTTGGGTCTGGTACCATTACCTTACCTATTTCTGCTGCAATAGCGTCAGTGCTTGTCACTGTAATGTTCCAGTTTGTAGGGAAGGTAACGTTGTCTAAACTTATGCTAGTGGCATTAATACCCCACCACAAGGATAGCAACCCACTAGTCTTTGCTGTCTATAGACGATGGTTGTCTCTTTCCATGCATCTGCTTGTTTGTTACCTTATGACACACAAAAATTCTTGAAGGGTTATATCGGCGTGACTGTATTGAATGTTTATTTACGAATATCTATACATATAATAAAATAATAAAATAAAAAAAGTACTGCATGGATTTACTTCAAATTTTGCATGAATATTACTAACAGGTCGGGTCAACATATAGGCTACATATTATCACGCTATCACCTACGGGGGAGGACCAGTGCGGAGTAAACGAAGTCCGCGCGGACGAAGTCGCAGGCAACAGCTAGTATCAAATAATCTGATAGTTGCAAAATTTAGCAACATCCAATTTCCTCTATTTTCAGAAGCTTTTAGAATCTATTAAAAAAGCAATACTAAATCACTTATATATCAGTGGTTTTATTTAGAGTATTGGGTAGCGACGCAACACTTAAAAATCAGTTTGTATATCGGCGTCTTAAGAAACTGCCTTTTCTTCGAAAACGGTTGAAAAAGTTGGTTGCGGGCTACTTAACACGGTCAATGTTAGATAAAAATCGAATTAAAACTTGTTTAAACGCTTTAACAGTCATTCGTTGTTGATTTCATATAAAACATAACATTATCTTACCCATAAACAAGCAATTAAAGACACAGTTTTTTTTATAGTAGGTATGTCAGAGTAACTACCATATTAATTAATTATGCGTGACAATAATTATAAATAATATAAATAATAACAAAAATAATAATAATATAAATAATAATTTACTATATTATAAAACATACATACTTTTTATAATATAGTAAATATAAATTTGACTTAAATAACAGCCAAGAAATATTACATGTAAATTTTATTATAGTAGCGATCGCCCCAAAGTTAAAAAAAAAACAATAAAATTTCTTCAATGTTTGAAAATTAGAAATCCTCTGCATCTCACATCTTTAGAACTTCTCTGTCTTTGAATGCCTCGTGGTCTGGGGCTATTCGGCTCAGATCATGTGGTTCCGGATTTGATCCCGGGTCAGGCAAACGTTTTTTAGGTTTTTCTCGAAAATCCAAAATATCAGTAGCTGCTCGTAGTTTGGCAGGTGGAGTGTTATGTCCCGGATGAGCACGTAAAGTCTTCGGTTTCGATTATGGCAACGAATAGTCGATAATCGTTCGCAGGTCACTAAATGCGGCGATGGGGGTTCACCACTCATCTCGCCAATCGACAAACCGGTGAACCGTGGTGAATCGGAAAGTCAGTAGACGTTCGGTTTACTTTTCCTACACCGTAAGGGAATCAAGCGTGATAATAACATAACTCTTGTATTTTCCTTTCAATAATTTTTTCACACATCTGAAATGCAAATCTGATCGAACAAAGTAGAAGAGTTTGAAAGTACGGGTCTTCTTAAACGGTAGAGCTTCTGCCTTCCAGTCAAGCTATTCGTAAAAGGCGAACGATTAGTAAACGTGTCACATCGTGACCAACTAAGTGTCATAGTTCTACGACTTGCTGAGGCTTCATCCATCATCACCGCCACATAACGTTAGTGCTTGTCACTATTGTATTCCGGTTTGGAAGGTAAGTAAGCATTTCTATTTGCCAATGGCAACCCACCGCTGCCTAATATTTATGATGTCTATAAGCGATGGTTATCACTTTGCATGTTATATATATATATATATATATATATATATATATATATATATATATATATATATACATATATAAGCAAGAAGATAGTTGTCAAATACTTATCCATTAATTAAAAGAATGTTTTTTATCATAAGATATCAAACAAGATGATGGAAAGAGAAACCATTGCCTATAAACTCCAAAGATGATAATTATGCGTTACTATTCGTGTGGCGGAATGGCAATGCCACATGCATAATTTTCCGGCTACCTTTTCCTCCAAACCGGAACAAGACAAGCGTTAACGCTATTGTGACAAGAATAGGTAGAGCGATCGTACTGAATACCCGGGCGAGACGTTGCGGAACTCTACCACCTAATAGTAACGATGATAGGGACACGTTAAACCAATCGGTCGCCTTTTACGACTTTGGCAGAATGGCAGTTCTGCCAGGCAAGTCGTAAAAGGCAACAAAAGGCGACTGGCGAGAGGCGAAGGCAGAAAATTAAGTGTTATTATTTTATGCGTGTAAAGTAGGCCACCCTACACGCTCTATGGTGTTGGATAAAATTCAAAAAAAAATAATTAAACTGCTAAAACTGCGATAAATATTAAGTAGAGCTTGCTCATGAGCATATCTATAATAATCTATACACTAATAAGTGAAGATATAAAGTATAGCAGTTTACTATTCTATAATAGAAAAAAAGATTGATGATGCAGTAAAATTTGAAACCGGTTGGCGATTTAATTATAACATATATATATATATATATATATATATATATATATATATATATATATATATATATATATATATATATATATATATATATATATATATATATATATATATATATATATATATATATATATATATATTATGTATATCGTGGCACAGTACAAATGTTTAAAATTGTAATAGAGTTTAAGAAATATAGATTAATTAATTAAAAATAATTATTTGTATCACACATGTAAATTAAATTAATGTTAGGAAATAAATTTTATTTTTTCACTCGTGTAAATAAGGCTGCTCTTCACGCTCTATGGTGTTGAGTAAAAAATAAAAATAATTAAACTGACTGAAATAAAAACCAAGTAGCTCTTGCTCATAAACATATCTATATATTACTACGTAAAGATATAACTTTGAATCCCTTTTTAGAGAATTACGCCTGGTAGAGTCTAAAATTTGTCATACTTAAAATTTATATGGATAAGATATAAAAATAAATTAGTATTCCAAACACTAACAGATCACTTGGTTTAATCTATCTATATATTAATAAGTACAGTGAAAATTGTGTGCCCCTTTTCAAGATAATTATGCGAACGGTAGAGTATGAAAAATGGCACAGTTAAAGTTTATGTTGCGGAGGACTGCAGAACCCTAATATTTTTAAATAATTTGCATCAGAAATATATTAAATTATTAAAAATAAACATTACACATACTACATTTATAATTCGTGTGACGAACATGATAATAATATACACACATACATGATGTATACAATTTTCTTTACGGGTCAAAGTTTCTTGTCAAATTCTGAAGAGATTTTATTGTTTGGTTAGTATTCGACTAGACACATCGGTCACAGCGTGATCGCTGGTTAGTTTAATATTTATATCAACAACTTAACTACTTGTTGGTCGTAACTTTTGACACAGTGTTGGAATATACTAAATCAATTTTGCGTGCTATCGAAAGGAGCTTTCCTCACAAACAAAATAAGTTTCTTATTTACATAAAAAATATTTAGTATGCAATATGCATGAATATAATGCTGATTATTTTTAATAGAATACAGTGATATAATTTTTGCAAAATAAGTAGTCCGTTTTGGCGATTGTTTGTCATCGTATCACAAGTTTGTACATGTTTAAATTACACAAATAAATCTGTGAAGTGTCTGTATTTTCATAAGGGCTTATTTATGTAAAAAATCTTATAATGTTTTGTTTTAAAAGTTATTGATGAAAATATAGCGCCTGAACCTTGCGAAAAAATATTCTTACACGAGGAATAAGGAAGCACTTTTTTTGAAAAAAAAAAACTTTCAATAAATTATATATCAGACAAATTTAATCTCAAATAGATTGAATTTTTCAAATCAGATGAATTCAATCTTCAAATCAAACATAAATTACATAATATATACCACATATACCTATTAATATAACAAAGCTGAAGAGTTTTTCTTTTGTCTCTTCGAATGCACTGATCTCTGGATGAACCAATCGGAGTTTTATATTATATTGGTTGCGATTCGTTCACGTGATCCAAAACTCACACTCTTACTTCCTTCTGCTGAGCCGGGTGAAAAGTAGCCTAAAGCATTTATCTTGAACTTGACTATAACCCACGAAGAAATTTTCAAACAACGACGACTGTACTGTCACTACGACTGGTATAAACAAGAGAGATTACAAGGAAAAACCTCTTCAGCGTTATTGTATTGTATAGTTAACAATTAGATTTTAACTTACCACTACGTATGTAAATAAGGAAGTTACTAATTTTACCCCGATTTTCGAAAATCGAGTTTTCACCAGATGTCCATGTTTTGAGGTCTTAGGAACCTTTTCCGACTATTTTCACGATGACGTCAGTATGTATGTATGTATGTATGTATGTATGTATGTATGTATGTGTGTGTGTGTGTATGTGTATGTGTGTATGTAAACATCTCATAACTTTTGAACAGCTGGACTGATCGAAACGCGGTTGATGGCATTCGATTGGATTCCGCTCAACTTGGACTTCCTGAAAATTTGAACCGATTCGGTCTAGATTTTGAGAAATTTTAAAAAACACCAAAAAAAATTTTGCCGAAACAGTATTTTTTAAATATAACTTCCAGATTTATGTACTGATTGAGTACAGAAACTTATCAGGTCTATTATTATAAAGTGTTTTTTCGACATAGCTTTAAATTTTTTCAACCAATATATTGGTATTCTACGATATTTTAGTACTAAAAAACTACGTCAAATGCCGTTTTAAAAATCAAAATCGAATCTATATCTCAAAACTCATAGCTTTTCAAATTTTAAAATTACGTTGTTTTTAGCAAATTTACTTAATTTTTTTTTAATAATTTTCAAGTTAATTCACCGATAGACTTAAAAATGTTATCAGCTTTTTTTCTTTAAAAACTGCGTCAATTACCGTTAATTTAATCAAAATCGGTCAATTTGTTTGGGATTATTCAATAAACAAAATTAAAAATAAAATGTTTTTTTTACATTGCATCGAAATATTTTAATCTATCGATTATTTAGCTAAAGCAATATTTTAGATCTCAAAAATTGAGTTGAACGCCATCATCGTTTTCAAAATATACAGCTTTCTAAAAATTAATATACTGCCATTTTAACAAAATAGATATTTTAACTGAAAAATCTATGCTTATATTTTTTACTCTTTTAAGCTTAAAATACCTTAATTTAGTGGGAAGTTTCAGGGATGGCCCGTAGGGTCAACACACATTTTTTATATCATAGTATGGCAAATAAACAAATAACTCTACTGATGGAAAGGTACAACCATGGTACATAGACACAAAAGATGTCAATGGTGCGTTGCCACCTATGTGGCGAGGATGAAATGCCGTAAGCATAAGTTTATCGGTTATCTTAGTTAAACTATCCTATCTTTTAAGTTGCACCAAACAGAAGATATCTATAAAACTTCATTGAAATCGGTTTAGCCCTCCAGACCGAAACACGACAATAACTTTGAAATATAAATAAAGTAAGTATATAACATTTTTAAATTACACACAATAATTTGGTGCAAAATTCTTTGAACTAATATTACACAAACTCTATGGAGGTGTTAATATTTTTGTATGAATGTATGAATGAAAATCAAAAATATTTTATAAGATAAAATAATTGTCTGTCAGCAATCGATTTATTATTTCATTGTCCTATCCTCTGATAAACGTTGACCTTTTAGAAAGAAAGCAGAGTAAGATGACCCCAAGCCAATCGAAGATTTTCACATTTGAAAGTCATCGATTTAGTTCAAGCAAATCATGTACAAGCTAAACGTCGGTATTTTCTCACGCTTACACTGGACACGTTGATTACATAGACTCGTTTGTGAAGCTAAATCAGCAAATTATGTGTGAAATGCGATTAGTTATTCTGTGTACCGAACGAGAGGGATATTGTGCATTTTATAAAGCACTTAGAGCCATTTCGCATTGCTATAAATTAGAATGGTATAATTCGAAGTGTTTTATAAAACACTAGCTGTTACTCGCGACTTCGTTCGCGTGACCCAAATCATTACTTCCTTCAGTCGAAAAAATGTAGCCTGTCACGCCTGGAAAATATAGCTAGTTTCAGTATTTTTTGAGTTTACTTGTTACAAACATAAAAAATTAATATACAAATGTTTTTCTTTTTATCAACCGACAAAAACAAGGAGGAGGAAAAAAGTATATAGGTACGCGTTGAATTGAGACCCAATTCAACGCGTGCCAAGGAACTTATATAATTGGAATTACTACGAAGCAATATTTAAAAATAAAAATATACTTTATTTCGTTACAAATAAAGTTGACATTTGTTTCTTACTTAACAGAGGGGAAAAACGTTCTGAGCAAGACAACAACAACAGTGGATGTTGTCCCTTTCTTGCAATTGCCAGTGTAAATAAAACTATCTTATAGTCGGTAATCGTTAAAGCCCTTTTAATCATGCACGTCCATAAATACATTAGCATAAAATGTATTGTAATTAATACAGTGAGTTCTAAAATGTGCTTATTTTAATTATTACGTAATTACTTATGCAATGCAAAAACTGTTTCTCAAATTAGTAGAATTACTTAGTAGTAATTTGCAAACTACGCATGGCCGCACTTATATATGGCGATTGGCGCTTTATTTAGTGAAAGAGACACACTCCACCCATGCCGTGGTACTCTTCGGAACGACTTTGAAGCGCGTGTAAACATTCCGGGTAGAATGTAACTTCCTTGACGCGTGCCTATATACTTTTTTTATGTTAGACCACGCATAACTTTTTACAGAGAAGTCAGATTTTGATATTTCTTTTTTATTCCAATGGGTATACCCCGGGAGTGGTCCCGTTTATTTATTTTTTAAATTCCAAACATAAGGGTACGTAAACAAAGACGCATAAGTTTTTACAGAGTGATCCGATTTTGTTAATTTTTTTTTATTGGATAGAATATACCCTGAGGGCTGTCTCATATATTTCTTAAAAAAAAACACCCAAAAGAGTACGAAAACAAATGGTTATTATTCACTCACTGATTATAATGTATGACTAGTGACTACGCATAATTTTTCGTCAGTTTAATATTTTGTTTAAAAAATATATTAATGCTAGTTAGCCCGGCAAACGTCGTTTTGCTATACAATTTTATTAAGATATTATATTATCCGTATTAAGATAAAAACTATCCTATCTCTTAAGTTGCACCAAACAGTAGATATCTATAAAACTTCATTGAAATCGGTTCAGTAGAGGAATCCATCACGGACAAACGATGTAACACGTAAATTATATATAAGATAGATAACATTTTTTTTCCTTAGGATCGACGAATACGACATAAATAAATTTCTCCCGTGTTGATCGGGCTCCTTTGAAGAATCGACCAACTGCCGTTGTGCCAGGCAGGTCGTAAAAGGCGACCGATTGGCTACACGTGTCACTAACATCGCGACTACAAGGTGGTAGATTTCCGCAACGTCTCACCCGAGTATTAGGTACCACAGCCTTACCTATTCTTGGCGCATTAGTGTCAAAGCTTGTCATTGTAGTGTTCCGGTTTGTGGCTTAAGGTAGCCGGTGAGCTTATATGCATGTGGATTGCCTTCCTACCACACGGATAGCAACGCACCATTAACATCTTTGATCTCTATAGGCGATGGTTTCTCTTTCCATCAGGAGAGCCATCTACTTGTTCGCTCTGATGATGTAACAAAATAAGAGAAATGTGGACATACATGTGCACACGCAGATGTTAATATGAAAAGTAAATAATTACATTTAATGTTAGTTGACCAATTTTTAATTAATTCTTAGTTAAAAATTGGTTAAAAAAGGAAAGGCCGACTTAATTCCGCCCTTCCCTTTTTCTATCGATCGTCAAGGAGCACAGATACTAGGCATCGCCATATGGTTAGCGTTCCATGTACCCGGACAAAGCGGTTCGACTCGACATTCTTGATCCGAACCGCAATGGACTGAAATATGCTTCCTGAGTCTGTATTTTCCGACCAGTACAACTTGGGGATCTTCAAGAGAAGAGTGAACAGTTACCTTCTAGGGAAGCGCGTTCCATCTTAAGCCGTATCTTAGCTTACTATCAGGCGAGATCGTCGTCAAGCGCATCCCTATCGATATTAAAAAAAATCACTACCTTTTAATTATTAATGTATGTATGTATTAATGTATGTATGTATGTATTTAAAGTTTGTTTTGTTTGGATACTTATCCGAAAATGGTTGTGATGATTGCTAAATGCTACGCTATTAAAATGATAAAATGTTCTAAGTAGACCATGTGTAAGTAACAAAAAAATACGTACTGGCCGTATTTGGGTGATTGATAGATAAAGCGATCATTATCAGTATCCATTTTAACTGATCTTTTATGTCTTACAAATAACATACTTGTAATTCCGTGAGATAAATTTATATCAATTTTTACTTTTACGATTAACCGCCCCATTGGACGACCTGACTTATTTAACTTACTCAATTTATTAAATAAATTGTATATACATAGTACATGTGACGGCCAAGAGTGACGTACAAATTTAAATTATTGGATGTTATCCGAAAATGGTTTTGATGGCAAAAATCGACGAATTTGTATTAAAGAAGTTGAATATCAATAAAATAAAAAATATATATTTTATTTTATTATTTAAGTACATACAGGTTGACTGGTAAAAGATTGTACATATTGAAGGACACGATAGTTATTATTAGTTACTAGTCTTAAGTAAAAACAAAAATATAATAAAACTAGCTGACCCGGCAAATATTGTTTTGCTATATAAATTATTGAATTAAAAAATAAGGGTTGATCGTAGAGGGTTAAAAATTTAGGGTTGTATGTATTTTTAATGCTGTATCGTAAAAAAATAAAAACAAAAAAATTATTTAAAATATAAAAAAATAGGGGGATGAAAAATAGATTTTGTTCGATTGTCAGACCTAACTGATATGCACACAAAATTTCATGAGAATCGGTCAAGCCATTTCGGAGGAGTTTAACTACAAAACAAACACCGTCACACGAGAATTTTATATATTAAATGAGAATATTGCTTACCTGCATAGTAAACCTCAGCGAAATTAGTGCAGTAATATTCAAAAAGTATGGTCACCGCATGTTGCAACCATTCTAGCTACGAGTTCGGTAAATCGTTGTTTGTTAACAATAAACTTCTATGCGCCGTGCACGGGTGTCCCTACTAAACATTTTTGTTGGATAATTAGATCAAAATTTAAGCACCTTTTTTTTAAATATCCACGCTTTCGCCTTTATAATATAAGTATAGATATAGATTTTAATCATTATTTTTTGTTTGAAAGGTCGTTACAGTTTTACTGCGTTTGAATTATTCGTTTATATTTAAAGCTTTAAACATGCGGATAAGTAAATATTTTTTATTCACCGGAATACAATTTATAAATCTTTTGCTGTCCGAATCTATATTACTTATTACTTATACATATAATAACATTATGATTGACATTATTTACAGTAATTATTTTAATATAAATCTCTTTATTTGTACGTTTTTAAATTGTTATTTTGATTAAAATGTATAATGTACGTACATTTATATTTATTGATAGTTGTACTATGACTGATAGTTAACTAAGCTTTTATGTATACTTGTTTTTAAGATTGACGTTCGAAAAATGTATCATAGAAATACTTATTTTGAATAAAAGCTTATTCTATTCTATTCTAATAAAATCGTAGGAAAATCAATGTATGTCCGGGGTAAACTCAAAAAGTACTGCATGGATTTACTTTAAATTTTGCATGAATATTACTAACAGGTCGGGTCAACATATAGGCTACATATTATCACGCTATCATCTACGGGGGAGGAGCTGTGCGGAGTAAACCAAGTCCGCGCGAACGAAGTCGCAGGCAACAGCTAGTATCAAAATAACAGTCATAATAATAATATTGTGTAAGTATATTACCTTTTAAGTTTTGTAGCAATGTCAATTATTTAATTTACAAATGACACATTTTTGTAGTAATTTCAATTATTTATTTTGCTTTTACAAATTACTCATGTCTGAATTGCTTAAATTATCCAAATAATAAAAAAAATTAAAAATAATGTAACAAAATAATATTATACATATTGCATTATTACGTAACGCATGATTTATCCACAAACAGAACATTGATGTAATTGTTGACGATGACCACAGCGGCCCACATTACTGCAATACAAAACCCACAAGGCTAAATGGGAGCAAATAATATATTTCATTTGTTCTATGAATATATTATTAACTTCCGTCCCAGAAACCGAAACGTTTACTTTGTATACAACCGTAATTGGTAGTGTGACAGTTGCCACCTCACAATAAAAGGCTCCATAAAAGGAGTCGCAGTGGAATGTGTTAATCATCACCTTTATAAAAATCGATACCTACACTACGTTATATGGACAAAAATAAACTTAGCTACAAAGAACATACATAAATAACTAAAAACCACATCCATTACGTACGGGGTTGGTATGCAATTTGGATAGAAAACAAATATTACTAGCAGTTCGGGTTTGCCAGAGCCAGAATAAAATTATAAATTTCCCTATTTACGTCAATTACTTGAATTAATTATTTAATATTATCTGTTTGTTGTAATAAAGAAGGGTTTAAAAATTTATAGAAAAAACGAAATTCTATTGGTTGCTGGTATGGCTGGGAACGTCTGGACTTGAGTAAACTAATAAATATTTAATAATGTTAGTGATGGTTAAAGTTCAAAAGTTTTGGGTTTAAAAATAGGGCATAAAATGCATGTTTTCTTTCGGTTTAACGTGCCAACTATTTAGTCAATCATCATAAAATTTTGCTTATACGTTGTCAAGGGTACAGAAAAGGATTTAGGGTGCCTTACACCTAAAATATGATTTCTTCGGGATAGAAAAAAAACTTTTAATGTGAGTGAAGCTTCTAATCGTAATTATATTAAATAGTTACGATTATATACGATATAGGAAATAAAGTACTAAGTTTAATATATTTTTAATAAAACGATGTTTTCACATAGGATGCGTAGGAGCATATTAGTCAGTGCCACTGACTTAAATTGTTATGATATTTTTATATAAACTACATAGGTGTACCCTGCGGCTTCGTTCACTTGACCCACACACATTACTTCCTTTTACTTAGCCGGGAAAAGTAGCCTATGTTATTCAGTGACAATATAGTTTTATACAAATACTCAAAACTTATTATTTGTTTTTTTTTGTACTTAGGTGAAATTTTTAAAATCGGTCCACCAGTAGTTTATGAGTTTATCCGTTACAGACAAACAAATATTTCCTCTTTATTTATTAGTACAGATAAGCAGATGGCTACTGATGGAAGATGTTCATTTGTATTAATAGTAGGTATGTTACAAAAAGTTGTAATTTTTTACTTAGATTTTATTAATAAACACCAACCGGTTTCTAGTTTAAACGCATCATCAGGGCAAAGTGTCAAAATTGTCAATTTTAATAAACAGTATCGACTTAATGCCCGTTGGTCGAGTGGTTAGCGACCCTGACTACGCAATCGACGGGGCTCGGGTTCGATCCCCGACGGGAACAAGCATATGTGTAATGAGCACAAATGTTTGTATTTCCGGGTTTGGGTTTTTATTAAATATATTCTAGTATTTATATATGTATTTCTATGTATAGGTATCGTTGATTAACACCCATAACATAAGCAAATAATTTGCTTACTTTGAGGTTAGATCAGTAAGTGTAATTTGTCCCTTGAATATTTATTAAATTATTGGAACGAAGTTCCTTACGGCAGGCTTGGACGGGATAGGGATTTTGCTGCGCGACCGAACTGAAAAAAATGTGATAGTAAAACCGTAAGAAAAATGCGTGGAATAAAAGCGTTAAATGAGACGTGCGCAGGCGCGACAGTCGCGTACACAAGCGAGTAGTGCCGTTTAGCCGAAGGAAGTTCGTTCCTACCTGGTGTCCCACGACACCACATCATTTTTTATTTATTTATTATTGCCCTGATGATGTGTTAAAACACGAAACCGGTTGGTGTTTATTAATAATATCTAAGTAAAACAGTACAACTGTTTGTAACATACTATTAACACAAATTAACATGGAGTTTTACCAAGTGCCGACGATATTTAGTGTTCGAAGATATTAATGGTGTATTATTATCTGTGTTACGGGGATTTAATAGCACATGCCTTAGTTTACCATCCGAATCGGACATTACAGTTTCATACACTGACGCCTTGCGGCAGGAAAAGGTAAAATGACCACAACTGTAAAAAGCCCAGTCGAAGCGTTGCAAAACTCTTGTAAAAAGTAAAATTCATATCCATATTATTTAAACAAACTTTTAATTTTCATATCCCTGACAATATAGTCACCCTACGGTCTTAAGTTTCTAGGGCCTTCTTACAACGCTGACATTTACAGCGTTGCAATTGGTATACATCTTTTAACATCAAACCTATCTAAATCCAACTAAAAACATAAAAAAAAACAACCAGCGCAAAATATCCAACGGTACGTTATCTTACATAATCAGTAACAAAAACTCATCTGAATCAGTCCGCGAAGCGATTTCTGGCAAGAGTAGAAACAATACAAAACGAAAGCACACCCAGTATCATCCGGCGTAACAACAGATGGAAAGTGTTTGTGCCGGTATAAATGTAGCAGTGATCTCTGTAAAAACTGTTAATCAGCAACTGGCCAGCCGGTAAAGCATTTGCTTAAAATAGAAACGGCTACATTACACTCGCGACTCAGGCTGTCGTAAATGATCCGCCATTTACAACGAATTTTATGGACCATTAAGCATTTTGATATAGAAGTACTTACATCGACCAAATCTGTATTGCTGTTGCTCAATCATACTCCAAAATTAATAACTAATCTATAATTCATGCGTATTTACTATACGTATCTACTATACTAACAGTTTTACAAAGGCCCCGGTTACGCTTTGATTTGTGCGTGTGCCAGTGTTTAATGCAGGTGTTTGGTATTAAGCAAAAGCACGTGTAGACAGCTGTTGATTCGTGTGAGTGATTAGTAATCAGCGTCTTTTCACTTTGACTACGCTACGCTACTAATCAAAGTGTAACCGGGGCCAAAAGCTGTAAATAATAACGACAACATTTCATCTCATCCATACTAATATTATAAATGGGAGAGTGTATGTGTGTGTTTGTTCGTCCGTCTTTCACGGCAAAACGGAGCGACGAATTGATGTGATTATTTAAGTGGAAATAGTTGAAGGGTTGGAGAGTGACATAGGCTACTTTTGTCTCTGTCTAACCCTCCCTTCCTATTTAACGCGAGCGAAGCCACAGGCAAAAGCTAGTACATAATATTAAAAAAAATAAAAGTTTGTATGGTTGGATGTTGTTGCTCAACCACGCCAAAATAATTCAACCAATTTGGATGAAATTTGGCACAAAGATAGATGATGACCTGAAGTGAAATCTTCTGATAGTGTGGTTGTCCATGGGCGGCGGTGATCACTTACCATCAGGTGAGCCTCCTGCCGTTTGCCCCTTTTCTATAAAAAAAGTAACACATAGGGGACACATTTTTACCACAGAAAAATAAGTCATTCCGTGTGATTCAACCAAAAACTTTTATAATGCAGCAGCGGGCAGCAGGATGCAGCTAGTAAATAATAATAAAGAAAAAATTCGCTGGCCAAATTACACTAAATGTTCCAACCAAATTGTACGCCAGTTATTTGGTTGTGATGTGGGTGTTATTTAACGATACTAGATAATATATAGAAATACAACCCAAAAATATAATCATCTTTGCCCGTCACGCAAATATTTGTTCCCGACGGGAATCGAAGCCGCGCCACATCGCTTGCGTAATTGCGATCGCTAGCCCCTAGGCTATATAGATGACTAGAATCTATAGCGTAGCAACTAAATATAAGTTAATATCAAGTAAAATATGTATCTCTATACGAGAGTTGTCAAGTGTGTACAATCAATCAATCATCAAACAATTTGAATAAAGAATCTGACGATCATACTTGATTCTTGGTAACGCTTAAAATTCGGACAATGCCATTTTTATAAGGAGCCAAAATAATGTTGACTGTTTAGGGGTTTGATGATTAGACGCTGAATAGGCTGAATAATATTTGGTGATTGGCCTATTCAAAAGGTTAGATCAAAATTATTATTAAAATGTTTTCGAGGTCTCGAAAATCCAAAATCTAACTAGCTTGGAGTCTGCTGGATGGGGACTCCAGTGCCTCGGATGAGCACGTAAAGTTGTCAGTCACGATTATCGTCAGAAACAACCGATAATCGTTATCAGGTCGGTACAATGCAGCATTGAGGATCACCAAGTAGTAGATAAGTATCTAATCAACCAGCCAATCTCAGTGAACTGGAAAGTCGATAGACGTCCGGTTCCTCTGCCTACCGCACGGGAGCCATCGTGATGATTTTAAATATTTACAAAACCCATTACCAAACATTTCCAAAGTGTGTTTAAATATTGCAGTTTTATTTTTAACATAGTTAAGTAAAAAAAATCATTCAAAATCGTTTAAAAAAGGGCTATATCAGATTTTGTGTGTCTAACACGAAATCGAATAGTTTCAATAAGTAGACGTAGTCTTAGACAAAAAAATATCGCCAGAGCGATTGCGACAGAAATAGGTAAGACGGTGGCACCAAAACTCGATCGAGACCGCGCAGAACACCTATCTAACCTAATCTCAATATTTACAAGATTGATAAAAAAAATATTTTCGTTTTATACCTAGGCTACTTAAAAAAGAAGATCATATATCACCACGCTACAACCTTTAGGAGTGAAGCAAACGCGTTTGCTACCTGGTATCTCAATTAGTCAATTTAATTAGACCAACACAGTAGATTTAATTTTAAGTTATTATGGATTTAAATTCATAACAATAAATTCATATTATTCGACAAATAAATGCGACATGTGTACAATATATAGGTACAAGAAAGCAAACACACGTACCTACTCGAAGCACGTTTAAAAATAAAATTCGCTTTCCATCGAGTAAAATTACATTGACAGCTCAAAATGTTAGCTAATTCAAAGAACTTTTAAATAAATCATATAAATATTTACAAGAGCTGAAAAACATCTGAACGTATTCATGAGTACATTGGTAGGTTCAATATATTATAAATTATAATAGCTTCGTGTGATGTGCTAGTGATATTATACACGAAATATGTAAACTCTCAAGGTACCACTATCTATTGCTCTTTCAAATACAAATGTCAAATACGTTTATTTTACTCATAACCAACATTTACATGATTTATATACATATCAGGAATCAATAATAGAATTTATACTAGAATGCTTACAAATGAATGTCTGAATGAAATGAAAGAATACATCGGCGCGCAGAACCTACAATATAAGGGCGGCTTGCCGAAAATGCTTAAATGCATTTAGTACCTTAAACATGATTAACAAACGTCGAAATGCCTTAAATGCTGTCATTTTAAACGTATTTATTGACTTAAAATTATTTAAGTATTTTGGTGCAAGCCGCCATAAGTATTAAACTTGTGTCGTAGGATCTGCGATCTATAGAGAAATTTGTTATTAATATTTCTTTGTGTTGATCCTCGTTCTCTTATGAAGCATAGACTAAATGCCTTCCTGCGGCATCTTGTAAAAGGCGATAGAAAGCTCTTATCTCATTAACGTAGTGATCTCTAGCTAGGGTAGAGTTCTGTTACATCTCACGGGTTCGGTACCACCGTCTTACCTATTTCTACCGCAAAAGTAATTTCTTGTTGTTTTCGTATCCTGATGGAAGGACAAAACAGCCAGCAAAATTACGTATGTTCCATTACATCCATCCCACACGGATAGCAATGCATCATTATCGATATTATTATTACTTGGTGTCAGTAGGCAATGGTTACCTCTGATTTTCAAAAAAACTTTTATATTTTTGGTATTACGTCCCAGTGGTCAAGTGCTTAGCGACCCAGTTTAAGCAATCGATGGCGGACAAACAACATTTAATGCAACCAAAAAACACGTTACGTTCGTTGGTAAAAACGTTTGTAAAATGGAAATTATATTTACGATTTAGAAATAGACAATACCTTTATTTTAAAATCAACCAAATGAATATAAAACGTAATTGACAGCGATATTCGTTGAAATGTTTGCACGATTGACAATAAGTTTTAATTTAAGAATTTAAAAATAGAGAGAGTCTTATTATTATAAGTTAGACACCATCGAAATTTCTTTACCTTAATTAAAAACCACAGATAATGTACAGGAAAGTTATAGATTTATAATCGCATTTTTCGAATGTTCCTCAACTGGGTACTGTAGCGCCCGGGTCGTAAAACGATATAAAATAATTGGGTACCACCAGTGCCTTGGACATTCAAGTGGCTAAAAATGTTAATGATATAATCGTGTGACAAGGATACACCAACTAATGAATAAGTTTCGAAAACGGAATAGGTACTACAGCTAGAAGCGCCGACGCTATTGCGGGTAGGATTAGGTAAATAAGGCGCGGAGATACCAAACTTGGGCAATATGAATATGTTACAGAACTCTACCACCGAGTAATTTAAGTTTTACCATTACAGAATTATAAATTAATTATTAATAATAATTAATTTATAATTATTAATAATAACTAATTTGTAATTCTCAGAATTAAAAATAATATATTGAAGAATCAAAAATGTGTTTGCTAATTACTAAAGTTTACAGTTTTTATTATAATAATCAGTATAAATAGTTCTTTATTAGGCAGTAATGACGACCGTTATTATGTAGGCGAAATCGCGCGAAATCTACTTCTAATATATGTAAACTCTATATCGATTCGCATTTAGTAGCATACTGAATTTGTATGTGGTAATAAATTATCTTCACAAATTCGTTCCAACTGTGAGCACAGCATTAATTATGCAGCAGAATTTAGAGTGGAGTTACCACACTTCCGGTGCTTGACCAACTAAACAGTAAGAGCCTTCCGTTCCGCACACGACATTTCAATTTGTACGCGCGTCTCAATGCTTTATGCCTCGTTTTGTCAATATTATGCCTCATTCGCTATGCCTCAAATGTACGACTTACGAAATCTAGCATAATAATAATTTAAAAGCAATTATACAACTAACACAACAAATAGCCCCGTTGGTTGAGTGGCTAGCAACCCTGAATACATAATCGATGTAGCTCGGGCTTTTTACCAGGCAACCATTGGTGTTATAAGCACAAATTAGTATTGTTGACTAACACCCATATCACAAGCAAATATTTTCTAACTATTACTATATGTTACTTTCCCCGTGTTGGTCCGGTGCCTCTATGAAGAATAGACCATCTGTCTGTGACTACTAGATGGTAGAGTTCCGCAACGTCTCGCCCGGACAAATGGTACCCCATTGCCTTACCTATTCCTGTCAAAATAGCGTCAATGTTTGTTACTATCGTGTTTCGGTTTGAAGATTAAGCTAGCTGGTAGAATTATGCATGTGGCATTGCCATACTCTACACGGATGGCAACGCACCATTGCACGCATTACACATTACACACGCACCATTAGACACATTTGGTGTCTGTAGGCGATGATTTCTCTTTCTATCAGGAGAGTCACCTGCTGGTTTGCTATCATATTATATAAAAAAACGAGGGCACTAACTTGTTTAGGCAATCGTTCACCTTTTGTGAATCATCTAGCGTGAAGGCACATGATCTTTTCTTTAAAATGAATTCGGACCAACACGGAGAAAATAAATTCAATCTAGAAAGATTTAACCCTGCGATTTCACTCCAGTTCTACCCAATTTAATTTTAATTTCTGAGTTAATTTTATTTTATAGACACTTTTTTAATATCAAGATAGCAAACAAACAGATGGCTCTCCTGCTGGAAAGACAACCATCGCCTATAGTTTTATAGTTATAGACACTAAAGAAGTTAATGATGCGTTGTTATCCTTATAGGGGGGGGGAATCCTTAAGGTCGCAATCACTCTGCTACCTTACCCTTTAAACCGGAATATGACAATAACACGCATTGATGCTATTGTGGCAGGACGGAAGGCAGTGGTACCATATACCCGAGCGTAACATTGCGGAATGCTACCACCAGTATCTAATTACGATGGTAGTGACAAGCAAGCCAATCGGTCGCTATTGACGACCTGCCTGAAATAGGTCATATCTAATCTAGATAATAAACTTTACCTTTAGATTTTATCCTAATTCTACCCAATTTTATTGTAACTTCTGAGTTAAAGAAACATGACTTCTAAAATAAAAAATTGTGATCACCGAATCTAATATTATTATCAGCGCTCTGTAACATAATCTCAAAGCTACTGTGCTGTAAACCGAATTTGTTGGTCACGCCTCCAACACACGAACGTACTACTTGGTAATTTATTTCAATCATAAATATTAGAGGTTAGTTTTGTTACACCGGAAGATTATGTGTAATAGTTATTAGGAGAAAGTTTCAAATTTTGTTCACATAACTCATGCAATTGTTTGGTTTGGTTTAGATACAAGACTTTTGTTTTTGTTATCGGCTTTACGTTAACCTAACAACCGCTAACGACTTCTTTATGACTAACTGTTAAACGATTTTGTATGGTATACTTCACGTAACGACGTTGGTCGTAGAGAATTTGAATATTACGAAAATACATACAATAAATTTAAAAGTGCACGCCTTACAACGCTCGTTTAATTAAAAAAATAATTAAACGATACCGAATTAAAAATAATACCGTAGCGTGGGGCTTTTTAAGGCTCTAGGGGCTATTCGAATTTTTGTAATAAAAGATTTGATCGAATGTATTTTTTTCTCTAGTAACAGTAGAATATGTTTTGACGCCGATGGTACTGGCATTAGTTATAGCATTGATATAATATTATCAATACTATAACTAATGCCAGTACCATCGGCGAAATTTGAAGGTTAAGAAGGTGTTCACAAACGGTAAGGTTTATTTTTTTTAAAGGGTTGTTAAATCGAGTTAATTTGTGCGTACTTTAACTTCCAGTTGATATACCAACATTTTAAAGATATGTAGAAAATGAGTTCGTGAATGTAGATATATGTTTCTTTTTGAGATTTTATTGGTGTATTTAATTGTATTGTATCGTGTTTAAGACGCAATATTTTTGTTTTTTTTATGTCATAAGATATGTAGCAAACAAGCAGATGGGTCTCCTGATGGAAAGAGTCAACCATCGCCTACAGACACCAAAGGTGTTAATGGTGCGTTGCTATCTTGTGGCTACCTTATCCTCCAAACCGGAACACGACAGTGACAAGCACTGGCGCTATTGCGGCAGGAATAGGTAAGACGGCGGTACCAGACAAGGGCGAGACAATGCAGAACTCTACCACCTAGTAGCCACGGTGGTAGTGACTCGTATAGCCAATTGGTCGCCTTTTACGACCGCCTGGCAGAACGGCAGTTGGTCTATTCTTCAAAGGAGCCCGGGACCAACACGGGGTGTGTTGAGTTTTAAAAAATGGGGCTTTTTGGCACAGATTTGGGGCTATTCTAAATTCCGTTCCAAAAATTCCCTGTTTTAGTTTTATTCAGTTTTAGTTCGATGACTCGAATAGCTCTAAACGTCTATTTTGTATAAAATTAAGGCAAAGCTTTTATATTATTTTCTTATTTCTTGTTAGAGTTCCGGAAATATGGTGTGTATGTACGGAAGTCCTGTAATACCACAAATGGTAAAGTTTTTACACCATATTAAATTTTTCGTTAGAAATTTTGAATAAAACGGTAGAGGCAGTCTGGAAAACTTAAGCCGATGCTGCCAATATTTAGTGTCAAAGAGCACGCTATGTAGAAAATAAAAGTATCTTCATGCCCGTATTCTGAAGAAATCAGAAATCAGAAGTACTTTATTCGATAAAACTTTTTACAAGTTATTTTGACATATTTTTTAAAAATTACTTCCGGATCGGTAGTCGGAGTCGGTTGGAAGAGGTACGAAGAACTATAACAAGTGTACCCACGATTAGCCGAATATACTTAGTCCCACAATGACACAGGTAGCAAGCCTATCGCCAACCGGGCAATTATCCAATCCCGAGCAACGTTGTTTTTATCAGAAAACTGAAAAAAACGACATTTTTTGAATTGCCCCGGGAAATGTAAGCAAAGGTACAATCAGTGCACACGCGATTAGTCGAAGATACGAAGATACACTCAATGTGATAAGTGGCAAGCCTATCGGCAACAGGGCACTTACCTCATACCGAGCAATGTTGTAATCAGTAAACTGAAAAAAACATATTTTTCAACTGCACGACCCGGGAATTGAACCCGGGACCTTATGTGAACAACACTGACACCCAACCACTAGAACACAAAAGCGACTCCCAATGTACTAAGAAATACTACTAATAACTAATACTACATGAAAAACAGTATTAAATCCCTTGACATATCCATCACACAGCGGTCAAATCGGCAGTTATTAATTAGTATTATAGTCAGCGCATTAACATATAACGATTAAGCCTTGATATTTAAAACTTAATCTGATTTGGTACATTTAAAGTGTCGCAATCGTTCACTTCAACATATCACCGGTGTTAATTAAACTCCTTTATGAGATGATTGTTTGAATTAGTACATGTGTTGCATAGTAAGTAGGAAGTGGTGGCACACTAATTTATATAGATGTTACATCAATTCTCAGGAGATACGTGGATAGGTTAAACTAGCTGTTACTCGCAGCCGCGAGTCTCATTCGCGTGAATCATACACATTACTTTATTTTACTAAGTCGGTTCTTTTAATATCATAAGATAATAAAGAAGCAGATGGCTCTCGTGATGGAAATAGAAATCATCGCTTATAGACAACAAAAATGTTGATGGTGCATTGCTATCCGTGTGGCGGGATGGAAATACCACATGCATAAGTATACGCGCTACCTTACCCTCCAAACCGAGCACGAAAATGAAAAGAATTGACGCTATTGCGACAGAAATAGATAAGGCGCTGGTACCAAATACCCGGGCAGCTCGTTCCAGAAGTCTACCACCGTAGTCACGATGGTAGTGACACATATAGCCAATCGGTAGCCTTTTACGACTTGCCTGGCTGAACGTTAGTTGGTCTATTCTTGAAAGGAGTCCGGACCAACACAGATAAAAAGTAGCCCCTGTTACTTAGTAATAAATAATAATAATTGTAGTGACTAAACTCAAAAAGTGCTAAACGAATTAAAAAAAAATGGTCCCTCAGTTTCTTAGTTTATCCACTACAAATAAACAATCAAATTTTTATATTAGTGGAGATAAGTTAGAAAAGAACAGACTCGTGTGGATGTTGTCTATCAGATTAATGTTCCGGTTTGCGGATATTGTGTCATTGTACGATTCTTTTATCTCAAATGTATTGTTAGCTATGGTGGTTAAATATACTTTCGAGAGTGGGTAAACGCGAGCATTTAATATTTTACGTACATTTATGGTACAAAAAAAATTGAGTTTACACGCGGTAGAAGTGAAATTATGAAATTTGGTTAATTTGTAAGACAATGAAATAAATTCACTATGGAGATGGTTAACACAGAGAGAGGTAGCGATTGACCGAATTTAGCTTTAATGATTGAAGTAGCCAAGAACGAAAGATAGGTTAAATTGAAGAAGTTGAAGAAATCGGTTTTCGTATTTTAGAAGTAAAAATTTGCAGTAAAATCTCTTTTTACTTGTTGTGACTGTACTGTTTGTAACTAGCTCGTTTTGAATAATTAAATAGATAATATATAAAATATCGTGTAATATATTCTATTTCATTCTCTCGCCGGCTTAATCGTATATATTTATGTGTTTGTTTCTTTATCGTGACGCGTTTTGATTTCATCGAGTTTCAAATCACATCAATTCTAAAAAAATGTCACTTTAATAGTAACGGATACCTAATTTATCAATTTTAATGAAACTAATGTTTCAGCAAATTATTTTAAACAATTTAATAAAAAAAATAGTTTCATAACAAGCAAATAACATTAGTTTTAAAGAATATCCCATATTTTTGCGATACTAGCAAGTTGATGGCTTACCCGGAAAAAGAGATAACTATCGCTTATAGACACCTAAGGTGTTAATGATGATATTCCGGTGGCAGAATGGTTATGTCTCATACATAAATTACCGGCTTACTTTCTAAATCGGAACATAAAAGCGACAGAAGGATAAGGTAGCCTGTAGACCTACGCGTGTGGCATTAGCATCCGGTCACATAGATAGCAACGCACTATTAACATCTTTGGTGTTTATAGACGATGGTTTCTATTTCCATCAGAGAAACATCTGCTCCTTTGCTATTTTATGATATAAAAAAGACAGGCACTAACTCTATTGCGGCAGTAGGGCGGTGGTACCAAACCCGTTTGAGACGTTGCAGAACTCTACCATCTAATTAGCAACCACAATGTTAGTGGCATTAACCTTCTCTCGCCTTTTACTAGATGTCTAGCTTTAAAGTAGCTGATCTACTCTTCAAAAAGTGGTCCGGAATCCGGATACACGGAAAAAATCACAACCTCGCTATGCGTATAGCAACACATCATTAATATATTTAGTGTCTATAGGCGGTGGTAATTTATTTCCACCAGGAATGCCATCCATGTGCTTGTTTGCTATCTTAAAATATAAATATATAATTAGAGATAGGAACCTATTTTTAAAACTATATCCGGATTAGAGATGTAGGACGCTCAGAAAAGAATTGAAGGAATGTGTTTTGAGTATTGTCTTTAATTCTAAAGCCTCAAAGTCTCCTATTTTCTGAACTCGGTTTAAAAAAGAAACAACAATTATCTCAGATTTAAGCTGAATCAAAGTGTGCGCAGTAGATACGATATATGTAGTCACCCAAACATTTATATTGCTAATCTCGGGGCCTTGCGAACAAAGCTTATATTAAGGAATTTATAAGATAAGAATGTAGGATATACTCATATCGAAAGCATAAAATGGACTTATTTAGGATTCAATACAATAAATAAAATCATAGTACGAAAAGTATTCCTTAGTTAATAGCAACGACTTTGCCCTTTATAGACTACAATACTCCTGAACTATTATTATTTTATTACCGCTACGTGTGAGTAGTTCAATTCTGAGTACGCAATCGATGGGACTCGGGTTTAATTCTCGACCTGGACAGGCGTTTGTGATAAGCGTAGAATTTGATTTTGGTTGTTTTTGGACTAATATTTTAGAGAGAAAGCTTTGGTAGAGGGAGGTAATGGATAAACTTAAAAACTACTGGACTTCATAATCACTAAGTAACATTACAAACGCTTTGTTTATATTAATAATATTAGGAGGTAAGATTTGTTTGTTGGTAATGGATATAATCAAAAACAACTGGACCGATTTAAAAAAAAATTGCCAATATGTATATGTAAAGTTACATTATTATGCTTATTTTTTGAACACTTACATATTATTATGCTTATTTTTTGCCTGACCGAGTAAATAAATGCATGTGAATCACGCGAACGAAGTCGCGGGGAATAATCTTTAATATATATATGTTACGTGTCACGTTGTTTGTCCGCCATTGATTCCTAAACTACTAAACCGAATTCAATGAAATTTTGTAGACATCTATTGTTTGGTCCAACTTAAAATAAAGTATAGTTTTTATGTCAATAACCCCCCTTCCCCCTCTCAAGTACTGCACCAAAATATTCAATACAAGTAATTTGTACGGCAAAACAACGTTTGCCGGGTCAGCTAGTATTTTTTATATGTTTTAGTATTTATAAACGTTTTTCTATGGTTTAGTATCGACAAACACAAATATTACAAGTAAACTATTTGTTTACTTTGAGAAGGACTTACTTGTAAAGCACGACGTTTCGACCAAATTATATTGACCGTTAAAAACCTTATAAAATATTTTTTTCAAACGTAGTAAAATTGCAACAACCGACTTCAAAATTCCAGTATCTCTACAATCTTAAATCACTTTACTAAATTTATATATGGCTGGCTCCCCTAATATAAAAATTCTAAACTATCTTGTATAGACACCAAAGACATAATGGTGCGTTGTTATTCGTATTCATAAGTCTACCGACTACCTTACCCTCCATACCGGAACACGACAATAAGAAGCATTGACGCTATTGCGGGAGGCATATGTGAGGCGACGAGACGTTGTGGAACTCTACCATCTAGTAGTCACGATAGTCACCCGTAATATTAGCTAATGGTTCGCCTTTTACGTCCTGCTTGGCAAAACAGCACTTCTATTCTTGAAAGGAACCAAATGGGAAATATACGCAGGGTATATTTCCCGTTTGGTTTTCCTCAAAATCTTCTCCAAGCAAAAAAAATCCAAATCGGTTAATAAATGCCCGAGTTTTGGTGCAACAAACATAAAATATAACCGAATTGAGAACCTTCTCGTTTTTTGGAAGTCGGTTGAAAATAACTGGACCTGAATACAAATTACTGTACATGATATTATCAAAACACGTGTGACAAAGTCTTCTTTTCTGTGATTTATTCGTGCGGAAGTAGTTATAAAAGCTAATAAACCCAAAATATGCACACTAATCATGTTGTTAGCATCTTCAACGTTGAGATAATTTGTGATCATTAAAATCATGCGTGCTCATTATTGTACTTTGAAATCAACTCTTTCTATTAATGTTTCAATTATAACTATTATACGGCAATAAAATCCTTCTCAATTAGAATAATGCAATAAAAAGAACTGCTATTGTAGGAACTAAACCTTTACAAATAAGGCTGCTTTTTAATTAGAGTTTTCCAATCAATGCCTATTTTCATATAAGGCCAAAGCACAGTAAAAAGCTTTGGAGAGCAATTAACTTGATTATATGTAAGACCCGTGTGCCTAGTTTGTTTAATTTATAGAGCCCTTATTATTAAACGTTAGTGGCATAATACTATTGTAATATTAGTTGCATTCCACAGTCCGCTGCTTTTATTTGCAAATCCTACGGGAACTTAGCTTAGCCTATGAGTTCAGTACGAATATACATATATACTTCATATATACAAAATTTAACTAAAGCCTTCCAGCAGGTGAGGTCCGATGAAGTGAAAAATATATACACATATACATACAAGCAAACACCCTGTTTTCCCTCGTGTTGGTCCGGACTGCTTTGAAGAATAGACCAACTGTCGTTATGCCAGGCAGTTCGTAAGAGGCGACTGATTGGCTATATGTGTCAAGTGACTACTATGTGGTAGAGCTCCTCAACGTCTCGCCCGGGTATTTGGTACAACCTTCATACTTATTCCTGCCGTAATAGTGTCAATGCTTGTCACTGTCGTGTTCCGGTTTGGAGAGTATGGTAGCCGGTAGACTTATGCATGTGGCATAGCCATCCCGCCACACGTAGAGCTACGCACCATTAATATCGTTTGTGTCTATAGGCGATAGTTTCTCTTTCCATCAGGAGAGCCATCTGCTTGTTTGTTGTCATATGATATAAATAATAAACACACACACACGGAATAGCATAGATAATATTCTTAGCTTAGCCTTGCAGTTCGCTGTAAGATTAGTTTTTATGAATTCAACAATACTTTTATATGGCCTATGTGTTACTCGTGTTCATATGGGCCTCTTTTAAAGAAAAGACCATTGTCACTATCATCGTGACTACTAGATGGTAGAGTATCACAACGGTTCGCCCAAGTCCAGACCCGGTCTTACCTCACTTATTCCTGTCATAATAGCGTCAAAGTTTGTCACTCTCGAGTTCCGGTTTGAAGGGTAAGAAGGTAGCCAGTAAACTTATGCGTGTGGAATTACTAACCCGTCACAGGGACAGCATTGCAATATTAACATCTTTGGGGTCTATAGGCGATGGCTTCTCTATCCATCAGGAAAGCCATCTGTTTATTTGTAATTCTATAATATAAAAAAGTAACAAATATAGTATACCTGCACATATGCCCAAAGACAATCAAACACACGTGGAATAATGAATAACATTCCTAGCTTAGCCTTGCAGTCCAAAGATTAGGAAATAGCCCCATATTTCATTTTAAAATGAATCTTTCAATAAATGATGTAACATTTACCTTCGCACAAACATTTATTGTACTTACAAATCTTTACTATGCAAAGGCTTTTTGTTTTACGTTTGTACAAAAAACCGGTGTCTGGTTAGTTAAGAGATTAACAGGCAGCGGATAACTTACGTCAATCATACGTATTCACACGAATGTTTACGCATACATTTACCGGTGTTAATCAAATCGACGGAACCTATATTCCTAAGGAATTAGCAAATACCTATTCTAGAAAGCCATAACATTACCAAACAGTTAACTGGTGCGTTTTATCACTAGTTTTAAAAGGATAGTATACGTAGCAAATATTTATTCGTAAAAATGAATAAAATATTATTTCTTCTTCTGAGTTAAGTATATTCTCATTGTTTCTACGACCGTAAGCAAGAAATACCTCGCAGGGCTAGCCATGTTTTTACACCATTGAAAAGTAAGGAAGCACAAAGTTTAGCTGACTTTTATTAGCTAGCATGCTGACTCCCGTAGCTTGGCTCACGAGTAGGTTAACATGTAATTAATATAATTTTCAGACAAACTGTGATCTCCTATTTCAGCCTCTTAGAGATATATTTTTGAAAAAAGAAGTAGCTCTAAATTGCATGAAAAACGGTTAAGCAAATCAGCCATAAAAGCGTAACAGATGGACAGACAGAGAGTCACAGACAGACTTTCCAATCCATACTATAATCCATGCTAATAGTATAAATGCGTAAGTAACTCTATCTGTCTGTCTCTTCTTCACGCCTAAACCACTGAACCGATTTGGATGAAATTTGGTACAAAGATAGCTTGAGACCCGAGAAAGGACATAGGATAGTTTTTATCCCGCAAACCCAACGGAAACGGAAACTAATCGGGTTTTTTCTTTCAGAAAAATTTCCACGCGGACGACGTCGCGGGCACAGCTAATATTATAAATGCGAAAATAACTATGTCTGTCAGTCTATTCTTCAAGCCTAAACCACTAAACCTATTTGGATGAAATTGGGTAGAAAGATAGTTTGAGACCCGAGAATGGACATAGGATAGTTTTTAGACCCGACAGAAACGGGAACTAATCGGATTTTTATTTTAGAAAATTTTCCACGTGGACGATGTCGCGGGTATAGCTAATATTATAAATGCGAAAAAAATATATCTGTCAATCTCTTCTTCAAGCCTAAACCACTGAACCGATTTGGATGAAATTTGGTACAAAGATAGTTTGAGACCCGAGAACGGACATAAAAAGAATACTTTTTATCCCGAAAAGTCGACGGGATAGTGCGGGTAAAACCCCGGGACGTTTATTTTAGAAATTTTTCCACGCGAAGTCACGGGCACAGCCAGTTTATAATATTTTAAAGTATGGATTACTATACGCGTTGTCAAATTTTTAAAGCCACGTACGCAAGTTTACTGGTAATATAATAGTCTAATCTAAATACACAGTGTTAAGAACTAACATTGTGGCGGCAGAAAAAGCGGTGATACCATATCATAATAACAGTCACCTTAAGTCTCGTTCGCCTTTTATGAGTTGGGGTTTGTTAGAAAGGTCTGTATCAATTCCTCATATGGGGCCTGATTCTTCACCTACGGGAAATTTAAAAATTCAAGAAATTTGATAACTTCAGTTAGTAACGAATGTTACACGAACACTTTAAATGAATGTAATTAAATAATTGCTATCAAATACTGTAAGGGTTACAAAATATAGTACGCGACAATTAACGTCAATGAAAAAATTGTTCGTCCAAATACAAAATTTATTGTTTGTTTTCAGATGCCAGTTCTCTCTAAGACATGGCGCAGGACGGTTACGAGATGAACAGTCGGGTATCACGCGGCAATTCGTTTTTCAAAACTGATCCTCAAATACAACTTAGAACAGCCTTGCGCACTAACGATTATGCGACGTTTAAGAAGTTAGTGAGTTATGGAGCGGTGGATCTAGAATATGTTTATCAATACCCTGATTATAAAACGTGTCTTGAACTTGCTGTATCAGAACCTAATAAACAAGAATTTGTGAAGATATTATTGCAACATGAAGTACAAGTTAATCGAGTGAACGAGACGCATGGTGCGGCGCCTATTCATTTCGCTGTCGAAAATGGTAATATTGAAGCACTTTCTGCCCTTTTGGAAGACGACAGAATAGATGTTAACATTAAATGTAAAGGAAATACAGCGTTACTTATGGCTATTAAGAAAATCCAAGATTTGGACGATGATCGCGAACACGAACTAACATTATATGAAGACATGATTGAAAAACTTTTAAAGGCGGGTTGTGACGCTAATTCTCCTGACCTAAAAGGTATAACGCCTGTATATTCTGCAGCAAAACAAGGTCTTGAACGAGTTATTACATATATCATTGATTACTCTAAAGAACCTATAGACTTAGATAAATACAAAGATATAAGAGGTAAAACAGCAAGATACTACTTACAAGAAGCATTTCCACATTTGCTAGCTAAATTTGAATCACCATCTGAACACCTTGAAAAAATTGACGTTGACCTATTATTTTCTTATTTAAGCAGACACGAGGAAGATAATTTCGTTCGTGATTTCTTAAAGCTTGTGCGACGGAATGAACATAGGTCTGTTTTAGCTAGCAACAACGGAATGTACACGTTGTTACAATTATCAACAGAAAAGGGATTTGAAAAGATTGTTAAAGTATTGCTCAATTCTGGTGCAGATCCAAATGCTACATGTTCGGGAAATACAGTAAGACCTATTGCTATTGCATGTCATAACGGATATAGTAAAATTCTCAAACTGTTCATCGATAACGAATCTACTTTATTTGAACCTGTCAATGGAGATTCTTTACTTCAAATTACAATAAAAGGAATGCGTTCTATGATCACAAGCCCAAAAATGGACTTTAAAGCATGTATCAAGATTTTATTAAGCCATCCTAAACTCAATGTTAATATTAACCATTCGGATGTTAAGGATAACACGGCTTTACATTATGCTGCAAGAAACGGAGACAATGAAACCGTTTTGGACTTACTTAGAAATGGAGCATGTATTGGCTTGAGAAATAAATTTAATGAACCACCTCTAGCGGATATCAACGCTAAAACTCTTGAAAACTTCTTAGATGAGTGTATCACATCAAACAGCGAGAGACCTAGTGACGATGATTACGAAATTCACATGAAATATAGTTTTCTAGTATATCCAAATAATTCTTTGGAAAATGAGTTATGTAAGGAACCTCTAATGGACAATAATAATAAACCTGTCAAAGAATGTGATGCTATACTAGCCCCGGAAACCGATGCTTTGTTATACATGACAAGACATGAAGAGTTAAGGCCACTTTTAAAACATCCAGTAATTACAAGCTTTCTTTATTTAAAGTGGCAAAGAATAAGCTGCCTATTTTATGCAAATATTACATTTTATTCACTTCTGTGGCTGTCCCTCATTCTTTACATAATATTAGGTTATGGAGTTGAATATAAACAATCCAAAGCAGTCGAAACACTTAACGTTATTACTCACATTGGAGCTGTTATCGGTCTCATATTGCTTATAATACGAGAATTATTTCAATTATTAGTTTCACCAACTAGATATTTGCAAAGTATTGAGAATTGGATGGAAATAGCGTTGATTTTTGTAACTGCCCTAATTGTTTGTTACGATTCAGCACAAGAATCAACAAAACAACAGTTGTCTGCTATCGCAATTCTTTTATCGTCTGCAGAGCTTGTCTTACTTATCGGTCAGTTTCCAACCCTTTCTACAAATATTGTAATGCTACGAACTGTCTCTTGGAACTTTTTTAAATTCTTATTATGGTATTGTATTTTAATAATAGCATTTGCCTTAAGCTTTTATACATTATTCCGGAAAGTTGAAAACGAAGACCAAATAGCGCCCAATCCGAATAAAACAGAAAAGGCGGAAGACGAAGAAGAAGAAGACTTCTTTGTTGATCCAGCTAGGTCCCTATTTAAAACAATTGTTATGCTTACGGGCGAATTTGACGCTGGTTCAATAAAGTTTAGCACATTCCCGGTTACAAGTCATATAATATTTATTGTATTTGTATTTATGATACCAATTGTACTCTTTAATTTGCTTAATGGTCTAGCTGTGAGTGATACACAAGAAATAAGGGCAGACGCAGAGTTGGTTGGACACATTTCTCGAGTTAAACTCATATCATATTTTGAAAGTGTCCTCATTGGTAAATCATACACAAAACCAATGACGTACTGGTCTTGGCTTCCTTCTTCGGTTCAAGAATTACATATTATTAAGCCATCCACGTTATGTCTCAAGCCTTTTGCAAGAAGAATAAGCTTATTTCCATATTTTTTACCTAAGTACCGAATTATTGTTAAGCCGAATCAAGGTAATAAAATAGAAATACCACATCCGGAACCATTAGGCAAGTTTGGTGACGATTACGAAGATGTTGAAAGTGGAAAGTGTTGTTTTGAAAGATGTCAAGTCTTCCGACTAGATAGGAGGATTGTAAAGAACGCTAAGTATATCATCGCTAAAAAAACACATGTGTCCGAATTCGATGAAATAAATAACAAATTGGCAACGTATGAAACAAAAATTGATAGTTTAGAAAATACATTAAAAAGGGTTCTTCAGATTTTAGAATCAAAACAAATGTATTAAGGTAAAAAGAAAAATATTTATATTGTTGCTTATAAAATAATTATTAATAATATACTTAATATTGTGTTAGTATTCTAATTTTAAAGCAAATTAATCATATAATTTTAAATATTATGTTAAAGAAGCATTTGTTCTCAAATAAGTTTTTAATAAATTATTATTGTCACTCAAAAGTTCTTTTCCAATCAAACTTGACATTGAAACATGCAGTTTACGATAGAAAATATGCAGATGGCTCTACTGATGAAGATAAAAATTATCGCCAAAAATGTTCAGTTGAAGTTAATGGTGTTTTTCTATATGTTGGGTGGAGATATAATGAGATAACAATGCATTTTTACTTAAAATGCATTGTTATTTTCTAACCGGAACACTGACGCCATTGCGCCACAATAGTTGAAGCAGTGGGATATATAATATAGGTGCTCCTGTTGAGTGGTAACCACCAACTATAGACATGACATTTAATGATGCATTTATTACCGTGGCTGCATGTCTGCTACTCAGACGGAAGGAGAATAAAGCAGAATTTTAATGGTGACTAGCAATGTCTGCGACTTGGTCCGCGTGGAAAAATAAAAGTAGCCTAAGTTACTTCTTATTACCGTGGTTTAAAAGATAGGTAGTCCCGAGGTTTTACCCACATAGTTCCCGTTTCCGTGAGATTTCCGGGATAAAAATTATCCTATGTCTTTTTTCGGGTCTCAAACTATCTTTGTACCAAATTTAATTCAAATCGGTTCAGTGATTTAGGCGTGAAGAAGAGACAGACAGAGTAACTTTCGCATTTGTAATATTAGTGTGGATTTATAATCTGATATTTATTTTCGACTGACTTTACAAAAGGAGAAGGTTATAATTCGGCTGTATGTTTTTTGTTTCTTATCTCAGAACTCGGTCATATATGAACCGATTTCCAATTCTTTTTTGTTTAAGAGGTGTGGTCCCATTTTAATTTGGTGAAGATCTCATGTAGGGTTCCGGAAATATTCGATAATGGTGAAAAAATATTTTAAAATATTTCATAAGACATGGTAACAAGCAAATGGTTCTCCCGGTAGTAAAAAGATAACCATCGCCTACAATCATCAAATATGTTTATATTCCTCATATATATGTTGGAATGCCTCCGTTACACAGAAATGCAAATGTTGAATGAAAACATAAGTTTACCGGCTAACTTACCCTGTAAAGAGGAACACGACAGCGACGCTGTGTGTGTTACCATTGCCTTGTCTATCCAAATTTCATTCTCATTTGTTCGTGAAAGTTTTATTCAAATATTTTTATTTATATAGATCAGTAAACTCTAATCTAACAACCTAGATGTAAATATCATTACGCCAGTTCTCTTGCTTGGCATTATTTGCCCGTTGGCGAGATGAATAATGATCTCGATCACCGAACTTTACTAACCTGTAACCATTAGCACTAGATTCTTCCAATAACCGGCACCGCACCGACAGTCTAAAGGGCTCATGCGACGTACACATTTATTTATTATTATTTATTTATTATTATTAACACACAAACAAGAAGATTCTGGCTGTTAAAGATACTTTTTTTAATTCCGTCACCCTACAATACCGTCATCTCTACGTGCTCTTTAACGCATTGGGGAGTTAGCATAAAAAACACTTAGTACCAAGTCCAGAGTAGGTACTACTTATATATTTAAAAAAAATCAATTACATTTTTTGGGGATCAAATCCAGGTTCTTATAAGCCGAATAGGTTGATCAATAAACTTAGACCACAAGATCACCCGCGCAGCATCGCCCGCGAATAGAGAAATATGTCATAACACAAACTTTCTTTCCCTATTTCAGCCGTTCGGGGGTTGAGTTTTGAAAAAAAATTACCCCAGATTAGGCCTCTGATACTCGCCTATACCCTGATACGCGATAGGCACCTACAGCGCGCGACAACTTGAGATTGCAAATCAGTAGAGGCCGCTTCGCACTTGAATAGCCTACACGCGTACCTACTTGTTCGACGACGGTCTGTCGGTCGGTCGGTAAAGCTTTCTATTTTTTACTTTATCGAAAGATTCTGAAAGATAAGAAACATTTACATTTTGTTCATTTTACTCGTAATTTTTATGAGTAGATATTTTAAGCAGGTGTAAATACGATAGGTAGGAAGGCGTGGCGTGGCGTTTTATATTCAGAAGCAGGTCGCTATTATTTTTATTAAAATAATTTGCCCAGATTTCTTCATACTTTTTAAGCAAATTATACCTATTACCTACATTTCGGGATTCCATAGATTCGTCATGCTCCAGTATTGCAACTTAAATATGCGTCTTAAGTTAGGTATATTTTAACATTAATTATCATTTAAAAAAAAAATCATTAAAAATTACTATTTTACGTAAGTGCGGCAACAAAGCATTGGCGGCGGGTGGCGCGGCGGCGCGGCCAGCCGGCCGGTATTTTACTTTTGCGTATACAAATAACCCTAACGCTTGAGCTGTGGTGTAGGTCAATTTTAAACACAAATGGAATTCGCTCTCGTGAGTGAAATGGTGCAGTGGGATTTCGAATGTACCAGGTGCGTTGAGAATTATGTAGGCTATTGAATGAGCGGCTTTCTACGAGATCAAAGGAGTGAACCTTTTGTACGAGAGATAAATTTTTATCTTATTCTCTCATCAGCTATGTTTTATACATCGAGTTCTAAATCACAAACGATGCTAAAAACTTTGAAAAATTATAATAATATCAACAGGAATATTTTTCTTTGTATTATATAACTAGGTGCAGCGGGCTGCGCGCATTATATGAGTTTTTGCTAATTCCCGCGGGATCATATAATTTTTCCGGGATAAAAAGTAGCATATGTGCTATTCCAAGTCATTATCTACGTGTGTGCCAAATTTTATTCTTTTTTTATTACATAAGATAGCAAACAAGCAGATGAGTCTCCTGATGGAAAGATTCAACCATCGCCTATAGACACCAAAGATGTTAATGGTGCGTTGCTATCTTGTGGCGAGGTCCAATGCCACATGCATAAGTTTACCAGCTACCTTAACCTCCAACCGGAACACGACAGTGACAAACACGGACGCTATTATGGCAGGAATAGGTAAGACGGTGGTTCCAGACCCGGGCGGGACAATGCAGAACTCTACCACCTAGTAGCCATGATGGTAGTAACTCGCATAGCAAATCGGTCGCCTTTTAAGACATGCCTGGCAGAACGGCCGTTAGCTTATTCTTCAAAGGAGCCCGGGACCAACACATGGTATTCAAATGCGTTCAGTAGTTTTTGCGTGATTGAGTAACAAAAAACATCCACCCATCCAAACATCCATCTGTCAAAACATCCATCCAAACATCCAAACTTTCACATTTATAATATTAATATAGATGTGTACTCACGCTATCGAGGCTCTGTATAAGATGGCACCACGAAGGCTCGATGACTTCAACGCACATGTAGTACTGCAGATGTTGCACGCAGCTCAACATTCGCTGGCGCAACGCGAACGCGTCCGCGTACAGCCGAGCTTCAGAAAACCGCTTTACCACTTTATTGTACAGCCATACCCTGGTTGGTTAATAAAAAATCACCCAAATCAAGCCACAGTAAAAAAAGATTGACGAAAACACTCTAACAACAATTTAACTATAGTAAAACTGAAAACATGTATCTCCAGAACCCTTTATGGGATCTTAACCAAATTAAAATGGGACCATCTGGGAAGTATACTCTATGAAACAAAAAACATCCAAATCGTTTCAGACGTCTTCGAGTAACTGGTGAACATACATAATAAATAATAGTTTAAAAAACTAAAAAAAGACGCTTTTACAAAAATAAAAAATAATTTTAAATTAAGAATAGAGTAAATATTAGGTATTTACTAGGTGGTAGAGTTCTGCATTGTCACGCCCGGGTCTGGTACCACCGCCTTACCTATTCCTGCCGCAATAGCGTCAGTGATTGTCGCTGTCGTGTTCCGGTTTGGAGGGTAAGGAAGCCGGTAAACTTATACACGTGGCAACACACCTTTAACATCTTTGGTGTCTATAGGCGACGGTTGACTCTTGTCATCAGGAGACCCATCTGCTTGTTTGCTATCTTATGATATAAAAAGAAAAAATTTGAAAAATGTATTGCACTGTAAAAAAAGTGGAGTGCTTTTTTAAAGTATCTTTTAAAAGCACGTACCTACCCCACGCTTTATTTACAATAGTAATGCATTTTTTTCTTATTTACACTATTCTTAATTTAAAATTATTTTTTAGTTAGGTAAAAGTGTGTTTTTTTATTTTTTTTAAACTATTATTTATTTTTAATTTTTTTAGTTCTATTTTCTACAAAAGCTAGTTTGTTTAGACTGCCGCTAATAAATATATATGGCTTTTTTGTGTCTTGCTATAACTAAGAATTGCGAGATACGTGATAGCCCCGCGGGTAACGAAAAACAAATCTCTATTCCTGAAGATCCTGGTAAAAATAAGGATAGCAGGACTAACTAATTTGGTCCTTGATAAAACTGTCAATTTACAAATTAATCCGACGTTTTAAAGTACTTAAAATCCATGTTTAAAGTTTCTGTTACATACTAATATACAAACATACGACCGAAGCCAATAAAAGCGTGTTAAAAATGATTTCGATGAATCGAGATCCTTCTTTTTAGGAAGTCGGTTGAAAAATGCCATAAATTATATAAAATAACAAATAACGTCGTCACGTCGGCTCTCTTGTGAACAGAGTGAAACGAAAATCAATAGAAATTCCAGTTAACCACAATTTATTCGTTTGACGAAGTGAGTGTTGAGTCCCATTGCCGCGTTTTCTGTTTGATTCTTGTGATAACCGTGAGCGACAGTTTTTTAACAAGCTCATCCAAGGTACGAAGGTGTTTACATATCACAACTTGACTTCAAACTACTATTGATTTTTTGATTTTCGAGTATATCCCCGAAAAGCCAAAATTAGAGCCATGATTTGAGCCGGACAGGTTTACTTCTAGACTACGATGTATCCGTTCGGAAGAACCCTTACCGATATTTGTTTCCACAGAGTGGTAGTACGGGGCAAAAAGTGCCT
Source organism: Apodemia mormo (assembly GCA_036924255.1). Taxonomy (NCBI): domain Eukaryota; kingdom Metazoa; phylum Arthropoda; class Insecta; order Lepidoptera; family Riodinidae; genus Apodemia; species Apodemia mormo. Next base: position 28,459,924 of record JAUPFN010000006.1, on the reverse strand, counting down.
CGAGAAGCCCAGAGCTGTGTTTAGAAATCCACTGACCGACAATCGTCTCGTTGTTTAGAAAGGCATCGAGATGATGAGGATGAAACTTTGAGTTTTGTTGAGATATGGCTGCAAGAAATAATACTAACAATTTCCCGAACGCTTCCCATAATAGATGTAAAAAATAGAAGATGCATAGCGATGCCACATCTCTATGTAACAACTAAGAATCAAGCTGTATTATGGATGACATACGGTGCTCCCTAATGCTGGTTAAAAATAGGAATATTCGTTTCACTCAGTCCTTGTTGGCTTTTTGTCCTTTTTGCACTAGTTACGTGTCAGTAATTATAGCAATTTAACTCGCTAACACGCCTTAAAAAATATACCGGTAAATATAGGTTTTTAGCGATTTTTATAAGGTTATATGTTTATAAGTTTATAAGGTAATATTAAAAGGTTTCACTCGGAGCGTATCTGACAGCGTAACAGCATTTCATAAACCTAAATAAACTATTTTAAGCCAAAAGCGCGATAAGTACGTTAGGGTTCGGGCGAATATTGTACATACATACATACATATCTTCACGCCAGATCCCTTACGGGGTAGGCAGAGAGAACCGAGTGCCATACATCACGATCCTTGCAGGCTTGTCTCGCTTCCTCCACATTCATCACTCTCTTCATACATACACGCCGGTTGCGAAGACTCTTGACACCACCTTCGGACAGTACTCGATCGATCTGATCGTGGTATGTCAGTCTTGGTCTTCCCCGGTACCTACATCCTTCCACATTCGCATTGTATATCTGTTTTGTTAACCTTTCATCTGCCATTCTTTCTACATGTCCGAACCAACGGAGCATGCCCTTTCTCATCTTTACACCGACACTTTCTTTCAAACCTAACCTCTCTCTCACTTCGACATTACGAACCCGGTCCGCGAGTGTCACACCACATATTTTTCTTAGCGACCTCATCTCAACCGCGTTGATTCTACTTTCATGCCCTTTCTGACATACCCAACTCTCACTTCCATACAATAGCGTTGGGATAAGCACATGATTATGCAGGGCTAGACGGGCACCCTGACTAAAAATTGTGCTATTAAGTAATCTCCCTAACGCTCCATTCACTCTGTTCCCTGCACACACTCTTCTTTCAACATCAGCGGTGTACCTTCCATCCCTGCTAAAAGCACATCCAAGATATACAAACTCATCCACTTGTTCCAGCACTACATCATCTACCACAACTCTTACGTCCGTTCTGGTTGCTTCTCTTTCAAATACTAAAAACTAACGAATATTGTGAGTGGCAAAAATCAAAGAAAATGTCAAAAAAACACTTCTATAAACCGAATTATTGATGTAAAAGCCTTATAATTTTGTTTTATAAAGAAACTGGAATTTTTGAGGTTAGAGCCAAAGTTTTACAAAACACTGTTTAAGTACTTACGCCGATTTTGGTTTGAAAATTAACCAGGTAACAAGTTCTCTTAGCTAAGAATAAATTTTATAACTCAGTAAATTTGTATTAAAACTAGGAACTTACCGGCAAAGCATTCGTTCAACGTGCTTGCAATAGAACAGATGTCGAAATATCATTTGGTAGCAGGCGATGGCCTTGTGATTTAGCACCAGAGACACCGGCCATTTCACTTCCATACCGAATGAGAATGTTTCGATGCCCGTCAGAGGAAGGGAATCTTTATTTTTATATTCTGAAAAATAATATTGATTTTAAAATAAATACTAAATTAACTGAAATATCCACAGACCTCAATTGGTACTGTAATGCAAAATTTGAAGAACAGGGCGTCATGTAAAGCATTCCAGTGGGTCCGCGGATGTTACTGCAAGTTGTATGAGGGAATAAATCAATCAAGTAGAAATATTTATTAGAGTCGGTTAACTTTTTACGCGTTTGTTAACGGGAATCCGCGACAAAACCCGCTTACGATTTTAATCGTTATATATATTGAATGGCAAAACTATAATAATTCTGCCAATAGCAGCAAACCAATCTTTGTTATATATATACCAAGATTAATTGTTACAGTCTATCCACGAGGCGGTGGAGATCAACCGGGGGACAGTAACGGAGGCGTTTTGTCAATCTATCCCGCAATAATAAGGGCGTGATGATATATTTTTTATAAAAAAACAACATCGTTTCTTTCGCTAATCGCCTGTCGTCTGTAATCCCTGTATGTGATTTCGTAAAACACAAAGGAGGTAATAGGAAGCCGAGAAAGCGCGCACTATTTAAATAGACCAATAAGCGCGAACTATTTAAATCTACCAATGAGCGGGAGCAGTGGTAGAGTTGGCTATCAGATTGTAGCTACTTAATTACTTAGATATCAGATATTACACAGATGTGACTACTGTGAGGCTCTTTCGTTATTTTGTAGAATGGCAAACAAACAAATAACTATTTTAGGAAAAAAGATATCTATCGCTTTTTGCTACCTTTATAGATGTTAATGTTTTGTTGCTCAATTCTGCGGGTTTGTAGTGCTACACGCAAAGTTTTACCGGTTACCTTAGTTTTCAAACCGAAACACAACTATTTACACCAATTTTATTGCAGAATTAAAAATTAAGGCACGGCCCTGACCCTGGTAAGAAGTCACGGCATCAGTGCAGGTTTCCTGTCAGCATAACAGAAAGTTAGATGATTTATGTTTCAAAAGAAGTCTGGACAAATACGTACATACTAGCAGAAACAAAATTAATAGTACCTTTCTCTTCTTCAGTTTCAATAGACAAGATCTTGAACATTTGGAATTGTAGGTCATAGGGGAGCAGTTCTACTCGCATATCCTCGTTATATGGATCATGACTTGCAGCTGAAAGCCTAAAATTGAAACGAAACTATGAAAAATAAACAAAAAGAAACATTACCACACCATGGATCAAGTATATACTAAGATAACCGCATTCAATAGTCAATCTGATTTACTATTATTCACGTTTTTCAGTTGAGATTGTGTACATTTTACCGACTGTACATATATGGGTATAGCTATTTACGGACTGTGTATATAAGATATGCAGGTGAGATATGTCGCGTACAAGAGAGATGTAAGTCGATATCGAAAATATATCGTTTATCATAATACACGTACTACGACGAATATAAACGTAATTATTATCTGAACTTTAGATGAATTATTAATTTTTTTATAACATAATATAGCAAACAACCAGATGGATCTCCTGATAGAAAGAGTCAACTATCGCCTATAGACATCAAAGATGTTAATGGTACGTTGCTATCTTGTGGAGAGGTTTAATGCCACATGCATAAGTTTACCGGCTACCTTACCCTCCAAACTGGAACACGACAGTAACAAGCACGGACGCTATTACGGCAGGAATAGGTGAGGCGGTACCAGACCCAGCCGAAACAATGCAGAACTCTACTACCTAGTAGCCACGATGGTAATTACTCGCATAGCCAATCGATCGCCTTTTATGACCTTCCTGGCAGAACGGCAGTTGGCCTATTCTTCAAAGGAGCCCGAGTCCAACACCGGGGAGCCCGGGACCAACATGCAGGAATTTAGTTGAATCACGAGTACAGCCATTTTAGGTGTAATAAAAAAACAGCGACAATGCCTTCAATGACGTAAACGAGTCAATAATTTCGTATGGTAGACTCAATCGAAACTCTACCTAAATTATAAAGCGTAAAAAAATAATAATTTTGAGTCGTCAACATATATTCTTAAAATTCGGATTGTCAAGTATTTTGTTAAAAAGTGATTAAAAATTCTAACCGTGCTGACAGACAAATCGGCCATATTTCTTTAAAGGTTTCAAATATGTGGTGTAGATGGCGTGAGCATTTATTAAAGTATCGTAGAATGGAGCGCAGATTATTGTGAAACTTATTTTTCTTTGTTCATAAAAAAGAGTAAAAATTAAAAAATAGCAACACTACAGTGTTGTCTTTATTAAACTAACGTAATAGTAACGTAATAGTTAAAAGAAGACGTCACTAGTGTTGCTATTTTTTAATGTCTACTATTTGAGTTAGCATATAATATTGCGTATTATGAGACTTCAAGCGAAGCCGGGTTTTTATCTAGTATGTATTAATTGCGAACTACGTAATATTGCAAAGAAGAAAGAATTCATCTTTGCAGTAAATACCTCAAACATAGTCCTAACAGTGATTCCAACTTAGATGGTATGATGTCATCAATCTTCTTTGATAATTCCTTCTCGGTGGCATCCATAAACTGTACAATGAAGTCGCCTTGACACATTAGGAAGTAATTTTTAACAGATTTCAGTCTTCCCATCAAATCGTATTCCTTCATCAACAGTTCTAGCAGTGATTTACTCGCAAATGCATAAGCTTTTTGTATTGTAGCACCATAGTTTTGTTCTCTTAAAGAATATTGGATTTCTTCGGTATTTGTTTTGATTATTGGTTTACCTAAAAATAAAATTTTATAACTATAAGTTGCACCTCGCGGCCTATTGCGTAATCAAAATTTTTATGCATTCGTATGTAATTAATATAAATAAAAAACAGTATAGGACATTATACACTGCCCCGGGGAACACCAGGATAAACATGTTTAAGGACAGAAAGGACCACAATGCTCTTATCACCCAAACGTCTAATGATATACTTGCTTAATTTATTGCGAAGCCCATTCAGCTTATAAAGAAGTGTTTAACGCCATACTCGACTCAAAGTATTCATGATACCCAGGATTACTACAATTGCCCAAAGACTGAACCACTTTCCATTGACGAGTCAGGTATACCAGAATATCACAAGTATCAGTAAAAGTAGTACCAAAGTTACTGATAAACTGATGCTCCTGTATATATAGAAAGCCTATTATAATGTAAATGATTATATTAATGAAAAAGCGTTTGGCGTAAATAAACATTTTATATTTTCGTACATTTTTGATGACATGTTTTTAATGATAATTGATTGTGATAGATTTGACTTCTTTTATATTATTGATAATAACTTATATTATTTTTATTCTTTTATTTTATACCTAATTATTATTTTTGACATTAACATTCAAAATTATCAATTAACTTTACATGTATATATTGCAATAATTCAGAATTTTAAATAAGTTTAGGTATAAGCTATTGTATACACATTATTTCTCTTTTCTAGGACATTGTAATACGCTTTTTTGTGATAATAGTTTTGAAATTCAAAAAATGTATTTTATATACTCATTTTGAATTTTTATTCAGTATATATATATATATATATATATATATATATATATATATATATATATATATATATATATATATATATATATATATATATATATATATAGAATAGATTTTTATCTATTCTATATCTCAAGAAGTAGTGGTTAACAATTAACTCCATATTTTTAACAATATTTACGTTTTGCCTAAACACTGGTATTAGATAAATTAAAAGGATCGAAAATTTTAGATATTGGCTGCACTTAATCACTTTAGCTGCTGCACCGAGAACACAGGAAAATATAAGAAAAATCATGTTATCCTTGCTTAAAAAAATGAAGTAGTGACATCGGGATCATTTAAGAATGTCTGAGGAATCTTAGCTTTATTTTCTAAATGACAATACTCATTTTTCTAGTTCCTGTAGTAAATCTGTGCTTGTAGGCGAAGAAATTGCTTACAATAGATTACAATTTAGCTTATAGTAAATACCTCGGTAATTAGTTGTGTTAAAAAAATATTCAAGCATAAATATTTATGTACAGTCACACGGCATTTGTGTAGTACTTTTATTTTTTTTTATCCAGGGTACTTTTATTCTATGTGATAACCTTAGTCTAGTAATTATGGATTCAGTCTTCAGTGTACACTCAGTAACCTTTTGGGACAAACTGACTGAGCTGACGATACACCCAGGTGGCAGACCACACAATCGAGGAACTTTAACTTATAAAGAACCTACGACAGTTTGGCACCCAATGAGAGGCTTTAACCAAAATACAATTAAATGCACATGTCCCTCTGTGGTGAACTTCTATATAATAAAAAGTATCATCATCCTGTTCTTTGCAGAGTTGGCAGAGTAAACCAGTCGTATAAAATTTGTTCACTATGATTCCCCGGTTTTTTCGGTTGTCGAGATGAATGTTGATCCCCTTCTCCGCATTTTACCAACTTGATAACGATTATCACCTATTTTTAGCGATAACCAGGACCAACAGCTGCCCATCTGAGACATGTTAACACACCACCCGCTAGGTGTTACTGAAAGTTTGGGTTTTTTAAGAAAACATGAAAACGTTCTTGGGACCTCATAATCTAAGCTAAATATCATGAGGCAGTAAACTTCTACTTATTAATTTATGTTTTAAGGTCTTTATTGTACATGTAAATATTTTCTCATTGACATGTGTTGTAAAAAGAGTAAGCCGAATGTCAATAGATGCTCCGGTTCACCATGACTTACCAATTCTATGGTTGACGAAATAGGTGGTCCATAATCCTCATCGGCGCTTTTTAATTATCTGTAATGACTGTTGCTTGTTTCTTGTAGTAACCTAAGCCCAACAGCCTAACGTCTTCATCGAAGACAAGATAGTATTAATACACCACTTTGAGTTTTCGAGTTGCTGTCATAAGATTTAAAAAAGCTTATAACATTTTTGCTTTTTGCTGGCCCAAAGTTTGAACACGAGACTTCACGAACTAAGGCATGCAAACTTTTTACACAAAACAGGGCCAATATAATAAGGGCAATGGTTGTAAAGATCAGTCTACTAAAATATCATAAAAATTCTTACCACATTGGCTAATAACATTCAAATATTTTCCAGTCCTCAATATAATATCTGTGAATTTGTCCAAGAACTTTGGCACTCTGTCTTTCTGCACACTGTACCTCTTCTCCCAATAATCAGCTGAGTAGTCTACAGGCAATTCTTCTTTATTTATAAGTTCATTATCTTCTATCATAAATTCCTTAAAGTATTTCAATAAATATTATTCAATGACAATTTTAATCGTGGGATATACAGACACAAAAATAGCAGTGTACTGAAGCCGCGCCGAACCTGAAGTCAAAACAGCAGTAGACGCATATTTTGACCCTAAGGAAGAATCTTTTTTTTTTTAAATAAAAATATAACTGATTTAGTATGTGTTTATTTTCTTGGCTAGGCCGAATACTTTTCAATCCACCCTCGTATTTAATAATAATAATAATAATATTTATTTGCCTAAAATGTGTGTTAATAATAGGTGTTAAAAAGTAAAACGTTCTACACATTTAGTCAAAGTATTGACATGCAAATTTTAACCAAAACATTATGATAGTTATATATAGTTGTAACAAATTATATTCAATAAGTCAAGGGGATAATATTGTTATATACACTCTTAGACACATAATATAACAATTTTATTACAATGGTGTCAAATCACATTCTCAACTATAAAAACATAGGACCTAAAATTAGTGTGAGAAATTACACCGGTGGTCTTGAGCCAGTTTTTTATGGTTTGGTTCTCGTGAGGAACAGCAAATTCTAAGTGTGTCTTCTAGGCGAGTGTTCTCGAACGATATTTGTTTTAAAAAAAATTCACATTTAAAAAAGATGTTTAAAAAAAAGTGATCCAAACATAGTGACTAAATTAATAGCTATTATATTATTAAATAAACTATTATATTAATTATTTTTTGTACTTCATATTTTTCTGCGACATATTTGACTCAAAATTCTTCAATTAATACCATTTTATACATTTGCAAAGACACATCTGTCTTGTAAACCAATTATCTCCATTCGAAGGCAAGACTGACAAACTACACAACTTGGCAGCTACATCTATCCATTCTACTGTTAAATCAACTTGAAATGGCAATTTAAGGAATGAAGATAGCTGCTTGTACTTGGCATACAATACAATATTTGGTATATAATACTTTACGATATTAAGCGATCCGCGGTTCAACCTTTCGCGATCCGCAAGGGACCGCGGTCTGCCTGTTACTGACTGTTGGTCTATACACTGTAGTTAAAATATTTCAAAAAGTAATGAAATAATTATTATCTTGTGTCAATTACGGTTATTTGGGTTTTGTAATAAACATACAACAAATGACAAAATCTATTCTCTATTATCATGACCATATCATATCCATACTATCCATACTAATATTATAAATGTGAAAGTAACTCTGTCTGTCTGTCTGTCGGTCTGTCTGCATGTCTGTCTGTCTGTTACGCTTTCACGGCCAAACCACTGAACCGATTTGGATAAAATTTGGCACAAATATAGTTTGAGACTCAAGAAAGGACATAGGATAGTTATTATCCCGGAAATCCCACAGGAACGGGAACTATGCGGGTTTTTATTTTAGAATTTTTTCCACGCGAACGAAGTCGCGGGCACAGCTAGTACCTATATATCATGATGATATCATATCATTACCATAAAAATTATTACCAGTCCACTTAGGATAACCAGTCTGTGATTATCAATTGCAGTAAAAGAGAGATTTAACCAATAAGAAGGACTATCTCCATTTATTTCATGTGACTTAACGAGGCGATCTTTATCGCACTAAACGAGACGTAAGTTTTCTATTCCTCATACCTCTTCTTTATCTGTTTATCCTAAGCGAGAAGTTGAATAGTTTTCTGCAGAATTAATTACCGAATTTAAAGGACTTTAAATTTTTTTTATATCATAAGATAGCAAACAACTAGATGGGTCTCCTGATGGAAACAGTTAATCATCGCCTATAGGCACCAAAGATGTTGATAGTGCGTTTCTGTCTCGTGGCGAGGTCTAATGTCACATGCATAAGTTTTCCGGTTACCTTACCCTCCAAACCGGAACACTACAATAAAAAGCACTGACGCTATTGCGGCAGGAATAGGTAAGACGGTGGTACCGCACACGGGCGAGACAGTGCAGAACTCTACGACCTAGTAACCACGATGGTAGTGACTCGCATAGCCAATCGGTCGCCTTTTACGAACTGCCTGGCAGAACGGTAGTTAGCCTAATCTTTAAGGCAGGATTTCTCAAAGAGGGGTACGCGTACCTCTTGGGGTGCGCCAGATAATTGTAGGAGGTACGCGTAGAATATGCAATTGCTGCTTAGTTTACTTAAGAATATAAAAATCAAAATTAAATCATGGCACTCAATTGTGTAGCAAATAAATTAATCATAGGCTGAATATGTAAGTATTTTTATCAAAATTGTTCATAGAATTGGTTCAATTTGTTCCTAAAACAAAAACAACTTCAGTCCTTAAATAATGATTTAAACAATACTAAAGTTTTTTTCATTTGTGTCTGTATTACTTTATTATTTAAATACATTTTCTTTCTATTTACAACTTATTTCATAAGGGGTTTACCGTTGTTTAAAAAACTAACGGGAGCACATTGAGATATTACTTTGAGAAACCCTGCTTTAAGGGAATCCGGACCAACACGCCGGAGCAACACGCACACGCAACACGCTCACTGACTTATGGACATCCAGAGAAAGAATTGCTTAAATTGCATAATTATTCTATTAAATCTATTGTTAAAACCTATTTATATCACAGAAAAGAGAGACCATTCGTCAAAACATTATATATGGCAGATAACAGCACATGAAATATAAATTAATGATACCTCGATTTCTGATTAAAGGGCCAAAGTTGAAAATTTCAATCTTACCTGAAAAGGGTCCACAATAGTGCCTTTATGTATCCACTGATCTAGAATATTAAGGTATGGTCGACATGCTCTTTCTGTGAGGAACAATAATATTTCTTGTGCCTTTGTATCACCCATTAATGTGTTTGTCTTCTCATGTAACACTGTTAATACTGCACCACCCCTTAGTTCACTCTAAAAAAGAAAAAATCGTATAATAAATCTATAATTGTCAATTATTTAGTTTTAGAAATTTTATCAGTTAGACTGAACTCGCAATCTCTAATACATTAAGAATTATACTTTACATTCAAAACATCCTCAGGAGAACTAGACAGCACTGCAGTTGATGAAATCCAAGCAAGTACAGAAGGTGGGTGAAAATTTGGAGTTATACTACTCGACGTGTCAATTATACAAATAAAAATCATAAAATTTGGTCGAGCCATTTCGAAGTCGTGAGACGCGAATTACCGAGACACAAGATTTTTATTTATTAGACAAATTATGCTAAGTAATTACTCTTGTCTCTTTTCCGATTGTTCCCTGTTGTTTATACAAAGTGATTTAAATTTAACTACGTAATAAGCTGGCCTCACTAAAGTATATCCATATTATTTTATGACACCATCGTCTATGGTAAGACTGTCTCCCTGCCCTCACATTCTTGTGCTTCAATCTGGTCTTAAAAGCCAGTCAACTTTCGCATGATGCATATCATCCCAGCTGCTAAAAGACCCCCGTTTTTGCCCAGACGCCTTTGACAAATAGCCTATCTGCTATTCTGCCAGGCAGTTCATAAAAGACAAATGATTGGCCAAAGTCACTACCATCGAGACTACTAAGTGGTTTTGCAACAGGTCTGGTGCAACTGGTTTACCTATTCCTGCTGTATAAGTGTCAGTGCTTGTCACTGTCGTGTTCCGGTTACCCTCCAGTAAGGTAGTCTGACGACTTAAACTTATGCATATGGAATTACCAACCTCCACACGGATAGCAACACACCATTAACATTTTGTTGCCTTTTTAAATTATATTTGAGTCCAGCATTGCGTAATTAAGAGTCTCCAAAATAAAATAATAGTAGCCTTATTAGCTCCAAATTAAAAATGACCTTTACACTTTGTAGTAAGAAAATATTTTTTCTAAGATAGATCTTATATATCATAGGTAATTGCGTAAAGAATTTGGCTTTTGTAGAATTTTTGATTTGTTGGTATATGGAGTAATATTTCAGGTACAAAAACAAATATAGTTAAAATTCTCTCACCTTCCCTATACTTGTCACAATGGCCGCTAACACTTGCATTGTGTGCATTGTCGGCAATACAAAATACCATAATTTTTGAAGAGTGAGGTTAGTAGTCATTTGTTCAGTTTCTAATTGTGCTATCATTGTCTGAAAATAATAAAATTTTCTTGCAACATAGGAATAATAACAATATAATATACAGGGTTACTTTTAAACATCTGTCCAAATTTTAAAATTAGGAAGTAAATTTTGAATTGAAAGTTGCATTACAATTATTACTGTAAAATTATTAAAAGATAATATAAAAATATTGCTAGCATAGTAAAAATTGCGCTTACAGGCAATCTTTCCCGGGACAATCAGAGTAAGAAAGCCATGGCACTTCCTTCCACGCTTGCTGTGGATTTTTGCAATGTTAGGGGGCTTCATTCCAACTTGATCGCCGTCCACCAAAATATCGAGACGTGGAAGCCAGCTTTGCCCTTTTTGTCTGAGACACTGATATCTTCTCCGACTGATACTTCGTACCTCTTCTATCCAGGGTACTATTTGGAACATTCTCTCAACTCGTACGTTCTCTCGCCAAGGCTGTCTTACAGAAAAAAAAGCCAATCTTCTGGGCTCATTTTTGCAGCCAACTCGACCCTGAATCACCAAGAGAACACACCGCCTACCATCCTGCAATTTTAGTTCCATGCCAGAACTTAAATTTCGGCAGTCTGCTGTGTGTAAAGCACTATTCTCGTTGGACATTCACAATTAGAGTGGGCCTGATGGCATCCCTCCGATTGTGCTCAGAGTATGTGCTCCAGAATCGGCGCTAGTATTGACGCACCTATTCCGGCTTTCCTATTCACTCTGCATGGTACCGAATTCATGGAAGACAGTTTTAGTGCCTCCCATCCCTAAAACGGGAGACCACTCTAATCCGTCAAACTGTCGACCAATAAACATAACCTCCTTGTTCCCCAAAATCATGGAGACGCTTATAAACTGTCAGCTCCTGAAGTATTTAGAAGAGCACCAGCTGATTAGTGACAGTCAGTATGGTTTCAATCATGACCATTCAGCTGGTTCTAGTATACCTGATGCATCAAGGGGTGGAGACAGTTGAGTCCAAGGGGGAGGCATTGGCAAATACTTAAAATATAGTGAATGCTTTTCAGGTATGGCATAAAGAGCTTCCCTCGAATTTACCTTCCTATGGTTTGGGAGAAATTATGCAAGTGGATCACCAGTTCTTTGATCTGAGCATCAAGGTCGAAGTCGACCGTGCATGATCCACTCTAAAACCTGTCAATGCTGGTGTTCTCCAAGGCTGCATGCTTGCACCGACACTGTTTCTTCTGCATATCAATGACATGTTGTGAATTAGTAACATACATTGTTATGCAAATGACATCATCTTTTCTTGTTACATAGCTCTCGGTAAATATAAGCATGTCTAAATATAAGGAACAGTTGAACATACTTGAAAACCTGTGATTTTGTATCTTCTGCACAACTACACACTAACCAACTAAAAAATTATGTCTTTGAACAATGTCTAAAATTTTCGTTTACTTATATATTTTCTCTAAGTGTGACTTAGTTAAAACATCTTTTTATTCATATACTTAAAATACCATTTGATATGTTTAGAATATATTTCATTTTCAACATAATAAAATATTAGTCACATAAATAAGGTCTTCCTTTGTTGAATCTTTTTTGTTTTAGTGGTTATTAGAGAATTTTTTTTAGATAATACATTTTTCTATTTTGTAGATATCATTAGTTGATTTAAATCCACAAAAGAACATAACACAATTGTTTTATTATGGTTGCATTAATTTACTAGGTACTTTTCCTAACTATGTAGTTACATCAGGGGTGACAGTATTTATAGAAGGAAAGAAGAAAAAATGTTTACTTGCAAGAATGTGGATGTTACAAGTATCACACATAAATGTACTGTGACACTGCGACACATTTTACTATAATATGGTGTGCAAATATTAAACATTTTCATACAATATTGGCATCAGGTAGATTTGAATGTGTAAAATTTTATATATTTACCAAACACATTTTTTTAATAAAATAAAAATTGGGGTCACATTGTGCTAATTTCAATTAGATTTCAAGTGTTTAATATATTAACAAAGAAATAGAGTTGTTAATAAAAAAAAAGAGTCATTAATTATATTTGATTAATTCAGCAAAAATATGTTTAGTATCATAATAAGTTTAACAGCACTATGTGACCTAAGCCCACATTTTAACCAAGCTGTTCCGTAATCTAAATAGTCTTTTTTTCATCAAAGAGCTTAGCTAAAGTGCAAGTTTATGACACACAAGATATACAATAATATACTATACATGTGATTAAGTAAGCCGACAATAATATTCAATAACAAATCAACAGCTTTTAAGGAGAATTTTGATACAAATTCACATCCTACCAAGATGTACAAACAGATAGTATTCATATCTTTTGGAAAAATAAAATTACTTATAATTAAGAGCTGACAATTCACAACCAAACAATGAAATAAAAAATATATTTCTAAGTGTGTGATATGTACTTACATAATAGTCTTTTAACAAAATCTCAATTGCTGCAACAAAAGCATGTATCACTTGTCCTGACCATAAATCAGAATGTTCTATGAATCTTCTCACTATTGAGTAGTTTGATGCAAGAGGTAGCATTTGTTGTACAATCTGTCTCAATGCATAATCCAAGTCATCAGAAATTAGAAATGTTCGAGGATCATAAGTTTCTTTAACAGGCTGATGTACAATAAAATTTCCTGGTACACCAGAAAATATGTATAGCAGTTCATCAATTATTATATTCTCTTGGGATGCAACAGGAATACCAGCTGAAATAATAAATTTAGAAGAGAAATTAATTGGTGCTATAATTAATAAAGAAAGTTTTACTTTTCACAATCAAGAGTTGTTTCTGGGTTATAGATTTATATGTAAATCACTTATAAATACTTAATTGTAGAATTGTGTTTTATGGGTCAATTTATTACTCTCAAGAATTGCAATGAATTGTTATGAAATTTGATTAAAACAATAATTAAATATGTTAAATTCATCTCTGTGGTGTGGTGGTCCGGTGTCAATGTTGACCACATGAAGTCCCCAGGACTTTCTTTTTCCATTCCCAAGTCAGGCAATTTAAAAATAAAAGCAATATTGCCCGTGAAAGGAAAAGTGCCCAGTTGGCGATAGGCTTGCAACCTATGACTAACTAACATTGTGGGACTAAGTAATTGTGGGTTCACTAGTTTGTACCTGACTCTTCAGAGATATGGCGTAGACATCACCACTAATCTCACCAGCCGATGGGGAATCAAACAATTACTCATTCGGATTAGATTAGAACTGAAGAAATGCATAGTCTGGAAACTGGACACTGTTCGCTGATTAAAGATTTTTATATGTAGAATCATAAATAGTTCCTTGTGAAGAGCATGTTTATCTCAAGGAGACTTACATTCCATCTACTAAGTAATCTTCACGCCCATATCCCCAAAGAGGTAGGCAGAGGCAGACACAGTGCAAGGACGATTAGCCAAAGATACTTAGTCCCACAATGTGATAGATGGTAAGCCTATTGCTAGCTGGGTGCTTATCCAATATCAGATAATGTTGTTTTTATCAGAAAAACAACAAACTGAAGAATACATTTTTGATTTGCTTAACAACAGAATCGAACCCAGGCCCTCAGGTGGTCAACACTGACACTTGACCACTAGACCACAGAGGTGACTACTCACTAATTGCTAGAAATTGTGGAAACGTAATCGCTCAGTTCGTTGAGGATGCAAACCATAATAATATGTGAATCCCAGAACGTTTCCAGAAATCTGAAGTATAAAAAAAGTCAAGCAAGCATATAAAAAACAGCATAAAATTACTTACCTAAAGGAGCAACTAATGGCATAGATTCTTTTGGAAAATCCCATGATATTGCAGGCTGTTCTTTCTGCCACTTTGGAAGGTCTAATGAATTATACCAGTTAGGCCTTAGTTTGGATTCTTTTTCTTCGAATGATTTCATTACAAGTTTTTTACTTTCATCCACTGCTTTGAGTAATTTGTCCTTAATCTGGAAATTAATTTAATTAATTTAATAAATAATCTGGAAATTAATTGACATATTTTATTAATTTTATAAATGTCCGTCTTCATGTTTGCTTAAAATTATAATTTTAAAATATATATTTTATTTAATTTATTTTTTTTTAAATAATTGGTCATTTCTGTAAGCAAAACAAAATTCTCTCTGGTTGACGTGATTTTTATGAATCGTATTTTACAAATATTGTATAAATTGTCTTTTATATTTTGTTGTGATATGTTTTTTTTGACGTCGACAAGTGTTCTTAAATGTACCTACGTCGAATAAATATTATTTGAATTTGAATTTGAATGAAAATTTACTGCATGCAGGCAGAGTAGAAATAATTTTAGAAATGGTTAAAATTTTTTACTATTCTTCAGAGTTACAAGCATATAGGTAACTTCTAGTTATACATAAATATAAAGTTGGTAAATTACTAATGTGGTTTGAATCTGAGGTTTGAAGATTTATTGAGATTTTTAGTTTTTCTGCAAAATATAAGCTTAACTGGACCCAATTTAACAATTAGTCTTACTTCAAAATGCAATACACATAATAAAATAAATTAAATGTATAAAGTATTGCCAACTGTGCTATAAATATCAGTTAAGGAGCTGCAAGTTATGTGGCTCACTTGTAGCACCAACTAATCTGCCATAAAGTATATTTACATTGCTTACAGCAAATTAACATAACCAAGATTCTTTCATTGCAGCATCACTTGTAATTATTGAAGTCAGAGCTGAAAGAAATTAAAGAAACCTACTGTGCATTTATGTAACAAGTCGGGTAGGATTCTAGTTCTATATCAACTACCCATTTTTGTAACAAGTAAGAAAAAGTCCTAGTCAACTTTATATTTGTGTTAAAAATTGATTAGCATCTAACTTGTGGCTTTTTCTAGTCATGCAATAAAATAACATAATTTACTAGTGTAAAATGTGTCATATTATTATTAATTATGGCTCGTATGCCACAGTATAGAGGTATCAGTTATACTCTATAAATAATAGCTCAACACTGCCACTAGATATACTCCATACATTTCCTACTTAATAGTAATTTATGAAGTATAGTATTGTAAATCTCCTGAACATCTCTTTATTATTTTAAGAGTAACAAATATCCATCCACGCTTTTAATTATATTGTATATGCACAGTGGTACACACAGTGGACTTAATGTATAGGATTCTCTGTTAACATAAACCAATTACTATGCGTTCCAACTGAGAATAGGACTGTCATGATGCCATATATTTCTACATTTTGCAAAAATTTCATTAGTGATGAGTATGGTGAGCAAAAAAATACTAACAAAGAAATTCATCAAAAAAAATATTGCATTCTAATTGGTATATTTTCTATGCAGGTTCCCATTCGCCCATGCGTAAGGTAGAGGTAAAGTAAGGTGTAGAAAAGAAAATATAAAAATACTATTAGATATTTATGCAATCAAAATACTTAATCAAATGTGTCTATTGGATTTTAAATCCTCTACACCGCTTATAACGAATTTGTTTCATCATCATTGGTGTATAAATCTTTTTTGTTGCAAATATTACATAAATCTGAAATTAACTTCATGTTACAAATTATGCTTATGACATTATTTAAATAGGTACACTTATGTAGTTACTTGTGGGTACATGTAGTATGATATGGAACATTAATATTATCTATACATATAATAAAATCATAGAAATATCAAAACTGTACATTGAATATTTTTTTAAAAGAATACTTGGGGCATGATCTACAATCGATATCGAAGCCAAAAATATAGTTTTTAGAATTTTTGTCTGTTTGTATGTATGTAGGGTAAACTGAAAAAGTACTGCATGGATTTACTTAAAATTTTGCGTGAATATTGCTAACAGGTCGGGTTAACATATAGGCTAGGTACATATTATTACACTATCACCTACAGGGAAGGAGCAGTGCAGAGTAAACGAAGTCAGCGCGGACAAAGTCGCAGGCAACAGCTAGTTATTATATACAATTATTTAATTGTTATTTGTTCTTCAATGAATTATCCCAATTATTTTGAATAAATATTTTTTTAACATTACTAATTTCACACTTATAATATGAAGTTGACAAGTGCGATCCTATTCTTAGTTGGAATACATAGTACATGCATTGATTTTCATAAACTTTGATATTATTAATAAAAAGTTATCTGAAGGTAATGATCATCACTGCCTATTGACAAATGAAAAATTGCCCTCTTTCATTAATTTGGTTTGAACTAAGCTCTCTATACATTTGCTATATTTTCAAGCAACACAACTAGTCTAATTGTCTAATTTTAAGCTTCAAGATTAGTATGTGGTTGTAGGTGTGGCTAAAAAGAGTTTTGGGAGATAAGGTGGCAAGAGAAAGGCCATAGCTTTACACAAAAAGGCATTATTATCGAGCTATAAAACAGTCTATCAATAAGATACAGTGTGTATACGCCAATATCTGTATAATATAGTTATTTGAAGTAAAATGACTATTAAATTATTAAAAATAGTTTTTATGTATCAATTTATTTGTTTTATATTGTGACAAATATTATTTTAAATTATGTAAGGCAAATTATCTAGTTTTATAACAAAACAACTACAAAACTATCTGAGGAACACATATTTACATTGTATGTACTTGCTAGCAAATTAAGTAAGCATAGGTATGTCTATTGTTTACCTGTGGCAAATCATCTTTCGTAATTTGGTGTTTATTGTCACCAAGAATGGGCTTAGGAGCTACTTTTGGTTTTGAGATTCTTGACTTTTTGTCATCGCAAACAAGTTTGTAAAATAAAATTATGATGTCTGACAAATTTTCAGTACTGAAAAAAAATTAAGGCGTATCTTTATATAATGACTATCATTAATATAAAAGAATATTTAACTTAAAATACACAATGTTTATGTCTTATAAAGTTATTACTTGCGATTTTTTAAGTCTTCGTATTTTTTGAGAAATGTTTTGCCATTACTTGATTTTGATGCCAATCTTTGGGCATATTCATTAATTTGCTTGGTAGATAAATTACTGTTCCCGTAATTTGGATCATTTTGCATATAATCCAATACTGTATCCACTTCTAAACTGCATCTGTAAATCCATTTTTTCAACGTTTTATCATTGACGGATTCTCAAAGAATACAACATGATATTAAATTTAATACCCACCCTAATGCATCTAAAAGCTCCTTTATGGTGCTTTGCATTTTATCTCTAGACAAAATCCAGTTTTGATACATCTAGCGGTTTAAAATTATTCCTAAAACCTTTGCGCTTCATTTGTATTTTCAATTTAGTTTGACATTTGACAAATGACAACAGTTTAAATGTTTTATATAGTGTTGGCAAAACTCGATGGACATTTGAGAAAAAATATTCGAAATAATAGACATTAGAGTTATACGAACCTTTAAAATGTTTTTTCTTTTTTTATGGTAATGTATATTTTTCATTTAAAGTTTAGTACTGTTTTCATCGTTGGTTATTGGCTCTATAACACCAATTTCTTCCTCTTCACTTCATAAAAAATTAAGCGAATCGAATTATCGGATCGAAACTTTCTATTCGGCTTTATTTTTTGGCGCTGTAGAGAGACGTTTGCTGTTTCTACATCTTTTACTGGATTTATATACTGAGAAATTGTTCGATTTAATTTTGCCCATATAAATCTTTCATCTGACATCGCATCAATGTATAATGCGATTCTCAAAGCAATATTTAGCTCGCAGCAGATATGTTTCCGAACCAACATTACTTGCAACCCTTCAACAGCTTCAGCTTCAGTAAGCTGCAGCTTACTCATTACTCATAAACTAGCAAAGCCCCTAGAAGACCCCATACCCGATGACAGTCCTTCACAGACATTTATGCCCTCTACACTAACGTGCATTTAGTTGACCAATATGGCAAATTAGCCCTTTATAGTTCCGTTTTCAAATATCTCATTTTAATATAGTGTAATATATACATATTTGGCAATATCATAAGCATTTGAGTTAAATATTTTGCTTATAACATGTCTTATTGGTAGTTCACGAATCGTTTTACACTAAAGAATAAATAGCTGCAGATCCCTATCACCACATACAACCTTATAATGATTTTCACTTGTTTCTTTCAATAAACGGGATCGTTGGAATCGGGTTTTAAATGCTTATCCAAAAAGCGGGACCCCCTTCCCGCTAGCTAACATAGTAGCACTAACTAGATTCCGAGAGTGACTACTGAGATTTCTGTTTACTGCCGCTATTGCCTGACCCAAGGATCAGGCAATAGCGGCATAAGAATAAGTTAATCGCTATAAAGAGGCAGTTAAATTCAATTAATTTAACATATATTTTCTACAGCTCTAACATACATGTTGTGTACAGATAATTCAAAACTGTCAAAAAAAAATATCCAAAAACATTTGTATTTATTCCGAAGAAAATCATTAGTAAAAGTTAGACATTAATTAGGTAATACACAAAATAATTTAGGCGAAGTTCAAATCCATTTTTTTTATAAATCCAATACATAACTTATTTAACACAAATAACTATATAATTGTTTAGATGTAATAATTGTGATTCGAATAGTACTAATACCAAATAATTCGATACTTTATATTATGCTTGTGTACATCATTGGTTTAAATAATGCAAAGCAAAAGCGTTTCTTTTATACATCAATAATTCTAATTTTACAATTGATTGTTTATTTTTGTGTCTACAATTTAATAATGCTATAAATTAATGGAAAATGCACTACAAAGATATAACTAATAATGAAATGTTTTAGCTACCTACTTAGTGTATATACCAACTGGTTTTGATGATTTACTATAGATGGTGCTACAAGGCACAAAATGAAAATAATTGCGTTATTAGTCTATGATTGTAGTTATGCAAACCCAAAACCGGAACCAACCCATAAAACTGTTGAAATTGATTTAATTGTACATACTTACAGAATCTACGAATCGACTTTCTTATACTTGTAAAATATCCAAGCTACTTGAGACAATTTGAAAATTACCAATGATATTAACTTTTAGCATATGAATAAAATTACTTTATATAAC
Organism: Apodemia mormo; assembly: GCA_036924255.1. Lineage (NCBI taxonomy): Eukaryota > Metazoa > Arthropoda > Insecta > Lepidoptera > Riodinidae > Apodemia > Apodemia mormo. Next base: position 28,439,825 of record JAUPFN010000006.1, on the reverse strand, counting down.
GGCTAATCGCTTTGAATACTCCTCTATATATATAGCTAATCGGACTATGTCGCATAATGCCTGTAAATCGTCAGCATTTTTCGAAAATTAAAACCAAGCAACTTGATTCTTGTTAAAAAATAAACAGACTATTATGATTGAGCATTTTTGCTAATTAGGAACTAGTACCTATGATGATATTTAAAAATAGATGAAAAGCAGCATAATCTATACATATAAATAAATTGAATTTGTCTGTGATTTCAAAATAATTAGGTCCTTTCGAGTGCAATATCATGTTATTTTTACGATACAAATTAGGTATTTAATAATAACAATTTTTACTGTCTGTCATTTTGTTTGTAAGGGGTGAGCTCTGGAACGGCTGGACCGACTTTTGATGAAACTTTCATTAAATAGAAGTGGAGTTTATAGAGCAAGACATAGGCTAATTTTTACCCGAGTGAGTAAAAGGAAGTAGCGATTTTGGACCACGCGAACAAAGTAGCGAGTAACAGGTAATTTTTTTTGTGTTATAGCACTCACCCCGTGCTTGGGAAAACTGGAAAAACTTTAAAAACAACAAAGAAAAATATCGACACGCACCTGCGACTGTCTCCCTAAAGCCGGGACGCTCATCCATTGAGCTAGTGTCGACAGGTTTGACGTGGCGAAATTCTTCGAGACAGTCGCAGGTAAAATAGTAGGCGTTGTTTTTAAAGTTTTTCCAGTTTTCCCAAGCACGGGGTGAGTGCTATAACACAAAAATAAGGCGGGTCGTAAAAAGCGATGGATTGGCTATGCGAGTAACCACCATTCCATCGTGGCTACTAGGACGGTAGAGTTCTGCATTGTCTCGCCCGGGTTTGGTACCACCGCCTTACCTATTCCTGCCGCAATAGCGTCAGTGCTTGTCGCTGTCGTGTTCCTGTTTGTGGGGTAACGTAGCCGGTAAACTTATGCATGTGGCATTAAACCTGGCCACAAGACAGCAATGTATCATTACCATCTTTGGTGTCTATAGGCGATGGTTTACTCTTTCCATCAGGAGACCCATCTGCTTGTTTGCTATCTTATGATATAAAGAAAAAACCTTTTTAATACATTAAATTGAAATGTGTTTTTAATGACTCGCAAGTCTTTAGAATAACATTGAAATACAGGTACTTAAGTCTAAATTTTTCTTATTTTTCGAACACCGTTTCAGCCCTCTACACAACTTAGCAAGTACATCTTGGATGTTCGCGTGTTCGACGTAGGTTTTACGATACGACCTACATTGAAATACTTGTCTATTTCACACACTCTTTCACATATTTCACATTTCAGAAAATAAATTATGTGTAAGGACTTTTAAATTTTAATCTATTTAGCCGCTGTGTACCTACATATTTGTTATTCCGGCAGACTCCCAAAACTTTTACAAAAAGTAATATTAATGTAGTTGTTAAAGATGATATACCTAGTAGGCTACTCGGGTTTTATGGTGAAGTTGACTTTGAGGTAAAAATGAACGAACGAAGCAAATAACTGTCGGGTAATTAACTCATTGTGTTGGTTATTCGGGAGATATATAAAGGGGGATATGGCTAAAGATACCCGCTACTGCTATTATAGTAACTAGAAGGGAAGTTCGGCATCACTGCGGACTGCCTTTACCGATCTCTGCCGCAATAATAATAATGTTTCTGAGTATCGTCACAGATTAGTAAATAGTTACTTCGTAACAGATAAATCACTCCATATAAAAAAGTCCATACCTACTTTTATAAATGCACACAGTTTCTGAAAGGTAACAGCTCCGTGTGAAAATAAAGCGTTATTACTCTAAGCTTATTATATTATCAAATATCACAATATGCTCACACGCTCGATCGTTAGTCTAGACTCTAGTGCATTGTCGTGGCCTTGTAGTTTTGAGACCGAAGTCTGGGCATGGTAGGGTTGTTTCTTACAATTAAATATTTATGTAGGTAACTAAAGTTGCGCATTTAAATTTAAAATGTTTTATCTATACATCTGAACAAAAAAATAAAATTGGAGTGTCTGTTTGTAATTAAAAAACTACTTTTTGCTAAACACACATGGACGTATACATGCTACATATATCAAAATACCATTTTTTACATTTTCTGTCTGTCCATCTGTCCGTCTGTCTGTCTATTTGTTCCGGCTAATCTCTGAAACGGCTAGATCGAGTCTGACGGGACTTTAACAGACAAAAAGCTTATATAATAAGGAGTAATTTTGTCTACTTTTATTATCAAATCGTTAGTGCTTGCCCGTCGCGATTCAGCACGTAGGAAGCATTATATTATAACAACTTGGTGTTATAAGAGCCAGATTTATTTTAGGTATTTACTTTTAACAAGTGTAAGTATAATTCATGAGTATGCAAGTTTTATAAAAATCAATTAACTGTTTTTTATGTGATAAATGCATAAATAAGCAGGTAAATGCTACAACAGTCCGAAGAATACGATCAAACTGTCATACAAACTAGATTTTATTGTGTTATTATTACAACAATAGTGCCGAGTCAGTTAGCAACTATATTTTTAAACAAAAACTTGGACGAAATTTACAATATTACGAATAAAAAATATATTTATTTCCTCTATTTACGAGCGTTGTAATATTAACTCTTAAATCAAATTACAAAAACGAAACAGCTTTGACACTGCCGAAAAAAAATTAAATACAGCTTTTTAATCCACCTTGCGAACAATAACTAAAAACGTGATAACATCAAGTTACAAATACAAAAAAATTGTATTTTTTGTTCCAAAATGTACTAAGCGGTTTCTCACTGTAAATGTTGTGTCAACTTATAACAATCAATACAATTTTTTTGTATGTCGGCACTTTTGTTATAAGGGCTCGAATAAGCGCGTGAGTGGTAAAGCAAATCCATTGAATAATTTTGAAGCAGACCTTTCCAATCTTAACTGATAAGAAATCCTTTTGTGAAACCGTAGCTGAATATACCCCGGCCTTGCTCATATCCGATAGTTTTCGGAGATCAAGTCACGCCCTATTGAACCTTGATGATCCAATAACAGTATACACTTCAAAATTTATATACACACATGAGAGTAAAATAAAATCTAAACTCTAAAGGCAGACCTAAGTCCAAAGTCAAAACTTCAACACTGTCTGAGTATTCAACTCGCCCAATAGATCGGTATCGCAAACACTCAATCTGAACAAAAACATTTTCGACATAAAATCAAACTTTTATTTACAACAATAATAAAACAATTGACACTGATATATTCAAATAATAATTTAAATTTGATATTCTTTATATTGTACATGAACTATAAAGGGTAAATAATTTTTAACCTAGTAAAACTGCAGCGACTGACGTCCCATTTCCTATATCTCCGGAACCGGTCAGTGTGCTAAGTGTGAGTTTTTCTTTTCGCATTCGATCGTGGGCGCGTTTGGAGTTTACTAGGAATTTGTATGTGATTTGTACAGCGCCACCTAGTGGTAAACGTGAGAAACCAGTTTACCACTAGGTGGCGCTGTACAAATCACATACAAATTCCTAGTAAACTCGAAACGCGCTCACGATCGAATGCGAAAAGAAAAACTCACACTTAGCACTCGGATCTTGACCAAATTAAAATGGGACTACACGAGAAGTATACTCTCCCAAACTTATATACCACAAGTAAATGAATATCACATGAATATAATGAATGTTTGTCACGTGCCGATTATGAAAATTAAAAATACTGTACATTGTCAAAAATACACAATAATAAAAATCTTTGTAAAATTAATTGACGGATTTACACCATGTAAGCGTCTGTAGGCTGTAAGCGGCGACTCTTTGTTAAGTTTTTATAACAGTTCGGCAGTCCTCTGTAAAGGAATAAAAGAACATACGTTCTGTTTTGATTGTTTGATATGAAAACCATAGAATTGACACTTGAGCAAATTGCCGATTCTCCTTAAAAAAGGCATTATTAGTAGCTATTGAATACATTTTAAAAGAAATTTTTATTTATTCATTTTAGGTGTTACTCGAGTTTACATAGACTTTTTGTATTACAGTAGCAGATTTTAGTAAGATTCAAAATATTCTCACATATTTACAGGTGCAACGCATTCATGATTAGCCAATATTAAGTCCTTTGGGCAACAAATATCTAGAGGTCCTCAGGCTAGATATTTGACTATTTTGTTGTTTTTCTATTTTCGTTTCGAAGAAAAACTGAAAAATTTATTCAGAACGGATTTCAGGACCAAGGTTCGAACTCAGGACGTTAAAGTATGTTGATAATAATTATGTTGGCCCACTGGCGATAATTTTTGTTTTACAGATTTAACGAATCATATAATATAGTAAGTATATTTTTTCATACTACAAAGACTACAAAGGCTTTCATACTACAAATTTTTTTATATCTGCACTCTAAAAATTATAGCCATTTAAAAAAAAGTGAAAATCTATACTTTGTTATGATTTTTCAAGTACTATGACTGCAAAATGTTTACTTAGCTTAATTATTTTGAAGGAGATTTGTTACTGAATAATGCTAGTATAAATTACAATTCAAAATTTGAACACAACTATCTTGGTTTCAGAGGAAATATCCCTAATTTACCCAAAAATGTACTCAAAATTATCACGTCATTCAACTTTAACTGGCTGTGCTGAAAAAAATGTACTACGCTATTTCAGTACGTGGCATTAAAAGATGACGCATTTAGTGGGCTTTCTAAAATGCTATAATACTTACTACATTTTATCCTAATAATGGTATTTTTTGTTTCTAAAACAACTGGGATTTATTTATTTTTGTTTTACTTAATTTTTACAAAAAGCATAGCAAAGACTGTAAAATATGTTAATAATGTGTTGTTATTCTTGGCCTGGAGAGTAAACCTGTTTTACTTATCTTAATCAATGTTTATAGAGCACACAATATTTTATTTATACTATTCTTAATCAGATTTTTTAATGTTGACGACTTCTCATAATATTTTCCGACTCAAAATAAAAAATGACAATGTTAATAAACACCTGATTTTTATAGGACAAGTGAAAAACGGCACGTCTTTGAAATATCTTTCTGTGATGTTGGGATTCACGGGATCAGGCCATTCTTTTGTTTAAGATTTATGTATATTATATGGCGGGTCTATAAACGTTGGCTTTTATTGGCCGCGAGACATTTACTGATTAATAAAGTAGGCGGAGATGCGGAAGGAGCGTTGCCGCTTCCTAGAATAACTATACTTATCTACCGTTTTATTTTAATGTATTTTAAACAATATCAGGAACCCGACCACCTGTTGCTAGTTTAATTAATATATTCTTTGACGTTTATTTTACAACAATATTATTAATAGACTTAAAGGTTTTTTTACCCGACTAGGAGAAAGTTGGTAACATTTTTGTGTGTTTTTTGTGACAATCGGTTACCTAATGATTTATATTTTTTATCTTGATTTTCTTCCGCCGGATATTATTTGCCGTATTTCAATCCGGTATTACATAATAATTCGTAAAAAATGTTGACTTGTCAAAAGTGATTGCCCTCTGGTTAAAATTCAGCCATAGTTATACCCTAAAATTTATAATAAATAATAAAATTTTCTAACCCTTAATTATACCATATAAGCACGTGGCATTAGACCTCTCCACAAGATAGCAACGTACTATTAACGTCCTTGGTATCTATAGGCGATGCTTGACTCTTTCCATCAAAAGACCGATTAGCTTTTTTTAAAATTTATTATTGAATAAATAACAGTACATTTAACTTATATATAGTAGTATTAAAAAAGCACACACAAACACCACAAAGGTTCATATTGGGCAATACTTAAATTGGGCTTGTTTGTTATGATATAAAAAAAATATTTAATATTTTTTAACGCAGTTAAACTGAAGCAACCATCTTTCTATTTCCTATATATCCGGAACTCTGCATCAGATCTTCACTAAATTAAAATGGGACCACACGGAAAGTATACTCTCCCAAACAAAAAACTATTTTTTAAAATCGGTTCACAAATGACGGAGTTCTGAGGTAGCAAACACAAAAAAACATACAGCCGAATCGATAACCTCCTCATTATGGGAAGTCGGTTAAAAATTAGCAAATTCACATCTATTGTACAATATGGCGCTTAGTATGGCGGCACTTACCAGTGCCAGATCAAATCAGCCAGTGTCGACAATTATAATTTATAAATTAAGTCACACATGCGTACGTCCACACATAATATATATTACTAGCTGACCCTCGCAGCTTCGCCCGCGAGTATATTAATAAGTCATCCAAATAGCTTTTAATAAAAATTTCATCCCCTATTTCAGCCCACCAGGGAGTGATTTTTGAAAAAAAAATTAGCCTATGTTTGACCCCAGATCTTCAACTATATCCTTGCCAAATTTCATGAAAATCGGTCCAGCAGTTTAGCCGTGAAAGCGTGGCAGACAAATAGACAGACAGACTTTCGCATTTAAAACATTAGTATGGATGTAGCAGTATGATGCTATGCATAAATGTTTCAAATCGATAAATTTAAAAAGACACACCTTTTCATTTCATTACATTACACTCCATTTCATTAATACCTACTTTATATGAATTAGGAGTTAGGACTAGACATAGCCTGCTCGTACTTCTATAGGTATCAAATTTCGTTAAAATCCCTTTAAGCACTTCAGGGTAAAGGTAGGTAGGTATTTATTACCCACAGGTATTACCGATATACACACACAATCAAATAAAGATTATTATTATTATTATTATAAAATGGATGGACCTTTTATTTAGCATAAATCGTAATCGAAGACACTGGTTATTGAAATGTTAAAAATTAGTGTGATTACTGATTAAAGATTATTAAATCTTCCACTCTTATACGTAGTAAAGTATCCGAACCAACGAAGTATCTCGTCTTTTCTCATTTTATATTTTTTATCAAACAGAAATTTCCTTAAGCATGGTTATGTTTTACAACAATCAAGTGCGTTAAACCTTAGTCGAGCAAGGCATCCGCATAGCTGCATACCGACTCGTGCGTTTCGACATCCCATCTGAATTACAATGTATAGAATTTACAGACTTCAACCGGTCCCTCTGTGTCCGTATCCGAGCGGAATAAGAAGCAGTCTTACTGTTAACTCTATTGTTGGGGAACATAATACAAAACAATGTATTTTGCCCAATATGGAGGCGCGATTATGTCAACGAATGTGATTTGTTTTTAAACAATGGTCAATGTTCTTATCGAGAATCTTTAAAAGGCTCGAATGTAATTCGTATTCATTTCGTGCATTATTTTCACATGTATATATCCTAAAATAGTCGAAATACCTTAATCTTTAATTTAACAACTTTATTCTTTGAAACTGTTAATTTACGTTATATTTATTGATAATATTGTAAGGAATATACCACCAAGCATTTGAGTACATCTATATTAATACGTGTATTATAAATGCAAAAGTTTGGATGTTTAGATGGATATTTGTTACTCAATCACGCAAAATCTACTGAACGGATTTGAATGAAATGAAAAATTTGGCATACAAGTAGCTGATGACCTGGAATAGCACATAGGCTAATTTTTATCCCGGAAAAATTAGATGATCCCGCGGGATTCACCAAAAACGTATAATGCAGGGGGCTGCACGCTGCAGCTAGTTGATTTATATATAGTGCAGATAAATATTTTTATGGAAAATTGATTTCCTTTTCCGATTTTAGTTTAGAGTGTGATTTTGATTTTTTTAATTTTTTTTTATTATAATAAAAAATCTTATTTAATTTAAATATTAAGTACTTACTTGCTACTTTAGTTGGTCAGTTAACTAAATTCTATCTATAGAAATAAATAAAATTGTAGTTCTGTTTGTCATATTAAAATATGCGGCTTTTACTAAAGGCGTATGGATGTTTACATAGTACATATACCAAAATAAATTATTTTTTTACACTTTCTGCCTGTTTGTCTGTTTGTTCCGACTAATCTCTGAAACGTTTGGACCAATTTTGACGAGATTCACTGACAGATAGCTGACGTAATAAAAAGTAACTTAGACTACTTTTAGTTTAGAAGTATTCCATGCGGACGAAGTCAGGTGGAATGGTGATACATTACTTTTTTTTTTTCATACGCACAGGTATTTCATGTTTAAATTTTATTTAAATATTATGTCCCAAATATTAAAAAATTTTATTTTCTTAATCAACAAAATATCTCTTAGCTCACAATAATTATATAGTAGGTATATATACAAACAGTGCCGGCGTTAGGGGGGCGCGCGATGGGGTGACGGCCCGGGGCGCCAAATTTGTGGGGCGCTGAGGTCTGGGGCCTCGGCCTTATGCCTTCCGCGCTATGTACCCTCAATACTGTGCTCTATGTGCCGTGTTCATAGATCACAGTTCACAGTCGGTTAACCGACTGTGAATACGGGACTTACGTCTAAGAATTAAGAATTGTTAAATATAAGTCCGTACTTAAGTCCACGTTTTCATTGACTTATTCTGAATATGAATAAGTCAATGAAAACGTGGACGGACGACGGACCTATGCTCTGTGTTGGTGTGTGACTCTGGGCTCTAAGCTCTGTGCTCTGTGCTCTGTACTCTACACTCTACGCATATCGTTACAGTCGGTCCTCGGCCACCCTGCGTTTGCGCTTATGTTATGATTTATGATTGGTGAGATGCTTCTACCACCAACCTTACACCTTACACGCGTAGTGCATGGTGTCCTATGCTCGTGCTCGAGTGTGGCGCAAGGTTGCTGATTTGTATACTTGGTCTCTCGACTCGAGCGTCGTTAGATCACACAACGAGAAAACCGTCCACAATATTTTGACTGCTACAGAGTGTACGTTGTACGTGCACGAATTCTTTTTCTTACTGACTGTAATATCGTTCTTCAAATATCCCAAATCCTTTATTCCTATATATTTTTTTCAGGATTGTGAATTTTTCTACCGTTTTCTTAGCGGTCGTTGCCATTTTTTAGAAGTACTAGTAATAGGTTAACTACAATTGCAGGTTTTTCCTATTGATTTTTGCAACTATTCCGGTTACAGTTGCAAGTGGAGAACGCAGTTTTTCCAAATTAAAATTAATAAAAACGTATCTCCGATCAACAATCTCTCAATCGAGACTCTCTAACCTGGCTACTCTCTCGATTGAAAATGAAATCGCTGGAAAATTAGATTTTTCTAATTTGATTCGTGTCTTTGCTGACAAAAAAGCCCGAAAAGTTAAATTTTAATGAAGAAAATCAGTAAGTTTTACTGAAAAAATTTAAGAACATTAATCAAAAAATAACAAAATGTTCAACCAAAATAAAAAGTAGTAAAAAATATAAAAAATAATAAAAAAATTAAAAAAAAATATTAAAAAAAAAACAAAAAAAATAAATAAAAAAAACAAAAAAAAGCAACAAAAAAGGAGAAGCTACAAAACTTTCTGAGTCCACGTCGTTGGCTCTGGATAACGCTAAAAGAAAGATGAAATTATTAAACTGTTGGAGTATTTGAAATACGCCTTATAATTTAAGATACAATTGAAAATTGAAATATGTAAACACACTCTATATGTATTATATTATTATTATATGATATGATTGCTCCATTCCGAATTTTGTCTCCGTCTCCGTGAGAGTTAGTATCGAGAGAGCTGCTATCTAGAGCTGAGAGAGTATGAGAGAGAGAGAAAGAGAGAGACTTCGAGCAACATCGAAGTACATCGTATCTAGTCTGATAATAATAAATATACATCACTCTATTCGTTTTTTTCATCCGCCTCCCAAATCTCAACATAAACTACGTTCACATTGGTTCAGCAAAAAATAAATACTCGATATTGATTTCCTTAAGTGGACGCCTAAATATTTTTGCCCGGGGTGTCAGTAGCCCTAACGCCGCTGCTGTATACAAAGTATAATAATAACAACGCAATTATACTAAGCATACAAATAAACTATACAAAAAATAAACGAAAACCAACAAGTAGGTACCAAAACCAATAAGCAAAAGAAAAACAAAAATGTGTTGATCGAAAGTTGAAACCACGGTTGAAACTAACGGAAAACATAATTCGTTAGTAAGCAAAAAAACATTAAATAGTGGTAAAAAATAAAGACCGGAAAATTTAAAAAATTTTTATGCGTATGCGCAGTATTTACACAAATTTTCTCAAGTATATTGTTATGTTTAATATAATATAGCAAGTGCAAGGTGTTTCTCCCGTGTTTATCTGGGCTCCTTTGAAGAATAGACCAACTACCGTTCCGCCAGGCAGCTTGTAAACGTCGACTGATTGGCTATACGTGTCACTATCATCGTGACTAGTTTCGGAACATCTCTCCCGGGTATATGGTGCCACCCTTACCTATTCCTGCCGTAACAAATGTGACGTCAGTGATGAAAAACATTAGAATAGATATCAAATAGATCATCATACTCAAATATTATCCAATTCTTACAATATTTAGACATCTCGATGTCTAGAAATCCACAACTGTGCAATTTTCGAGGCAATTTTTCCCCGCACTATTCCTCTATGGAACCAATTACCGGCAGGGGTTTTTCCAAGCGGATACGACTTAAGGCCCTTCAAGAAAAAAGCTTACTCTTTCTTAAAAGGCCGGCAATGCAACTGCAAATCTTCTGATAATGTGGTTGTCCATAGGCGGCGGTGATCACTTACCATCAGGTGAGCCTCCGTTTGCCCCCTTTTTCTATAAAAAAGGTCATAAAGGCGACCGATTGGTTATGCATGACACTGCAATCGTGACTCTAGTTGGTAGAGTTCCGCAACGACTCGCCCGGGTATTTGGCACCAGCGCCTTACCTATTCCTGCCGCAATAGCGTAAATGTTTGTCATTGTCAGTTTGAAGGGCAAAGTAGTCGGTAGACTTATTCATGTGACATTGCCATCGAGCCACACGGATAGCAACGCACCATTTACATCTTTGTTGTCTCTAGGCAGTGGTTTCTCTTTCCATCAGAAGAGCCGTCTATTGCTTTGCTGTCTCATGATATAAAAAAGAACCATCAGTTATAATTACTCATATTATATCTGGATGTAATTGTATGAAGTGCTCTTTCTGTGTTGGTCCGGGCTCCTTTTGAAGACAAAGCCATACCTTTCTGCCAGGTAGTTTGTAAAAAACTAACCATCGGCGAAACGTGTCAATACGATTGTGTCTAATAGTTGGTAGAGTTTTGCTATATTTCGTTCAGGTTTTAATACCACCTTAGCTATTTATCTCAAATTAGTGTTAGTGTTTGTTACTGCCATATTCTGGGTTGGAAGGTAAGGTAGCTGGTAAAGTAATGTAAACATCATGTCAGTCACATCTTCACTATACGCCAATTTTTTTGCTGCTTGTTTGCCATCCTACGACATAAAAAAAGATAAGGAGTGAATATCCTTTACAAGAAGGTAACCATTTGTTAGAATTTAATGTTTTTTTATAGAAGAGTAGGCAAAGTAGCAGGAGAGGCATCGGACGGTTTCCAATCTTACAATTAGAAAATCCATTTACTTGTTAGCCACTCTAACCTATGAAAATTCTGATATACGATATTTCTACAGAAAAATGTAGAGTCCAGCTTTAGTAAGTATATATTGATTGATTTTATGGAAATTATTTTATGTATGATCACCTTATTGAGATATATACATATATATATATATATATATATATATAAAGAACCGCCTCATTAGTCGAGTGGTTAGCGCACCTAGCTACGAATCGATGGGCCTTGGGTTCGATTCTCAACTGGGACAAACATTTGTGTGATGAGCATAGATGTTTGTATATATATCACTGGAAAAATCGCACAAATTGTAATTATCTATGCTTATCACAAAAATGTTTGTCCCTCTCGGGAATCGAATTCGAACTCCGTCGATTGCGTCAGGGTCGCTACTTAACCACTCGACCAACGAAGCGGTCACATTAAATATTTATTAAAATAAAATAATTAAATATACATATATTAGTAAAAAATAAAAATATATTTATAATAGTGCATGAGTGGGTACTAAAAACTATAGTAGAATTAAAATAGTTCGCAATGTTCAGCTGACTACCGAACACCAAAGACAGTGGCCGAATCGACCGAATATCGAATAGTAATCAAATATCGTGGCATTTCTAGTCTGAAGTCAAACTTAGAAGATATTTTATTGTTAATTCTATGGTCAAACTGAGTCATAGCTTTTTTAACTTCCCGCTAATAGTTACTGATTTCAACCAAACCAATCTTTCTGGTAGCTATAACAGTATTTAAGAGCTCAAAATTTTTAATACCGTTTAAGTGCCGTTCGAAAGATCAGAAACGATCATACACGATGACGACATATACGACGATAATATTAAAAATATTTTTATTTTCAAAAATAAAAATATTTTTAATATTTAATTTCTAACAAACTTTAGAACTCATTGAGCTCAAATATCTATGCTTAGGTTGTTATTCCTTTGAGCTTAAAGCTCCTCAATTTAGCGGGAAGTTTCAGGAATGGCCTGATGGGTCAACTGGTAAATAGATTTTTTAACCTATAATTTGTCTAATAGATATTATCGCTTTTAAATTATTACAATAACAGTCAGATTTTGACTAGTGGGCGATGGCTAGTTCATATTTAATCTGTATGAGATTTGTATTTAAATATAATTTCCGAAAAGACAAAAATTTACAAAAAATACCGACGCTCGTACAAGAAATGAAATATTAACTGACATATCAGTCGATTACATTTCATACATAAGATTAAGATTTTGGCACCATTATTAAATAATTCAAGGAAGTAGGTATCGATATATTTATCGTTAATCGTGAGTACACTATTAAATATCAATAAAGGAATTCACATACGCAATCCGCTTAAAGCAACTACGAAACATATAATCTGGTGACGTAATAATCTAATTATTATTTCCGCATCAAGACTGACACTATTTAATACGTCAGTAGGACCAGCTGGGTATTGCGTTAGCGGAAAGGTTACGGCACTTGTGGTTACATCAAGCGTTGCTTACCACCTTCAGTTACTCAACACGGACAGAGATAAGCTTGCGGCAATCCTAAATTTCCCGTACCGAGATGCAAGATGCAGGAAACCGTTCAATACGTAAAGCTTCCGTCGTCTTTACAAATATTTAGGTTATTAATGTCGAAGATTGTGTCATTGTATTTCATAACCGATTTCATCTTGTGAGCTGACTAGTATCTATGTAGTTATGGTATAAGCCACAAGACGCAATTTGAATTAATTTTGTTGACAATTCTATCTTTTTTTATAGAATAGCAAACAAGCACTCGGCGCTCCTAATGGGAAAGATAACCATCGCCTCACCAAAATGTTAATGGTTCGTCGGCATCCATGGGGCGAGTTTGGAATACCACATGCATAAGTTATCGGCTACCTTACCCTCCAAACTGAATTCCGTATTTCTTTGAAAATGTTATTCTCCTCTGTTGATCATAATACCGTGGATCTTGCAAATTATATAACTCTTTGTGACCTTGAACTAAAATTATTAATCATTCTTCATCACAGACCACATGAATACTTTCTTCATCCATAATTACGTAATTTAATAAATGAATCTGAGATTAACAAAGATATGAATATTCAAAACACGGAAGGACACATGTGCGCCCACTGCGACTGGACGAGTGTAGCGCATCGCATTCACCGAAATCCGCCAAGCAAGAACTCGCCTCGATGAGGCAATCTGCGCACCACCATAGTGAGCGATAATTCATTAAAATATTTCATACATATAAAATGTATGAAGGTGATCTAGGCGGAATTTTGCGATGCGGCCTGGTCCGTTGAGGTCCGTCTTATTGTGCTCGGTCATTAACACGATAAGGATAAACTCCACGTTATTGTGACAGGAACAAGGTAGTGTTAAGACACTTGTATCATTGCCTTATTTTTGTACTTAGAATCAAACCACCTATTATGTATACAACAATGATAGCTGGCTAATTAAAGGCAAGCTGATTGCTCAGCCAGAGTTGCTAAATATAAAACATCTAATAACACTTTGCCTGCCCCGACAATCGAACCCGGGACCTTATGTTTTGAGCCAAACAAACTAAGCTATAGACGAACAATTAAATGTGATATATTAATATTCTCTATTTTATTAAAAATTCGGCACACCAAGTTGCTGGTCTAAAAAATCCTTCCTATTCTGATCATATTCAATATTAATTGCAAAAAATTAAATGGAAAAATCAACGAGCTAACAAAATTTAATATATTTCCACTGGAGTTACAATTTCCGGTGTATTCGTGGAAATGACCATTTTCGCGGAATGTGTTCCGACGACGTGAATTCATGTGATATTGGTGACAGGGAGGGGAGGTGTCGCTGACCGCGTGTGTTTGACTTGCATAAAGACTATAGGCCTCTTAGGCGGTCTTTGTATTCAAGGAAGGTACGCCTTGCTAGCAAGAATGAAGCAAAATTATTGACGGTAACGTTAGTCCCCGGTACGGGGTTTTATTCGCCTAAACAAAAAAATAAATAGTCATAACACCTACGATCCTGAAGAAATCGGCAGAAATGCAACTTGTGCACTCATAATGCGGCGTCACATGATATGATCATAGGTAAACAATATTCTTAATAGGGTAATTTCCTAGTGCACGCAATGTTAAACAAAAATTGTCAAGTTCAAGTCGAAATTGCATACGTAGGATTTAATACCACACATCTTTGGACTCCCTCTGTGGTCTAGTAGTCCAGCGTTGGCGTTGACCACATGAGGTCCCGGGTTCGATTCCCGGGTCGGTTACATTAAAAAAAAGTGTTTTTTCAGTTTTCTGAGAAACACAATGTTGCCCGGGATTGGAAAGTGCCCTGTTGGCGATAGGCTTACCACCTATCACATTTGAGGGACCAAGTATCTTCGGCTAATCGTGGGTGCACTATTTGTACCTCTGCCTATTCCTTCGGGGATATGGGCGTGAAGATACTTTGGATCTAACTTTTTTACTTTTTTTATTATTTGTGATGATAGTGACCCCAGTGCATTCTGTGCCTGTGTCAAATTTAAGCTTTGCCAGGCAAACGGTAAGCGGAGGCATGTTAATAAATTTCCTTTTGTCCTTCTTAGAGTACGGTACCCTAATAAAATGTTAAGAATGAATTTGATCATTGCAATATATCTATGTGTTAATATTATAAATCTGAAGAGTTTGTTTGTTTGTTTGGTTGAATGCGTATATCTCTGGATTTAGCAGTCAGATTTAAAAAAATATTTTTGTGTGATAGTCACATTAACGAAGAAGGCTTATAGACTAGCTTTGTACCCGACTGACCAAAATTAAGTAATTTTTGGGTCACTCGAGTGAAGTCGCGAGATACAACTGTTAATTATAGAACTTACGTATGACTTGATTACTTTATTGTAATACTAACGGGTCAGAGAATTATGGATATGTCATTTACAATTCCGAATTAAATCTAAATTCACAAATTAATTTTAACGAAGAGTAAATGGGAGGGCGGTTTATTGAATGGAATATACATGAGATTCGTAGTCATAAATAAATTATTCTACTTTTTTAGATATATAAGTCCCATTTAGGCTACTGTATGTTTAGGACACTGTTTTAATTTTTAGTCAAGGCTGCGTATAGTTTTCCAACTGCCGTTCTGCCAGGCAGGTCGTAAAAGGCGACCGATTGGCTATCGAGTCACTACCATCGTGGCTACTAGGTGGTAGAGTTCTGCATTGTCTCGCCCGGGTAATAGCGTCAGTGCTTGTCACTGTCGTGTTCCGGTTTTGAGGCCAAGGTAGCCAGTAAACTTATGCATGTGGCATTACACCTCGCCACAAGACAGCAACGCACCATTAACATCTTTGGTGTCTATAGGCGTTGGTTGACTCTTTCCATCAGGAGACCCATCTGCTTGTTTGCTATCTTATGATATATAAAAAAAAAACATTTTTTTTGTTATTAAGATAGTAAATAGATGAAGTGAAACCACATAAGTTCCTTCCTAATATTTTAGTTTAAAACCTCTTTTTTATTATTATCGATAGGGAAGCGCTTGACCATGATAGTAAGCTAAGATGCGGCCTGAGATGGAACGTACAATGAATCTGTTAATTTTAATTGTAGCAGCGAACTCATTCAATTATAACGTAGAATTTCAAATGAATATTTTGATTAAAATTTCAATTAATGTAAACAAAATTGCTATAATGTAAACAAAAAAATGTGGTAACTGGCTAAAATGTCGGCAATGCAATGGAGAGTCTTGGGTTCTAACTCCATAATCCATTCGCATTCATTATTTATAATCCTGTCTGTTAAGTTATTGTAGCTTTTCGGTGAAACTGCAGCAACTGAGTAATCGTACGATGTTTCATATTGTTGGTATATTTTCAAAAAGTGTTGCGTAGCAAGGATTATTCTCATTGTTTTATCTTTTTCGATTTATAAACACGGGACAATGACCAATAAGCTATTCATTGTATACCAATAAATTGAAGAAATTTTGCTGTTCGACTTGGAAATACCAGGTGACAGAAATAACTGTAAATGTTTTGTGCATAGTCATCGAAACAAAATAGCCCGTACCATAATGTCTTGTAAGTGGTAGAGTTCTGTAATGTCTGACGCGGGTTAGTAACAGAGTCTTTCCTATTCTTACAGCAATAATATGAGTGTAGGTCCAAAGGTGTTTCGTTTTAAAAGGTAAATTTTTGAATGTCAATAGGAGATGATTGAAGTGATGGTTATCCTTTTCTATTTAAAAAAAGTATCTTCACGCCCATATCCCCGAAGGGGTAGGCAGAGGTACAACAAGTGCACCCACGATTACCCGAAGATACTTGGTCCCACAAATGTGATAGGTGGCAAGCCTATCGCCAACCGGGCACTTTCCAATCCCGGGCAACTTTGTGTTTATCAGAAAACTGAAAAAACACTTTTTTTTATGTGCCCGACTCGGGAATCGAACCCGGGACCTCATGTGGTCAATACCAACGCTGGACCACTAGACCACAGAGGCGATAAATTTTCTATTTCTTTGCTTATACGTTTATCTATTCGTCTGTTAACCCCGACTGTCTATATATCTATGTTTGATATTACAAATGCAAACCGACTTTCGCATTTATAATATTAGCGTGGACGTGGATTTTAAATAAGATATTATAATGTTTTGCCTTATAAGATACTCGTAGCAAATAAGCGAATAACCCTACTGATGGAAAGAGACAAGACAAACATCGCCTATAGACACTAGAGATGTGAATGGTGCGTTACTATCTGTGTGGCGAGGTAATTGCCACATGCATAACTTTACTGGCTACCTTACCCTCCTTACCCTCCTTACGACAGTGACAAGCTTTGATGCTATAGTGGCAGGAATAGGTGAGGCGGTCGCACCAGACCCGAGCGAGACGTTGTTGAACTCTGCCAACGAAATTACACGTACTATAAGGTGATTAAGATTTACTAGAAATAGACATCGGACTAGAAACTATTCTCTACTAAGGTGTGTACGTTAACGTGATTGTGTGCGTCTGTATATTTCCGAGTCAAACCGAAAGAGAAGGCGTCGTATACTGTTTTAGGTGTGCATATTTATTGTCCCACTCCATCTGAATTCATCTCATTTTCTTGAAATTAAGTATCCTGGAAGTTTTATTACTAAAATATATCAAGTACACGCACACATTTTTTTTGCTTCGTTTTTTCGAAGACCCTTGAGTAACTTATCCACACTAATATTGTAGAGGTAAGATGTGATCGTTTGTTTGTAGTGGATAGACTCAAAAGTTTCTAGACAGATTTCAAAAATTCTTTCACCATTATAAAGTAAATTATTAAGTAAGATAAGATTTTACTCGACTGAGTAAAAGAAAGTAATTTGTATGGTTCACGAATCACGGGAAAGTCGCAGAGAACAGCTAGTTAGCATAAGACAGCAAACAAGCTAATGGGTCTCTTGATGGAAAGAGTCAACCATCGCCTATAGACACCAAAGATGTTAATGGTGCGTTGCTATCTTGTGGCGAGGTCTAATGCCACATGCATAAGTTTACCGGCTACCTTACCCTCCAAACCGGAACACGACAGTGACTAGCACTGACGCTATTGCGGCAGGAATAGGTAAAGCGGTGGTACCAGACCCGGGCGAGACAATGCAGAACTCTACCACCTCGTAGTCACGATGGTAGTGACTCGCATAGCCAATCGGTCGCCTTTTACGACCTGCCTGGCAGAACGGCAGTTGGTCTCTATTTTTCAAAGGAGCCCAGAACCAATCGACTAAGACCTTTACAATTATGTAGCAGTAATGAGGTATGAACATAAACACAGAACAAAGTACAAGCGTAGTGTTGTACCGGCTATCAGTATGGTAGGGATGGCATTTCCTGCTGGCCGCGTTCATCGCTATGGTAATTTAATTGTATAATTTGACTTGACGTTGGCGACTGTAATCGTCTACCAATCAGAATAGCCGGAAAAATCTAATGTTGATACACACAAAGGGTAGGTTATGATATGTATATGAGGCTTTTATCTACCTAATTGGTCAATATCTATAGGTACAGTACAAACATGTATGTAAGTACAAACTTTTACAGTTCAAGAAAAATTTTGTACATATTGAAGGGCATGATATTTAAATGTCATAAGTAAAATAAAAATAAAAATATAAGATAAAATTAACTTAACATTTTACTGGAAAGTTAGATCATCATTTAAGTAGGTACCTATGCTTTTTTCTTACATATTCGGTATCAGAATCGTGTACTGAAAACCCTCCCTCAGTAGATACGTACGATATTTTACTATAGGTACAAATAACTTGGTAGTTGGTACTTGAGAATTTAATTGATAGAAGGATTTAATTGATAGAAAAACTATTCAAAACTATTCTATCTTTTAAGTTTGACTAAACAGTACATATATCTACAAAATTTCATTGAAATCGGATCAGTAGTTTATAAATCCATCGCGGACAAACAAATAAGTTATTTAAATACCTATGTTTTTTAAATATTCGTACTGAACACCCTCTTTCAGTATGTACAATCATTCACACGTCAAACTGTATATACACATCTTTTATACGGTATGTAAAAAAACCTTGTCCGATTTGATAAATTTTCAAAATATTTGCTTGATTTAAAGGGAAGTTCGTTTAGTACTAAAATGAGACATGTGGCGCCGCTGGTTGCTACCGCAGAAGGGTCATAGTGATGGAACCAGCGGGCCAGCTTCTTGTCAGGTGACGTCATTACTGTGGAGGTTGATGACATCACACAAGGACAAGTAAGGGGAAAAGGAAGATCTTCCCAGCCAGGCAAGGTGTACTGCCTGGGGACCGAAGTTTTTTTGAAAAGCGTACAAACTTGTATATAGTGTTACAAAATAAATAATTGTGATATCGCGATTCAGGATTTCATTTTGAATTTCATTTTTCCCATTTGTTATTGATTTTTGTTCATTTTTTAATATTTTTTCTTGAAGCGTTTGTGATTGTTTGAGCCGCTACAGACACTTTGAAATACGATATTTTTTTTAATAAAAAGAATAACTTTATTTATTTTTTGACAATGTCATTGACCTACCTATTTCTTTTAGGTCCGACAGGATTTTTTACACATTGTATTTACCTAAGTTATTTTGTTTGGGTCTTTATTAATTATATAATAAATTGGTAAAGTGCGTGTCAGGCCACGCGCAATGTGGGGTTGCAAACGCGCAATGAAATGCCGAAGTTGTCCATCACAATAATGCCGACTAAAAAGAGTGCTTTTATATTTTTATACAGAGAACTTTTAAGCTATTCAACGTTAATGACAAATATATACCCGCACCTCATCCGGGATCCGCAAATTTTTGAAAGTATCGATACCTACTCGATACCAAGTATCGTATCAAAAGTATCGATACCGATAAAAGTATCGGATCAAAAGTATCGATAACACTCAGTATCGAGTACTTTTTCTTTGCATAGGGAAACGTATTACCATCTTAAAAAAGTACATTCTCAAATAAAATCATAATTAAAAATTGTTTTTTCACTTGTTTTAAGCACTTTAAAACAGATTTTACCGGCTGCAGCAGTTTTATCAACCTTTCTAAAAGTTGGCCAGACATCACTTTTCTATCGGAAGGCAGCACTTTGGTTGGCAGCAAGGCAGCACCTAGACCTTCACATTTGCACCAACAGAGTGCAATTTAATAATCAAATTGTAATAAATTTAATTTTCTTTCCGGGTTAACCTGCTTCCTACAGTCAGAGCCATATTTAAATTAATGTTACCGGAATATTAATTTAATTTGTAACTAAATTGCCTAAAGTGTATACAAATTGATACGTACTAATATGCACGTAAAAGTTATTATCATAGTAAGTACGTTTAAACTGTAAATAATATGCCACGTATTCTAAAACAATTGATATCGTTCATAACCACTTTCGGGGATTCTTCTCCTAGTATAGAGAATCTAGATCAATAATTCTGAAGAGTAAAAAGTATCGAGTACATCCGAAAGTATCGATACTTGTAAAGTATCGCAACAAAAGTATGGAGTACGAAAATACTAGGTATCGCATATCCTTAAGTAGTATCGATACTTTTTGCGGATCCCTACCCGCACCACGGGTTCACCGCTTATAAAATCTTCTCTAAGTACATTTTATAAGTTGGTCGACTATTACTTAAAAACGACACACGACGACAATGACGACACTTGACTCTAACAAAAATTAGCACCTAAAAGCTTAATATTTTACAAAAGAGTCCCTTAATCGAAAAGTTGTTTTCACAAACCTACAAATTTTTTAAAAATCTATCCAACGATACCCCACACAAAATATTTTTCAAGATTTTATGTCACCATTTTTTTGACGTAACTATTCGTGCCAAATTACAGCTTTCTAGTAATAAGGATCTCTGAGCTTTCATGCGGACGTGCGGTCGAACGGTCGGACGGTCGGATGGACGGACGGACAGACGGACGGAAGGACTGACATAGCGAAACTGTAAGGGTTCAAAGTTTACTTCGGAACCCAAAAAATGGGCTGAATTGAATTAAATGAAAGAACACAGGTCATTTTAATTTTGTAAAAACCTTGCGTGTCTTTTGGAGTGACGAATATTAGATAAACTAGAATAATTTTCTACGATTTTTAAATCAATTAAATAAAATATATCGCTAGGTACAATCATTTAAAAATAATTGAGACTATAATTTGATTGAATTCTATCATCATATTTAAGTGTAACAATTTTATAAAACTTTAATTACATTTTCATTAAAACAGTAATAAGTTTATATATCATAACTTTCATTATAAGTAACAAATAAAAATTCTCCATGTTTTTGTATTAAAGAATAGATAATGCTAATTTATTTTTTGTTCTTTTAAGTACCTATAAAGTGTTTATGCAAAATCTTAGCTCAGAAGTCTGTCAATCTAGCTTAGATATCTGATATTAGCAGTTTTACTGAAGACACCCAATGACAAGATAAATACCTAACCACAGACTACTAAGGAGAGAACTGATTGTTTACGTTAACCTTATCTAAACTCCAACTTTATTTAACTACTATTCCCCAAGTTAAAAAAAATATTGATTAAATGCGGATAAGTTAAGGAGTTGATAAAGAATCTTAAGGAATATATTAAACTTTAAGGTATTAACTAAAAATAACGATGTATGAAGTCTTGCCCGTGTTATTTGATGTAGAGGCACAGAATACCTAATGGTACTACTGTACACTGTAGTATGTATAATTACATAAATAAAATCTCAAGTATAAACATAAAAACTCAAAAAAATAAACCCAGACATACAAACATATATCTATTCTATACAGTCAACATAGACTACTTTCCGAAAATTGTTTTGTTCCCGTAAAATTCACAAAACTTTAATCGCGTTGCGCAGATAGCAATCAATTTTATCTCTGGTACCAATGCCTTACACATTCCTTCCGTAATTGCGTCAATGCTTGCCTCTATCATGTTGTGTCTCACTGACTATAATAGCAACGAGTCATACGGATAGCAAAGCAACATTAACATCTATGGTGTCTATAGAATAGAACAGAACAGAACAGAACAGAGCAGAGCAGGGCAGGGCAGGGCAGGGCAGGGCAGGGCAGGGCAGGGCAGGGCAGGGCAGGGCAGGGCAGGGCAGGGCAGGGCAGGGCAGGGCAGGGCAGGGCAGGGCAGGGCAGGGCAGGGCAGGGCAGGGCAGGGCAGGGCAGGGCAGGGCAGGGCAGGGCAGGGCAGGGCAGGGCAGGGCAGGGCAGGGCAGGGCAGGGCAGGGCAGGGCAGGGCAGGGCAGGGCAGGGCAGGGCAGGGCAGGGCAGGGCAGGGCAGGGCAGGGCAGGGCAGGGCAGGGCAGGGCAGGGCAGGGCAGGGCAGGGCAGGGCAGGGCAGGGCAGGGCAGGGCAGGGCAGGGCAGGGCAGGGCAGGGCAGGGCAGGGCAGGGCAGGGCAGGGCAGGGCAGGGCAGGGCAGGGCAGGGCAGGGCAGGGCAGGGCAGGGCAGGGCAGGGCAGGGCAGGGCAGGGCAGGGCAGGGCAGGGCAGGGCAGGGCAGGGCAGGGCAGGGCAGAGCAGAGCAGAGCAGAACAGAACAGAAGAGACAATCATCGTCTATATTAATGTATATTAATATATCTATATTATTATATTAATCTATATTAATATATCTATATTAAAGCCACATGCATAAATTTACCGGCTTCCTTACCCTCCAAATCGGTACATGACAGTGACAAGCACTGACGCTATTGCGGTAGGAATAGATATAAGGCGATGTTACCACACTCGGGCGAAGCAATACAGAACTTTGCCACCTAGTAGCCATGATGGTAGTTACTCGTATGCCTGCCTGGCAGAACGACAGATGGTCTATTCTTCAAAGGGAGTCCAGACCAATACGGGGATATTATATTTTATAGGATAGTATAGTTAAAAATAAACTATCGCCTATAGACACCTAAAATATTAATGGTGCGTTGCTAGTTGTGTGGCGGGGTTACAATGCCACATGCATAAGTTTACAGGCGGCCGTTCTTTCCAAAACGGAACACGACAGCGACATGCTTCGACAGTCGACACTAATGCTTCAGGAATACCGCGTTATCGGGGATGCAATACCCGGTCGAGAATATGCAGAACTTTACCACCTACTTAGCAGTCACGATTTAAAGCTCGCTTTTTGTGATATGTCAAGCAGTGAGACATTTTATCTTTTAATAGCTGACTCGGCAAACGTTGTTCTGCCAGTATTGTGTCTAATTTTTCGTTTTTTTTTTTCTACATTTTTTCACCTTTTAAACCTATCCTGAACCCCCATGAATATTTTAAAACCAAAATTAGCCAAATCGGTTCAACGGTTCTCGAGTTTTAGCGAGACTAACGAACAGGAATTGATTTTTATATATAAGAAGACAAGATAGATTCAATAATAAAATGTACAAAAAAAATTATGTCGACTTCAAAAATCAGTCAAATATACCCATATCTTAAAAACTACTAGACCGATTTTGATGAAACTTAGATTTTTCCCAATGTTGGAATATACTTACCTGATTTAAATCAAAACATACGAAACATACGAACGAGAACACGTGCTTGGATGTCTAAATAGAACATCATAGATCATCAAATATTATCAAATGACAAAAATATTACATCCATACATGTCAAACTGATAACCTCCATATTTTCGTCAGTTGAAAAGGTGTCTAGATCAACACCGGGAATGGCATTTTTTGTGTCGTAAGATAGCAAACAAGCAGATGGCTCTCCTGATGGAAAGAGAAACCTTCGCTTATAGACACCAAAGGTGTTGATGGTGCGTGGCTATCAGTGTGGCGGAATGGCAATTCCACACACATACTTAAGTCCCCCGGCTACCTTACCCTACAGACCGGAACACGATAATGACTAGCAATGACTCTATTGCGGCAGGAATAGGTAAGGCGGTGGTACCATATACATATATAGCCAATCAGTCGCCTCTTACGACCAGCCTGGCAGAACGGCAGTTGGTCTATACACACACACACATATATATATATATAAATAAAAACATAGTTAAGCTAACTTTACATGATGATATCACGGCAGTGACCCACTAGTAACTCCATTGGAGGTTTACGTATGTCCTTTTATTATACGAGAAGGCTGGTTTTCCCTACGCATCATAGATGTGTAAGCGCTAGCTCCCGGCCAATGACACCAGGACATGTGCCAAATGTGAATAATAACTATGTAGGGGACAATCACGCGTATCACTGACGAGTGAAGGGTTAGATCCTTGTTTCTCTATAGAATACAAAATATTTAGCATCTGGCCGACCACGCTCGGCTTAGAATTTATTATCTTTCAACCAACTTTCCAAAAAAGAGGAGGTTCTCAATTCGGATTTTGTGTTTTTTTTTTATTTATGTTCGGGTATAATTTCTTCATAAATACACTTATAACTATTTTGCAAAACCATTTTTTTGTTTAATAGAGTATTTATCCGATTTGGTCCAATATATGTGATATATGTGATTGTGTTCGAGAGGTACACTAGTAAGAGGTTACTGTGTTTAAATTATATCAGGCCGTATTTTATCCAAAAATATATTTAGAGTTTAGATACCAATCACCTGCTGATAAGTATGTACATGTCCTATAGCGCTATCTTACATTTAATAATTAGGTAATAGAATTTGAAAAACATGTCAACAATTTGCTTGAATAAACTACGAATAATAATTAATATCATATGCACTAAACTCTTTTCTCATAACTCTATTCCTTACTTTTAAACTTAAAAACTGCTACTCATGAAAGAAGAATCAGAGCAACAGATTAATAAATAAATTTACCAATATTTACGTAAGCAAGGGGGAGGGGGTAAGTGATTGGCTTACTTTTGCTGACATGGGGGAAGGAGGAGTCAACAACTGTAAAAAATCTGCCCACGTAATAATTGAACGGCCCCTAATTTCCTTTTACTCGGTTGATAAGAAAAACAATAGTACGGGTAAATTTAAAAAACCAATTCTTATCTAAATACAAAATTTTATCCAAATCGTTAGAGCCGTTAGGGTTATGAGTTGTCCCTATGTGACAATTATTTAAATCAGTAGATAGGTATGTGATTTGTATCTTCACCGAGAAAACACGATTTTATCAAAATAATAACGGTCGCCCCGGATATATTGCGTTAATAAGGTAATTCCTCGAACAGAACACATGTTCCAAAAAGTTTCCTCATAATACAACTTGTGATCTCTGACGCAAGAAACTTTAGACAAAGCTTGTGATTGATAGTGTGAATACATACTTATCTCAACTGTGTTAATCAATTTCTATCTTACAGGTTCTATTTTACAGGTGATTTAAATCAAACAAAATTGTTTGAAGGAAGATGGTTTTGACTTTTCTCGCAGCATGAATAAGCTGCACCATAGGGCGGTAAATTTGGAGTTATTTTTATGTCTTACTGCTGACCCGGAAAACGTTGTTCTGCCATACAAATTACTTGTATTGAATATTTTCGTACTTGTGAGGGGGGAGAGGGTGTTAATTGAGATAAAAACATTGAGATAAAAATTATTTTTAATTTGGACCAAAAAGTAGATATCTACAAAGTTTCATTGAAATCGGTTCAGTTCGGTTCAGTAGTTTTGGAGTCCATCGCGGTCAAACAACGTGACATATAATTTATATAAACATTAAGATTAGCTGTTGCCTATGTTCTCGTTACCCAAAGTAACCTGTATTACTCTGGAATAATGTAACTTTTCATAAGTGAAAGAATTTTTAAATTCGGCTTAGTAGTTTTTTTATATATTATATAGAAAAAGAGGCAAACGAGCAGGAGTCTCGGCTGATGGTAAGTGACTACCTCCGCCATGGATAGCCACAGTACCATAAGTCTTGCAGCTGCGTTGCCGGCCATTTAAGAATGAGTATGCTCTTTTCTAAGTCGTATCCGTTCGGAAAACCCCCGCCGGTAATTGATTCCATAGAAGAGTAGTGCGTGTTTTTGAGTTTATCCACTACAAATATACAAACAAAATCTTTCCGTTTTCGGGTTCCGAAATAAACTAGAATTCCTTATAGTTTCGCCATGTCCGTCCGTTCGTCTATCCGTCCGAAGCCTAGCTCAGAGATCCTTAGTACGGATAAAGCTGTACTTTAGCATGAACAGTCACGGCAACAAGGTAACTAGTAAAATGAAATCGTAAAAAATTGTTTTTAGGATAGCTCTCCTATATGTAATGTAGGGATGTGAATTGTTTTTCTCGCATACCCCATAGTCTGGGGTATGGGATTCGTTTGTGAAATATGAAGCTTTAAAGTTCTAATTTTTGTTAGAATCACGTAAGTCATGTGTCTCCCCTCTTTGCCAGCTAAACGATTGGTTCTGGGGGTGTGAAAAAATTCACGGTAGTAGTATAATGAATTTAAAAAGAAAACTATCACGGCTAAGTAGGTAGGCTCTTCAATTTTATAAGTAATAGTCGATCAACTTATAAAATTTATTTAGGGAAATTTTTACCTGCGACAACCCTGTAGTGTGGATGTATCCATCATAGGCTTTAAATAGGTTAAATATTCATAGTATGAAACAATAAAAAAATCTTCTTCTTAGTCTTCATTATTGTGATGGGCAATCACGAAACCCTACATGGCGCGTGGCTTGACATGCATTTTGCCATTATTAGTGTAGATATAAATTATTTAATACGTAAATTTTATTAGATCCGCGCAAGAAGCAATTTGCAAGCGCAAAAAATATAATTTGTTTAACACAACATATAATTTGTTTAACGTAAATTTTAGAAAAATGTTTTCATTTTTTTCAATTTTCGTAACTGTGTTTGCTTGCGGTGCGGGAATGAATGACGCTGTGACCTGTTTTACTTTAACTTAATAATAATATATTCACAACCATGTTAATTATGAGAAAAATTTAATGTAACCAGGAGCTAGGGCATAAATCATAAAATAACAATTTTGTTGACAAAAAAATGTAATTGTTATTATTGTGAACAAGGGTATAAAATTGTAGACCTATCTACGTAGGTATATGCTGCAAAGTTTATGCCAAATTTATAGCAACTGACTGACTTTAATTATATCATGGAATAGCAAATTACAATATAGATCTCCTAACGGAGAAACAAATTCTTTGCCTCTATAACAAAGTACATTGGTATCCGTGTAATGTGGTAATATTTGCATTACTTTGCACTCAATCGTCAAAATTTGGCGGAATTCCATGTGACACAAAAGTATTAATAAAAGTAATATTCATAAGTAGTGAAATATAGGTGCATTCGTAAGTATTTTTACACGATTATAAGTTTTCCAGCTATCACTAAACCGGAATATGACAAAACAAGCACCGATGATATTTCGGAAAGAAAAGTTAAGCTGGTAAAGCTAAATGACGTCGCAGGATCTACCAGAGGTTAATTAAATTACTGTAATCGTGACTGTTAGATGGTGGACTGGCTTAGTTGGCTACCTAGATAACGGTGCAATTATGAGTAGATTAGTGTAGTACAGACATGCTGACTGCGTATTGTTTTATATTATTGGTTAGCAAACAAGCAGATGGCTTACCTGAAAAAAACAACTATACTTACATGAAGAAAACAACTATTGCCTATAAACATGTGCTTAAAGTTATTAACAGATTCATCGCTCTAATCCACTGTCCATATTACGAGCTAGTCTTCTTGCTCTTCAGTCTTGCCTGGATTTGATACCAACGCCTTACTTTTTCCAGCTGTAATAGCATTAGCGTTTGTTATTATAGTATTATAACCCCCCACCCCCTGTCACCGCCCATTGATCGAGTGCTTAGTGATCCTAAATACGCAATCGAGGAGCCTCGGCTTCGACTCCCTACAAGGATTTGTGTTTTTGGGTTTGTGTTTGTATTAAATATACTTCACTATTTAAATAGGTACTTCTACATATTAGACATTAGTATCGTTGACTGATAGTTGATATTACAAGCAAATAATTCGCTCAATCTAAGTCTAAATCGATTCAAGTAATTTGTCTTGTGATCTTTATTATTATTATTATTCTGGTTCGGAAGTAAAGGGGTACTGCCAAATTGTGCATCTCCGCCATGTGGATAGCATCTTGATAACATCTTTCTTCTTATTCTGGTTTCTATAGGTGACAGTCATCCCTTTTTGTTAGGAGAATCAACTACATATTTATACGATATAAAACGGCTGTTAAACTCGTTACCCTTTCCTGACTTTGCCATGTACATGTGGACGATTATTAACAGCGATAACTATTAAATAATTTAAATATTCCATTAAAGGTCTTCAGTTACTCAAAAAAAAAAACTAAAGTACACGTAAGTGACGAGCACAATGCGGACTTGTAGTGTTTGATTATACATAGAATACAAATGATGGTATTTGGCGGTCATAGCGGTCAGAACACCGAAGCCAATTTATCGCTCGACTCTACTTGGAGACATATTGGGGACTATCATCACGTACGCATGAGAAAATCTGTTTGTAAGTTTGATATTTAAATGAGGGCTGCCACACTCACTATTCTGATATTATAATTGCAAGACTTTATATGTTTATATTAAATAATATTAAATACTAGCTGTTGCCCACGACTTCGTCCGCGCGGACTTCGTTTACTCCACACAGCACCTCCCCCGTAAGTGATAGCGTGATAATATGTAGCCTATATGTTGACCCGACCTGTTAGTAATATTCATGCAAAATTTGAAGTAAATGCAGTACTTTTTGAGTTTACCCTGGACATACATACAAACACACAGACAAACAGACAACAATTCTAAAAACTATATTTTGGCTTCGATATCGATTGTAGATCACGCCCCAAGTATTCTTTTAAAAAAATATTCAATGTACAGTTTTAACTTTCCTACGATTTTATTATATATATATATATATATATATATATATATATATATATATATATATATATATATATATATATATATATATATATATATATATATATAGATTGTATATTAAATATGTAGCAAACGCTACACAATCACAGAAACATAGTTTAACGAGTTTGGATGAAATGTGATTTGACATACGGTATATATGTATCTCCTCTCGGCACTTTATGCCTCGTACTATACCTCTGTGGAATTAATTACCGGAAGGGATGTTTCCGAAAGGATTCGACTTGGGAACCTTCAAGAAAAGAGCTTACTTATTCTTTAACGACCGGTAACAGAAGTTTTGCGGATGTCCATGGATGGTGGTGGTCAACATCCATCAGGTGCACCTCTTGTTCGTTTGCCCCCTCTACTATATAAAGAAGAATTCCAACTTCTTCAATAACTTAAGAAAGTGAAATTTGATGGACAGGCAATATTTTGTTCTAAAAAATGCACTGAACTTAATATCTGAGGTCTGAAGACTAAAATCCAATATAAACTTATCAGTAGAAGACGAAAAATGTATACAAGCGAAGTGCGAATACAAAAAATATTGATTAAAATTGGTGGCAGCCCTGGTTCGCGATGTTATTTCGATTGTTCCGGTCACACAATTTCAACGAAAACCGATCACTACATTACTCACTCAATAGTCATACGGCATATTATTTGTGGTTGTACGAGTATGTAGGTACTTGTCTATTCGTAGTAAGAACATTAAATTTTATGCGTACATACGTGTATATAATTTTTAAATAATTATCATTACGCCAGCTTACGTGCAATGTAGACAGGGAATTGAAGCTGTGAGTTAACTGAACTTCAGTAGACTTGATGTGGTACTTTAGTTCGCCAGGATTTACTAGTTTGTTAGCTAGAAAAATGATTAAATATCCCCATATTTGCCACTTTAACGGTTGTAGTTTGTTTTAAAACATAACTTAGATCAACAGTTTTACGCGCTTTTCTGTAGTACGTGGGTTTTAAGACACCAACATTAGACTCCTAACTGCTGAGATTAAGTTTTATATAAATATAAAAAAACAGTAAAAATTGGCTCGATTCGGATATCGAACCAGGTACCTCCACAAGCTGAAACAATTTAGCTAATGTTTTTTTATATCATTAGATAGCAAACAAGCAAATGACTCTCTCGTAATGGAAAGAGAAACCATCGCCTATAGCCACCAAAAATGTCAATGGTGCATTGCTATCCATATGACGTGAACATGCCACATGCAAAAGTCTACCGATTACCTTACCAGGGGCGAATAGTGAATTTGTGGGGCCCTGGGGCCTACTATTTTTTCAAATTACCATTTTGTCCAAAAACCTGTACCATCTCTCTCATACAACTCTGTACCATCCATCAGACCATCTGTCACAATATGATGGTATACCGTCTCTACTAATAGGTTATCGATTATTTACACTTCTGCCTGCTTCTTTTGGGACATGGCCGAAACCATCTATCTATATTTATTGATGTGTAATGTATGTGTAAGATATCTCTATTCCTTTCCTGCAATTTGTGGAAGTGATTATGTGAAATGCGATGGAAATGTGTACTAAGAAGCAGTGACGTAGCTATGTAAGCAAGGGCCCCAGGGCAATAATGAAACTTGGGCCCTGTTTTACTAAGCTTAATAGTTTAAAGATGTAAAACTATTTCGTCTTCTTATTTACTTAATGTCTTACTATTCACTACAAGGCGCAATTAAGAAAAGACAGAACTTAAATACATTCTGTTCAATTTGTGTAGCTAATAAATGTTTGTTGTAAACGTAGCATGGAGGCTAAGGGCCCCTTGAGGTTGAGAGCCCCGATGCACTGCTCCGGCTAATCCTCTGATAGCTACGCCACCGACAAGAATCCGGAGAAGCGCGCGCTATTTGAATTGACCAATGAGTCTGCTTTGTTTGTAATGACCAAACATCACATTCGGTGGTAGAATTGGCCAACAGATTTGCCAAACTTAGTAAAACTAAGATCTTAGTAATCTACGTTAACTGATTTTTTAATTAGGCTCAGAATTCTGTGTTGAAAGTTCCGCTGGGGTACATGTCATAAATTTACCAATGCCACCATTTTAATTACATTTTAATCACTTCAACTATGATTTTGACATTTTTAAATGACAAAAATTTTATTCCTGCATCTTAAAACTATAATTTTCGACCTCAATTATAGGTCACTTGGCCCTTTTTGAAGTATTTAAATAGAAGTGGCCATTTTAGGACCGTTTCTTGTAACTTCAATTAGAATAAATAAACAAAAAATTATTATTGCGTTAAATTTATACATTTCCACTATTTTTTATACATTTCCTTCATTTCACAATATTTTTATTACATTTCCACACTTTCACACTTAAATGAATCTTTATAAGGATATTGTATACATGGGCGTACCGAGGGGGGGGGGGGGCAGGGGGGGGCGGCTGCCCCGCCCCCCTTGGATTTTGTTAGCTCTCTACTATCTACTGTTGTAGATAAAAATATAATAAAATAAATATGTAGTCTTAAAATGTTACGGTTGCCTCCCCCCGCTGGCCCAGAACGTGGGTACGCCCATGATATGGTACAGAAGGTACTTCTATTCTATTACATATGTAGCTCCTTGCAAGGTAAAGTTTTCAGTATCATAACGCATAAGGCGAAAGATATCATTTTCCGTCAGATGAACTATCTGTTTGCTATCCCTAAAAAACATGAAAGCTTTCAGATTTGTCTTAATATTTTTGGTTGACCGCCCCGTTGCTTGGTCGAGTGTTTAGCGACCCTGACTACGCAATCGACGGGGCTGGGGTTGGATCCCGACGGGGACAAGCATTTGTGTGATGAGCGTAAAAGTTTGTATTGCTGGGTTTGGGTGTTTATTAAAATATATTCAAGTATTTATATATGTATTTCTATGTATTAATATCGTTTACTAACAACACCAACGTTTAATAACAATAATTTTCTTACTTTGGGGTTAGATCAGTAATATTTATTTATTATTTTCATATTATATATAAATCTCGTATCATATGTTTTTTGGTCATACTCCACCAAAATATGACTCGAATGATTTTAGATTTTTTTTTTATTTGGAGATATAAGGACGTCGTAAAGTATATTCCGTATCGCTAGGAGATAAGGGTGTCTCTATCTAAATATTTAGTTAAAGTTTTTGATTTGGCTTCAAAAATATCTATTTTAAATATACCGTGTTTACGCAATGCCTGCTTAGTGACTGAAAATTCAGGCTTCTTGTTTTATCCATATAATCAATTGCTGTTCGTTAGTCTCGCTAAAACTCGAGAACTGCTGAACCGATTTGGCTAATTTTGGTTTTGAATTAATTATTGAAGTCCAGGGAAGGTGTAAAAGGTGTGAAAATATAGAAAAAAAAAATAAAGAGTAGTTAAAAAGGCAAAAAAGCAGAACAATGTTTGCCGGGCCAGCTAGTATTATATATAATCATCGTCAACCGGGCACTTATCAAATCCCTGCGGGAAACGTTGTTTTTGTCAGAAAACTGAAAAAAAAAAACACATTTTTTAATTGCCCTACCCCGGGAATCGAGCCCGGGAATCGAGCCCGGGACGAACTCAGATGGTCAACACTGACAACGGACCACTAAGACCACAGAGGCGATTAAATTTTATAATATAAAAGACCCGTCAATATTATTTTGCTGCCTATAGGCTAAGGTTGTGTCTTTATATCAGAATAACGATCTGCTGGTTTTTACTATCCTATATATAAAAATATTTTTCTTTTAAGATACAGCGGTCAAATCAAAGTAAATACAGGAAGTCAAATAATTTTACATGCGTACCTTAACAAAAGGGTTTTTGTCATCGTCTCATCAAGCCGTTCTAACTGCTCCGTGATTCAAGTGGTTGAAGTCTGCGGGCATATTGTACGCGTAATGCACTCAGCTCGTTTATACGTCTTGTTGACTTTTTGTTTTGCTATAAAGATATTTCAACGGACAGCTGATATTTTTATGATCGACCAACGAAAGACGAGACGTCGGCGTATTGAACATAAAATACAAAATCATATATATACGAGTATGGAAAATTGCTGCGTCCAGTTTACCCCTCCACGATTAAAAGTTTTTGAATCATATAGATTTTTTCGCCTCGGATAGTGAGGTCCAGGGTTCGATCCCAAGATCGAGCAAAATACAGTATCTGATGAATAAGTGTAAAAGCAACTGATCTTAAAACTTAAAGACATTTCAATGCATTTTTACCTGGCGCCATAAGCTTCATGGTTTTGAAGAGAGCGTAAGCAGTAAACTAATACTACCTACTACGCCA
Source organism: Apodemia mormo (assembly GCA_036924255.1). Classification (NCBI taxonomy): domain Eukaryota; kingdom Metazoa; phylum Arthropoda; class Insecta; order Lepidoptera; family Riodinidae; genus Apodemia; species Apodemia mormo. The sequence goes on along the minus strand of JAUPFN010000006.1, from coordinate 28,406,533 downwards.
CTGATAGCAACCTACCATTAACATCTTTGGCGTCAATAGACGAATTATCTCTTTCCACCTAAAAAGCTATTTTTTAAATTATTAGCTCGCTTTTGTATATCAGCTGCTAGTTTACTATACAAGCAAATAGTTGATCTGATGGAAAGAGAAACCATCGCCTACAGAGTCCTACGTTACCTTAAAAACCGGAACACGACAATAACAAGCATTGACGCCATTGCGGCAGGAATAGGTAGGGCGTTGGTATTAAATACCCGGGCGAGACGTTGCAAAACTCTACCACCTGTTTACCATACTGTGATATAAATAGAAAATATAAAAATAAATTAATGAAAAGAATGTTAAAGGAGACCGGACTAACACAGAGAAAGCCTCAGTTCGCTATTTTCTTGGTACGTAGGTTGTGGTGAAGCTGTTGACTCTGTATGCGCCTCGTGCTTTTTGGTGCTGACTGCGTCGTTGGGTTGGAGTCTGGTCTTTGATGGCCATTCTTCGCCCATAAATAGCAGTGGTACCATATACCCGGGCGAGACGTTGCGGAACTCTTACCATACTGTGATATAGAAAATATAATAATAAAATAATGAAACGAATGTCAAAGGAGTCCAGACTAATACAGGAAAAGCATCAGTTTGCTTCATTCTTGGTACGTAGGTTGAGGCGAAGCTGTTGACTGTGTATGCGCATAGTGCCTTTTGGTGCTGACTGCGTCTTTTGGTTGGAGTCTGGTCTTTGATGGTTATTCTTCAGCCATAAACAACGGTATCATATACCCGGGCAAGACGTTTCGGAACTCTACCACCTGTTTGCTCTATTGTGATATAGAAAATATAAAAAATGAAATGAATGTCTAATCAAGTGCTTATATACGCTTTTTTATGTAATTTTAACAAATGGTAGCAGTAACAGGTTAGCGCCTGTGAACAATCAGCTGTACAAACAGTTACGTAATCTGTGACGTCAAAAGTTTTAAATATATTTCCACAAACATGTTCGAGCAAATTTATTTTAGCTCATTAATAGATTCTATTTGCTCTCAATGAGGTTCAGTGTTTCGAAACATTTTTATGGAATAATAAACTTTATTATATTTATTATCGCATTGCCGCGAAGACGGTAATCATTATAGAGGATAAATTACTTTAGAATACGCTCGCGCGATTGTGTGGATAAGATAATAAAATTTTTATTTGTGCGTCTTGTAAGAGTATTGGATGACTCAATTTGGAAAATGATGACAATAGAATATTTACAATAGTTTAATAAATTAAATTTGGTAGTATAACTAAACAATCGTTTATTCCAGCATTTCAGAAGATAGCCTCTACAAAGTAAGGATGTTCCGATTGCTAGATCATGAAAACCGTGGAGCCGGCTGCGTTATTAAAATTTTGGTGAATTTTGCGGGAACAACTCATTTTTTCGAAATAAAAAGTAGAATATCGCCTCTGTGGTCTAGTGGTCTAGTGTCAGTATATCCAATTGCAATGAAACTTTGTCAATATTTGCTCCGTGTTTATCAACTTATCGCTTGTACTTGCGGGAAGGTAATAGGTAGAGTACAATTAACTTACAACAGGTGGCGCGTAAATATTTTATGGACAGTCAGAAGGATTCTAGGATTGCCTGGTAACTCTTTCGCTACACCAGTGCATTAAAAGCTGTCTATTATGAGATAAAAGTACCTAATATTCGATGCGCGCTCTATTACAATAATACACCTACACTTCACAAAACAGGTACTTTACGCCAAAGGAAGTGAGCGGTCTCGACCTTGACATTTCCCGCCATGCAACGCTCGTAACTACGGCGGTAGGTACTAGGAAGTTAGCTGTACCTTATTTTTGCCCTGATTTAAATAACGTACCCGGCGATAAATATTGCACATCGACCTTTGGAAAGAGACAATCGGCTAATTTCGGCTTCGTAGAGCGTTATCTCTGTCGCACAAAATACAAACAGTCCGGTACCTATTAGGAGCTGTTAAAACAAGTATGATTTGCTTCTTTTGATATTTTTATTCTTTGTATAAAATACACTAATTTTTCTATAAGTGATGGCTTTAGGTTGGGGTAAAATAAAATAAAAAAACATTTTTACATTATGTTTACGTATTTAATTATTTTGGAACATTACAGCTTTAGTGTACATAATAAACACCATTATACCTATTGCTAAAATGAGACATTGCAATAAAAATAATAATAATTCTAATTCTCAATTACTTCCATTTCACTATCTGTGCTCTCAAAGAGGTCAATATCACTGTCACTATCAGCCGTATTTATTACTAATCTATCAGTGTAATTGTCTAAACTGTGTTGAATGCTTCTATATTCATTCTCACATTTGATTGCATGATCGCAAACCTTTTTCCACTCTTCAGCGCCGATCATGTTTACTTTTTCAGTCAATAATGTTTTTACTGTAGTTAAGTTCATACCCACATTTCTAGAGGCTACATAGCCTTTCAGTTGAGACCATATATTTTCAATTGGATTAAAATCCGGATGATATGGTGGCAATCGCAACACAGTGTGCCCATGTTCGGCAAGTATTTTGTCCACAGAAAACTCTGTATACCTCTCCTTGTGCTGACATATAATAGCGTAAATCTGGGTTTTTGTTAATTTTGGATCAACTGGAATTTCATGTCTGTTTAACCAGTTGATCATTTCCCGTTTAATGGTGTTTGAGTTGGGGGGTCTCTCAACATACTTGTTGTGATAGGGTGCGTTGTCGATAACTAGAACAGAATCACTGGGTATATTTAGGATTAATTGGTTAACCAGCCATTTCTCATAGTTATCGTTATTCATTTCATTGTGATAGTCACCTGTAGTGTCCGTGGATTTATACGTTAAAAAAGCACCGGGTACAAAGCCTTTTTCATTTCCCGCATGAACTATTATCAAACGTTGACCTTTTGAAATTGGCTTTTTTACTCCTTTTTTCTTATCGTCACTCCAAGATTTCCCTTTAGTGTGGGATGCATGTATATATGACTCATCCATGTAGACGATATTTTTTCCTGTTTCGCGAAATATTAAAAGACAAAGAATAAAAATATCAAAAGAAGCAAATCATACTTGTTTTAACAGCTCCTAATAGGTACCGGACTGTTTGTATTTTGTGCGACAGAGATAACGCTCTATGAAGCCGAAATTAGCCGATTGTCTCTTTCCAAAGGTCGATGTGCAATATTTATCGCCGGGTACTGTACCGAACTTTTCCTATACTCTCTTTTTTATTTATGTCATAAGAGCAATCAAGCAAATGGCTTTGCTGATGGAAAGAAAACGTAATCGCCTATAGACACCAAAGATGTTAATGGTGCATTGCTAATGGTGTGGTGGGATGGTAATGTTACATTCTTAAGTTCACCGGCTACATTAACCTTCCAAATCAGATTTCGACAGCGAAAAACACTGATGGTATTGCGGCAGGAATCCAAATCCGTGACAATATGAATATATAAGCGATTAAGCTTATCTATATCCGTATTGATCCATGTTCAATATGTTTGTGCGGGTTCCTTTTGAAAAATAGATCATCTGTCTTTCTGCTAGGTATTTCATGAAACGCGAACGATTGGCTAGACGAGTCACTACCATCATAATAAAAGGTGGTAGATTTCTGCATTATTTCGCTCGGTTCTGGTAAGTACCACCGCTTTACCTACTCCAGCAGCAATAGCATAAATGCTTGTCGTGTTCCAGATTGAAGGGTAAAATGTTTTTTTTTATATATCATGAGGTAGCAAATAAGCAGACGGGTCTCCTGATGTAAAGAGTCAACCATCGCCTATAGACGCCAAAAATTTTAATGGTGCGTTGCTATTATGTGGCGAGGTCTTATGCCACATGCATAAATTTACCGGTTACCTTACCTTCCAAACCGGAACATGACAATTACAAGCACTGACGCTATTGCGGAAAGAAGTACCAGACCCGGGCGAGACAATGCAGAACTATACCACCTAGTAGCCACGACGGTAGTGACTCGCATAGCCAATCGGTCGCCTTTTACGACCTGCCTGGCAGAACGGCAGTCGGTCTATCGGTCGCCTAGTCGGAAAGAGTTAATCATCAGTCTTATGCCACATGTATAAGTTCACCAGCTACCTTACCCTCTAAACTGGAACACGGCAGTGACAAGCACCAACGCTATTGCGGCAGGAATAGGCAAGGCGGTGGTTTTAGACGAGCGACCGACCGACGACCTGGGTGAGATAATGCGGAACTCTACCATCTAGTAAATTTATGCATGTGGCATAAAAATCCTCATGAGTCATGAATAGCTACTTAACATGAATATGTATGGCGACTGTTGGAGATAGTTGTCTCTTTTCATCATTAAGACCATCTGCTTGTTTGTTGTGATATATAAAAAAGAAACAATTTTATTATACACGTAGCAATAGCAGAGCGTTTACGTCACTCGGTATGTATCCTTTTAATTGACATCAACTTTTGGAATAAATTTAAAACATGTATTAAAATAAAACTGTGTCAAAGAGGGTATTACAAAATTTCAGAATATTTAGCAGATAGAATGATCGAGATTATTACTCCTCATACCAATTCTAATATTATAAATGCAAAAGTTTGTATGTTCGTTTAATGAGCGTCATTGATTGCATAGTCAATTTCGCTAACCCCTACCAACGGTACGATCAATACAAATAAAAAAAATGTAATATAATACATGTGATATGCATTATATTACATTTTGATACATATGAGATAGCAAACAAGCAGATAGGTCTCCTAATGTAAAGAGTCAACCATCACCTATAGACGCCAAAGATTTTAATGGTGCGTTGCCATCTTGTGGCGAGGTCTTATGCCACATGCATGAATTTACCGGCTACCTTACCTTCCAAACCGGAGCACGACAGTTACAAGCACTGACGTTATTGCGGCAAAAAGGTACCAGAACCGGGCGAGACAATGCAGAACTCTACCACCTAGTAGCCACGATGGTAGTGACTCACATAACCAATCGGTCGCCTTTTACGACCTGCCTGGCAGAACGGCAGTTGACCTATTCTTCAAAGGAGCCCGGGACCAACACGGGGATTGGATATAAGTGTCTATCGTCATGCCTACTGGGTGGCAGAGTTCCACAACTTCCCGCCCGGGTATCTCGTACCAACACCATTCCGGCTGCTATAACGTTAATAAAATATATAAATAAGTATATATAAGTATTCATGGGACAAATTACACTTACTGATCTAACGCCAAAGTAAGCAAATTATTTGCTTGTGTTATGGGTTTTAGTCAACGAGACTAATACATAGAAATACATACATAAATACAGGAATATATTTAGTAAACACTCAAACCCAGAAATACAAACATTTATGCTCATCACACAAATGCTTGTCCCCGTCGGGGATCGAACCCGAGCCCTGTCGATTGCGTAGTCAGTAGGGTGGATCGAAAAAAAAATTTTTTTTTTCTTAGCATGGGGGTAGAATTTGTAGCTTATAAAAAAAAATTTTCAAAAAAAAAAAAATTTTTTCGCAACATTTAGAGATAGCCCACTCGTTTTTTAATAAATTAATGGATCAAATGGACTTATTCTAGCGAAAAAATTTTTTTTCCGTCAAAAATCGTGGAAAACATGAAAAAATAATTGCATATGATTTTTTTTTCACTTACCTTTTACTTTAATACAGATAAAAGGGCTGCTTAATTCTTTATTTTTCGCTTAAGTTACAAAAATAATAGGAAAAATTTTTTTTTGACTTCTGATTTCCATTTGGCTTTCAAAAAGACATTCCACAGATTCTAAAACATCGTTTAAATATTTTAAAATTTTTTCGCTAGAATAAGTCCATTTGATCCATTATTTTATTAAAAAACGAGTGGGCTATCTCCAAATGTTGCGAAAAAAAATTTTTTCTTTTTTGAAAATTTTTTTTTTTATAAGCTACAAATTCTACCCCCATGCTAAGAAAAAAAAAAATTTTTTTTTCGATCCACCCTAGTACTCAGGGTCGCTAACACTCGAGCAACGAGGCGGTCAATGCTTGTCATTGTCGTGTTCCGGTTTGGAGGATAAGGTAGCCAGTACACTTATGCAAGTAGCGGTAATACCTTGCCACACGGATAGTAACGCACCATTAACCTTCGGTGTTTATAGTCAATAGTTTTCTGTTTCCATCAGAAAAGTCATCTCCTTGTTTACTATTTGATAGTATGAGAAAAAAGTGTTATTGCTACAACCCCTTGAGCAATTCTCTTGAAGCTCTCAGAATTTGATCTTCGAAGTTTGGAGTAAGGGTAAACTCTTTAAAATATTAAGCTATTATTATTGACAGCCAGCGCCAGTTGGTTAAGATTGATATAACCTCGATTCCCCCCGTAATGTTTGATAATTCTATAATTAATTTTACTCCTTCAGTAAAAGATTTAGGTAACTTTATTGACTGTAACCTTTACTGTGGTGTTCAAACTACTGAGCTGTGTCGCAGAGTTACGGGCGCATTACGATCCTTAAATCGTCTGCGGAACTTTTTACCTCTAAAAACCAAAATAGTCCTAGTTCAAACATTACTTCTGCCTATACTCGACTATGGGGTCGTCTGCTATACCAACATTTCTACTAGCCTTCTTTTGAAATTAGAGCGTCTGCTTAATCAATGCAATTTATCCGTTTTATTTTTTGCTTGCGTAAATATGATCGTATCTCATTTTCCCGTAACCAGCTTCGCTGGCTTACTTTTACTCAGCGACGTGATCTTAGGACCCTATGTACTCTTTTCACAATACTATTTAATCAACTTGCTCCTAATTACTTAAAATTTAAATTTGAATTCCTATGTACCACAATTTGGACCTTCGATCATCTGACAATCTCACTCGGTCCATCTCTTTACACCGTTCCAGGTTTGTCTCAACCATATACACAGTCCATGCTGCTCGAATACCTTAACATTACCCTACCCTTATCATTGCGTCAAGCGAATACTAAGGTCTCGTTTAAACAAAATCTAAAAATGCATCTGCTAAATTGTAGGTAGGTATTAGCATATTTTTACATCATTCCATACTTCATAGAACATTATCTAGTTAATATGTATATTTTATTTAAGTATTTGTAAGTCTGTATGTATTTATGTATGTATTTATAGGTATTTGTGTAAGTTTACGTTATGTGTATGTATTATAAATTTCAATATTAGTTTACATAGCGTATGTAGTGTAGTATATTGTTAGATTTTCTTAGGGTTACAGTACCCGGCGATAAATATTGCACATCGACCTTTGGAAAGAGACAATCGGCTAATTTCGGCTTCGTAGAGCGTTATCTCTGTCGCACAAAATACAAACAGTCCGGTACCTATTAGGAGCTGTTAAAACAAGTATGATTTGCTTCTTTTGATATTTTTATTCTTTGTATAAAATACACTAATTTTTCTATAAGTGATGGCTTTAGGTTGGGGTAAAATAAAATAAAAAAAACATTTTTACATTATGTTTACGTATTTAATTATTTTGGAACATTACAGCTTTAGTGTACATAATAAACACCATTATACCTATTGCTAAAATGAGACATTGCAATAAAAATAATAATAATTCTAATTCTCAATTACTTCCATTTTATGTTGAGAGACCCCCCAACTCAAACACCATTAAACGGGAAATGATCAACTGGTTAAACAGACATGAAATTCCAGTTGATCCAAAATTAACAAAAACCCAGATTTACGCTATTATATGTCAGCACAAGGAGAGGTATACAGAGTTTTCTGTGGACAAAATACTTGCCGAACATGGGCACACTGTGTTGCGATTGCCACCATATCATCCGGATTTTAATCCAATTGAAAATATATGGTCTCAACTGAAAGGCTATGTAGCCTCTAGAAATGTGGGTATGAACTTAACTACAGTAAAAACATTATTGACTGAAAAAGTAAACATGATCGGCGCTGAAGAGTGGAAAAAGGTTTGCGATCATGCAATCAAATGTGAGAATGAATATAGAAGCATTCAACACAGTTTAGACAATTACACTGATAGATTAGTAATAAATACGGCTGATAGTGACAGTGATATTGACCTCTTTGAGAGCACAGATAGTGAAATGGAAGTAATTGAGAATTAGAATTATTATTATTTTTATTGCAATGTCTCATTTTAGCAATAGGTATAATGGTGTTTATTATGTACACTAAAACTGTAATGTTCCAAAATAATTAAATACGTAAACATAATGTAAAAATGTTTTTTATTTTATTTTACCCCAACCTAAAGCCATCACTTATAGAAAAATTAGTGTATTTTATACAAAGAATAAAAATATCAAAAGAAGCAAATCATACTTGTTTTAACAGCTCCTAATAGGTACCGGACTGTTTGTATTTTGTGCGACAGAGATAACGCTCTACGAAGCCGAAATTAGCCGATTGTCTCTTTCCAAAGGTCGATGTGCAATATTTATCGCCGGGTACTGTACATTATATGTCACTGCAATTTAGAGTAGTAGGCCAAAATAAAGTAGGTATGCGGTGCGCATACCTACTTTCTGTTGGCCTAAAGGTCGACTGGAGGAGAATGCCATTAGGCATTAAATTCGCCTTTTTTACAAATTATTTCAAGGTGTACAATAAAGTTAAATAAAGAAATCCCTTACCGCCCGTATTTTAAGGAAATTCATACCCCAGCAGTATATCGCAGTTTAATAAAAAAAAAGAATTGAAATTTAGTGTCCCTATAATCAACGACCTCCATGTACTCAGTACATTAATAAAATCTTTGCCTAAAACAGTATATTTCATTTATTTCTACAAAAGATTCATGTTGTGATTTTAATGACAAAAACACTGGTACTGGTTTTATTATGTATATTTTCCAATTGTGTAAAGTTATATACACTCAAGGAATAGAATAGGTACGGAATTTTTATTCTCGTTTTTTCTATTCTGTATATATAAACTAGGTTCGCCTTATAACGCATCACAGACTTAAACAAGACGGACAGTTACATACATTGTACTAAATGATAAATAATATTTCGTATTCTTTAGTGGGAACTAGTACCCACTAAAGAATATATATAGTTCCATGGGGTATATTTATGTAAAGAATAACGTAATATATATAACTCAACATGTAACATTCTTTCACCATAATGGGGAAATATTGATATTGTAAAAACTGTAAAATCGAAAAAATAACATAAATTAAAAACCAAAATGTTGTTAATTTTTATTATAAAATTATGCATAAAAATGTTTTTACTGTCTCACATTTCTATCACAGATATCTAATAAAATAGAGCAGAGCTGTCCAAGCCAGATACCATTCTGGGCTAATATGAATTACCAAATATTGGGGGGCCGCAAAGGCAACTCACTTTTCAAATAGCAAAACACACAACTACAAATACACATATATATACAAGTTAATGAAAATTATTAAATAAAACATAATACCGTAAAAGACGAGCTTATCTTGTTTCTTTCATCTTACGCACATGAAGAAGACGGTAAATTTTTAAGTATGTTGCGGTGGACTAAAAACACTTCGCAGGCCGCACAATTACAAGCCTCAAGCCGCATGCGGCCCGCCGGCCGTGTGTTGGACAGCTCTGATTATAGAGTTCAATACAAATCTATAATATTGTAAGTATTGATTAATTTCCGTCGTATTTCCCTGCACGATAAGAGATTGTCAAGGTTGGTGATTAATTACCACAACGCCAAGTTTATCTTGAATGCTACGGAAATAATTTTATAAATATTTGTGTTCCTAACAAATGGTAACATTCCAGCTATTTATAAGTACTTACGACTGCACGAGTAGGTATTATACAACTGTATGTTGCCAGAATTGGGATTAATTTTTCATATTGTATAATGGATCGCGGCGTCATCCACCTGGTGTTACTGTAAAACTATTCTAAACTATTAAGAAACTCATAAAAAATTAACAAACACACACGACCCAAAAAGGGCATATCGGAAGGTCGATGATACCTATTAGAAATAAATCCATAATAATATTATAAATGCGGAAGTAACTCTGTCTTTTTTTTATATCATAAGATAGCAAACAAGCAGATGGGTCTCCTGATGGAAAGAGTCAACCATCGCCTATAGACACCAAAGATGTTAATGGTGCGTTGCTATCTTGTGGCGAGGTCTAATACCACATGCATAAGTTTATCGGCTACCTTACCCTCCAAACCGGAACACGACAGCGACAAGCACTGACGCTATTGCGGCAGGAATAGGTAAGGCGGTGGTACCAGACCCGGGTGAGACAATGCAGAACTCTACCACCTAGTAGCCACGACTCGATAACCAATCGGTCGCCTTTTACGACCTACCTGGCAGAACGGCAGTTGGCCTATTCTTCAAAGAAGGCCGAGACCAACACGGCGAAAGTTGTCTGTCTGTCTCTTCTTCACGCCTGAACCACCGAATTGGATGACATTTCGTACAAAGATAGTTTGAGACCCGGGAAAGGACATAGGATAGTTTTTATCCCGAGAATCCCACGGAAACTGGAACTATGTGGGTAAAACCCCGAGAATTTTATTTTAGACATTTTTCAACTCAGACGAAGTCGCGGGCACACCTAGTATACATATATCAAGAGTCTTCGCAACCGGCGTGTGTGTATGAAGAGAGTGATGAATGTGGAGGAAGCGAGACAAGCCTGCAAGGATCGTGATGTATGGCACTCGGTTTTCTCTACCTACCCCGTAAGGGATCTGGCGTGAAGATATGTATGTATCTATACATATAATACAATCGTAGGAAAGTTAAAACTGTACATTGAATACTTTTTTTAAAAGAATACTTGGGGCGTGATCTACAATTGATATCGAAGCCAAAAATATAGTTTTTAGAATTTTTGTCTGTTTGTCTGTATGTATGTCCGGGGTAAATTAAAAAAGTACTGCATGGATTTACTTCAAATTTTGCATGAATATTACTAATAAGTCGGGTCAACATATAGGCTACATATTATCACGCATTTTGTCTGTTTGTCTGTATGTATGTCCGGGGTAAATTAAAAAAGTACTGCATGGATTTACTTCAAATTTTGCATGAATATTACTAATAAGTCGGGTCAACATATAGGCTACATATTATCACGCTATCACCTTAGGGGGAGGGGCGGTGCGGAGTAAAAGAAGTCCGCGCGGACGAAGTCGCTGGCAACAGCTAGTATAAAAATAAAATTATTTTATTGCGGTATTTGGTATTTCACAATATGGTATTTTTCAATTTATCCCTAAATTTCCCTAAAATTTAGCAAGTATTTTGAAGCGGATTATAGAATCACTACGTCGCGAAAATGGCAATGGCACCTTTATATCGGTCATTTTACTAATGACACATTTTGTGTTGCCATAAGTAATATAGAAAAATGTAATGTAAGATGTAAAAATGTACTATAATATTTTGATCTGAAAAAAATATCTATCAACATCCACAAAATTACACACACACACATATATATAGGATTTTTGTTACTCTGTATAGTTTATTAAAAACAAGCATTAATCTGGATACGTCTTTTAAGGCAAATTCTAAGGTTGTCAGCGTAGGTTACATTTACACCCAGAAATACGAATTCATAGCACTTACCGATAAAATAAAATCAACACTAGGAGTATTTTTAAGCATTGGCTTCTTATTCGATATTATAAAATAGCATAACATGGAATTTTTCTATTTTTTCACGATATAATACTTACAATCTACATTTATCTACATTATCTTGCGTTTGAGTCGAGCATTTGCTCACTGTAGTCACCACTGGACGTCACACGTTCCACGCCCAACACTATGTATATTAATATTTGTGAAGATTGTAATTTGAACTATTTCAAAGTAATTACTTATCAAATAATGTGAATACCAAACGTAAAGCACGTCATATCTTTTATAAATTCTGGTGATATTTGGCGGAAATCCGTTACTTAAAATAGAAATTAAGATAGTTTAATTTTGCACTTTTTTTGATGCGACTTTTGAAATGTTACCAAAATAAGTAAAGCGAAGTTATAAATATCAGTTGTCTCTTTTGATATAAAGAGCAATCTCGCCTATAGACACCAAAAATGTTAATGGTGCGTTGTTGTCCGTTTGGCGGGATGGCAATGTCACCTGCGTAGCTTTACTGATTACTATACCTTTCAGACGGGGGGCTTTGACGCTACTGCAGTAGGAATAAATAGGGCGGTGGTACAAAACCTGAGCAAGACGTTGCGGAACTCTACCATTGTGTAGTCGCAATGGTAATTACATATTAGTATTTTACGAACTACCTGATAGATTGGCTAGAGGTCTATTTTTCAAAGAATGCCCGCACTAACACGGTGACCCTATTTTTGTACATCTATCGGATTCTTTACTAACCTTACGCTATAAAATCAGTTAAAGTAGGTTTCACATGAAAATAACTCGAATGGACGGTTTCATACCGTCAGATGTTTCGTCAGTACGAAGGGACAGCGTAACGACGTCGTCAATGAAGCGCGGTTCCTGAACCCTTCTTGCTGGAACACTGATTGAAGATTCAAAAATCTGTGGAATATATTATTTAATAATAAAAGTTTGTCGCATATAAACATCGTTATTTTTTAATATGATGCACTTTGTTCGCTAGTTTTAAGCTAATTCTTGGGTTATTGCATAAAACGGAAAGAAATATTAAAGAAAGTGTTTAAAAAATAAACGACGCAGAGACGAGATGCTTAATAGTTTTATATCTCTCATACTCTCTCCATATTTTTTTTTATTTGTAAAAAAATATTTTTAAGAATGGAACAATACTAATAGAATATTATGAGAAGGAAAGGCAGATATCTGACAACCCGTGGTAAAAAATGTAGGTGTTGGAACGACCCCCAATGTCATTTCATACAATGGGGTACACGAGGCAAAAAAGGCATCCCTAACTTACCTTTAGTGGAGGTATCAGAAAAATATTGTGCAATATTTTATTTTACTACTTTGGCAGCGTGTCTAATGTGCATATCCGTGCCAAATTACAGCTTTCTAGCTACTTAGTTTCTGAACTAAGCTGCGGACATACGGGACGGACGAATGGACATGGCCAAACTATAAGCGTTCCTTGCAGAAAAAAAAAACCTAAAAGTTATAAAGGGCGCTATCCTACATATAGGTAGAAACAAATAATTTTTTTTTAAATATCATCCCAACTAATATTATAAACGCGAAAATGAGTTTGTTTATTATGCTTTTACGTCTAAATCACTACACTGATTTTAAAAATATTTTACTGATAGAAAGCAAGATTATAAACGAGTAACACAGGCTGTATTTTTTTTAGTTGAAGATCCCACGAACAATACAATAATGTGGCCCATGGTATCAAAATTTGTCAATAAGTCTTTATTTGACGTGCACTGCTATTTTGTTACAATCACTACGTTTTTTGTTGTAATTTGTTAGAAAATTGAGGTTACTATGGAGATTCCTTTGTCACTTAACATATAACTATGTATAAGTATATAAAAATTGTTCTATACTGTTAATCGTCGGCACTTGGTGAAACTGCATTTTTATTTTAATTATATAACAAATGTACTAGTTTCACTATATAATTATGTTTAATATGTTTTCAAAATTTTAGGGCCTTTAGCTAAATAAGATTAACTGTTACAATGTATGTAACTGCCAATCTTGTTTAGCTAAAGTCCTGATGATGCATTAATTTATTCGCGAAAACGGTAGATTTAAAAAAAATGAAATAGAATATATAGTGAAACTAGTATAAGTGTTCTATAATTAAAATTATAAAAAATAGGCGAAACAAATTTCAAATAAGTATCTAAATGTCCAATAAACCCAATATTCAATTAAGTAGTTAGGTATTAGCTATTTCGGATGTACTTTTAAAAAATAATAACCAATAATTTTATAAACAAAAAGCAAATTAAATAACAAAAAAATTACGGTTAGTTTATATCCTAGTTTTCTTTATTTATTTAAATTATAAAAGTAAGTCTGCTATAACACCTGCATTTGCACCAACACTTAAAAGAAAAAAAAAATATCACTGACACGGTTTGAAATACTTAGAATTTTTTCAATTCCTAATTTAGTTCGAAAAAAAATTAATTAAACTAATCTCTTCTCTAACCATTTTTTGTGCTTGTGCGATGTAGTTTTCGTAGTCGGTGAAGCGTCAAGTGCGCTCGACGAACGCCTACACTTTCCCACCGAGAATAACTCACAAGGGCATCACATTATCTGATACTTGAAGCCTTACATACAAGTACAAACTTCATCACACGCACATGAAAAAAATTAAGGTACATAAGGAGATACATTGCAGCTTAAGCATGGAGTTTAGAGATAACGAAGGCCAACTTACATATATATAGCGCAAGGGACAGTGTACCGAAAAATTAAGAAAACATTCCATTTTACTAATAACATATATACTTTTTTATTAACGCCAAAGTGGTCAAAAATCTAGTGACATGTCATTTAAGTGTATAATTGAAATGACATATTTTTAGGTTTCGACGACATGTATAATAATAGATATGCCATAGGTAGGGAAAGAAAAGTGTCGCCGCGCATATGAGCAAACGCTCCTCTTACTGTCAAAAATGGCATCCATTTGTTGGCTATATTATATTGTCGAAAAATATATATAAATTATGTTGTACTGTTTTGTCGTACTGTTTGAGATTATAAGGTTTAAAAATTACCCTTGAAATGATTTTATTTCATAGGTAAGTAGGATAACTCTGTATTTCTGTGTGTAAATGCAAACTACGCTGACAAACTAAGAAATTATCTTGAAAGGCGTATCCATTTAATCCGTGGTCAAGACGGTTTTGTCTTTTGACCAAAGATCTATATCTTACTATCCACACTTGAATACTAGTAGTAGGATGTAAGTATCTGTCCAAGTAAAAAATTAGCAGTTTTGACCTTAATGTGTGTCTTGGTTTCTTCAGTACAGTATGACGCACATCCAATTACCGACTGCTTGGGTGGTATACACTACTTACATTAGAACTAATTAATTAAATGGCAACACTTACAACAGAGCTGTATTATCGTTGTGGACCTTTCAGCAGGTGATGAGTAATTTCCTACTCGTATATATTAATTATTACGGTCGTTAAAAATAATCTATACTTACATATAATAAAATCGTAGGAAAGTCAAAACTGTGCATTGAATATTTTTTAAAAGAATACTTGGGGCGTAATCTACAATCGATATCGAAGCCGAAAATATAGTTTTTAGAATTTTTGTCTGTTAGTCTGTATGTATGTCCGGGGTAAACTTAGAAAGTACTGCATGGATTTACTTAAAATTTTGCATGAATATTACTAACAGGTTGGGTCAACATATAAGCTACATATTATCACTCTATCACCTACGGAGGAGGAGCTGTGCGGAGTAAACGAAAGAGTGAAAAAGAAAAAGTCGCGAGCAACAGCTAGTAACTAAATATAAAAGTTGCCATTCCATTTTCACGTTCTAGTCATGCGGCAATTCCTTATTTTGTGGGAAATGCAAAGTTTGCGTTTTATGATTTTTTCTTATTTTTAGGCCAAGCTATGTAAAGCGCTCACTGTTCCTACACGTCGCGCCCGCTGAACTTTTGAATCAGCCGTTTATTATATGTATGAGCGGTATGTAGCTCATTATAAATTGCTTATTTTGAGTATTTTTTAAATTTTACTATTTTTTAGAATAAGCACTACAAAGTCTTAGAATAAATCGAATTATACACATTACACAGTTAAGATAAAATGACACTAATACGTATATTAATACTGTTACATAAATAATAAACACCCAAATCCAGAAATACCAGGGATATTCAAGGGAATCCCTGTGGGGAATCGAACCTGAAACCCATTGAGTCGTAGTACGGTTTGCTAACTACTCGAACGAGGCGGTCAATAAAATAATAAAATCGGGTCAGAACGCATGAATAGATAACACTTCGAAGATTTGACGCAAAAAACTCGGCGGGCTTGTCTTTTTTTCAATACCAATTTTTAATCAATTACAATAATTATTTGAGGTTAGTATGAGGAGCAATAAATCCAATGCCTTTTTATCTTTCAAGTACTTTGAATAATCTGAACACATCATATTAATTACAACATATCTGGAAGTGAATATGAATATAAATTAGATTCCGAATTAAAACGTGTATTTTATGTGTTCACGATTTCGTAATTATTACGAGTGTGATTTATTATCGATTCTTATTTCATCGCGGCTCTTGCGTGCTAATGCAACTATCATCCAAGCGTGTACAGTGAGAGTGCATTCTCGGCCATCTCACGACAATGACAGAGCATCCCCGCTTTCCAAGTTCATTGACAACGAAAGTGTCGCGTGAAAACGCGAGGCAATTAAAAAAAATACGCGTGTGATGTCGACGCGGTTTTGTGTTGCCTTTGGAGATTCTTCTCATGAACTTGAGGTATTTTGTTCTTGTGCAGTTGAATGGTTTGAAATCATATTGACATGCCAACATGTTATGGAGTGTATTCATTAATCTATATATTAATATGTGAAGCAAAAACTTTATAACTCTTTTTATAACAATTACTTCAGCGGTGAAGTAACTAGATTTTGCACTGTAAAATTTTACGTTGCAAAGGAGTGCAAAAAGCCAATATTTTTATATAATATGCATAAGAACACTTAAATTAATTAAAATAAACAATACGCACATATATTTTATACCATAAGACAGCAAATAAGCAGATGGGTCTCCTGATGGAAAGAGAAACCATCGCCTACGGACATCACATTAATAGTGCGTTACTATCAATGTGGCTGGATGGCAATGCCACATGCATAAGTCTACTGGCTACCTTGCTCTCCAAACCGGAACACGACAACAAATTCTTGCCGCTGTTGCGGCAGAAATAGTTAAGGCGAGGTATTTCGACGCGTGTCAATTCTATAGAATGTATAGGTATGTTCTGAAACCGCTGGAAAACGTGTTAATTTTCGGATAAATAAATATAGGACATCAGCTGAAAACTAAAATTTAGCAAATTCTTTTTTGTATTTATAACTAATCATATATCACCATATAAAAATCACGGGGAAGATTAGAAATATTATTATCAAATTATTTGTTTTTAATCACTGCACTAAATTTAAAATAAATATAAAATACATGAGAGCACTTTTACTAAAATAAACCTTTACTTACTGTGTGACTTAAATGTGACTTACTTTTAGCTACTACCGGATCGGAAATGTAGCCACAAACTGTAAGGATAAGGTGGAAGAAATAAATAATATGTTTAAAATAATCATTATATAAATTATGGTCGAAATTCGACCTCCAACGAATCTTTAATTCAAATGTATGTATGTAAATTAGTGTATGTAAATTAAACACAACTCAGCAATGTAAATATTCATACATAAAAAAATAAAATTATTCAGTGATTTTATTTGTAATATATAACTATATACTATTGCCACATATAATGATGAGAAAATAAATTTTTCGACATAATTGAGATGTACAATATTCTACCTGTTCTTTAGAAAAATATAGTAATTTAGGGTTTTTTTTATCTGTGTTATCATCGCAAGAATAGTAATAAAAATCGCTGGACAAATTACTCAAATCGACTTAACTCCAAACTAAAAAAAATATTAGCTTGCGATATGAATGTTAATCAACGATTGATTTGATTATTATTGTTGTTGTTACATAATATAAAATTTAGTATAATGTTTGCTGTATTGAATCATGATTTAAGAACCAATATGGAGTGATGAATTTTTTGGTAACTCTTCGACTTTAAATTAGGAATGTTACGGAAGTGGGATTATCAGAAACGGAGTCGGAAGTTTTTAAATTGATTTATCGGAATCGAATTCGGAACCGGAACTGGAATCGTAGTCGGAACCGGAATCGTAGCCGGAATCGTAATCTACATTAAAAAGATGAGACTAACGATGGTTTAGGCGCTATCCATAAATTACGTCACACGTTAAGAGGGGGGCGGTGAAATGTGTTTTATTACATTGTACGACAAGAGGTGGGGGGAAACCTTGAAGGATATGTGACATCACGTGTTAAAATATCAAAAACTTAAAATATGACTAAACTAATCTATATTAGAAGGCTTATATTGGTATGAGTCGTCCGCGAATGTAAATTGGACATAACTGCTAATTTACTTTAACTGCTTTTAAATACAATAATAATAATAAATAAATATCACCGGACAAATCACACGAATTGATCTAATCCCAAAGTAAGCAATTTATTTGCTCGTAGTAGGAATGCCAGTCAACGATACTAATACGAGTACATAGAGATACCTCAAAGGAGATACACATATAAATACATAAATATATTTAATAAACATCCAAACCCAGACCTTTATGCTCATTACACAAATGCTTGTCTCTGTCGGGAATCGAACCCGAGCCCCAGTGATGTGTAGTCAGATTCACTAACCACATGGCCAACGAGGCGGTCAAAAATACAAAATTATAAAATATCTGACATCACACCAGGAGGGAAGGGGTTTCACAAGTATAACAACTTATAACAAGATTGGGCAAAAGGGTCCAAACACCTTCAAGTTTGTGTGATGTAATTTATGGATAGCCCCCAGGAGTAGTCGTAATAAAAATTTAAAAAAAACGTAATTCTTTATCTCTATAAATACTTTATTAATAAAAGCTTAGCAGCTTTATCTCTATCCCGTCTATTTCTCGGTGAATCATGTATGAAGTCAGCGTCACTAAAGAGTTGTTCAATAGCCGCTGAACCAGGTGGACACGACAGATGTTGCAGAGCAATTGAGTAGATACAATGTCTGAAATTTTTTAACACCGATATTATAATATGTCTTCAGGAAAACAAAATCTGAAAAATCATATTAATGTTTCAATATTTGCATTAAAACAATACAATACAATCTGGGGATCTTCAAGAGAAGAGTGGAAGTTCGTTTCATCTTAAGCCTCATCTTAGCTTACCATCAGGCGAGATCGAGGTCAAGCGCTTACCTATCGATAAAAAAAATGTATGAAAATCCGAGTCAGGGTAGACCACCAGGTACCTCTAGAACTCATTACTTCTGCAAAATTTGCTGGTGTAATGCAAATTTGAAAATAAAAATAGTTTTTAAATGAATTTCCCATATCATAAGTAAGGGTCAGCCCACATTGACGCAGAGTCGAAGGCCGAAGCGAAGCGATGTGTTACCTGTTTTTAAAGCTTTAAAGTATATTTCCTCTCATGACTCATCTCTATGTCCATGTATTGTACGAAAATCATGACTAGTCTTATTATATGTAAAACAGGGGGCTTAGAAAAGTAACAAAATAAAAACGATATCAAAGTTAGAAAGGAATAAAATGTAGGTGTTGAATTGACATAAGCCCATTGATATAAAAAACCCTAGATACACAATCAGTGTCTCAAAAACGTCCTCCGAAAATGAGCGCACAATTTTAAATTGTGCCCTCATTTCAAATAGAATCACGTCGGTCGCGACACTGTCAATTTTGTTTCTTTTCGTACATTGCTTTGTAAAAACAACTATAAATCTCGCACTTAAGGTTGGATATGCAAAGACATATGTTTTTGCCATATCTATAACTACTTAAATGAAATTAGGGACACTTTTGAGTGTCAGTTTTGTTCGGGACTGTGCATCTTGGGTTTTTTATATCAATGCATAAGCCGCGCTAAATCGTCATCGTCGTCAGCATCGTTATATTCAGAGATGATGACGAATTTAGATATAATTTCAGTTCGAAGCGATTTTACTTTGTCAAAGCAACCAGATAACAAACAACATGTATAAAACTTTTTACTATTTAGTAACTAATTCTGTTGCATCCCGACGAATCTATAATGGTTATGTAAGTGTGGTGGGGCAGAGAAAGCATGGTCGGCCTTGGCAGTGAAGCGTGTGCACCCGGCCGCGACAAAATGCATCAACTACCTACCTATCTACTCAATACGTAAATGTAGTTTTTATTATTATACAATCAAAAGAAAGGTTGTGCCTTTCAAATATTGTAGTGTTTTTTAACTTCCCGTTACGTACGTATGTAGATATGGAAGTTACTGATTTTGAAAGCGAGTTTTGTAGAGATAATAAAAAAGTAAAAACGTTAGGTCTCAAAAAGGGGATCCCTAAGTAAGTATTATAAGGATTCCCTAAGTTCAATAGTAGAGAACCCTAGAAGTAAGAATCCATCTCGCACTCGACTGTTTTTTATGCAGCAGATATCTACTAGAAAAGAAGTAGATGACGATCCTTAAAAAGGGATAAAACATAAAATAAAAAAAAACATCAGAGGTGCGTTACTGTCCCCTTGGTGGGAATGTAATGTCATACACATAAGTTTAATATAATTTATACTTTCCATCGTCGGCACTTGGTGAAACTGCATCATATTGATTTTGGCAAACACTTGTACTATTTCACAAATTAATGTTTCACAACTAACATTTAATTATTGTAAAGACAACTGGTTTCGCCTATTACAGCATCATCAGGCATTTTACTTTATTTACATATTATTTGACTATTACAAATACATAGGTACGCAAAGACAACAACTAAATTTATTATTTATTACTAGCATTAAGTTGTTGTCTTGCAGGTGTATTTGTAATGTTCAAATAATATGTAAATAAACTAAAAGCCCTGATGATGCTATAATAGGCGAAATCGGTTGGCTTTATAATAATTAAATGTTAGTTGTGAAATATTAATTTGTGAAATAGTACAAGTGTTTGACAAAATCAACATAAGTTTAATCTTGGTGCTCCTGTTAGACTCAGATTATGAAGTCCCAAGTGTTGTAAGCAACACAAGTAATATTACCTAATGCGTATATTTGTGTAAGGGACGGTCTACTGAAAAATAAAGAAAACATACCGTAAGTATTCGCGTTCTAGTCATGATGGTAATTCCGCCGCGGATACCCCGAACTCATTTCACCGTACGACTAACTGGTGAATCGAGATGTGAGATGAGAGAGAAACCTCAAACGACGAGATACGCTAGGTGTGTAGGTACATAGTACATAAGTAAGTATGCCGTCGTTGGTACCATCTAGCCAATGTTGTTTCAAATTACTCGATCTCTTTTTTGTGCGGTGGTTAACAGTCTTCCCAATCTTGTTTATAAAGTGGTGTACGTATGTACATTTGCGTGCACATCTATATACCGTGTAGAGCAGAGAGAGAAGACGTCGTATAGTGAGTAAAGTATATCGCACCTTGATAACAAAAGTGGCATTATGCAAAAAACGATAATTCTCAGTTAAAACCACATCTATATTATTTGAAAGAAAGCGCTATTAATGCAAAAACCGTCGTAAAATTTTGCATGCTTTTACGATATTAACTTATTAGATATTAACTTACATCTAAGTGCGTTAAAAACTTTAACCTGAAAAATCACTATTTTTGGATATTGCCACTTTTATTTTCAAGGTGTGATATGTACGTACTGTTCAGTACTTACTCAAAGCCAAGCGTTTAACGTGTGTGTGACGTGAGTTTATTATCTAACTCCTGTTACTGTGCATTTAACTCATTCTCCCACAAGGGCGGATCCAAGGGGGATCCAAGGGGGACTGGGGGTCATGACCCCCCTGGGTAGGGGTCTAGGTATGGATTTATTAGAATTAGATAAAGATTAGAGCCTATCATGACTGTCCTTCAAATATGTGACCTCGCCTGAACCGAAGGCGCCTGGATCCGTCTGTGAATCTTCTTCTCTGAGTGTGTCGGAATTGCATTTATACTTTTTTAAATTGTACATCTAGCTTCGTGTCGTAACAATTATACTTATAAATAAACATGTCACGTGAATTAGCTGTTAACCTTATTTTGTAAGTAAGAGGTTTATACATAAAAATATATTATGTTAAACTATGTTTTTCATGGTGTACTAGGCAAGGTTCTCCAATAGTCATTAGTATTACTAGTCGTACTTGACCTAAACTCCGTCGATGTTATAAATACGCAGTTCCGTGTTTATATTTATACTTAAATATTATCTACTTCCTAATCTACTCAAATATTTAGAAATTTAGTTTTTTGACTTCCATGTTGATCTTTTTTCGTATCATTGAATAACAAACACTTATACAGATAATCGCTATTAACAAAAACATGTTAATGGTTCGTTGTAATTGGATGGTAACGCTGCTTGGATAATTTGCCGGCTACATCACTCTCTGTTGTACGTACTACGAGTATCATGTTGACTACTAAATAATAGAGTTCTGCATCATCTCGTTCGGGTTTGATATTATAATATTCTTGCCACAGTAGCTTTGCTTGCTATTTTCATGTTCCGTCAGAAGACAAAGATTGTCGGTTTGTTTGTTTGCTTTCTCTGGATTAACCAGTCGTATTAAAAAAGTCGTTTTCTGTATGATAGCCAAATTCTTAAGGAAGGCTAAAGGCTTTACCTGACTGAGCAAAAGTAAAATGTTTTACGTCACGCAAAAAGTCACTGGCGACAGCTATTAGTCACTAGAAATTTTAAGGATGCATTGACATTCATGTGGTGATGTAATGTCAAATGTATCGGCTACCTTACCTTCTAAACTGGAACACGACAGTGACATGCACTGAAGTTATTATAGGCAGTAGGTAGTAGGCTGAGGTAGATATGCGGTATTTCTAGCATCATAACAGTGCACTGTCGTAGTTATATCGGTTAAGTTTAAGATTTGAACTAGCGTTAAGCTTAAAGCGTTGCTTGGCTTTGTATTTTTTTATTCATAAGATAGCAAACAAGCAGATGGGTCTTCTGATGGAGAGTCAACCATCGCCTATAGACACCAAAGATGTTAATGGTGCGTTGCTATATTGTGGCGAGGTCTAAGCCACACGCATAAGTTTACCGGCTACCTTACCCTCCAAACCGGAACACAACAGTGACGACTACTGACGCTATTGCGGCAGGAATAGGTAAGGCGGTGGTACCAGACCCGGGCGAGATAATGCAGAACCCTATCATCTAGTAAAATTATCAAAGGGTATTATGTTATTAAACATTATTCATTTTTTGTGACTTGGGTAAAAAGTAGGTTATGTCACTCTTGGATATTTAGCTTTCGAATGGTTAAAGAATTTTTAAGATCGATCTAACAGTTTTTGAGTTTATTCGTTACAAACATACAAAAATATAAATAGCGTCTCTTTACAATGTACTCGTATTCGTATAGATTAAGCACTTTCTTGCTCCGCATAGGAACGCGTTATTAAAGTGATGGATATCCCGTATTATCCTATGCCATATAAAAAAATCAAAGCTTAGTTCGTAAGCCTCATATGCAATTTACTGATTTGTCCTTATAACAGTAGAGTCTGTTGTTGTATTTCCAAGAAAAGATAAAGCAGCTAAGCCGCTATAAGTTGATATATAGGAATAAAACCTGTAATACATCCTAGGACAATCACAGCTATAAGCTAACAGAACGAAACGACGCCTTTCAACTTTTCCGGAACTAAGAATTAGTTACTATCGATCAAAATCAAGGTTACAAAATAAATTGCCACCGAACGCCTGCCAAAAAAAATAATCGATTCGAAATCACTCATGTAAAACTAACTAGACACAAAAATCTACAGAGCCCAATGTGTTGATAAAAAATTAGTATTTAACAAGACAGGTTTTTTCAATCAACTTTAAAACATTCTTTATAATTATACGATATATTGGACGGCAAAAAAGCAAATGAATCTTGTGATGAAAAATATGTGAAATTCTTGAATTTCAGAGCATCTAAAATGTAAAGCTTATTGGCTATACAACATAGCTGCTATGGGTATATTTGAAATAAGGAATACGACATTGACATACACTGACATCATAGATGAAATACTTAAGTACTCATCTCTATCACAAAGATAGCAACGCTTCATTTTTGGTGTTTATAGGCGATGCTTATCTCTTTTCACCAGGAAATATGTACATATGGATGTATTGATGTAACAAGTAGATGGCTCTTCTAATGAAAAATAGACTTGCTGACGTTTCGTCCACCGTCCACAGTGGACGAAATGACACCTTTTCATTTTATTATTATTTTCACTGACGACTCGTCCACTATCAAATTATTGAAGCTGTTTGATACTATAATATTATGTTATTATAAGACTTTATAATTACAACTATTTGAATATTTGCTTGGCTAACAACGCAATTTGTATCACTGTTAGTCACATAAGACTATTTTTTATGCAAAAAAAAAAACACAAAAACAAACATAACGTATATTTAATATAAAAATCTAGAATAATTAGGTGATTTTTATGTATTAATTTATTTACTGTAAAATAAATAGATTTTATCTTATAAGTTAAAAATATAGAAATAGATCGCTTTATTTTGTTAAAGTTTTGTATAAGACTGTATAAAACAACTTTTTTGATTGGTGGACGAATCGTCAGTGAAAAAAATAATAAAATGAAAAGGTGTCGTTTCGTTTACTGTGGTCGAAACGTCAGCAAGCCGAAAAATAAGCAAGTTAAATATCTGATTGTCAACCAACTCTCTAAAAAGAAGAAGGTACTCATTTTTAGGGTTCCGAAATAAACTACCCTTATAGTTTCGATGTCCGTCCATCCGTCCGTCTGTCTGTAAGTCCGCACGATTGCTCAGAGATCCTTATTATTAGAAAGCTGTAATTTGGCACGAGTATACATATTAGTCACGACAGCAGTGGTAACATAAAATCTTGAAAAATACTTTTTTTTAGGGTAGCTCCCGTACATATAAAGTGGAGATGTTAATTTTATTTCTCACGTACACCACTATGTGGGGTATCGTTAGATAGGCTTTTAAAAATATTGTGGGTATTACGTTGACTAAATGACGGTCACACGTTGGTTAATAAATGTGTTTATTAAACTGTAATTTAACTGGGTTTACATTAAGCTTAAATACTAGAGATTCACGTGTATGCTGCGTGATAAAATCTGATAACGATGTTGCGATAAGATGCCGATGGTATCTGTGCGCGATAAGTGTGAGCGTGTTCTATCGCGCCTTCGTTACATCACTCCCGCCTTCGAAAAAGGTGTTATACCTTGATGCATCTGGTTGTCCCAGTGAAGCGTATGTGCCTTGAGTGCTCGGTCTGCGGTGAGTCGAGACGAGCAGAATATGCGTGGTCCTCGATGAGTCGGGACCAGCAGCATATGCGCGGTCCTCGGTGAGTCGGGACGAGCAGAATATGTGCGCTCCTCGGTGAGTCGGGACGAGCGCGCTTCGCTGTAGTTTGCGATGAGTCGGAACGAGCGGGACAGAGTTGCTGCTTGGAGATCCAGTGAACGTTGGTGGTTCGAAGTGGATTCCGGAAAGCGTAGATGAGGCGTTGCTTGTGAAGCTGGCTGATGCTGTTGGAAGCAGAAGAGGGTATCTGAAGGTGTTGATGGTCAGAAGGTTGTAGCGTGCTATGTCGTCGGTTACGGTAAGGTGGGCGTAGCGTAGATTACCGCCTTTGGCTGCGCTAATTGTCGTTTCCCGATTTCTTCCAGGAACAGGGTTGGACGCACTTCAATGCCTGACTTTTAAATTTGTTGTGATAATAACTAAGTTATTATTAGAATAAATAACCTTGTTGATGTAGCATTCTATGCGAACATGACCTAGATTAAGCATAAAATTTGCCGCGTTGCTTTTTCTTCCTATTAAGCGCATTAATTCTATTCGCATTTTTGCTAAATGCGCAGATATTTCGGTCATTGTGCTATATTCTGTGTTTTTGTTTTGAAATGGTCGCGATCTCGTTTAGCCTGTTGTTGTCGTAAATCTTATCGGCAATTTTACCCAGGTTTTCCAGAGGCAGGGTGGAATCCGTGACCGCTCAATACCGAGGTTAATGAAAGAGGATGATGGCTTCTACCTGAGCGAACCATAGGCGTGGGGATAATCTCTCCAAAAATCTGGTATTCTTGTCGTCGTGGATACCGCTGCGATTTCCATGGATGTTGCCGAACATGCTGTTGCTGAAGGGCTTCTGCATGAAGTTAGCGCTGGGGTGTTCATCTTCCTTGGTCGGTGGTCACCAATATTACGTTGACTAAATTACAGTCACATATCGGTTAATAACTGTAATTTATCTGGGTTTACATTAAGCTTAAATACTAGAGATTCACATGTATGCTGCGTGATAAAATCTGATAACGATGTTGCGATAAGATACCGATGGTATCTGTGCGTGATAAGTGCGAGCGTGTTCTATCGCGCCTTCGTTACAGTGGGTTTTTGAAAACAAGTTTTCAATTAAGAGACTCGTTTGTAAAATCAGAGTCAAGTGTCCCCTCTGCAGGCTAAACGGTTGGTTTTGAGGGTGGAAAAAAAATCATGGTAGTAGTAAATATAATGGAGTTAAAATGAAAAATATATATATATATATATATATATATATATATATATATATATATAACACATGTATACAGTATCGTTCTGTAATATTTTCTATACTTACAAATAAATAAAATTGGAGTGTCTGTTTGTAATATTAAAATAACCGCTTCTTACTAGATGCATATGGAAGTATACACGGTACACATACCAAAACAACATTTTTTACCATTTTTGTCTGTCTGTCTATCTGTCTGTCTGTCTGTCTGTTTGTTCCTGGTAATCTCAAAAATAGCTGGACCGATTTTGGACTGGCAGATAGCTGGTGTAATAAGAAGTATCTTAGGCTACTTTTATTTTTTAAGAATTCCACGCGGATGAAGTCGCGGGCACAGCTAGTTTTTAAATATATTTTAAGATAGCAAACAAGTAAATTGGTCTCCTGATGGAAAAAGTGCGTTAATGTTTTATGGCAACGCACTCTTGCCATGTACCCATGCACATGCACATGCCACATGCATATGTTTACCGGCTACCTTACCTTCCAAACCGGAACACGACAGAGACAAGCACTGACGGCTGACGCTATTGACACTATTGAGGCAAGAATAGGTAAGGCGGTGGTACCAGATCTGGGCGAGACAATGCAGAATTCTACCACCTAGCAGCCACGATAGTAGTGACTCGCATAGATAACGTACGTCGCCTTTTACGACCTACCTGGCAGAACGGCAGTTGGCTTATTCTCCAAAAGAGCCCAGACCAACACGAGCGATGTTTAGTAGGGGGGAATGATTACGCAATTTACTGTTTATATTCAAATGGGGGAATAATATTGTTTATATTTTATCACAAATAAATAATTTGATTACTCTGGGGTTATATTAATTCCTACACTTTGTCAAGTCATAATTATTTATTACTATCTATTCCTCACATTTTCATTCGCATGACACAAACACATGACTTACTTTTACAGGAAAAATCCTGTGTTACTGAGTGAAAAAGTAGCATTATAACGAGAGAATTTATGAAATCGGTCTAGTAGTTTTTTTTGTTATTACAACCAGGAGAAATTACCGTTCGTTTCAAACATAATGCTAAACTAAGGAAATTGAACTATTTCTAATATTTAGGAAACCATACGGTCACTATCAAAGCCCTTTGTTACGGATGAAGATAAATCGGACGAGTTTAGCCATTAATTTGAAATTACAACAAACATGTCAAATAACAGAAATACGTTAGATAAATCAGATGAATAACTTGATGACGGACGCAAAACATTGGGACGACCACTATTGCCAGAATTATTCCGAGAAATTAATGGCTACAGTCGGCTACAGTAAAATCCAACAATTTTAATTCGATTTTTTTTTGGAATTGTGTTTCTGGAACATTCATAGCTACGGTGGATCGTCATAAAATATTACTAATAAGACATCGTCCGTCTGTTTTCACTTTTTTATGTATTCCTATGCACAGCTCCAGTGTTTTTCTCACTCTTTTACAGTCACTGGTATAAAACTCTGGAACTCGCTCCCACATGATATCCGTAACAGTACTTCACTTTGCTCTTTTAAAAAACATTGAGACTTCGTTATTTATCGTCTAGTCAAAATAACTAGATTCGTTTTTATTTTGATTATCTGCAGGTTAGACTTAGCATCCATGAAACTAAATTATTTGTCTTTTTTATTATATAATTAATTAGTGTTAGTTTTTTGTGTTACAATTAATTTTGTGCCAGGCCAGGCCTTCACCTAGTATTCCAATAAAATGAACGAGCTAGCCCTAACTAAATTACAATAAAACCGCATTAAAATTCGTTGCGCAGTAGACTACGCAGAAAACTACGTAATAAATTACGTATCGAATTTTGATATGTTTACGGCTAAGAAGTTAAAGTGGGGAAAAAACGGACGCGACAGCGCCATTTTTTTATTATTTAGATATTTGCTTCATTTACAATGCGGTTAGTTTATCACTATTGCGTGTTGATAATCGAATGTTACCAATCTATGATACAATGTTATTACATTTGTATTTTGCGTAACTTTAACTAACGTTTGTTTTAAACTAGTTGACCTATGCACATTCACCCGTGAATAGGCCTTTTCATCACAAAAAGTTTTTGTGCGCATGCGTCAGAATCAGCCATCTTTTTCGTACTGTTTTTTGTAAACAACCATGCTAAATTGTCCGCTATCCGTGTATCAAAAATTAAAATATAAATCAAAGTTGATTAATTGTAAAAAAAGTGAAAAAAAAAATAAGTAGTAAGTCAAAATAATCGGAAAAAAATTTTTGTACTCCATTATAATTATGTTGTCTGTACGAAAAGGAACAACAAAACGGTGTTGTTATGGAGTATGTAAAAGTGATATACGATACAAATCATTTAAAACCAATAGATTCTATTTTATAAATTTTCCAAAGCCTTGTCTTGAATATCGAAAAAAAATAATCAAATCATCAAGCAAATTACACATTAAAGCATGTGTAAAATGTGCGAAATGTGAGTTATGGGTGAAAAAATGTGGCAGAAGTGACCGAGTTTTTAGATCTATTGATAATGTTACTAAGGATACTTATATTTGCTCACTACATTTTCTTGGAGAAAGTGGTCCAACTGAACAAAACCCTGATCCTTTAAGCTATCAAGAGTTTCAACATATTGATAAATCAATTAATAAGGTTTTTTGTTTTTCAAACAAATCAAATAATAATCAATTAATTGAAAAGGTGGCTAAAATCAATTTTAGCCACCTTTTCAATTGTTCACAATTATGAGCTTCAACTGAATCATAAATAAGTGAAGCACCATCGATGGTTTTTTCCAATAATTTATTTCTTTGTGGAGATAATAGTCCTTGTCCAGCCATTGTTGATTAAAACAGTACGAATTTTTTGAATTACCGCCGTTTCAACATGGCGGCTACGCATGCGCTCATCTGATGATGAAAAGGCCTATAGATTACCATGTTTCTTCTCCTTTTTCAGCCCCTTAGGGGTTGATTTTTGAAAAACAAAATTACCTATGTTCGACTCCGGATGTTCAGCTAGCTCCGTGCCAAATTAGATTAAGCGATTTAGCGATTTAGCTCAGAAAGCGAAATGGACAAATATACAAACAGATAGACAGACGGACAGATATACAAACAGATAGACAGGCATACAAACAGACAGATAGACAGACTATTGGCATTTATACTTTTAGTATGGACGTATGGATTTTGGATTATTATGTTTATAGTTTACATTTTTTTCTTGTTATAACATAGGTACTAGTTGTAACCATGACTTCATTCGCGAGACCCACCCAATTACTTCCTTTTACTTAATCAGGTAAAATTAGCCTATATCCTTATTAATAATATAAATGGGAAAGTGTGTTTGTTTGTCCGTCTTTCATCGTAAAACGGAGTGACGAATTGACGGGATTTTTAAGTTAAGATAGTTGAAGGGATGGAGAGTGACAAAGGCTACTTTTTGTCTCTTTCTAACCTCCCACTTCCTTAAAATTAATTTAACGCGAGTGATGCCGCGGGCAAAAGCTAGTTACTTTATATTGATGTTTCTTAAATCGATCTATGTGTTTTGTTTATCTATTACAAACAAACAAATCTTGCCTTTTTTACTAGCTGACGCGAGTACTTCGCCTGCGTTTAGTTTAACATGTCGTTGTCATCGTTTTTCATATAAATTTTTATCCCCTATTTCGGCTCCTTAGGTATTGTGTTTCGAAAAAAAAGTTAGCCTATGCGTCATCTCCGATCTTCAACTATCATCAAACCAAATTTCATCACAAATTTCATCAGAGGTTTAGCCGAGAAAGCGTAACAAACTCACTTTTGCATTTATAATATTAGTGTAGATAGAACTCTATCTAGATTACAGATTTGAAATTAAAACACTTTTGTACTGTCTTACAACTGACACAAGTTTTTTATTAAGTATATATCAAATCACATTATACTGGATCTTCGGGGCTCAATCTTGCCTGGCTAAATAGCCAACTGACTGTGAAACAATGACATTTTACTGAATCAGCAAGAGATAATATGTGTGTTGCTATCTGTATAAGAAACTTCATAAATACAGATTGATTGGTAAAACATTATACATATTGAATGACACGAATGGTCATAAGTTACCAATAAAAATATAACAAAATGAGAATGTTGCTTAACCACATAGTAAACCTCAACGAAATTAGTGAAGTAATATTTAAAAATTATGGTCACCGCACGATGTACTAACAAGTCTGTTTACGAGTTCAGTAAATCACTGTTTGTAAACAATGGACTTCTAAGCGCAATGCGTGGCTATCGGTATTAAACATTTTTTTGGAAAATAAGGTCATAAGTTATATTACATACTCGTTATCAGAATTAAATAGTGAACACTCTCCTTCAGTACCAGACTACCAGTCAATCTGTATAAGCTAACATCTGCCGAATAATTAAACCTCTAAACCAGAACACAACAGTGAAAAATACTTTCATTATCGCAGCGAAAATAAGTAAGGCTGTATCAAACAAAAATAGGTAAGTACCTACTAATCCTGTAGGGCTACTCTTGAAAACCGATTTCAATTTTAAATGAATATTTAATGAATTTTGAAGTATTTCGTACTCTGGACAACTATATTCAATTATTGGATTCGGCGACAGCGCCACACGGATTTTGAAAGTTTTTGGAACTACTCATTATTGCTTTTATTCGTTATTTTGTTTAAAACGGTACTTAAAAATTCCACTTGTAACACTAGCTTGACATGTAACGATGATAGCTATTTGTAATTTGGTCGTTACTATACCGAATCAATGTGAGCAATATTCGTTTCAAGAGTGCCGTTTTTTGACGATATTCGAAACTTATTGTCTTTATTAATATTGGTTAAAGATTTATATTGTTTTCAAGAGTAGGCATGCTGGTTGGGACATTCCAGAACTCTTTTACCTAGTAGTAACTACAACGATGAGAGTGATACGTTTAATCTTCGCTCACCTCATGGAAAGCAGGCTTATGAGTTGCTTGGCAGAAAGGTCTATTCTTCGAAAAGGCCCCAGACCTAGGCTTGCCAACTTTTTTTACAAAAATAAAAGTGCATTTTAATTTTTGTAAGAAAAAGGTCTGAGAAAGAAAATAAACAGTATCTTAAAAGAAATAACAATATTTTGTTTTTATATATTTGAAATACATTTTTTAACAACAAAGTGCCTATACAAAATACTGTTTTCAACATCACAAGACGTTGAAGCTTATGACGCTTTCAAAAATGATACTTAATTACAAGAAGCACATCTTGCAAGCAAGCACAAAATACTGTTTCCAGCATCACAAGATGTTCAACGTCTTGCCATGCTGTAAACAGTATTTTGTACAGGCACTTTATTTTTGTTCAACAGTAAAAAGTATAATGGAATGAAAAACATTTATTATTTGTTATCAATACATATTTTGTATTTATTTTTTAGACATATTTATGTATAAATTTTATATGTATGTACATAGAAATGTATGTAGATTAGATTATTATTATTAGATCTAGATTACATATTATTTTATTTCAGGTGCAGCGGTTTAGTTGGGAAAGCGTAACAGATAGACGAACAGACTTTCGAATTTATAATATTAATATAGTATGGATATAATTTATACTTTCCATCGTCGGCACTTGGTGAAACTCCGTCATAATTATTGTTTTAAATTTTACACTTGTGCTGTTTTACAATTCACTAATTATATATAATATATACTTTTTTATTTAAATAGTCAACCGGTTTCGCATTTTACTGCATCATCGAGACTAAAACTTAAAATGTCAACAAATACGTTGTGTTAGGATTTGTTAATATAATAATAATATAGTATGGATTTTTGTGTAAATTAAGACCTGCACAGACGAGGGATTTTTGACCGCAGAGGACAAAATCCCTGAATCGTGAAAAAATGTCCGCGCGAAAACTTGCCAAGGACTCAACGCACACGGTTTGCGATCATTTGTTGTCCGGAAATTTATTGTAGCCACGTTATGGAGGCCATTTTCTGAGATAATGTTCTGCTCTCATTTAAATCAAATAAAAAAAGCATTGCATTGGTTCAGAAGAAAGACTGTCAGTAATTTTGAAGTAACTCAGTCTTGAACGCTCAACGCAAACTAAAGTTGAAAGTTCGCTGCAGGGATGTTACGAATATTCGCATCCGCATCCGCAAATGCGGAATATTTGTATCAATTCAGACATCTGCATCCCATTCACATCAGCATCAATCAATGCGGAGTTTTTACGGATGTAGATTCAAATTATAAGGCTGCTATATTGCTATTTATTAAATATAATTCACCAATTTTCAAGTTTAATTACTAAACAAAGATTTCTATTATGTAACTCGAAGCTTAAAAACCTGTTGTGTCATAAGTAAAACTAAAAACTTGTGTAGTTTTGTTTTAGAAATAGGATTAAATAAATAAAACATTTAAGTTTAAATTGACTTCCAGTTATTTATGCACGTAACATTCTAATAATTATCCCTTTAAAATCTGCATCCGCATCCGTATCGCATCCGCATCAAATCCGCATCCGCGGATGTGAACTTTTAATAATCCGCATCCGCATTTGCATCCGCGGATGTCAAAATTCTTGCATCCGCAACAACCCTGGTCCGCTGTGTGCGCTGGTGCTTCTTGTCACGTTAGTTCTATTTTTTCGGGGACTCCCCTGTAGTCTGTACTTTTGTCTAACACTTCTTTATTTAGTCTAATACTTAATATTGAATGCATATGTTAAAGTAACTATGTAACAAAAACTTATGTGAAAATATAAATATTTTTTTATCTAAAGCAAAACTCATACAGTGTAGCTAATAAATATAATTAATTCGATTTGTTGCTCAAATAGATCTTACACATAATTATATCTACATGATGCCGACGTAATACTCACGTAAGCGTTGTTACTTGCTAGTAACCCACATGCAATCGTATAATACATATATAAGCACGTGTGAGTCAGGTCTTGTTTCATACGTCATTTGAGTTGGATGTCAGTTCCGGTCTGTGGTATTTAGCAACCAAGAATATAACGATAATCGTAAAATGACAGATGAGGCAATAATTGGTTTACTCACAGACAGATGACGCCAATAGTGGCCAAGTGTATATCGCGTATCTGAAAGAAGTAATAAATTGGTAAAGCGCATGTCGGGCCACGCACAATGTAGAGATTCAAAGTTGCTCATCACAATAATGCGGATTAAGAAGAGGGCTTTTATTATTTCATACCATGAACATTTAACCTATTTAACGTCAATGATGAATATATTGGTACCAAAGATTCACCGCCTATAAAAACTTTTCTAAGTACAGTTTATAAGTTGGTCGAATATTATTCAAAAACTTATAAAGCCCTTTAAGCCGCGATAGTTTTCCTTTTAACTTCATTATATTTACTACTGCCACGAATTTTTTTCCCATCCCCAAATTCTACCGTTTAGCTGGTAAAGGGTACTCGACCCTAACAAAAATAAGCACTTCAAAGTTAATGTTGCACAAACGAGTTCCTTAATCGAAAATTGGTAAAAAGTATCTTCACGCCCGTATCCCCGAAGGGGTAGACTGAGGTACAACAAGTGCACCCACGATTAGCCGAAGATACTTGGACCCACAAATGTGATAGGTGGCAAGCCTATCACCAACCGGGCACTTTCCGACCTCGGGCAACTTAGTGTTTATCAGAAAATTGAAAAAACACTTTTTTAAGTGCCCGATCCGGGAATCGAACTCGGGGTCTCGTGTGGTCAACGTCAACGCTGGACCACTAGACCACAGAGGCTATGCTACCCAATATTCAATAATACCCTGCACTATGGGGTACACAAAAAAAAATTAACATCCCCACTCTACACGTAGAGGAGCTACCCTACAAAAGTATTTTTCTAAATTTTATGTTAACATTTAGTTGCCGTGACTAATATGTATATTCATGTCATTGTGAAACTATAAGGGTTCCCATTTTACTTCGGAACCCTAAAAAGAAGTTCTTTTTAGGGTTAGTTTTAACGTCAAGCAGTTTTAAACAAAGTTGAAAATTAGTACGGTTGTTTTTTTAGATGAAGGAGACGTATGTCCATGGTCATGCCCACAGTGGGGCAAAGTGGAAAATCTGCGCCAACCTGCTCGAACAGAATAAGTAACAAAATAATTTATTTATTAGTATTACCGCGTTAAATAATGCATATTATGTAGTAACTCACGAATTTCCAGACAGGAAGTCAAAAGTACACAGACCACACAAATACTAATAGACTCGTATTGGCGGGGAACATGTTGATGCTCATATAAGTAAATGTTAGTTAGTGTCAAACACTTAAGTAAGCATATTGTAACGTGAAAAAGTAGAAATATGCCATATTGTGCTATTTTATCGTGCCGAATAAGTATGGTATAGACCACAGCTGTCCAACGCACGGCCCGCGGGCCGTATGTGGCCCACGACTTGTAATTGTGCGGCCCGCATTGTTTTTAATCCACCGCAACATACTTAAAAAAATACTGACTTCCTCGTGCGCGTAAGATGTAAGAAATCTCACTACAAGATAAGCTCGCCTATTACAGTATTGTGTATTATTTCATAATTTCCCTTATCTGTATTTGTATTTAAGAATAAGAAATTATTTATTGATGGACTTTTACCGTGCAAAACAAATATATTCTAAATTGAAAAAGAAACAAATCGAAGCTTAAGCCAATAAACTTCCTTATATCTAAAAGAAAAAGCAAAAAGTAATAGTGATGGTGAGTGATGATTTGAGTCCACTAAAAGGAAATAACTCATTATTTGTTGAAGCTTGGTGGTTGGAATAGAATCCCCTATTTATTTGAAAGCAAACAAGCTTAAAGCACGTGCGAAACATTATTATATATACATATGCGTGTACATTCTTAATTAACAAAAAAGTATGACAAATAGTAATAGTTAAAAAATACAAATTGGGTAGTTAAAAATTACATAATTAGCATATATTGGACATTATATATATATATATATATATATATATATATATATATATATATATATATATATATATATATATACATATACATACGATATACTATAAAATGTTAATACAGTATCTATTTACAGCATATTTGTGTGTTTTCCTATTTAAAAAGTGATTGCCTTTGCGGCCCCCAATGTCTTTGGTGATTTGGTGATCATATTAGCCCAGGAATGTATCTGGCTTGGACAGCTCTGGTATAGACTATAGTGTTTTCGGGTTGTATTGTATCTGAGCTAAAATCCCTGGCCACAGTGGTGAAAATAAAAAAAATACGAAGTAAATTGGTACTGAACGAAGGAAATTAGTAAAAGCTGAATCTATAAATTAACTGCAACTGGTATTTAAAAGAGAAGATGAACTAGAACAATGCGCGTCCCCAGGATTACTTTCAGGGGGTTACATAACACCATTCATTAAAAAATAAAGAACAATACATATACTGTAATTATTTTATACGTATTTTGTTTCCTGCCAGGGTGCAGTGTGCAAGGGGGTGCGCTGGCACCCGCCAGCGCACCCCCTTGCACACTGCTGACGGCGCCCATGTAGAACGGTTGTTATAGTGAATAATATCACTTAGGTAAATTATGATCTAACGGCACTGACAATTTCACTGCGACATATACATACCTCAGGGTTGGTCCGGGCTCCTTTAAAGAAGCGACGAACTGCTATTCTGTTAGACAAGTCGTAAAAAGCGACCGATTGGCTATACGTGTCACTACCATCGGGACTGATCATCGTAATAGAGTTCCGCAACGTCTCGCTCGGATATTTTGTACCACCGTCTTACCTATTCCTGCCGCAGTGGCGTCAATGTTCGTCATTACCGTGTTCCGGTTTAGAGGGTAAGATAGCCAATTTGTACTATTTCACAAATAACACATAAATTGTAGCCAAGTAGACTTATGCATGTGGTACTGCCATCCCGTCACACGGAAAGCAATGCAAAGCCATTTTTGGTGAGTATAGGCGATGGTTTCTCTTCATTCATCAGGAGAGCCATGTGTTTGTTTGCTATCTAATGATATAAAAAATACGTAAGTATAACTTGAATGTGCTTTTAGGATATACCGCTGACCAAAAATGATTTTGTGCATGAAACAGAATGAATTGAACGTTAAAAAATCTCCTATAATCGCAAATCTTACTTCTATGCTAGAGATATGTAAATTGTAACAGTTAAGTTTTTCATATCATAGAATAACTAACTAGCACAAGGCTTTGACTGATGGACAGAAACAATCACCTCTTATAGACACGATGAGGATATTATAATCGGATAGTTAAGGCGATTACAGCTACGAACGACCTTGAGTTTCTAACAGGAGCAGCGCAAATATTATTTAGCGCGCTGACATGGTCCAAAGTCAAAGAGTATTTACAGTGGATGCAGATACCTACGTTTTAACATTTTTACATTTTTTCACCTATATAAACTTTTATCATCATGAATCGACTGAATGTTGTCAAACTCAAAACCAATAACAAGTAATTGCTTATTTATCGATTACATATACATTCATTTTAGAAAAAAAATATACCGAAAATCGACAAAAAATTATATAACAATTTACGCAATAATAACAGTTACGTATCCTATTTCTTTGAAAGTGTTGTAATATACAATACATCCCGTGTAGCACTTTATTTTAATACATACAATCAACAATTAATATTTAACAAAACCTTTCAAAATTGATTTTATAAAATGTAATCTCTTGAATAATATTTTAAAACTAATTAGTTTCTTAGTTTTGTTTTAAAATCTCGTAATAAAAAAGAAGATATATAAATTGATTTAATGTTTATAGAGGAAACTACTAAATAAGTTGGTTTATTTAGACTATTTGTATGTATAATATATTTAATTTATTTATTTTTAGTTGCGAAGTTCTTACTACCTTCAAATAGTACCAGTTTTTATTTTTTTTTTCTTTAGAGTTTTGCTTTTTATTCGCTTGCTTGAATTATTTTCATTGTTTATATGTTTTATTTTTTTATTTTTGTACCTTTATACAAAATATTGACAAAATACTTATCTATCTATAGTTAATAAAAAATTCAAGCGTAAACGTAGGTAAGTACATGAATAGTCTCAAAATATTATTCAGCGTCTACTCGCAAACAAAACTATTTATAAAGTACTAGCTTTCAGCCCCTTTAATACACTCTTTTACCTCTTTAAGAGATAAAACTCATAGCATCCTTACATGCACGTTTATTTAATTGAATTAAAGAACATAACTAATACATTTGAAGAGATTTTGATAAAACATTTTTTTTTTTACAAACTTTAACACTTTTTTCATCGTTTGAAGAGATGACATTTGAAAACCTTAAACTCGTATTCATTTAATTGTATTAAAAATCATAAATACTAAGTTTTAAATAATTTCCACAATATTCTACAATAAACAATCTATTTTTTATACAAACATCAATGCTTTTTTTACCCTTTAAGGAATGAAATTTAAAAAAATCCCCAAATAAATGATTCTTAAATTGTGTTGAAGAACGTAAGTGCCGAATTTCAAGTTATTTCGACCATAAACGTTTGATTTTTCATATAAATTGTAACACACATTTTTACTCCTTTAACGGTCGAAACTTCTAACATTACATGCATGTTTCTTCAATTTCGATTGAAGAGCATAAAGTACTAAAAAATCCGAAAATTCGTAATCATAAATACTAAATTAAAATAATTTAGATTTTATAGTAATGCAATAAATAAACAATTCATTTTTGATACAAACTTTAAAGCCTCTTTTAACCTCTCTATGGGCTAGAATTCAAAAAAATATTAAATTTGTCTTTAATTTTTTTTTTCAGTTAAAGGATAATTTAATTACGGCATATCATTCATTTCAACTCAAAAATGACAGAGTTTCATACAAACTTTCACCCCCTATCATAATCATAATCATTTATTGCAACAAATATGGTATTTCTATTCCTATTTCACCATCTTAAGGGATGAATTTAAAAAAATCCTTTCTTATTCCTTGTCTATATCATAAGAACAACATCTGTAAAAAAACAGCCTTCTCGGTCCAAGCTCATTATCTACTATAAAAAAACATCCAAGCGTAAACGAAATGTTCAATTTCCAAACGGCACAACCTTACTATTGTGCCAAACGTTCTATCTGTACTATTACTCTTTGACTCGAATATGGAGAGCTGTGTCGCATGTTAGCGGAGTACGCTAACATGCGACACAGCCTCCCCGTATGAACGCTACCGGGAGACTGACTTTCGACGCGAGCGCTGTCCGCGAATTAAATAATAAGGTTTTTATTGATTTAATAGCACACTATAATGATTTTGTAAAATTTTGAACTTAAATTTTATAAAGCAATAAATTATCTGTAATAAAAAGAAAAAATCATCAAAATCGTTACAGTAGTTTGGAAGTTATAGGCAAATTTTTGAGTAAAAATAAGAAAGATATTCGATTTTTTTCCGTCAAAAATAACAATAAAATTTAAAAAAACGAACTTAAAATTTAAACTTAGTTATATTATACGTATAATGCATATTTTTTTTTAAATTATTGGACCAACCGGTTAGCAGTAGTAGACTTTCAAAGAGGTGTCTATTTCGTAGTTTGGCATTACCTATCGCCTTAAAAGAAATGCCAATTTTGCCAAACGAAATAGATGCACTATTAAACTGTAGACTTGTGCGAATAGTTACGTTTGAACTAAATAATGAACTAGAGATTAGCTTTTTAGAGAGTATATTTTCAGTCAACTATACTAATTGATTTACGGAGTCCTTTTCAAAGTCAAAAGGAGCGACTTATAAGTATTTTTTACAATCATAAGATAGTGCAAACAAGCAACTAGCTCTATTGTTCGAAAGAGATAATCATAGCTTACCATCACGTAACATACAACGTACATACAAATGCAAATTTATTAGTGGCACTGATTATATAACCATTATTACTGTTGTCATATCACTTTTTATTGGGAGAGATAGCATACGACATAAAAAAACCTATCTTGTTTTAACTCGGAGAATGCGGTACTCTGTAAATTAGTCACTCATAAACAGCTTTGTTGTCTATAGACAGCAGTTAATTCTTCATATACGAAGAGTGTATGTTTCCGGCTGGTTCTGTTTATTTGTTATATTTATTATATGTTTATATGTTATATATTCTTAAGCTTCTAAA
Organism: Apodemia mormo; assembly: GCA_036924255.1. Lineage (NCBI taxonomy): Eukaryota > Metazoa > Arthropoda > Insecta > Lepidoptera > Riodinidae > Apodemia > Apodemia mormo. Next base: position 28,366,903 of record JAUPFN010000006.1, on the reverse strand, counting down.
ACTGCTATTTCATATGACGTCTAGCTTTTGTGGGCGCCTAAAATCTGCAAAAATAAGCAGTGATTAATGCTCTACAAATTGTTATACCAAAAAAACTGTTTGATGTTTCTTAAAGGTAAATAAACCATTGGAGTTTGTAGTTTCTTAGTATTTGATCAAACTGCGTGATTCTTCACAAAATAAAATGTAAGAAAAAATATGAGGATAGTATAGTGCTATATAAAGTAACCATATTTTTAAGGACAAACATATTTCTGGGAAAACGGACAGTACAGGTGAGCCACCTGATGGTAAGTGATTACATAGACAACTACACTACCAGGGGTCTTGCGGTTGCATTGTCGGCCTTTTAAGAATAAGTACGTACTTTTCTTGAAAGACCCTATGTCGTATCCGTTTGGAAAAATCTCTTCCAATAACTGGTTCCACATAACAGTAGTGCAGGGCGGGAAGTACCGCTTGAATTGCATGGTTGTGGATTTCCAGTTATCGAGATGGTGAGGATGGCATTTTGAATTTTGTCACGATGTCCGATGGTGAATTGTTGTTAAAAATTAATCCAAATATATAATTTCTCGGAACATTTCCCTTGATAGAGCCGATAAAAGATGTAGAGTGATGCCACATCTCTACGTAATGACAAAAAATCGGCAGATTTGAAATAGTCAGGTCATTGACGATTCGAGTCGCTCTACGTTAAATACGATCAAAAGGAAGAAGAAGTACTGAGGAGCCCTCGCCCATAAACGGGAGCATTATATACTATAGGAGGCCGGATTTGCACCTTATAAAGCAGTCGGCGATGGGCCAGTATAAAGTATTGCCTTGCCCTGCTGAGAACAACCAGCTTTTCAGAAGCTTTTAAAGCATTGCCTTCCAAGTGACTACGGAGCTGACATCACTCGATATGTCGACTCCAAGTATTCCAATGTTGGCTGAGGCTTTTAGCCAGCATCGGAATATATCAGTCAGTATTTTCAAAACTGTATTTTCAGGTTTTCAGCGGTAAACGCGCAAACTTGTGTCTTATATTAAACTGGACTAAGTTTATTCATCCCCACTCCGAAGCTACGGAAAGTTGTTCTTGAATTTCTAGCACAAGTTTATTCCGGCACTCATTGACGTGTTTCTGAGAAATTTCGCTGCGGCTGGAGTATAAAACATCGCCCCTACTGTCATCTGTATAACAATGAATGTAATTGCATAAGAAACAGTGTAGGCGATAGCACATTGCCTTGGGGAACACCAGCATGGACGAGATTAAGGTCAGAGCATGCGCCATCAACGATAACCTTGATGCTCCAATCTGTCAGAAAAATGGTGTACTAATTGCATAATTTACCTTATTTGTTATACTGTATATAAGTTAAATAATTAAAAACGGCTACACTCACTTTTTTATCGGAGTAGGTTCCCACTAGTTTCGAACCTATATGAGGTTTTTCCTCAGGGTGAGGGTGAGTGAGTAAAAACTCACTCTCACCCTGAGGAAGGACCTCATATCTTATGTTCGAAATTAGTATTATAGTAATAATTAAAAACGGCTGCACCACTTATTTATCGGAATAGGTTCCGACTAGTTTCGATCCAAAGACCTACAAAAAATATTTTTTGTAGGTCTTTGTTTGGAACATATATGAGGTTCATATAAACGTGAATGTAGAAGGAACATATAAACGTGAGTGCAGCCGCTTTTAAATTATTTAGTTTATAATATCTGACGAAAGTTTTAATAATCTTATAATTTTTTTCTCAGTTTGAATGTTTCACATATGACACACTTGAACTGGGAAAATTCGCGTCAAAAAGGTATGTAATTCCTTTGATTCTTAAATTGTACAATGTACTCATTTTATCGCACCCATCTGAATGGTGCAATAAAGTTTTTGGATGAAAAAATGTAATTAGCAGTAGCTTAAACCACAATCCAACTGTTTTATTAATACGAGCCGTACACTTATCGTTCTATATATTAAAAAAACTTGCAAGCTTTGGTAATACCTTAGTACCATTATTTAGTCACTTTTGTGATGCTAGGATAGTGAAAGGCAGTGATTTTAGCAATATATTAACTTGAAAACACATTTTACTAAAATGCATTTGCTTTATGATTTTAAAAGCACACTTTTGCGTTATGTATCTATTAAGTAAATCGCAGTATTGACCATTACGTTTCATGTTTACAAAACACGCATTGTTCATTCACGAGGTATAAAGTATAGTGCATGAATGAACATGCAAAGATCTGAGTGCGTGTGGGGATAAAAAGTAGTGAATAATGCGTTAGGACACCCACGTTGCGAATTCTTTGGCATTATCGCTTTCATCCCACGGGCTCGTATATCGGACAGGAGCTGGGCGGTGGCTGATTACCGTGATTCAATTTTTTAAGAGTCATTCTTAAACACGACACTGTAAAGATTTTTTATGAAGTCTTTATTTCTTTCAAGCCCTTTTTAGAGAATTGTATTTAACATAATAAATAAATTCATATGTTCACGTTAATAGCAAAATTATATTTTAAATTAAATAATTTATGAACTTTTCGTTCCACGTTTTACTAAAATTCTTAAACATACATTTACATAAGCTGCGTGTTTTGACATTTTTATTACAATGTCACCTAGAGTTGGGTGTAAGTGATAAAATATATAATTTTTACATACATACTAGCTGACCCGGCAACCAACTTTGTGTCTACCTTTCCGTTACCGGCTACCAACTTTCCATTTTTTTCTAAATTTTTTCACCTTTTTAACTTAACCTGAACCTCCATGAATATTTTAAAACCAAAATTAGCCAAATCGGTTCAGCCGTTATCGTGTTTTAGCGAGACTAACGAACAGCGATTGATTTATATATATATATATATATATATATATATATATATATATATATATATATATATATATATATATATATATATATATATATATATATATATTTATATATATTTATATCACGTGACCTCGCCACAAGATAGTAACGCACCTGCATTAACACCTTTGGTGTCTATAGGCGATGGTTGACTCTTTCCATCAGGAGACCCATCTGCTTGTTTGCTATCTTATAATATAAAAAAAAGTAAGATGTCTCTCCTGATAGAACAGAATAGCCAACGTCTAGGGATACTTAAGATGTTAATGTTGCGTTTCCATCAGGGATATTTTTATTTTATCCTTGTATTAGTCACAGGTACAAGTTTACCGCTGATACTATTGCACCAAGAAATTATAAGGCGTTGGTACTAAACCTTTTTTTTATATCATACCTGGTCGAAACGTTGCAGAACTCTACCATCCAGTAAATAGTGATAAATATATTAATAGTATATTATTATACAATAATACGTTCATAGCATAAAAACACAAACACACACACTTATGTCTGCAATAAATTGTTAAATGAATAAATAAATAACAGTTTTCAAATATTTTTAGCCGTTTCTATCTAAAATAAAAACATGATATAAACTCTCTCTCTCTCTCTCTCTCTCTCACTCTCTCACTCAAACAAATACACACATACGCATAAATGCACATACAAATTTTCATCTTTTTAATCGTATTGCGATGTAAAAATTAGTAAAGTTCGTGTAGGGAATAAAGGGTTCCGAAGGTGCCCATCATAATATGCGTACTTAAAAGAGGGCTTTTATAGTTTCATACCATGAAGATTAAAGCTATGCAACGTCAATGACAAATATATATCCGCACCACAGGTTCATCGCCTATAAAAATTTCTCTAAGTACGTTTTATAAGTTGGTCGAATATTACTTTCCCCGTGTTGGTTCCGGGCTCCTTTGAAGAATAGACCAACTTCCGTTCTGCTAGGCAGGTCGTCAAAGGCGACCGATTGGCTATGCGAGTCACCACCATCGTGGCTACTAGGTGGTAGAGTTCTGCATTGTTTCGCCCCGGTCAGGTACCACCGCCTACCTATTCCTGCCGCAATAGCGTCAGTGCTTGTCGCTGTCGTGTTCCGGTTTGGAGAGTAAGGTAACCGGTAAACTTATGCATGTGGCATTAGATATCGCCACAAGATAGCAACGCACCATTAACATCTTTGGTGCCTATAGGCGATGATTGACTCTTTTCATCAGGAGACCCATCTGCTTGTTTGCTATCTTATGATATAAAAAAAACTCAAAAACTTGTAAAGCCTTCTAAGATGTGATAGATTTCCTTTTAACTTCGTTATATTTACTACTACCATGATTTTTTCCCTATCCTCAAAACCAACCGTTTAGCCTGCAGAGGGGGGGGGGGGGGGACACTTGACTTTAACGAAAAATAGCATTATTGAGAAAATTAAGTTATATATGTAGCAACATAGCAAAGTTTAAATTAAACCCGTTTCATTATTCGTTAATGATCAGTAACGGCTATTTACCTTTAACCATAGATTATAATTATAATTTACTCATTATTCATCAGCCACACGGTTTAGGAGAAATCATTTTTGTAGATTACCAAAATGAGTGAAAGTGTAGATAGCCGCCTTTGACCACTTAGACCACTCATATAAAAAGGTCAACGTCACCGAAGTTTCAGGCGGGAATTCGGTTATAAGCTAAAGGGTGTCTCTCCAATTATGTATAAATTATTACGCTAAAATTGCATCTTTATTATTAATGGCGTGGTAACATCGTTTTTATATCATAATTAGCAAAGAAGCAAATAAGCGTCCTGATGGAAAAATACAACCATCGCCTATCGACACCAAATGTGTGATGGGGATATAATGTCACATGCATAACCTTATCGGCTACCTTACACTTCAAACTGGAACAACAGAAAGCGACCAGCACCAACGCTATTGCGGTAGTAATAAGCAAGACAGTGGTACCAAATCCGGCTAAGTCGTAGAACTCTACCACTTTGTTAATAGTCACAAATCAAATCAGAAGTACTTTATTCAATAAAACTTTTTACAAGTTACGAGTATTTTGATACTAGATCATATTTAATAAACACCCAAACCCGGATATATGCTCATTACACAAATGCTTGTTCCTGTCGGGGATCAAACTCGAGCCCCGTCGATTGCGTAGTCAGGGTCGCTAACCACACGACCAACGGGGTGGCAGATCATCTATTCATTCATTTCATTACGGACGGTCATTTAGTCATTTATATATATATATATATATATATATATATATATATATATATATATATACATACATGTTATGTGTGTATATGTGTGTGTTATTAACATTGTGATAGTGTGTTGCCGCATTTCCGATCCGGTAGTAGTTTTAAAAAAATATGCAGACGTATCAAAATACTCGTAACTTGTAAAAAGTTTTATTGAATAAAGTACTTCTGATTTGACTCTATATATATATATATATATATATATATACACATATACTGGTATTATAATTAACCTTGAAACTAGTGTCCAATTAGTGAACGGCTCTTCACTGATACGTTCTAAATAAAAAAAACTAAAAGCCTTGACTACCCGTGATTGAAACCACATGACGTCGTAGAACGATGGAATAAATTAAAAAACAATCACCAGCTCATTTAAGTAAACAGAAAAAAGTTTAAACCTCAGTGCAACCGTGACATTTGCTCCCGAAAAGAAATCCTTATAGTTTAACCAAAAAAGTAACGTCTGGTAACGGTTTCAGGTTTAAATTTAAGCGTAGAGGTCGTACGTAAACGTCGATGTTTTTGTCTTAACTGTTTAGCGCCACAGCACACTCGCTACATTTAATATCGTCCTTCGGCGATTTTACGACCGCATCGATGCATTATCGCATTTTTTGCGATTTTATACATCGCTGCATATAAATTGTGCAATTTTAGCGAATATATCGATATGTCATTTTGGCGACTAAGTATGATCGCTGTGAAATTGCGATACTGTGTTGTTGTATTGATGTGTGGAAGTGCAACACAATCGCAGAACTTTACTTCACATCGAGCCTAAACATGTTTTAGAAATATAAACTTCAAAGACATGTTCAAGCTTTTGAATGAAGTATCGGGGATTTATACTCCTAGCAAACAAATGTTAATAGTGCGTTGCAATTCGAGTGATTAGGAAGTACAAGAAGAACACCATAATCCATATACATACATACATAAACATCATTTGCCTTCTGCATTAGAAGTATATATTCTTTGTTTATCTTACTCTTCCCGTCGTAAAGCCACAATGATATGCGGTGATAAACACTGACGCTAATGCGGTTGGAATAGATAAGACAATGTTACCAAACCGACTTCGAGTCGAATTTATATAGCCGCCGATCGCCAATGCTACGAGTAGCATGTGAGCATGTGTGCTTTGGCCTTTAAATATTCACAGCGTGGGAAAGTTCAGTAAAGTCAGGTGGCACATGTGTTACATTAGGGTGTATAAAAATAATATTTAACAAAATACAAACTGAGATGCTGAGCCAAAGCATCGCGGGGGAGATGTGTAGTATACCTCAGCTGGTGGTCCGTAAACAATAACAAAGCTGTATATTACATTACGATCAGCACGGTTGGGATTTAAGCATCGTATGCTTATATTTGTGGTCTCATCTTTTTATCGTAAAATGTTTATTATGCACTTTCCTCATCTAGATAATCGCTGGCGGAATGTATTTAAGCACTCCTTAAGTTTTTATAGCTTTATAAAACACTTTTATTTTTATTTATGTAAATCTATTTTCGTTTAACACTCGCGGATAGTGTTCTTAATAGGAGGAGTGGAAAGGGTGTTAAAAAGGATTGAAAGAAAATGCCAGTGTAAAAATGTGAACGGGGTTTGGCCTTCGGTGGCTGGGATGTTTAATTTGATTCGCATATGTAAAAAGAATAGCAAATGTAAAATTGGAGTAATTTAAACGCAATATAACTGCAACTTCGACTTCCAACTTCCTGTATGATCTGAACCTTAAATCAGAGTTTTACTAAATTTTAGGAAACTAAGTAGGGTAAAGTAGCCAAATGTCGGCCCTCTAACGAAAAACGCAACGAAAAAAAATCCTTAATAGACCAACTGCCGTTCTGCCAGGTACGTCGTAAAAGGCGACCGATTAGTTATATGGCGGAGTTCCGTAACGACTCGCTAGGGTATTTGGTACCATCGTCATACTTATTCCGTTCTGGTTTGGTGGGTAAGGTAGCCGGTAGACTTATGCATTTGTAATTACCATCCCGCCACAGGGATAGCAACGCACCATTAACATCCTTGCTGTCTATAGGCGATGGTTTCTCTTTTCATCAAGAGAGCCATCTGCTTGTTTGTTATAAGAAGAAAAAAAAAAGATGAGAATAGATGATCTGCCACCCCGTTGTTTTGACCGCCCCGTTGGTCGAGTGGTTAGCGATCCTGACTACGCAATTGACGGAATAAACACCCAAACCAACCAAATTTGGTTAGTTTGGGTGTTTATTAAATATATTTCAGTATTTATATATGTATTTCTATGTATTAGTATGGTTGACTAACACCCATAACACAAGCAGATAATTTGTTTACGATCAGAAAGTGTAATTTATCCTTTGAATATTTATCATTATACATTCTACCAAGCACTTCGTGAATATTGGGTGGTAAAATTTCGTAATCCACTCAAGTATAGTACGCTTTACTGATTCCTGCCGCAATAGTGTACGTAATTTGGGTAGTGTGGGCCAAACAGGAATTAATTCAGATTTGTCACCACTTATGGTAAGTCGCGGCGCTGATTTTTAGGGAGTCCCAAGTGTTATATCGTGTAATTTTAACTATGGATGGACCATGGTTTATGTTGAAAACTGTTGCCACCAAATTATATCTTTCTTAAACTTCTTCAAATTTTCTGGCAAATATCCAGAAGTCTATTATTCATAAGAAATCTTCAAAAGGCTATATTTAAACCAATAAAAAACCTCTTGCTGCTGCCATTGCAGGGAAAGTGGCGTGAACTGGCCGTCTTGTGATGCTTTCGGTTCACCGCAATTCACCTGTTTTTCAGGCAAATGATTCCGATCTATTACCCTAGAGAATTCACAATTCAGGGTGAATTCTGGGAAACGTATGTCTGAGAATTTACCTTAAACTGGGAGAATAATAGGATTTTTTATCCATACTCACATCCAGTTTATCACCTCGATAATGTACACTTGACTGATTTACTAATACACTCGATATAAGAGCACACATAAAAACAATAATTATCGTCGACGTGATGAATTTATTAATTCCTCACACGAATTAAGTCATTAATGGTGATTGCTTATGTCCAAGGCACCAAACATCAGCACTACGTAAATTATTAATAGGATTAACTGTACGAACTTTTGGTCAATTTTGGGTTGAAGTTGTAAATGTAATAGAAAAATATATGTAGTGAAAAAATCTGTTCTTTTGTTTGTTTTATTGGCTCTCACGGTTGGTGCTATTCCACACCGTTTAACCGGGTTCAAAATATAACGACAACGATCAATTCATGTTATAAAAATTATAAAGATAGTATAAATAGACACGCTGACTGTACCTAGAGTGAAAAATCGCAATAATAATCCAATAATAATCCAAAGTAAATTCCATTTTTTAACCTAGCATAGGGTAAATTTTAAGACATATCTTTCCCGGAATTTACCCTAGGATGAAGTCTTCAAGGTAACAGATCGGAATAACCGAAATATTTAATACTAGCTGCAGAGTGCAGCCCGCTGCATTATAAGAGTTTTTGGCGAATCCCGCGGGATCACTTAAGTTTTCCGGGATAAAAAGTAGCCTATTTGTTATTCTAGGTCTTCAGCTACCTACATAATTTTATCGTAATCGGTTCAGTAGTATTTGCGTGAAAGAGTAACAAACATCCATACATACATACTCACAAACTTTCGCACTTATAATATTAGTAGGATTATTCCAATATAGGATACAACAGTACAAGAGTCTAATAATCGAGTCGCTAAAGTCCCTTAAATCAAAGAGTACGGATACCGGATACCGGATACCGGAAGGTTTATTTTTATATCATTGACACGGTATAATATTCATTATCAACTCTCTCAGTCACATTCCACGCATTTTATTCAAATTAACTTTTTTTATCTCTCATCATCAACTCTTGGTGGTACTGTTTTTAAATACTGTTGATGATGATGAAGACAGTTATAATGATGATGATCATGACAGTGATCGCAGTCATGATGATTCTAATCAATATCTATACATATAATAAAATCGTAGGAAAGTCAAAACTGAACATTGAATATTTTTTTAAAAGAATACTTGGGGCGTGATCTACAATCGATATCGAAGCCAAAAATATAGTTTTTAGAATTTTTGGCTGTTTGTCTGTATGTCTGTTTGTCTGTAAGTATGTCCGGGGTATTCCCAAAAAGTACTGCATGGATTTACTTCAAATTTTGCATGAATGTTACTAAAGGTCGGGTCAACATATAGGCTACATATTATCACGCTATCACCTACGGGGGAGGAGCTGTGCGGAGTAAACGAAGTCCGCGCGGACGAAGTTGCGGGCAACAGCAAGTATACAGATACTTTTGTAATCTTAATAAAAAAGAACTGTATAAGCCCATACTTTTGATCCAAAATGTATTCAATTACTACAGATTTTTTAAATAAATGAATGAAACTTAAACCATGTCATAAATATAAAAATCATTAAGCTAATTTGCGTATATTCCCTTCCGTCACTCACAGCACAACAGACGAACAAACAAAATTAATTGATGTTGCTCCACGCGACAGATGTAGGGACAATAGCACCGCAGGGTGTCCTCTGTACGACGCCTCATTGACTTCACAATTGACGCACATTCACAGTACAATATTTTTTACCCGGGGGTCCTGGTAAAATAGAAAGTCACTTTATTCACTTCACATTGCATTCATAAATTGACCAAGACTTTACTATAGACAGGTTTTAGGCGCCGCGTCCTTAGAATCTATTTTCAACCGACGAAAAAACGGAGGTTATTAGTTTGTTGTATGGATTGTTTTAATTGGATAATATTTGCGAATGAAGATCTATTTCGACGTCCACTCGCGTGTACTAAATATGGAAAATGTATGTATTATGTTTGTCTACGGATTTCTCGGGAACGAAAAGCCATATCAAAAAAAATATTTTTCGCTCCGGTGGTCTAGTAGACCCCGATTAAATTTGTGTTTTTCAGTTTTCTGATAAAAACAATGTTGCCCGGGATTGGCCCGGGAAATGTTCCTTGTTGGCAATAGGCTTGCCAAGTAAGTTTTTTCTTTTTGGTTTAATTCAGGTGTATTTCAACTTAGGGAACATTCTTAGTTTCATCAAAATCGGTCCAGTGGTTTTGGAGATATGAGTATCGTTGTTATTTAAAGTAGGTTTAATTATTTAAATTAAACTAAGTAAGTACTTATTATTCAATAATGTTTGTTTTTTGAAAAATTAACCGTTTTGTAATACTTTGGTAATTAAATGAAAGTTTGTTTGTTTATTATTTTCGATAACTTTTTTCGTATCGATTCGGCCCCTTTTGGACAGAAGATCATTGGCCATTATGCCAGGCATTTCGTGAAAGGTGAACGATTAGCCAAAAATGTCACTGCTTTCATGACTGACTGGTAGAGTTCCGCAATGTCTCACCTTGGTTTTTTTTTCATAATAAGATAAAAAACAAGCTCTCCTGATAGAACAGAAATCGATCGCCTATATGGCAATGCCCTACGCAGAAGTCTAATAGCTACATTACCCTCCAAAACGGGGCAAGACAATGACAAACACTGACTACTGAATAGGTAAGTCACAAATATACCAATTTACCAATAATCCGGGCAAGACGTTATTGTACGGGCAAGACCACCTAGTATTTACAAAGATACACATATAGCCAATTGGTCGTCTTTTACGTCCTGCCTGACAGAATGGCAGTTAGTCTATTCTTCAATATTTAATATTAGTATTAGTAGTATTTAATATTAGTATATAATAATAGAGTATATAATCATACTATATAATGTACTTGTTAGTTTTACATCTCAAACAGTGTGCCTATTTAAATGTGCTTATTTAATCCAATATTTAACAAGAGCCTAGATATTTGCGTTAAATAGGAAGTGGTTGGTCAGTACCAGTCAGAACCAACAGGCGATAACGTCACGTTTAGAATAAACTCATTCTGAGAAACGAATCTTTCCGTGTGTCAGTGTTGTCATGACTGGCGGCGCACGTGTGCTCGCTACACGATGTAGGGAGACAGTTTAAAGCAGTTTAACCACAGAATACTGGAGAGTTTAACGCTAGAGTACATAAATATGAATATCATTATAGCAGTGGTTCCCAAACTTTTCAGTTTTGTTACCTATATGACCTATGTCGTAAGTTGGAAAACGGACTTTATTCATAGTTTAAAATTATTACAAGCAAACATTATAAATAAATGCAAATTAATCATCTAATGACCGTAATTCTGACACGTAAATAGTTTCTTATTTATGAACGGTAATTTACGGAAAAATAACGTTGACAGTTGATGTCCCGTATTGGTTCCGGGCTCCTTTAAAGAATAGATCAACTGCCGTTCCATCAGGCAGGTCGTAAAAGGCGATCGATTGGCTATGCGAGTCACTACCATCGTGGCTACTAGGTGGTAGAGTTTTGCATTGTCTCGCCCGGGTCAAATACCACTGTCTTACATATTCCTACCGCAATAGCGTCAGTACTTGTCGCTGTCGTGTTCCGGTTTGGTGGGTAAGGTAGCCGGTAAACTTATGCATTTGGCGTTAGACCTCGCCACAAGATAGCAACACACCATTAACATCTTTGGTGTCTATAGGCGATGGTTGACTCCTTCCATCAGGAGACCCATCTGCTTGTTTACTATCTTACGATATAAAAAATTTAAATTAAAAAAACGGAATGGAATAGAATAGAAGACATTTTTATTTAAAATAAGTACCTACTTATTTACATATATTTTTTGAAAGCCAGAAACACATTAGATACATATTTAAAATAAAAACTGATATCGTAATATTTTATAGATTCAGGAGTTACTTTGCGAAAACCAGACGAAGAAAACTAGTTAAGTTGCAAATTTCCGCGAACTTTTAAGCGTACCTTTACGATGTCACTGAAAAAGAAAACATATAAAAGTAGTGTTCGTGTCTCCTGAAGATGCTTCTTTTTCACTTCGCACGCACGTTTCACTTCGCAACCGAAGCATCTTCAGGAGACACGAACACTACTACACTCAACGTGAGCCGCAGTTATACTCACTCACTACTACGGCTTTCGTTGAGTGTAGTAGTGTAGTACACACTCACTACTCCGGCTCTCGTTGAGTATAGTAATGTTCGTGTCTCCTGAAGATGCTTCGGTTGCGAAGTGAACCGTGCGTTGAGTGCGTAAATTGTGTGCTTTTGTGTTTGGTGCTGTCGTGGTATAAAGTGTGGTGGACGAGGGTTGATAACTGTGTCGCTGGGGTCTTTATCATTTTTCAGACCTACGCGACAGTAAGTTTGTTCCATTTCTTACACCGCTTTTATGTTTTCCTTTTTAGTAACATCAGTGACAAAAATTCGTGGAAATATGCAAAATAACTAGTTTTTTTTCATCTGATATCGTAACATTTACTAATATATTACATATATTAATCATTAAGTCATTCACGTGATACAATTCATCAAAATTGTAGTAAACTTTTTTACAATGGTTTCTTATTATATACTTACCTACGTTTTGAATTTTTTTTAAGTACATAACAATATCATAAGATAGCAAACAAGCAGATGGGTCTCCTGATGGAAAGAGTCAACCATCGCCTAAAGACACCAAAGGTGTTAATGGTGCGTTGCTATCTTGTGGCGAGGTCTAATGCCACATGCATAAGTTTACCGGCTACCTTACCCTCCAAACCGGAACACGACAGTAACAAGCACTGACGCTATTGCGACAGGAATAGGTAAGGTGGTGGTACTAGACCGGGGCGAGACAATGCAGAACTCTACCACCTAGTAGCCACGATGGTAGTGACCCGTATAGCCAATCGGTCGCCTTTTAGGACCTGCCTGGCAGAACGTCAGTTGGCTTATTCTTCAAAGGAGCTCGGGACTAATACGGGGTGAACCGTGGTTTCTTTCAGGTAAGCTAGTGACATTTTCAGGGAATTTATTAAACATACACACCCAACCCTTATATGATACAAATACGGCATATTTCTATTTTTTTACGATATAATATAGGTACATATCTACAAGCGTCTACCATTTACATACATTTGCTCATATAAGCGGCTACGCATTTTAAGTCCAACACCGTGTCTATTAGTATTTGTGAGGTCTGTGGTTACCCCCATAAAATAGCTGTTTTATCCCCGTAGAGATAAAAGGTAATAAATTACAATTGCATTGCATACAAAGATTTCCTCCTTCAATATCAGCTTCCGAAACTTACTTATACGGAATTAAATTATAATTCCATTGATGGCATCCTAATTAGAAATAAATGAAGTCATTATGGCAAAATAATCTATATATCTTTACTTCTCAGATACTAGGTAAATTAAAAAATAATTAGGAAAGTGTTTATTATAGTAGCATTTATGACAATTTAATGAGTTCATTCCAGTGTTTTACGTGAGAAGTACTCCGAAACTCATTTACCCTGAAGTTAATTACACCCGAAATGTAATCGGTTCAATAACCTCACTGTAATTATTATTTCGTGATAGTACAGTGTGTATTGTCCGTAAATGAAAATTGATGTTTTTCAAACAAGTAAAGAGTTTTCGGCCAGATTGAAATTGTTACCGCTTATATACCACATACCTAGGTGTTAAGCCGAGGCACCGGAGACAAACGAAAAAAAACTGGTTTGCTTAATCACATTTTTATGTATTGATTGTTATATAACGGTTTAACAAAAATTACACGATATACTTAAAGATATTATCTAAGGAATGTACTAACGCATTACATGATAGAATGTACTTGATCATATAAAATTCCGAAAACAGGCTAAAAAAATCTGTAAAACAAGTAATTTGTTCATAACACTTCTTAATTTTTCCACATGATTTTTATATGGTGATATTTAATTTTAAATACAAAAAAGAATGTACTAAATTTTGGTTTTTAGTTGAAGTCCTATATTTATTTATCCGAAAACTAAACCGTTTACCAGCGGTTTCAGAACATGATACCGCGCCGCCCACTTTCTATAGAATTGGCGCGCGTCAAAAGACCTCGTTTAACTAGAGATGCATCATGGATGCATCTAATACCAGTACCGACGAAGATACATCGGCGATTTCGTAAGTGTTTCGACATATCGGAATCGTCGATATTAATTTGCCGAGACCCTGATACATTATGAACTTAATTTGAGATTTTAAATGGGAGATATTTGATTAGGAAAGGATATTCTCTTTTTTATGACCCAATAATGTTATATATCCATATTGAAAAAATGGCACAAAAGAGTTCCAAATTAGTTCAAAATCTAAAATATTAATCTTAGCGGCAGGTCTCGTCCAAGCAGACTTACAAAATCGGCTTTTACCGAAATTTAAGCAAGTTCTGTTTCCTGATTAAAATTTTCAAAACTGTGAGTTTAAATTTACAATTTTTGATTTCTAATCTGTTATCAATTTCATTTCAAAACCTAAATGTAGATTTTTTAGCTCAAAATGCTTATATCCATAAAATTTGATGTGTGTGTTTTTTTTGAAAAAGTTTTGTTGTTATTTGTGGTACGTTGCTATTCTTGTGGCGGGGTTTACCTTACCTTCTGAATCGAAATACGATAGTAATAAGCATTGACAATATAGCGGCTGGAATAGGTAAGGCGATGGTATCAGACTTGGGCAAGACAATGCAGAACTCTACCACCCAGTAGCCACAAAGTTTGTGACTCTCAAGCCAATTGTTCGCCTTTTAAGAACTACTTGGTAGAACGGCATATCTTTTCTTTAAAGGGAGCCCGGATCAACACGGGGGAATGAAGAGCTGATCTAGTCTTGAAAAAGGGGACCCCGTTATTTTAAAATGCATTAAATGCTATCCGGAACCCCGGCAATGTATACTACAAAGACGATACATATCGGTTTGTCTGGCCGGTAATAGGATAATGATATTAATAACACTCGCTCTCCCGCGGCTGTGCTATTCAAACACTGGCTATTTATTGAAATTTTATTGGCTTTTAATTGAACATTCATGAAGAGAGGATTTTAATATCCTTACGTTTGGAGTGAAGACTTCGGAATATGTACAAATTCGTGGTTGTGAATCAAACTTCGGGAAATTTGTTTTTAATGACCTCATTTATAGTGCTCCGTAATATTTCTTCCGGGCTTGGTACCTACCACGAACTTATCTATTCCTGTCGCAATGCATCAGCTGTTATTGTCGCTATCGTGTTGCGGTTTGATGGTTATGGTAGCCGGTAGGTAATCTTTTGCAAGTGACATTACCAACCCGCCACATGATAGCAACGCACCATTAACATCTTTAATGTCTATAGGCGATGGCTTTTATTTATTTTGTTGGAATGAAGTTCCTCATCGAACGGTACGAGCTTGGCTGAGTTTACATTACGGCAGTAAGAGAGGGAAAAAGAAGAGAGTGGGTAGAGAGGGAGAGGAAGAGAGAGGGAGGGGAAGAGTGGGTGAGGTGAGGTGGTGAGAGGTGGGATGAGGCCGGAAAAAGAGGGAAAGTGAAGAAAAAGGGGAGAAAGGAAATAGAGGAAAAAAACCGGTCAAGTGTGAGTTGGATTCGCATACCGAAGATTCTGTACAAGCTTGTAGGCAACATTAGCTACACATTCTAGGTCAACGGGAAATATTAATTTTGATTCCCTTTTGAAATCACAAAAAACGCAAATTATGCGACATAAATGGTTTGATAAATCTTTTGATTGCGTTGACTTGCGAGTTTGATTTTTTCACAGCCGAGAGAGACCGTAGACCTGAGTATTTAATATTAATTTCAACTTGATACCTGTATGCGTTCTTGAGAAAAAGGGTCTCGACAGACAGACACATCTCCTCGTTTATAAAGTATTTCCCTGAAGGCCTAAGCCAGTATTAGAATACTCGAAGTCGACATTTCGAGCGACGTTTAGTTGTGCGGTCACTTGGAAGGCAAGGCTAAATTAGCCTCTAAAAAACTGCGAGTTCTCTGCAGGGCTAGGCAGTACTTCACACCACTCAAATGAAATACTGCTCTCATTTATGGGTGGAGGCTCCTCAGTACCATCTCCTTCCTTTTGATCACATTCAACGTAGAGCGGCTCGAATTGTCGATGACGAGACTATTTCAAATCGGCTTGATTCTTTGGCATTACGTAGATATGTGGCATCGCTCTGCATCTTTTATCGTTCTGAGGAATTGTTTGAATTTATTTCTGCCACCGAATTTTACCATCGGACATCGCGACAAAATCCAAAGTTTCATCCTCATAATCTCGATGTCTGGAAGTCCACAACTTCTCTCAAGATTCTCGCGGCGCATGAGGTAAAAACAGGTGGCAATAGGTAGAAAGAGGCGGAATTGAGTGGAAAGATGGATAAAGAGAAGTCGAAGAAATAAACCGAGTTTGGTACTGCCGTCAGTTTGTTTTACACATGTACTAACCTAAGTTTATGTTACACATTATTTAAAACTAGCTAACCCGCGCAGCTTTGTCCGGGAGTAATGTTACAGGTCATCAATGCAAGAAATTTCATGCAATCTCTCGTTTCATATTTCAGCTCCTTAAGGATCTATTGCTGAAAATAAATAGCCTATGTTTGACTCCGGGCTTTCAACTATCTCCTTGCTAATTTTAATCAAAACCGGAGCAGCGGTTAAGTCGTGAAAGCGAAACAGACAAGCAGATAGACAGATTTACACATTTATAATATTAAGCATGGATCAGTGACCTCCTGCGGCTTCACCGGTGGCGTGATGACTCTTATGTATACCGAAAAGCCATTTATTACAATGTCATCTACTAGTTACACTTTAAAAAATCTGTTAAATTGTTATAATAGATCTTAGTACTACACTTTTTCCGGTATAATCCAAATTAGAAAATCTATCGGACAATAAACATTCAAACGTATTATTAATTAAATATACAGACATATTCTTATATTTTATCTACATATCGTATTTTTATAACAAATTGATTTACTTAAAGTTACAATCTCAGTTATTTAACAACAGTGTAATAATTTATGTAACTATTTTTATTTCCTAATAGGTATCAAAGTGAAGAAATAAGGAAGATACTATGAAACAAGATTTGATAGTAATTATTCAAACAGCGTTTAAATTTATTTTATGTAACTGCTGCTGAAGATAATGTAAATATCATCACGCCGCTACCGGTTTCAATATGGAGTGAGTTGAACGTGATAAGCCGTACTCATTTTTCGGCTGAACAATCAGTCAAATCTGGTTTCAATATAATTTTACTAGCTGAAGCCTAAATCCAGCAGTCTAGTGTATATTATAATAGTGACATACTGCAACGCTAACAAATAATTTACATAGCCCAAAATCCTTCTCCAAAAATACACATATAGTTAGTTACCTGTGACACTGTAAAATTGTAAATACCGATAGATAATAATCTATTTTAATAATATTATAATTAAACTGCTTACCTAACCTAACTAAATATAAACTCTCTCGGTAGTATGTAATCTAATGATATTTGCAATTTTACTTTGACAATATGTATGCAGATGATGATCGGGCAAAAGTGCGGACGTAGCCTAAGGTCCGCTAGCACCAAACTTTTAAATACTTTTTAAATGTGTTAAATCATAGTAAAAGACATTTAAAAGCATTTAAATGGGGTAGTGCAAACCGACTTTAGTTATTAGAATGTAAGTGACACGTTTTGCTAATCCTTACCTTATTACGTCAGGGAGATAGATAACCTATTCTTTAAAAGAGGCTCGAATTAATACGGACATCTCAATCTATCGAATGTGTTTATATCATAATTCATACAATAGCAAACAAGCAGATGGTTCTCTTGATGGAAAGAGGAACCATCGGCTATAGACACCAAAGATGCTAATGGTGCGTTGCTATCCGCGCGGCATGCATAAGTTAACCGGTTACCTTACCTTCTCCAAACCGGAACACGACAATGACAAGCATTGACGCTATTGCGACAGGAATAGGTAAGACGGTGGTATCATGTACCCGGGCGAGACGATGCGAAACTTTACCTAATAGTCATGATGCTAGTGACACGTATAACCAATCCTTCGCCTTTTACGAACTGCCTGGCAGCCGCAGAATGATTCTTCAAAGGTGGTCCGGACCATCACGAAGAAAATGCTTGCTACCAATTTTTAAAGAAACAACAGTAATTACTTGTCCAAATTTCAATGACCTTATTTAAAGCTAAGTATAAGTTACAACTGCAGACTTTGTTCCGAATTGATTTAGCGTGAAACGTTTCGAGCATGCCTCTGACATGGTTTTTGGTTAAAGAATCCTTTATTATCTCTGAGATATTTAATGCGGAGGCAGCTGGCGCCAAAGCTACTGAGGAATGAGCAGGGATTGGATTGCAGAAATGCAATTCGATCTTTTGTTGTCGGAGGCGATATTTGGACATTTATCAGAAGCACAGTGATGTCTCGTGCTCATGTCATCTAAACTTGTAACTTGATATTGGATCGACCCATTGTGGTAGCTTTACAATACAGCATGTGCCAACTGACTAGATAAAAGCATCTTATCTATGTCGACGCAAATCTGACAGTTACAATCACTTAAGAAATATCAATTATCATCCCATCTGATGGAAGAAAATGTATTCTGTTATATCGATGTTTTTTTTTTTAATTTCTTTTATTTAAAGAACAAATTTACAATTAGGTATACCAGCCTTATAATAACCTACATTACCTACACTTTAGTGCAGCTTAAATTAGCTTATTGTATGGTAAACTGTTTTTAGAGGATAGCAGTCAAGCACACAGATGGCTCTCCTAATGGAAAGAAACTACAATCACCTATAGACATTAAAGATGTTAAGAGTGCGTTGTTATCTGTAAAGTACCTATTACATCTAAAATGCTATTAAATTAATACATATTAAATTGAGGTTTCTAGCGTAAACCTTGGTGGTATTCTTGACGCTCTTATATTTTTAGACTGTGTATTACATCACAACGCTTAGTTCCCTTACGGGGTTGTCAGAGTAAACCGTATGTCTATTCGTATAAACTTTCCAGTTTAGCACGATTCACTGGATTCTCGGTTGGTAAGATGAGTGGTGACCCCCATCGCCGCTTTTTCCCGCCCTGATAACGATTATCGACTATTTATAGTAATAGCTGGGACCGACAGCTTTACGTCCTTATCCGAGGCACGGGAATGGTAACACACCACCCGCCAGACATCCGAGCTGCTACTGAGATTTTGGATTCATCAAAACCTCAAAAATCCTTAATATAACCGTGACACGACAATGACAATCACTGACGCTGTTGCGGCAGGAATAAATGGTCGTGGTGAGCTGCTAGACGTTCCGGAAATCTACCACCTAGTAGTCACGATGGCAGTTGTCACTGGTGTTTGCCGATCGTTTAGTTATTTACGAAATACTTAGCAATATAGCAAATGGTCTAGTCTTACAAGGAGCACGGATCCATATGGAGTAAAACTGAAAAACTAACATGTTTTCCAAAAAAAACAACCGAAAAACTTAATTAGAACTATTTTCTACTATGACCGCCCCGTTGGTCGAATGGTTAGCGACCCTGACTACGCAATCAACGGGGCTCGGGTTCGATTCCCGGCAGGGACAGGCATTTGTGTGATGAGCACAGATGCTTGTATTTCTGGATTTGGGTGTTTATTAAATATATTAGAGTATTTATATATGTATTTCTATGTATTTCTATTTATTAGTGTCGTTGACTGACACCCATACTACAAGCATATAATTTGCTTACTTTGGGGTCAGATCAATTCGTGTAATTTGTCCAGTGATATTTATTTATTTATTATTTATTACTTATTTATTATTATTATTTTCTCGAACGTATGTGTCTATACCGAAGCAGGTAACTTAATCTCAGAATTTCTCTATTCAATCCTAGCTCGAAGTGTGTTAGGATGTTTACTTACACTTGGTACAAGGAAAGATAATTTAAACGGAGTAAAACTGCAATAATCGACTTCCAAACTCCTATATCACTAGAACTCTGAATCGTGAAGATTTTCACTAAATTTAAATTGATCTTTATTTGGCACAAAATAAATTTTTACTGAAGGAAACCGCAAACAAAATCATTTATTGTTTTTGTTGATTTCAATAAATAACGCTGATTCAGTTTCGATAAAATTTATATGGGACCACCTCAGAAGTATCACTGGTATCACCTGCAAACAAATATAATTGTCTAATCTTGCAAAAATCATACAGTAGAATTAAAAACCTCTTGTTTTTAGGGTTCCCCGTTCCATACCTCAGGGTACAAACGGAAGTCTATTACTAAAACACCGCTGTCCATGCGTTTGTCCGTCAGTCTGTAACCAGGCTGTGTCTCATAAACCGCGACAGCTAGACAGTTGAAATTTTCACAAATGATGTATTTCTTTTGCCGTTGAAAAAACAAATACTAAAAAAAAAAATATTCTCCCCGTGTTGGTCCCGGGCTTCTTTGAAGAATAGGCCAACTGCTATTCTGTCAGGCAGGTCGTACAAGGCGACCGATTGGCTATACGAGTCATTACCATCGTGGCTACTAGGTAGTAGAGTTCTCAATTTTCTCGCTCGGGTCAGGTACCACCGCCTTCCCTATTCCTGCCGCAATAGCGTCAGTTCTTGTCACTGTTTGTTCCGGTTTGGAGGGTAAGGTAGCCGATAAACTTATACATATGGCTTTAGGCCTCGCCACAAGATAGCAATGCACCATTAACACCTTTGGTGTCTATAGGCAACGGTTTACTCTTTCCATCAGGAGACCCATCAGCTTGTTTGTTAATTTATACTATAAAAAAAAAATTAGGGAGCTTACAACAAACGTGATTTTTTGGCGTTTTTATAGATGACTAGCTGTGCCCGTGATTCAACCGCGTGGAATAATTTCTAAAAGACATAGACAGTTCTGGGGTTTTATCCGCATAGTTCCCGTTACGTTTCCGGGATAAAAACTATCCTATGTCCTTTCTTGGGTCTCAAATTATCTTTGTACCAAATTTTATTCAAAAAGATTCAGTGGTTTAGGCGTGAAGAAGAGACAGACAAACACACATCGTTACTTTCGCATTTATAAAATTAGTATGGATGGTACGGAACCTTGGTGCGCGAGTCTGATGCATTTACTTGTTTTTTTAGTTTTGTTTAAATGTAATACCGGAAATATTACTAGGAATTAAAATTTCAATACTTTCATTGGTTAATATATTACAATAAACTATTTATCTCGCAATGACTCTCATTTTCACGTGATTTATCAATTAGTAGTAACGGTATCTATGTTACTGTTGAGTACTGATGAATTACAGAAAGGTTACATAGCGGAGCGTATGCAGTGTGACGACATGCGTCCTACATGCATAATGTGTAGTATTACAGTATTACGGAGTGTTACGTGCGGGCCGTTATGCAAGCCGGAGAACCAGTACGGGCACACGATGCTTGGGAAGCAGGCAACGATTACAATACTTGCTCCAAAAACAATAACTATTGTGGTTTTCGTTATTGTCATAAAACTATAGCTTTAATCAGCCACAAATGACAAAGCTGGGTGTACTTTCTACTTCTCCCATACACTTCTGATTAATTTCGCCGAATTAATCAGAAGTATATCATCTGAAAATTTTAATTCAAAGACAGTTTAGCTTCAAAAGAGATCACATTTTGAATTCTCGCTAGGCTCAGAACAAGCGATCAAAGGTCAATTTATCTGCAACCATCGTTATTGAGCCTCACTTCTAGGGTTCCGTACCCAAAGGGTACAAATGGAACCTTATTATTAAGACTTCGCTGTCCGTCCGTCTGTCTGTCACCAGGCTGTATTTCATTAACTCTCTAGACTCGCTCTAGACAGTTGAAATTTTCACAGAAGATGTATTTCTGTTGCCGCTATAACAAAAAATAAAACCAGAATAAATAAATATTTAAGGGGGGCGGGCTCCCATACAACAAACTTGATTTTTTCCCGCTTTTTAGGGTTCCGAAGTAAACTAGGAACTTTTTAAAAGGGATGTAAAGTGGGGATGATATTCTCGTGTACCTCATAGTGTGGGGTATCGTTGAGCAGTTTCATAAAAATATTGTAAGTTTGTGATAACAACCTTTCAATGAAAGGAATCTTTTGTGAAATATTAAGCTTAAAAGTGCTAATTTTTGTTAAAGAACGGTTGGTTTTGGGGATGGGAAAAAATTCACAATAGTAGTAAATATTATGAAATAAAAAATACTATCACGGCTTAGAAGGCTTTAAAAGTTTATGAATAATAGTCGGTCAACTTATGAAACGTTGAAAAGTTTTTATAGACGGTGAACCTATGGTGCGGATATACCAGTAACCCTACATTGCGCGTGGCCTGACACGCACTTTACCAATTTATTATAAACTAGCTGTTGCCCGCAACTTCGTCCGCGCAGACTTCGTTAACTCCGCACAGCTTCCCCCCCCATAGGTGATAGCGTGATAATATGTAGCCTATATGTTGATCCGACCTGTTAGTAACATTCATGCAAAATTTGAAATAAATCCATGCAGTACTTTTTGAGTTTACCCCGGACATACATACAGGCAAACAGACAAACAGACAAACAGACAAACAGACAAACAGACAAACAGACAAACAGACAAACAGACAAACAGACAAACAGACAAACAGACAAACAGACAAACAGACAAACAGACAAACAGACAAACAGACAAACAGACAAACAGACAAACAGACAAACAGACAAACAGACAAACAGACAAACAGACAAACAGACAAACAGACAAACAGACAAACAGACAAACAGACAAACAGACAAACAGACAAACAGACAAACAGACAAACAGACAAACAGACAAACAGACAAACAGACAAACAGACAAACAGACAAACAGACAAACAGACAAACAGACAAACAGACAAACAGACAAACAGACAGACAGACAGACAGACAGACATACAGACATATAGACAAACAGACAAACAGACAAACAGAAAAACTGACAGACAAACAGACAAACAGACAAAGACTTTAAAAGGGAGGGAAACTGGACTTACATTTCTTCTCTTTTTACACGCTTTTTATTAGCTTCACCTGTATGTTTGTATGTTTGTATGTTTGTTTGTAACCGACTTCTTTGGGCGCGATTTTGATCCACTTTAAACGGCCAGATTTCGTTCAAACTTTGTAGATTTATCGAGGACCGATGACAATACACTAATTTGATAAAATTATTCCATTTTTAACCGACTTCAAAAAAAGGAGGAGGTTCTCAATTCGGCTGGTATATTTTTTTTATGTATGTACACCGATTTCTCCGAGGTTTCTGAACCGAATTACGTGATTCTTTTTTTGTTTGATGCGGAATAGTTTCGAATTGGTCCCATAAAAATTTGATTCAGGTAGGCCCAGTAGTTTTTGTTTTATGAGCATTTTTTTATTTATTGTACCTATCTCGATGTCTGAAATCAATCTCGCAAGTAAATTTGATCCACTTCCCGGTTACCGATTGAGCTGAATTTTGTATACGTATGTTAATTGAATGACAATGAAACCTTATTATGACATGGAGCTGATCCGATGAATCTGAATCGGAAGGTGACCACAGGAACTTAATAATTAAATGGTTAAAAATCGGTTAATAACAAGACTATTGAGTTTGGACTCATTTGATTCATGTTGACGAGCACTTTGGTGCTTAGTGGTGACTAGGATCCTGCAGGGTCCGATGATGTAGCTAGAAGATGGTCATAGGAGCTCAGCAATTAAATGACACAACTCTATCGAATTTGGGCTCATTTGATTAGTGTTGACGAGCACTTTGGTGCTTGGTGCTAACTAGGATCCTGCAGGGTTCGATGATGAAGCCAGAAGGTGACCATAGGAGCTCAGCAATTAAATAACACAACTCTATTGAGTTTGGGCTCGTTTGATTCGTGTTGACGAGCACTTTGGTGCGGGTGGAAACTAGTTATAAAAGGAAGTACTCTCAACAAAAGTGTTTGTTCTACGTCTGTCAAGTCGGTCAGTTCAAGAGGTAAAGATATAACTTCCATGTTGTTCCAGTAGGCCTGAGAAGGAACTTTTCTTTTTTTTATGGTAGTCGAGCAAAAAAAATCAAAACGTGCTTGAACTAATGACGTCTGTTGTTTTGGATATAATAATTTCTTACAGATTGTACATGGTACTTCAGCATATTGATTTATGGTGGTTATAAAATTACGCTCAGTAATTGAACGAAGTCTTTGTGACGTCTGACGCGCTACCGCTAGGCGGTTCTCACGTGGCTGAGCAGATTCGATTGCTGTACGGTTTTGTATTACTACTAATCCACAAGCTCTCTGCTCGGCGGACTCCTTAGGTAAACGCTCCTCAATGAGACCAATTCTATGAGCCTTCTGCTCGGCAGACTCGTTCGCTAGTAGTTCTCTCGCTAGTCGCTAGTTCGCTAGTTCGCTCAATAATGAGATCAACTCTAATAGCTCTCCGCTCAAAAGACTCATTCGCTAGACGTTCTTGGATCTTACCGAGTCTACTTCTACCAAGGCTGGGCCAAAGCGGGTTTACAAGCATGGGCCAGAGATAGACAGCATTGCGCCAAGCATGGCCCATATCTGGCCCCGTCGTATTGTCCTGTATGGAAGTACGATAGGAACGCCTTGCACACTTACACACACACACACACATATGTCTATAATCGTATAAGTAGTTCCGTGCTTCTAACGCGGCACTCAACTAGGTATGCGCATTAGAGTTTGCAACAGTGTCTGCGCATATAACTTAGATTTCACGAGCCATGAAGAGTACGCCACCGTCTCTGTGACTGAGTTTAATTGAGTAAAAAAACAAAAAAAAAACAAAATAAATGTAAATAATATTTATAGATATAGATATATCACCATCCATGTTAATTTTACATGGATATATATAGATATATAGTCTTGTAGTTTTTGTTTTTTATTAATTGTAATTAAACGACACTGAATTTATTAGCCATTCGCATTCGATGATCTACAATTGCCGATTAGAATTAAAAAAAATAACTCAAATAATTGATTTTTTCATAAGTTACAGTGTTTCCGGAGTTTCATACATGACGGACAGGAAATTTTTTGACCTATTTTCATATTTTTTTCCGTTTCTAATGCACTAAATTAATTTTTAGCAAGTATAGAATTAATCTCCAATAAATTATCTCGACAATAGTATGCAAAATATCTTGATTCCGTTAACTAACAAGGCTATAATACTAAAAATAGTTGCCAAAATAAGGCGAAAAAAATTTCCGAAGGTGGCATCAAGAGTCTTCGCAAGCGGCGTGTGTGTATGAAAAGAGTGATGAATGTGGAGGAAGCGAGACAAGCCTGCAAGGATCGTGATGTATGGCACTCGGTTCTCTCTGCCTACCTCGTAAGGGATCTGGCGTGAAGATATGTATATATAAAAAAAAAATTTCGATCGTAAAGCACTCTCTGATGCTTCGCATCATGAGTCGTGCAATAGTTTAAAATTAAAAAAAACAAGCTATTATAAATAAACCAAACTAAAAAGTAGAAAATAAATAATAGTTTAAAAAAACTAAAAAACACGCTTTTTATAGAAATCCGAACTAAAAAATAGAAAATAAATTTTAATAAATTTAAATTAAGAATAGTGTTAAAAATTTCAATAATTATAAATTAATAATAGTGTGAATAAAAAAAATAATTTTATTTAAAAAAAAGCGTGGGGTGCTTTTTAAGATATTACCGAAATGATAATCACTCTACTCATATGTGTCAATAAAATATTTATAACTATTGACACCATGCACCCCACGCTTTTTTTTAAATAAAATTATTTTTTTTATTCACACTATTATTAATTTATAATTATTGAAATTTTTAACACTATTCTTAATTTAAATTTATTAAAATTTATTTTCTATTTTTTAGTTCGGATTTCTATAAAAAGCGTGTTTTTTAGTTTTTTTAAACTATTATTTTTGAGAATGATTTTTGTTTTTTGGGGCTAATTTTCTTTAAGCCTAAATACTATAACGCCTTGAAGATGAAGGCAGCAATTTAATAACTTCACAATAAGCCAAACATATCTAGTCCATAGGTGGCAAACATCGACAAGTCGGGCATATATTTTATTTCGAGTAAATTATGTTCTCCACAAAAATTTAAAAATTTATCTATAGCGTCTTTCTTACCGGAACTAAGGGTTCAAACCCTGAGCTCAGCATAGAGTATGCGTTATTATTCTATGGAGCTCAGGATCTCATGCGTCTAAAAGTGACTATGATTAGTAATAAGGTTTACACTTTTCTTTATATATATGTACCTCGCCAACAAGAAACAATTTATGATATACGAAAACACGAAAAAACATGATCTTTTGTTGGTATGTGATATGTATGTACATAGTACATACTAATAATAAATATCTTTGACTCTACGTATAACACACAGCATGCAGTTTGTCAAATCTATTAAAGCAAAAATTGTGCTAAAATGAAACGGAATGTAGAGATCCGACTTCAAAGATAGAATAGTTTTTATCTCAATTCTGATTATGTAATTTTGTAAAAAAGTCTAATTATGTAATTTTCTGAAATAAACATTTATTATTTATTATTATTATTAATTAAGCCTCCCTCTCAAATATCCCACCAAAATATTCAATACAAGTAATTTGTATGGCAAAACAACGTTTGCCTTGTCACCTAGTGCTTAGATGCTTAGATAAAAGATTGGTGTCGGCGGGTCGAGCGCCACGAGATCAATCATTCAACTAAGTATACATGATAACATACACATATTATAAATGTGTACGTTCTATGTAATATACACACAATAGACATGTATACTATTTATTATATTTATGGCTTCAGTCTGTTATAAAACTGAGAAGAGGGTTTATTCTTTTGTCAATGGTTGAATTTTGACCAGAGGGCGATCGTTAATAACAAGAAATGTTAAAATTTGTAAAACATGTCAATTGAGAACTTTAAACCGAGTAAACATGAGATGACAAAAACTCATAATTCAAAGACGTCGCCGATGTTGAACAAACATGTGCGTCGCAGTTTCTTTAAAAAACGCGAAGCTCTGAAAAAACGTAGAAAAAAGACACTCAAACGCTGAAGCTCGCTCGACTGACAGGAAATATGATATTTTATGTTAGCCGTGGGATCAAACCCAGTCGATAATTTGTGTTCCGAATAGAACATCACAGGCGACGGTTTTAAATGGTTCAAAACATTTCTATAACGAATATAGAAAAGAAGCAACTTAAATAGACATTCAAAAAGAGAAATAATTTCTATCAAAAGAATCATTGTCATTGAGAAATGGATAATATTCTTGTTTTAATTAGAAGAACCACAGTGTATTTTTGTAGCTTTATGGGTATATATTTTTTTTGTAAGAATTTTTTTCCTGCCGCAACTGCGTGCTCGTCACTGCCGTATATCAGTTAGTAGGATAAGTTCCTAGGTATCGGTTTGTAGGATAAGGTAGTAAGTACCAGTAAATAAGGCAGTAAGTGTCGCGTATCGTGCGATTTTTACAAGGTGGTCGAAACCTAGAGGGTGCTTCCGTTGACCTAGAATCATGAAATTTATGTGTAGCTAAGGTTACCTACTAGTTTGAACGGAACCCTCGGTATCTGAGTCCAACTCACACCAGACTAGTTTTTATTACTCTAGAATCTAGTCTAGATGCTCGGCTCTATATAAAGAGCTAATATATCGTGGAGAGCCTCAACATCATTCGAGATATCCCCTAAGTTAATCGCTGCGCTCGAGTAAATCCCAAACTCCCCTTTTGTGCCCCCTACTATAAACCACGCATATTTCCTCTGTAATAAGAACAACGTTACGGAATGACAATACAGAGACGCAAGACGACGGTTATAACTTGAATCAATATCAATCAGAGCCAATCCGCGCTCTGAAACCATACAATATAATTAATTTGATCGTCCACTAAACATCAATTACAAGCTACGATGGTGTTTATGAGAAACCAATAAATATATGACCGATACTTTTAATTGCAATTAATGAATTTTCGCTGAAACTCTAAAATTGTTTTCCGTTTATTAATCTGGACCAATATTTAAGGTTACTTCAATTACCGCACTTGCAAGGCATCTAGTAAATGGCGAAAAAGGCTGAACGTGTTAATAACATTATGATTTGTGACTAACTCAGACTATGATCAGTGTTTCCCAAACCTTTTTGTGCCATGCCCCACTGTAACATTTCTAAAAAAAAAGAACAACAGCGTAGTTTAGCCAGTTTTAAAATGTCCGGGGTTCCCCGCGGCAGGCGGCACACTCCGCGATGAATCCCCGACGAAGTTCACTAGGCGAATCTAATCACCCAATAGATATTTAAGAAGCTACTATCAAAATTATACATGGGGCACACTATAAGTTTTGCACTTCTAGCTAATCGGAACTATTTGAATTTCGAATGTTATATTTTTAAAACGTTGCAACCTTCTTAGTAATAAATAAAAAGCAATTGGCGGGAAATGATTTGTCAATTGTTTTTTTATCACACATCAAATTTCTACGTACGCAACGAAAATGGAATTAAGTCGAAAAGATTTTAGAGCGATGTTTTTTTTATGATTTTAAAAGTTCTCTTTCTCCGCAAGACTGGGCCCCTCGTCTTCAAAATGCTTTTGGGAGAGAAACACCTTGTTTGAGCACCGTGAGGCGATGGTTTGCTGAATTTAAGAGAGGTCGATTTTCTTTACATGACGAATTTCGTCAAGGACTGCCTTCAACTGCCGTCAACGAAAATAATGTGGATACTGTTAAGCGGTTAATTGAAGAAAACCTCCGGATTACCTATGAGACAATTCGAGGACTATTGGGGATTGGTATGAGCCAAATCCAGAAAATTTTACACGAAGAATTGAAAGTTCGGAAACTTTGTTGTCGTCGGATCCCTTATGAACTGACAGCGGAGCAGAAGTGGGCTCGCGTGGAATGGTGTTCACAGATGCTACAGAAGTACGACCACGGATATTCTAATGTTGTTTATGACATTGTCACAGGAGACGAATCGTGGATTTATTGTTTTAAACCCGGAAAAAACAGCAATCTTGTAAATGGGTGTTTAATAATGAGAGCAAGAATAATGACAACAAAAGTGAGACAGGCGAGATGCGTTGGTAAAAAAATGATCGCGTTTTTTTTCTCAGCTACGGGTCCCATCTGTACAATTTCACTTGAAGATCAAAAGAGTGTTAATGCCGAGTGGTATTCTACCATTTGTTTACCCAGGGTGTTAGAAAAAGTTCGCGAAAGACGACCCAAAAGCCGCATTCTCCTACACCATGATAACACTTTTTACATACGGCCAACAAAACAAAGTCATTTTTAGCTTCCGAAAAAGTACATCTCGTCACTGATCCTGCGCATAGCCCCGACCTAGCAGCCTGTGATTTCTGTGTTTTCCCCAAAATCAAAGATTTGATGAGAGGTTTTACTTTTACTAACTCCGAAGAGGCAATGACAGCGTTCAATCAGTACAGAGAAAACATGCCTTCAGATCTGTGGTCCTCCTGTTTTAAAAATGGTTTGATCGCATGAAAACATGTTTAAAATGTAAAGAAGATTATTTTGTAAAGCAATAAACATAATATTTTGGTTATAACATGTTGTTTTTTTAAATTACGCATAACTTATAGTGTGACCTACGTATCTAATAATTATTATTTACAGTATTTTTTAAGAATGTTTTTTTTTTGTTTTTGGCAACGATAATTTTGGCTTTGCATTTAAATAGCCCGGAGCGAAAGAGGTAAAGTCGTGTCGAGTCCATTTTTGAAAATGCCCCCCTTAAAGTATCAAATTGCCCCCTTGTGGGGCGTGGGCCCCACGTCGCGTTGCGTGGAGCCCACGCCCCACAAGGGGGCAAAAAACACCGAACTAGATCCTCCGTATTGGTCCGGGCACCCATTGAAAAATAGAAGACCTGCCGTTCTGCCAGGCAGTTCGTAAGAGGCGAACGATTTGCTTTCCGACTCACTATTATCGAGGCTACTAGGTGGTAAAGTTCTGTATTATCTTGTCGAAGTCGCAAATCGCCACCCTGACTATTTCTGCCGCAATAAAGTTAGTACTTAGTTAGTTACTTCTCACTATCGAGTTCTGGTTTGGAGGGTAAGGTAACCGTTAACCTTATGCATATGGCATTAAAACCCCGCCACAAGAATAGCAACGCACATAACGTCTTTGGTGTCTATAGGCGATGGTTGTTTCTTTCCATAACGAGAACCATCTTCTTGTTTGCTATCTTATAAAAATAATAACAGCACTGGCCCTGAGGCAAGAAGTGGGACTTCTTTTAAAAAGAAGAGCGAGTAAACGGGCAGGAGGCTCACCTGATCGAAAGTGATTACCGCTGCCTATAAACAATTACACTACCAGGGGTCCTGTAATTGCATTGCTGGCCTTTTAAAAATGAGTAAACTCTTTTCTTGAAGGTCCGTAAATCGTATACGTTTGAAAAAAATCTTGCCCAAAGCTTGTTCCATATAAGAATAGTGCGGGGCAAAAAGTGCCTCGAATATCGCACAGTCGTGGATTTTCAGACATGGAGTCGCTCTACGTTGAGTGCGATCAAAAGGAAGGAGCTGATACTGAGGAGCCCTCGCCCATAAATGAGAGTAGTATTATTCCATATAGGCCGGATTTGCGCCTTATAAAGCAGTAAGCGATGAGCCGGTGTGAAATACTGCCTGGCCCTGCTGAGAACTCCCAGCTTTTTAGAGGGTAATTTTCCTTTCCTTCCAAGTGACTGCGGAACTGAACGTACCCCGATATGTTTTTATGTTTATTTATTTATTTATATTTTATTGTACACTTACATTAGTAAAATTGTATAAAAGGCGGACTTAATGCTAGTTGCATTCTCTCCCAGTCAACCTTTGGGCTTACAGAAATAGTAGTGTGTAGGTACAAAGAAAATATGGATATATAAAATTTAAATAAGAATACATATTTAAATAATTATATAAGTAATAATACAAAAACACTATTATGAATAAAACATACTAATATAATATACTTATACTTAAACGGATATACTAATATAATATTAAGTAATAACATTGACTACATAAACAAATAATATAAAATAAATACATACATACTATAATATACTTAACAATACTTAAAATGAAAACATTATGTATTAAATAATTATCGTAATTTTTCAGCAGCCAATTTATCTATACTGAATGATAATCCCCATCACATTATCGTAAATGTCATTTGTTTCTTGCGATATCCTGGACCAACAGTTGTAAGTGTTTATCACCAGACTTCGAACTGCTGCTAAAATATCGACTTTTGAGAATGAATCCGAACTTTAATCACACTTTGCCCAATATCGAACTCGAAACTTTAAGATAAAAAAACTCTAGATCTTTTCTTATATCACAGAATAGCAAATAAGTAGCTCTTTTGATGGAAACTGTGCAACGTCTATGGCCACAAAAGATGTCTAGAGCCACAAACGTTATGTTTCCATCCATTAGCTAAGATGTTAATTACATGTATAAGTTCTTAGCTGAATAGGCTAACCACTAGACCACGAGCAAAAGTAAGGGCCTAAACACCGACCACACAGCCTATAGACGGCTAATGTTTGATTTTCCGTATTGAATGCATTCTGGCAACTAGTTGAAGTAAGACGAAGTGGGGTTGCAACGCCGTAATTGGCTAACTCAAGGCCACAGTGAAAGATAGTAATGTACAGAGCATCTGATTGGTCGACACTGATTACCCAATCACTACTCATTGGCGCGTGGACATTTACATCGGAACTATAAGTCAGATGTGTTGACACAAGTCATTCGCCTATTATTAGGTGTCTATGGGCTGTGTGGTCGGTGGGCCTAAACCACAGGCTAACACACGTTAACCAGAAGCGTTTATTAATAATCAACAATGGAATTGAACCACGAGTGCTTCAACGTAGCTCCAACGCTCGATATGCTAATATGGAACAGAGATGGTGTCGTTGCGCCTATAAAATCCTCAAAAGTATAAACAAGCGTAAATATCGCGCCACACGCACTCGTAAAATCTATTTCTCGCGCCATTGCTGCACGTACTATTCCAGCTTTTTGTGTAAGGACCATCAAGATCATTTCGTCATTACGGTCCGCTTGCAACTTGCTTTTTTTTAAAGTTTTCACTTTGATTAGTTCGAGTGCGAGTGCTTAATGCAGGTGCTTAGTATTAAGCAAAAAATCGTGAAGAAAGCTGTTGATCAGTGCGAGTGATAAGTATTCAGCGTAGTAAAAGTGAATAGGCGCTGATTACTAATCACTCGTACTGCACAACGGCTGTCTTCACGTATTTTTTGTTTAGTACTTACGACCTGCATTAAACACTCGCACTTGCACTAATCAAAGTGAAAACGGGGCTTAACATTGTATATTTTAAGGTCCACTCGCGCCAAATTATTTAAATACTTCTTAAATGAGTTTAACTAAAGTATAATTAATATAGAATATTTACATATTAATACCTATTAGGATATAATATTAATGCCATAGGGTTAGCACAACCCCCAAGGGTTAAAAAAATGAAACCACAGGAACACAGCGTAGCAGGTCTTTAATATAATATAAAATAGGTATATTAATACGTGTAGGTATATATTACCTGTGCCTTTCATAGTCCACCGTTCGCGCAATTGTCTTAAAAAAGGAGTACAAAGTTTTTCCTTCACGTAATAATATATAGATTAACTTAAACTATCTCTTCAACTATCTTGGGTCTTCAACTATCTCCTCGCCAAATTTCATCAAAATCAGTTTAGTGTTTTAGCCGTGAAAGCGTAGGTAACAGACAGACAAACGGACAGAGATATATCGGTATGGATTCAGCGCTTACGGTCTCGACGATCAAACGTATTTGGTTGAAATCCTAACTCTCAACTGATGCTGAAAAAATCTCAACTGATGCTGTTATTATTGAGAATGGGGTCGTCTTAGATTTTCAGGTTGTTATCGAAACAAAACAATTGGTTTGTTAATAGATCTCCAGTCTGCTTATTTAATGTTTAATAAGGATTGCACTATGAGCTTTTTTTAAACTTGAAGTGGTGTTAAAAAACTGTAAAAGTCAGATGTTATTTAAAAAAGAGGGGTTTTTTATATCATAAGATAGCATATAAGCAGATAGCTATCTTGATGGAAAAAGAAACCATCGCCTATAGATACTAAAGATGTTAATGGTGCGTGTTATCTGTGTGGCGGGATGGCAACGCCACATGCATAAGTCTACCTTACCCTCCAAACCGGAACACGACAATGACAAGCATTGACGTTATTGCGGCATTGCGGTCGAAACAAATACCCGGGCGACACGTTGCGCAACTCTACCACCTAGTATTTATGATGGTAGTAACACGTACAGCTTATCGATCGCCTTTTACTACCTGCCTGGCAGAACGGCATTTAGATTGCTCATTGCTCTACAAAGGAGCCCGGACCAACACGGCGGTTTTAGTTTTCTTTCAAAAAATATTTAGCTACCATATCATGAAAGATATTGACAAAGATTGATCAAACTCTAATGTAAGCAAATGACTTACTTGTAATAAGGGTGTTAACTATAAGATACATATATATATATATAGAAATCTTCTTATATATAAAAATCAATTGCTGTTCGTTAGCCTCGCTAAAACTCGAAAACGGCTGAACTGATTTGGCTAATTTTGGTTTTGAATTAATTGTTGATGTTCAGGGAAGGTTTAAAAGGTGAGAAAATATAGAAAAAATAAGAGTAGTTAAAGAGGCAGAACAACGTTTGCCGGGTCAGCTAGTGCATGTATAAATATGGCAGAATATTATTTCTTAAACACCCAAACCCAGAAACAAAAACATGTAAGTATGTTCATCACACAAGTGTTTATCCCTGTTGGAAATCGAACCCGAGCTCCATTAATTGACTAATAAGGGTCGCTAATCCTTGGAATAAAAGGTGGTCGGTCCAGTGATTATAGCGGCCTAGTGATATAAAACTCCGTCCAACATTTAAATCATAAGTGTTACATTACAAACATGCAAACGCAGAAACTTTCGCATAATGTAAACGGGATTGGGATAAGCTAAAATCTATTAAAGCATCTATTCGATGTCATCAGATCTATACTTTCCACTGATTTGAGGACAAAGGAACTACTATGAGTCACCTCTAAGATTATTAGGTCTAATATTATACACATGCGCACACAAAGAGAAGGGGTCTTTACTTGTGATTCGTTTTAATTCCTATTCCGAGCGCCTCGATTGTAGGTATTTCTAACCCGTATCCGAAACATGACGTAATTTCAAAATATATCTCGAATACTTCAGACGACATGATGTAAAGTTTAGTATCATACTCGTAAGTTCTTTAAATTTATTATCTTCTATTTTAAATACGTATTATCTAAATGTTTAAGACAATTTATTATTTTTCATCGAATAAAACATTTAATTCGATAAATTCATAACTCGATTCCCTCCGAGTTGGTCCGAACTCCTTTGAAAAATAGACCAACTATCGTTCTGCCAGGCAGGTCATAAAAGGCGACTGATTGGCTATACGTGTCTCAACCACCGTGACTACTAGGTGATAGAGTTCCGTAACGCCTCGTCCGGGTACTTGGTGTCACCCACCGCCTTACCCATTCCAGCCGCAATAGCGTCAGTGCTTGTTATTGTCGTATTCCGGTCTGGAGGGTGTAGTAGCCTGTAGTGGATATGTGCCACTGCCATCCCGCCATACGGATAGAAACGCTGCATTAACATCATTGGTGTCTATAGACGATAGTTTCTCTTTCCATAAGGAGAACTATCCGTTTGTTTGATATAATATATCAAACAAACGCCTTTTATGACCTGCCTGGCAGAACGATAGTTGGTCTATTCTTCATAGGAGTTCGGACCAACTCGGAGGGAATCGAGTTACGAATTTATCGAGTTAAATGTTAATTTTTTGTATAAATATATCATTATATTATAATGATATATTTATACAAAAAATTCTGATCACAATTGTCCATGGACATCCTTAGTACTTGACGATATT
Organism: Apodemia mormo; assembly: GCA_036924255.1. NCBI lineage: Eukaryota > Metazoa > Arthropoda > Insecta > Lepidoptera > Riodinidae > Apodemia > Apodemia mormo. The sequence goes on along the minus strand of JAUPFN010000006.1, from coordinate 28,331,654 downwards.
AATAAATAATAATAAATATTCACGGGACAAATTACACTTGCTGATCTAACCCCAAAGTAAGTAAATTGTTTGCTTGTGTTATGGGTGTTAGTCAACGATACTAATACATAGGAATACATATATAAATACTGTTACCTACATAATAAACACCCAAACCCATAAATACAAATATCTAGCTCATCACACAAATGCTTGTCCCTGTCGGGGATCGAAACCGAGCCCCGTCGATTCGTAGTTAGGTTCGCTAACCACTTGACCAACGGGGCGGTCATATTAACAACCAGGTGGGTCTTCTGATGAAAAAAGATAATCGTCACCTATAGTCGCAAATTAACTTAATGGTACGTTATCATTTATCATCCACTAGCTGTGCCCGCGACTTCGTTCGCGTGGAAAAAATTCTAAAATAAAAACCCGCATAGTTCCCGTTCCCGTGGGATTTCCGGGATAATAACTATCCTATGTCCTTTCTTGGGTCTCAAACTATATTTTTACCAAATTTTATCCAAATCGGTTCAGTGGTTTGGCCGTGAAAGCGTAACAGACAGACAGACAGACAGAGTTACTTTCGCATTTATACCTAATATTAGTATGGATTACACTTAGAACGAGGCTATCTTTTCCTACAAATCGGAACATGAAGTGTCAGCCATTGACATTATTGATGCAAGAAAAGGTAAAGCAGTGTTATAAATCCCGGACAATGAGTGGCAGCAATCAACTCTCGGTATTGGTCCGGTAGGCGTTTCACCTAACGTTTACAATTCGCCAGCGTTCAGCGATGACTCTTAAAGGTAACGAAAAATTCATTAAAAACGTCGCCAATTGCTTGCTGGCCACTAGATGCACTTTTTGCAATGTCACAGCACCAAAACTAATCAAGCGCCAACGACTGCCACTAATATACAATATTCAATATTCAATATATTTTATTCAAAGTAGGATATAATACAATCACTTTTTGAAAGTCAGAAACATAAAATTGGGTAAAACATTATACCAACTTAAAATTAATTTACTATTTGTAAAATATGGTCATAAAATAAAACTTAACATCATTGTACATATAGAGAAAAAAAACAAAGCAATGTCATTCTCAACTAATTATCAAAATAATTCATTAAAAATTGGGATAAAATAACAATATCAATATCCACGTCAGTTTAAAAATAAATTAATTTACTTAATTCTTTTTAATTTTAAGATTTTAAGACTTTTTAATTCATCAATTAAAAAGTCTTTTAAATTATAATATGCCTTACTAATTAATAAATACAAGGCTGTTATGTGTCGCAAAAACTAAACAATTACGATAATTTCACATTGTAAGTTACGTGATAACCCCACGGGCCCGCTTTGAACAATAGACTATCTGCCGTTCTGCCAGGCAGTTGTAAATAGCGAACAATTAGCTATACGAGCCACTACCATCGTGACTACTAGGTGGTAAAGTTCCGCATTGTTTTGCCCGGTTCTGGTACCACCGTCAAATCTTTTCCTGCCACAATAGCGTCAGTGCTTGCCAATATTATGTTCCGGTTTGGAGGGTAAGGTAGTCGGTAAACTTATGCGAGTGGCAATAGACCTCGCCACAAGATAGCAACCCACCATTAACATCTTTGGTGTCTATAATAATGGTTTGTTATTTCCAACAGTTGAGTCATCTGCTTGTTTGCTATCTTATAATATAAAGAAAAATCGGTTGTCTGTAAAGTTGGTTTACAGACGATAGTTGAACGTGACAACGTCTTAAGCTCTCGCTTGTACTCCAAGCCTTAAACGGAACGCCTCAGAGCGAGGTAACGCCGCATGAGTCATGTTTTTTCGTGCGTGCAGCCAGCTCTATCGAATTATAAGACGTTGTCACGTCAAAACTTAATTAGTTGTCATTCTGGTAGTTATAAGTTTGGATAATCACTCGCATTTGCCAAACTCCCTGGAAGGGAGGAACATAGTTTTTTCTTCAAAAGGCCGGTCCAACATGTAGAGCAGCAAAAACAACTTTACCAACGTAAAGACATGTACTACTTATGGTCCAACAGACGTCACGTATTTTCTGATGAACGAAATGTGTGCGTTTGAGTAGTGTTAGGTTAGTATGATCGCATGCCTACCTGCTAACTTGCTCAGACGGCCAATTTCCAGGTATCAGGGAATCAATGTACGTATATTAAAAACATTACTTACTTATATTTTATACTATAGACAATAGCGCTAAGAAGAATAATTGTTCAATACTCCCAGACACTCCCAGGCAGGTCGTAAAAGGCGACCAATTGGCTATCGAGTCACTACCATCGTGGCTACTAGGTGGTAGAGTTCTGCATTGTCTCGCCCGGGTCTGGTATCACCGCCTTACCTATTCCTGCCGCAATAGCGTCAGTGCTTGTCGCCGTCGTGTTCCGGTTTGGAGGGTAAGATAGCCGGTAAACTTATGCATGTGGCATTAGACCTTGCCACGAGATAGCAACGCACTATTAACATCTTTGGTGTCTATAGGCGATGGTTGGCTCTTTCCATCAGGAGACTCATCTGCTTGTTTGCTATCTTATGATATAAAAAAACTCGTAAAATCTGGCGCTCCATTTTTATATGTGTTCGCCAGAAAACTATTTTAAAGATTTCGTAATCAATCGGAACATTAATTTGGAAGTTAAATATACTCGGTGTCTTTTACTTGATACAAAAGCTGCAATACGCCAACCACAGACCAGATGAATTACTCCGTGACGCCAACTGTATTTTTATATGAACAATTAAAAAAAAACATTAAATAAAACGGAAATAACAAATACTCTTTGTGTTATCGATAGACTTAGTTGTATCAGTGACGTCCCAAATGTAAGGTCACCCTACGCTCAAATGAACCTGACCGATCGCCCAAACCCGGTAGGTACTCGTCAAAATAACTTGTAAAAAGTTTTATTGAATAAAGTACTTCTGATTTCTGATTTCTTATTTCTGAAGTCGTAAAAAAGTTATGAGATGTGTACATACACACACACATATACACACATACAGACATACTGACATCATCATGAAAATTATTAGAAAACGTGCCTAGGACCTCACAACGTGAAAAAATCTGGAAAAAATCCGGTGAAAACTCGATTTTAGAAAATCGGAGAAAAATCGATAACTTCCTTATCTACATACACACGTAGCGGGAAATAAAAAAACATCGTCTGTATTAAGTCATAGACAAAAATAAAACTAAATTATCATTCCTCATCCATCAGTGTTTCTATGTATTTTTGAAACTTTACTAAAACTGGCACAACGAAGTATCCCACCACGTTATCTCTCATATGACCAGCTGCTAACTGAAGACCAATTTTAGCGTTGGGGATTGGAGTGAAATTTTTCGGTACGGCTTTGATATATATTACAGACATCAGTCCAGTTGTAAGGCGGACCCTAGTTTTCGGATAACAGCTCCAACTTGCGCCATGACGGCCAGTATCATTCCAGAAGCCACAGCATCGTATGTAAATCGGCTGCGCGGAACAGTTCCATATTCTATGAACATACATTATTTTAGGATATTAATCTCTCGTGTTGAATCGGACTCCTTTTTTAGGGTTCCGAAGTAAACTAAGAACCCTTATAGTTTCGCTATGTCCGTCCATCCGTCCGTCCGCACGATTGCTCAGGGATCCTTATTACTAGAAATCTGTAATTTAGCATGAATATACATACTAGCCACGTCAACAAAAGTGGTAACAAAAATCTTGAAAAATAATTTTTTTCAGGGTAGCTCCCCTACATGTAAAGTGTGAATTTTAATTTTTTCTTCTCATGTAACCCTATAGTGTGGGGCATCATTTTAAAAAATATTGTATGTTTGTCAAAACAAGTATTCGATTAAGGGACTGGTTTGTTAAATATAAAAGCTTTTAAGTGATAATTTTGTTAAAGTCCCCCTCCCCCCTCTGAATCTAAACGGTTGGTTTTAGAGGTGCGAAAAAATCATGGTAGTAGTAAATATAATGAAGTTGAAAGAAAAAATATCAGAGCTTGAAAGGCTTTAGAAGTTTTTGAGTAGTTGACCAACTTATAAATGTACTTAGAAAAGTTATTATGGGCGGTGAGCCTGTGGTGCGGATATATATTTGTCATGGACGTTAAATAGCTTAAATGTTCACAGTATGAAATTGTAAAATCCCTCTTCTTAGTCCGCATTATTGTGAGGGACAACTTCAGAACCCTACATTTCGCGTGGCCCGACACGCATTTTACCAGTTTTTTTTAAAAATACATCAGGGGCCAAACTGATAAGCATATCGTAAAAGGCAAGATAAGAAAAATACGTGTCTTTAACATGTTCACTGCTAAGTGGGTGGTAGAGATCTGTTTCACAAAACTAGTATGTAAGTACAGAAGTCAATCTCATATATGTACTTAAATTTTCGTACCTACACTCGGCGGTTGCACTAGGGATATCAACTTTGTCTTAAGCCCCGTTTTCACTTTGATTAGTGCGAGTGTGAGTGTTAAATGCAGGTGCTTAGTATTAAGCGAAAAATACGTGAAGATAGCCATGGAACAGTGCGAGTGATTCGTAATCAGCGTAGTAAAAGTGAATAGATGCTGATTACTTATCACTCGAACTGATCAACGGCTGTCTTCACATATTTTTATCTTAATACTAAGCACCTGCATTAAACACACACACTCGTACTAATCAAAATGAAAACGGGGCTTTAAGCTTCGTTTTCACTTTGTGTAGTGCGAGTGCGAGTGTTTAATGCAGGTGCTTAGTATTAAGCAAAAAATGCGTGAAGACAGCCGTTGATCCCTGCGAGTGATTAGATTACATTAGAGTAATCAGCGCCTATCCACTTTTACTACGCTGAATACTGAACACTCGCACTGATCAACGGCTGTTTTCACGTATTTTTTGCTTAATACTAAGCACCTGCATTAAACACTCGCGCATGCACTAATCAAAGTAAAAACGGGGCTTTACGCATAAAAAAGTGACAATGTCATTCGTATCTAGGTGTTTATTTATTGCTGATAATGAAACAGTGAGAACGGAAATGCACAACAATAATAACTAAAGTATTTTAATGTTATTGTTATACTTATTACAAATTTTCTACCCAAAAAAATTCACTGATTAGTATGTCTCAAGGGGACGATTTTTCCCGTGTTGGTTCCGGGCTCTTTTGAAGAATAAACCAACTGCCGTTCTGCCAGGCAGGTCATAAAAGGCAACCGATTGGCTATGCGGAACACTACCATCGTGAGTACTAGGTGGTAGAGTACTACATTGTCTCGCCCGGGTCTGGTACCACCGCCTTACCTATTCCTGCCGCAATAGCGTGTTCCGGTTTGGAGGGTAAGATAGCCGGTAAACTTATGCATGTGGCATTAAACCTCGCCACAAGACAGCAACGCACTATTGACATCTTTGGTTTGGCGATGGTTGACTCTTTCCATCAGGAAACCCATCTGCTTGTTTTCTGTCTTGATATAAAAAATGTGTAAACGGTTGACCCTATGGGCCATCCCTGAAACTTCCCACTAAATAAAGGTATTTTAAGTTCAAAAGAGTAAAAAATATAAGCATAGATTTTTTTAGTTCAACCATCTATTTTGTTAAAAATGGCAGTATATTAATTTTTGAAAATATGTATATATATTGAAAACGATGATGGCATTCAACTCAATTTTTGAGATCTTTTTAGATTTTTATTGCTTTAGCAAAAAAAATCGATAGGTTGAAAAATTTCAATGCAATATCAAAAAACATTTTATTTTTAATTTTCTTTATTGATAAATCCCAAAAAATGACCGATTTTGATTAAATTAACGGTATTTGACGCTTGAGTTTTTAAAACAGAAAAGCTGATAAATTTTTTAAATCAATCAGTGAAATAAGGGTTATTTAAAAAAATTAAGTAAGTTCTCTAAACATTTATTATATAATTTTCATATTTGAAAATCTATAAGTTTTGAGAATAAGATTCGATTTTGATTCTTGAAACGGCATTTGACGTAGTTTTTTTAGTACTAAAATATCGTAGAATGCCAATAAATTATTGCTTGAAAAATTTCGAAGTTATGTCGAAAAAGCACTTTTCTCAAAATTTTTCGTCGACGATTACTCCCAAACGGATAAACCGATTTTGATGCAATTTATGTATTAGACGTAGTTTTTTGAGGAATAGAGCTGATTAGTTTTTGTACTCAATCGGTACATAAATCTGGAAGTAATATTAAAAAAATACTGTTTCGCCAAAATTTGTTTTGGTGTTTTTTCTAAATTTCTCAAAATCTCTTATACCGAATCGATTCAAATTTTCAGGAAGTCTAAGTTGAGTGGAATACAATCGAATGTCACCAACAGCGTTTCAATCGGTCCAGCCGTTCAAAAGTTATGAGATGTTTACATACACACATACACACACACATACATAGATACAGACATACTGACGTCATCGTGAAAATAGTCGGGAAAATGTTCCTAGGACCACAAAACGTGGACATCTGGTGAAAATTCGATTTTCTTAACGTTTCGTAACTTCCTTATCTACATACGAGTACGTAGTGGGAAGTTAAAAAAACTCGTGCTTGCACTATTCCCAACCATTCCGAGATATCGTGTCCGTGAGAGGTGTCTATGTGTGCGTTGCTCGAAGGCCTTTGTATGTAGATTGACTTCTGTACCTATTTAATTTGTGTCTGCTGTGTTTTAACTGGGTCTGATACCACCACTTTTACATAAGCCTGCCGCAATAGCGCCCGTGCTAGTCGCTGTCGTGTTCCGATTTGGAGGGTAAGGCCAAGGGGCGGATCCGGCCTTGGGGTCAGGGGGGGGGGGACATTTGATGTTTAGTCAATATAGGTTCTAACCTTTAGTTTGCAATAATAAATCCATACCAAGACCCCTACCTAGGGGGGGGGGTCATTCCCCTCCCCACTCCAGGATCCGCCCTTGGGTAAGACTGCAGGTAAACTGATGCATGTAGCACTTCAAACCCGCCATGCGTATACTCTTAGCATCGCACCATTAACATCTTTGGTGATTACAGGCCATGGTTATCTCTTTCCATCGGGAGAACCATCTGTATGTTTGCTATCCTATTGAGTAAATAAAAAATTAAATAAAATAAATACACGCCGTCGCGCACATGTGTCTGGAGAGGAAAGCAGATGTACAACTGGTGCGCCAAGTAATTATCTCATTTTATTTGTGGCTCAATAGATTCGAATAAATGTCAAGTTTCAAGTATCATTCAGAAAAACTGAAACCGAAAACCGATCAATACCGAAACCGTCGAAGCTAGACTAATGTGGTGACATTGTAATTGTTATGTTGTTGTTGTTGTTGTTGATAACTAACACCCATAACACAGACGAATAATTTGCTTACTTTGGGGCTAGATCAGTAAGTGTAATTTCTCCCGTGAATATTTATATTTATTTACTACTAGCTGTTGCCAGCGACTTCGTCCGCGCGGACTTCGCTTACTCCGCACAGCACCTCCCCGCTAGGTGATAGCGTGATAATATGTAGCCTATATGTTGACCCGACCTGTCAGTAATATTCATGCAAAATTTGAAGTAAATCCATGCAGTACTTTTTGAGTTTACCCCGGACATACATACAGACAAACAGACAAACAGATAAACAGACAAACAGACAAAAATTCTAAAAACTATATTTTTGGCTTCGACATCGACTGTAGATCACGCCCCAAGTATTCTTTTAAAAAAAATATTCAATGTACAGTTTTCACTTTCCTACGATTTTATTATATGTATAGAAGATAGATCATCTATTCCTCAAATGGGGCCCGGAACACGGGGATAATTACTGCTAACTGCTAAATTTGTCAAAGTGTTATCCAAACATTGAATTAAGGCTAAGGTAGCCGGTAAACCAAAGACTTCTACATACTAACATACTAGACAAGGCATGCGCTACGTCACTCCGTTAAAGTGAATTCCACGAACTGCACCGGCCTCAGAGCTCGTAGAGTGAAAGCGTAAGCGCCATGAAATTCACGACGGCTACGACCTTTTGGTCGCGTATATATCATACTCTATTATACGCAGCAGCGCTGCTTAATTGTGACTTTGGTTGGACGATTTATAATTTTTTTAGCGCTACAGCGATTTTTAAATTTTTCCATACGAAGAGCCATCTGCTTATTTACTTTCCTATAATGTTAAAAAAATAGACTCCGCGTGGGCATTTCATCCTATTATTTAGAACAATTTTTTGATAGTGAAACAATCCTACTAATATTATAAATGCGAAAGTTTATGAGTATGTATGTATGGATGTTTGTTACTCTTTCACGCAAATACTACTTAACCGATTATGATGAAATTTGGTATATAGATAGCTGAAGAACCAGAATAAAATACAGGCTATTTTTTATCTCGGAAAAGTTTGGTGATCCCTCGGGATCCATTAAAAACTGTTATAATGCAGCGGGCTGCACGCTGCAGCTAGTTATTTATAATTAACTAGCTGTTGCCTGCGACTTCGTTCGCGCGGACTTCGTTTACTTCACACAGCTCCTCCCCCGTAGGTCATAGCGTGATAATATGTAGCCTATATGTTGACCCGAACTATTAGTAATATTCATGCAAAATTTGAAGTAAATCCATGCAGTACTTTTTGAGTTTACCCCGGACATACATACAGACAAACAGACAAAAATTCTAAAAACTATTTTTGGCTTCGACATCGATTGTAGATCACGCCCCAAGTATTCTTTTAAAAAAATATTCAATGTACAGTTTTGACTTTTCCACGATTTTATTATATGTATAGATTAATAATAACAGCGATCTAGTTTTTAACCTGTAGGGCTACTCTTGAAAACCGATTTCAATTTTAAATTAATATTTAATGAATTTTGAAGTATTTTGTACTCTGAACAACTATAATTAATTATTGGATTCGGCGACATTGCCACACGGATTTTGAAATTTTTCGGAACTACTCATTATTTCTTTTATTCGTTATTTTGTTTAAAACGGTACGTAAAATTTCCATTTGTAACACTAGCTTGACGTGTAACGATGACATCTATTTCCAATAATTAGGTCGTTACTATACTGAATTAATGTGGGCAATATTGGTTTCAAGAGTACCTTTTTTTGACGATACTCGAAACTTATTGTTGTTATCAATATTGGTTTAAGATTTATATTGTTTTCAAGAGTAGGCCTGCTGTTCAGCTAGGCTCATGAGGTCCCAAGTTCGATGCTGCCTTTTTTTCGGAGTTATCAAAAATCGATGTGTACATTCAAAATCTATGTATATATTGTAGATAAATCATATATATATATACCTACTGATGTAGCTAAAGGAAGTGTAACAAATTATGATCTCCGTGGAAATCAACAATATTAAACAATGTCATAATACTTCAGTTCTGGTTATCGACGCCAAGCATCTTATCGTTTTTCCTATCATTTTCCTCACCAAAAATACTTCTCATAAATTTATAATGATAACTTATCTAAGTTAATCACCATTTTTACATAGTATTCTTTAAGGTCAATATTAAACGCGATGTTGTATTCTTAAATAAGGTAAACTGAGATGTCTTCCTATAATACTTGTAACATTCACAATATTTCATAGGTATCGCCAATCTATACATATAAATAAAATTGGAGTGTCTGTCTATGACTTCAAAATAACTAGGTTTTTTCAAGTGCAGGGTGTTAATTTTACGGTACTGATACCTATTCAAACATTTTTAATATTTTTGTCTCATTCTGCATGCCCGCTACATGGATAGCAACGCACTATTAACATGTTTGGTGTCTATAAGCGATGGTTTCTCTTTCCACCAGGAGAGCCATCTGCTTGTTTGCTATCTAATAAAATAAAAAAAACGGAGCGAGGAGCGAAAAAATAACGAATCAAGCAAGTGCAAGCAACTGGCCGCGTTCCAATGCGGTAGTAATTTTTAAAATGTCGACTCATCAAAAGTGAATATGCATTTTTATATTTAAAAAAAAGTATCTTCACGCCCCTATCCTCGAAAGGGTAGGCAGAGGTACAACAAGTGCACCCATGATTAGCCGAAGATACTTGGCCCCACAATATGATAGGTGGCAAGCCTTTCGCCAACCGGGCACTTTCCAATCGCGGGCAACGTTGATTTTATGAGAAAACTGAAAAAAAGCACATTTTTGATTTGCCCGACCCAGGAATCGAACCCGGGACCTCATGTGGACAACTCCGACACCGGACCACTAGACCACAGAGACGATTATTTTTATATTTAGATTTTTCTATTTTAAGTAATCGGTATAGAAGAAGATATTACAGTTGTCAGTCATTTGGCCAGGAGATTTGATGGTCAGTCGATTGGTTTATTATGTCCTTTTGTTTTTTTTTATTTACAGTCTATGTAATTAATAAACAAATTTGTTTATGTGCGTAACTCGCCGCCACGCCGTTCAATATAGCGAATTGATATGTCGTAGTCGATGCAATAGAGTGACCGCCGCTAATCTCCTCTGGTGAGAACCACGTCCGATTACGCCTCGGACGCGATCACCAATGATAAACTGGAAGGCCACGTCACGTCCTATTCGATCCTGATGACCCCTCACACAATTTATAAAGTCGCCGCCAGTAACGTCTCGAGTCTCGACCCACTCTTTCGGCCCGTTAGCACTTGCAATTCCGCGCCGGTTAACAGTCACTAACGATTCGAAATCCTGACACCACCTTATGCTCCCACTTATTGTCAAGATACTGCTCAAAGCCATGTTTTGATTTCACAGGAGATTCCCTTAGGCCTAGGGCTCTTAGCCCACTTAACTTAAACTCTGGCTAAGCACTCTGCTCGCCCGAAATGCCCGGTTTCGCTGTAGCGGTAATTTGGACCAACTGTTTAAGTTCATTTCGAAAAAAACCACTAATCTACATTAGAACTAATCGTCCTGTTTTTCTAGGACCTAGACTGCTTTTGATAATTTCAAACAGCGTCCTGAATAACATACTTTATTTTAACTGCCTTGTGGTCTTGATGTTATTGAAATTATTTTCAAGCTTTTCTCGAAAATACAAATCTGAGTCTGGTGATGGTATGTCATATCTATGCACATCACACAAATGTTCGTCCATGTCGAAATTCAAGCCCGAGCCATCGATTGCGTAGTCAGGATTGCCAACCATTGACCAATGGGGCGGGTATTTTTTAATTCTATCTCTATTTCTTGCAGCTCTACAATCACAAATTAAATATTATTTTGTACGCAACCGCGTGCATCGACTAGTGGCATACAAAAGTGCAATAACTGTACCGTAACTTAACGATGGTGACATCGTCTTCAAGCTTCAAGCATATAATATCCGGAGACCAGGTTATTTCCAGCGGATGTTTGGGTTTTGGTGAAGCCGATGTATCTATTATTGTATTTCTTTGAATCTCGACGGGCTTACATTTATCCTTGTAAACTTTTATATCCGATATTGTTACCTATGAAATCAAAATATGCGTTAACTTTTTATTCCGTTGGAAATACTAGCATGATATTGTTACTATATATGTGTTTTAGCACTTATCCCATGCTTAGGAAAGCTTTTAAAACTTAATAAAGAAAAATTTTGATATGACAGGATTTTAACCCGCGACAAGGATCATATTTATCTCGATAATTTCAAGCCCTGCTTTACCACCTTAACTATTTCTACCAATATAAAGTTTTTCTTATAGAAAACATACATTTTTTTCTATCATAAGATAGCAAACAAGCAGATGGGTCTCCTGATGGAAAGAGTCAACGATCGTCTATAGACACCAAAGATGTTAATGGAGCGTTACTATCAATTGTGGCGAATTCTAATGCCACATGCATAAGTTTACCGGCTACCTTACCCTCCAAACCGGAACACGACAGTGACAAGCACTAACGCTATTGCGGCAGGGATAAGGCGGTGGTATCAGACCCGGGCGAGACAATGCAGAACTCTACCACCTAGTAGCCACGATGGTAGTGACATATAGGTGGACCTTCTGAGAAAATCATCTTATCACTAAGATGTTTATGGTGATTTGCTTAATTACTTTTGTACCCGACTGAGCATAAAGAAATAATATTTTTGGGTCGTGCGCATGAAGTCAAAGTTAGTTAAATGTTAAGTAGCACTGCCACTTACGTAAGTACATAATTTTTGTAAATAAAAAATATTCATACATGTTCTGCGTCGAGTTTTTCACGTGGGTTATTTGTTATTACAGGCGGAAGTGTAGTTGGAATCTCATTATCGTCCTCATATTCAGGCGACGACATTGTAACAAAACCAGTTATTGTTAAATCATTTGTAAGAATTTTAATTTTATTATTGAGAAGCCGAATTGAAAATAAACATTAAGTATTGTATACTCTTTGATAAACATGTAAAGTGACATAGATGTAGACAGCATAGTATTGTATACTCTTTGGTAGACAGACCTGTGCACAGATATAAAATACTAAATTGGTTTTTATATAAAACGTTAAGGTTTAAATAGGTAATTATTAATTTTCGACCGACCTTCCAAAAGAAGGAGGTTATTAGTTCAGCTGTATGTTTGTTACCTCAGAAGTCGGTCATTTGTGAACCGATTTTGAAAATTATTTTTTTGTTAGAGAGGGTATACTCCCCGTGTGGTCCCATTTTAATTTGGTGAAGATCTGATGCAGAGTTCTGGAGATATATGAAATGGGAAGTCGGTTGCTGCAGTTTTACTAAGCTACAAAATTATACATAATTCGTTACGTCTTAAGGTTTTTTTATATCATAAGATAACAAACAAGCACATGAGTCTCCTGATGGAAAGAGTCCACCATCGTCTATAGACACCAAAAAACGTTAATGGTGCTTTGCTATCTTGTGGCGAGGTCTAATGCCACATGCATAAGTTTACCGGCTACCTTATCCTCCAAACCAGAACACGACGGTGACTAGCACTGACGCTGACTTGCGGCAGGAATAGTTAAGGCGGTGGTACCAGACCCGGGCGAGACTATGCAGAACTCTACCACGTAGTAGCCACGATGTTAGTGACTCGCATAGCCAATCAGTCGCCTTTTACGACCTGCCTGGCAGAACGGCTTGGCAGGTTGGTCTATATATATATAAAGGCGGAGGTTCTTCCCAAAAATTAGAAGGTTCTTTATTCGTGGAACTTTTATTTTTATGTATGTTCACCGAATATTCGAGGACGCCTGAAACGATTTGGAAAAATCTTGTTTTGTTACAAAGGGTATATAATAGTTTCCAGCTGGTCCCACTTTATTTGGTGAAGATACAGGGTTCTGAAAATACAGGAAATGGAGAGTCGATTGTTACAGTTTCACTGCGTATACTCGTAATTCACTAAAAATTAACATGTGGACCGATTATTGAGGTTTTACTTTTGGTTTTTTTGCTGTCTCGCGATCTATTGCCCATTTGGTTCAGAACATGAGATCCCGGATTCGACAACTCTATCCGGGCTAAGGTTTTAAAATTGAGAAAAGATATATATATTGAAATTTTTCGTTCCCTTTTCGGATTTTCTGTTATTATCCCCGAAAATTGAAATCTCAGTAGCAGCTTGGAGTAATGAATTATATGTTAAGTGTTAACGATACCGTGCCTTAGAGCACATAAAGCTATCAATTTCTACTATATGATAGTCATTTTCAGATTGATATATTGGGCCGATGAAAATTATCACCTAACTCGTCAAATGGCAAACTAGTGATTTGTCGTGGTAAGCCGGAACGTCTATCGATTTTCAATCTACCTACATCGTAAGTAAAGTAGCATGTTAAAACTACGTTAGATTCCTTATGGTGTCGACAGAGAGTACCGAGTGCCATATATCACGAACCGTGCAAATTTGTCTTGCTTCCTCCAAATTCATGAATCTGAACAGAACAAATCAGATGTACTGAATGCTGTGTTGAAATATGATCATCTATTTTAGAAGGACCTTATACATGAAAGTTAGGATATTATAATAATTAATGGTCATCTGTAATCAATTAAAATACAATAAAAAGAGATTATTGCTTAACCACTTAGTAAACCTTAACGAAATTTGTTAGTAATATTCAAAACATATGGTCACCGCGCGGCACGCTAACGTTTATGAGTTCGGTAAGTCGCTGTTTGTAAATAATGACTTTGATATCTACACGCGGGTGTTCGTACGATGTAAACATTTTTATGGGATAGTCAGGTCATTCCTAAGCAGCAATCAAGCATAATTAATACCCATAAAGCAGCTCATATATTACTTAAACTTCTATTGCAGCCGTACAATGGTGTAAAAAGATGCTTTTATCGGTATAAAAGATCTTTATGAGTTTTTATACAGCCTAATGCTGTACAAGGCCTTTCTTAGAGTTTCGCGTAAGCTTTAGGCGTTATATCTGAATATTAATACACTACTGTACAACTTTAAGTATTTTGTAACTCATTAGGCTTATTTTAACACTTAAAGCTGTACATTAGCTGTATTATGTTTAGCACGGGAATTTATTACAGCTTTAAGTGTTATTATAGTATCACTCAACGCTTGTTTCTGTAAAATGGGAGATGCAATCACCGTTCTACAGCTAATATTTATGGCGTAATTGTAGACTGTTATGCAGCCAATGGTGTTAAAAAATCTGCATATACAGCTGTAGTGCAGCTCAAGGCTGTATTACTGATTTTGTTATTTGCTGTTTTTATATCTGCATCGTTGATATCATGTGGAAAAAAATCAAGAGGAAGATTGAAAAGGAATATTTAAATATTATAAATTACCAACCAAGTAATCGTGATGAAGATAAAGCTGAAAAATTACTAAATCAGGTAACCTATAATCGTCATTTTTAATAATGTTCAAGGAAAAGGGTTCCGTAACAAAACATTAAAAAGTGATTGTAGGTTATCTGATTTATTATTTTTTAGGCTTATCTTCTTCATTAAGGTTACTTGGTTGGTAATTTATAATATTTTAAATTTTTTTAATGTCATAAGACAGCAAACAAGTAGATGGGTCTCCTGATGGAAAGAGTCAACCATCGCCTATAGGCAGCAAAAATGTTAATGGTGCGTTGCTATCTTGTGGCGAGGTCTAATGCCACATGCATAAGTTAACCGGCCACCTTGCCCTCAAAACCGGAACATGACAGTGACTAGCACTGACGTTTTGCAGCAGGAATAGATAAGGCGGTGGTACCAGACCCAGTCTAACCAATGCAGAACCCTATCACCAAGTAACAACGATGGAAGTGACTCGCATTGCCCATTGGTCGCCTTTTACGACCTGCCTGGCAGATAGACAATTGGTCTATTCTTCAAAGAATATAATATAAAAAAGAGTTAAAAAGAGAAACAAAAATCATTACACTGAGAAAATATATTTTTTTTTATTTTTAACTTGCTACTATACGGAGTGTTACAAAAGCGGTATAGTAAGCCGAAAGGGGGTGACTCAGAGGGTCATTCAGAACAACTTTTGTTCGCAAAAATTCGCGAAAAACAATTTTGTTTTTCTATTGTGAAAAGTCACGTGACCAACAAAGTTTCTACGGAGAATCAATATTTTTTTCGCGAATTTCCAAAAGTCGTTAAACAAAAGTTGTTAAGAATGACCCCCTGAGTCACTCCCTTTCGGCTTACTGTACCACTTTTGCAACACCCCGTATATATGTATACTTAGATACAATTACAGGCAAGAGGGTATGTGTTTCTCTTTGAAGAACTAATAATATTAAATCACAACCACGAAATAACGTATTCTTCTTAAAAATATTTTTGTGATAGATCAATCTTTAAAGGGCTAGATTTTTCATTCTTGATCAACTTAGTTATATCATTTTGTTTTCTTGGCCATTATATTATTCACCTTTATCCTCCCACAAACTGGATACGATGCAAATACAGTTTTGGCTTCTCTCAATTGTTTTTATTATTTTATAAGGCATATTTCCCTGAAAAATAAAGTAAAACATGATTGAAATACATATCCCATAAGTAATAGTTAACAATAAGTTGGTTTAGTTGTAAAGCCAAACGACCGACATCAGTACATCACAATAGCGAAATCAAGTGATATACGTTTTGTATCAAGGGTTCTTCAATTTTTGTACGCATCTCTAAACATAAGTTAAGTGATTAAAAGCCAATGACTGTATAATAGATTTATATAGGGACTTAATACAGCCCAAAGTGTATTTGGACGGTAATTAAAAGCTAATAGCGGTATAATTGAATAAAAAATAGATTCAGTACAGCTATTTGCAGTATATCACCCTCCAAATACACTTTAGGCTGTATAACAAAGCGTCGCCATTATTGAATTACAACATTAAAGAAATATATTGTTAAATAAAAGATATATTTAGCAATAGCTATAGCAATATCGTGACAAGCAACTTATATTATAATCATTATGCCTTTATATACAATATTGTACCGTAAATACTTGTATATTCTAACCTTAAACACAAACACTTACTTATTTTTTTTTCGTTGGCGCGTGAATATTTTGAAGGAAATCATACACGACTTCACGATCATTTAGAATTTGCACTTTGAATACACCGTTCAATACTGCTCCAAGTCCAAGAATTAATCGTTTATTAATATATTTTTAATTATGGCGTCTGCAGATACGTGATATAATTAATGTTATACAATATCAAAAACAGATTGTTACTTTTTATCATTTTCAAACACCTATTAAGAACATTTAGCTGTACGAGAGAGTATATTTAGTGTTATAGTTTCTTTATACACCAAATAACAGCCATTGTACAGTTTATAACAGCTTGTATAGCTATTGTGCAGCCTACATAACGCAATAAGCTGTATAACTTGGGGCCCTTTTTGGTGTTATATCGGCTGTAGAAGCGCTTCTACAGCCTTTGTACGGCTTAGTATACAGCTTTAAGTTTAAAAATGAACCTAAATGCAGCCTATATACAGCTTAACGTGCTACTTGGGTTTACTTATTTTATACTTATTTTTTACATATTCGGTTTCAGAATCTAGCATTGAACACGCTCCTACAGTAACTATGTAGTCTTTTACAAGTCAGTCAGTCAGTCATTTGGAAATTTTTACACTTCTGTATATAACAAATTTTATGTACCTACTTCAAAAATATGTCCAAAAGCCGGAAAGAATGCTTATCACAATGTTTGATAAGCTGATTATTATGAGTGAGATTGATAATAATCGCCAAAGTAAGTAGGTAATAATGACTGGACATTTGAATAGCCACAACATTGTTTCGTAAATTCGTAAATAAATTTTTTTATTAATATAAATACTAGCCGACCTGCTAAACGTTGTTTTGCCATACAAATTACTTGTACTAGCGCTGGCCTGTGGCCGAAATTCGACCATATACCAAAAATGGGATCTCTTTTCAGCTGGACACCTGATTTTATCCGTAAAGAAAACATATTAGACATAAGTATGTGTATAATATTATGTATGACACACGAATGTAGTGTGTGTAATGTTTATTTTGATTAATTTAATGTATTTCTAGTGCTTAGTTTAAAAATATTAGGTTCCCGCAGTCCTCCGCAATGTAAACTTTAACTGTGCCAAATTTCATACCCCACCGTTCATGTATTTGTCTTAAAAAGGGATCCAGAAATTTTTTCTTCATGTATTAATCATAGATAAATGATTGGTCTCGCGGTCAAGCGCAGCGAGACCAATTATTTATCTAAAGTATTTAATATATATATATTGAATATTTTGATAGGCACTTGAGGAGGGGAGGGGGATTAATTGAGATATAAACTATCCTATCTTTTAAGTTGGACCAACCAGTAGATATCTACAAAATTTCGTTGAAATCGGTTCTGTAGTTTCGGAATCCATCGCGGACAAACAACGTTACACGTAATTTATATATTTTAAGATTAAATTAAAACAAGAGACATTTTTAAAAACAGAAATATTGATCGCAGAACTGTCAAAGCTCATCATCATATAAAGATATTAGGTACCTATATGAAGTGGGTTGACTTATTTTTACACGCGAAATTAATTAGTTTACACTAAAGAGAGCATTGGTTATTGAGTAATAGAGTAAAAAAGCGTTACACATATTTAATAAAGGATAAAGTATCATAGGAGAGGAACAACAAACAACAAAGTGCGCCAAGGAAAAAGTAAATAAGATAAGGTATCGAGCTCGTTTGGTGCTCCTAATTGAATTGTTAGAAATGACATATCGATTTCTTGACGTGAAAAAAAACAAATTGTAAATTTCATCAAAATAAATACATGGTTTACTAAAAACTAAGTATATGTGTAAAAAAAATCTCATTTAACAGTGGCGATTACATCTGCGAACGACCTTGAGTTAGTGACAGGCGCAGCGTAAGTACTATCTCGCAAGCCGCGTCTTCCGGAGTCAAAGAGTATATATATATACAGAGGATGCAGATACGTTTTAACACTTTTGTTTACCTATATGAACTTTTATCATCATGAATCAAATGAATGTTGGCAAACTTAAAACCCATAATCGATAATCGGTCATTTATCGATTATCCATTCATTTTAGAAAAACTATAAATATCGAAAGAAAAAACAGTAAATATCGAAAATCAATAAAAAAATTATATGACAATTTTACACAATAATGACTGTTACATATCCTATTTTTTTTGATTTTTTTGTAACATACAATACATCTAGTGTAGCACTTTATTTTAATACATACAAGAAACTATCAATATTTAACAAAACCCTTCAAAATGTGATTTTGTAAAAAATGATGTATTAAATAACCTTTTAAATTTTTTTTGTTTCAAAATCTCGTAAGAAAAAGTAAAGATTTAATTTAATTGAAAGCTTATAGAGGAAATATTAAACAGGTTGATTAATTTAGACTATTTGTATGTATAATATATTTAATTTATTTATATTTATTTCATTTCATATTACAGTTAACAAGTATACAATTTTCCAACATATAACTATCGCCTATAGACACTAAAAATGTTAATGGTTCATTGCTATTCATGTAGCAGGGTTAGAATGTTACATGCATGTGTTTGTCAGCTACCTTGCCCTCTAAACCGAATCACGATAGTAAAAATACCGACTCTATTGCGGCAGGAATATGTAAGCTGGTAGTTCCAAAACCGGGTTGATGTGTTGCAAAAACCAAGGTTGAAAAAAATAACTAATGATTATAATAACTGCCTCGTAGTCTAGGAGATAACCTAAAGTTTCGTTTAAGGTATTTTTTAGAAAATTCAAAAATCTCAGTAGCAGCTTGGAGATTGGCGGGTGGTGTGTTACCACTTCCGTGCCTCGGATTAGCACGTAAAGCCATTAGTCCTGGTTATTGCTAAAACAATAACAACGATATATATTCACACCAGTCCCCTTACGAGGTAGGCAAAGAGAACCGATTGCAATATGTCACGATGTTTGCAAATTTTTCTTGCTTCCTGCACGTTCATTACACTCTTTATATAAACACGCTGGTTGCAAAGACTTCACTACCTTCAAATAGTACTAGGTTTTTTTTCTTCAGAGTTTAGCTTTTTAGTCGCTTACTTGAATTATATTCGTTGTTTAGTAGTTTTATTTTTTATTTTTTTGTACAAAATATTAACAAAATACTTATCCACCTATAGCCATTAAAAACATTCAAGCGTAAATGTAGGTAAGTACCTGAATAGTCTCAAAATATTATTTAGCATCCACTCGCAAACAAAATTATTGATAAAGCTTTCAGCCTCTTTAATACCCTCTTTTACCTCTTTACGAGATAAAACTCAAAGTTTCCTTACATGCACGTTTATGTAATTGAATCAAAAGCGTAACTAATTTTGAAAAGAGTTTAATGAAACAAATTTTATTTTTTATACAAACTTTACCACATTTTTTGATCCTTTTAAGGGATGAAATTTAAAAAACCTTAAACTCGTATTCATTTAACTGTGTTAAAAACATAAATACTAAGTTTTAAATAATTTCTACAATATTCTACAATAAACAATCTATTTTTCATTCAAACATAAACGCTTTTTTTTACCCTTTTAAAGAATAAATTTTATTAAATCCCTAAATATATAATTCTTAAATTGTGTTGAAGAACATAAGTACCAAATTTCAAGTTATGTTGACCATAAGCGTTTAATTTTTCATATGAATTGTAACACCCACTTTTACTCCTTTAAGGGATTGTAACAGACTTCATCTATCCCTTAAGAGGTTTAGTGCAATAAAAGAAAATAATAAGAACCTATACTATTTTTTTTTATTAAAATATGTCAGTGTTAGGTTTAATAAATAATATCAATGGAATTAAAGGCGAAAATAAATAAAAAAACTAATTCTCAATAATATATAAGACCTAACATAAAAACATATAAAACCTTAAAAGGGGGAACGAATATGAAAAAATAGAATGACGGGATGAGAAAAGAAGAAGAAAGGAAAAAAAAGAGGAAAAACGGGGAGATGGGTTGGAAAATTCTGGACGTTATAAAATATATTCTTCGTTTGATACAATAATTATTAAAAGGAAAATCAAATATTAAAAGCTCAGGGATATTCCGGAGTGTAGGAAATATTGTTAATGTGGGAAAAGGGATTGGTAAAAATTTGATTGATCAAAAAATCGTGAGTATGTAGAATAGAGATTTATTCAGGGATTACGTATGTACTTATGCAACTTCGTATTTGATATGGTAGTTGTTGAGTTTATTTAAATCTAGCAGTATTGGTAGAATGTAGTTTTATTAGAAGGTAAATCTTTTGAATGTTGACTATACAATTTTAATAAACATATTACCGATAAATATGTGATTAGGTTTACAAGAATGAAATTGTGCAAAATGTTGTGTAAAGGTGGATCGATCCTTGACTGGGTGAAGAATGTTTGTTGTATGAAGAAAGGAAATTATTTATTTTAAGGAATAGCTGTTGAAAAGATGTTTAATAACATGGGAGAAACGTGGACTTGTTTGTTTTATAGAAATTGTGTGATATTATTATTAGGGAAGTCTATTTTGATTTTAGGAAAATAAAACCATAATTCATGCTGTTATTTAAATGTTCTTTTCTTTCCATAAAAATGTGAGCAATGGTTGTGGAGCGATTGCTGTCTCACAGTTTTGCAGAAGGGTTGCTAATCAAGACACAGGATAAATCGGAATTCTAAACAACACAGGTGATGTAGTTCTTCCAATCTAAATTAAATTATTGTATGTGTGATAAATAACTCATTTTGATTTTATTTTAGCAGAATCGTACAAGTGACTAAGATTATTATGTTTGTACAACTATACAAGACTAAGTAATGGCTTTACTCTATCAAATTTCAGTGCTTGACGGATAATAGTTTATTAATTAATTAGGAAATGGATTTATAGACTTAATTATGTGTATATAGATTTTCATCATCGGTATTTCAAGGAAGCCCATTGCCTTTAGACACTATTATTATTACACCTATACCTTACAAGTGACTAAAATTCCTATATTTGTTTATTTTCATAGAAGTAAAGAAAAGGCTTTATATTATCAAATTTCAGGACATGTTGGCAAGGCAGTTTATTATTTAACTAGGAAATAGAAATAAATGATTTAATTACTTTATATTATACCTTTATCGTCGGCATTGTGAGGAATCCCGTTGTCTCTTGACACTTATTATTGCATCTATACTTTACAATTGGCTAATATTGCTATGTCTGTTTATTTTCATAGGAGTAAGAAATGGCTTTGCATTACCAAATTCAAAAGCATGTTGGCTAAATAGCTTATTAATTAGGAATAGATCTAAATGCTTTAACTACTTTATACTATACTTTTCATCATCGTCATTTTGAAGGAATTCTATTGTTATTAGATACTAATACTACTGCACCTGAATTAATATTATCAACTAGTTTCAACGTACAACCCGCAACATTATAGAAGCGAATCCCGCTGGATCACTAGATTTTCCCGGGATAATAAATGGCCTATGTGCTAATCCAAGTCATCAACTATCTGTGTGTAAAATTTCATTCAAATCCGTTTCGTAAGTTTTGCGTGCGTTTTTATCTTTTAAAATCTACTAACTGGGGATAGCTACCACATATCTTTATAGATGAGAACCGGCTAAGGAAGTTCTTAGAATAATTTCCATAGTACAGTTGATCCTGCTTGTTATTTAAACTTTAGGGATCGAGAGCTGATTCCTTTGGAGTCTTCGAGGCCGCGTGGGGGTGACTTCTTAGCTGTCGTCGGAGCTGAATACAGAGTTACTGTAGGTTTGTTGCAGAGTTGGAGGTATGGCAAATACGATTTTAATTTCTGCAATGTTATAATTTTGGGCAGTTATAATTTTTTTATGAAGGAACAATTAGGTGATAGGGTAGGGCGTGTAGATATTAGGTGGAAGAACTGATGCTTTAATATATTGAGGAATTTAAGGAATACTTTGTTTATATTCCTCAATATATTAAAGCATCATCATAATTTTAATCTAGACATAAAATCAAAATCAACTAGTAATTACTCGTATCTTCATCCAAATGACTAAAAATCATTACTTCCTTTTTCTCCGTCGGGTAAGTAGCCTATATCAATTTTTGTTGACTCTTTTATGGATAGAGTAGCTTCTAATGGTTAAAGTATTTTAGTTCAGTCCAGTGGTTAGGAGTCTATTCATTACAAAAATATAATAAAAAAAACATAAAATAATAATAAAAATTCCGAATAGTATTACATATTCTCAATAAAAAGGATAATTAAACTTTAGCATAATATTTATAAAAATTATAAATAAACTACAATACATAGATTAAGACCCTTAAAATTATACTCTATCGAATTAAATTTAAGAATTACTAAGTTTTAGTTCTAACAATCTTGAATTTTTATTCAATCTAATTTGTTATACACGAATAATTAGTAGTAACTTATTTAATAACTAGCTGTTGCCAGCGACTTCGTCCGCGCGGACTTCGTTTACTCCGCACAGCACCCAGCCGCTAGGTGATAGCGTGATAATATGTAACCTATGTGTTGGCCTGACCTGTTAGTAATATTCATGCAAAATTTGAAGTAATCCATGCAGTACCTTTTGAGTTTACCCCGGACACACACATTACATTATATACAGACAAACAGACAAACAAATAAACAGATAAACAGACAAACAGACAAAAATTTATACTAAAATTCATAAAAAACTATATTTTTAGCTTTGATATCGATTGTAGATCACGCCCCAAGTATTCTTTTAAAAAAAATATTCAATGTACAGTTTTTACTTTCCTACGATTTTATTATATGTATAGATTTAGTTTGCGTGATCCAAAATCAATACCTCTTTTATTTAGTTGAGTAAAGGAAACCTACAATAGTGTTATAACGAAATTAAGCGATAAGTAATTCACAGCAGTTTATTGCACATTGATTCAAGTGTTGTACTTACATAGTTATAAAAGTTCACCTACAAGTATATTAACATGTAGCTAAGGTAAGGTATATAGTCTTCATATAAACTTTGTTTCTTGTTTGATTTTATCTAAAGGGTTTATCCCTTGTAGGAAAGATAAACAGATATATTCATATACATACCCAGACCAAATTTCATCAAAATCGGTTCAGGTGTTTAGATGTAAAAGGGTAACAGATAGACATTCGCTTTTATATCTATGTTGATCCTGAGTGTACACATATACCCAGACCAAATTTCATCAAAATCGGTTCAGGGATTTAGTAGTGAAAATGTAACAGGTAGACAGACTTCCGTTTTTATAATATTAGTATGGGAGTATGTACTTGTTCATTCGAAGACTTTAAATTATTACTATATAGAGTTGCATCATAATCGACACAGCGGATTGGCCGTGATAGCGTTTAATATAGATAGAGTTATTTTAGAATTTATAATATTGTTATGGATTATTTTCATGTGGAATTATGGTTTATAAAATTAAATTAAGAAATAAAAGTACGCGAGATAAATTACTTAAAATGTTTTAAAAACGATCTAATCCTTTTAAATTTTATTTATAATATTAAAAAAAATATATATATAGTTTTACTATTAGTTTTCGGATTGCTAAAACATATCGCGGTAATATATACATACATAAAACCTTAATGGTGAAACCTAAATTCAATTTTAATGACATTATGTTTATAAATATTATTTGAAGGATACGTCAGAAACTTGAACTTGATAAATCTGTCACAATCAGCAGTTATGTTTTTTGTCATTTACGTAAATAATAAATTTAAAATAGAAAATTTAAATTGAATATAAATAAGAAGAAATACTGATATTAAATAAAATTAAAATAGGTAAATTAAATCTCTTTATTTTGTTTGAAATAGGGTTACAAGATTTTTCATCTAATGTTAATGTACAAATCTATCTGCTACAGATAGTATACGGGATCTTTAGTTTTGAACATTTTAAATATATATATAAAATTAAATATTTTTAAATTTATTTAATGGTTATTTAAATGAAATGAATGGAATTGAACGATGTTGTTGAATCATATTACATAGTATAACTGTAAAATATATAAACATTTACTTTTAAAGTGATTACTTTTTCTTAAAATGAAATTTCAAAGTATCTTCACGCCATATCCCCAAAGCGGTAGGCAGAGGTACAACTAAATGATTTGTTAATTATAAATTAAAATGTAATAATATAAGGACAATGATCTGAATTTCAATACTCTTTATTAGTGTATTTGATAAAATTTTAAAGTAGATAGCTAGGTACATTTAAATGCGGTTATTTATTACTTCTAAAGATGAATGCAATTATTAAATAATTTGGGAATTTCGGAATTCTTAAAAAAAAAAAAAAAAGTTTATTTAATACTTATGTAAGTAAATGAGAATCATTATTACACATTATTTTTCGATCTGTAGGGAGAGGTGCACTTATAAAAAACATTTTCGCAACTAACGGTTGTAACATATCATACCATTTTTATTATGAATAAATGTGGTTACAATAATTTAGAAATTCAAGGGTAATTTAATTCAAGAGCTGTTATTGATACTAGAGAACAATGTTTAATGTAAAATTTTCTAAATACGTAATCATTCGTAATTACATAATATCATACCTAAAATATAAATATCAATTTAATCGAAACCCTTCTAAAAATAAACTATACCAAATAAACAAATAATAAACAAATAATAAAGAATTTCCTAGACTGATTATCAATTAATCTAATGCTAAAAATAAGGATATTCAAGCTATTCAAAGCATTTATCATATTTTTAAATAGAGGCATTCAATTAAATTAATTATATACACAAACTTAATAAAATAAACCATATCTTAGTTATCAAAAATGATTGCAAAATTATAGTATACCTACAAAGCTAAAGGAATTTAAGAGATAGTTGTAGAAGTTTTAGGATGTAACTAAATTATTGTTAAGATGTATGATTGGAGAATAAATTAAGAATTGGTAGTTCAAATTCGTTCAATTTTCATAATACTATTATTTAGATTATTATAATTTATTAGGTAGAATATTTAAACGAATTTAATACATAGAAAGGATTAAATATATTACTTTATATTTAAATAATATAGAATTTCAAATGTCTTTACTTAAGGTTTGTCAAGTATATACAGGAAATTTAAAAATTGTCGGAGGTTTATTTCATGTTATAGTAAATTAACTACTAACAGGAAATAGGATTGATATTACAAAACACAAATGATTTGATAAAATAAAATAAATTTTATAAATATTATTACACAACACCAGTTTAACAGGAGCTTATCATTTATAGATCGATAGTTAAGGAGTAGGATTAGATAAGGTTATATTGTCACAGTTATAGGGAGAGAAGGAAAGTAATAGGTAGTGTAGAAAATTTAAAATAGTTTGGCTTAGGTTGACAGAAACTAAAGAGGGATTTTGAGAAGTAAATTTATAGTTGGAAAAAAAAATTATTTAACTTAAGTGGGGGCAAGAATTAATCACTAACTCTTTAATTTTTATATTTCTTGGTTTAAAAAGGGGTTATGTCGTAGATTGTGGGTCGTCGGATATTACATTTAAAACAGTTGTTACTCCAACAAGAATATTTAGGATAAAAACATTTGCGTAGGTATAGTTAGACAATTGTATATATGTATGAGAAAGTATATAGGTGTAGGTATATATAGGAGCAGATAGGATTATTTTATGATATAAGGGTTTTAAAGAAAATAAATATTAACTAAAATTTAAAATATTACTCTCATTGAATAAATAAAAAATACTAAAATAAAAAATACTAAATAATTTAGTAAATAATTTTAAATAAAAAATAGTTAAAATTGTGTAATATTTTATCACTTATACACTTGTGTTGTTTCACAATAAAGCTATTATCATTTATTACCAACCGGTTTCGTTTACAGAAGCATCATCAGGGCACTTTATATATGCAAACTCATTATAGTTACAAAGTTAAAATTGTGTATTTACTGAAGGGTTAAAAGTTGTTATAGTAGGTTTACAAGAGGAATAGGACAACTTCATTTATGTTTAAGGAAAAATGTGTTAGAATTGAAAAGGGTAGGTAAAATAAAATAATAATAAAAAAATAAAAAAATAAAAAACTTCCAATGACGTGTCACCGTTTGTATTTTTCATGATAAACGGGTATATACTTATGTACGTCGCGCTGTAGGAAACTCAGTTTCCATGTCTTGAAATTGGGGCTGCTGACTGTTTCATATTAGTGTTTGAAATTGTGAATAGGCCAAGTTCAGAAAGGGGTTAGTCTTTGCTTCGCTTTGGCACAAAGAGATGCGCGAATGCAGCACTATAGGGGATCAGGGTTATTCTTCCGTATTTGAGCAATCACCCTGATAACTACGCAACACAGACAATCAAAATAAAGGTTGTGCCTGAACAAATAGTCCTTAGTGTGAGTTGTTGTGCAGGACTAGCTAAATATTAAGGAATTAGAATATTTATTAGGGACGGATGATATTTGATATACGAATAGATAACATAATAATAAAGCGAATGTTCCAAATTCAGACTATTTGAAAAAAAAAGAGATAAGATTTTAACTTACGACTCCTGCTTCGCGAATTTAAATAAATTTATAAAAATGTCATAACGATAAAACCAAGGTCTTTCAATTTTCTTTTAACAATTATTTATTAATTAAATCACAGAGATTTATGAGATAGGGGATTAGTTTATATTTCGGGTTTTGGTTTTAATTAATTTAGTTTAAAGGAAAACTTATTATTATCGCAGTTAAGAGAGTAGGGTGACTGTATTTTCCTTTCTTTCTTAGGAAAGTGAAAATTAGTGATAAATTTTATTATAACATGATCGTTGGCGAATCATTTATAATAAAATTTAGGGGGCAATTGTAACAGACTTCATCTATCCCTTAAGAGGTTTAGTGCAATAAAAGAAAATAATAAGAACCTATACTATTTTTTTTTATTAAAATATGTCAGTGTTAGGTTTAATAAATAATATCAATGGAATTAAAGGCGAAAATAAATAAAAAAACTAATTCTCAATAATATATAAGACCTAACATAAAAACATATAAAACCTTAAAAGGGGGAACGAATATGAAAAAATAGAATGACGGGATGAGAAAAGAAGAAGAAAGGAGAAAAAAGAGGAAAAACGGGGAGATGGGTTGGAAAATTCTGGACGTTATAAAATATATTCTTCGTTTGATACAATAATTATTAAAAGGAAAATCAAATATTAAAAGCTCAGGGATATTCCGGAGTGTAGGAAATATTGTTAATGTGGGAAAAGGGATTGGTAAAAATTTGATTGATCAAAAAATCGTGAGTATGTAGAATAGAGATTTATTCAGGGATTACGTATGTACTTATGCAACTTCGTATTTGATATGGTAGTTGTTGAGTTTATTTAAATCTAGCAGTATTGGTAGAATGTAGTTTTATTAGAAGGTAAATCTTTTGAATGTTGACTATACAATTTTAATAAACATATTACCGATAAATATGTGATTAGGTTTACAAGAATGAAATTGTGCAAAATGTTGTGTAAAGGTGGATCGATCCTTGACTGGGTGAAGAATGTTTGTTGTATGAAGAAAGGAAATTATTTATTTTAAGGAATAGCTGTTGAAAAGATGTTTAATAACATGGGAGAAACGTGGACTTGTTTGTTTTATAGAAATTGTGTGATATTATTATTAGGGAAGTCTATTTTGATTTTAGGAAAATAAAACCATAATTCATGCTGTTATTTAAATGTTCTTTTCTTTCCATAAAAATGTGAGCAATGGTTGTGGAGCGATTGCTGTCTCACAGTTTTGCAGAAGGGTTGCTAATCAAGACACAGGATAAATCGGAATTCTAAACAACACAGGTGATGTAGTTCTTCCAATCTAAATTAAATTATTGTATGTGTGATAAATAACTCATTTTGATTTTATTTTAGCAGAATCGTACAAGTGACTAAGATTATTATGTTTGTACAACTATACAAGACTAAGTAATGGCTTTACTCTATCAAATTTCAGTGCTTGACGGATAATAGTTTATTAATTAATTAGGAAATGGATTTATAGACTTAATTATGTGTATATAGATTTTCATCATCGGTATTTCAAGGAAGCCCATTGCCTTTAGACACTATTATTATTACACCTATACCTTACAAGTGACTAAAATTCCTATATTTGTTTATTTTCATAGAAGTAAAGAAAAGGCTTTATATTATCAAATTTCAGGACATGTTGGCAAGGCAGTTTATTATTTAACTAGGAAATAGAAATAAATGATTTAATTACTTTATATTATACCTTTATCGTCGGCATTGTGAGGAATCCCGTTGTCTCTTGACACTTATTATTGCATCTATACTTTACAATTGGCTAATATTGCTATGTCTGTTTATTTTCATAGGAGTAAGAAATGGCTTTGCATTACCAAATTCAAAAGCATGTTGGCTAAATAGCTTATTAATTAGGAATAGATCTAAATGCTTTAACTACTTTATACTATACTTTTCATCATCGTCATTTTGAAGGAATTCTATTGTTATTAGATACTAATACTACTGCACCTGAATTAATATTATCAACTAGTTTCAACGTACAACCCGCAACATTATAGAAGCGAATCCCGCTGGATCACTAGATTTTCCCGGGATAATAAATGGCCTATGTGCTAATCCAAGTCATCAACTATCTGTGTGTAAAATTTCATTCAAATCCGTTTCGTAAGTTTTGCGTGCGTTTTTATCTTTTAAAATCTACTAACTGGGGATAGCTACCACATATCTTTATAGATGAGAACCGGCTAAGGAAGTTCTTAGAATAATTTCCATAGTACAGTTGATCCTGCTTGTTATTTAAACTTTAGGGATCGAGAGCTGATTCCTTTGGAGTCTTCGAGGCCGCGTGGGGGTGACTTCTTAGCTGTCGTCGGAGCTGAATACAGAGTTACTGTAGGTTTGTTGCAGAGTTGGAGGTATGGCAAATACGATTTTAATTTCTGCAATGTTATAATTTTGGGCAGTTATAATTTTTTTATGAAGGAACAATTAGGTGATAGGGTAGGGCGTGTAGATATTAGGTGGAAGAACTGATGCTTTAATATATTGAGGAATTTAAGGAATACTTTGTTTATTATTGACTTTCAATTAAAACTAGGTGATTCAAGCTTAGGAAATATTTATTATAGAAACTTTCTCTAGTTTAAATGATTACTTGAATTAATACTTCAAATTGGAAATATTGTTAGGAGGATATGGGATCTTTTAGGAGTTGAAAGCAGAAGGTCTGTCATTGTAGGAATAATATATTATAACCAATAAGTGGGGGCATAAATCTACACAAAATTCACACGAAAACCTACCTTAATATGAATTATTAAAATTATGAAATGTTAATACGAATTATTATATCCTATTATAAAACTAAATATTAGCTAATACGTAAATTGATAGCATAGGCCGGTCTCTTAAAATCAAATCTTCATAAAACATTATTTTATTTACAATCAAATTTAAAACCGAGTACAAATATTAAACGAGATAATCACAAATTAATACAAATTACTCTCTACGTGTCTAACAAAGAAATAATTAATATAAACTGAATTGTTGAATTAAATTCGGAGCGAAAATCTTAAATGACTTTAATAAAGCTTCAGGGAGTTAGAGTGCAAGAGAGGAATGAATGAACTTTAGTCCAAACGTATTATGTTTATTTAACCATATTTTGTATAAATTATTTACTTAATTTAATTATTTATTTATTTATTGTATTCTTATTTTATATTATTTATATAGGGATTTAGGAGGATAGGAATTATAATATTAAACTTCTTCATCAAATTAATTCTTTTGGATAATTGAAATATTATTGTTTATAGTGACAGTGCATAACAAATCTTTTAGTAAGATAGGAAGTTTACTAAATAAATCTGAAATTAAGGTTAATTACTAATTTTGGATTAGATATTTTTACCTTTTACCTTGGTAAATAGATCATGTCATCTTCATCTCTGGGGAGTATCGACTTTACGAAGGCAACAAGTTGTGCTGTGTATAACTATATAAGGACACACATGTAATGTTGTCATTATGGTCATCTTCTCTTCTCCAGTGCAGACACACGGTTAATATGTCCCTCTGTCGTAAGTCCAAGGTGTTTGGGGCGATAACCCAGGTATACACCCAACTATACCGCCAAGCAAAGTTGATCCATTTTCATATCTAATCGTCTCAGACATGAACTATTTTACAGAACTAGAGTTAGTTGTCTAAATTGCTTATCTGTATATATTCATGTATTAACCTAGATTCCATGATTGAATCTCTACTTCATAAGGATTGTACAAATGAACTTTACTTATGATTATTCGGGTGGATAGATGTTTCATAATACTGTTCACTTAAAGCAACAATAGATCTAATAAGCGTTGATTTCTAAAAGTTCAGACCTTATTAAATTCTGAAATTTGATTAAAGAGAAATTGAAATAAGAGTAATAGAACTCTAATAGTCTGGAGAAGACATAAATAACTTAGTTTCATTAGAAAACGAGTATAAGACGAATTGTTTGGATTCTGACTAAGATGTATTGAGTATTCAATCACAATATTAAAGAGTTCAAAGATCTTACTAAATTTCATCTATAACTTCAAATTCGATTAATAAGTAATATTTCATTGCTTGTGGTGACTATAAATTATTAGGGTTATAGGAGGAAATTTGACTATAATATCTTTAGAACAAAGGTTAATTTCTAGTTCAGTAATAATTTATTTTAATTATTTGGCTTTTTGATTGGACCATACCTTTCGTCACAAGGTAGTGTCGACTTTGCGAAGGCATCAGGGTTGTATGCATGTCGCATGCATTGTGTATATCTATATAAAGACACATATAATATTGTCGTTATGGTTATCTCCTCGTTACCAGTGCGTGGAACTCGGATAAGCCCTACCACAAACAGTGTATTCAGAGGGTTAACCCAGATAAACACCAACTATCTATCGCCTAGCAAAGTTGCTCTATTTACATAACTAATCAAATCTTCAACCAGGTATGAGCTACATCACAGAGCTGGATATATTAAATTGCTTGTTTTAATGTATTTTTATACATTAACCTGAGTTCATTTGACTTTCGTCATAAGGATTATCTTAATTGATTTTACTTATGAAATTTTTATGATTTGGATTATTTGAAGTTCATTGCGAGCAATGATTACTTTTATATATGTTTATTTATCGCGTACCGACTATTAATGTTTCGGTATTGTGATTGAAGACAACATATTATCTTGTCTTAGTTTTGTCAAGTAATTGTTAAAACAAACTTGCACAAACTTTAATTGTATACTTGAGAAACATATTTATTATTTGGCCTTTTGACTGTGCTCAATACAAATGATGCACCCTTGTCATGCCAATATTTAATTATTATTTTGTTACTGTTTGTTACTAAATAACAACAGTATATATTTTTATCAACATTTACTTACTTCAAGTCAATGCTTAATTGTATACTTGAGAAACATATTTATTATTTGGCCTTTTGACTGTGCTCAATACAAATGATGCACCTTTGTCATGCCAATATTTAATTATTATTTTGTTACTGTTTGTTACTAAATAACAACAGTATATATTTTTATCAACATTTACTTACTTCAAGTCAATGCTTAATTGTATACTTGAGAAACATATTTATTATTTGGCCTTTTGGCTGTGCTCATAACAAATGATGCACCTTGGTCATGCCAATATTTATTTATTATTTTATTAAACTGTTTGTTACTAAAATAACAGCAGTATATATTTTATCAATCTTTATTTACTTCAAGTCAATGCTTAATTGTATACTTGAGAATTATATTTATTATTTGGCTTTTGGCTGTGCTCAATATTAATGATGCACCTTGGTCATGCCTATACTCATCAACTTCCAAACAATGTATTCACATATTTGGACATTAAACTATATGGCTATCACTTTGTGACCCCACAACAGTAATGCCTATCTGCCATTAACTTGGTTCTTCATAATATATTGATTTTCTCTTTGAGATTAAGGACTTTAGTTCCTTTTAGTTTCAATATATTTCTGGGGAATACGCTAGGATGGCCTTCAGCCGGCATGGTATTCACACATGTGAGGCGAGGCGGCGCCTCTTACATATCCCACAATAATAAAATTGCGGCACTAAAGTGCTCTACAACTCCCAACCTAAATATTACAATAATTTTGTCCATATATTCCATACTACCATACTTCTTTCCTTTAGATGAAGTCAATGTAATTATTAATATCATCATATCGCTCTCTTAAGCTATATATTTTATTATGTATTTTATGTATATATTTAATATATTATTCCCTTCCTTAAAGTCAAATATCTTTATTATGTATTTATGTATTTATGTATTTATGTAATATATTACTCCCTCTCTTATGCCAAATATCTTCAATATATTAAATTTTAGTCCTTTAAATCAATTTATAGTATACATTTCCTGATAAAGTATGGTTGTTTATAAGAGATGAAGTGTACCTTTGAAAAGAATGAATGGGTAAACTATATAACACAAATAGGTCCTCAATTTAACACTAGATGAATCTTTTGGCCAGATAATATGATTATAACTCTGTTGACTCCTTTGTAAACGAAATATAACAGACAATTTTGTTATATTTAAAATGTGAGTTTAGAGGGTCTTCGGGAGAGTTTGTTACAGGATGAAACTCCGAACTTCATTACGCGCATGTTTCTTCCATTTGGATTGAATTGAATAAGTAGGTACTAAATTTTACGAGAGTTAAGATAATAAACTTTTTATTTTTAATACAAACTAATACACTTACCCCTTTAATAGATGAAATTAAAAGAAATTCTAAAATACGATTTTTTTAATTGTATTAAAAAGCGTAAATACTAAATTTTAAGTAATTTCTACAACAAACAATTCCATTTTCCATACAAAAATTAACTCTCCTTTTACCCCTTTATGGGAGGCAATACAAAAATGCGTATTTTTTTAATAGTAAAAAGCATAAATACTAAATTTTAAGTAATAAACAAATTTATTTTAATACAATAATTAACGCCCCTTTTACCTCTTTAAGGGATTAAATTACATCATAAGAACAACCTCTGCAAAAAAAAATCAGCCTTCCCGATCCAAACTTATTATCTACTATAAAAAACGTTCAAGCGTAAACGAAATGTCCAATTTTCAAACAGCATAACCTTAATACTGTGCCAAACGTACTATCTGTATTACTACTCTTTGACTCGAATGTGAAGAGCGGAGTACGCTGACGTACGACACAGCCTCCCCGTACAAATGCTACCGGGAGACTGACTTTCGGAGCAGGCGCTGTCCGCGAATGAAATAATAAGGTTTTTATTGATTCAATGGCACACTATAACAATTTTATAAAATTTTGAACTTAAACTTTGTAAAGCTATAAATTGTCTGTAATAAAGTGAAATAATCATCAAAATCGTTTCAGTAGTTTGGAAGTTATAAGAAAATTCTTGCGTAAAAATAAGAGAGATATTCGATTTTTTTTCGCCAAAAATAACAACAAAATTTGAAAAATCGAACTTAAAATTTAAAGTTAATTATATTTTACGTATAATTTATATTTTTTATAAATTATTGGATTAACCGTTTAGGAGTAGTAGGCTTTGAAAGAGAAGTATATTTCGTAGTTTGGCGTATACTATCGCCTTAATTCAGTTTAATGAAAATGAGCATGATACAGAAAATTTCCAAACAGACCCACAAAACATTTCCCCGTTCCCCCGTGTTTGTCTCGGCCTCTTTTGAAGAATAGCCTAACTGCTGTTCTGCCAGGCAGGTCGTAAAAGGCGACCGATTGGCTATACGAGTCACTACCATCGTGACTACTAGGTGGTAGAGTTCTGCATTGTCTCACATGGGTCTGGTAGCACCACCTTACCTATTAAAGCACCACCTTACCCAAGTAAAATATAAAAATTACCATTGTAATATCGTGTAGTGTATTACAACGACGAATATTTTTATTTATTATTCTTTTTATATTGCTTATCATATCTTTATTATCGTACAGTTAGTAGCAATACACATTTAGATTACTTTTCATAAGATTGCATATGCCGTAACAAACAATTACGACTAGATTACAGTATTTTTTATGAGTCAAAACATTATTTTTTTAAAGATAAATTGTATGATAAGAAATTTACTTTAAACAAGCCTATTTTTC
This sequence comes from Apodemia mormo, assembly GCA_036924255.1. Classification (NCBI taxonomy): domain Eukaryota; kingdom Metazoa; phylum Arthropoda; class Insecta; order Lepidoptera; family Riodinidae; genus Apodemia; species Apodemia mormo. Next base: position 28,296,923 of record JAUPFN010000006.1, on the reverse strand, counting down.
GGCTACGAACGCGATGCTTTAAAATTAATACTAAAATAAAATTAGTAAAGAGCAGTCATAAAAGTGCACCAATTGACTTCCAATCACCTATGGACACAGAACCGTTGACAACTCAAACTAGACTAATAATATTTGATTTCTTTCATCAAATTTATTTCAATATTTTGAGGTGCGGGACAAGGAACACGGTCTTCCGATTGGCTAATTCAAAAACGGTATTTTGTCGCCCGTGTTTACATCTCGGGACTAATTCTGCGTTCGGCTTGTAGTAGGGGAGTTCAAGAGGGGATTTTTGCATTTACTTGAGCCCGTCAGATTAACATAGGGGAGGTACCTCGCATACTGTTGAGGCTCTCCACTAAATATAAGACCTTTATATAGTGTGGCCTTATATAGGCGGGTGGCTAGAGCAGAAAAAAAAACAAAATTCCAATAACTTCGGCTTGTGAAAATTGTCAGATTATATTTTTTTCGTCATTCTTATATCATTTAGTCTATAATAAAAGAAAATTCAGATGCGGTCGAGAATGTCCAAACAACATTTTCTTTGCAAATTTGTGATCCTCCCACTGCTTCACGCCACACTTGAATCGGCAGATTTTGGTGGCAATTAACCCACCATACCATCTGACGCAATTTAGTTGTTTCATGTCACAGATTTTTTTAAAACATTTCCACCACTGAAATGCAAAACATTATTAACCTTTTATTTTTCCTATAATTTAGTCTACAAAATCCAATAGGTCCCTGCTACGCTCGAGTAACTACCTATTTAGCATCTTGGGCTCCCTTACTATTGGGATTATATATAAAATCTATTAGTCTTGTTTGTTGATAGAATCTTGTCATTATTCACTAAACCACTTTTTACAAAGCCCCTATTCTAGCGAATTATTGATGATCATTACCGCAATTTGCAATTTACACCAATAAACACGATTTGGCACCAATAAACACGAATTTAAAAAAGTTAAATTTTTACTTAACGAACTTGATTTCATAAAGAAATCGATTTTGCGTCCTAAGTAACTTTAATTCATGTGGTATTGCAGAAGGCGAAGAAGTATCATGTATGTCACACTAGCTGCAGCGTGCAGCCCGCTGCATTATAAAAGTTTTTGGAGAATCCCGCGGGATCACCTAATTTTTTTGGGATAAAAGTAGCCTTTGTGCTATCCCAAGTCATCATCAACCTTTGTGACAAATTTCATCCAAATCCGTTCGGTAGTTTTTGCGTGACTGAGTAACAAACATCCATTCACCCAAACATCCATATTTTCGCATTTATAATATTAATATAGATAAATGTGGTGTATATAATGTTTATTTTTACTGATTTAATTTCTTCCGAGAATTTAATATATATCTATATTAATATAATAAATGCGAAAGTTTGGATGTTTGGATGGATGGATGTTTGTTACTCAATCACGCAAAAACTACTGAATATCGAATCCGAAGCTTCGTGATCTCAGCCCAATAGCTTTAGAAACAAAATTATGTACCCAGATGGTATGTAGTAGGTTTTCACAATCCATAATTCTCTAACCATCGAAAACTCCACAATATCCAAATATTCACAACAAAACAAAAAAAAATATTTCATGTTTTATGATCTAGCGATTAGTGTATTAAGTTCCCTTTTTTTTCTTTAAAAGTACTTTTTACCCGATTATGCTAAAAGGAATGTTATGTTTTCCAAGTGTATGTATGTATATTTCTTTAGCGTGCTTGCGCGTGCTAGCGCGTGCTAGTATATGTATAGCCTTAAAGATTTCATAGATTTAAGCTTGAGAGGTGTGATATTAAGGTCACTTCTAATAGTTAAATGCGTCATATAATTCTTATCCAACTGCGTTAGAAAGAGATTCATGTGTTTGTCGGATCAGGTGTCAGGCGGGTGTTTTGTTTTTATAATAACTAGCGATCGCCTGTGACCGAAATTCGACCATAGATTAAACAATAAAATCTCTTTTAAGTTTGACAACTGATTTTATCCGTAAAAATATGTGTAGGTATATCCGTGAAGCTGTTATACCTAATACTTCATGGCTATATCATATATTATGTCACATGAATATAGTTTGTGTAATGTTTATTTTTATTATAGTACTAGCTGACCCGGCAAACGTTGTTTTGCCTTACATATAGGAATCCATAGCGGACAAACAACGTGACACGTAAGTTATATAATATGGCTACGGGATTGTCCTTCCAAGCAGCCATGGCATTAAACTTTATATGGTGGTTAAGTATTCTTAAATTTTCTAATTTTCCGCGCAATTTTCTCAATATTTTCTTTTATAAGAACCTTAAATACCGAATACCGAAATTGGTCCAGCCATTCAGGCGTGATGTCGTGACCAAGGAAAATAGGGATTAATTTTTATATATTATAGATTTCTAATGCATTTTAATTAATTTTCTGCAGTCCTCCGCCACATATACTTCAACTGTGCTAAATTTCATACATCACCGTTCACGCAATTGTCTTAAAATGGGTCCAAAAGCGTGCAGCCCGCTGCATTATAAAAGTTTTTGGTGAATCCTACGGGATCACATATTTTTTCCGGGATAAAAAGTAGCCTTTGTACTATTCTAGGTCATCGTCTACCTGTGTTTCAAATTTCATTCAAATCCGTCCAGTAGTTTTTGCGTGATTGAATAACAAATATCCATCCAAACATCCATCCAAACATCCAAACTTTCGCATTTATAATATATTAATATTAATAGATTAATAGATTACCTGTTAAAATATTTTTTCCGACCCGATAAATCGGAAACGCGGCCAGATTATAAGAAATGATTGTTTTATGAAAGTCACGGAGTCACGCTTAGTAATATCATGTAGAGAAGCGGATCTCCGGGTCGTGGTTCCGGAAGCGACAAGATTTCCGTTCCCTCAGGAGTTACCGTCACGCACCGCGGCTCCGGCGCATTGACCGTTTACTTACCTCTTGGAATTAGACTACACCATTAAAATGCAATTATACACCAAAAATATTTTGTATCGTTGAAAAATATTTTAAAACTCAGGTCTGAAAATTATTCATATTAGATAAGAAATATTCTTATATCACCAAAAATATTTGTATCATTGAAGAATATTTAAGAACTCAGCTCGAATATTATTTTTACTAGATAAATAATACTTATATAATTGGATTTTAATGGTGTATATAGTCTTATTCCCAGACTTCGATATAGCTGACCTGCTAGTTTCGCCAGCGATTAGAATAGAAAAAAAAAAGAAATATATACTAAATATTTCTTCTCTTTTGTTTAAAAAAAAGAACTCCTGAAAAAAGAACAAATGAAAATCAATAAAATTTCCAATGACAAAATTGAGAAATGAAATATTTTGTATTGTCAATTTTTCAATATACATATTATATTATGATGCGTTGCTATCCGTGTGTAACGGTGCGTCGTTTAGCTGAAATCTTTCTCTGAAACACGCTGAACATATTAGCACAAATGTCATGTTAAATATTCAGCGATTTTTATGTGATGCGCATATAAAAATAGCTTATTTTTATAGATATAGAGAAATAAAATAAAGTATCGTCACACGCATATCCCAAAAAGGTGGGCAGAAAAACATTCAGTGCACCTACGATTAGCCGAAGATACTTAAGTCCCACAATGGAGAGGTGGCAAGTTTATCGTCAACCGGGCACTTATCCAATCCCGGCTAACGTTGTTTTTATCAGAAACTGAAAAAACACATATTTTAATTACTCGAACGGGGAATCGGACACGGGACCTCATATGGTAAACACCGACACTGTAAATTCCAGAGATAAAATTAAATAGTTTTTAATCAAAATGATGAAAACGTTATTTGAAACACGCTGTATACAATGGTAAAAATTTCATGTGAAAATATTCAGCAGTGTTTGTGTGATGCGCGTTCATAAAACAGTTATATTTTTAAATATAGCGAATTAAATAATTTTTATCATCAAAATAAATAAATATGGAGAAATTACACGAATTGATCTAACCCCAAAGTAAGCAAATTATTTGCTTGTGATGTGGGTGTTAGTCAACGATACTAATATCTATATTTCTATAAATACGTATATTAATACTGTAACATCATCTGACAAACTGCAACATCATTAAACATCGCCAATCTATATATCTATATACATATAATAAAATCGTAGGAAAATCAATGTATGTCCGGGGTAAACTCAAAAAGTACTGCATGGATTTACTTCAAATTATGCATGAACATTTCTAACAGGTCGGGTCAACATATGGGCTACATATTATCACGCTATCACCTACGGAGGAGGAGCTGTGCGGAGTAAACGAAGTCCGCGCGAAGGAAGTCGCGGGCAACAGCTAGTACATATTAAACACCCAAACGCAGAAATACTAACTTCTATGCTTATCACACAAAAGTTTGTCCCTGTCAAGTATCGAACCCAAACCACGTCGATTTGTAATTAGGTTGGCTAACAACTCGACCAACGGTGCGGTCTGAAGATATAGTTTAGCTAAAACATCTCAGAAATAATAAATAATGGTACAAACTTCATGTCAATATATTCAGCGGTTTTTTCTTGATGCGCGTTCAGCAAAAACAGAGCTACGAACCGACGAATAAACAGAGGAGGTTCTCAATTTGCATATTTTTAACTTCCCGCTGCGTATGTAGTTATGGAAGTTACTAAATTTGATTTTTTTTTCGAAAATCGAGTTTTCACCAGATCTCCGTTTTGTAGCCCTAGGAACCTTTACCGACTATTTTCACGATGACGTTAATGTCTATATGTACGTGTGTGTGTGTTTGCGTGTATGTAAACATTTCATAACTTTTGAACGGCTTAACCGATCGAAACGCTGTTGATGGCATTCGACTGGATTCTGCTCAACTAAGACTTCCTGATAATTTGAACCAAGTCAGCCCATGAGATTTTGAGAAATATTTAAAAGCCATAAAAAATGTTCATGAAACAGTAGTTTCTTAATATAACTTCCAGATTAATGTACCGATTGATTACAAAAACGAAGCAGCTCTATTCCTCAAAAAAACTACGCCTAATGCATAAATTGCATTAAAATCGGTTTATCCGTTTGGGAGAAATCGTTGATCATAAATTTTGAAAAAAGGGTTTTTTTCGACATAACTTCGATATTTTTCAACCACTCATTTTTGGTATTCTAAGATATTTTAGTACTAAAAAATCAAAATCGAATCTAATTTTCAAAAGCTTTTCAAATACAATTACAATTATGTTTTTAGCAAACTTATTTAATATTTTTGAAATAACTTCCAGGCTAATACATCGATTGACTTACTAAACATCTTATCAGCTTTTTTCCTTTAAAAACTGCATCCAATGCCGTTAATTGGTCAATTTCAATCAAAATCAAAATCGGTCAATTTGTTTGGGATTTATCAATAACAAAAAGTTTTGAAGAATATGTTTTTGATCTGATTGTGATAATTCTACTTCTATTGGATAGAATATACTCGAGAGTTTTACAATATTATTTTTGAAAAAAAATCCAACCAAAAGGTTACAAAAACAGAGGATGATAATACATGACCACACATAACTTTTCGTCAGTTTAATTTTTTGTTAAAAATCTATTATTATAAATATAAATTCAGTCGTTACTTTGCGGAAATTCATCAAATTAGAAATCAATTTGGTTCGCAATCTGTTACGGACTTAGGTGTGATCTCTGTAACGCCACAGGCTGAAAAAAGGAGTGTAAGAAATAGAAAAAAAACACTAAAGGTATGAATAATTAATGTACATTACAGCCCACAGACCAAACAAATACTTATAGACACGGTGTTGGGCGGAAAATGTGTCGCCGCTCATATGAGCAAATGTATCTAAATATCAAACGTTTGTAGATGTATTATATCATGAAAAAATAAAAATATGCCGTATTGTGCTATTTTACAATGTCGAATAAAAAGCCTTGGCTTAAAGAATACCACTGGAGTGATTTTATTTCATCGGTAAGTATTATAACTTTGTATTACTCTGTGTTTAATTGACATATACATCCTAAGAAATTGCCTTGAAAGGCTATCGAGTTTAATCCGTGGTACAGTCAGTATTTAATGTCTGGAAAACGTAAAAAAAATCTGTTATAGAGACTTGCCAGACGCTCAAGATAAAATAAAATAAATAGTCATGACACATGATATGAATTTGTGTGTTACTGCCTTTGCTTCTGACGTGGAAGAAAGTGTGCTGGAAGTGGGTGGACTACAATTGTGCCGCTGTGGTCTTCACTAATTTTCAGGCCTTAGATAAGTTTGCCCCATTTCTTACACCACCTTTTATTTCCGTTGGTTCACAGCAGTTCCATATAAGATTTCCATATAAGATTTCGCGGAAATTTTGCAAATTTAATACCATAATTTCTTCTTTAAATTACAGATATTCGCAAAGTAACGCCTGAATCTATTAAATATTTACGTACATGTATTATTGTTCCAGAAAACAGCGATACATCACAAAAACATTTGGATTATGTGTATTACAGTTCTGTCACGTGCGTGCTAGATTCCCAGTGTAAAAGATCAGTCAAATCAATGTCGTTGTTCAATTTAACGTACATATTACTCCGCAGCCGCAATACGATCAGCTGATCTCATTGTTTAGTCTACATCGAGCGGCAAACAAATAGTTCCTGTGTAATGGAACTAAATATTTAGTCGGGACCTACTATAGGGAACTCCGTTGACATTGTAAACAAAGTGATTTTTACTTCTAAGCAATGGAATACCTTTATTTAAACGTAATCAAAGACTTCTAGTACGAGTACATTAAATTTTCTGAACGTAATAGTTATTTTAAGCGATTTAGGTTTTGCAAATATCAAAACACCACATAGCTGTTTTTCGTGAAAGTTCAAATATGCGGCTACCAGCATTGATTTCTATATCGCTTATTACATGCAATTAGCTCGCGACTTTGGTTGCGTGATCCGAAATCATTGCTTCCTTTTGCCCGCTCGGATAACATAGTAGCCTTTGTTTTTTTTAATATTATAAGATAGCAAACAAGCAAATGTGTTTCCTGATAGAAAGAGTTAATCATCGCCTATAGACACCAAAGATGTTAGTAGTCCGTTGCTATCTTTTAGCGAGGTCTAATGCTACATGTATAAGTTAATCGACTACCTTACCCTTCAAACCGGAACACAAAGTGACAAGCACTGACTGACAAGGCAGTGGTACCAGATCCGGACGAGACAATGTAGAACTCAACCACCTAGTAAAATATGTCACTTATGTTACTCCTATGTCACTCTTGGATAGTGTAATTTTCTAATAGTAAAACCATTTTTAAGGTCCAGTAGTTTTGAGTTTATTCATGACAAATTGACAATAATATAAATGTCTTCTTTGTCTAATATTAGTATAGATAACCGGCACTAAAAGCTTTGCATGTACAAATGCCACCATCATCGCCACTAGACTTTGACGCGTTACTGCCCCCCAATTCAGGTAATTGAGTCAATGCGCTTAAGGCGCTCACACATATTAACACGATAGAACGTGGAGACGTGCTACGACGCGGCATAATGTGTAAGAAAATGTGTAATAGTTTTAAACGCTTCAACTCGATTACCGTTTGATTATGTGAATTAGTTTTTTTGTTTCTATAGCACTCACCCCGTGCTTGGGAAACTTGAAAAACTTTAAAAACAACAAAGAAAAATGTTGACACGAGAGACTCGAACCCGCGACCATTTCCCGGCTCGAGAGAAATGAGCGCGGGTTCGAGTCTCGTATTTAAATTAGACCCCTGAGATTTTTAAGATTGAAATAACACTTTGTCCTCTTACTACCTTACTAATATTCCTGCAGCATTAGCGACGATGCTTGTCGCATTTCCGGCTTAGACGATAAGGTAGCTTATGCATTTGGTATATCATCCCTGCCATACGGATAGTAATGCACCAATTATATTTTGATATTTTTAGACGATGGTTTTAACTTTTCATCAGGAGATTCGTAAGCCTGTCCGCTAATCTATGATAAAAAAACCTAGTATTCTGATTCGAACAAGATTACTATAAGGTCAATGAGGATTATATTTTTTCCCTAAAAAAACGATTTAAAGTAAGTTATAACATTAAAATAGATGTTTCTTGGAAGTATCGAAGGCGATGGCGGTGGCACGCAAGGGGGAGTCGAGGTGAAGTAACGGATGAATGTCCGTGGGAACGGCCGCCACTTCCGCCCCGCTTGCTCGATCGCGCCTCACAACTCTCAGCTATTTCCTTTTAATAGTGTGACCATTAAAACTGCTTTCAAATTAACTATCTTTATAATTACTAATAGATACTCTAGTAGTCGAAAGTTGGTCGGAATTTACTTAAAAATTTTAACTTTCTGCATTTTCCTTTCATACAAACCTAAGCTATGTTAAATCTCATATTCTTCAGTCGCGTGCATGCAATGGTATTGTTTTTTTTTTGCTTCAAGTATAAATTGATGTAGTCCAACCACATTGCCCTCAGCATGACTCAAGTTTTGTAGTGCAAATTCTGCGAATCGATAAACTTCAATTTAGAACTACTGCTCTAGATTGAAAAGCTGAGGCCCTCAGAATAAGTTGTTCATATATTTCAATAAATCACACTTACAGTACAGTAAAAGATAAATCGTTTAAAATATAGTACTTGACTGACAGAGCTTGGCTCCATAATTACTTGATGTAATATAACATTCTCAAATCACATACTAGTTAAATATGAATATATTTTTCACAAAAACGAAGAGTTTGAATTGATAACATTGAAAAAATAAAAATACACCAACACACACACAAACGTCCTAATTAATAAGAAGGATTCTTGAGCACCAAATTCAAGAAAACTACATAAGAATTAAGAATAAGTTTTAATCATAAGTCTTGATGCATATAATTGGATCCCCTGTTGCTTTTTATTTCTCTCCCACACCTGCATATGCAAATATTAAGGTAATTTGAACATTCACTGTTATTTACATAGTTAAAATGTTTTGTTCTAAGCCACCCATGTACGGAAATTTTATTTACTTATAAAAATTTTAAAATAATTAGTGTTATTATTAAAATACATGTTTTAAAATTAATATTGCACACGACTTCGTCTTGGTAAAGTTCGGGTTCACAAATTCCATTTCCAAACCATTCAGGTAAAAATAGACGTATGCGTTATTATTTTCATCTGCAGAATTTCATGATATTCTTAGCAATATTATCATGAAATTCTGCATACACATTTGTGACGGTACATAAATTTACTGGCTACCTTACTTTCTAAACCAAAATATGATAATGTGAAACACTGGCGCTAATACTACAGGAAAAGATATGACAGTTGAATAATCCGTATCAAGTGCATATAACCTAAGAGCCAACAACTTTTTTTCTTTCAACAACAAGGAATTTCATGCAATAAATTTTAATAGGTATTTTATGTCTTTAAAAATGTTTCAAATATATTCTTTAAAATTTTGTGTCTGTAATATGTCTGAGTATGGTACAGCCACAGGTACACACAGCCATGCCTCACCAAGACGAGCCAAGTGAAGTGCAACCTAACTTTTCTCGAAGCGCTTTGTAAACTTTTTGAACCCTCTTAACTTGAGTTTGGATTATAACAAATAAAGGAAATTCTCAAGATATAATAGCAATAATTAACTTATTAAATATACAAAGTTTTAGTTGCATAGCTCTTATACCTTATAATTTATTGATATTTAAAAACACGATTCGCCATTAATTCACTCACTGATGATTATTAAAATTCTTAATGTACTGAAGTCTTATAAAGCAAAATTTTTATATGTAAGTTAGTACTAGTACACAGGCAACAAAAAAAAATCAAAAACATTGAATTTGTACCTCCAAACCTTGAGCGGATGAAATTTCGTATGCGATTTCTGTCAAATTTTGATGCTAGAGGTCTGAAAATTGATCTGCTCTTTGTTATAAATAATAAAATATATATTCGGAGATTTAAGTAAATCACCTCCCCTTTAAAAATTAGGGGCTGAAAGTATATGTGGGTTTTCCCAAGCAAGTTTAGTGTCATGATAGAGATCTGAAAATTATATAAATATACAGATATCGTATTACAAACTAAAAAAAACGTATTTGAGATTTATGAAAATAAAGAAAGAAAAGATAAACGAAATAAAAAATGCTGTCACGGGCAAATTAAAAAGAAGTGAAATTCAACTAAAAAAAATTTCAAGTAAAATGTCGCCATGATGAGACTATTGGACTTACATTATCAAAGGGTTATCAGAGCTGTTGTAGATGCAAGCTTCTAACTCTACACACCATAAGTCGACAAACCCTAAATTCACAAACTGTTACAAAATAATTCTTATACTAACGAAACGGCTAAACCACATATTTTGCCTAAGATGTAGAGTTAGTACATGTAGAGTTCCCAACAACACTTTACACGTTTTTGGTGTGATTATAGCATTCTGCCACCACTTTAGACTATAGACTCTCTCATCAAGCAAATAGCTTAAATACCCATTTATTACCAATACAAATATATCCAATACCAATGTACTAATTATGTCATAAAAATTAAAATCTCTTACAGTATATAGAGTGTGTAAAATTATATTAATTACTAACTGTTGGCCACGACTTCGTCCGCGCGGACTTGGTTTACTCCGCACAGCTCCTCCCTCGAGGTGATAGCGTGATAATATGTAGCCTATATGTTGACCCGACCTATAAGTAATATTCATGCAATGTAATATCAATGCAGTGTTTATTGAGTTTACCCCGGACATACATACAGAAAAACAGAAAAACAGAAAAACAGACAAAAATTCTAAAAAGTACATTTTTGGCTTTGATATCGATTGTAGATTATTTTAAAAAAATATTCAATGTACAGTTTTGACTTTTTACGATTTTATTATATGTATAGATAGATTTGCTATATTATTCTTTTATAATAAAACTAAAGTAGTCGTCTGAGGTTTTATGTTATTTCAAACACGCTTTGTATAATTACACTATAATTATGTGATTGTCTTCAAACCACAGTTCGATTGGTGTCTCTACATTTAATAAATGAGCCGTTTTAGCGTTGCGTGAAGCAATGATTTTGCAATGTCGTCGCTGGATTCACAGTGATAAGTAGTTGTTGAGCAGCAGCAAGAAATTGCAATGTTAACCGGCTCTCATAAAATATTGTTGTATTTGGAATTAATTGGAAATGTCCGTTGTCGTTTCTTGTGTTTTGAAAACTCGTTTATCGATTATAAAGTTTTTTATATAGGTGACATGTAAGCGAACTGCGTTTTTATTATGTTATGATATAAAAATAAAGTACTTACTTACATTTCATTATAGAAATATAACGTTTATATACTCAAAATATTACGTATTATAAAAGCTTTAAGTTATATAGCCTACAATTTATAAGCGGCTATGCAAATGAAAAGCTAAATGACTATGGAGATAAATTAAATAAAACTCAACTGAATTGTTAACACAGTACGTTTCTTTTTAGATGAAAATAAAATCTTCTTTTGTCTAAGTCTTAGTTTATTTAGTTCAGATTATGAAGTCCTAGTTTAAGGCGAGGTATTTCGACGCGCGTCAATTCTATAGGAAATGGATGGTGCGGTATGTTCTGAAACCGCTGAGAAACGTGTTAATTTTCGGATAAATAAATATAGTCAGCGCTTGAAATTATTATGTTCCGGTGGAAACTTAAGCATGTGACATTTCCACCTGCCAGACGAACAGCAACGCCATTGTCATTTTAGATGTATTTAGACCATAATAATCTCTTTTCATCAGGACAGCTAAGATTTTGTTTGCTATCTGATAATATGAAAACAATCCTTGGACACCACAATTAGCCACTATGACTGATGACACCCGTCGCCACCTCATTACGCCCGAAAACATTGCTTGCTCTCTGAAGCACGGGGATCTTGATATACCAGTCAAACAGGACGAGTGTAAAATTTAAATATCTAATAATTATGATGAAGTTCCATCAAGTGCCGGCGACGAAGAATTTTTTTAAATTTTGTTACCTCAGAACCCAGTAATTTATGAACCGATTTTAAAATTTTTTTTGTTTTTTGAGAGGTTTGCCGTGTGGTCTCATTTTAACTCGGTGAAGATCTAATTCAGGGTTCCTTAGACACTTATAGGAAATGGGAAATTGGTTGCTGCAATTTTACTGCGTTTAAAAGTATTTACGTAATAATATCTACTTGGTTTTAAGCCTGATCCATGCAGTTGTTTAATCTACACGTTTACAGATCAATCAGCTAGTCAGACACCTTTCACGAGACACAGTCTCCTCGTACATACGAGATGAATGTTTATAAATAGCGTCATTTTTTATTCTGTACCTATTTACGCCAATAAATGTTTACAAAAAGTGTAGATACGAATTTATAAATAAATGATGGATCACGACAGATTTCATACATGTATTAACTGTTTAATATTTATTTATCGTCGTCCGTCTGCATTTATGATTCTATATGTCTTTATTAATATGTAATGAACTAGCCGACCCGAGCAGCGTCGCCCGCGGGTTTGCTTTTGGAAAAAGGTAACTCATTTTTGAGTCACTTTTTTCAACTCTTCTTTAAAAATTTATCAAAATTGATCTAGGGGTTTAGCCGGAAAGCGTAACATAAAGACAGGCAGACTGACTTTCGCATTTATAATATTGGTGTATATATTGACTTTAAAGTAATCAAGCACTGCATCAATCAATCAAATGTGTTGTTATGTTAAAGTAATAAGCATACTAGGTATATTCAATAACACTGCCAGAATATACTTACAAACTCCTAGAATAAGGCACAGATAAAACACATAATTGTTTTTGTTGTTTTGTTTCCGCTGGATTCACCAACATGTATTCAGTGGGCTTGACGCAGCGGACAACATGAATCTATCTATAAAACTAAAATCCAAAAAACATAATCTACTTGACAATCGGTGCTTGATCGTCTAGAATGCACGTAACAATTGCACGGACTTATAATGCGAAGCAATAGAGAGTGCTCTACCACAAAATAAATAGGGACAGAAGTCAATCTACAAACAAATAGCGTTCAAGCAACGCACGCAAAGACACCTCTCACGGATGCGATACTCGGAATGGTTTTTTTTAAATACCTACTTATACCCCTATCATGGTTGCTAGTTCTTACATATTTCATTATTTTACTTACTACACTTTTAAACCAATTTTTTTGGGTTCATGTCTTTTCGTATACATATGTATACGTTTAATTTTCTATTTTTATAATCATATATACATATTTACTCAGAATGGTTGGGAAAAGTGCAAGCGTCAGAGTACAAAATTTGTAATACATATAACAAGTGTATTCACGCTCGTATCCCCGAAAGGATAGGCAGAAGTACAACATGTGCACTCACGATTAGCCGCAGATACTTATGGTAATTGTACCAACCTTGTCTTAGCTTAGGACATTCTTTAGTGACCTGTCACATTCTTTTCATTTTAAGACAACTTAGGATTTTCTTTTGCAATTGGCAGTTAGTCCCAATAATGTGATTGGTGGCAAGCCTATATTATCTAATCCCAGGCAACGTTGTTTTTGAAATTTTCCGTCCCGGAAATCGAACCCAGAACCTCATGATAAGTTTAATAATGACATTAAAATGTTTTAGTTATTGTTGTTTTGCATTTCCGTTTTTACTATATACGATTGCCACTACCAGTTTTTTGTGCATAAAGTTGATAGCCCTAGCGCCGAGCGTAGGTATGAAAAGTGTAACACATACATGAGTTAGACTTCTGTACCTATTTGTTTTGTGGCTCTACGACCAAAAAAATAATAATTTTTATTTCTGTTGTAATACTTTTGCAAGTGCCCAGAATTTACTTAATTTATGAACAATTTAACAATGACTAAGTGTAATTTAAAGAAGAAAATTCTACAATTTTCAAAAATTAATTTAATCCGCTACGGAAACGAAAAAATTGTTAAAATAAACTTAACAATTATTATCTCATCCCGCAGTAAAAAATTATTCATAATAAATAGTATATTCATTTATTATGTATAATGAAATGACGCAGAGTCATAGTTATTTGAAAGAGGAAATCCTACTAGGACATAATGAGTCAGTAAAAATGGGTTAAATAATGTTTTTTTCTTAAGATATCGTGTTTCCTATCTACATATTATTTTTTAACATAAATAGATATGGCAATTTGTTTTACCTAATGCGCATGCCAGTGCAGTGCAGTCATGCAGCCATTCATGTTTTATTATTTTTTTTTTCATATTATTATTGTTTTTTTTACAATTGAATGAGCATTATAAGTCGTGCATTTTTGGATTTTCCAAACTATTTTTTTATATATTAATACGAGAAGCAAAAACTTTTTACCATTTTTACAATTGGAGTGAGGGATAAAAAATAATACACAGTTAAAATTTAAATGAAGATGTGAAGAAAACTAATATATTAGTATAATATGCATTAGAAATGAATTAAATGAATAAAAACATATTACACACACTATCGTAGGTTTGGCACACACACGTACCTATAATATACAATTTTGTTTATAGTTACATGCTCCATTAAAATGTTACATTTTTAAAACTTTGGTTTTATTTTAATTGATAGTTTTTATCGTATTCTCACGAGTATTCAAGGACCCGGTCAAATTTGGAGTGTTGAAAAACCCAGATAAATTAATTAAATTTAACAAATTTGTAGTGGAAATGATTCGTTGAACAACTCTCTCTGAGATTTCTCTGGTATTATTTTATTATAAAATGACCATAAAAATAGTTATAACGCGCAAAAGAAAATTTGTTCAAAAATTTTTAGTTAATTTTGTTGAAACTTTTTTATTTTCTATTTTACGATACAAAGTAATAGCAATAAAATTTAATTTACCACAAATAATGTGTAATAAAATTTTTGCAGGTTGCTAGTTTATGAAATACAACGCAAAAACTATTTGCACCCTTTTTCCAAGATGGCTGTCGGGAGACAAGAATGGCGACCCCATAAACTTGAACTTAAGATTATACTAACCCCTTATATATCAAAAAATTAAAATTGCGTTGTCTGAATAACGCAACATCAAGCACCACTTATAATAAAACCGTGTATTTACAACACTAAGGTACAATACACTACGATGAAATACTTAAATACACTGATAACTTAACGTAAATACTCTTTACACACTAGTCACACTCGCTGTACTAACACTAAACTTAACCGACTACGCTGAACGAACACATTTATCTTATTCACTGTACTACACACTGGTCACTTCACTGCACACTGGTCACTCGTACTATTGCTTCCGATCGCTGTATAAAAACTGCCCTCTATTTTTCAACACATCTCTATTTATACCCAGGGTAAAGTTCTACCTGGTTCCCGAAAAATCCAAATTTATCGCGTAAACAATAAACAATTCTAATTGTAAACAAGCCCAAGTTCACCCTTATGCCCTATGACAGAAGATTCATTATAGCGTAGCTGCCTAGGCGACGGCGGCTATTGTATATCAACAGAGTCAGCCTATCTCTTTCTTTTATTTCTAGATTTTTCCAGCGTTTTAATTCTTCACTTTTCTAGATTAATTGTAACAATATGTCTACCAGATGTTTGTGCATTAACACTGTGGCGTCGTTGGTCGGTGCCAACGAAGAGCTCAGCGGTAGAACCAGCGTGCCACCTACTGTCAGAATGACGGTTATCGAGGTGACGACACTATTGTGAAGGTTGATGATCCAACACAAGGATGGAAAAGGGACGACCTTCTCAGCCTGGCAAGGTGTACTCCTGCTCCCTGGGGACCGACATCCATCTGAGAAGCGTTAAAAGATGTAATTTGTATAAATTGCTACTAAATAAATAATTATTATATCGTGATTAAGAATTTGCTTGAATTTTTATGTATTGTAGAGTTAAATTTTGCTTGGCTACTACAAGTTTACAACATTAGTAGAATTACAGTTTCGACCAGAGGATAGCTAGTTCTTAATATTGCCCGTATTACGAATATTTATAGACAAGAAAAGTAATTGTACAATGTTAACACAGTGAGAGTCCGTTGACCGCTGGTAAGTCCGGCGATCACCACGGTCTTGCTGTTATCGGCCGGAAGCCAGTCTCGCCGGAAATGCGCAATCTCGGCCAATTGGATGACTGTCACGCCGCGCGCGCATGCTTCAGGCGACACTTGCGTTCCGGTCACTTGCATCATACGATGTGATGCATCTTGACAAGATAGATCTGGAACTAGTCTAACGTAAATTTTGAACCATTTACATCAAATATCATTATTAAAGATTGTAAATATTAGCTGACCCGGCTAACGTTGTTTTGTCATACAAATTACTTGTATTGAATATTTAGGTGGAGTATTTGCGAGGGGGGGTCGGTAGTTTAGAAATCCATAGCGAATAAACAACGTGACACGTAATTTATATATATTAAGATTATACCTACTGGCCATGGCTAAGACCCACGTAAGTCCCAAAAATGTAGCTTAATGTCACTTTAACGTAATGCAGCTTTTTAGTGAAAGAATTTTTTAAATCGGTTTAGTACCTAGTTCCTACAAACAAACTACCAAACTTTTTCTTTTTATAATATTAATATACATATATAGTATAGGTATATCGTCGCTTCTCCGGTGTTGTTGTTGACCACATGAGGTCCCCGGGCTCGATTCCCGGGTCGGGCAATTCAAAAAATATTTTTTCAGTTTTCTGATAAAATCAACGTTGCCCGAGATTGGCTAATTTCCCGGTTGGTGATAGGCTTGCCACCTATCACATTTTGGAACTAAGAATCTTCGGCTGAACGTGGGTGCACTGATTGTATCTCTGCTTACCTCTTCGGAGATAAAGGCGTGAAGATACTTTATATTGCAGTATAATATATACACCCCATATTAGTTTGGGCCCCTTCAGAAGAATAACCTAATTATTTTTTTTATCAAAAAGGTGAAATGGAATCGATTAGCCAGACTATCTCTGCTATAAATAGTAATACCTAATACCTAATCAAATAGCTAGTAGGTATGAGAGTAACGACTGGTGTGGGTTTCATATTACAACAGTGCCTTTTCGCCGCAACATTATCAGTGTTTTTCATTATCGTGTTTGCACAGATTGTACCGCGTGTAAGGGACGGTCTACGGAAAAATTAAGAAGACATGCCTTTTTACGTTCTAATCATGATGGCAATTTCTTATTTTATGGGAAATGCCATTTTTTATTTTTTTCACGCTACCCAATGTAGAACGTACATTGCTTCTATTCGTCGCACCCCTAGAACTCGAACCAGCCGTTTATTTGGTGTGGTATGTGATGGTGTGATATTATGTGGTATTTTGTATATTTCCTTAAATTTTACTATTTTTTTAGAATAAGGAGTGTAGAGTATTAAAATAAATCAATTGATACAAAGTTAAGGTAAAAAAATCAAAAAAAATGTATAAGCGGTTTGAATCTTAAGGCCATCCCTGAAACTTTCCGCTAAATGAAGGCATTTTAAGCTCAAAAAAGTAAGAAATATAAACATAGATTTTTTCAGTTCAAACATCTATTTTGTTAAAATGGCAGTATATTGATTTTTGAAAAGTTGTATATTTTGGAAACGCTGATTGAATTTGATCTTTCGAATGACATTTAACTCAATTTTTGAAATCAAAAATAGCTTTAGCTAAATAATCCATAGCTTGAAAAATTTCGTAGCAATGTCAAAAAACATTTTTTTCAAATATTTTCATCATTTATAAATCCTAAACAAATGGATCAATTTTGATCCAATTAACGGTATTTGACGCAGGTTTTAAAGAAGAAAAGCTGATAAGATTTTTAAGTCTATCAGTGTATTAGCCTGAAAATTATTTTAAATATATGAAGTAAATTTGCTAAAAATGATATAATTTCAATATTTGAAGAGCTTTAACCTTTGAAAATTAGATTCGATTTTGATTCTTGAAATGTCATCTGACGTAATTTTTTTAGTACAAAAATGTCGTAGAACACCAAAAAATGATTGGTTGAAAAATTTCGAAGTTATGTCGTAAAAACACTTTTTCTTAAATTTTTCGTCAACGATTTCTCCCAAACGGATAAACCGATTTTGATGCAATTTATGTATTAGATGTAGTTTTTTAAGGAATAGAGCTGATTAGTTTTTGTACTTAATCGGTACATTAATCTGGAAGTTATGTTAAAAAAATACTGTTTCGCCAAAATTTTTTGGAGCTTTTCAAAATTTCTCAAAATCTACTGAGCCGACTTAATTCAAATTTTCAGGAAGTCCAAGTTGAGCAGAATCCAATCGAATGCCATAAACCGCGTTATGATCGGTCCAGGTGTTCAAAAGTTATGAGATGTTTACATACACACATACACACACACATACATACAGACATACTGACGTCATCGCGAAAATAGTCGGAAGTGATTCCTAGGACCTCAAAACGTGGACATCCAGTGTAAACTCGATTTTCGAAAATCGGGGCAAATTCAGTAACTTCCTATCTAGGTACACTACGTACTACGTAGCGGGAAGTTAAAAACCCAAAAATATCAAAAATTTCCTACACAAACTTCCTACGGGTTTCGTCTCAGAAAGTTTAGACTTTCGGTTAACCGCCCTTCACACGCTGTTGTTAATCTATGGTTTAAGTTTAGAGAATGAGGTAGCCGGTAAACATATGCACGTAGCATTGTACGAGTATTCCCGCCTCACAAATGGCAAGGCATCGTTTATATTAATTTTGGTATCAAAAGACGATGCTTATTAATAAATCATTAGGTAGTCCAAAAATTCTTCCAGAAATTCATATCACTCCAATTTCTATTCAAATTCAAATCTCCATGCGATGCAACAGGGTAGGAGACAGGAGTTTTATGTAGTGACTGGAATGTAAAGTTGGCTAGGCATAAATTCATTGACGATAAAAAATATACAATAATACCAAAATTGTATGCGAATTTCTCTGTGTTAGTTCGAGCCATCTTTGATGAATAGACCGTCTGCCGTTCTGCTAGGCATTTCGTAAAAGACAAACGATTGGTTTTACGCGTCACTACCATCGTGACTACTAAGTGGTAGAGTTCCACAATGCTTCGTCCTGGTATATAGTACTACTGCCTTACCTTTTCTATCGCAATAGCCCTAATACTTGCCATTGTGTTTGTTTTGTTGTGTTTCAGTTTGGAGAGTAAGATTGCCGAAAGTCAAAGGCATTGTAATTCCGCCACACAGATAGTAACACCATTAACGTGTTTCGTGTCTGTAGGCTGGTTTCTCTATCCATCAAAAGAGCCACCTGCTTGTTTTCTACCGGTATATATAAAACGGTCTATAATTTTCACTATCATATGTTTTCATTTTCATCAAGATCAGTCAATCGTTTTTGAATTATAACGGAACGTACAAATAGAAAAAAATCAAAATGGTTTTTTGATGTTAGTCAGTAAAACAAATAATTATTATTAAGAAATTTTTCAAAAAATTAAATATTTAATTTTTTGAAAAAATTCTTTATTAATTTAATAATTTAATTGTTGTAATAAAAAAATTATCGAAAACAAAAAACCCGACTGCATTTTATCTTTAGAAAAGGTTCATTGCCTGAAATGAAAGCTAAAAAGAAAGAAACAAGCCCAGTAGTTTAGAATCATGTTAAGTAATAATGAATAACTTCACCATTGAAATAGTTCTATAATCGATGTAGGTACATACATATAAAACAATTCATGAATTTTAATTCATCACAGAACGATTAACAGTCGGGGCCCATTCAATTTTTAGCTATCAAATTTTCACAAAGGGCCCCGACTGTTAATCGTTCTGTGATGAATTAAAATTCATGAATTGTTTTAAATGTATACCTACATCGATTATAGAACTATTTCAATGGTGAAGTTATTCATTATTACTTAACATGATTCTAAACTACTGGGCTTGTTTCTTTCTTTTTAGCTTTCATTTCAGGCAATGAACCTTTTCTAAAGATTAAATGCAGTCGGGTTTTTTGTTTTCGATAATTTTTTTATTTAACACTTTTTAGTTACGATTCATTAACTTCGATATTAAAATTATAAGATGGTAAATTACGCAATCTTGTCATTTCACTCAGAGAGTAAATATCGTGGGGATAATTAAGTAATTTATGGTGGTCTAAACTATTTATTATTAGCCCCACTTGAGACCTAACCCGGCTCAAAGCAACGCATGCTTTGAGCCGGGTTAGGTTCGACTCTGACTTTCACTCCAGGAACATTGTTTTTAATTGCGTTGCCGTCAAATTCTATATAGGTAAACAGCCTATGGCAATTCTCCGTCTTCCAATTGATCTTTTCGAAGAACTGGTCATTCTATTGTCCTTATAACTCTCATTGCTCCCTTTCCATTGTATAATATTATATTCAATTTATTTACCTTTTTTATTTATATTTTCCATTAATCCCCCCGTTGTAAAGGCAGAATAATGAAACACTAATTAAAGTATACGTATAAAGTGGGTACTTGTTATAAGTGGGAAAATGGTTTTAAACAAATTTAAATCGTTATACGTAATATGTACCTATATCCTAAACTATTAGATACCTACCTATTTAAAATAGATTATCTTCTTATGATTTCAAAACTCGAGATCTGATAAATACTCTATTTTAGAAAATGGGGTGAAATCAAGGACGTTCCGAATTTTTAAATTTTCATTTACCTACTGGGAAGTTAAAAAAAAAGTAAAGTAAAAGTATTAACGCACTATTAAATAGGTAGGTACCTAATAAAACCAACTAACTAACGCCCTGACCGCCCCGTTTTTGCTTAAGTAGCGACCCTAGCTACCAATCAACAGGGCTTGGAGACAGATTTTGATGCGGTTCACTACTTATCTCACCAACTATCCAACCGGTGAGTCATGGTGAACCGGATAGTCTATAGACGTTCGGTTTTTTCTGCGTACCCCGCAAGGGAACCGGACGTGATAATGAAAAAACTTCACCACAAGTCTCTGACTAGTTATTAAATTTAACACTTTACAATTACTCACATATTTATATAATTTATGAAGCAATATTTTTCATTTATTTCGATAAAAGTACCATGTTCAGAAAGCATTTCCATCGTAAATAAATTCGCTAGTTTCGTAAAAGCAAATAAAAGTAAATTAGTTTCATTTTACGACGAGAAATTTCTAAAAATGTATCGTGGGAATGTAGGTATAGAATTTATATGTTAATTTGTTTGCTTAAAATAATTGGCATGGTCCTGTAGTAAAAATAATTTGATTGTGTACAAAAGGATGAAGTAAGATCATTGAATTAATTATCTACACTAATATTTATTATAAAGAGAAAATAATTTGTATTTTTTTACTTTTAATACCTTTACCATTTCGGAGGTTATGAGTGACTCGTAAGCGTCATACGAAGGCCGTGCTTACCACGTTGGATGTCAAGTAAAAACTGTTAGATGTACGAACTGCGGTCCTTATGTTTCCAAGAATAAGTAAGTAAGTTAAGTTAAGTATCTTCTAAGAAAGGGTAGGCAGAGGTACAACAAGTGCACCCACGATTAGCCGAAGATACTTGGTCCCACAAATGTGATAGGTGGCAAGCCTATCGCCAAACCGGGCACTTTCCAATCCCGGGCAACTTTCTGTTAAAAAACGTGTTTATCAGAAAACTGAAAAAACACTTTTTTTTTAAGTGCCCGACCCGGGAATCGAACCCGGAACCTCATGTAGTCAACGCCAATGCTGGACCACTAGACCACAGAGGCGATTAAGATCCAAGAATAAGACTATCAAAAAGTTGTGATTCGAAATATTGCGGAACCCGCTGCTGTCAGAGATATTTACGAAACCGTGTTGGTCCCGGCCTCCTTTGAAGAATAGGCCAACTGCCGTTCTGCCAGGCAGGTTGTAAAAGGCGACCGATTGGCTATCGAGTCACTACCATCGTGGCTACTAGGTGGTAGAGTTCTGCATTGTCTCGCCCGGGTCTGGTACCACCGCCTTACCTATTCCTGCCGCAATAGCGTCAGTGCTTGTCGCTGTCGTGTTCCGGTTTGGAGGGTAAGGTAGCCGGTAAACTTACGCATGTGGCATTAGACCTCGCCACAAGATAGCAACGCACCATTAACATCTTTGGTGTCTATAGGCGATGGTTGACTCTTTCCATCAGGAGACCCATCTGCTTGTTTGCTATCTTATGACATAAAAAAAAAACCTCTGTGTATGCTTCATTCCAATTTTAAAAGCTCTATGCTAAACTGTAGGTACTACTGCATGTCCTACGCTATTCACAGTAATGTCTTGTAGCAAGATGGCAAAGCGTTTAGGACTCTTTACACATCGCACATCCGCTCAAATAGTGTCACAAGTCAAAAAAACGATTCTCGAGTAACAGGGGTTTAAAGTTGCTCCTGTCTATTTTTTCTGCTTTTCCGGCCAACGCCACTAATCACTAACGCCAAAAGCGCCCTTATATTAGGTACCAAATCATTGAAAACAGTAGTAGATCACCATTCCACTCGTACAAAAAAGTGATTTTTACGATTTTTTGAATTGTTACACTATTTAAGCCGAGGTGCGACATTTTCTTACACATTACATATTTACGTGTATGCGAGCTCTAAGTGTATCGACTTAGTTACGTAAGTTGGGGGGCTAAACAGAGTACAGAAAGACATATCAATTTAAACGCCAAAGGTATATTTCTCGGCCGCAGAATGTGCAAAGGAAGTACATTTAATATATAATATATAAAATGTAATCGTAAACTACTATTTGTGAGGCAGGACGGTGATGCCACATGCAAATGTTGACCGGCTGTCTTACTTGCTTCACGAAGTAATGCTTAATTTAATTTTTTTATATCGTAAGATAGCAAGCAATCAGATAACTCTCCTGATGAATAGAGACAACCATCACCTATAGAAATCAAAAATGTTATTAGTGCGTTGCCATCCTTGTGGCGGGGTCTTAATGCCACATCCTTTTGTTTACCGGCTACCTTACCCTACAAACTAGAACACGGCAGTGACAACTGACGCTATTGCGGCAGGAATAGATGGTCGTGGTACAAGACTCGGGCAGGACAATGCAGAACTCTACCACGTAGTAATATTTATAATTCTTAATAATATAAAAAAGGTCCAGCGGTATTTGGTTCGACCCCTGCCCCCAGCATCTCCAATCTGACGTGTGATTTTTAAAAAGCATAATTTTATAATTTATACTTTCCATTTATTATTTTATAATTTATACTTTTACTAACTAACTAACATATAAATTTAAATTGCTGAACAAATTGTGCAAAATTTAAAACAATAAGCATATTTTTAGTTTATATACATTAACCTAAAAACAACAAAAATGTAAAAAATAAGATATTTTAAAAAGACTACTGTGATTCCCAATAAAATATGATTTACTCATATTTTAATCGTGTTTTACTTAATCAAACACATTTTTTCTCAATTTTATACTATTTTTTGCCCAGTTAACTCCCCCTGCACATAATATTTGACTCGACCATTCCCTTCCTATTAAACGTCGTGACTAATGGATTATACGTCTCACCTAAGCCTCGTACAATCGCCATCGTCGTACCAATTCTTGCCGCAATAACGTTAGTTGAAAGCAGCCTGTTAAGTTATACGTGTGGGACTACAGCCCTATAATAGGATTAAAAACGTACAATTAACATCTTTGGTGTCTATAAATGATTTTCTTCCTTTTTAAAGCAGGAGATAGTGAAAGTGTCCAAGAGCTAGAAATAAGGCTTAAGTCTAGAAAAAAGAACGACTATTGCAATCAGACTATTCCTATTCCTACGCGCATCGACTCGATTGACGTTTTGTTATGTGAATTGGGTGCAGGAACCCAATATGGAAGTTTTTTTAATGTGGATTTGCCAGAATTACCTAATAAATTCTTTTAGAAGTAAGAATGACATAATCGGTTAAGTAGCCCCACAACATATACATATTTAATGATATATTTATTGTACAACTTTTTTTAAATCCTAATTTCTTAATGTTTTAATGATGAAGTTTTATTCAACAATTATAGTCATTCCTGAATGCCTGAGACATTTCCTTTAACTGTTTCTTGAATTAAGGATTTTTAAATGAGTCACCGAAATTGTTTGTAATTAGCTGAACATGGCAGACGTTATCCTGCCAGTTACATGCTGCAGCGCCAGCTGGTGGCAAGTTACAACAATGGACATAGCACTAAAACTTTCTTCATAGAAAAATATATATCCAAATTTAATGATGATCTATGGATAGGTAATTTCAACGCAAAGATCGAACATGTAAACAAATCTATATAACAACTAACATGTCGTATGTAAACAAAATTCTTTCACCTCATACTGCAGCCAAACAGCCACGAGCACGTTTTCGAGCCAAAAGTGGCCTAATTTGTCTTTTCGCAATCAAATCATAATAATCTCGTCAGCTTCTGATCTCTCACAGAGATTATCTTGTCTAGATCCTGGGACAAGATTTTGATCGGGGAATTCCCGGAAAAAAATATTTTGATTTTGTCTTGATTACTTTCAATAATTCTTTTTTAATTTTTTCAAACGAAAGATTTGGAATATTACAAACATTTTTAGCCACGTGTTTTCTGTGTTTTATATATATAGACTAGACAGTATAGTTATAGGCTAGACAAAATCTCTTTTAAGTTTGATAAAGAACTTTAGCTATAAAGAAAATAGTATACATGTGTTGTGTCTATCATTTTCATGAATGTGGCATGTTAATATTTATTTTTACAAATTTAATGTATTTTAATGCATATTATTTAATAAGATAAAATTTCTGCAATTTTCCGCAATTTACACTTTAATTGTGCCCAATTGTATACTCTATCGTCCGCGTTATTGTCTCAAAAAGGAGTACCTATTAAGTTTTAACTTTACGTGTTAATATTTTTTGTTTGACAAGTAGAATAAAATTTGGGGCTCTATCAAATCAAACTGTAGGTAATTCTGGCTCCATACATATTATAAAATTTAAAATTATTCATGCAGATATATACTTAAGCTTATTAAAAAGTTTATGTACTACAAATTGTTAATTAGGTACCTATGTATATAAAATATTTTTACCCGCTTGTAAAGAAAATACACGTAGACCAATAACATTAAAAAAACAAATCTAAGACAGGTAATATAAATCAAAACGGTGATATTTTTGAAGCAATTTTTACTAGTTATTTCTATTGTACCATACCCCCGTGTTGGACCCGGGCTCCTTTGAAGAATAGACCAACTGCCGTTCTGCCAAGCATAGACCCATCTGCCTGTTTGCTATCTTATGATATAAAAAAAATCAAATTAGAATCCACAGAAAATAATTGTTGATATCGAATTAATAATCCATTTATTACAGATTTTGTTGTTCATTTGACATTGACCTCTGTAGCGGTCGAAAAGGTATGTTCGTCATCAATTAATATAAACATCTCTGACAAATATTTCGGAATCGCAGACAAAATAAAAACTAACAACGAATGGTCTATGATTTTGTGGAATAATTAGCATTCTGCGATTAGAGATTCAATTTACATAACTTGTTATTTTTGTCTCCGTGATAACGTGGGAATTGTTTTAAATACAAATATCGAATCCGTTTTAACTCTTTTTGAAAAACAAGTCTTCCTTTCTGCGAGGCAGTTTGGCAGCTATGGATGCACACGGATGTTAACATATTTGCTGTCAAGTAAATTAATTAGATATAAGATATTTGATCGACTATCTTTTGATATGACTTTATTTGTTGCAAATAAATATTATTAATATAATATATAATTATTACAGTCTTCCATCTAAAGAGCCTTCTGTTTTTTCCTACCCTATGATAAAAAAGAAACTGTTTATATTTTATAAACAGTTCCTTTTAATCGCCTCTGTGGTCTAGTGGTCCAGCGTTGGCGTTGACCACATGAGGTCTCGGGTTCGATTCCCGAGTCGGGCACTTAAAAAAAGTGTTTTTTCAGTTTTCTGATAAACACAAAATTGCTCGGGATTGAAAAGTGCCTGGTTGGCAATAGGTCTGCCACCTGTCACATTTGTGAGACCAAGTATTTTCGGCTAATCATGGGTGCACTTGTTGTACCTCTGCCTACATCTTCGGGGATACGGGCGTGAAGATACTTACTTAATTATTTTACAACGTTGCTGGAACCGCACTTGCGTCTATCGTCTCGAAGTTAAATGCGCGCTAAGGCACACGCAGTCCGGATGCTAAACTAGCAGATAATAGCCGGTCACATCTGCATTTATTGTGTCGTTGCACGAAGCTTTATGTGACGATAGGCGCAAGTGCGGCTCCAGCATTAGCTCATCGGTAATAGTTCGTTGGTGATTTATGGGCCTCGTTGTACCAACTACACTTAAGATTGTGAAGATTTGTTTGTTTGTGATCGAGAAAAAATAATTTAATATTACTAGACAAATTACACAAATCGATTTAATCTCAAAGTAAGCAAATTATTCCTTGAATTATGGATGTTATTAAACGATACTAACGATACATCTATGCTCATCATACAAACATTTGTCACTGTCTGGAATCGAACCTGAGCCCCATCGATTTGTATAAATAAGCTGAAAACTATTGAACAGATTTATTTGTCACCAACCACACAACCGTATCCCCATGTTGGTATGGGCTCTTTTGAAGAATAGACCAAAGGCAATAGATTGACTATACGTGTAACTCCTCCTTCTCTTTGCTTCGCATTCCTCATTTCTGAGGGTGTGACCTCCTCCTTGGATCGTTCTTGAAAGCAGAATATTACCCCAATGGACTCTATCTTTAGCGGCGTGCAGAGCATCGTGAAACTTTTTAGACACGAGGTTGGTGTAGACCTGGTCTGACCATCGCATAGGAGTACGACCACGTGGTCTTTTGCCTTCTTATCCGGTCACGATTAGCTTTTCGAGATTGTCTCCTTGCTCTCCAGTGATGTGGCCGAAGTATTGTAGAACTCTCTAAAGGCCCGTAGTAGACAGTCTGGTCTTTACTCGAAGTTGTTTTAGAATGGAAGCATTGGTCCTGTGTGCTGTCCAAGGAAACGTAACATATTCTCCTCCAGCACCACATTTCAAACACATCAATGCGATGACTGTCTGCAGCTCTTAGTGTCCATGACTCTGCGCCGAACATAAATATGGAGAACACTAGCGTAAAAACCAGCTTATGTTTTATTTTTAATGAGATGCAGGACGTTTCATCTGACTCATAGCATTTTTGGACATGCCTAGTCGCCTATACATGTAACTACCATCGTGACTACTACGTGATAGAGTTCTGCAAAGTCTCACCCCAGCATTTGGTACCACCACCTTACCTATTTCTGCCGCAAAAGTTTCAATGCTTTTGCGCCAGGTCATTTTCGTGTTCCAGTTTGTATGGTAAGATACACAGTACACAGAGATAGACAATTCCGAACAAAACTGACACTCAAAACTGTCGCTAATTCAGTCTAAAAAGTTTATAGTTATGGTACAAACGTGTTTTTGCATATTCAACCTTAAACGCAATATTTAAAGTCATTTTTAAAAAACAATGTATAAAAAGCAATAAAATTTTTGACTTAAGTTAGCCGGTAGGACAAGGCACATGTGGAGTCGAATATAAATATTTTTATGCATTGAGGTAGTATTTTAAGGGTTTGTAAAATTTACATAAAAAAATCTTGTCGAAAATCTGTTGTTGCGTAGAACATTTATATATCAATAAAACAAATAATGACCATTAAAATAATTTATTTATATTTCAAATGTTATAGGTTATTGGTTCTATTACACAGAACCTACACATATAGGCAAACTGTGGGTTTATAGCCATGTAGTATTTGACGCTTGATATTGATACATTTAGTTTGCATAGTCTAATAGATTTAGAATATACTGAAATAGGAAATTTACTGCAATGGTGACTATGACTACGTTATAAAGTTCATAGATTCTTACATGATAACAGACACGATTTTTTTTCAAACTTATTATGTAATGTATCGACAACATAGTAAGGAAACGCATTAATTTCCTAGAAATAAGTTTAGCTTTTCGTAGAATTCTTGTCTTGAATTAGATTTCAGTTTTTCTAGGTTTTTTTTGCAGTATTATGTAAACGAACATTTGTTTAGTTATAGTATCTGCAGACGTACGAGCGAATACTGCTCATAGACATTTGAAACACAATAAAATTTTATTGACCCTCGTATAAAAAATTCCAATAAAACAATTTAGAGCTAAAAAATTGTGTTCAATGTTATTCGGAAGATCAAACTCGTTGATGATTTTGAAAAAATATACATCTTTTCAAATACTGAATAACTAAGTATCATTAAAAAAACTTTGGATTTTTGAACTTTTTTAATTCAATAGTCTATGCTTAGGCATAGTTTTTTTCTTTGAGGTTAAAATACTTAAATTTAGCGGGAAGTTTCAGGTGGTCTGTAGGGTCAACCAGCTCACAGACTTTTTTAATATAGTTACATTAGTTGGTTACATGGGTGTGTTACATACACAGAAATCCTAATAGATACGTATATTTAGTTTGGAGTATAATTTAGTACATATAATATTATTGCCAAAGGTAATTTTAGATTAGTTTTTTCGATAGATGTGTTACTAATAGGTATTTTTACACGCTTTTTATTAGCTTCACCTGTATGTTTGTATGTTTGTATGTTTGTTTGTAACCGACTTCTTTGGGCGCGATTTTGACCCACTTTAAACGGCCAGATTTCGTTCAAACTTTGTAGATTTATCGAGGACCGATGACAATACACTAATTTGATAAAATTATTCCATTTTTAACCGACTTCAAAAAAAGGAAGAGGTTTTCAATTCGGCTGGTATATTTTTTTATGTATGTACACCGATTTCTCCGAGGTTTCTGAACCGAATTACGTGATTCTTTTTTTGTTTGATGCGGAATAGTTTCGAATTGGTCCCATAAAAATTTGATTCAGGTAGGCCCAGTAGTTTTTGTTTTATGAGCATTTTTTTATTTATTGTACCTATCTCGATGTCTGAAATCAAATCTCGCAAGTAAATTTGATCCACTTCCCGGTTACCGATTGAGCTGAAATTTTGTATACGTATGTTAATTGAATGGCAATGAAACCTTATTATGACATGGAGCTGATCTGATGAATCTTAATCGGAAGGTGACCACAGGAACTTAATAATTAAATGGTTAAAAATCGGTTAATAACAAGACTATTGAGTTTGGACTCATTTGATTCATGTTGACGAGCACTTTGGTGCTTGGTGGTGACTAGGATCCTGCAGGGTCCGATGATGTAGCTAGAAGATGGTCATAGGAGCACATGAGGTAAAGATATAACTTCCATGTTGTTCCAGTAGGCCTGAGAAGGAACTTTTCTTTTTTTTATGGTAGTCGAGCAAAAAAAAAATCAAAACGTGCTTTAACTAATGACGTCTGTTGTTCTGGATATAATAATTTCTTACAGATTGTACATGGTACTTCAGCATATTGATTTATGGTGGATATAAAATTACGCTCAGTAATTGAACGAAGTCTTTGTGACGTCTGACGCGCTACCGCTAGGCGGTTCTCACGTGGCTGAGCAAACTCGATTGCTGTACGGTTTCGTATCACTACTAATCCACGAGCTCTCTGCTCGGCGGACTCCTTAGCTAAACGCTCCTCAATGAGACCAATTCTATGAGCCTTCTGCTCGGCAGACTCGTTCGCTAGTAGTTCTCTCGCTAGTCGCTAGTTCGCTAGTTCGCTCAATAATGAGATCAACTCTAATAGCTCTCTGCTCACAAGACTCATTTGCTAGACGCTCTTGGAAAGCAGGTTTACAAGCATGGGCCAGAGATAGACAGCATTGCGCCAAGCATGGCCCATATCTGGCCCCGTCGTATTGTCCTGTATGGGAGTACGACAGGAACGCCTTGCACACTTACACACACACACACAGACACACACACACACACACACACATATGTCTATAAGCGTGTAAGTAGTTCCGTGCTTCTACCGCGGCACTCGACTAGGTATGCGCATTAGAGTTTGCAACAGTGTCTGCGCATATAACTTAGATTTCACGAGCCACGAAGAGTCCGCCACCGTCTCTGTGACTGAGTTTAATTGACTGAGTAAAAAAACAAAAAAAAAAACAAAATAAATGTACATAATATTTATAGATATAGATATATCACCATCCATATTAATTTTACATGGATATATATAGATATACAGTCTTGTAGTTTTCGTTTTTTATTAATTGTAATTAAACGACACTGAATTTATTAGCCATTCGCATTCGATGATCTACAATTGCCGATTAGAATTAAAAAAAAATAACTCAAATAATTGATTTTTTCATAAGTTACAGTGTTTCCGGAGTTTCATACATGACGGACAGGAAATTTTTGACCTATTTTCATATTTTTTCCGTTTCTATTGCACTAAATTAATTTTTAGCAAGTATAGAATTAATCTCCATTAAATTATCTCGACAATAGTATGCAAAATATCTTGATTCTGTTAACTAACAAGGCTATAATACTAAAAATAGTTTCCAAAATAAGGCGAAAAAAAATTCCGAAGGTGGTATCAAGAGTCTTCGCAACCGGCGTGTTTGTATGAAAAGAGTAATGAATGTGCAGGAAGCAAGACAAGCCTGCAAGGATCGTGATGTATGGCACTCGGTTCTCTCTGCCTACCCCGTAAAGGATCTGGCGTGAAGATATGTATATATGAAAAAAAATTTTCAATCGTAAAGCACTCTCTGATGCTTCGCATCATAAGTCGTGCAATAGTTTAAAATTAAAAAAACAAGCTATTATAAATAAACCAAACTAAAAAGTAGAAAATAAATAATAGTTTAAAAAAACTAAAAAACACGCTTTTTATAGAAAACCGAACTAAAAAATAGAAAATAAATTTTAATAAATTTAAATTAAGAATAGTGTTAAAAATTTCAATAATTATAAATTAATAATAGTGTGAATAAAAAAAATAATTTTATTTTAAAAAAAGCGTGGGGTGCTTTTTAAGATATTACCGAAATGATAATCACTCTACTCTACTCATATGTGTCAATAAAATATTTATAACTATTGACACCATGCACCCCACGCTTTTTTTTAAATAAAATTATTTTTTTTTATTCACACTATTATTAATTTATAATTATTGAAATTTTTAACACTATTCTTAATTTAAATTTATTAAAATTTATTTTCTATTTTTTAGTTCGGTTTTCTATAAAAAGCGTGTTTTTTAGTTTTTTTAAACTATTATTTATTAGTTTGAGGTATAGTTAGTAATGATATTAGGTATAGAAAATTTAGAAGTTATAGGAAGTTCAGGTCTTACGTTTTTTACGTACATTTTAATAACAAAAATGTCGTATATAAATAATTAAGATGAATATGTAAATATTAGTTTAAACGTACTAGCGGCCCACCCGGCAATGTAGAGATTTTTAATAAAATAAAGAAAGGTTAAATAAGTTCTAAAGTAAATATGCGCGAGCAAAGCCGCGGGTAACAGCTAGTATGCAAATAAAACAACTCGTACATATAAACAGACACTTAAAATTTATACGAGACTAGCTGCAGATCTCTGCATTAAGATAAAAGTATTCTATGTGCTATTCCAGGTCATCTTATATCCGAGTCCAAATCCAAATTGGGACAGCCATTTTTTACGTGATTGATTATCAAACATCCAAACATACAAATTTTAACATTTATAATATGTATAGTATAAGATATCCGCAATCAAAAACAACATTTTATTAAAAATACATTATTAAATCAAAAAATAAACATTCTTAATGCAACCTGTGCCTTCCACTTAAGAAATCCTTATCAACAACACGTGTAAACAACAAAATTCGATGCTACTTATGATTTCCTATTGTTATATTAAAAGTTTCGTAATATATCTCCAAAGTTCATCGTAAGAATCACAATTATATATTGTTATTTTATATTCGTACAAATAGAATAAAAAGAATCACCTAACTTGGTCCTCAAAATAAGTAATCAATATAATCAAACATTTTAAAATCGTCAAATTGATGTCCTCTTCTCTTTTGGCAGTTGGTTAACAACTATAAAATGTATTCAAAATTATTAATGAAAAAACAAAAATCTTATTAAAAAAAATAACTTATTAATGAAAAAAATCGACTCCACTAATAATAACAGGATCAATTTGTATTATTCGACTAAATTAAAAGGAGGTTGTAATGCACTGTCCTTTTACTGAAAAAGTGACCATTGAAATTTTGTCGTATTATATTTGGAGCGTCGAGTACATTTTTAAGACAAATAAAATGAAAATCATACATTACACTCTATATTTAGTAATATAAACGACAAAAATAAATCGATAAACTCGTACTTACCGAAAATACAATATCTTATATTTTTTTAACGTTCATGATGTTGTATTTTACAATTTATCAGAGAACAATTCTGTATATTTGACGCGCGGGCAGTGACGTGAGCGACGGGCTTCTATTTGAAGTAAGTGCACAATTTTAAATTGTGCACTCATTCTTAGAGGACGTTTTTGAGACACTGATTGTGTATCTTGGGTTTTTATATATCAATGGGTAAGGTAGACGGTACGCTTATGCATGTGACATTGCCATCCCACTGCACGGATAGCAACGCACCATTAACATATTTGGTGTCTATAGGCGACGATTTTGGAACGAAGTTCCATATCGCGATTTGTGAAAGGTGGCTAGACGGAAAAAATTCTTACGAAAAGTCGACACGACACTTTTTGCTATAGTAAGCTATTGTAAGCTGTGCGGCGTGCGCATGTTTCTCTCTCTCTCTCTCTCTCATAGAAAGCAAGCCAGATATTTTCATTTCTATTTCGCATTGAACTGTGTGGTGTCACGACGATTATATTGTTGAGTGTATACAGGTTTTTTTGTACAATTAATCGAAAGGAACTTCGTTCCATCCGGGTCTCCCTTGACACCTCTTAACTTTTTTCTCTTTCCATCAGGAGAGTCATCTGCTTGTTTGCTATTTTATGATATAAAAAAATTATCAGTTATCACTAACATAGCCTACGTTAATAATAACTGATAATTTTTTCACCCGATGCTAGAAGGAAGTAATATTTGGAGTCTCGCGATAAATACCTCGGGTGAAGAATAAGTAAACATTGTCTGTAATCCCGAAGCAGTAAGCAGAGGTGGAAACAAATGCAGCTAACTGTAGAAATCCTATGAAGTGGCATATTTGGTCAGTCTATCGACAAATTTGGCATTTATTTTATACTTACTTATAGCATTTTTGGTAAATTATATTTTTTGGAAAATTGATAAGCATATTCAGAATTAATTGTTTGGTTTAATCGTACTATAATTTAACGTCTTATTGATTTAATTAGCATTGTTTTGTTTTATGATATAATTAACTGAATCTTTTAAATATTTAGATGTTGAATTATTCAAAACTAATACATAATCTATACTGCTATATGAGTTCGTAGCATCTGTCTCTACGTTAATTTTTGTATGTCAAGTTTCATAATGTCAAGTCGCCTCTGTGGTCTAGTGGTCCGGTAAGATACCAGACCTAGGCAAAACCATACAGAACACGGGGGACATAGAGATTATTTTAGCCATCCTAGCTCTCTTCAAAGGCCCTAGAGATTTCTAGGCCTTTCAAATATTACCCCCAATTTCTCGCCTCTGTGGTCTAGTAGTGTCGGTGTTGACCACATGAGGTTCCAAGTTCGATTCCTGGGTCGCGCAATTCAAAAAATGTATTTTTTTAGTTTTCTGATAAAAACAACATTGCCCGAAATTGAAAAGTGCTCGGTTGGCGATAGGTTGGCCACGTATCGCATTTGTGGGACCAAGTATCTTCGGCTAATCGTAGATACACATGTTGTACCTCTGCCTACCTTTTCGGGGATACGGGCGTGAAGATACTTTTTAAGTTTTATAATAAATATTAGTTTTATGATTCAGTGACATAAAATTCGCCCTTTCGAACATTTTTGTCGGTTTCTGTGCCTGTTTGTGCCCTTATAACTAGCGAGCGGCACGACCGATCACGATGACATTCCCCCCGTTTTGGTCCGCGCTTCCTTCGAAGAATAGACCATATGACGTTCTGCCATGCAGATTGTAAAAGGCAACCGATGCTTATATGTGTCACTGCCATAGTGGCTACTAACGGTAAAGTTCTGCATCGTCTTGGTCGGGTCGGTACCACCGCCCTACATATTCCTGCCTCAATGGCATCAGTGAAGTCACTATCCAATTAGCCAATTAGCTTATGCATCTAGCATCAAGTCCTAGCCATAATAATAGAAACACAACATTAACATCTTTAGTGTCTATAGGCAATCGCTTTTCTTTGACAGGCGAGCATCTGCTTGTTTGCTATCTTATGTTATAAAAAAAAACTCGATATGTCATAAATTATAGGCTATATTATTTCTGTCTTTCTGTCTCTTTATCGTCAATGGATTTATGTGAAACGGACGGGTAATATTAAAAATATAAATTTAAGGTTTTTTGTAGTGTTTTAGGTAAGAAAATCAAGGTATAAAATGTAAAATATTTAAATAAATTATTAATACCTAACATTTTAATAACATTAATTATTAACCTGTAATATGTGTAATACCTTAATTGTTGCAAATAAAAATATTCATTAATTTATTTAATCGACTACTCAGCAATGGTGTAATAGTATGGAGTACTGCTCTCATTTATGGGCGGGAGCTCCTCAGTACCAGCTCCTTCCTTTTGATCGAATTCAACGTAGGGCGGCTCGAATTGTCGAGGACGAGACTCTTTCAAACCGGCTTGATTCTTTGGCGTTACGTAGAGATGTGGCATCACTCTGCATCTTTTATCGGCTCTACCATGGGGAATGTTCCGAGGAACTGTTTGGACTAATTCCTGCTGCCGAATTTCACCATCGGACATCGCGACAAAATTCGAAGTTCCATCCTTACCATCTCGATGTCTGGAAATCCACAACCGTGCGATTCTCGAGGCATTTTTTGCCCCGCACCACTCCTCTGTGGAACCAGCTATCGGCAGAAATTTTTCCAAATGGATACGACTTAGGGACCTTCAAGAAAAGAGCTTACTCATTCTTAAAAGGCCGGCAACGCAATTACAAGACCTCTGGTAGTAGACAACCACTGTCTATGGGCGGCGGTAATCACTTACCATCAGGTGAGCCTCCTGTCCGTTTGCCCCATCTCCTATAAAAAAAAAAAAAAATAGACAGCCTGCCCTATATTATCCGAAATCAAGATCTCTAACGTCACTGCCAATAGACCATTAAAGTGATATATAAATATTTAAAAAATATAACTCCAACTTTGTTGTGTGTACTTGTCTTTTTATGGCGGAGCCCGTATTTTTTCCTAACTTTATTGGCGTGTTGAAGTCGTAACTTGTCTGATGTCTGATAGTCCATATGACCTTCAATAA
Source organism: Apodemia mormo (assembly GCA_036924255.1). Classification (NCBI taxonomy): domain Eukaryota; kingdom Metazoa; phylum Arthropoda; class Insecta; order Lepidoptera; family Riodinidae; genus Apodemia; species Apodemia mormo. The sequence goes on along the minus strand of JAUPFN010000006.1, from coordinate 28,261,382 downwards.
CGTCCGTCAATAAATAACTGCCGCCGTCCTCTAACAAATGAACAGGCAAGCGAGACGACGAATAAGTAAAAACAGTGTGGCCGGAAAGTCCGAGGCATCTTGTTTTCGGAATAACACTTGCAGAACCGGTCAGGCGCGCGCTATTCACGAAGCGACTCAAATGTCAACGTGTTTCCTTCCTCGTATTGCACGACATGACATACATGTCTTCTTTGTAAACCGCAATGTAATGGAAAAAGCGTTTATTTTAAAAATACTTGTACTTTTGTTAAAATTCCAGGCGATAAGTGCGTAAAATAATTTTAATTCAACACAGAACGATTAACAGTCGGGCCCATTTAATATTTAGCTATCAAATTTTCACAAAGGCCCCGACTGTTAATCGTTCTGTGATGAATTAAAATTCACGGATTGTTTTCTATGTACACCGATTATATAACTATTTTAGTGGTGTAGTTATTAATTTTTACTTCACATGATTCTAAACTACTGCGCTTGTTTTTTTCTTTTTAGTGTTCATTTAAGTCAATGAATCTTTTTCAAGATGTAGTCGGGTTTTTTGTTTCAATATTTTTTATTATTATTATAATTATTAAGTCTATTGTGCTCAGATCGTGATAGATAGATTCGATCCCCGTATCGGGCAAAAGTATGATTGAAGTTTTACGGAGTTTTACCTCTCAAGATCTTAGATAGCAAACAAGCAGAATCAAGTGCTACCGCAATCATCAATAGCATTTAATTAGCTTTTTGCTGCCAATCAATACATTTATTTATTTATGTATAAGAAAGTCCACAGCTCTTAATCTATTTTAAATTTTACTTATAAGAATTATTCTAAAAGCCAATTACGGACTTAAATTTTTTAATATTTACGTATAAGAACGTCACTAAGTAGTATTGACGAGCGTGTGAGTCTGAGTATATTGATATGCGTGTACTTGCGTGTGATTGTGCATGAGTATGTGTGTGCATGTGATCTGCAATGTGGTTAAAAATATTATTGTTCTTAAATACTGTTATCGCCAGCTTTGTTCTCCGCACAGGACAAAACAATACGAGACAAAATCACAGAATAGCACACAAGTGAATGACTCTTTTGGATAATAATCATCTATAGACTCTGCCGATGGCAAAGCTGTCATGTCATTTGCATAAATTTGCCGGTTTCGTCCCCCTCATCCCATTGAAATTCGACAGTAACGAGCACTTGCTGTCGTGGCAGGAAAAGGCAAAGTTGTGATATCAAATCCGAGCGAGTCGTTGCTGCACTCTTTCACCCAGCAAGCATCAGCCTAGTAGGGGCACGTTTGATGAATTATCCGTATTTTATGAAATGCCTGAACCAGACTAATATTCTATTTTTCAAAATAGGGTCGCACTGTAACAACTAAAAATTCTCAACGGCCGCTGACCGGTTGTTTTTTTTTCATTTCTTGAATTATATGGAATCGCTTAAGAAAACAAAAGATATATTTTTAGAAAAGAGAATATAAAATGTGTAACTAAGGGTAGACACGTCTGTGTCTTGTTACATACCTAAAATATAGTACATTTTTATAGTATTAGATAGCAAACAAGCAGATGGGTCTCCTGATGAAAAGAGTCACAACAACTATCTTGTGGCGAGCCGGTAGGGTAAGGTAGCCGGTAAACTTATGCATGTGGCATAAGACCACATGCATAAGTTTGCCGGCTACCTTACCCCCCAAACCGGAACACGGCAGTGACAAGCACTGATGCTATTGCGGCAAGAATAGGTAAGGCGGTGATACCAGACCCGGGCGAGACAATGCAGAACTCTACCACCTAGTAGCCACGATATAAGTGACTCATATAGCCAATCGGACGACTTTTACGACCTGCCTGGCAGAACGGCTGTTGGCCTATTCTTCAAAGGAGCCCGGGACCAACACGGGGGATAAAATAAACCAGATTCAGTATATACAATCTTTTATTGCTTTAATACTAAAATAGAAGACTTCACCATCGGTACCCCCTGAAGTGGAGTACTATATTATTAATTCTTTTATTATATAATTAATTAATAAAAAATAGTATTATAAAATTAATTAAGACTACTTTTTATAATCATGACACGGCGATATAGACGTGTGATGTGGAAAAAAGTTCATTAACATTTGTTTAAGACATCCGATTATATTGTTCAGGAAAAACGCTAGAAAAACCCTCTGCTTAGAATATTGGGAAAACCGACATAGGTATTTAATTTTTTCCGTATCTTGACACCAGGAAATATTAAATCTTTAAAAGTATATCCAGCGAACTTTTATAAAATACGACAGGAAGAAATGTATTAGTAGTCACTTGCGACTTGGTTCGCGTGACCAAAAACCATTACTTCCCTTTGCTTAGTCAGACAAAAAATATGTATGAACACGGTCTATAAATATTGTATTAAGATTATACAAGGTTTAAGGAAAAAAAATTGTAAACCGATTGACCCCGCAGGCTATTTTTGAAACTTCCCGCTTAATTGAGTTATTACACCGCCTTACCTATTCCTGCCGCAATAGCGTCAATGCTGGTCATGTCATGTTTCAATTTGGAGGGTAAGGTAGACTGTAGACATATGTATGCACTACGTATTATCATGCTATCACCTACGGGGGAGGGGCTGTGCGGAGAAATCGAACCCAGCGCGGACGAAGTCGCTGGCAACATATATATATATATATATATATATATATATATATATATATATATATATATATATATATATATATATATATATATCAAACAGAGGGCTCTCCCGGATGGAAGAGGAAACCCTCGAACCATCGTCTATTAATACGAAAGATGTTGATGGTGCGTTGCTATTTTTGTCGCAGGCAGGCTCTTAATGCCACACGTAAAAGTTTACCGGCTACCCTATCTTCCAAACTGGAGCACCCTCCAAGCACAGACGCTATTGCGACAGGAATAAGTAAAGCGATGGTACCAGGTCCAGGCCATAAACTACAGAACTCTACCACCTGTTAGTCGTTCGCCTCTTACGACTTGTCTGGCAGAACCGCAGATAATCTTTTCTTCAAAGGGGACCCAGAACGACATGGGAATTACCAAATATACAGACCCTCTGCATTCTACAATTAAATTATCATCATTTTAGTGTCAGACTGGGTGACGCAGTACAAGCCCAAGACCCAAGACGGATATTAGAGATTTGTATACTTTTTTTCATAAGATAAAAACCTGTGATAGAAGTCACCAGTGGGGCACTGGTGACTTGTGTCACAGGTTCTTATTGATTCTACTTCAGGTACCGTTTTCTCGCGATAATGGTATATGGATAAATATACTAGTATTTCATTTCTCGCTAACTGTATGAACGAATAACCGGATTTAGTTTTTTACGTTTATCCTGCGCGGGCACCGTACCCTACCTTCCGTTCCGCCTAGCCATTTCAGTGAGGAGCCGCGCAGGCCAGGGGCACGAGGTAAACGTCGGCTCTACTACATGGCCAGCCTAACGCCGCATTAAATTATCTATACATATTTTAAATTAATCAACTATGACATCATCATCATTAACCTTAGTTTTAAAAATGTATATAAAATACCTTTGAGCTTAAGTGTTTCCGGGTATATTTTTCAATCGATTGTTGCTAAGTGTTAAATTTATAATATTATGATTAAAATTTAAATGTCCTGAAACTTAAAAGTATCTTTACACCTGTGTCCCTCAAAAAGGTAGAAAGAAGTACAACCACTGCACCCACGATTAACCGAAGATACTTAGTCCCACAATGTTATATCCCAAGTAGCACGTTAAGCTGTATATAGGCTGCATTTAGGTTCATTTTTAAACTTAAAGCTCTATACTAAGCCGTACAAAGGCTGTAGAAGCGCTTCTACAGCCGATATAACACCAAAAAGGGCCCCAAGTTATACAGCTTATTGCGTTATGTAGGCTGCACAATAGCAATACAAGCTGTTATAAACTGTACAATGACTGTTATTTGGTGTATAAAGAAACTATAACACTAAATATACTCTCTCGTACAGCTAAATGTTCTTAATAGGTGTTTGAAAATGATAAAAAGTAACAATCTGTTTTTGATATTGTATAACATTAATTATATCACGTATCTGCAGGCGCCATAATTAAAAATATATTAATAAACGATTAATTCTTGGACGGTGTATTCAAAGCGCAAACTCAAATTTACTGTGAACAGATATATGTTATCCCTCAAAATATTCACGCGCCAACGAAATAATCAAGATAACACGAATAAAATCATTGCAAAATACGGTAAGTGTTTGTGTTTAAGGTTAGAATATACAAGTATTTATGGTACAATATTGTATATAAAGGCATAATGATTATAATATAAGTTGCTTGTCACGATATTGCTATAGCTATTGCTAAACATATCTTTTATTTAACAATATATTTCTTTAACGTTGTTTTTAATACACAATAATGGCGACGCTTTGTTATACAGCCTAAAGTATATTTGGAGGGTGATATACTGCAAATAGCTGTACTGAATCTCTTTTTTATTCTATTATACCGCTATTTGCTTTTAATTACCGTCCAAATACACTTTAGGCTGTACTAAGTCCCTATATAAATCTATTATACAGTCATTGGCTTTTAATCACTTAACTTATGTTTAGAGATGCGTACAAAAATTGAAGAACCCTAGATACAAAACGTATATCACTTGATTTCGCTATTGTGATGTATTGATGTCGGTCGTTTGACTTTACAATTTAACCAACTTATTGTTAACTATTAGTTATGCGATATGTATTTCAATCACGTTTTACTTTATTTTTCAGGGAAATATGCCTTATAAAATAATAAAAACAATTGAGAGAAGCCAAAACTGTATTTGCATCGTATCCAGTTTGTGGGAGGATAAAGGTGAATTATAATGGCCAAGAAAACAAAATGATATAACTAAGTTGATCAAGAAAGAGAAATCTAGCCCTTTAAAGATTGCTCTATCACAAAAACATTTTTAAGAAGAATACGTTATTTCGTGCTTGTGATTTAATATTATTAGTTCTTCAAAGAGAAACACATACTCTCTTGCCTGTAATTGTATCTAAGTATATAATATTTTTAAAATGATTGTAAGTATACATATATGCGGGGTGTTGCAAAAGTGGTACAGTAAGCCGAAAGGGGGTGACTCAGGGGGTCATTCTTAACAACTTTTGTTTAACGGCTTTTGGAAATTCGCGAAAAAATATTGATTCTACATAGAAACTTTGTTGGTCACGTGACTTTTCACAATAGAAAAATAAAATTGTTTATCGCGAACTATCACAAATCGTTGAACAAAAGTTGTTCAGAATGACCCTCTGAGTCACCCCCTTTCGGCTTACTATACCGCTTTTGTAACACTCCGTATAGTAGCAAATAACAATAAAAAAAATATATATTTTCTCATTGCCTATCTGCCAGGCAGGTCGTAAAAGGCGACCGATGGGCAATGCGGGTCACTTCCATCGTGGTTACTTGGTGATAGAGTTCTGCATTGGCTCGAACGGGTCTGGTACCACCGCCTTATCTATTCCTGCTGCAAAGCGTCAGTGCTAGTCACTGTCATGTTCCGCTTTGGAGGGCAAGGTGGCCGGTAAACTTATGCATGTGGCATTAGACCTCGCCACAAGATAGCAACGCACCATTAACATTTTTGCTGCCTATAGGCGATGGTTGACTCTTTCCATCAGGAGACCCATCTGCTTGTTTGCTGTCTTATGACATTAAAAAAAATTAAAATATTATAAATTACCAACCAAGTAACCTTAATGAAGAAGATAAGCCTAAAAAATAATAAATCAGATAACCTACAATCACTTTTTAATGTTTTTGTTACGGAACCCTTTTCCTTGAACATTATTAAAAATGACGATTGTAGGTTACCTGATTTAATAATTTTTCAGCTTTATCTTCATCACGATTACTTGGTTGGTAATTTATAATATTTAAATATTCCTTTTCAATCTTCCTCTTGATTTTTTCCACATGATATCAACGATGCAGATATAAAAACAGCAAATAACAAAATCAGTAATACAGCCTTGAGCTGCACTACAGCTGTATATGCAGATTTTTTAACACCATTGGCTGCATAACAGTCTACAATATTCCATAAATATTAGCTGTAGAACGGTGATTGCATCTCCCATTTTACAGAAACAAGCGTTGAGTAATACTATAATAACACTTAAAGCTGTAATAAATTTCCGTGCTAAACATAATACAGCTAATGTACAGCTTTAAGTATTAAAATAAGCCTAATAAGTTACAAAATACTTAAAGTTGTAAAAAAGTGTATTAATATTCAGATATAACGCCTAAAGCTTACGCGAAACTCTAAGAAAGGCGCTTGTACAGCATTAGGCTGTATAAAAGCTCATAAAGGTCTTTTATACTGATAAAAGCATCTTTTTACACCATTGTACGGCTGCAATAGAACTTTAAGTAATATATGAGCTGCTTTATGGGTATTAAACATGCTTGATTGCTACTTGGGATGACACTAGCTGTTGCCAGCGACTTCTTCCGCGCGGAGTTCGTTTATTCCGCACAGCCCCTCCCCCGTAGGTGATAGCGTGATAATACGTAGCCTATATTTTGACCCGACTTATTAGTAATATTTATACAAAATTTGAAGTAAATCCATGCAGTATTTTTTGAGTTTACTCCGGTCATACATACAGACAGACAAACAAACAAAAATTCTAAAAACTATATTTTTGGCTTCTATATCGATTGTAGATCACGCCCCAAGAATTCTTTTAAAAAATATTCAATGTACAGTTTTGACTTTCCTACGATTTTATTATATGTATAGATATCACCTGTGCTTCTATTTCACACTTTAAATTAGAGTAAAAATACAGTTAGTTATACGGAGCCAATTGAATCGATTGCAGCCTCAGAACTCAAAGTTGGTAAAGTGAAGCTTCGACATCTGTAACCGTGATCGTGGTGGACATTATATCATTTCTATCGGCCATAAGTTTTGTGTCGAGGGTTCTTAGACCATAAAGGCCGCGGTATAGGCTCGTCCGTCGATCAACGACTTTAGATTCATACCATCATAGCAGACATACATTTGTTTTTTTTTATATTTATTTATTTAAATATTGGACGTATGTAATACCAATGTAAATTTCATTTTTATTAGCGCTAGTTGCATTTCTGTTCATATCTTCAGCACATCATGTAAAGTGATGACAACACGAATAATGGAAAATAATTCTGGGTCAAGTATCCAACGGAAGTTTTATTGCAATTAAGAGATAATGAAACGTTGGAGCGCAATTATCGCTTGGTGCAAACAACAATAAATATATAATAAGTAAAGCTTCCTCACACATTGTTATAATTGGACGTAGTTACACGAAAAGGATCCAATCCACACAAAATCAGTTTAGAAATATTAAAGTTTGAAGTTGGATATTTTTTAATTTTTAAACGTGCCATGCATGGGGACTACTTCTGACGTTGAATAAAGTAATAGAGAGCTATTTTTGCTTAGATGTTTTCTACTGACCAATTGTAATGATGTTTAGCATCAATTTGGCACACTTAACTCATTTCTGACCACATTGTGGATTGAATCCTTTTCGTTTAACTACGTCCAATTCATTCTTTATCTTAATAATGACTTCGAGAAATATATACATACATACATACATACATATTTTCACGCCAGATCACTTATGGGTAGGTAATTAAAGAGAACCGAGTGCCATATATCACGATTCACGATCCTTGCAGACTTGTCTCGCTTCCTCCACATCCATTACTCTCTTCATGCAAGTACGCCGGTTGCGAAGACTCTTGACTAGTACTCGATCCATCTCCATCGACTTCGAGAAAATAAGTTTAATAAATAAAACCCGGCTATGTAAGAATCGCATATAAAATATTAAATAGCAAATTATCAAACTGTATTATTTTTCTTTTTTTAAAGACGTTATAACCTCTAGAAGGTGTCATATGGCATTTTTTGTAATCAAATATTGTTTTTGATGTTTCAACCTATATATTTCGTGGCTAATAAAACATTTTATAGTTTAAAAATTTGCTTTGAATGTCATTCAAAAGTTTAAAATCGATCACCATTTTGAAAATAAACTGCTTTTTAAAAATAAAAATAGTCATTTTAATTTATAAAAAGCTGTTTCTTTTTGTGAAAATTACAGTATTTTAATTTTTAAAATATTTGTACTTTAGATTTGGGAACACTTTAAGCTCAAAAATTATGCTTAGATATAGTTTTTGCTTCTTTGACCCTAAGATACCTCAATTAAGCGGGAAGTTTAAGGGGTGGGCTACAGGGTCAACCGGGTTACAGATTATTTTATATTATTACAAGTAGATGGCTCTCTTGATGGAAAGAGAAAACCATTGCATACAGACACCAAAAACATAAATGTGTGTGTGTTAATATTTGTGGCGAGGTCTTAATGCCAGACGTATAAGTTTACCCACTACTGAACGAGCACCAGCGCTTGTCAGTGTCGTGTTCTGATTTGGAGGGTAAAGTCTCCAAATCGGAACACAACACTGACAAGCGCTGACGCTCTTGAGTCTTGCGGCAGTAATATATAGGGTGGTAGTAACAGATGCGGGCGAGATAATGCGGAACTCTACCACCTAGTAGCCGTTAGCTAGATAGCACGATAGTAGACAACACCTATAGACAATCGGTCGCCTTTTACGACCTGGCTGGCAGAACGGCAGGTGGTCTATTCTTAAGAAGGAGCCTGGACCAACACGGGGTTAACCAACATGGCGGTTAATAATAAATACAATCGAACTAATGAGAACCTTCACTGTTTTGGGAAATCGGTTGAAAAGAACTTACAATTAAATTATTAGCACGTTTCCGAAATCGATGGACAAATCGAAAAAACTTTCATTTAGATAATAAAGTTCAATGTATTGCCAACATGCAAAAGTGATCAGATTTATCGATTCGCCTCCGACAATATGGCGTCCGTATATTTATCTTCCTCTATCAACCCACCTTCCTGGCGCCGTACTTCCGCCGGAAACGGGCGTCGTCTCCGGTCTAACCCTTACTACGTTTCCGGTTTCCGGTTTCCTTTGAATCCCAGCTGAAGTTTCCTTCTGCCGTGCCGTTTTCAGGTCACTTCAGTCGAATTGTTGTTTAATAAAGCGAAAACTTAGTTTAATCCTGACAAAAATATAAAACAAGGTAATTCTATTAAAAATATAATGAATATTATGTAGACGGCTGTTGCCCCTTTCCACGGCTCTCCTAGCTATCTGCTTGTTGGCTATATTATGATATTAATATTATAAATGCGAAATTTGGACGTTTGGATAGATAGATGGGTGGATGGATGTTTGTTACTCAATAACGCCAAAACTACTCTACGGAATTGGATGAAATTTGTCACACAGGTAGATCATAAACTGGAATAGCACATAAGCTACTTTTATCCCGAATAAATGAGTAGTTCCCGCGGGATTTGCCAAAAACTGTTATAATGCAGTGGGCTGCATTTGCAGCTAGTAAATACATATATTTTTCATCAGTATTTTTAATATCCACATTTTTTAAACATATAAAAATATCGACAGAGCTGCATTTGAATTGAATCAGTTATCAATATCATCTTAAGCGCAAATGACGCTCTGAAAACTTGAGTTACGTTTCGCTGCTTCCACATAGCGATACTTTCTTTTTATTAAATCAATTGTCGTCGTATTGATCGCTATTTAAATAAATCTATGTACATATACTAGTTAAGTGAGTTCACTGTTGCAGAAAATGCCTTAGGATCTTAACTAGATTGATCGTAATTGTAATCTACCGTTCATTCTTTTTTTTTCATTCGAATAGAATAAGTACTTTTTAACTAAGGCGGCGATAAAAGAAACAAACAGTTTAATTAAGTCACCTCAGAACTCGGTTATTTATGAACCACTTTTAAGATTCTTTTTCCATTTGGAAGAGTGTACTTTCCGTGTGGTTCCATTTTAATTGGTGAAGATCTGGTGCAGGATTTCAAAGATACAAGAAGTGGGTTGCTGCAGTTTTACTGCGTTAAAAAATTATTTACAAAATGATACCTACATCGTTTTAAGCCCGATCCATACAGTTGTTTAATCTATACGTTTATAGATCAATCAGCCATTCAGACACCTTAAAATAATGATTTAAAAATAAAAATAACTACATTAAAAAAACCGACTTCAAAAACTAAAAAGTAAAACATAATAAAGATCATTGTTAATTATATACTACCTATTATTTACTACTTCTTCTAATAATTTTTATTATTTTTTATTTTTTAGTTTTTGAAGTCTGTTTTTTTAACGTAGTTATTGTTGTTGAAGTTGGTTAAAAATATTATTTTACAATTTATTTTGTAGGTATCAGCAATAGATATTGTATAGATTAAAAATAATATTTATTGCCATTTGCTAGTCCTTCTTATCCTGAAACGTAGGAAAGTCAAAACTTTACATTGAATATTTACTTAAAAAAATACTTGGGGCGTGGTCTGCAATCGATATCGAAGCCAAAAACATAGTTCTTAGAATTTTTGTCTGTTTGTCTGTTTGTCTGTATGTATGTCCGGGGTAAACTCAAAATGTACTGCATGGATTTACTTCAAATTTTGCATGAATATTACTAACAGGTCGGGTCAACATATAGGCTACATATTATCACGCTATCTCCTAATGAGGAGGAGCTGTGCGGTAAACGAAGTCCGCGCGGACGAAGTCGTGGGCAACAGCTAGTTTTCGATATTTCCGATTAAAGGACGCGTCTATGCCTATTTACTGTGAAAGTGACATTCATTTTAGCCAGTTAATAAATATATAAATATCGTAAGTTGGGCGAAGCTTCAATAGCCCCTTTGATTATCATTATTCATTAATTTACTGTGTTGTGATCAATACCACCCAAATCTACCTATATAATGAAATAATAGTTTGTGTCGTGGTCCGACACGTTGGGAATATATATGACTCACTTGCTATATTTCCTTTATAAAGTTTTATAACATTCTAATTCCTAATTACGTATTTGAATCGAATAAACATTTTCAAAGTGAAATTTCTGTTTATCTGCCGTTTCTTCCATGAAACACGAAACAAGCCTATGATTGTGTCCACTAAGAATGAATCGGATATATTGTGGTTTTTAATGAATAATTATGATATGAAGATAACAAAAAAAATTAAATATTTGTTATAAAATATAGGGATTAGTAATATTTTTAAGATATAAATTCGGCAAAAATACACATTAAGTCACGTTCGACAGTAACGAAAATCTGAAAGTGTTACGTCACACCGTGGCAAAATATCATCTTGATGTTGTCATTTTTTTAGAAAGATGGTAGACCACGGCGTGCTTTCATTAGGACGCCATGTCAGTCCAGAGCATTTTCACGATAAATTTTATTTTTAATTTTAAAATGCGAAATTGTTATTATAAATGTACGTTATTTAACAAAAATAAATAGTTTTTTGTTAATACATCTAATAAGGTAAATTATTGAACAGTTTTACAAGTTTAGTCAACAAGGCTTTTTGGGGCCAATCATAAAACACCTACAACACAGCATACAAGGGGCTCTCTCTTGCTAAGTGTGACAGAATGTGACAAGAGGAGGGGGGTCTACGGCAACGTGACGTTCGCGCTTCATTAAAACTAGTTTTTTTAATGAAGATGCTGTAATATCGATCATGGATATTGCAGTGCATTTTCAAAACTTGGACTTCTGATTAATAGAAATATTATAAATTTGTTCGTTAAAAGATATTTGTTGGCTTATTTAAATTTTACTATTTGAAATTTATCAAATGCCTGACCCGGGAATCGAACCCGGAACCTCGTCACCTGAGCCGAATAGGCTAACCCGTTGACCACGAGGCAGTCATTAATTAATTCTTAGTTCTAGTTACACTGACAGAAATAGAGTGCGGGTTTTTGGTGTTAACTGCGCCTTAATCACAGATCTCGATCAATCTCTTTTTTTAACGAATAGAGAATACAAAATTCAATTCGTTACAGTTTTTATGATAGTTAAATTTTCTAAATACTTTTAATGAAAGATAGTTAAAGTGACGCTTAGTATGTCAATTTAAAATTGTTTATAAGTCTTGACCCAGATTGCTATGTCCGCGAAGCGCATTATGTATTATGAAGCAGCGGATTGGGTCAGAAACGGCGCCTGTGTTGCGCCTACGCAACTTATGTCATACGGAGTACGTAACTTAGTTGCTATCGAACCCTCGTATTAGCACATTAGAGATACTGGTGTTTCTTAACTTTGTATTTTTTATACGCAATGCATCTAATCACATGTACATATATTTTTAATCAGTAATAGTAGGACATATTATGTTAAAATTTTTAATCGAGTGTATAGGTAATGTAATTGATAAAAATTGGTATTTATCTACAAAATATTTGGGGTAAAGATAAATATAATTCAACAGAGTTAATCATCGTCCAATAATTTTCTGATAACTACCTAGGTAGGTACTTATATGAATAAAAAATATTTTGTTATTTGCAAGAATTGAAGTATGTCTAACACACTCGTAGATAGCTACTGATAAGTGGTGTCCATGTATTCTACCATAATAAAAGTGCAAATATTTGCACATTTAAAGAGTTTTTGAAACAATTAAAAAATCTAAATGATCATAAATATTGAATAATGAAGAAGGTGCTATCTAAAATATTTAAGACGACACATATATTTAAAAACCTATCCTTAAATGATATTTCCTGAATCAATAAATGGTTAAATTACAAGCATTTAACTTTAGCAACTAAAAATCCGTAGAATAGGAAAATTAAAATGTATTTTAAATTTTGTTATTTAATTAATGTTGCATTAAAAAAATCATAAACACATCAGTGCAGAATACTAAATAAATAAACAAAATATGAGATGTACATTCAAAAATATTCGGTGTCCTGATGTAACCATACACAGGTGACCGCATCCTATTTATACTGCAGACATCAGTATGCAGGCACGCTGCCAATTACAGCGGAGACCTACTTTCTTACCTTCGAACTTTTACTTCCTGCGGACCAGGCAATGCAGCCGGTCGTACCACGCAACCAACGAATTACGAAAGTGGCGCGAAATACTCCGCGGCCGACATTCGCACGCTTGCGCCACCTTCAGGAAGTACTGTGCCATTGCAGAAGGATTACGTACCTAGTTTACGCTATTAGTGTTTAGTTCTACTAATGAAAACATTATATAAATTAATTTGACGTCGCGTTGGTCTAGTGATTTTTCATGTCAAAGGATATTAAACATCGCCAATAATAAATAAATATTCACGGGACAAATTTTATTACACTTACTGATCTAACCCCAAAGTAAGCCAATTACCTATTTGCTTGTGTTATGGGTGTTAGTCAACGGTACTAATACATAGAAATACATATATAAATACTAGAATATATTTAATAAACACCCAAACCCGAAAATAAAAACATTCATTCTCATCACACAAATGCTTGTCCCCGTCGGGGATCGAACCTGAGCCCTGTCGATTGCGTATTCAGGGTCGCTAACCACTCGACCAACGCGGCGGCCAATAGACATCGAAGATGTTAATGTTGTGTCATCATCAAAGTGGTGGTATGTAATGCCACATGCATAAAGATTACCGATTACCTTTTCATCTAAACCCAATTACGACGGTGACAAAACTCACACAAAATTTGATATCACTGATTTTTTTAAATCAAAGAAAATTTGTGTAAGGTATGCTGTTCCGAAGTAGTTGTTCAGAAGGTAGCAGCAAGCAACTGCAAAAGTCATAATGTGGATGGAGTCCTTAACTATATCGTATACGCCATAATGGAAGAACAAGTATTCCGAAAGAGATTAAAAAACGTGTCAGCATAATATAATGGCGAGTGCGCATGCATATACGTGGTAAAAAAATTTCAGCGTCGGGTATGAATAGAATGTGGTAAATAAAGCCTTTTGAGTTGTCACTTTTTTCTACCGTGGTATGAAATTTATCTACTTTAAATCCGTACTAATGTAAATTCATAAATGCATAATTTTATATTATTACTAGACAAACGCTGCCCTGTCTAAGTTATAAATATTCAATTTTGAGTGAAACAAACGCGAACCTTCAAACGCGGAACGTTAAATAGTCGTTGTCTCCTGATTTTTTAAAATTTTCTGCACAATTTTCTTAATTTTCCGTATGAATGTACTTCAAAATACATTCTGCAGTATTAGAAAACTGTAAATACATTCTGCAGTATTAGAAAACTGTAAAGAAGATAAATGAAATCGTTATGACGTGACAAAGAGAAAAAAGGATTCATTTTTATACACCGACTAACTGCAACCTGCAGCCCGCTGCATTATAAAAGTTTTTGGTGAATCCCGCGGGAACTACTCATTTTTCCAAGATAAAAAACCTGTGTACCATTCCAGGCCATAATTTATATGTGTGTGTGCCAAATTTCATCCTAATTTAATGTAATTTTGGCGTGAGTGACGGTAAATTCACTCAGTATCAACGTCAGAATCTGCACAAAGCTCTGTCTAACAGGTGCAGTGGTTGTATTTTAATATTGGGAGAAACGTTTGCTGCGATATATATATATATATATATATATATATATATATATATATATATATATATATATATATATATATATATGTAAGAAGTGGGTCAGATGCGATAAATAAAATGTGAATGTGGTGATATAACAGCTCTTTATATTTTGATCAACTTTCCATTATGAATTACTAGTTCTCATTGACAATGTAGACCATAATTATTCCTTACTACAAATAAGTCTTAATTTAAGCAATAGATAGTTAATTACAAATTGTACAGCGACTAATTTTTATAGTCGGCAATAATAATTAACTCGTTTGCACAAATTAATTATCCAAGAGTCAAGGATAAGCTACTAGCAAGATACAACAAGTGTACCGAGCCACGCCAGAGCCAAGACTGCCTTATCGGCGGGCGCTCAGAGCCTTTTATACAGGTAGTTAAACAAGTTGAGTAGTAGGGATATCGAAGGATGCGCTTGCCGGCCCAGGCGGTGCATTTGTTGTTTACACTTTACAATATTCTTGCATTTGACGACGCAGACGCCGTCATATATATATATATATATATATATATATATATATATATATATATATATATATATATATATATATATATATATATATATATATATATATATATCATCATTCCGTCACATTTTTCTGCCTACTTCCCACATTTATATTCCAATTGAATCACATCTCACCATTTTTGTAATGAATTATTATTATTTGTAATGAATTATAGTTATATTTAAATTCATTCGTAATAACAAACGTAGATTTAAAAATTAGAAAAACGGAGTAAGTTAGTTCACTCTAAATATCTGTCAAAACTTTATAATATATATATATATATATATATATATATATATATATATATATATATATATATATATATATATATATATATATACATTATACGTAGTTAGGCAATATTTTCTATTACTTTTCTATCGGTTATAGAAGACCATCAAGATATGCTTCAACATGTACAGCCTTTAACCAGTCAACCTGTATATGCTCTCATATATATAAATTACATGTCACGTTGTTTGTCCACGATGGACTCCGAAAGTACTGAAACGAATTCAATCGGGTCGGGTCAGCTAATATATTGTACTACAGACTATTTAATACAATATTTAATAATGCCATTTGATATAAATGGTTCCAAATTTATGTTAGACTAGTTCCAAATCTATCTTTAGTGAACTATCTATTTCTATATCTATATATCTATTTTTGGTGAACTACAATTGTTTTTTTGCTTACTAGCAGAAAAGCAATTGTAGTTCACAAAAGAAGTGTTATTTACAAACACTATTTGTTTTGGAAATCTTCGGATGTCATCAGGATGAATATTTATTCAACAGACTGTAACAGTGTTATCGTTATCATGGACAATGTTTGAACTTCCTGCTTCCTTGCAGGAAGTCATTGGACCGAGTGTTATATACTTCCTTCGTTTGTGCACAATATACGATAGGATATCTATTACTGTGGTACTTAAAATAACTGTTATTTTATTAAGCTTAGTCAATGATATTCTATGAGAATATCATCGAGCTCAGTTGTAAAAAAAATTTTAGATAGCAGCTGCAAAATATTTCGAATTATTAATACTAATTTATTTGTGCTAAAGTATCTTCACGCCCGTAACTCCGAAGTAGTAGGCAGAGGTACAACAAGTGCACCCACGATTGGCCGAAGATACTTGGTCCTACAAATGTAATAAGTGGCAAGCCTATCATCGACAACCGGGCACTTTCTAATCCCGGGCAACTTTGTGTTTATCAGAAAATTGAAAAAACATTTTTATTTGTGCTAAATAATAATTAGCTAAGTAATTATTATTTTTGCAACAACGTCAGTGTCTATAAATGTATGTCTGTATGCGTGTATGAAAATATGTAAACCTCCCATAACTTGTAAACGAATTGACCGATCGAATCTCGGTTGACAGCATTCGATTGAGTTCCAAACTAAAACTATTACGTCAATAAAATATTGATGAAATTATGTTTCATTAAAATAACTTCTAGAATAATTCCAGACCGATTAAATAAAGAATCTAATCAGGAGGCTAGAAAGTAAATAACCGTGGCAACAACATATAAACCTTAGACCACATGAACGCTAATAGACACGCCATTGGGAAGAAAATGTGACGCCGCGCATATGAGCGATAGGTGCTCATCTGTAACGTCTCGCACGGGTATTTGCTACCCCAACCTTACCTATTCCTGCCTCAATAGCGCCAATGCTTTGTCACTGTCGTGTTCTGGTTTTGAAAATTAGTTTTGAGAGACCCCGCGATCTGAGATGCTAGAATACCCACTACTGATTAGACCACGAAACGACAAGAAATTTCATACTAAACACACTCATATTTCGAAATGTGGTATACGAAAAACACACAATTAGAACACTTTGCCTGAACTTTGAAACTTTATAACGAGAAACTTTACGCCACACCAACCAACTTTCGAAATATGAGAATCCTTATTCATTATTACAAAATTTAGAACAATCACATAATCTTGAACTAGAACAGAGCGCAAACTGTATTAAAACATAAATTATAGTTAAAAAAAACTAAATAAAATAGGCTTTTATAAATTCAACTTAAAAAATAAAAAGTAAATTTAAATTAGGTAAGGATATAGTTTTATTTTTTGTTTTTATATCATAAGATAGCAAACAAGCAGATGGGTCTCCTGATGGAAAGAGTCAACCATCGCCTATAGACACCAAAGATGTTAATGGTGCGTTGCTATCTTGTGGCGAGGTCTAATGCCACATGCATAAGTTTACCGGCTACCTTACCCTCCAAACCGGAACACGACAGAGACAAGCACTGACGTTATTGCGGCAGGAATAGGTAAGGCGGTGGTACCAGACCCGGGCGAGACAATGCAGAACTCTACCACCTAGTAGCCACGATGGTAGTGACTCGATAGCCAATCGGTCGCCTTTTACGACCTGCCTGGCAGAACGGCAGTTGGCCTATTCTTCAAAGGAGGCCGGGACCAACACGGCGAAAGTATTTTTTATTTTGGATTTTATAAAACTGTGTTTTCTTAAATTTTATTTATTTTTTATTTTTAAGTTAAATTTATGATTTTTGAAAACCGGTATTTATCCAAAGAAGGCAGCAGGAGCCAAAATACAAACAATCGCTAATTTTGAAGGTCTAGTACCTTTTAGATTTTTAGATTGTTTGTATTTGAGATGATATCGGGTTGTAAAGATATCGGGATGATTTTTTCATTTTAATGCATTGTTATCGATCCTTGATTACGCAAAAATTCAAATTAATCCGACGTTTTAAAGTACTTTAAAATCATATTCAAAGTTTCCGTTACATAGTAAGTATTGTCATTCACCGCATACTAACATACGATCGAAGCTAATAAAAGCGTGTTAAAAGTAAAACTTTATTTCAACCCTTTAATCGAAGCTGGAAAACCAGACTAAGCCGAATATGCCACCAGATAATAGACGAGAAACTTCACGTTTAAATACCCAATTTTCAAAAAATGATAATTCTAATCAATTATAACAAAATTTGGAACAATCACAATATCTCAATTTAGAACAATGTACAATCGGTATTTAAATTAAATACCACTTTGTTCCCAATCTGTGGATCAAAGCAAGGAACCCATAATCTGAGCCGAATAAGGCACTAAACACTAAAATTCACACTTAAAATACCAATTTTCAAAATTTGATAATTCTAATCACTACATAATTATGTAGTATATAATTATGTAGTGATTAGAATTATCAAAGATATAAGTAGTAAATTCTATATTATAATATAAAACAAAGTCGCTTTCTCTGTCTGTCCCTATGTCCTATTCAATATATTGTAGAGAAATACTGCAATTTTTGAGTTTTCTGATGTCATATCGTAAATAATTATATTTTTTTTCCGCTTATATTGCAAACGCAGGCTAAACCCTACGAGATTTATCAAAATAATGTACTAAGTATTTATACACCTTGAAAAGTTCTACAGAAAAGTCCGCGATGGTATATGTCTAGCTCTTATGGATAACCCACAATAGCATTTTTTTGCCATTTACTTTTTACGAGAAATAATGGCTTTTTTCAAAGCAATTTTTAGCAATACAGCACTAATCCTTATCCAATTAAATACCTTAAATATATTGTTGATTTAATATAGATCAATATGGCCGTTTACAGCATGTAATTTAAATGAATATTTTCGAAGATATTACAGATTTAAAATGTAGGGGCATAGCGGTTGCGGGGCTACCGGCCGGTCGGGCGGCGCGCGCGCATTGTGTTCTGAAACCGCTGGGAAACGTGTTAATTTTTCGGATAAATAAATATAGGACTTCAGCTGAAAACCAAAATTTAGTACATTCCTTTTTCAACTAAATATCACCATATAAAAATCATGTGGATGATTAGAAATAGTATTAACTGAAATTATTTTTCCTGTTTTCGGAATTTCATATGATCAAGTAAAGAACATTCTATCATGTAATAAGTTAGCACATTCCTTAGATAATATCTTCAGGTATATCGTATAATTTTTGTAAAATTGTTATTTAACAATCAATGTAAAAAAAAACGTGATTTAGCAAACCAGTTTTTTACTACTTTACTTACTTTTCATTTTACTTTTCATTTTTTTTCATTGAGTGACATAGGCTATTTGAAAAAAAAAACTTCCCACTACGTATGTAGATAAGGAAGTTACTGATTTTACCCCGATTTTCGAAAATCGAGTTTTTACCAGATGTCCACGTTTAGAGGAATCTTTTCCGACTATTTTCACGATGACGTCAGTATGTCTGTCTGTCTGTCTGGAGTATGAAATTTGTTACAGTTAAAGTTTACATTGCGGAGGACTGCAGAAACCTAATATTTTTAAATAAAATGCATTAGAAATACCTACATTAAATTATTTAAAATTAAAGTTATACACACTCTTTTACACACTACATTCATGTGACATACATGATAATATACATTATACATACATGATAATGTACATTATATATACACATATATCTTTTTTTACGGCTAAAGCAGTTGTCAAACTTAAAAGAGATTTTATTGTGTAGCTGATGGTCGAATTTCGGCGATCGCTAGTATGATTAAATGCTAGTAAATGTCAAACGCTTGTAGACATAGGTATTTCATCTTGAAAAAATAGAAATATGCCTAGTTGTGCTATTTTATAATGCCTAATAAGAAGTAAAGGTTCAAAAAATACCCTTGAAGTGCTTTTATTTCATCGGTAAGTACTATATACACAGTATTTCTGGGTGTAAATGGTACCTACACTGACAACCTAAGAAATTGCCTTAAAGGCGTATCCAATGTAATCTGTGGTAAATTGAATAATTACTTTCCCAAACTGTGGATCCAACTGGGAACCCATAATCAGAGTCGAATAGGCCGCTCAATCATAATGCAACAAACGTTTAAACTTTAAACACCCAACTTTCGAAATATAATTTCAATTCATTATAATAAAATTTAGAACAATCACATTATCTTAAACTAGAACAAAGTCCAAATGGTATTTAAAGTAGTTTTTATCTGTAGTGATCGCATTAGTTGCTTCATTACATACTTAAACAGGTTTGTTACCACGTTACGTATTGATAAGCTTAAATGAACAGTAGTTACGCAAGTTACATAGCGTACGCTCGAAAAACGGAAAAATCGCACAAAAAAGCTACTAGGGCGAGAAAATTCACATCGTCGTGTTCCGTTAGTATAACCTCATCTTCTAACACGTAATGTGTGCAGCGGTGCGCACCCGATCTCGCACGACCGGTCCTGAAACTGGGTCATCTCTTTTTGTTCCACTCATTCTGTAATTGGAAAGAAAGGGTAACTTATACACACATAGCTATTGCATTATGCGGTATATAAATCAGTGCATTGGTTACGCAAATTCTAACTTTGCGACAATTATTATGCATATAGAATACATTTAAAACTACTTTTACTTTTTCTTATTTTTATTAGTCCGAGCACCTGGCCACCTTTTGAAGAATTAACCATTTGCTTTCCTGTCATGTGAAAAATATGTAAAGTTTAAAGTTTTGTAAAGGAAATGATTGATCAACGGCAAAGCCACTGGCTAAGTTTACCGGCTATCTTACCCTGAAAACCAGAATACGACAGGGACAAACACCGTCGCTATCTCGGCAAGAGTAAGTAAGGCGGTGATACCAAATACCCGAGCAAAACATTGCAAAACTCTACCTTCTGGTAGTAACGATATCCAATCGTTACTACCAGATCGTTCGCCTTTTACGAACTGCCTGACAGAATGACAAATGGTCTATTCTTCAAGGAGGGCCCGGACCAACGGGAAATTTGCCAATAAACAAACTTTTGCTTAAAAAGGCAGAACAACGTTTACCGGGTCAGCTAGTACCTAATAAATTCATCATTAGGTAGCGCGCACTATCAGAAATGCATATCTACAGATAAAAGAAGCAGTTTCAAAAAACCTCGGACTTGTAATTTTCACCTTAATCACAGATTATATAATAGTTACCTAACTGTTGTAACCCTAATCGTTATTCTTTATGGATAATAGAAATTTTTATTAGTGTTTTATTTTTATTTTAAATCCGTCTTAGGAGTTATAAAGCAAAAGATGAAAAGTCGTTGAATCTCAACGGATATTCTACCGTCTGTGTGATGAGAGGTTCTTTATAAGCTTTTTGATTTAGTACCAACATCCATATTCTGCCCTTGCACTGCACGCCATAGTGATGCATTCCACCCACACCATTTTGACGATTGGTCATCTAAGACTATTGGACCCTTCCCTTCTTAATACGAACAGTCAATCTATAGAACAGCTTACCTTACACGGTTTTCCGAGTAGCTTGAATACTGTGATTTTTAAGAGGAGGATCAACAAATTCTGTTAAACTGGACATCACATTGGAAATTAACTCTTTGTGCTATAAATTTTTATGGGCAGTAGTAACTGCTTCTGATATGGCGGACCACTCACTCGCATGCCTCCAAATTCAATAAAAAATAATCGTTACCAACAAATGGTACCACTTTGTTAGTATTCTGATAACTTTTCTCAGTATAATATTAGAAATTTTCAAATTATAATGTAACGAGTAAAACAGTAGCAATTGTAACGTTCCAAACACACAGATATTCTCTTCTTATACTATCTGAACCTGAAAAACCTCGCCTATAGACACCAAAGATGTTAATGGTGCGTTGCTATTCGTGTGGCGAGATAATGCCACATGAATAAATCTACCGGATATTTTTCCCTCCAAACCGAAACACGGCAGTGACAACTGACATGCATTAACGCTATTGCGGCAGGAATATGTAAGGCGGTGATACCGAATACTCGGGCGAGACGTTGCAGAACTCTACCATCTAGTAGTACCACCGATGGTAGTGACACGTTAAGCCAATCAGTCACCTCTTACGATTTGCCTGGCAGAACAACAGTGGTTTTTCTTCAAAGGAGCCCGGATCAACACGGGGTATAAATTACCCATATTTTAATTCTCGCGCCATTTGCTGACGTAGAATCAGCAAATAGCGAGCTAGTAATGTAAAGTTGAGTAAAAAAATAAAATACATACCATGTATTAATTAATTGATATATGTATATCAGAAATTCAGATACCTAAAATTTTTAGAAAATTAATTAGACCTCAATCTATTATTCCTTGACCAAACAAACCTCGAATTTATAATTTTCATCGAAATCCTTCGAGAAGTTTTCATAAAACCAATTACATACAAGATCAAGAATTACTCGTTCAGTGTTCAATAATATGGTAGACTACTGGTATAAAATTATCGCATTTTTATCCAAGTACAGAAAAACAAAGGAAGGTATTCTATGCTCATGTGTGTGGGTGAGTACAAATACGTCCGCATTTTTTTCTCTTAGCGTTGTTGTTGTATCATATTTGTAATTAAATGTTCCTTGTTTAACACACACACACTATATATATATATATATATATATATATATATATATATATATATATATATATATATATATATATATATATATATATATATATATATATATATCAATAATAACACTGTAGCTTTATGATTAGTAAACTATTGCCTAATTATACCACCTTTTTCTTGTAATTAGCATGATTGGGACGACCGCGTGTAGCCGTAATTCGACCATAGACTAAAAACTATAAAATCTCTTTTAAGTTTGACAACTGTCTTTAGCCATAAGGGAAATAGTATTCATGTATGTAAAATTTTCATGAATGTGTTAATTTTTTATTAATTTAATGTATTTCTGATGCATTTTATTTAAAAATATTACATTACTTGCTGACCCGGCAAACGTTGTTCTGCCAACTTTGTGTCTTCTTTTCCGGTTTTTTTTCTACATTTTTCACCTTTTAAACCTAACCTGAACCTCCATTAATATTTTAAAACGAAAATCAGCCAAATCGGATCAACCGTTCTCGAGTTTTAGCGAGACTAACGAACAGCAATTGATTTATATATATATATATATATATATATATATATATATATATATATATATATATATATATATATATATATATATATATATATATATATATATATATATATATATATATATTTGCTTTATTGATTATTTTCTGCATTCCTCCGCAATGTAAGTTGTAACTGTGCCGAGTTTCATATTCCACCACCATTGGCGCAATTGATTTAAAAGGGGGTCCAAAGTTTTTCCAATATATATATACAAATGCGAAAGTTTGGATGAATGTTTGTTATGCTGGGGACCAATAAGGTTTGTGTGATCACCCAAGCATATGATACACCACCACCAAACTCCAGGTTGTTACTGAATTTTATCTGGGTAGGGAAAACCCAATAATTATATATTTGACATACAACACTGAGAGCCCTAGACCAACGAGAAAAAGGTACGTTATGACGTAAAGGAATGGCATTTGAATTGAATGTTTACAGAGTAGCTAGACCCCGGATCTTCTATTGCTACGGAAGTGGAGCACCGCGCAGGCCATAGTTCACGACACGTCACATAATGTGGTTTAGCAATTCGACGAGTTTTAAGATTTACATACGTTTACAATGTATTAAATTATAAACCTATGTAATGTAGTTATAATCTGTACATATAAAAGGAAAGTCCTGAAACACTGACTGATTTATCAACGCCCAGCCTTAACCCTTGGACTAGCAAGGCTTAATTTTTCACAGGGTCTCAAAGTAATATGCGCCGAAGCGAAGCTTTGTACGATTTGTAAAAAAATGTTATTGCACTACCACTTATCATTTAGTACGTTTTTTTTAGTTACATTTTGAATATCTGTCAAATTAATTTAAACGCAGTAAAACTGCAACAACCGGCTCCCAAACTCCTGTAGGTATCTGTGGAACTCCAGATCAGATCTTCACCAAATTTATATGGGACCAAATGGGAAATATACCCAATACATAATACTGGAGTTTGGATGGCGGTTGCAGTATGGGAACAAATGGAAAGAATATTCATCCGAACATAAAAAGTTTTTTCCAAGATAGTTATAAAATGACAGGGTTCTGAAGACTGAGGCCCCGGTTACACTTTGATTAATACTAAGCACCTGCATTAAACACTCGCACTCGCACTAATCAAAGTGTAACCTTAGACAAAGTAACATCGCTTCATGGTGAAACGATATCTATGTTCGTCAGCGTCTGTGAATACGTCATCGTTAGATGACGATTGACCACGTGATTTAGCGCGGATTATGTGAATCTCATGATATTTTATTATTTTCTAACTTCGTTATCGTTTTTATATGGTTACTTTACCTATGAAATTTTACCCGTGTCCGGGTTCCTTTGAAGCATAGACCAACTGCCATTCCGCCAGGCAGGTCGTAAAAGGCGACCGCTTGGCTATACGTATTACTCATACTACCATCGTGACTCATAGGTGGTAGATCCGCAAACTCTCGACTCTCTCAAGTCTCGTCCGGGTATTTTGCACCAGGGCTATACATGTATAATAGCGTCAATGCTTGTCATTGTCGTGTTCAAGTTTGGAGGGTAAGGAAGCCAGTACACTTAAGCATGTGGCATTGCCATCCCGCCACACGGATAGCAACGTAATGGTGCGTTTTTCGTGTCTATAGGTGATGGTTTCTTTTGACACCAGGAAAACCCTCTTCTTGTTTTCTAACTTATGATATAAAAAAACGGTGGTACCTAACAAACAGAAAATAGTTACAGTTGAATTGAGAATCTCCTCTTTTCCTGGAAATCAGTTGAAAATATACATTTTATCATGTTACCAAAATATGGCATAACTTTAAATGTCTATAACGTTATTATTTTTGATTACGATTTATTTTATTTTAATCTATGTTTATTAATAAGATAGAATGTTTTAAACATTGTATCTTTGAGCCAACGCTAAAAGCAAAACTTCATTATTACTTTGACAATAACAAACGATTTTGTATATAGGACTACATCAATTGAACGTTCAACAGTAAGATAAGCCAGAAACGAATCTCGCAAGTAGGCAGCCAAGATGGCGGCACGCGGAAGTGTGTGCGACTTCCGCGTCGCCCTGCACTGCTCGTGCGCAGCGGTCGTGACTACTACCTATATGCATTATTAACTAGTAAATACTATTACACATTACAAAACGTTTAAACGCGCGACAACGCTAAATTTATAAATGGAACTACACCTTTTTATTTTTATTTGTCACATAATGCAATATATCCATTTTCTAGTGCTGTTTTTAACTGACGCCGTCCATTACCAAAGACGCAATTTTTTTTGATTTAGAGTTAAATGTGTTAGAAAATAAATATAATATGACCGCCCCGTTGGTTGAGTGGTAAGCGAATCTAACAACGAATCAATGGGGCTCGGGTTCGATTCCCGACAAGGACAAAAACTTTTGTGTGATGGGCATAGAATGTATATTTTCTTTTGGGTTATATTAATTCGTTTATAACTTTATTAATACACTTGTACTGTTTCACAAATCACTTTAAATTTAATTAATATCGCCAACCGGTTTTGCCTTTTACAGTATCTTCAGGGCTACGAGACTTTCTTAACTTAACTGACGAGTCTCGTAGCCCTTAAGATGCCGTAAAACTTTACCGATTAAAATCTTTGGTGTCTACAGGCGATGGCCCTCTCTTTCCACTACGAGATCCATTTGCTTGTTTGCTATCTTATGATATTAAAAATACTAAGTATTACCTGTGCGTACAATGGACCTTACTTTGGCTAAATGTGGTATGTTCTCATTGATAGAATAGAAAGACTGTACCAAGTATCGACGCTATTTCGGTGGAAAAAATAAGACACTACTTAGACACGAAAGTGTTATACGTATAACATAGGTATAATCTATATCTATATTAATATTATAAATACGAAAGTATGGATGTTTGGATGGATGGATGTTTGAATGGACGTTTGTTACTCAATCACGCAAAAACTAATAAACGGATTTGAATGAAATTTAGCGCACAGGTAGATGATAACCGGGAATAAGCACATAGGCTACTTTTTATCCCGGAAAAATTTAGTGATCCCGCGGGATTCACCAAAAACTTTTATAATGTAGCGGGCTGCACGCTGCTAGTGTTACATAAATATACCGGCTATAGCCGGCTACTGGCGGTAGCACGGAATTATTATAGAGGGCGGGAGTGATTAACAACGCTGACTACACAATCCATGGAGTTCGGTTTCTATTCCCGACTGAGACGAACAATTGTGTCAGAAGAATAGTTGGAAGTATTTCTGGGTTTGAGTGTTTGTCAAATTCACGAATTTTGACGAAAAAACGGAGTAGGTATATCTGTTTGACCTGTACGTATATAATGTTGTCGGAATTGGATAATATTCTATTTTTCAATTCCCACAATATTACATTTTTGTTTAGGCGTCTAAGCACGTGTACTAAATTTCATAGGTGTATGTATGTTTGCACGTTTGTATAAGTACAAATTTCTCGGGAACTAAAAGCCATATCGAGATAATTCTTTTTGGCTTAAATAAGGTATATTCCAACTTATCAATTAATTACCTGTATCCACCCCGTTGGTCGAGTGGCTAGCGAACCTGATTACGCAACGGGGCACGGGTGCGATCCCTGACGGGGACAAGCATTTATGTGATGAGCATATATGTTTGTATTTCCGGGTTTGGGTGTTTATTAAATACTAGCTGTTGCCCACGACTTCGTCCGCGCGGACTTCGCTTACTCCGCACAGCTCCTCCCCCGTAGGTGATAGCGTGATAATATGTAGGCTATATGTTGACCCGAGCTGTTAGTAATATTCATACAAAATTTGAAGTAAATCCATGCAGTACTTTTTGAGTTTACCCCGGACATACATACAGACAAACAGACAAAAATTATAAAAACTATATTTTTGTCTTCGATATCGATTGTAGATTACGCCCCAAGTATTCTTTTAAAATAATATTCAATTTACAGTTTTGACTTTCCTACGATTTTATTATATGTATAGATATTTTTGTATTTATATATGTACTAGCTGTTGCCCGCAACTTCGGCCGCGCGGTCTTTGTTTACTCTGCACTGCTCCTCCCCTGTAGGTAATAGCGTGATAATATGTAGCCTATATGTTGACCCGAGCTGTCAGTAATATTCATGCAAAATTTGAAGTAAATCCATGCAGTACCTTTTGATTTTACCCCGGACATACATACAGACAAACAGATAAACAGACAAACAGACAAAAATTCTAAAAACTATATTTTTGGCTTCGATATCGATCGTAGATCACGCCCCAAGTATTCTTTAAAAAAAATATTCAATGTACAGTGTTGACTTTCCTACGATTTTATTATATGTATAGATTTCTATGTATTAATATCGTTGGCTAACACCCATAACACAAGCAAATAATTTGCTTACTTTGGGGTTAGATCAGTAAGTGTAATTTGTCCTGTGAATATGTATTTATTATTATTTAGTTATTTATAATTAATAAGAAACAAATACCGACAGGGGTGTTTCCAAACGATTATGATTTGGAGGCCTTCAAGAATAGAGCTTACTTATACTTAAAATGCCGGCAACACAATTGCAAGACCTCTGGTATTACGGATGGGTGGGCGGCGATGATCACTTACCATCAGTTGCACCTCCTGCTCGTTTGCCCCCTCTTCTATTAAAAAAAAAAACTTAGGGAACAGTCTAAGTTTCATGAAAACCTGTTGAGTCATTTTTGAGATATGTATACAGTTGTCCAGTTTAATTTTTTAAATTACTTTTATTTATTTCTAGACGCAGGCATCTTTGTATCCTTTTATTGTAATAAAATGGAATAGGATGTATTCATGAATTCTTATACATGAGACAGACAATCGGTAAACAAGTCATATTTAAATGCCAAAGCACCTTTTTTTTACTACGAAAACAAGTTACAAGAGGATATATTTCTGTTTTCGATTTAAAATCAAATAATAAAGAGGAAAAAACCTATAAAACAAGATATAGACTCTATAATCAGTACCTACTTGAGATTCTATTTGAGTCAGATATAATATTATGGTAACAAAACATCAGTTCAAAATTATATTCATTTTACATTGGGAATACATCCCTATTTGCACTTAGTATTATATTTATTATTACGGTATATGCTGTTATTACAATTTTGCTTAATAATAATTAATTTTTTTATAATTTATTTGCAAAATAATAATTTAAACGCAAAAGAAACTTTACTTAACGGCCGATTTTTAGCCTTTTATATTTCCCAATCACTACGATAGTTACTGTTATATACCCTGTACTATTGTCCTATATCAGAGCTGTTCATATAGAATTATTTATATAGAACTAAATTGGAAATATTCCCTTCCAAAAAAACAGAATTTTACAAATCAAAAGAAAAGGACAAGACGCTTGGTTCTTTGAGCAATCGGGTAACATACACGAAGAAAAGATTGCGACGAGTTGTTTAATACGGCCTGTCAGGTAAGTCGTCCTAAACCTTGAAGGGGCTAACAGGGTATCTAATTCTCATTC
This sequence comes from Apodemia mormo, assembly GCA_036924255.1. Classification (NCBI taxonomy): domain Eukaryota; kingdom Metazoa; phylum Arthropoda; class Insecta; order Lepidoptera; family Riodinidae; genus Apodemia; species Apodemia mormo. Next base: position 28,232,716 of record JAUPFN010000006.1, on the reverse strand, counting down.
CAAATAAATAAATAAAACATACCCCTAAATTTTAACCTACTGACCCAATTAATTCATAATTCATACGCACCAATACGTTCGCGCAAGTAACGCGCATAGATAAATAGGTAGTTACGTATATACTGCCTTTTTTTAAATTCATTTGGAATGAGAAACAGATACCTATATTACCCCCTTCAAGCTTTAGATCGATTAATACCTAACAGGCTGTATATACAGGTTTACTGGTAAAAGATTTTACATACCTAAGGAGGGAGTACTGAATACTCGATTCCGAAACCGAATATAATAAACCGAATAAAAATGTGTAAAAGGTTTACCTTGTGGGCCATCCCTGAAACTTCCGTAAATGAAGGCATTTCAGCTCAAAAAAGTAAAAACTATAATCATAGATTTTTTCAGCTCAAACAACTATTTTGTTAGAAATGGCAGTATATTGATTTTTGAAAAGCTGTATATTTTGGTAACGATAATCGATTTTGATCTTCCTAATGGCATTCAACTCAGTTTTTGAGATTTAAAATATTATTTTAGCTAAATAACCCATAAGTTGAAAAATTTAAAAAATGGTTGGTTGAAAATGTTCGGAGGTATTTCGAAAAAACACTTTTTTCATAATTTTTCGTCAACGATATCTTCCAAATGGATAATTTGATGCAATTTATGCATTAGACATAGTTTTTTTGAGGAATAGAGCTGATTATATTTTGTACTCAATCGGTACATTAATTTGAGAATCTTTTTTGAGGTTTTGGAAGTTATATTAAAAAAATACTGTTTCGCTAATATTTTTTGGGGTTTTTCCAAACTGTCTCAAAATCTTCTGCGCCGACTTGGTTAGAAGTTTTAGGAAGTCTTAGTTAAGCGGAATCAAATCGAATGCCATTAACCGCGTTTCGATCGGTCCAGCCGTTTAAAAGTTATGAAATGTTTACATACACGTATAAACACACACATACATACCTACATACAGACATACTGACGTCATCGTAAAACTAGTCGGAAATGGTTCCTAGGAAAATCAGTAACTTCCTTATCTACATATGTAGCGGGAAGTTAAAAATAGGTTAGTACCTATTTAATTTTTGACCTAATAATCCAATAAAAATGTTTAGTACAGACACCCGCGTGTAGATATCAAAGGTTGTTGATTAAAAACAATGATTTTCTGCCGCGGAACGTGTTAACCAAAGCAAGCACCAATTGCCCGCGCGATGACCATATTTTTTGAATATTACTACATTAATTTCGTCGAGGTAGTTAAGCAATATTCTCTTTTTAATATATTTTTATTGGTTGCGTATGACCATTAACCATAGTGTCCTTTAATATGCATAGTCTTTTACCAGTCAACCTCTAAAATTTTGGTTTAATTCATATAAAACTATATTGATGGTGTTTTTGAAAATTATATATAAAAGAACGCATAATTTAAAAATAAAATTATACAACAATGACTGACTCGAAGAGAAATGTGCCCCAAACATCAGACCACCTTACTGCTTTATGTTAATCAGGTGTATAGCTAACAAGACCTGTTTAATACTTCCATTCACTGTGATATGTTTTGCTATAAGTAGGGTCACCGGGTAAACCCCGAGTCAGTTGGGTACAATGGGACACGCATACACTGACAAAAGTAATGATGGGTAGTACCACCAGATGATTACTCATAGACGGCCCCCGCATAGAATACCCTTCTGGGCTGATTGCCTCGAGGCCATGTTTACTTGATGGAGGATTACATCTAAATTTCTTGGACGTTGCAAAAATATTTTTAAATACCTATGAGTTGAAATTTTGTTTATAATGCCTTTCTTATAAAAATATTGTTGAAATCGTAGCACCATGTTTTGACTTTGTTAGTCCACTAAAATATATTGCATAATTAATTGCCTAAACATTTGTTTTTAACACACTAATTCCCGTTTCTTTTTAAATAGGCACATGCTCAAAAGTTGGTCTGATTTACCGTGTACTCAGTGAGTAGTGATTCCCTCTGTACTTGTTAAAGCACAGTGGATTTTAAAAACTGTTACATACTGAGTATCTAATACAGAGGGCCTTCGATGCCGTTAAAACTGAAATTTTTTTAAGTCGAGTCACTGCAGATAGTTGAACTATGAAATATTAAAAAGAACTTGATCGTTGCCATTTATTTCTGTAACTACTGCCTTAAAATTTTCGTTATGTTATGACTTATGACATAAATTTTCTCTATATACTTTATATTATAATATTAAAAATTAATGGACATCTCTTAAGTTACAATTTTGATTTAATAATGTATAATTTAGTGGTTAAATTCCTTTAATCACACATGAATTCTCCGAGATCCATTGTTTACCAGGAGGTGACTTATTGTTTACTGCCTGGTGTACTATTTGGGTCAGTTCAATTGTTTTAAATAAAGCTTATTTACTTTGCTTTACGTTACTGCAGGTTGATTGTTTAGTAATATTCTGAAAGCTGATAAAATATACAATACATGCAAATAAATTTTATATAAATTTGACTAACAGGAATCGAGAAATGAAACTTCAAAAAAGTGACCCACTCTTTACCCGATTACCCTATGCTATTGAGAGGTTAAGAGGTGGCCTATCTTCATGAGTTTAGTTTTTTTTTTTCAAAAAATTTGGTCCCGGGCTCCTTTGAAGAATAGGCCAACTGCCGTTTCACTAGGCAGATCGTAAAAGACGACCGATCGGCTATGCGAGTATTACACGAGGCTATTTACACTATTCACTAGCATCGTGGCTACTAGGTGGTAGAGTTCTGCATTGTCTCGCCCGGGTCTGGTACTATCGCCTTACCTATTCCTGCCGTAATAGCGTCAGTGTTGGTCGCTGTCGTGTTCCGGTTTGGAGGGTAAGGTAGCCGGTAAACTTATGCATGTGGCATTAGACCTCGTCACAAGATAGCGACGCACCATTAACATCTTTAGTGTCTATATGCGATGTTTGACTCTTCCATCAGGAGACTCATCTGTTTGCTATATTATGTTATTAGAAGAAAGGCTCTGTAAAAAGTTATGCCTAACATAAAAAAATATAGACACGTTGAATTGACTGCCTCCTCCATTTTTCGTCGCTTAAAAAAGTTACGCTTTAATCTACAAATGAAATATGATAATTGTCATCTGAAGACAAACCAAAGCGTACTAATAAAAAGTGTTTGGTCGATCAGTGGAGTGACCGGGGTCGCGCGCCTCGCCCGGACATTCCGCCCACAATTACTGCCAATTGTGCCAATTGAACACGCCGCCACCCTTCCGCTTCGGCTAGCGTCATCCTCGCCAGCAAACATCTGTCGCATGCTAGATATCATTACTGTATGTTAACGTCCAATAGAGATGATTTAAACAACCATATATATATGTGGCAGCTAATTTCGCAAATTAGACCGTTTAAAATAAAATTGAACCACATGTACGTTTGAAATGTTATATATTTGATATTAATTAATTATTCATAAACATGTTTGACATATTACTGCATTATGAAACCTAAATTAAACCTAAATTAATATCAGGTAATTTGCGTTTGTAACCATAAATTATTATTCAAGCAATGAGTAATTTAAATTTTATTAAGATTTATATTATTACTAGCTGTTGCAGCATTCTGCATTATAACAGTTTTTGTTGAATCCCGCGGGATTAGCTAATTTTTCCTGGATAAAAAGTAGACTTTTCTATGTTATTGAGATAGGCAAACTTGTAGACGTGCCTCCTGATGGTAAGTCGTCAACGTCGCCAATGAACAAAAATGGGATACCTGGGCTGGAACTAGCCCAGGTATTCCATTCGAGTGTTGCATATCCTGAGACATAAGATGTTAAGTCTCGGTGCTAGTAATTACAGTGCCTGTCTTGCCCTTCTCTCCGAATCACAGCAAAGCTGTTTCACGGGAGAAACAAGCAAGATGGTGGTACCCATGCAGCCGGGAGCGCGGAAAGCGCATCCCTCCTACCGGTGGAAAATGTGGCGAAAAGCCTATGTGCTATTCCAAGTCATTATACCTATGTGCCATATTTCATACAAATCTGTTCAGTAGTTTTTGTGCGATTGTGTCATCCAAACTTTCGCATTTATAATATTAACTAGCTTTTGCCCGTGGCTTCGCTCGCATATTTTTTTAATAAAAAGTATCCTATGTTACTTCTAATACCTCCAAGAATATGTGTACAAAGTTTCATGATGATCGGTTAAGTAATTTTTGTGTGAAAGCGTAACAAACAAACACACTTTCGCTTTTATAATATTAGTAGGATATAGACTAGCTGTACCTTGGAGCCCGCAGCATTATAAAAGTTTTATGGTGAATCCCGCGGGAACAACTCATTTTCCCGGGAAAAGTATAGCCTATGTGCTATTCCAGGTATTCATCTACCTGTGTGCTAAATTTCATACAAATCCGTTCAATAGTTTTGGCATCATGAAATGAGTAACAAACATCCATCTATCAATCAATCCATCCAAACTTTAGCAATTATAATATAAAATATAGAGGATTTTAACATTATAACTAATATTATTATTTAAAAAAAAAATTAGATAATAATTAAAATTAATATTTTTTATATCATAAAATATCAAACAAATAGATGGGTCTCCTGGTAGAAAGAGATAACCATCGCCTATAGACTCCAAAGATATTTATGGTGCGCTGCTGTCCCTTTGGCGGGGTCTTAATGCCACATGTATACATTTTCCGGCTTTCATATCCTTCAAACTGGAACACGACAGTGGCAAGCACAGACGCTATTGTGCTAGGAATAGGAAAGGCGGTGGTGCCAGACCCGGGCGACACAATGCAGAACTCTACCACCTTTTTTTTTTTTTTTTTTTTTTTTTTTTTTTTTTTTTTTTTTTTTAACGAAGGGGAAATCCTAATGGATACTCCGCCGTTCTTAGAGGGGATGGAAGAACGACGGGGTTATGTCGGACTCTCACCGACTAAAACCCCTCCGGTAGCCATCTAAGGTGCATTAGGGTGGCCACGGGCTCTCCAATGAACACACCGCGACCTCCCTGCACGTCGCCCCCTCGGGCCCTTCCACTGAACAATACCTCCTGTTGGGTACGGTAGCGTGGGGCTACGCCACGCTGCCGTCCGTCCCGGGGTTGACACTGAGTTGGCTTCCCCTTGCAGCCACCTCACAACCCCCACTTCCCCTTTTAGTCTCCTTTTACGACAGGCAGGGGATACCGTAGCCCTATTCGTCGCCCGGAACTACAGGGCCAAGAACTCTACCACCTAGTAGCCACGATGGTATTGACTCGTGTAACAAATCGTCCGCCTTTTACAAACTGCCTGACAAAACGGCAGATGGTGTATTCTTCCCCAGCCCAGATCAACACAGAGAGAGAACAGAGAAATATAACAAAATATTTCTTACTACTCAAAATACTAAAACTTGGCTTCTTATGTATACATATTATTGTCAATCAAATAATAAAAAATAGTTTCTTCACGCCCGTATCCCCGAAGAGGTAGGCAGATGTACAACCAGTGCACCAACGATTAGCCGAAGATACTTAGCCCCACAAATAGGTGGCAAGCCTATCGTCAACCGGGCTCTTATCCAATCCCGCGCAACGTTGTTTTAATCAGAAAACTAAAAAAAACATTTTCTTTAATTACCTGACCCAGGAATCGAAGCCGGGAATCGAACATAATGTGGTTAATTCCACCACAGACCACAAAGGCGATAATATAATTATTAATATTACGGTAACAAATAACAAAATGAAATATAATTGTTCTAGAAAAATTAATTAAACCCAAAATTAAATAATGTCAAATGGGATTAAAATGTCATACAAAAAAAATTGTCATAAATGTCAAGCATGAACTGAGTGATAACATTAAACCGACGAAATATTGATTGAATTGAGAGAATTAACACATATATAACGTAAATCGGGACGAATGGTGATGAAATGGCATGGAAGACTGAAGTACTATGATCAAATTGATAATGGACTCTACAAACCTGGGAAGAATAGACCAGGTTCGAGAGTGATGTCAAGAACCCCCTAAACAAATATGTATGAAGGAAACAATTACCTACCTTGTATCAAGTAAGAACTGCCCTCCGATACGCAGACATAACTTACCTACGTCAACGATTCGACGTTTTTGATATATAATTTTTAACATTTTTCTGTAACTATTAAACAGCTTGTTTTATAGCCGTAAAAACTGCTTTAATTCTTTACGGGTAAACAATTTTAATCTCTATATTAAAATTTGACAGCGGAATGAAATTTCACAAAATGCTGGCAGTAGTTCCGATTTTATCTACCTATATATCTGTTGAACAGATAACTTGGTGCCTGGTGGCATTATAATTTATGCATGTAGTAAGTTTAAAAACAAACCATGAACCTATAACCAGGGATTTAAAACGTTATCAAATAACAGAACAAATTTTTCGATACATACCGTTATTATTATAGCGATACCTCAGTAACAAAATTATTTTAGAACACTATGTGTATCGCTACCAAAATAACAGAACGAAATTATGAGCGGTAAATAACGTTATAAATATTGATATTTATGCGACGTTGCCGCGTTTCATGCTGTTTCGTGATTGGTCGTTCGTACTACCATGACTGCGAGTTGGCAACAAGGTAACTACGCAAATTTACAAGTTTGATGTAATGAGACATCGCAATTTACGATTTACGAGACACGCATTAAAAATATTTACAAGCGGTACGCATGGTTTTCAAATAATTATTTTTAAAGGATTCCAACCTACATATAATCAGAAAACAATTCTAACTTTTAATACATATTATTATACCTACATAAGACAATGTATCTTTATGAAACATGTTTTTTTCTCCCGTGAGTTTTTATGTAATAAGAAATGTTACTAGGTATCTTAAGTTTTCTTTAAAATGCAAATTATTAACGTAATTTCTCCGTGTTGGTTCCGGGCTCCTTTGTGGAATAGACGAACTGCCGTATTCCCAGGCAGGTCGTAAAAGGCGAGCGATTGGCTATGCGATTCACTACTACCGTGGTAGAATTCCGGATTGTCTCACCCAGGTCTGATACCACCGCCTTACCTATTCCTGCCGCAATAGCGTCAGTGCTTGTCACTGTTGTCTTCCCGTTTAGAGGGTAAGGCAGCCGGTAAATTTATGTTTGTGGCATTAGACCTCGCCACAAGATAGCAACGCACCATTAACATCTTTGGTGTATATAGGCGATGTTGACTCTTTTCATCAGGAGACTCATCTCCTTGTTTGCTATCTTAAGATATAAAAAAATAAAAAAATGTTTTTTTTTTTCAAACAAATGTGTTAATTATTAACTAGCTTTCGCCCGCGGCTTCGCCCGCGTAGTATTAGTAGTAAATAGCCTACCAATGTCCTTCCCCAGAATTAAGCCTATCCCTTTGAAATATCATCACAAACAGCTTTGCAAATTAACCATGACCATGAATCATAAATTTACAAAGAAACACAAATAGACGGACAAGTAGACGTCACTTTAATTTTCATTATGTAATGTGAGAATTCTGTAAGGTTAGTATGCATATTATTGAATTTATTGAAGAGCGTGGCTTATAGCAGCAGCGAAATATAAAAAATCTGTAAAATATAATTCCTGAAATTTTCCGCTAAATTATTTAAGCATAGATTTTTGTTTGTCTTTTATTATAATTTTTGAATTAAAGCTGTTAAGCACGATGATCAATTTTTTGAACTGTAAAATGTTTTCTTAGTCACAAAATTTATTAATTAAAAAATATCGATGTAGGGTCACTGCGTCGGTAACGCGACCGCCTCCAGTATGCGACCACTTGAGGGGCTAAGTTTCTCTAATAAAAGATAATAGCATTTTGATATAAATACGCCTTTGAATTTGCCTTCGTAGAGGGGACAGTTCAAAAAACTGATGATAAAAAAATTGGGGAATACAGTTTGATGTTATTGCTACATAACTATCACCAACATCCAAAATATATAAAAACCTTAAAAACAAAGAAAAATATCGACACGCGGGGTTTGAACCTGCGACCATCTCCCTAAAGCCCGGACGCTCTTCCACTGAGCTAGTATCGACAGGCTCGAGGCGGCGAAATTCTTCTTTGATATATGATCGAATACGTCGATTGTACTGATCGCTAGGTATACATACTTATAACTAGTAAATGAGTTCATCATTACAGATGAAATTCATAATTTTGATCAGTACTTTCGTATTTCTAAATATTTTTGTGTTATAGCACTCACCCCGTGCTTGAGAAACTGGAAAAACCTTAAAAACAACAAAATCGGCTAGGAGTGCATTAAAGATGCACACTAGTAGGTATATAGAGGAGGGAGGTGTTTAACTACCATATTTGTGATTTTATCCGGCCCTGGGGCCTTTTTATTGTGAAGGTTTTTGTATTCTTCGGTTTTCGTAAGTAATAGGTGGTACCTTACGGTGGTAGCGCCACCCTACGCTCTACTTCGCTATCCAAATGATGGACGGACGTGGTCTAGGTTCGTAGGCGGGTTTGATGGGGAACATTGTGATTGGAACGATGAATGAAAAATGTGACCATCGCAAGATATTACCCGTGACGTCGTCGTATTCACGTAAAAGATGCACGGCTGTGTCCTCAACACAGCCACAACCCGTTTTTTTTCAGGAGAAAATAATGATTAGTAAGCATTAAATATTCAATGAATACTTATGTAATAAGGAAATCATAAATTTAAATCTATCGGGCTTAACCCAAATCTAGAAAATAGTGCCTGAGTCGGATGATGACCCAATGGTGTGTTTATGTGTCACGTAGTGCTGCAAAAATACCACGCCGGGCGGCGAACAAAGTTACCTTTTGATACCTTACACTAATGTTACACTCAAACAAGAAGCGTTATTACTTCAATTATAGAGCAATGTTTGTTCGAAAGTTGTAGTCATATCATTTTTTAGCTTATATTTTTTTTAAATCCAGTGGTCGCAAACTGAAGTATATAAATATCTAATACGCTAGAAAGTGGCCGGGTGGTCGCATTCTGACACTTAAAGCTATGTAATATTTTGCTTGTTATAATCTCAATGATGCTTTTATGATTGTATAATTTTAAATCTGATGTTGTAGAAGCATAAAGATGCATGTCATCAGTTTACGACCAAATGTTTTCTTGATAGAACTTTTTTCAATTCACTCACTAAAATAGGTGGTCGCAAACTCACTTTGGTCGAAAATTATGATGTTAGTTTGCGACCGCCCTGATTTAGTACGAAAGAAAGTAAATTAAAATAAGTAAATAAATAAAATATTGCTTTCTTTATATGATGGCAGCCCCGCAAGATAAACACAAAATGAAAAATACCAGTTTTCTTAGGACTACTTTAAGGTAAATTTACTCGGCGAGGAAAATGACGTTATCAAAATATTGCTTAACTCTTATGTTGTCAACCACAACCAAATTAGTAAAGAAATATTAAGAAAATACGGTCACCGTGCGTGTAATAGCGTTGTTATCATCCGCGCGGTGATTTCTGACAAATGAGTCTAGTCACGAGTTGGGAAAATCACTGTTTGTAAATAATGAACTTCGATGGTGCCTATAAAAGAGAATTTGAATAAACATGTTTTGTATCTATCCGCGGGCGTCCGTATAAGTATAAACATGTCATTGGATAATTAGCTCAACGTTTAAGTACCTAATTGTTTTTACACATTCGGTATTAAAATCGAGTACTGAATACCGTCTTTTAGTGTGTAGTTTTTTCATACCCTCTTTTAGTAGGTAGTTTTCATTGTATTTTTCAGGAAAAAATAGTCGATTTTTTTGATACGGCCTGATATATATATATATATATATATATATATATATATATATATATATATATATATATATATATATATATATATATATATATATATATATATATATATATATATATGTGTGTGTGTGTGTGTATGTATATATATATGTGTGTATAGTAAAGTAAAGTACTTGTTTATCATTAATTATATTTGATATATTCCTTATGTGAATACAAATGTTCTGTAGGTAACTAATTATACACTCACTACTCAGAAAGGCAAAATATACATGCAATCATATAATTAGTATGGCTAAAATTTTGAGAAGAACTGGCTCCTATAACACAGTTTTTACTATTTTAGGAGTCAGAGTATTTTATATATTGTACATTGTAAAATTGGAAATAAAAATATATTATTATTATTATTATTATTATTATCAGCCAGTTTCTATACAAAATAATTTACAGATGTGAAACGAAAAAACAAGTTGTTGTTAGTCTAGATAATTAGTGTTCAAAATGAATATTTGTTTTTTATATCATAAGATAGCAAACAGTCTGATGGCTCTCCTGATGGTATGAGAAACCATCGCCTATACTCTAGACATCAAAAATGTTAACGGTGCGTTGCAATCAGTGTGGATGTGTTTGGTGGTGTGGCCACCTTACCCTCCAAACCGGAACAAGACAAAAAACTTGAGAGTTGTCAAAGGACACCCTGATGGAACGAAGTTTCTTTTATTATTATTTACAAAAAACCTGTATACACTCAACAAAAATAATCGTTGCGTCACCACATTGTTCAATGCGAAATAGAAATGAAAATATCTGGCTTGCTTTCTATAAGAGAGAGAGAGACAGAGAAACATCCGCACGCCGCACAGCTTACAATACCTTACTATTGCAAAAAGTGTCGTGACAACTTTACGTAAGAATTTTTTCCGTCTAGCCCCCTTTCACAACGCGCGATAAAGGACTTCGTAGAATTTCGACCCACGGTCGAATTTCGGCACCCAGTCCTATTTCGGAACCTGGTCGAATTTCGGCACCCAGTCGAATTTCGACCCACGGTCAAATTTCAGCACCCGTTCGAAATTCGACCGGCGGTCGAAACTTGGCAACCGATCGAAATTCGACACTCGGTCGACACTCGGTCGAATTTTGACACTCGGTCGAAATTCGACTGTCCGTCTAAATTCAACTTTTGGTCGAAATTCGACATTCGGTCGAAATTCTGTATAAATGTCGAACATTTGGCACTAGAAAAAAGTAAACAATCAATCAAATATAATGCACGAGCTTAAGGGAAGTGGGTGGATATTTCTGTGCTTACAATACCTTACTATAGCAAAAAGTGTTGTGACAATTTTTCGTAAGAATTTTTTCCGTCTAGGCCCCTTTCACAACGCGCGATAAGGAACTTCGTTCCAATAACAAACAAGTGGTAGATTTCTGCGTTGTCTCGTTCGGGTATTTGGTACCACTGCCTTACCTATTTGTGTCAACGCACCGTTAACATTTTTGATGTCTATAGGTGATGGTTTCTCTTTGCATCAGGATGGCTCTCCTGATGGAAAGAGAAACCATCGAAGAACCAACCATAGACATCAAAAATGTTAACGGTGCGTTGCCATCCGTGTGGCGGGTTTACAATGCCACATGCACAAGTCTACCGGCTACCTTACCCTCCAAACCGAAACAAGACAATGACAAATAGGTGGTAGATTTCTGCTTTATCTCGCCCGCGTATTTGGTACCACCGCCTTACCTATTTGTGTCGCAATAGAGACAATGCTTGTCATCATCATGTTCCGGTATGAATGGTAAGGTAGCCGGTAAACTTATGCACGTGGCCTTAGACCTCGTTACAAGATAGCAACGCATCATTAAGATCTTTGGTGTCTATAGGTGATGATTGACTCTTTCCATCAGAAGACCCGTCTGCTTGTTTGTTATCAAGATATAAAAAAATTGACATTATTGCGGCAGGAATAGCTAATGCGATGGTATCAAATACACGGGCGAGACGTTGCAGAACTCTACGTAGTGACACAGGTTGAAGTAGGGGATAAAAGTTTGTATGAAACTTTATATTCCTTGGACATACTTGCATAAAATTTCGTATGAATTGAGTAAAATTGTCTGTCTGTTTAAGACAAGAAAAAGTGTTATTTGTTAAATGTACCGTGTATATACATCCATATGCATTTAGTTAAACCCGGTTATTTTAATGTTACAAACAGACACTCCAATTTTATATATTTGTATAAATTACTTTAGTATGTTCGATAGGTATGTTACCAATAGTTATTTTTATTTTTCGTGTTTTACTTAAATTTTGATAATAAAATATATTTTAATAAATAACTAATATGAACATGTTAATATTATTTTTATACAATATTAGCGGCCCACCCGACTATGTCGAGATTTTTAATAAAGTAGCTTATAAAGAAAGGTTAAATGAGTTGTCTTGTAAGAAAGGTTAAATAAGTCTACCCCGCGTTGGTCCCGGGCTCCTTTGAAGAATAGGCCAACTGCCAGGTAGGTCGTAAGAGGTGACTGATTGGATTTACGAGTCACTAGCATCGTGGCTACTAGGTGGTAGAGTTCTGCATTGTCTCGCCCGGGTCTGGTACCACCGCCTTACCTATTCCTGCCGCAATAGCGTTAGTGCTTGTCACTGTCGTGTTCCGGTTTGGAGGGTAAGGTAGTCGGTAAACTTATGCATGTGGCATTAGACCTCGCCACAAGATAGCAACGCACCATTAACACCTTTGGTGTCTATAAGCGATAGTTGACTCTTTCCATCAGGAGACCCATCTGCTTATTTGCTATCTAATGACATAAAAAAAAAGTTCTAAAATAAATATACGCGAGCGAAGCCGTGGGTAACAGCTAGTCTCGCTATGAAAGGTAGGTACTTTCCTGTTTATAATTACGAAACTTCACACGAAATATAAATGTAATATTAATTATTTAAAAATCTGAAAAACAGTATTTTAAAAATAATAGTACCAAAAACTGGTACATTCAACAAAATCTTTCAAACTCTGATGAAAACCTCTAATTTTAAATCTAACTTGTCCGATATGTGAAATACAAGAAACAACAAGCGGAGCACAAATGAGTGAATCATAATACCATATACCATAACGAAAAATTTTGGATATAACAGAACGTAATGAATAACGTTATTAAATAGTAACAAATTCTGTATCATTATTGGATAGCGCTATGCTTGAAAATATCGTTATGTCTTGCCTTGAGCAATAACGATATCACATAATACCGGTATTTCAATCCTTGCCTATAACACCTTCAGTGTCTATTGACAACTTTGACAAGAGAAAGGTGTCTTGAGTTTAAGACTTGGGACGATTTGTCTTCCCAGCAAGATAGCTATATACTTGTTTATTCTATGATACGTAAAAAAATATAAATACAATAATAAATATAATCGATCAAATATCCACGTTTGCTAAATCGTATAATAACGAGGAAAATTATTTTAAAGATTTACCATTGTATCATTACAAAAACCAGTAAGTGGATGCTCTTGGAAGAATAACAGATGTATTTTATTTATTTACTTGGTTATATTATATTATTACGCAGGTTCCGTTTATTGGGACACAGAGTGAACCATCGACAAGAGACATTCCGGTTTATCCGGATATCCGGTCCGGTATGTATATATATATATATATATATATATATATATATATATATAAACCAATAAGTTTATATATATATATATATATATATATATATATATATATATATATATATATATATATATATATATTGGTCGGGTATTCATTCCAAAAATATTATCGTTAAGCCAAATCAAAGAGATTTTGGTGAATGGATGAACAGTGGGAATTTTTAAAAGTAGAAAACATTTAATTGACCTATTAAATAATCCGCAAACAAAATAACAGCTGTTTGGAATATTATTAATTGTGAAACTAACAAAACCAAAAATTTTAATAATGTTTTCCGACTTAAGGCTGATGGGGTGAACATAGTAGGAGATTTAGAGACTGTAACAGAGTTTGAAAATTTTTTCTCCAATGCTGCAATGTCAACAACTCAAAACCTCAATGCATTAGTTAGTACTGCTGTATCATTACTGAAGCAATGTGTAACCAAGTGCGACAAAACCTTTGAATTTTCTTTCATTGATACTAAAGATATCTTGAACGCCTTCGTGATCGTTTTGCCTTTTTACATTCATCCGATTCTCCATATCGTTCCAACCTTAGTACCATTCTTAAATTTCTTGTATCTCACTCCCAGACCTATTCACGGTCTTTTACGGTGTATGCAGCTAAGCTATGGAATTCGCTTCCTCCATGCATGCGCTCTAGTCCTTCACTGCCAGTTTTTAAAAAATCGTCTAAAAGAGTATTATCTGACACTTTCTTGATTTTAATAGTTTTACTGCTAAGTCGTATTGTGTGATTTCCTTTAACATTATGTATGTGTTTCATGTATAAATATGTTTAGTGTATGTGTATGTGTGCAAACACATCTATGTATTATTTTATTTGTTGTGCACTATGCCTTCCCATTTATAAATCCATACTCCACATTTCGGGTTAGCTGGAATAAATCTCCGCCAGTAGAGATAAGCTCACCTTTTGTGCAATTTTGTTATCCTTTTAAGTGTGTATCCTTCAATAAGTGTACAAATAAAGTATTAAATAAATAAATAAATGTTATTGCACCATATTTAGCTGTAATATTTAATTGTTCTGTAATACATGGTGTATTTCCTGACTTGACGAAATTGAGCAAAGTTATTCCAATTTTCAAGTCTGGTTCTAAATGTGGTCCCTCCAATTTTTGGCCTATTTCGGTTTTGCCAACCCTAAGTAAAATATTTGAGAAAATTATGCTGAACCAAATGCTTAGACATTTTGATAAATTTAGATTATTTCACACAAAACAATTCGGTTTTACTAAGGGTCGCTACTAGTGTCGAATTACTGAAAAACGTTGTGAAGCCTGGGAGAATTCACAGGATGCACTTGGAGTATTTTGTGATTTGTCTAAGGCATTTGACTGTGTCGATCATAACATCTTAATCAGGAAGTTACACCACTATGGAGTTAGAAATAAGGTTCTTGGTCTTCTGATCTCTTACTTAAAAGGAAGAATTCAGAAGGTTGACATTAATGGGAAAAGGTCCGTTGGTGCTAATGTAACCATGGGTGTCCCGCAGGGCTATATACTTGGTCCATTCTTGTTCTAATTTACATAAATGACTTGCCTTATGGAATCGTACTGTTTGCGGATGACACTTCACTTTGATTCAAAGTGAAAAGACAAATTGGTTAGTATGACGAAGTAAATAATACGATTTCAAAAGTTGTACACTGGTTCAATACAAACAATCTTTTACTAAATGGTAACAAAACCAAGTGTGTCAAATTTTCATTGCCTAATGTAAAGCATGTAGATACCAGTGTACAACTGGATGGAAACAAACTGGATCTGGTGGATTCCACTGCGTTTTAGATATTACTTTAGATAAGAAATTACAATGGGGACCGCACATTAATAATTTAGCAAATAGACTTAGTTCGGCAGCTTATGCAGTTAAAAAATTGAGACGGTAACTGATGTCGACACAGCAAGAATTGTATACTTTAGTAACTTCCACGGCATTATGTCATATGGGATTCTTCTCTGGGGAAATTCTGCTGAAAGAAATACTATATTTGTATTGCAGAAAAGAGCTATTAGGGCAATTTACAATCTTAGCCCGAGGGTTTCCCTGAGAGGAAAATTCAAAGAAATTAATATCCTAACTGTTATAATATCCCAATATATATTTGAGAAATTGATGTACGTTCATAAAAATATTTGCTTGTTTAAAAAAAATTGTTGCGTACACTCACTAAACATAAGGAACAAAAACAATCTTGTTATGCATGCATCTCGTCTCCACAGAACAAGTAAATCTTTCATGGAACAATGTAGTCAATATGTTTAAAAAATCTGTCAAAACAAAACTATGTAAAAAAGGGTATTATAAAATCGCAGATTATGTGGAAGACAAACAAGCGTACTTGCTCCTCATATCAATCTCATATATATGTTTTATAATTATGTAATATTGTGATGACAGTGTGTGGACGTGTTTGTTTTTGTTTTTTGTTTTTATTTGTCACATATATCCATTACATACAATATATCCATTTTCTAGTGCTGTTTTTAACTGACGCCGTCTATTACGAAAGACGCATTTTTTTTCGATTTAAAGTTAAATGTCGAGAAAATAAATATAATATGACAGCCCCGTTGGTTGAGTGGTTGGCGAATCTAACAACGAATCAATGGGGCTCGGGTTCGATTCCCGACAGGGACAAACTTTTGTGTGATGGGCATAGAATGTTTATATTTCAGGATCTGTGTGTTTATTATGAATGTGACAGTATATATATATATATTACTAGCTGACCCGGCAAACGTTGTTTTGCCATATAAACCATTGAATTTAAAAATAGGGGTTGATTGTAGAAGGGTGAAAATTTAGGGTTGTATGTATTTTTATGCCATATTATAAAAAAAATAAAAATATTGTCCAAAAAATTACGAATAAAATGTTAGGGGCGGACAACCCTCATCACTTAGGGGTATAAAAAATAGATAGTAGCCGATTCTCAGATCTACTAAATATGGATATAAAGGAGAATGATGACGCTCCATACAAGTTTAGCCTAAAACGCAACACATGATGATAGCTGCCTATCTTACTGTAATACATTATTAATTTCTTCTGATATGTAAATTGTATCACAGACACTTTTTATAATACTAAAATTCACGAAACTCCTTCAAAGATTATTACTTGCATTTACAATTGTTACATTCTATTTTAAGCCACCCACATCGCAATATATCATCAACATAAATATAATTCATTTTGTATCACTCATCATGAAGATATTTGATTTTGACCACCTAAAAGTTAAATAAAAGTTAAAAAACGATATAACTTTTGTTTACATTAAATATTTATCACTCGTTCACAGTGTAAATACTATTTACACTGTGAACGAGTGATAAATATTTTAATTTCATCTATTTACTAAATAGATGACACTTGTTTTGTTTTTTATTTCTTTCGGATGATACTAAGAGTACTTGTTTATACAGCCTTCTATGTTGTAGGTTTCGACTATAATAATAAATATTTTAATATTTGTTGCATTTTAAACAATAGTTTGTTTTAATTTTTTCGTTTTACCTATCCGACATGTTTATAATTTATTTTGGTTGGTCAGAAAGAAAGTGTTAATTTTAAAGCAGAAAACAAATATCTTTGCTTGATTTAGGAATAAGAAAAAGCATACAAGTTTGATTAGTTTTATGACTTTCCAACTAAAATCCTTTTAAAATTAAATTAATTTAATAATTTCGGGTGACGCCATATTCTCGTAGCCCTTTTAGGCCGATCTCATCACTCTCCTTTAATAAAAATCGCTCAAGCCATTTCGGAGCAGTATGGTAACTAACATGTGACACGAGAATTTTATATATAAGAATATAAAAAGATTATTTCGTGTCGTAAATTTAGTTCGGACGTTATATAAAGAATATCCGAATTAAATGAAGGAGATAAAACGGGTTTTTTTATAAATCCAAGTGCCAACCTGCTGCTAGTTTCGAAGACCTGTCCTGCTTAATTCCGAATACAAATCATTTTCATTACAACCTAACCGGATTTGATAAATTGCGTTATCGAGCAAAAAACTGAAATAATTATAATAGTAATTCACTTCGTGTTAATCTGGGCTTCTTGCAAATCAACTGCCTTGCGTATTTAATGATATTAATTATATCATACTCATTAACATCCCTTTATGCACCGATGCTTGTCACTGTCGTGTTCCGGTTTGGAGAGTAAGGTAAGGGGTAACATTATATTGTGGTATTACCATTCCACCAAACGGATAACAACGTGCTATTAACATCTTTAAATTTTATAGGCTCAGTGAAGATCCAAATCTTTTGGATCTTCACTTGGACACCGGACTTTTGGGGCGAGGAGAATGCTGAGTCAGAGTTTAAATAATGTTTGTGAGACTAAAACACGCGCTGCGAGGCATTCTTCTGCAGACTGGACCTCCGATTATTTTTTTTATAGATAACTAATAAGCAAATGGAAAGAGAAACCATCGCCTATAGACATCAAAGATGTTAATGATGCGTTGCTATCCGTGCGGCGGGTTGGCAATGCCACAACATGCATAAGTCTACCGGGTACCTTACCGTCCAAACCAGAACACAACAATGATAAGCATTGACGCTATTGCGGCAGGAATAGGAAAGGCGGTGGTACCAAATACCCGGGCGACACGTTGCGGAACTCTACCACCTAGTAGTCACGTATAGCTAATCGGTCGTCTTTTACGACCTACTTGACAGAACGACAGTTGGTCTATTCTCCAAAGGAGCCTAGACCAATACGGAGTAAAGTTTCTCTACATTCAGTACGGCGTTCGGACTAAATGCGGAGGGCAGACTCGTGGTATTGCGCCTCGCGTTAAGCTCTTAGCGATAGAGAAGTCTTCGTTGTCGAAACCAGCGGTGTAGTGTGGTGACTCTTTCAATCAGGAGTGCCGTTTGCTCGCTTGCTTCTCTATGATAAATTACGTACATGACATTACATTAGTAACCTACATTACATTAGTGTTCAAATAGAAAGGATTCCAACCGACTTAAAAAAGGAAAAGGTTTTTTTTAGTCGTAATCTATTTTTATGTATGTACACATCAGGTGCTCGCTTGGCCCCTCTTCCATAAAAAAATGTTCACCGATTTTTTGAACATGCCTGAAACGATTTGAAAAAAATACTTTTTTTGTTTCAAAGGGTACACTTTCCAAGTTCCATTTTAATTTGGTTTTGGTTGAATATACTATTATCCATAGATACATGAAATGGGAAGTAAATTATTCCAGTTTCACTGTGTTTAAGTTATTAAAAACTTGAATTCCTAACATTGATATATTAAAAAGGAAGATACGTTACGCTCTAACATCGCAATCGCTAAACCTAGGCTCGGTCCGCCGAGCTCAAAGTAATGCAACGAACGTAGCAGACTACGTTTCTCTCACTTCCTTTTGTATTATACTATCTCACTCTCACAAACATGGCGAATCAAACAATAATTTATTCTTATTTTCAAACAAATTGTTTTAGCCGTCCTACGAATGGTAAGTAATCCCGTGTGCTTATTATTTTTCCTAGAGTGATTATAACATTAGTTGAATACACAAGAAGGCATTTTGATGCGTGTTTAACGGTAAAAACAGCCGGAAAGTATAAGCGTATGATATGATATCCCGCACGTGATTGATTGTCACTGTGTCTACGGACCTAGTTTTGTAGTTTCCAGTTTTGTAGGAACGGGCGTGGTGACTAGGTAACTAATTTTCCTATTCCTAAGGTTCTTATATATTTAAGTAAATAAGAAAATCGTTCTTCTGATGAAAAAAAAATCATGCGTTGTCATCCATGCGGCGAGTATGTAAAAATCACAAATTTAAGTTTACCAGCTTACTTACCCTCCAGACTGTAATACGATACTGATTGAGCTCTTACGTCTGAGGAAAAAAGGAGGCAGTTGTACTAGATATTGCAGAACCGTAGAACGAGACAGAACCGTACAAACAATCAGATGATTTAAAAAAGTATCATCACACCGCCTTTTTTCCAAAGTAGAGAGAGTGACTCCGAACGTCTACTTTACGGTTCACTTTTATTCACCGGTTTGTCGTTAGGCGAGATGAGTGGCTATGAACTTTTAAACTAACGCGTTCTTCTATCATTTTTAAAAATATACAAACAAGTCAAAAACGCGTACATATATCGAAGTTACTCGTAAAACTTGACGTTTCGGTCAAGTTAAATTGACCGTGGTCACGAGCAACAGTTTTTAGAGATGAGTGGCTATTCCCTTCGCCGCATATTTCCAACTTACCGCCTGGCCACGCGAACCGGCAGTGTCGGCGGCGGTGCGGCGGGCGAGGCGAAAATTCGCGCGCACGGATTTTTAGGCCACGGGAATTTGCGTCTATCACCGCGACCAGTATAGTCCGAGAGCAAGATGACTTTTTCAACTTTATCTCGATATTGCTTGGAGGGGAGTCGTTTTGTACTTCAACACTTACTATTTGGAAGATAATGTGTAGAACATGATTTAAATAAGAATCGGAGTGTAGAACAGATGTTAAATTTCACAAGATGTATGAGAAATACGTACTATATCAAGACAAATTTTTGGATGTGTGTCTTCTGTCTGTCTGTCTTTAATTTATAGTTTTGCCGCTTGATAGTCGATAGGGTTTCATTACCTCGATAAGTACAATACTATCAACATACAGCAATCTCAAAATACAATCAATATATGTCAAAAGTATTGATACTATCGATAGTATTACTATTTAATATTGCATTAATCACAATTACTATCGATAGTATCGATACTATCAAAACTATCGATAGTCAATGAAATATTGTCAAACAATACTATTGATAGAATCGATACTTTGTTTATCTCCAATGTATGATACTATCGTCGCAATCGATAGTTTATTTACTTGCAGCGTTCAATACTATCGATACTATCGACGTTATAGTGTTTCTATATTAAAACGATCGATATTTTGGCGACACTACTTATATTCTTATGAATATTCAACATTGTGGGAAGAAAGAAAAATTGTATCTCTGGATTTTGTTTACACTTATGATGTGGTGACCAGACTTACAAATTACTGGCCTAGTAAGTATTTGAAAATTAATGTTAAAATGTTCATAGTGTATTTTCTCGGCAACTACAACTAAACCATTCTGGTTCCTAGACTACTCGCTAAGGCCTTCGCCATACTCTGTGCTGATTCATACATTTGTCTCACTCGCTCGCCGCGTCCCGCACCGCGCGCCCGATTCGCTCGTCAAAAATCGTCCGTCGCCCCGCCGGTCGCCGCGCAGCATAGCATGTTTAGTACTTCCCCATACATTTGTTTCAGACGCGAGTCGCTTCGCCGCGCGAAAAATTGCAAGCGCGAATTTCCCTTGGTCAGGCCGTTAATTGTCGTTTATTTTAGCAATACTCAGCACAGATAGCTCTATGAGCTCATCCGATACATAAAGCTAATAACTCACCCGACTTCGAGCTGATATTAAGATTTGAGATGTAAACCTTGGAAAAACCCTCACGAAGAACGATCATGGTGACAGGTTTAGCCAATCATTCGCCTTTTACTATTTGTCTAGCAGAAAGCAAACGATGGGATTTACCGCGAACGAAGCCGCAAGTAAAATCTAGTTTATTACACATATTCTCAAACCAATTAGAAGAACCTCGAAGAAAGAGGTAATTTTCAATTATTATTAACTAGATTTAGTTTCCTCATAGTTTATGTCTTGACGTCATAGTTTTGTTTAAAAACGTTTATTGTTACCTAATGAAGCTG
Source organism: Apodemia mormo (assembly GCA_036924255.1). Classification (NCBI taxonomy): domain Eukaryota; kingdom Metazoa; phylum Arthropoda; class Insecta; order Lepidoptera; family Riodinidae; genus Apodemia; species Apodemia mormo. The sequence continues at coordinate 28,211,420 of JAUPFN010000006.1, read as the reverse complement.
TGGCCTGCGACTTTGTCCGCGTGATCCAGAAACATTACTTCCTTTTGATTAAACTAGTTAAATAAATTTTATTCAAATATCACAAAATAATTATTTGTACATAATTAAAAATGGACAAACTTTTTTGAAAAACTAAAATGTTGAATAGCGTCATTACTTATTTCATAGCGTCTTTTTTCCTGACAGTGTGCGCCGCGCGCATCATATAAATAATTTACTCTCATAATTTTTCTTTAATGCGCCACAAGGAGTATTAGTTCAAAAGAAACAATATTCAATGAAATCATTTTGTTAAAAACTTTACCTTACCAGGTAAGTTGCGAGGAAAGCAGACTGATCGGAACCTATCTGGACTTTCCGTTTCACTGGTCTGTCGGTTGATTAATGTGGTGATCTCCATCGCTGCATCCTATCAAACTAATAACGATTATCGCTTATTTCTAGAGATAACTGGGACCGACGCCATTCACGCTCACTCGATGCATGGGGGTGGTAGCCCACCATCCTCTAGACTTTGAGTAGTTATTAACAATTGGATTTCCTAGAAAAGCTTGGAAAAACCCTCATTGACACTTTTGTTTTCCCCGGGGACCGAATTCAGGAACTCATGATCCGGGCCGAATAAGCTAACACTTATACGACGATATTTGATTAAAATAAGTCGTTAAAACAATTGAGGAGTCTACTATTAGTTAAATATGTAACACGCGCTGCAAAATGATATATTTATTTTATACAATCGTTTCAATTGGCGTCGGTCACTGGTCTTATCATTGTTCCGTTTCTGATGTCACTGGTTAGTATAATTAGTTTCACTATCAACAAAATATTGGTTTTAATATGTTTTTCAACCAATTTCTTAAAATGGAGGAGGTTCTCGAATAATATGTTCACTATAAATGAATAATTATAGAGTTTTGCAGCGTGTAGTCCGTGTTTGTAATTTTTTTTATAGAAGAGGGGGCTAACGAGCAAGAGGAAGAGGCAGAGACGAGAGAGAGCACCTGATGCTAAGTTATCACCGCCGCCTATGGACATCCGCAATACCAGACGTCTTACAGTTCCGTTGCCGGCCTATTAAGAATGAGTAAGCTCTTTCCTTAGTGGTCCCCAAGTCGTATCCGTTCGAAAACACCCCTGCCAGTAACTGATTGCACAACACGTAGTAGTACGAGGCAAAAAGTGTCGAGAGAATCGCACAGTTGTGAATTCTAAACATCGAGATGGTGAGGGTGAAACTACAAATTCTGACGCGATGTCCGATGATGGAATTCGGCGACAAGAATTAATCAAAACAACTCGTCGGAACACTCCCTATGATAAATACGATAGAAGACGCAGAGTGCACCTACGTCTTTACGCAATGACAAACTGTTAAGCCGTTTCGAAATACGCTGAATGCGATCAAGAGGACGAAGCTGATATTGGGGAGCTCCGGCCCTGAGATGAGAACAATACTCCATGTGAGACCGAACTTACGTCTTATAAAGTTGAAGGCGATGGGCCTGACGAAGTACTGTCTCGCTCTGCTGAGCCTTTTGGAGGCTAATTCAGCCTATATTCCAAATGACCGCGAAACTGAATGTCAGGAGAGTATCGAGGTGATACGAAAAAGGGTATATTTTTAGCAGTGAACACGCAAAGCTGTTTCTTCTTGGGGTTAAAAGTGACAAGGTTTTGACGACCCCATTGCGAGACATCTGTAAGTCAATTCTTGACTTCAGACATAAGCTTGTTTCGGCACTCTTCGACGTGTTCCCAAGAAATATCGCTACGGCCGGGGTATGTACCATCACCAGTACTGTCATCTGCATAGCAGAAGTAAGTGTCGGTAATAGAACGCAGTCTTAGGGGACACTAGCATTGACAGATTTAAGGTCGAAGCACGCACCGTCCACTACGACCTTGATGCTCCGATCTGCCAAAAACCTGGTTATCCACTTGCATCATTTCTCGGGGAGCCTATAGGAAGGCATGCTTAAATGCTTGTGTGATAATCTCGCCTTTTGTATTGTTTGTTATTTTTCTGGTTAATATTTTTATTTGTAAGATAATCAACATAACTAAAACTATTGAAATTATTAAAAATGACCTTGTGATTTATATCTATTACATATATAAGGTAAATAATAAAAATATATAATCGATATGTTTTTTAATAATAAAGATTTCTAAAATCTAGAATTACTTTCATAAAATGAATATTTTAGAATAAAAAAAAAACAGCAAAATTTTGATATACACTGTTATTATTAAAAACAATGACCTGGTAATCAAAAAGTTTTCTGTTTTGCTTTTATTTTAACATTTCGCCCGTATTTTGATATCTGACGTGGATATGACACCATCGCATTGCTGCTCTTCATTGTTAAGTTCCAGATTGGAGGCTAAGGTAGCCAATAAAATGCTTGTGGTGTTACATATATATACGGATGGCAGTATACTATTAACATCTTTTGTTTCAATAGCGATATATTCTTCTGGAGAACTATCTACTTATTTGCTATCTTATAACATAAAAAAAACTTATAAATGTCGCATTACATCATCGTCACATAGACTACAATGCACAATTAACATCTTTGGTTATATTTTTCCATCAGGAGAGTCATTGTTTGTGTTCTACAGAAAAACGTCATCTGTAAGTGCCAGAACGACCAAAATTATTATTTTACAAATATGTTTGTATGGATACACTAAAGTACCTCTAATATGTCGTAATTAAAACTTGATTTTACATAATTTAAATGCAGTAAAACTGCCCAAAGCGACTTGTAATCTCATGTAACTCTGAAACACTGGAGTATATCTTATTTAATTTGATAAGGTACTAAATGGGAAGTATATTTTAAAATAGTTTTCTAAATCAGTTAATATATGACCGAGTGCTGAGATGACAAACAAAGAACATGCAGTCGTATTGACAACCATCCGCCTTTTTCTGAAGTCGGTTATTTTTTTTTTTCAAATACAGTTGACCCTACGGGTTTTCACTGCGAGTTTCGACACCGGACTTATGAGGTGAGCAGAGTGCTGAAGTCCAAGTTTAAATTATTGGGCTACTAACGCCGGCGCTAGGGGCTGTCTCCTGTGAGACCAGGCCTCGGCTTGGTGCGGCATTCGGACTAGATGTGGTGGGCGGGATCATGGTATTGCATAGAGAAGTCTTCGTCGTCGAAACTAGCGACAACGCTGTAGTGTTGTGTATTTGTGTCGATTTTAATGGTATCGGGATTATCGGGACAATACGTGGCAGGACCTCCTAAAACTGGGTAAAGTTGACCGCGTCAGGCTCGTAGACTGCCGCGGCTTTTAGTAATGGATAATCGTAATGTGTTATTTTTTTCGAAATAACTTATCGATAATTCCTAAGTCAGTTAAAAATAACAAGCTACATTAACGATTACAGTACATGCAAAACAGAAAGTATATTACTGAGTAACTTTCATTCACAGAGAGCATTACGTTGAAGATCCGAGCGTACGTTGAATATTACAACATTTACATCGAATTTTAGTCGCCATGCTCTGATATATTTACATTTAGAGTTAGGGTAGTGCATTGTGCGATTAATTTTTAGCTAACCTCTCAGGACTGGTGCGTTTCTCTGGATACAAAGAAGCCTGAATATTTAGTCAAGATATCGATTACCTGTATATAAAATTTTATCCAACTAGGAAGAGTTGAAGGAAAAAAACACAAACACAAATATACAACACACACATAAACTGGCGTTTATAACATAAATGGGATAGAGATTTATTTTAAGGTCATTACATAAGGCATAACCAACATTGATTAAGTTTTAGCAATACCGATAAAATTTATGTTCGAATAATCCTATATATAGTGTCGTAATATTTTATGTAACACGAATACAATAATCACTATTTTTACGTTTATCATAAACTATATTTTTATAAACGCTTTTAAAAGAAATTATTCCGATAAAAGATGTTTTTTGAACTAAATTCAACATTAAAATAAACGTCAAGACATACACGTTTATTAGGTGATAGAGTTCAGCATTATCTCGAACGGGTATGGTATCACCACCTTACCTATTCCTGCCGCAATCGCGTCAGTACTTGTCACTGTCTTATACCGGTTTGGAGGATAAAGTAGCTGGTAAACTTAAGTATGTGGCATCGCTATTCCGCCACGTGGTTAGCAAAGTTCAATTAACATCTTTGCTGTCTATGGGTTTTGTTTTCTCTTCCCATCAGGAGTGCCATGTACTTGTTTGTTATTCTATGATATAAAAAAACGTTTGTTTTGACGGGAATTTCTAGCTGGGTAAGCATCGAGAGTACCTCACTTATTATAGTAGAAAATGATTACAATATAATTCTCTGTGTTGATCCGTTTGTCCTTTCTTTTTGTTTTTTAATCCTTTGAAGAATAGACCAACTGCCGTTCTGCCAGGCAGCTCGTAAAAGGCGACCAATCGATTATGCAAGTCACTACCATCGTGCCTACTAGGTGGTAGAGTTCTGCCTTGTCTCGCCCGGGTTTTGGTAACACCACCTTACCTATTCCTGCCGGAATAGCGTCAGTGCTTGTTACTGTCGTGTTCCGTTTGTAGATTAAGGTAGCCGGTAAACATATGCATGTGCCATTAGACACCGCCACAAGATAGTAAGGTACTTATAGTGGTATCTATAGGCGATGGTTTCTCTTTCCATCAGGACAGCCATCTGCTTATTTGCTATCTAATGATATAAAAAAATTGATTTTGCTTCTTTTTTTGATTGCATAAAATATCAATTAAGCAGAAGACTACTAAATATGGTAAAATTTAATCGTCGCGTAAAGACATCACCGAAATTTCCATTGCTACCTGTATGTTAATGATAATCTTTAGTCAGTTCAGGCTTTATTAGAAAATAGAATATCTACTTACCTGCCAGATATTTTGTAAAAGGCATACGAGGTAAAATATGACACAATTCACGTTTCATTACATTATATACCTAACACATATTTGGTATCTATGTGGAATGGCCGGATGGTAACACCGCATGCATAAGTTTCCCGGCTAGATTACGTCATAACCAGAACACAACAGTGACTAGCATTGACGCTTTTTCAGAGGGAATAGGTAAAGCGGTGGTACCAAATGTCTACCACCTAGTAGTCACAATGATAGTGACATACTTAGCCAATTGCTCGCCTTTTATAAACTACTTGGTAAAAAGGCAGATGGTATTGTCTTTTAAATGGCTCTTTAACTATACATAGAGTAGGCGATCCATACAAAAAAACCGATCCCAAAAATCCCGTCCATGCTTCGTCATGATCATGTGTCCAAGAAAGAAATTGAAATTTAGTACTAGTTTCTGTATCTAACCTATGTAAATACGTGTACCAAATGTATCTAGAAAATAACTAAATACTAGTTTCTCCATCTAACCTATGTAAATACGCCTACACAATATATTATGCTGTTTCTCTTTCTATTAACAGAACATTTTCATTCACTTACGCGATTATGGCATACCTAATCTATCTATACAATATATTATCTCTAACCCAGGCAATACCTATAAAGTAAAGTTTATTATTTTCATAATTATATTCATAATCGCCTCTATGGGCTAGTGGTCTGGTGTCGGTATTGACTACATGAGGTCCCGGGTGCGATTCCTGGGTCGGGCAATTCAAAAATGTGTTTTTTTCCAGTTTTCTGATAAAAACAACGTTGCTCAGGATTGGATAAGTGCCTGGTTGGCGATAGGCTTGCCTGTCACCTATCACATTATGGGACAATCGTCGGTGCATTTGTGCCTCTGCCCACCTCTCGGGTATACGGGCGTGAAGATGCTTCATTATTATAAATACGGAAGTCTATCTGTCGTTTACAAGATATCTAGCAGTCAGGCTATTCTTAAAATCTATTGCTCAAATGCGGCGTGTATCGACAAGGGAAAATTGTTCTCGATTTATATAAAACTTTTCTAAAGTATTTGTTTGCTAAATATTTGCTTGTTTTTAATATTTATAACATATATTTAATATTTTCAGATTAGGTATGACTAATCAATCGCTGTCAGTTTCAATGCTACTATATCTTCCTAAGTGTTATCTTTTCAAATATTTGCTAGGCTACGGAAGTTTTTAGTTTCTTTTTGTATCATAGATTAACAAACAAGAAGGTGGCTATTATCATTAAAAACAATCATCGGCTATAGACGCTACAGTTGTTAATGCTTTGTTGCTATTCATGTGGCTGGATGGTAATGCCCATGAATAAGTTTACCAATAAGATTACAAGCATTGTCGCTATTGCGACCGGAAAAGGTAAGGCGATGGTATCATATACCCGAGCCAGAAGTTGCGGAAATCTACCAGCTAGTAATCACGACGGTAGAGACATGTGTTGCCAATTTACCAATTGCCTGGCAGAATGGCAGATGGCCTATTCTTCAAAAGGGACCCGGACCAACACATATGAAAGAAGTATCATTCTAGGTCATATCATAACTTTGGTCATCTGTTTGCTGTGTTTGTAAGGATTTGGTGTGAAAATATGTACATAATTTCTATAATCTATGTACCTATATTAATATTATAAATGCGATAGTTTGGATGTTTGGATGGATGGATGGATGGATGGATGGATGGATTATGTGACCCGCGGGAGTCACCAAATAAAGCAACTAATCTGTAAAATCATTTTCCTGTAAAAATTATATTAAACAGAGATTAATTGCTTACCAGCCGTTAGTATTTTCGGCAAATCGTGGGTGCACTTGTAGTATATCAGCCTATCTCGTCGGGGGTACGGGCGTAAAGATACTTTTTATACTTTTTTGTATTAGATGATGAATTCTGAAATAGGGAAATGACAATTGTCGGTAATGTTATCACTGCTAACGTGTTAGAAGATATCGTTACACGTGCACGCGTGACATAATAAATTATAGCCAATGTAAGGCAAGAGATGCGGTAACTTCTTTAAATTATACACATACTAGCTGACTCCCGCAGATTTGCCTGCGAGCAAAGCTAAACAAAAGCAAACTAACATGTTTAACCACACCAATGGTCGAGTGGTTAACGAACATAATCACGAATCGCTGGGGCTCCGCTTCGATTCCCGACAGGAACAAGCATTTATGTGATGAGCATAGATGGTTGTATTTCTGGGTTTGGGTGTTTATGACATACATTTCGGTATTTATATATGTATTTCTATGTATTAGTATTAATGTTATTTTGGTATACATACACGGTACATATACCAAAATAACATTTTTTATAATTTTTGTATGTCTATATCTTTCGGCTAATTTCTGAAATAGCTGGCGGCAAAAACTTGGCATGATGTGTACCGGTACAATATTAAAACTAAGTGTTTTATACGAATAGTAGAGCGTGTTCTAATGCTATGGAGTGGAGACCTTTGAAAGACGTGTTTCAAACTTTCCTTGAGTCCTAGCCAAGAATCTTTTCACTGCCGTGAAATGGAATAGATATGTCAAATTTATGAGATTGTAACTTGTAAAATAATAATATTATTTCACAGTCGCGCGCTATAGCATGCTGCATGATTAATTTTGAAGAGACTTTCACTGTCAGATAACTGATGTAATGAGAAGTAACTTAAGCTCCTTTTATTTTAGAAATTTTTCCACGCGGACGTTTTCACGGGCACAACTAGTAAATAAAAAAAGCGAGGAAAGGCTAATACATGTCACCATCGTGACTACTAACTAACGAGTTATCCAACATCTCGGCCGGGTTTAAATACCACTGCCTTACCCAATAGCAAACAAGCAGATGGCCCTCTTGATGGAAAGAGAAACATCCATCGCTTTTAAACACCAAAGATGTTAATGGTGCGTTACTACCCGTATGGCGGGATGGCAGTGCCACATGCATAAGTCTACCGGCTTCCTCATCCTTCAACCCTACAACTCCAACACGACAATGACTAGCATTGAGGTAGGTATTTTTTTTATATCATAAGATAGCAAACAAGCAGGATTCTGATGGAAAGAGTCAATCATCGCCTATAGTCACCAAAGGTGTTAATGGTGCGTAGCTATCTTGTGGCGAGGTCTAATGCCATATGCATAAGTTTATCGGCTACCTTACCTTCCAAACCGGAACACGACAGTGACAAACACTGACGCTATTTCGACAGGAATAGGTAAGGCGGTGGTACCTGACCCGGGCGAGACAATGCAGAACTCTACCACCTAGTAGCCACGATGGTAGTGACACGTATAGCCAATCGGTCGCCTTTTAAGACGTGCCTGGTAGAACGGCAGTATTCTTCAAAGGAGCCCAAACCAGCACGGGATAAAATAGCGTTAGTGCTTATGGCTGTCGTATTCTTTTTTTTTGAGGGTAAGGTTGCCCTGGTGACTAGTTTTGATGGTAAGGTTACCCTGGGAATTGAAGGGTAACCTTATGCATGTGGCATTACCTTTCTACCATCTCACATTAATATCAAATAATTTTTATTGGTGTCTTGCACCTTCTGTTGTTTCTTTTATTTAATAGAATATTAAACAAGCAGATGGCTACCCTGATGGATAGATAATCTCGTCGCCTATAAACACAAAAGGTGTAACCTGCTGAGTTGCCACCCGTGTGGTAGATGCCTATGCCACATGCACCTTCTAAGTCCAATATTAACAAGCCGCTAAATTAACATGTGCATTTAGTATTCTATCGGTTTCAAACGTACCATTGATATCTCTAATGTCTACAGCACAGACCACATGAATACTAATAGATACGTCATTGGGAAGGAAACGTGTCGCCGTATTTCTGTGTAATTGCAAGCTACATTGACAAACTAAAAAATTGTCTTGAAATGCGTATCCATTTAATCCTTGGCTTACAGAAAATAATCTTCTATTTCAATCAGGAATTGAAACGTATATAAGAAAACACCATACTCGAGAGCAGCAACCGAGTGGTTCGGAAGTAATAACACACCTGCCACCACCCGCCAGACTCCGAGCCGCTGCTAAGATTTTGGATTTTGAGAGAAACCTTGAAAAAACCTTAAATAACAATTTAACCCCAGGGATCGAACGCGAGACCTCATGATTTGAACCGAAAAGGTTATCCTTAGACCACGAGGCAGTCAAATATTGGTCTCGCATTAGTCCCGGGCTCCTTTGAAGAAAAGGCCAACTGCCGTTCTGTCAGGCAGGTCGTAAAAGAGCGACCGATTGGCTATGTGAGTCACTACAATCGTGGCTGGTTGAGTACTGAATAAGAATAAGAATTGTTTTATTTACCACACATACTATACCTATTACCTACATAAACAATAAAAACAAGTACAAACATACAAATAAGACAAAAAAGCCAAAAAATATAGTAAACAAAAAAAAACAAATATATACCACTTTTTAAAAGACATCGATACTGCATTGTTTCGTCTGGGTTTGGTACCACCGCCTTACCTATTCCTGCTGCAATAGTGCTAGTTGATGTCGTGTTCCGGTTTAAAGGGTAAACTTATGCATGTGACATTAGATCCCTCCACAAGATAGCAACGCACCATTAACATTTTTGGTGTCTATAGGCGATGGTTGACTCTTTCCATCAGGAGACCCATATGCTTGTTTGCTATCTTCTACACAAATAAATAAAATTGAAGTGTCTGTTTGTAATATTATAATAACCGGTGTTAACTAAATGCATATGGATGTATACACGGTACACATACCACAATAACACTTTTTACGACATTTGTCAAACTGTCTGTCCGCCTGTCTGTCTGTCTGTTTGATCCGGCTAATCTATGGAACGGCTAAGCCGATTTTGACGGGACTTTCACTGGTAGATAGCTGATGTAATAAAGAGTAACTTAGGCTATTTTAAAAAAAATCCACGCGGACGAAATTGCGGGCACAGCTAGTATAATATAAAAAAGATATATAGGTATGTATGTATAAATATAAGCAAATAATAAATATTTTACGGAAGGACAGTACTTACTTAGCCTGTTGCTTGCAAAAACTCTTAAACAAAAATCTTGTAGGTACTTCAAAATATGAACATGTAATTTTAGTTGTTTTTGTCTTTTGTTTTATAATTACACAAATGAGGAACTGTAATCAGACTCGTCTTGTGTGCGAGTTGCAAACTTCCGTGACGTCACTAAGTACTCATAACTACTTCCGGGAAGATTGGTCGCGTAAGCCGATAAGTTTTATCAGTACTGACGGTGAACTGGATGATCGATACGTCAAATTGTTTTTAGAAGCATTGTTATGCTAACAATTTTTATGTTGAAATTATATTGAACAATGTTATGTATATTATTATCTTCATATATTTTTATATTATCTTCATGTCCAGTTTCTTACAGGGTAGACAGAGAAAACCGAATACCATCACGATCCCAGCAGACTTCCTTGCTTTTAAATTTATAATTTTAAAATAACACACACATTTTGGGAAACTTGAGTAACCCAAAAAAATATCAAATAAAAAGTTAAAATGTTGTGGGTGTGTGTCAGCTCTAGGGATGCATCCGATACCGATACATCGCGGCGATATCGTGGGTTTTCCGATATATCGGAATCGGCAATATTAATTTGCTGATACACCAATATACTCGTATTTTGAGCCAGGGAGTATTTGAGAAGAGAGAGAGAGAGAGCGCAATGATGTTCCATTTCCAAACTTAAAAAAATGGCATCAGCGAATTTGTCGCATCTGGAAGATAAAATCGCGAATTATTTAATTATATTAGAATTTTTAATCTGTTTATATTTGCAAAAAATTTGCATATGGTATTATAATGTTATTTGTTTGAAATTATTTGGCGTGTTCAGAATAGTTATGACTGTTATGCGGCGCTACTGCCAAACGCACAAACCGAGGCATAACCAATCTGATAAATCGGTTATTGATTATAACATTTTAAAGTTATCATCTACGTGGCGATAAAAGTAATTACAATTTAATAATTATTCTTGAAGATATAGAAATCGATTGATATTTTGTTTATCTATTTAAACATTATGGATAGAGTATATTTACTTAATATTTCATTGGTTAAGGACCACCCAAACATTTTGTGAGTTGAACGCCGAACTGAATGAAGCATTGTAAGTAATAGCGACTATCGCGGCCTCGTTTCTCAGGCTGTCGCCGCGTTAGGCACTATAGGTTAGCAGATTGGGACGGATTGCGGTCCTTCTTTGTATCTTATCCATGGAAGTAAATATGCTTCTCACTGGACGATCCAGATGTCGTTGCTGAATGCATCTCCGAAGTGTTGCTGCAGGGCATGGAACTGTTCATTCCGTTTACTGCGGTACCCATCGGTGGCAAGTCACGACCATGGTTTGGTCGCCACTGCAAAACAACTTCACGTCGAAAGCAGGAGTGCTACCGAGCATTGGCTGCTGCGGCGGCATCTCATGATGTAAACACCAGTGCAGTTAGAAAGGAGTATAATTTTGCCTCTAGGTCTTTCAAAAGAACGATGGCAAAAGCCAAAATCGGAGCATATTGGCAGAATTGGTGAGAGATTACTTCGCCTTCCTTCGGAAACTCGTGCGTTCTGCTCTCTCATCAAGGGTGCCCAAGGGAATTACTGTCTGTCCTCCTTTCCACCTCTGCTGAGCTGATAGCTCTCTGGCTCATGCTGCCAAGGAGAAAGCCGATTTTTTGGGCTTACTCTTTGCTGCCAACTCGACTCTGGACAACCGAGGGAACACGAAGTCTACCATCACGCAGTGTGACAGTTCCATACACGAGGTTCAATTCCTTCAAACAACAGTGCGTAAAGTACTCATTTCCCTAGATGTCCATAAGTCTAGTGAGCCTGATGGCATCTCACCAATCGTGCTCAAGATCTGTGCTCCCGAGTTGACTCCGGTTTTAACGCGTCTTTACCGGCTCTCATACACAACTTGCGTTGTCCCTAAGTCTTGGAAGACAACTTTAGTACACCTAATCCCTAAGACAGGTGATCGCTCAGATCCATCCAACTATCCGCCTATAGCAATAACCCCTTTTTTGACGGGGAGTTAAATAGCACATGCATAAGTTTACTAACTACCCATACCTTACCGTCTAAAATGGAACACGACAGTGACAAGCATTGACGCTATTGCGACAAAAATAGGGAAAGCGGTGGAGAGACTCGGGCGAGACGTTGCAGAACTCTATTACCTAGTACTCTCTATGGTAGTGACTCGTATAGCCAATCTTTCGCATTTTACGAACTGCCTGGCAGAATGGGAGTAATCTATTCTTCAAAAGGGGTCCCGACCAGTACGGGGAATGAAAGAACTGAGTGTAAAACTGAGCTGAATGAAAAACTGAAAGTAATGAAGGAAACTAAATAAAAACAAATCGATAATGTACTAGCACACTAACATCTTGCAGAGAGTGAGTTGACTGAGGACATGCATCGCATGACATACGCGTGAAAAGAGCGAATCCGTGACTGTATTAATGCTGTTAACTTACACTCATCACAGATAAATCAGTAGCCCGGGCGATCGCCCAGGGCGTTCAGGCACATGGACACTGAACGTCTAAAAGTACTAATAGATGAATAATAAAAACCGCCCAATAAATGACTCGTCCAGTTTGCCAGGATAGATAAGCCTATAAGCCTGGACCTACTTTGGGGTTAAATCAGATTTAAAATAATATATTATTGTTCTAAATTTCCATAACTCAGGTAAATTCTCGCCATTAAAGAATCCATTTGTTCATTTCCATGATCTAGAAATTGAGAATTAGGCAGGTTTTTTAAGTTTTGTCGACATCTTAATCAATTTCTATTAGATTTTCTCATCATCTGATTAGTCTATTCTTATTCTATTTGTTATAATTATTAATTCCGCGTGGTTTTCAATAAGAACACATGAAATACTTTGAAACTCATTGTCATATAATTCAGCACATACCTATTACAATAATGGCCAGCTTCCGTCACTGACAGGATGTCGCAAATCTTCCGAACTCCGAACGTTAGCAGTAACATTCATTAGCATAATGGCTTCTTAGCTTAACATTCTTTATGTAGTCAAAGATTAAATAAAGTAACTTATCGTACGAATATGATAAAATATGATTGACTGTAAAATTGCGTTGATAGGCACCGGAAATTGTAATATCTAAATATCGATTAATATGTATTAAAGTTGATACCATGATAGTGTAGATAATTACTATCAACGGATCAGGATTGTAGTTTAAAATAATATACATACCTACTAGCGACTGTAATTCATTTAAACAATAAATCTTTTGTTTGATTTAATATAATTAATTTGTAATAAATCTACACTAATATTTAAAAAAGTTAATTTTTGTTAATTTGTAGGTAAACTTTTAGATTTCATTCCAATTTCACAAATTATTTATTTATCGTTTACTGTTTATCTTAAACAAGATATTAGTTCTTCTTATTGGTCATAATTCTCTTCTTTTGCTCGCTCGCTCACTGTTTATCTCAAGCGGATTGGAGACCTGTATATCATCATAAGTCGTCGAGGAAAGAATCGACCAAATGATCGCTCCTTTTATTTATAGAAAAGAATCAGGTCTATTAAAAGTTCGCGACAGCATATTAAGGTAATATATTTAAAATTGATATGATTAATGGAAAATTAAGCTCTTATTAAAACCACTTAACAGTATCAATAATATAACAATATAAGTTCGGTAACAGAATCGAGTAAGTAAATATACACGTTTGCTGAAAAAAATATTTATTGTATAGGTACCTATCCTAATCTCTCTTAAGTTAAAGTGGGTGATACCAGAGTAAATAAATTAAATAACTAAATAGTTTTACTTCCTATAATATCAGAAACCCTATTGGTCATACAATTGTGAAGTGATGACTTAGCAGCAGTTAATACAACAAATGTTGCGTTTTTTAAATCTCTGAACTCTCTGAACATTACTCGTGTATAATACCAGTGTCCTTACAGTAGCCAACAAGACTCATAAAACATTATTAATCCGAAAACATACTCTCCTCGAAGAACCATTTTCCGGTCCGATGGCATTAGCCAAATAAACGGCTACCCCGTTTATTAGGCAGTTAAGTGGATCGGGCCGGTCTTCAGATCCACTCTAGAATTTTTCAGCTCCATCCTAGAACGTACAAATATTATTTCCCTTTGGGTAGTAATCCCACTCTACTATCACCAATCGTTGATAAGTCCTATGGATTGTAGTATCTTCGACAACCGCTAGCGAAACTTAGCGACAATGACCTATCGAGCAACGAATTACATACCACTTAGCACTTACACTGCATCGTATGGACACAGTAAACATGTGAAGTTAACATCCTTATTTATCTAATGAGGCCGCTCAAATATTGTAAGGCTCATTATAAAGCTTTGTATGGAAATTTTGTACTTATGCATGCATACATTTTTATAGAATAGGTGGCAAACGCACCGGGCAGTGATCAGAATCGCTCATGTACAGGAGCCAAGTTTATAGGAACGATTGAAGCAGTTCTTTAAAGGTTCCCAAATCGTATCTGTTCAGTCACTTACTTTATCCGTCTTATTATTTTATCTTACTTATTACTTTTATCCGTCTTCTTTTTTTATCCGTCTTCATACGATACTTTACGGAGTAGGTAACTTGCTTTGTTTCTAATACATTCATAGGTATTTTCAACTTCGCCAATTTCAAAAAGATTAGATACAGCCCTCAATGTCATCCTCATTAATTTGGTCTGGTCGTAGTTAATTTTGATTTTACTCGGGACTTATATTTGCCTATATTTTTTTAAAGAAATACTTAAGTGATTTAATCTGTAACTTTTCGCGAACCATCACATGTTTATTTGGCACCACAGCTGGAGCAAGAAAAGTGAGTATAAAATGGAACGAACTCACTAAAGTTCAGAAAATAAAATTTTAACTAAATAGACTGAAGTCATAAGATAGTCCGAAGTTCGGGATTAAACAGCTAATTGTAATAATTATGTTCCTAATATACATGTAAAAACGCTTTCTAAAATACCAAAATGTTGATACGAGTATAATGCCATCTGCTGAAACCATTTTCCATATCGCTAGTGGAGTGGTTAGCACATCCACCGTTTCTACTACTTAGACCTAAATAATGTGACACTTCCAAGTAAAATTCATTCTTAAGCAGTTGACAGTACTAGTGACTCCTTATACTGGAGCCGCAACCGAATTTATCAGTTGGTCACTTGTGTATAAGGTTGAGGAATAAATTTCTAAAGTCTTGGTCTTAAAAATCGACAATCTGTAGATTATGCAATATATGGATCAGGAATATAAGATTGCCCGTTTACCGCAAAAACATTCCTCGCTATTTCAGGTAGTATTTCAATACTACCTGAAATAGCCAATAAAGTATTGGAGTCGATATATCGAGTAACTTTTAGTTAAAATGGCTTGAAAGGAAAAATAAAACAGGCCTCTAAAAAACTCAATTTGCTTGGCAGGATCATCGAACTAAACATTTTATGACGGCCTATCGCCTGCAACTTTATAAGGTGCAAATGTATCCTCACATTTTTTAAATGAAGCTCCTCGTATTAGCTACTTCATTTTTATGGGATTCAAATAAAAGCATTTCTATTCTATGTTAGAAATGAACTGTTTCGAACATTTGGAATAATTCTAATCGATGAATTTAAGTATCAAAAACCACGTCAGAATACAAGGCTTTTACAAATAACAGGATTTATGGAATTTCATGCCCGTGTAAAAAACAAAGCATTTTGCCCGTTCTATTCTTTTATGAAACAAATTGTTAGCATTGTTTCCGGATGAATATACAATTTAAGAGACCTTTAAAGAAAAAGTTACTCATTCTTAAAAGGTCGGCAATGCAACTGTTGACCTCTAATGTAGTACATATTCATGAGCAGTTGTGATAACTTTCATCAGATATGCCTCTTAACCGTTCCTCCAACTTAAAAACTACATAATATACTTGGTAAAACTTAAGTGAGTCATTATAATTACCAAAACGAAGTAATTTCGTTACACGAGCAATTGTTGTTCTTGGACGTTAAACATGAGATAAAAGTCCAAAAGTATTTTTTATTCTTATTTATATGTGTATTTATAAGTTATATACCTATATATATATATAGATAATATATAGATATATATAGATATAATATATAAATATAATATATAGATAATTAAGAAGCAAGAAATGACAAAATGACGGCAGACGTATCAAGACTTTGGACCTGGTAAAGAACTAGGTATACCATTTTCCTATTTGTACGTTTTTACATACATACATAGACCCTCGATAACTTCATATAATTCTTTGATATTTATATTATGCTTGTTATTATTTAAATTATACAATTATTACTTGTTAGTAATAAAAAACAATACATAATTACAAGAACATAAAAACGTGTAGGTATTGAGCAAATATTAATAATTCTGTATCCTGTATCACAAGGAAGTGCAAAGGTAACCGTACAACCAGTTTTAATTGTACCGCTGAGTAGTGGGAGTAACTCGGCCCGCTTGTGAATATACATATGGCTTTGTTCAGATGAACCACAAATGGGCTTATTTAACCAAAATCCCACTTACAAATGCCACTATAGTATGTATACAATATAGTGACCGAGTGATAAAAGCGTCCAAAGTTAGAATTCGAATTTTCCTAAGTATTGATTAATGAACTAATCACCGCTCGCTATCCGTGCTTTGGAAAACCCATTAAATTTTTTTTTCCGGGTATTTTTTACAATAGGGTTTTTAAGTTACCATATTCTCACTATAAGATGCCACCCTCGAATAGGTGACACTTGAGCGGAACGCTTCCCCCCCTCCCCCCAGCTACGCCACTGGCACTTAGGATACATAATATACAGCATAAACAAAAACTATTAAATCGGAAAAAAATTCAGTGTCTAAACTATGTATTAAGTTTCTTAGGTAAAAAAATATTTCTGAAATGTATCAATAAGTGAATACTGTTTCCTGTACGTTGCATAATCAAAAAAATGTGATGATGAGATCTAACCCCAAAATAAGCAAATATTTGATTGTGTTAATGGGTGTTAGTCGACGACACTAATACATAAAATTACATATATAGAAATACTGTTACATACATAATAAACACCCAAACCCAGAAATAAAACATCTATGCTCATCTCACAAATGTTTGTCCCTCTCGAGTATTGAACCCAAATCCCATCGATCCTATCTAGGTTCGCTTACCACTAAGAGCTGTTAAGAACTATAGTAAACTCAGGTGTATGTAAAATATGGCACGTCATATCTTCCTTCATATTTGTCGCAGGAACGGGTCTGTAGCTCGTCTGAACAAAGCCAAAGTACTGGTTCGTTATTTTTTTTTCTTATCTCGTGATGCAATCGCGGATGTTCGATGTACCTATAGTATTTTAATGATTGACATAATTGAAATTTTTTACTTACACAGTAATTAATACCTTGTGATTTAATAAGACGCAGCGTTTCTGATGACCCCTTTTGATATTGGCTGAATCATAGTTGAAATTAATATTATTATATATCGAAAAAATAATGATGGAGGTCTGAAAAATCTGAAAGAATATCAGTAAAATAATACTTATATCAAAATGTTTTAAGCAAATACATAAATGCATATTTCATGCGAAATCCCTTGTGAAATAAACAGTGAAAATCGAATACCATATACTATGATCCTTACAGGTTTACCTTACTTCCTACACATTCATGCCTCCCTTCATACAAACATACCGATCATGGAGACTCTTGACACCAATTTCAATGTAATTTGATAACGTCAGCCTTTGTAGTCTAATGGTCAGGTGTCGGAGTTGACCACATGAGATCCTGGGTTCGATTCCCGGTCGGGCAATTCCTAAATGTGTTTTTACAGCTTCACAAAAAACAACGTTGCACGGGATTGGAAAAAGTGCCCGATTAGCGATAGGCTGGCGGAGTATTTGTTGTACCTCTGCCTACCTCTTCAAAGATACGGGCGTCAAGATACTTTTGATATGTCAGTTTTAGTCTATTCCGTTACGTACATTCTTTCACATCAGCATTGTATGTAAGATTGGTTGAACTTTCATCTGCCATTCTTTTTACATGTCTGAACCATCAAAACATACACATTTAATACTGACACTTTTTTGATGCGAACTCACGCACTTCAGTATTGCGAGCCCGGACCGCGCTTTTAACGCATCATATTTTCCGTTTCAACCTCATATCGGTCGCGTAGATTCTACTTTCATACCAGCTTTGACATACCTAACTCTCACTGCGGTACAATAACGTAGCAATTTCCGAATTTGGCTACTTCGAAATAAATTACTATTGACGATTTTGCAAAGGGATAAATTAGTAATCCATCAGTATGGGTACGTAATAAACAATTAAGACATATCTTTGACGAGTAATAATCGTTCAAGTGAAAAATTGCTCAACTAACCTAACTCAAATAGCAAAAGAGACACCCTGACCTAAAATTATGCTTATAATAATTTCCCTAACACTCCACCTTACTCTCTCTATACTCTTGATATCATCGGTACCTTCCATCCCCGCTAAAACCACTTTCAAGATATACAAACTTATCCATTTGTACCTACCAGGTATGAGGTAATCTCATCACAAATCTGACCACAATTCTAACATCCGTTCTATTTATATTTTTCAAAAACTGGTACTTTAGTTTTCTTCCTATTCAAATATAAGGCCATATAATCATCATTCATAACTGACGAGTATTCGGAGCATAGATGGAGTAGAGCCTAAAAGTACAGCGTCATCTAAACAAACCCACTGCGGACCCACGATACTCCTGGCGATACCCCTGGTGGTAGGTATCGTGGGTCTTTTAAAATCAAACGGTACCCCTGTCCGAAATGACCGTAGTGTTGCGATGTGGAATGCGCAGGCAGTTTACCTCTAGATTATACTTACGCGTTTCCACATTTAATAAATTTGGAGACACTGAACCAAATATAGTATAAACAGGCGCGATAACAACACAGAACTCCCTCCCAACTAACATCAAAACAGCTCCTAGTTTACACTCCTTTAAGTCAGCTTTTAAAAATCATTATCTTAATCTACAAATAAATCATTACAGAGTTTTCTAGTTTAGTTTGAATTGTAATATGTAAGTTTGCATGTGTATGTGTGTAGTATATGTATATGAATATATGTCTAGTACATATCTAGTACAGTTTATATATGTAATTTTAATATAGTGTATATGTAATGTATTGTATTTATGGATATACAAATATGTTTATTATGTATATAATAAGTATGTGTATGTGTGTATGTGTATATATATCGTCGTATGTATTTATATTATTTATATATTTATTTAGTTATTATTAAAAAATTTCATAATATAGATTGTATTAGGAAATTATGTCAATTTAATGGCACCACCATCTAAAATATATTAATTATAAGATCTCCTCTACCTAAAGGTTGTCTGGCAGAGATCGCTCTTTAGCGATAAGACCGCCTTTGTGTACCCACTATATACATAATTATTAGCTATAAGTATTTTACATAATCTATCTTGTTAAATTTGGTGCGCAATAAAGAGTATTCATTCATTCAGAACTTTGCTTGACGCGAATTTAATATCGAAGCAGAGCGAGATGTTGCCATCCACGCACATTTTGCAATCTCAATGTATGTATTACACAGCACGTAGCAGAGGCGCATCTATTCCATAACCGAGTAAAAATTTTCAAAAGTTTATTTCACAGAACTCTATTAAACGCTTTCGCCAAATCCACAAAACCGCAGAAGACTATCTGGCTTATAGCCCAGACCACAAAATCGTCTTCATGTATTAAATTTATTACAATTTGAACGAAGTAAAACTTCCCATTTTCTGTATCTCTAGAACTCTGCAACAGATCTTTACCAAATTCGAATTGGGTGCCACGGGAAGTGTCACCTGCCAAACGAAAAAAATCCAAACCGGTCATAAATGACCAATTTTTGAGAAGTCAAACATAAAAAAATACAACTGAATTGTAAATATTCTCTCTCTTTGGAGGTCAATGAAAATGGTGCTGCATTTTAGAAGAAAATATATAACTAACAAAGGAAATGGGTGATATAAAATATTTTAAAAACACAGACCACATGAATCCGTGTTTAAAACGGTAATTTTACGTGTTTTCCCCCTGTTGGTCCCGAGCTCCTTTGAAGAATAGGCCAACTGCCGTTCAGCTAGGTAGGTCATAAAAGGCGACCGATTGGCTATACGAGTCACTAACATCGTGGCTACTAGGTGGTAGAGTTCTGCATTGTCTCGCCCTAGTCTGGTACCACCGCCTTATCTATTACTGCCGCTTAATACTATACTTATTAATAATATGGGATAAAAACTATGAGATGTCTCTTAGTGAAAGCAAATATCTACATACGCCTGTAGTTCTGCATCGGCTCGACCGGGTCTGGTACCACCGCCTTACCTATTCCTGCCGCAATAGCGTCAGTGCTTGTCACTGTCGGGTTCCGGTTTGGAGGCTAAGGTAGCCGGTAAATTATTTAAGCCGGTTATTGCCACATGCATAAGTTTAAGTTTATGGACCTGGGGGAGACAATGTAGAACTCTACCACGTAATAGCCACGGATGGTAGTGACTCGCATAGCCAAACGATCGCCTTATGTTATAAAAAAAAATAAAAATTATCTCTACTTTGAAAGTTTTTCATTTAAAAATTACAAAAAATATATTTTTATTAATATCGTCATTTTTCAGCAATTTATTTTTCAAGGTGTAATCATCATCTCTTAGCTTCTAGTAACCAAACCCTATTAATTGTAATCATAGAAAAAATAATGTAAGGGCCAATAAAATCGATACTTCGGAATACACAAAATATACAGAGAAATTAAACGTTAAGAGGACAGAAGAGGAGCTTTCACAGCAAATCGATATTATGGCCTTCTACAGGACTGGGTGAAAACAAGATGGTTTTGACTAGGATGGGCGATATGAGTGCGGATTTTTTTATACTTCGTTTGTATCATTAAAATTTGTACATAATATTATAAAATATTTAGAAAGATGTAGGTTACAGAAAACAAGTTGTTTTGCTAATTTTGCCGGCATAGGGATGTGACGACCCCATCGCCCACTGGTAGGATAATTTTTGTGACAAAAATTATTTAACACCAATGCAGTTAGTCAACCAAATTAGTGGTAGTTTCATACTGCAATTGCAACTGAATAGGCCGGCACGCCCGAGGAGATACCACTCTCTCACTTAACACCAAAGTAAAGTAGCAGCTCCGCTGCTGCGTTTCGTTCGGTTTGTGAGAGTCCCGGAGGCTCTTCGGCAGACTTGAAGGTCAGGCTCTATTAATCCTCTGGTTACGCGTAGCTTACGACGACCATTCACGCATCTACGCGTGTCTATACGAGCCGGTCAACTTCAGTATTCCCGCTATGGGATCTCCATAGCGGGAATACTGAAGTTGACCGGCTCGTTGAGCATTCGAAAATGGCTGTAGATTCCGTGTTAGAGCAGACCCCCTCCGCAGAGAGCATGATCTTGGGCGATTTTAATGGCCACCACGCCGAATGGCTATGTTTACGCACCCGGTAGTCCGGGGAGGTCTGTTCATGATTTAGCCTTGGCGTATGGCTTGACACAGCTGGTTACTTCGCCTAGGCGTGTTCCAGATGTGGATCACCATCTTCCTTCCTTGTTAAATCTTCTGCTGACCTCACAACCGGACAATTATCAGATGTCTGTAGACGCTCCAATTGGTTCCAATTTTAAGCATTGTTTCAGTTCCAATTTTAAGCCGCAAGTATAATTTTACCGGCTACCTTACTCCAAATCTGGAACATGACGCTGGCAAACACTGACGCAATACGGCAGAAAAAAATAACACAGTGATGCGATAGGTGGGTAGTGCGGCGTGGTAGTGTGGTGGGGAATAAACGGGACAAAACGTAGCAGAACTCTACCACCTGGTAGTCATGATGGTAGGGATACGTTTCGCTTAATGCTCGACTTTTACGAACTACCTAGAAAAAAGGCGATATTGTTTAAAAAGCGATTGGGCCACCACAAAGAAAATGTGTATATTTTACTACAAACAGGTGGTTAAGATGTATTTATTTACAACATTCACCGTCTCCTAATAGAAAGCCGAGACCTTGGCATTAGCATTTTAAGTAGGGATATGGAGTTGACGATGCGGAATGTTAGCGTATTGTTTTTTATGTAAATTGACCACTTGCTCAATCGATAACGCGATAAATGACTACTGTATTTTCGAATAGGTACTTAATATTATATGGGTTGACCCACAGACCACACGAATACGGTTAACTAGTAAAAGACTGCACATACACACCTTTCGTATTCAGTACTCGATTCGTATATCTGATAAAAAATATGTACCTACTTAAATTTAAAGCTAATCCTACTAATATTATATCTAAATACGAAAGTTTGTTTGGGTGGATGTTTTCGCACAAAAACGGCAAAACAGATTTAGACGAAATCTGGCAAACATATAAATGATGACTGTAATAGCATATAGGACACTTTTTATCCCGGAAAAATTGGTTGTTACCGTGGAATTTATCAATAACTACCATTGTAAAGACTAGTGGTAGAGTTCTGCAACGTCTGCTCCGTGTATATGGTAACACCGCTACATTGCTTAACTAAAAACTTTGTTCAGTTACATATTAAATATCAATCAAATTAGTATAGTAATATTCGAATATACCACCGTGAGGGAAAAAGGCGCTTGTTATGACTGGCACATGTAACGGCAAATTGGTGTTAGTAAACACTGAACTTCAATATCTATGCGAGGGTGTCTGTGCTAAATATTTTTATTAGATAATTAGGCCAAAATTTAAGTATTACCTATTTTTTACATATTTCTATTCTATTTTTTATATCAGAATCAAATACTGAACATCTTCCTTCATTATGTATCTTTTGCCAGTCAACCTGTATGTTAGAAGATAAGATTAAGTAGCTCTGTGCATCATAATGATTGTTTCATACACGTAATAAACTCACAATTCGTCAAAGGGCCGGAACATTTGGACTTAGTTTTATTGGGCCCAAAACTTTTACCTTCGTGCTCGTACGTCCCTTTTCAAATTTTATTATATCCTTGTTCACCTTTTCTCGGAAAGTCTCTATGTTGTGAGTGTATTTTATATATCACAATTCACGACTTATCCGGACCAGCAACCAGACCATGCGGTAAATTCAGGATATCTATAGCTCCAGGCTTTTTTCTTATCAAAGTACCGGGTACCGGGGTAAGTTTTAGCCAATCGTTCTCTTTCTAAAAATTGCCGGGAAAATGGCAGATGATCTATTTTTGAAAATAGGCCCGGATGACTTAATAATAATAATAATAATAATAATAATAATAATAATAATAATAATAATACTTTTATTTCAGATAATTAAAATATCCATAGTTGTTAGTAAAGCTTACCTACTACTTGTTAGTTTAGATAAGATTAAATTATTATTAAATTAACTATATGCATTATTTCTGATCACCCTCTGAATAAAATTCTTTCAAAGTAGAGAGGTGTGATATCTACCAGCAACTGTTTTCAGTATGCTGTTGCGACTGCCTCGTATTCTATGCATCAGGGAAGTGGTCTTTTTGCGGATAATGGCATGAAAGCCGTCCGTTCTATCTGCGCAAACATCTCTGATGCACTGCACTTAGGGGAAAATCATAAATCTCAGCGTGTGGCCTCATTTTCGATCTCGATGGTGGTTTAAGAAGTTGTTCACGCGTCAAAATAACTTCTAAAAAGTTTAATGGGATAAAAAACTTTGATTTCTGACTTCTACTATCTACTTTAACGTGATTTCCCGTTAAATATAATCTCACTACATGACTATAAGTAAATAAAGTAGATAGGTAATTCATTCGGAGACAGGGAGCATTCGTGTTATGTTACAGTGACCACAGCGCAACAAAAACAAAACGAGAGAATGTCCTCAATCGTGCGTGCCCAACATCGCCCGCTCAGGGTTACCAGGTGTAAAAAAATATTTTGTTATTTTTTAACATCATAAGATAGGAAACAAGCTGATGACTCACCTGATGTTAAGAGACAACCATCATTGCCTATACACCAAAGATGTTAATGGTGCGTTGCTATCCTTGTAGCAGTATTTTGACGACACACTGATAAATTTACCGGCCACCTTACCCTCAATTTCGGAACACGAAATGACAAGTGCTGACGCTACTGCGGCGGAAATAGGCAAGGCGGTGGTACTAGACTTGGGCGAGTCAATGTAGAACTATACCACCTAGTAGACACGATAGTAGCCACTACCACATAGCCGTGTAGTCAATCGTTTGTCCTATATGAAAGGGCTGGTAGACCTACAAATTGGCTATTCTTCAAAGAGGCCCGGCCGGACCAACACAGAAAAAATGTTATGTATTAAACAACCCAATAGTTGGAGAGTTTTGTGCCATACGGCCGGTTTCCGAAACGCAAATTAATTTCAACAAGCACTTAATCTGTGTTTGACACATTTTGTACAAGCAAAATGATTTGTTAAGCACAGATTGTTTGTTAAAATTAAATTGCGTTTCAGAAACTGGCCGTTAGTCTATTAATTAGCTTATTCAGCTCAGATTAATGAATTCCAGGTTCGACCCCCGAGTCAGTCAAACAAAATTATTGCAATTTTAT
Source organism: Apodemia mormo (assembly GCA_036924255.1). Taxonomy (NCBI): domain Eukaryota; kingdom Metazoa; phylum Arthropoda; class Insecta; order Lepidoptera; family Riodinidae; genus Apodemia; species Apodemia mormo. The sequence continues at coordinate 28,186,733 of JAUPFN010000006.1, read as the reverse complement.
TAGAAAATTCCAAATAGGAAATCAAAATCTGAGGATGATATTATGTTACCTCACATAAAGATGTAATGTTGTTGGTTCCGGTTAGCACAAGTAACAAGTAATGGTTAGTCATAGTAGTTAACCCGTGTTAATCAGAGCCCTATTTAAAGAATATATCAACTGCCTCACTTCTAGGCATCTCGTAAAAGGTAATACGTGTCACTAACATCGTGACTAACTAGGTAGTAGAGATCGTACAATCAGGAAATTCGTAAAAGTTGAACAATTAGCTAAACGTGCCACTACCATTATAACCGGTGATTATTGTGAGATGTTCTATAACGACTCGTCTAGGTTTGGTACCACCACCTTATCTATTCCTACCGCAATAGTATAAGTACTTATCACTATCGTATTCCGGTATGGAAGGTAAGGTAGCCGGTAACCTTAGCCGGCATTTTTAAATCCTGCCACACAGACAACACACCATTAACATCTTTGGTGTTTATAGGCCATGTTTATCTCTTTCCATCAGGAGAATCATACGCTTTATTGCTGTCCATTAATACAATAAATAAAAATAAATACAATAAATAAAAAATAAGTCGGTAAAAATGTGGCTGTCCTAAAATAGTAGTCACTAGTCACTAAGAGTGTCTTTGGTACGGTTAATTTTGACTATTCTGGAAGGAAACCGGCATGAACATATTTTTGTTTTATAACATGTTTTCTCAATGTTTTAATCGCCTCTGTGGTCTAGTGGTCCAGCGTTGGCGTTGACCACATGAGGTCCCGGGTTCGATTCCCGGGTCAGGCACATAAAAAAAAAGTGTTTTTTTCAGTTTTCTGATAAACACAAAGTTGCCCCGGATTGGAAAGTGCCCGGTTGGCGATAGGCTTGCCACCTATCACATTTGTGGGACCAAGTATCTTCGGCTAATAGTGGGTGCACTTGTTGTGGTTCTGCCTACCCCTTCGGGGACATGGGCGTGAAGATACCTTTTTCCCAATGTTCACACGTACTCCTTGGGGTACGCCAGACGTAACCCCGCGACTCCCGCGCGTACCCCCACGCATCAGAATGTACATAGTAATTGCTTATTAGTTTAATGAATTCTGTGTTGAGATTTGATTGTGTATCGAATCGACAAATGATAGCTGTGTTTAGAGAAAACTTGTTATGAAATTAGTTTAATTTGCGCCTAAAACAACCTTAGCTCTCAAATAATTAAATTTTTTTAAACTTTTCTTTATCAATTAGAAACATTTTCTGTTCTAAGTTCTCTGTTTTCTTGAAAAACTAACAGGGTTACATTTCAATATTAGTTTAGTGTTCCGTGCATCTTTCCCTTAGTCTAGACCACGGATTAAATAGATACGCCTTTCAAGACAATTTCTTAATTTGTCAGTATAGCTTCCAATTACACGTAGAAATACAGATTTATACTTCTTACCGATGAAATAAAATCATTTAAAGGGTAATTTTTTAACCTTTTCATCTCATTCGGTACGATAAAACAGTACAACATGGTTTATTTCTATTTTTTCACGATATATCTACAAATGTATGACGTATGCGTTTGCCCAAATGCGAGGCGACACGTTTCCTTCCCAATGGCTTTGCATTTATGTGGTCTGTGGTCTAGACCTTTTCCTCAGGATACTCGTAGAGATATCATAGAAGATGAAAATAATTTTACATAGTCCTTTTTTTAAAAATTCAGTCAACTCATTAATCCGTTTACGGACGGACATTCGGACGGATTCGGACGGACGGACGGATTCGTTTACGGACACATGAGTTATGGGCTTCAAATTCTGTGTTAACTGATATTTTTTTACATGATTAGATAGCAAACAAGCAGATGGCTCTCTTGGTGGAAAGAGAAACCATCGGCTACATATACCAAAGATGTAAATAGTGCGTTGCTATCCGTATTGCGGGATGGTAATGTGACATGCATAAGCTATCTTAGTGCTAAGTGTGAGTTTCACATACAAATTACTACATACAAATCACATACAAATTCCTAGTAAACTCGAAACGCGCTCACGATCGAATGCGAAAAGAAAAATTCACACTTAGCACTTTTATCCGCCAAGCCGGAATACGACAATGTCAAGTATTGACGCTATTGCGGCAGAAATAGGTACTGCGGTGGTACCAAATACCCGGGAGAGACGTTGCAGAACTCTACCACCTAGTAGTCACTATGGCAGTGACACTAGGTTGTATGTTTCACTATCGGTTGCCTGTTACGACCTGCCTTGCAGAACGACAGTTGGTCTATTCTTCGAAGGAGTCCGAATCAACACGGGGTAAATCCATCTTATCACTAAATTAACGAAACAGTAAAACAATCAGAAATGAAATATCATAGTAAATATTTAATCAAGATAAAATAATGAGTGAAATTAATTAGCTTGCAACAAGCTTCAGCCCTGATCTTTCTCTTAACCCGTTGCGTGGATGAAGGTGGGCGGGGAAGGGGCAGGAAGCCGCAGGACATCCGACACGTACAGGAAGCGAAACCAGTTCTGAGCCTTTGTCCCTCAACCTCCCGTCCCAACCGCTCCTCCCAGCTCGACCGCATTCCTACACAACCTCCGTGCGCTCGCGCATCACCTTATAAATTAAAAAGGACTTATAATCGTTTAGCTCTGAGTATTACCCAAATTATTATTTTTATGTTTTGGCTGCTTCGTGGCCTAGCGGTTAATGTGTTTGACTTAGACTACAATATCTTGAGTTCAATTCCCAAGTCGGACATAAGTAAAGTTATTTCGAGGCTGATGTTTTGATTAATTTGCGGCCGAAGTCACTCGAGACCACTAGTAATTAAATACATTAAAATGTTTAACTAATTGATGCCTAGTTAAACTTTAGCGTTCTTCCGTATTAGGCTGCTTTAGCCGGTAAACCTACGCATGTGGCGTTAGATCCTCTTTATACGGATAGCAATCCACTTTTGAAATAAGTGTATAAGTGATGGTTATCCCTCAGGAGAACTTAAAGAGTTTTGCTGACCAATTATATAAAAATTCTTCGTACATATTTTAATTTTAATTCATTGCAATTTTAATTCATTGCAGTAGTTTTTGTAGGTAAATTATTTTTTAGTTATACTAGAGATAACGCAACATTCTAATAATGAGAGGAATAAGTCTACAGAGAAAGGCATATCTCTAAAATCTACATTTTTTATAGAATTTAACGACATATGGAGCAATGGGCTACCTGATGAAAAGCAGTCATCACAGTATATGTACATGGGACATCAGCAACAAAAGAGCTAGCCGCTAAAATTACGCCAATTTCTAAAGAAACCAGTAATCTTTCTCTTAAAAATATTCATATCAAAGGTCCTTGGAAACACCGTGGGAGGGCGATTGTTCGGGCCAGGATTGTGCGTGAAATTAAGTGACAGTGGTAGATGACCAAGTAACCAAGCTTCAAGGTGCCGTGGAGTAAATTTTTAGATGTAGTACTACATATAGCATATTGCAGTGCTAGAGACGATAAATAAAAAAATAAACTAGAGTGCAACGCAAGTAGAAGCTTCTTACAAAAAGCTAGCAAAGAGTCAGGCATAGATGTTAAATTCAGGAATAAACTTAATGATAAATGCATTAAAAATAGACTTCAATTCGATGGCGTACCTATCAATAGTAGCACGAGAGCCCAAGAGGGGATTTTGACATTTACTCGAGGGCGTCAGATTAACATAGGAGGGGGTACCTCGCATACTGTTAGGACTCTCCAGCAAATATAAGCCCTTTCTATAGAGGCTGGTAACTATGGCAGAAAAAAAAAACAAAACTAAGATAAGTTGGGCTTGTGGAAATTATTAGATTATACTTTTTTCGTAATTCTTACATAATTTCCTTCATAGTAAAAAAAAATTCAGTCGCGTTTTAGATTGACAAGGCAATATTTTCTTTGCAAATTTGTAACTCTCCCACTCCCTTACGCTAAACTTGAATCATTAAATTTTCTAAATTTTCGCTGGCAATTAACCCACCATACCTTAATCTAATGAGCTTCAGTGTTTCCATTTCACTGATTTTATTTAAACATTTTTTTATCTGTAGATTTTTTCCTTCACCATTGAAATAAAAAACATTATTAACCTTTTATTTTTCCTATAATTTAGTCTACAAAATCCAATAGGTCCCTACGACGCTCGAGAAACTACCCATTTAGCATCTTGGGCTCCCCTACTATAGAATATGTTAATTCTAACATATACATAGGCAAATACGAGCATCTTTCGACAAACAAAGCCATGAAAAACAAACAAAAATAAGAGAATAAAAGGGCTCTTCTAGTACAAAAATCTATACTCAGAAATATTTTTACCAGTTGAAGCTTAAAATACTTTAACTTAGCAGAATGTTTTAGGGATGAATCAACAGGTTTACAGATTTTTTATAATAAATTGCTATATTTGGCGTGAAAAGGGTCTCTTTTTCATATCATAAGATAGCAAACAAGCAGATGGCTCTCCTGATAGAAAGAAAAACCATCGCACATAGACACCAAAGATGTTAATTGAGCGTTGCTATCCGTGTGGCGGGATCGCAATGTCACGTATATAAGTTTACCGACTATCTTACCCTCCAAGCGGAAACAATTAACAATGACAAACATTAACGCTATTGCGGCAGGAATAGATAAGTATGTACCAAATACCCTGGCGAGACGTTGCGGAACTCTACCGCATAGTAATCACAATGGTAGTGATACGCATAGCCAGTCGGTCGCCTTTTACGATCTGCTTGGTAGAACGGTTGATGGTCTATTCTTCAAAGGAGCCTGACCCAACACGGGGGAAAAAGTCTTTCATTTTATTAATTTCAACCCCTACAAAGAAAATAAATAAAAATGACCATGATTGCTTTGATAGGTAGGTAGAGTAAACGAACGTCATTAGGCACATACGTTTATTATGATTCACTTGTCTGTCAAGTAGCGAGACGAGAAATTACAGGTATTACAAACACTCACACGCACGCACTCACGCGCCATGCATGCACACACACACACGCACACGCACACGCACACGCACACGCACATGCACACGCACACACACACCAATGATAGAACGTATCCAATTTAAAAGAAGTTATGTTGTGCTAACTCGTGTTTGTCCGGGTCAGTAGGCTAGCGTGCTTTGGCCCTATATCAAAATTAGTTAGGGCCCCAAATGAAGAGTAAAAAATTCTCACAAAAGAAAACAAAATACTTTCATTAAATTAAAATATTTATTAATTATAAGTTATCAATTCCAACTAGAAATTAAGCTACCTAAACAATTCAAATTAAATATACTAACTTCCTGGCTTTTTTTTCGGCAAATTGATTTATTAAATCATTTATAGCTGTAGACGATTGACGATTTCAGTTTTTCTAGAAATTCTGCCATTATAGTCTCTATAGACAAGTCTGATAGCCGTTCCTGTCCCATCGTAGTCATTAGATATTTTTTAAGCACGAGATTAGTAACATTGTTGATAACATTTTACTGATTTTTGCTTAAACACGTTAGGAGCCTCTGTAGCCCGGGGGCCCCGTATCATTGATGCGACTGATACGGCGGATGCTACACCCCTGGTCCAGGCCCTCTTTCTACTAGGTAATTTGTAAAAGATAAACGATTTGTCAAACGTGTTACTAATTATTACCATTATGGCATTGTGAGACGCAGTTGGTGACGTCGCGTCCAAGTTTAGTCCCAACTCTCAACGCCATACCTATCCTTACCGCAACAGCGTCAGTGTTGGTAAACTTACTTTTACATTTGGCATTATATCCACGTCACATGAACAGGAACTTACTATCACCATCTATGAGATCTGTAGGAAATAATTACAAGGACCAGCCTTCGGGTCAGGGGGGTCACATATTTGAGGTTCAGTCAAGATAGGTTCTAATTCCTATCCATGCCTATTCCCATACCTAAGGGGAGGGTAGGAGATGACCCCCATGACCCCCCCCCCCCCTGGATCCGCCCTTGGATAGTTTGTTTTCCGTCAAAAGGGCAATCCGCTTGTTCGCTATCCTATTATATTTATACTTGTATTATAAATGCGAAAGTCTATTACCCTTTTACGACTAAACTGTGAAAACGATTTTGACAAAATTTAGCATGGAAATAGTTGAAGATTTCGAAAAGAAGATGCTAAAATGGGACATGAAAGTTGAATGAAAACTACATCGACATGTTAATCTACTCATAGGCGAAGCTGTGGCCCGCACAGCTTGTAAAAATAAGTTTACATATTACCACAATCGCTTCTTAGCATTCCAACAAAGTTGTAAATATCACCTGTTTAGTTTACTAATGACACTTCGAGAATACTTACGCGTATTAACCGTCTATAATTTAATACGGCGACCGTATCGCCTTATGAATTCATGTTTAAGTATGCCAAACGAGTTTAGTGCGGAATTACTATAAATAGTTGTGAAGCTCACTCATACGTCTGTGATTTTGTGGAGTTAATTCACACGTTTAATCTTATGTAAATATTATGACGTCACCGCACCGAAAATCGTATGCCGTGTACATATTTGTTATATATGAAGTGAGAAATTTAGATTTAAGAATACTATATGCACAGAGAATTGTAAAATTTGGTAAAGTTTATTTTGATTTCATTCAGACTAGCGACACGCTTCGGAGCTTCACACGGATAATATTATACAAAACCACTGACAAATTATACACTTAAGCCTTCCTCATGAATTCCTCAATCCATTGGTGAAAACTGCATTTGTGAAAAGCATTGCATTAGGATGCAATGCTTTTCACAAGTGGTTTTTGAGTTTATCGCGAACAGACAAACAAATAGACGTAGCAGGGGAATTTGTTTAATAATACGTATAGAGCTCTCCTGATGGAAAGAGAAACCATCGCCTATAGACACTAAAGATGTTAATGGTGCGTTGCTATCCGTGTAGCAGGATGGCAATGCCACATGCATAAGTCTACCGGATACCCTACCCTCCAAACCGGAACACGACAGACAAGCATTGACACTGTTGCGACAGGAATAGATAAGGCGGTGGTACAAAATACCCGGGCGAGACGTTGCGGAAATCTACAACTTAGTAGTCACGATGGTAGTGACACGTAGGCAAGCCAGTTGGTCGCCTTTTACGACCTACCTTGCAGAACAGCAGTTGGTCTATTCTTCGAAGAAGCCCGGACAAACACGGGGGAAATACAGAACACAATAATAACAAGCTTTTTCGCCGTGTTGGTCCTGGCCTCCTTTGAAGAATAGGCCAACTGCCGTTCTGCCAGGCAGGTCGTAAAAGGCGACCGATTGGCTATCGAGTCACTACCATCGTGGCTACTAGGTGGTAGAGTTCTGCATTGTCTCGCCCGGGTCTGGTACCACCGCCTTACCTATTCCTGCCGCAATAGCGTCAGTGCTTGTCACTGTCGTGTTCCGGTTTGGAGGGTAAGGTAGCCGGTAAACTTATGCATGTGGCATTAGACCTCGCCACAAGATAGCAACGCACCATTAACATCTTTGGTGTCTATAGGCGATGGTTGACTCTTTCCATCAGGAGACCCATCTGCTTGTTTGCTATCTTATGATATAAAGAAAAGCTCTGGCGTTAACGCGACAAGCATAGGTAAAATACCAAACCTGCTCAAAATGTTCCTTAACTCTACCACCGAGTGATAATGAGTTAATAATAACGAGGTTAGACTTAACCAACATTTTACAAGCAGCTTGTAAGAATAGCAAATGGTTTTTTATTCTAATACCCGAACGAAAATGGGAAAAAAACAAAGACCACATGAATTTTAATAGACACGCCTGTGCCATTAAAATGGTAACGTGTCGCCGCGCATATAAGAAAACGCTCTTATCAATGTCAAAAATGTCTTACATTTTTACATGTTGTACTATTTTATAGTACCGGACGAGATGACAAGGTTTAAAAATTACCCTTGAAGCGATTTTATTTCATCGGTAAATAGTATACCGAACTCTGCATTTCTGTGCGTAATTGCAAGCTACACTGACAATCTAAGAAATTATCTCGAGAGACGTATCCATTTTATCCGCGGGAAGGATACTCCCTCTTTTCTTATGAGTGAAAGTATAATTATAGTACTAAATAAACGCTCGGTGAATTTAGGAGTGTAAGGACTAATAACATAATATGTGACAGCATATTTTACAATTTAAATTATCGTCAAATGTTCTCGTGGATGAAGTTACGAGGTTATAAATATGTTTCAGAGAATTTTCACTATAAATAAAAACAGATTACGACGTCAAAAACATGATTAGCTTCGTCAGTGTCTGTGCGAAGCGGAAAAACATTGGCGCCTAAAATAACCGCTGAATATTTCCGTCTCGTATCCCGCTCGACTTGTGGAAATGGTGTCTAAAGACGGCCGGCGCGCGCGCCACTTCCGGAATGCAAGTAAACATGGCGGCGGTGAACCAACATGGCTGTGTTTCCGGCTAGCGGCCGCGCTGATTCACATGCGATGGTAGCGGTTGATTCTGGCTTGCTCATTGCATTTCTGTTCTATGATTCAGCTTTACGCAATACATTGCTATCAACTAAACAGGGACTCTCAACTTGTTTTGGATAAAGCAAAACACTGATATATCCAACTAAAATCATGTGCGATTGATTATTGATTTTCCTCATAGCAACACACATATCGACGCCATTATTGCACAGATATCCTAATTCCACACAATAAATGAATAAATATCTTTGGACAGTTTTACACGAATTGATCTCATAACATACCATTTACATCTTTGACGTCTAGAGGCAATAGTCGTCTCTTTCCTCCTGAAAAGTCATCTGCTTGTTTGCTACAATATAAAAATAGGGAAACAAACATACACATATGTACATACATTTATGATATTTGTATTCATGATTTTGATATCAAAATTTAAAAAAATGGAAAATTACTATTAAGGGTATAGTAGGAGGCCCTACGAGTTGAGAAGATCTGAAACAAAGCGTTTCGGAATTATCTGTCTGGCATATATTCAAGGTTCCGATTTTCGTCTAAAATACCGACAACACTGTCTGAGAGATTCAGACAAACATTCTAAATCGTTTGCAATACTATCGTACTAAATAAATCTGGATGTAAAAATAGTAATATTTAAACTTTGAACATTTTCTTTAGTCAAGCTGGCGGCAAAAACTTGGCATGATGTGTACCGGATACAATATTAAAACTAAGTGTTTTATACGAATAGTAGAGCGTGTTCTAATGCTATGGAGTGGAGACCTTTGAAAGACGTTTCAAAATTTCCTTGGGTCCTAGCCAAGAATCTTTTCACTGTCGTGAAATGGAATAGATTTGTCAAATTTATGAGATTGTAACTCGTAAAATAATAATATTATTTCACAGTCGCGCGCTATAGCATGCTGCATGATTATTTTTTCAGGGTTCAGTATCGAAAGGGTGATAAACGAAACTATTAATATGTTTCCACGCCTGTCTGACAAAGAGTTCTATTTCTTGAACGGGAATGTGTAAACACATGACATTTTCACAGAATGCTTGTTATTGTACCCGCTACCAGAAATCAGAAGTATTTTATCCAACTTAACTTTTTACAAGTATGTAATTTTAACGCGTCAATTTTTTTCGAAGCTACCGGATCGCGGTCACACACTGAGAATATCTGGCGGAATAAACTCAGCTTCAGTTTTACCACAACCACACACACACACTTAAGCCCCGGTTACACTTTGATTAGTGCGAGGTCGAGTGTTTAATGCAGGTGCTTAGTATTAAGCAAAAATACGTGAAGACAGTCGTTGATTAGTGCAAATGATTAGTAATCAGCTTAGTAAAGAGAATAGACGCTCTTTACTACGGTGATTACTAATCACTCGCACTAATCAGCAGCTACCTTCAAGTATTTATATCTTAATACTAAGCACCTGCATTAAACACTCGCACTCGCACTAATCAAAATGTAATTGAGGCATTACACACACACACACGCACTTTTCGCATTTAAAATATTTCTGTGATTACTAATACAATAATACATATTTTCTTTAAAATAATATTCAACCTTGGAATGTCCAAATGCATGCATACGTAAATAAAATAATCTTTAGGTGCTAGATTATTTACAAGATTACGAAACAAGGTAAGCGAGCAAGGTTGTCGCACTGTTGGCCGTGGCAGTGAACTTGCTTTCTTCACCCTAGCTTGAGCGTTCCAAGCGCTCGAGCTTGTCAAATACGACGCCGATGACCAATCAATTATCATCTCGTAAAAAAATTTACTCATTTAGATTAAACTAACTGATGCCCTCAACTTTGTCCGCGTTAAATGAATCCCATTTTTTAAATAAAGTATAAACTACGATATTTCCGAATAATGTAGTTTTTTAACTGTTAAATAATTTTCAACCATAAACAAATTTTGTCAAATTTATGGAGTTTTTATTAATAACATTAAAGCTTATTTCTTCTCATTTACGTGTTAGGCATTTTTTTGTAATTTTTGCCGCAGTAGCGTCAGTGTTTGTCACTGTCGTGTTCCGGTTTAGAGGGTAAGGTAGCCGGTAAACTTATGCATGTGGCATTAGACCTCGCCACGAGATAGCAACGCACCATTAACATCTTTGGTGTCTACAGGCGATGGTTGACTCTTCCCATCAGGAGACCCATCTGCTTGTTTGCTATCTTATGATATAAAAAATAAAATAATAAAAAAAAAACTTTAAATAACGACTTTTAGTAAAGCAACACGTAGTCATTCTACACAATGATATGGATTCGAAGAATTCATTTCGTTTGGTTATAAGCAATGCTATCACGGTCGCGACATTTGCGTGGCAGAATGATGTAACGACAACTTTTTCTTTCAAAATAACTTTAAACAGATAGTCTGCCTCAGCGTTACTGCGGAATAATATAAAGCCACCCTAAGGCTGTATCCTGTGAGACCGTACCTTGGCTTAGTACCTTTACCTACTGGTAGTAGGTATCATGTCGATAGGTAGGATAGGTTACGGATCGTTATTGGCTGTAGAAGATGGTCTCGAGTGATGGCAATTCAAAATGAGTGGGTGTCAAAGTGTTTGTGCGTGTTTGTGTGTGTGTGTGTGTGTGTGTGTGTGTGTGTGTATATGTTTATGTTTATGTGTGTGTGTGTGTGTGTGTGTATGTGTGTGTGTGTTTACTGTGAAGGGAACTTAAGTATCAAATTCTTACTTAAGATCATAAACTAAAATGAAAAAGATAAAATAAAATTTAAAAGAATAAAAATTTAGGATATTGACAACGACAAGCGACAAAGCTATTTTTAAAATAAGTTTTATGTGACTTAGATTAGATTGATATAATCAGTATTCATGTGGTCTGTGATACAATCACTGAACACAATCAATCTTCGAAACTAGAACGTCATACGGTTGTATCGACATCGATATCACACCAACAAGACAAACATTAAAACGTGTAGTCAAAACTCGTGCATCCTTCTTTTACAAGTTGGTCAATAAAGGTTTAATCGGTCCTTCACCGAGATAGCAAAATAATTAGAGATAATAAGACAAACATTTTTCTCCTAAGCGCGGCTAACTTTGAAGTAGGTTTTAAACAAAGACTTGTACACGCCAATAGTAGACTATCTTAAAAAATATAAAGTGTACAAATCTTACCGTAATAAATACTGCATTCTGAAGCGATCATTTATTTAAAACGTGTAACATTACATAGCAAACAAACGCATACACTGCGATTAATATTGTAAATTTTAGACTTTCAAAAAACAAACTTATTGAAACACTCATGATAATTATGGAAGATTTTTTATATAGCATTTGCAGGCATACGAGCAAGGAAGCCACCTGATGGAAAGCGGCCACCACTGGCCATGGACACTTACAACATAAATGTAGAGGTGTGGTGTATTATTCGAATAAACTATTTTATGGTAGCACGTTATAGACTATAAACTATATTCTTCTACGTTTTACGTTGAGTATACATAGCGCGCTATTATTTAACGCTATGCGTTATATTAACCACCACATCTCTACAAAAAAAGGGTTAGTTGCCAATGCGATGCCGGCTTCTGCAAATTTAATTGAACCTTATCTTAAATATTCCAAAATCAAAACTACTCAGAAAAACTATGTGAGGTAAGCTGTCCTAGAATTTGTATAAAAAAAGTACGAGCAAATCGAACAGTCATGGATGATCAATCGTCAATATGGTGTGGATGGAATCTCTCACTACGGCGCGGCGTGATGACGTAACGTAGATGCCGGCACTATTTTACATTTTATCAAATTGAAGGGTTTGATACTGAGGTAATGTAAATCACATTTAAGGTAAATGTATAGATTTCTTTTACAATTTCTTAAGTTTTAAAACTTTTTATTATGTATGAAAAATAAAATGGAAATTAACTTTTATATTTATTTAGTAATACATATTTTTTCTCCCTCACAGAAAAAGACTTCCAAAATTTTAGGAAGAATGTTTCCCCCGTGTTAGTCCGGGCTCCATTGAAAAATAGACCAACTACTATTCTGCCAGGCAGGTATTAAACGGCGACTACGTGTCACTACCATCGTGACTACTACGTGGTAGAGTGCCGCAACGTCTCGCCCGGGTAATATGTACCTCCGCCTTCCCTATTCCTGCCGCAATTGCGTGAATGCTCGTCATTGTCGTGTTCCGGTTTGAAGAGTAAGGTAGCCGGTAAACTTATGCATGTGGCATTGCCATCCCGCCACATGGACAACAACGCAAGTTTAACATCTTTGGTGTCTATAGGCGATAGTTTCTTATTCCATCAGGAGAGCCATTTGCCTGTTTGCTATGTTATGACATGAAAAAACACGGTATTAGGTAACTTGTGTGGATATGTAATATTGATTTAAAATAATTAAAATAAATTAATAATGTAGGTCAGGCGAGGTTTCTTTATAAAATTGCTCTTTCGATAAACTTTTTTATGATATGTATCGTATTGAGAAACACTTATTATATATGATTTAGTATACCCATCTTAATAAAATTTGTGTTTGATACTGCTTGTAAATTAGCACTCAATGCAAAAGTAACATTTCATTTGAATTAAAGGAAACTGACAAATCGAACGTAAGTTCAAACTAACTTATTAATACGACCACATGTCTTATGCATGTGGCATTAGACCTCGCCACAAAATAGCAACGCACCATTAACATCTTTGGTGTCTATAGGCGATGGTTGACTCTTTCCATCAGGAGACCCATCTTCTTGTTTGCTATCTTATGATATAAAAAAAACATGTTTCTTGCCATTCTACGTCTATAATATATGATTCTATCACAAAATACGAATATTTCCATACATGAACACGAACTAGCATATTTTAAATTTAGGATCATAATATATGGCTGAATAAATACTGCAAATGTCTAGTCTAAACTTTAATTTGTTTAAATATCTTTGGTTCTTAATGAGCTTAGGTTTAATCATTGTCCGCAATCGTACTTCCGCGTACTAACGTAGCTCATCCCGCTGCGCGACCCGGCCTAGGCCTCCCGTTATCAGCGAGCCCGTTACGTGACGCGCCTGACCCGGATACGACGTGCCGGCTGCGGCGCGTTCCTTAACACGCACCACTTAGAAAAATGCTGTAACTGTCGCATTCACATGGTGCTTACACACGATAATACTGCACACAAAGAAAACAAAATTAAACTTTTGCGAATGTAGTGACTAGTGAGTCACATCACGAATTTTATATACTTTATTTTAAGAAATAAAAAATAATCTGGTCAATAAATTGCGAATCAAAAATCCCAAATAATTTTAAAAATAAATGCTATTTAAAAAAACGTTAATAATTTTAACGGCAGTAAAAATGCAACATCTCTCTGTATTTTTAAAACATAAATCAGATGTTGTCTAAACCCATAAAAAGTAAACATTTTGTAATAAATAATATACAATATAATATGTAAGATTAGCGAACATATTGCGTAATGTACACAAAAAAGAAACCTTTACCAGAATTTCGAAACATTTTATTAGACAATCGATTCAAAACTATTAGAAAGAATTTCCTGACTACATTAGTACAACGGTTTTTAATTTTAAATGAATTAGAAGTAATTGTTATATATTTATTTATACAATTGCATTAAATTTAAAATTTAATTACTAAATATATTAACCAAAAACAAATGCGTAAATATAAGCCGGAAGTCCACAATCCCGTCTAGATGCACCAGCGGCATATATATCTATAAGATATATGCCGCTAAGCTAAGTACGTTGTTCAATGTCTTTGTTTTTCTCTGACATTATTTATAACTTACCATATGAATATCATTAATCCATAAGAATCTTGCTAGGTATATTTCGCAATGCATATAATATAGATCCGCCAGTGATTAGCGATGATTTTTAAATGTAACAAAAAAAAAATCATTAAAAACCTCTCCAATTGCTTGCTGTTCGTTGGATGTACTTTTAACGATGTCACAGCACCAAAAATAATCAAGCGGCAACGACTGCCACCAATATAAGAGACTATTATGTGTCTTGTCATAACTAAACAATTACGTATTGCAATAGATACATGTACGTGATAATTGCGTATTGTGAGATACGTGAAAACTCCGCCGGTAGACTTTATTCTGCTCGAACCAGATCGCAGCCCTACTTCCCGGGTTTAATTTTGAATTTAAATCTTTCTTGAATCGGCTTGAAGACATACAAACCACCAGTTGTTGCGATTATTTCAATAACGAACAGAATTATAATAATGACGATAATGCTAAAAGATAGAAAACACTAAGATAACTATAGTATAACACGATTACTATAGTAACTTTATAATTACTATTGTCCATAACAATAATGATGACACTGATAACAACGACGATAATGACATCATGATGATGATGTAGACGATAATCTAAACTAATACTATAAACAGCATAGTTTGATTGTTTGGATTTAACTCAAAAAATACGCAACCGTTTTTAAAAAATTTTTTCACCTTTAGAAAACTTTATTTACAGGAGTGACGTAGGCTACTTTCGTACCCGAATGAGCAAAAAGATGTAATGATTTTTGGGCACATGAACAAAATCGCGAGTAACTGCTGGTAAAAATATATTTGTTATAAACACTTTTGTAATTGATTGCACGCTTATTTAGCGCTTTAATTGTAAAATAAGTAGGTAGGTACTACATACTCAACCAGCTACTAGACTACTACTTAGCGTAATTAAAAGCACAAGTGGAGTGCAAGCGGCACCGCTATGGCACGCTATGGTCTCGGGTGACACTTATTAAACAAGCTAAAAACGGAATCGCATTCTCCGAACTGAGGCGGCTCGGTGCACAAATCAAACCATTTTCTATGTAGGTGAATAGACCTATTCTTTATAATAATTGTAGGCTGCAATATTTACTAATAGATTTTACCTGAGGCTTCGCTCGCATTTTAGCCATTAAATAAGTATTTTGTTTTTAATTTTATTAAAAAATATTTTTTTATTCAAAAACAAAATTACCCTACATTGCTCCTAATATCTGCAAGAATATGTGTTTAAAGTTTTATGATGATCGGTTCGGTAGTTTTCGCGTGAAAACGTAACAAACAAGCTTACATTCGCATTTATAATATTAAGTAAGGATACAGTTAAAAGCTGTAAAAAATTTAATCTTTTCACTGCGTATTTCAGTTTGGAGGACAAGGTAGCTGGAATACAATGAAGCAAATCGAATCCTTGGAGTCTAAGCGATAGTTATATCTTTACATCAGGAGGCCCAGCTGTTTTTTATTTGTTGAAATATCGTCATTTTTACTGACTTTAAGCTTTTAAACTCTTCGAACCCAAAAATTTATGCCTGGGTGCAGTTTATGCATCTTTGAGCTTATTATACGTCAATTCAGTGGAATATTTCAAAAATGGCCTGCAGGGACTTGCAGATTTTTTTTGTTGTTTGGGCGGGTATACTTTCAATTTGATCCCGTATAAATTTGGTAAAGATATGATTCGGGGTTCAAAAATACAGATTAGAAGCCGGTTGCATTGTTATAACATTTAAATTATTACTTATTATTATTAAAAATTATTAATATTAACCTCTAGATGTAAAATATAAGAAAATATTTTTCCCCGTGTTGGTTCCGGGCTCCTTTGAAGAATAGACCAACTGCCGTTCTGCCAGGCAGGTCGTAAAAGGCGACTAAGTGGCTATGCGAGTCACTACCATAACGTGGCTACTAGGTGGTAGAGTACTGCATTGTCTTTTTTTGTTCTGCATTGACCCGGGTCAGGTACCACCGCCTTACCTATTCCTGCCGCAATAGCGTCAGTGCTTGTCGCTGTCGTGTTCCGGTTTGGAAAGTAAGGTAGCTGGTAGACTTATGCATGTGGCATTAGATCTCGCCACAAGATAGCAACGGTGTCTATAGGCGATGGTTGATTCTTTCCATCGGGAGACCCATCTGCTTGTTTATAACTTATTATATAAAAAAAATTACCAACTTTAACCCTGCCGTAGTTACTGTTCTTGGTCCCTTTTGTCTTACTTGTCATTGCCATTAATTGCCTTAATGCCAAGAGGAAAAGGCCAAATATGTCACACCCATTTGATTGTACCAAGTGTGACTACTAAGTGGCACTGATTTATTTTTCTGAGATAAAATAGTATTTTATACATTAATAATTCAGGAGCAAGTCTTACTGTGTACAGTTTCAGGTTGAGTTTTAGGCAAATCTGTAACCAGTCTGTAACCTGTTGTCGCCTCTGTATAGTGGTCCAGCGTTGGCGTTGACCAAATGAGGTGCCGGGTTCGATTCCTGGGTCGGGCGCATTAAAAAAAGTGTTTTTTCAGTTTTCTGAGAAACACAAAATTGCCCGGGATTGGAAAGTGCCCGGTTGGCGATAGGCTTGCCACCTATCACATTTGTGGGACCAAGTATATTCGGCTAATCGTGGGTGCACTTGTTGTACCTGTGTGTGTAATCTTCGGGGATATGAACGTGAAGATACTATAACCAAAACCAACCTTTCAAAGCTAAAAATCCACCTGGTGTTGGCCCAGCCTCTTTTGAAGAATAAATAGATCAACTGCAATTCTGCCAAGCAGTTTGTAAAAGGTTAATTGGCAAAACGTATCACTGCCTTTGTGATTACTAGGTGGTAGAATTCTGCAATGTCTCGGAAGGGCTTGGTACAACCACCTAACTTATCTTTAATGCAATAGCGACAGTACTCGTTTTTTCATGTTCCAGTTTGGAGGGTAAGGTAGCCAGTAAACTTATTCATGTAGCATGTCTATCGCACCACACGGATAACAAAGCACCATTTACATCTTTGGTGTTTATATGTGACGTTTATCTCTTTCCATCAGGAAAATTATATGCTTGCTTGTTATCCTATTAAATAAAATTTATATATCTACTAGCTGAGCCCGCGACTTCAGCCGCGAGGAATAAATTCGAATAAAGTAGCCTAAGTTACTCCCTATCACATCAGCTATCTGCCAGTGAAAGTCCCGTCAAAATCGGCCCAGTCGTTCGAGAGATTAGCCGGAAGAAACAGACAGACAGACAGATAGACAGACAAACAGACAAAAATTGTAAAAAATGTTATTTTGGTATATGTAAAGTGTATATGCATTTAGTAAAAAGCGGCTATTTTAATATTAAAGACACTCCAATTTTATTTATTTGTATAGATAAAGTTTGGATGTTTGGATGGATGTTTGTTACTCAACATCACGGAATTATTATAGAGGGCGGGAGTGATTAACAAAGCTGGCTACACAATCCATGTGGCTCGGTTTCCATTCCCGGAAAAATTAAATGATCCCGCGGGATTTGCCAAAAATTGTTATAACGTAGCACACTGCAGCAAGTATAATATAAATAAAATTGAAGTGCCTGTCTGTGATTTCAAAATAACTTTGTTTTTTCTAGTGTAATGTGTTATTTTCACGATACTAAATACCACTAAATACCTAAAAAACCGTTTTCAAAATTTCTGTCCGTCTGTCTGTCTTTCTGTTTGCACAGGGTAACATCTGGAATGAATGGACAGATTTTGATGGAACTTTCACTAAAAGATAGAGGACTTTATAGAGTGGGACAAAGGCTGCCTTTTACCCGAGTGACCAAAAGGAAGTAATGATTTTAGATCACACGAACAAAGTCGCGAGTAATAGCAAATCTTATATATAAAAATCAATTGCTGTTCGTTAGTCTCGCTAAAACTCGAGAACGGCTGAACCGATTTGGCTAATTTTGGTTTTGTATTAATTGTTGAAGTCGCGGAAGGTTTAAAAAGTGGGAAAATATAGAAAAAAATGAGAGTAGTTAAAAAAGCAGAACAACGTTTGCCGGGTCAGCTAGTCTATATATATAAAAATCAATTGCTGTTTGTTAGTCTCGCTAAAACTCGACAACGGCTGAACCGATTTGGCTAATTTTGGTTTTTAAATTAATCGTTGAAATCCAGGGAAAGTTTAAAACGTAAAACATAAAGAAAAAAATAAAGTGTAGTTAAAAAGGCAGAACGACGTTTGCCGGGTCAGCTAGTAAATAATAAAAATAATGTAAATGTAAGTAAAGCGCCTAGACACTTAATGTTTTTTTGTGTTATAAATTCGTCTTAGCCATGTCTCACCTATACACTACGTCATCAACAAAATATGTAATACTTAGTTCATGTCTATTTAAAAACATCATAGGAAATAGTCGCGCTGCCTCGTGAGTGTGTTACGAGCGTAGCCGTCGCGCCAGGAAGTTCACCCACGCCGTAATGTCAACTGTTCCACTATTTTAGCTATTTGGCAGACGCTTACAGTATGTCATCACTACTTGTCGGAAATAATGAATACATTAGTGTTAGTGATTAAAGCAATATGGTATGGTCTGGTCGGAGAGGTATTAATTAAACCCAATGGCATCAAAGTTTGCCTTTGTCGTGTTCCGGTTTGAAGGGTAAGGTTGCCGGTAGGCTAGCACGTTGCATTGCCATCTTGGCACATACCTAGATAGCAACGCACCATTAATATCTTTGGTGTCTATACATGATGGTTATCCATTCCATCAGGAGAGCCATCTGATTATATGTTATTTTTAAATTAAAATTATAAAAAGCAAAGTTTTGATTTTTTGTTTGTTACGTTTAACTCAAAAACTACAAGATTGATTTTTAAAATTCTTTCAGCTTTAGAACGCTACATTGTTTAGGAGTGACATACTACTTTTTTGTCGACTGAGCAATGAGAATTAATGACTTTTAGTAGTAACTGCTAGTAATGATAAAAACAATGCCAGTCTTAAGTACCTATAACAAATATGCAGTGTGTAAACCCTGTCCGATCGTCAAAGGTATTATTTGGTAGCTTAATCCAAACATATTTGTGTCATTATTTTATGGATATTGATACATTAATTTTCAAAATATTCGCTTGATTTAAGGGGACGTTGCTAAAATTTAGTATTTAAATGTATTAAACCACGATATTTTTCTTATTTTAAAAAAATATTTTTTTTTGATAATGTCATTGACCACCCTATATACCTATTTCGGATCGGACAGGGTTTTCTTTACAACCCGTATACTCGTATTTGTAGCCGCACCGTCTAACCGCACCGTGCAGCCCGCTGCATTATACAAGCTTTTGATAATCCCGTGGGAACCACTCATTTTTCCGGGATAAAAAGTAGCCTGTGTGCTAACCCAGGTTATCATCTATCTATGTATCAAATTTAATACAAATCCTTTCAGAACTTTTTGCGTGATTGATTAACAAACATCTATCCATCCAAACATACTTTCGCATTTATAAAAAACTAGCTGTACCCGCGACTTCGTTCGCGTGGAAAAATTCTAAAATAAAAACCCGCATAGTTCCCGTTCCCGTGGGATTTCCGGGATAAGAACTATCCTATGTCCTTTCTTGGGTCTCAAACTATATTTGTACCAAATTTTATCCAAATCGGTTCAGTGGTTTGGCCGTGAAAGCGTAACAGACAGACAGACAGACAGACAGACAGACAGAGTAACTTTCGCATTTATAATATTAGTATGGATTTTGGCGAATCCCACGGGATCACCTAATTTTTCCGGAATAAAAAGTAGCCTATGTGCTATTTTAGTTCATCATCTACCTGTGTGCTAATTCATTCAAATCTGTTCAGTACTTTTTGCGTGATTGAGTAACAGACATCCATCTATCCAAACATCCAAATTTTTGCATTTATAATATTAATATATATTACTAAGAACTAGGATAGGATAATGCTTATTGACGAATAGAAAGCATAATTCCTCCTTAGATCTTACTTCGATCCTGCCCTCTGTCCCATTCACTGAGTTATCGATATTAATCACATACGTCATAATCGAACTGCGAAAAAAGGCGTAAAATTTTAAAATACCTGTCTCCTAGAGCGTGTCTAAACCTTAAAATGCCTTCGAAATGTGGGAAACGAAAGTCAGATGGTAGCCCTGGGCCCGGATAAACAAAAGGAAAATTAAAATAACCCTTCAAAGGGTAAAAATTGTAATTTTGCTCCGTAAGAAAACCGGTATTTTTGCGATTAAGGTAGAGCCGAAACTTTAGAACACACTCTTTATGTACTTGCGCTGATTTAGGTTTAATCTAGATTTAGGTGAAAAAATCATATCAATACAAATCTTTCTCTTAATAATACGTATCTCCTCTTTAAAAGTAGGAATTATAATTAGGAATAACAAATATTATAACAAATATTTGTTGGTTTTATCTTACAATCGCCAACAATTTATAACATGTGAAGAAGTCAACAAAAAGTATGAATATATTTGAATTTAATTTTGCGAACAGGAAGTGGCAAGATGCCGTAAAATTTAAACAATCGTGGATTTAAAAAAAACACGTAGAGGTACATACGTAATATCTGCAGACTTTTAATTATATAAGTATAATTGGCGCAATAAAAAGAATGATTTTTGTAAAAAACATACCTCACAACGTAAACATTTAACATGCTTGGCGAATGAGCTTCGCCCGGATGAGATGAGCATATTTCTAACCTAACCTAATCTAACTATTTTTCTAATGTGTAAAACTGGGTGTATACTGTGTGATGTTTTGCACAACAAGAGAATTAAAAATAATATTCAAAAATGGACATAATTCACAGTTTTATTTAAATAGTGACGTAAGCAGCTAAACATATTTTTCATGAAAAAAGGGATAATTTGATCTAGACAAGTGTCATCTTCGTAATAACGGAGATGACACTTATATAGATCAAATTTAGTAATACCTGAAAAATATCTTTAGGTATTATAAAATTATTATATATTACTTTTGTAAATTCTACAGATAGATACATCAAATAATTTTTTTTGTCGCAGTCGCATGTATCAAGTTTGAAGTTATATATTATATCATTGGTATGATTTTGTGGGTCTGAGTGTTTAATATCTGTATTACAGTAGGTATTTTTATTTGTATTTCTACGTATCAGTATGAGTATACTATGCTTTCCAACTGAAAATAGGACTGTCAGGATGACATATTGCTCCGCATTTTGCAAAAACTTTATAAGTAATTAGTAAGGTATGCAAAAAATTCTAACAAAGAAATACTTAAAAATAAAATATTTTCATTCTAATCGACAAATTTTTTATTTAGATTCCCATCAGATCATGTTAGCATGTATTAAAATAAGGTGTAAAATAACTAAGACGACTTTTTTACTATTTTTTTATGATCAAAATAATATTATTAAAACGTTATTTGTTCTTCAATAAATCAGCATTATTTTTTTACAAATAATTTTTTGCTGACATTACTAATTTCACACTTGTGATATGAAGTTGATAACGAGCGCGATCCTATTCTCAGTTGGAACGCATAGTAGTTGACTAGCACCCATAACACAGGTTATGTCAAAAGGGTTAGATCAACTTAGATCAATTCGTGTATTTCTTTACAACCCGTATACTCGTATTTGTAGCCGCACCGTGCAGCCCGCTGCATTATACAAGCTTTTGATGATCCCGTGTGTGATGATGTTTATGATATTCTATCATAGGTATATAGAAACACGAAGCATCTTACCAACTGACAAATAAGTTGACAAATCAGAGTATAACGACTCTCGTTCATTTAGTCTTCCATGCAAACCAGCGTAATGATATTTATTTGTGACTAGCTGACCCGGCAAAATTTGTTCTGCCTTTTTAAATACTTTTATTTTTTTCTATGTTTTCTCACCTTTTAAACCTTCCCTGGATTTCAACAATTAATTCAAAACCAAAATTAGCCAAATCGGTTCAGCCGTTCTCGAGTTTTAGCGAGACTAACGAACAGCAATTGATTTTTATATATAAGAAGATAAGCTTCAGAAATATCAATATACTGTCATTCATATCGATTCCCTATTATGTTGCTTGGGCAAGTTACTTTTCTCAAAAAATGTTTACTTAGAGTGTTGAAAATGTTTGACTCTGGAATGGAACCTAGGACCCATTTGCACCCACACTTGCATCATTAAGTGACAAAAAATCTCACAATGTCAATAATCAATTACAAACTACAAAAGATACACTTGAAATAAAACTCGATTATTACGAACAGATCCGTAGTCAATAAACTTGCTCGTCATTCAAAAATAAACTATGGAAGTCCATAAAACTAACTATTGTTAGAAGTCAATTTTGTCAGACTGCATGAAGTATAGAAACGTCTCAAAGGAAGGTAACGTGACAATGACTTCGGTCAGCCAGGAAAATTATTAATTGGTTCTACAAAAAAACTACAAAGAAGCGGAAATATAAAACTTCTGCAACGAACCCCGACCGAGCGAGGCGCTTTACCTGACTCTTGCCCTTCCATTGTGATTTTATTCAAAAGATGGTATTTACTCATAAGATCCTGTGGGAAATTGTACAACAACGACGGTTATCTGTACCTTTAAAAGCTATGAACCATAACTTTTAACAAAAGTTAATATCCTCGGCTTAGTACATGAAAACTGAATTTTTATAACCCTTTGTACTATGATCTCGATTAAAAAGATGTTTTTTTGTACTGTTAGTAAAAGACACCAAGTTTACAAACACTTTTTATCCTTTTCAGAGATCCGTAGATAAAAGTTGTTAACAGGATCAAGTTTGTACGGCTATCTCTGTCACAGAGGTGTTTATAATCGGTTACATTAAACGTAGAGTACGTTTATACTGTCTACGTTATTTCAAACTTCTTTTGAACAATAGACCATCTACAATCCTGCTAGTCAGAGAGTAAATAGAGAGCAAAAGTTAAACATTTTTAATTCGCTTGTAAGTTCTACTTGTAACTACTACTAATGTGGTAAGTACCTTTATTTAGCCTAACCTTTCTTATCGCAAATGTAGTACTACCACTATCGTATTCCAATTTATACTCTTTGTACTTAGCAAAAGAGTTTCCTACCCATAGTTACGTAAAAATAGTAACTCTCTAACTAGGTATAAGGAATGAGGCTTTATATCTCTGACACAGATAACATTAGACTATTAACACTATTTATCTGGACCCCATCTGTCTTTCTATAAAATACATAGTACAATATAATATAAAAAAATAAGAAAAAACTTAACTTATTCTAAATACCAATTTGCCATACTTAACCATCACATCATGGAAGGCGCTAATTCGTATTCGAATAAAGAGCGTAACATTATATAATTTTCAATAATAAAACACACAACTATATACCGCCTTCAATGGTGATATTTACTGTATTTTCTTTATATCTTAACATATATATACCTACCGCATAACAATTAATGCGATATTCAAAAACTGAAAACACCTTACATATTTTTTAATCGTCAGATTACTCTTGCAGATCAACTTTAGCAGAAGGACTGAGAAACTGTACTACAATTCTTTAATTTTCTGCTAAATGTAAAGTACTTGAAGATAATTGTTTGGATATATATGTATAACTTAACTGGAAATAATTCACCAAACATTAAAACTAACTAAACAGGCAAAGCTTTCAATTAAGAAAAACGCACTAAAATCGGTCCATCCATTATATATGATATCTCATACCACCAGATAGACACACATGTACACAAGTTAAACTTACAACACCTCTTATTTATAAATATTTCAAATGCTTGAAACGCAATCGTATTTTTCAAACATTGAAAAGTTTCCATGCGTGTATGTAGATGTACAACTATGATCGCTATAACAACGAATAATATTTACTTGCAATCGCTCTATGGTGTAAACTCGACGGTTATAACACAAAAATCTATTAGACAAATTAAAGGATAACAAAGTTTGACTCAATTTGACTTGACTATGTTAAAATCTCGTCTGAGTTTGACAATAGGCTTTAACCATAAAATGTTATATCTATACTATATATTTATATTATAAAATTGTAGAGTTTATTTGTTTGTTTGGTTGTACGCGCTAATCTCGAAAACTACTGAACCGATTTGAATTATTATTTTTGAATTGGATAGCCTGTTTATCGAGGAAGGTTTTAAGCTATATAACATCATGCTGCCATCATGCATCAACAGGCAGAGTATTGTTACGAATAATCTAGAAGCGTGTAGAGTTGGAGCGCGCGCGCGCTAACTTTCTAGAAATAAAGGAAAGAGATAGCTACTCCTATTGACAAATAAATAGTTGACCTGGGCTATGCCATAATGGACTCTGTGAATTATGGCATAAGGTTGAAAGTAGCGTGTACTAGGATTTATGACTCATAACATGTTTACGATAAGAAGTGATTCATTGCTTCCCGATACATTTAGATTTTTCTGGATCCAGCTAGGACTTTCCCCTGCCTATAAATACAGAGGTGTTGACAAACACAAGGCAGTTTTTATCAAGCGATCGAGCGCGATACATCAAGTGAACAGTGCGAAGTGAGAAGTGTTTTATTGTGTAGTGTTCTAAGTTCAGTGATAGTACAGCAAGTGACTATTGTGTAAAGTGTATTTTAGTATTACGTTGTGTTGTGTTGTGTAAATACACGGATTTAATATAAGTGGTGTTTTCTTACAATTGCGAACCCGAGTACGTAACAGTATCAACGAAAAGTGTGGTCTAAACGGAGTTATTTTTTCCTTTTGAGAGCTTTCCTGGCGTGCGCTGCGTTAAGGGTTAAAGTTACGCAAAAATGTATGATCGAATTGTTCATCTTAAAAAGTTATAAAAAAAGTTTGCGATAGTGTTCATCAATAGTTTTCAATAGGTTCGTGGATTACTTAAAGAAAGTTACAGTTCCTCTAGAATGGTACTTTAGGTACCCCCATGTTGGTCTCGGGCTCCTTTGAAGAATAGGCCAACTGCCACTCTGCCAGGCAAGTCGTAAAAGGCGACCGATTGGCTATGCAAAACACTAACATCGTGGCTACTAGGTGGTAGAGTTCTGCATTGTCTCGCCCGGGTCTGGTACCACCGCCTTACCTATTCCTGCCGCAATAGCGTTAGTGTTCGTCGCTGTCGTGTTCCGGTTTGGAGGGTAAGGTAGCTGGTAAACTTATGCATGTAGCATTAGACCTCGCCAGAAGATTGCAACGCACTATTGACATCTTTGGTGTCTATAGGCGATGGTTGACTCTTTCCATCAAGAGATTCATCTGCTTGTTTGCTATCTTATGATATAAGAAAAGATACTATAGGTCCCTATGACCCACTCCCTCTTATGTGACGCAGACGATGTTGCGCGGGTCAGCTTGTTATACTATATACGTGTGTGTGTGTCAAACGAGACTGATGATAGTGTGTGTGTCATTTTTTTATTTCGAATGCACGTTAAGTTAAAAAAATTGCTTTCTGGAAATTTTACACATTTTTCTCTCTAAAACTTCAAGTGTGCCAAACTTCATACCTACTCCAAACTCCAAAACTCTGGTTTAAAAAGAGGAGGTGCAAAGTTGATGTATTAATATACAGATTAAAAGTATCCTTGTATGAGATAAAAACGTATTTTTTGTTAATAATGGAAATAGATATATAAATGTAATTTAAAGGTCTAAATATCGCACGGTGGCGCAGCACTCCTAAGTATGCCAGTCCAGGTCGCACTTGGCCGATTTCATACTTAAACGTGGCAAAGAAAACCTTTCGGCTGATAATAAGCCTATCCCACCTGGAGCGCCTATATTTTTACCCACTGAAGTGCTGTCAGCCGTAAGGTTAATATTTTAAGCTTCACAAATTCGTAAGCTCCCAGTTTCACAATGGATTACAGTACCTACACGGAAACTTATGGTCTTAGTCCTTCAAGTAAAAAAATCACACATACTGTTACATCAAATATGGCTGGACATATCAGGCTACGGTGAAGATACGTATTGTCATGATGTGCTTGGGCTATGCGGAACTGCATCGCGAAGGGTCCAACGCGTCACCAATGCAGTTGTCACCAAACTACCGCCCGCAGGTGAAATTTGTGCTGCCCACGACAAAAAAAACAATAGTATAATTATGATAAACAATAATGATAATAGTAAATTATAATTATATATAATTACACATTTAAAAAAGTGTTTATTCAGTTTTCTGAGAAACACAAAGTTGCCCGGGATTAGAAAGTACCCGGTTGGCGATAGGCTTGCCACCTATCACATTTGTGGGACCAAGTGTCTTCGGCTAACCGTGGGTACACTTGTTGTACCTCTGCTTACCTCTTCGGGGATATGGGCGTGAAGATACTTACCTGTGTTTAGTAACTTCATGTGTACGTCATATTTTGATATTGACCTAATGTATCAACGTATATTATTTTGTTTTGTTCCATGGAACATTGTCATGACAAAACGGAAATAATATACGAAGAAATGGCCTTTCATGTTTATGAACAAGTATCGTAGCTTCGTAACCTTTGAGCGAATGAAATAAAAGAAACAGTGACACAAAATTAAAGAACTTAAAGAACGCATGTTAATGAATGAATTAAGAATTTAAGTAGAAAAGAATTTAAGGAATATCCCAATATTCTTGTTTCCTTGTCGGGGCCGCACAAATATCACCTGCGGGCCGCAGCTTGATGATCACTGATATTTTGACGTAAACAGTTGTCACGATGTAGATCGCGACAAAGTCGTGATAACGCAAATATTCTCCGTAGTCCGATATATATAGCCACGAGGTTATAAATTTGTTTATACTTTCATTCTTTTTATCAAAGGATAGGAATCAAGCAGATGGCTCCCCTGATGACAAGAGACAATCATCGTTTATAGACACAAAAATGTTAATAGACCTTTGCTATCCACACGACAGGATGGTAATGCCGCATGTATAATTTTACAGACATAAACCTTCAATAGGCTATTCTCTGATAAATAAACAATTTCCACTCTTCATACATCAAACATTCTTCACCCAGTCAAGGATCGATCCACTTTTACACAACATTTTGCACAAACATATTTGTCGGTAATCTGTTTATTAAATTTGCATAGACTAGATTTAAAAGATTTTCCATTTAATAAGAGCTACATTCTATCAATACCTACTGCTAAATTTAAACAACCTCAATTTCTACAATAACTTATACGAATTTGTATAAACACATACCTAATTCCTGAATAAATCCCTGTTCTACTCACAGTTTTAACTTTGATTTCCTATCACTTTCAAAATCCTTCTCACTTTAATCACTTCCATAAGAATTTTCTCACTTTAATCACTTTCCAGCAAAAATCCTCAACTCCCGTTTTCAGTCCTATTTATTACCTCCGTTTTTCCTTCTATGCCTTTTTCAAATTTTCAAATATCTCTTTTGTTAAATTTTATTTTTCTTCTCGCGAACTCCTTTCTTTTTTATAATGTAACTCTTTAGATTTTTTGTTGTATATTTCATTCAATCTCATTATTTTTATTTATTCATTTTTTTTCTTTCTTTCTTTTTTTTATATATTTTATATACCTTTTTTTTATTTATTTTTTTATATCATAAGATAGCAAACAAGCAGATGGGTCTCCTGATGGAAAGAGTCACCCATCGCCTATTGACACCAAAGGTGTTAATGGTGCGTTGCTATCTTGTGGCGAGGTCTAATGCCACATGCATAAGTTTACCGGCTACCTTACCCTCCAAACCGGAACACGACAGCAACAAGCACTGACGTTATTGCGGCAGGAATAGGTAAGGCGGTGGTACCAGACCCGGGCGAGACAATGCAGAACTCTACCACCTAGTAGCCACGATGTTAGTGACTCGATAGCCAATCGGTCGCCTTTTACGACCTGCCTGGCAGAACGGCAGTTGGCCTATTCTTCAAAGGAGGCCGGGACCTTTTTTTATATTTATACATTTAATTTTATTTTAATGCCATCTAATTCATTTTACATGAATTAATTGTACAATCTTTCCTTATCCTATACCTCTAACGCTAACGTGTCTTATGGAGTCTATTACTCTTACAAACCTACGCTGTTACAGTAGGAATATGTAAGGTGATCGTACCAAGACCCTGTCAAGACGTTACAGAATTTTACCACCTAGTTAGTAGTTAAGATTTTAGTAACAGGTATTACTCGGATCAACGAGAGGAAAATAAATAATATAAAAAAGCTGGAGAATTCGTTTTTAGTTTAAATGTTTATTTATGAATCTGCCTGTCCGATTAAAAAATCTTTTTGCATTAATATCCTATTTATTGAAAAATTTTATAGGATGTTATATATCTACCCATTGAAAACCTACTCTAGACTAATAATGTTTGATTTCTTGCATCAAAGGAGACTGATACCGTTGCATACAAACTTGGGCCCCCCTTGTAATAAGATGAATATTATGTTAATTAATAGCTAGTTTAACGTTATATAAATACTGAAAATTTTACAGATTTTAGCAATCTGAGAACAGAGATATAAGATATTCACTAGAAGTAAGGTTACGGTACTATGGTATAGTTTAACTCACTGTAACCGTTTACTATTATATAAACAACTGATACTTGTAATACATGCAACTACGCTTCATGTTTATAAATTGACACAATACTAAAACACAGATTTTTGGAAAACACAAATTAAAGGATGCCTCTCTGTAGGTAGGTACGTAAAATAGCGAAGAGTGAAGTCCGCGACTAGCGAATGCGACTCTTGCGAGCCGTCAGTGATATCAGTTGTAATTGTCAATTTTAGCTGTTTTAAATCCACAGACACTAAATCGTATTAAGTTTGAAGTAACGTAATCAATCGATTATATGAATTGTATCGATTATATTTTTTCTTTTTATATTATAAATGGTTTGTAAAATAATGATGGTACTTACTGTTGATTATACTAAATATAAATCAAAAATACACTTTTACATATGTTTACGAGCTTATATTTCGATTAAAATTATTTATATAAATCGATTATAATTTTATCGATTATATAATTATAGTACCACAAAGTTATTTTCATGATTTCTTTTTTCTCAGAAAGCGGATTAAGCTAATATTTTGAACTTTGAAATAGAAAAATAGTATCATTTTTTTGAACCATCTATTTCAACCCTTTACATTTGGGCCCAAAAATCCCCCTCTCCTTTATTACGTCGATAATTTGAGACGCGGGGAAAGGGAACACGGTGTTCCGATTGGTCAAATTAATTCAAAATCGGTATTTTGTCGCGCTTGATTTACAGCTCACTGGATTAGTCGGTACTAGTTCTTGCGTTGCGGTTGGGATTGCTTATAAGATATATTAGTCTTATGTGTTGATTAAACAATATTTTTTTCTGTTCGTTCTGTTATTAGTTCTCTAGTCTATTTACTTAATGTGTCTACCCCATAACCTACTGTTTCACTAATGTTTATTAAAAATTCGTTTCCAACCTCTGAAATTTATTCTGGGCATGATTAGCATAGAATCCATTCTTATAGAGTGTTTATATGGTAAAAAGCTTATAATATTCGGGTCAATCCATGGATAATTTCGGAAATCTGGTGATGAATGACTTACTCATAGAATTTTTAGGGTTCCTATAAGATAAAACGGGTCTCCATTACTAAGCCTTCACTGTCTGTCTGTTCGTCTGTCTGTCACCAGGCTGTATCTCATAAACTGCGATAGCTAGCAACCTTAAATTTTCACAACTTATGTATTTCCGTTGCCGCTATAACAACAAATACTAATAAAAAAATGAAAATATAATTTTTTTATAAATGATGGTATGGAACCCTTCGTGCGAAAGTCTGACTCGCACTTGGCCGATTTTTTTAAATATGCCACGATGTTACGACGACCCTTTCAAGGGAAAAAATGTAGATGAAACTGCAATGGGCAGCTTATAATATGTATAGTTAGTTATATGTCGCAGTGAAATTGTCAATAGCCGTTAGATTATAATCTACCTAGGGAGTTTATAATTTGGTTAGGTTAGGTTAGCAGTTAAATTATAATATCACTTAGTTAGATTATAATCTAACGGTATTGACAATTTCACTGCGACATATACATACAACCACAGAATACAAACATCTATACTTATCACATAAACGCTTGTTCCTGTCGATTTGAATCTGATACCAATTGACTGCATAACAAGGACTAAAACAAAACACTATTCTGCATAACAATACACCTGAGAAATCTTATTTGATATTTTGCTTGCGTAAAAATTATATTTCACACTTCTTTGTTCTTCAGGTGTCCGAATTGGACTTCAAAGTTCATCGAATACTGTCCACTACCCGCCCTGAATCTCACATAAGAATGTCAAACAAACCCGAAGACTTCTTAGAAAGGTCTACGCGGCGCTTTAGACCCTTATATTTTTTGTGCCCGTTGAGATAATAAATGATACACATAAAAAAAGACTCCGACCTGTTCACAAGATAATGATCAGGAATGATTTTTATGGAAATGTTCACCGGAATTATAACGACCAGGAATCCTTTGGGATGATGTGAAGCGAGCAGACAATATGTCGGCAAAAGGTCTTAAAGGAGGCATATTCATCCATATCTGATCGAAACGATTACGATAAACTATAGAATTAAATATTTTTTGAGTCTTTATCTTAATACTTTACTTTTTTCACTCTCTATATTAATATTACTTATAGGTGAAAGGCATAAATTTATTGCTATATAATAATTATGTTAGTATTTATTCATACTTATGACCGCATTTTGGTTAAAATTAATCTAAAAATGTAAATTTATTACAATACAAAGGATAAGTATACATCGCAGATTCCTCTGTTTTAATTATATAGATTACTAGCAGTTACTTGCGTCTGCTTTCGCGTGATCCAATATCATTACTTCCTTTTACACAATCGGATAAAAAATTAGCCTGTGTCACTCCAGAATAGTGTAACTTTCGTAGGAAAGACTTTATAAGATTGGTCTGGGGGGTTTTGAAAGTATTCGTTACATACATACAAAAACCCAAAAATACAAATATCTCCTCTTTAATAAATTAGTATAAATGTGGTATATATTCCTGTACCACAGTTCACACTAGCGCAGGAGACAGGGTTAAACCTGTACTTTGATTTTTCCCTGTACGAATGCAAATAAAGTTTTATTATTATTTTATTGTATTATTATATACTAGTTGTTCCCCACGACTTCGTACGCGCGGACTTCGTTTACTCCGCACAGCTCCTCCCCCGTAGGTAGGTGATAATATGTAGCATATATGTTGACCCGATCTATTAGTAATATTCATGCAAAATTTGAAGTAAATCCATGCAGTACTTTTTGAGTTTACCCAGGACATACATACAGACAAACAGACAAATAGACATACAGACAAACAGACAAAAATTCTATAAACTATATTTTTGGCTTTGATATCGATTGTAGATCACGTCCCTTGTTCTTTTAAAAAAATATTCAATGTACAGTTTTGAATTTCCTACGATTTTATTATATGTATAGATTATTTAATATTATATATATATTACTAGCTGTATCCCACGACTTCGCTTGCGTGACCTACATTACATCACCAGTGACAAGCGTCGACGCTATTGTGGCAGGAATAGGGAAGGCGGTGGTATCAGACCCGGACGAGACGTCGCAGAACTCTACCACCTTTAGGCAATTGTTCGCCTTTTACGAACTGTTTGGCAGATGGCAGATGACCTGTTCTTCAAAGGAGGCCCTAACCAACATGGGGTTATACATAATTGATAAATCAACGTGAAGCAAGTGCCAAAATTTCCTCTCAAATTGGACAAAGTTGTAAAACAAGCTCTTGTTATCGTGATAAAAGAAGAGACTAGACAGCGCCGGCGCATATTTATATAAGAATCACAATGTTCAAGGGATTTAGGGAACCATCGAGATCTTTGTATATTTACACAAATAAATTGTTAACAATAGATTTAAAGTAACTTCGCTCTTGGTACTTCCAAAGACACGATTGTTAATATCCTATTAAGTCGAATTTTGTTCATTTCTGCGAATGAGAACAACCAAATTCATAACAAAATTGAACTAAATTCTATATTGTAGGTAGGTATGTTTATTAAATCTCTTGTAACAGTAAATAAACTTTTGAAAAAAGTTAATCATTTTTTAGATTTGATACTTATATTATTTTTTTATATTAAAAGGATATTGTTTTTACTTTAGACGACTTAGAAAAAACATTTTATTCTAAGAAATTAATTCCTTGTTGTGTGTTTGTTTAATATCTCGTAACGGTAAATAAATTTTGGACTAAGAAATTGATATTTCTATAAATTTAATAAATACGTTATTTTTTATATTAAAAATATATTGTTTTCACTTTAAATGATCTTGTTTTAAAGGTTAAATGGTGACCCTGAAATAAGCCAGTTCATTGAAATTTACAGCCTAGAATGAAATGAAATTTACAGGCTAGAATGTTAGTAGGTTTTTTTAACTCAGTAGTGGACCTCCGTGGTCGTCTGTGCTTCCTTTGAAGAATATACTACCTTCTATTCTGTCAGGCAGCTCGAAAAAGGCCAACGATTGACAAAAGGCGGCAATAGCGCTGTGCTTGTTATCGTCGGATTCTGATTTGGAGGATAACGTAGATTGTAAACTTGCGCTGAGCTACGATACGTATAGCACATTATTACCATCTTTCATGTGTATAGGCGATGCAATCTCTTTCCATCAGAAGAACCATCTGCTTGTTTGCTATATCATAATATAAAAATCTAAAAATAAGCACAATATAAAAATTATCTAAGAATAAACACAATAACTAAATAGTGTGTATATAACACACCAAGTAAACAGCCTTTCTTTACAGAAACCACTGTTTACCACTTCGTATCCCATTCAATCTATTGTCTGAAGGTGGGGGAGTACTCTGTACTGGGATATAATGTTGTCTATTGTGTGAAAGTTAATATTTAAGCCCGAACCAAATTCGCTTCTATTGTGATCAGTTAACGTTACCTGCGTTGAATAGAATAAGTGTACGGATTGCACACTTACGGTAAGGAATCTTTAATAGTCGAAATGCAGGAATGGATGCGGATCCCAATGCAAAAATACACCACCGACAATTCACAAGTAGGCTGGCCGTTGTAATTGATCAATGCAAAAAACCTAGCACCCTCACATTCTTGTGATATTTTTTGTGATAATTTAGTCGGTACAGTAACGTTCAACATTAACCCCGCGGCTACATAGTCAAGATATACTGAAAATTCGCGCTGAAGTGATGTGTGTGGCCAACCTATTCGTTAAATCGCGAATTAGGACAAACAGGAAAGGTTTCAAACTTTTATTGGTTTTCGCGGCAACTATCTCTCTTTTACAATGGTGCGCAATGAAAGCTGAAGTGAGATTATTTTATATCATTGCACAGCAAACAAGCACATGGCTCTCCTGATGGAAAGAGAAACTAATGGTATGTTACTAACGTGTGGCTGTATGGCAATGTTATATGCACAAGTTTGCCATCTACCTTACCCTCCAAACCTGGACATAACAAAGCCAAGCATTGAGTTTATTGAGGCAGGAATAGCTAAGACGGTGGTAGTGGTACAATATACCTGGGCGAGACGCTGCGGAACTCTACCCCCTAGTAATTACGATGGTAGAAACACATATAGCCAATCGGTCGCCATTTACGACTTGCCTGGCAGCAGCAGTTGGTCTATACTTCAAAGGGGGCCTGGAACATTACGGGGGATAAAGCTAATATGGTCGTTTGAATAAATGTAGCCACGTAGATCGTTATAGAACGAACACGAAACTTTATCGCGACAACACGCCACGAATCTTCACCCGATGATGTGGCCCCATGGAAAGAAAAGTTCAGACATGGAGAAACAATTATAACAAGATTAACAGCATGTGACCTTCGGTATTCGCATTGTATATATTTTCCCCGTGTTATGTTGGTCCGGGCTCCTTTAAAGGATAGACCATCTGTTTGTAAGTGGCAAACGATTGGCTATGCGAGTCACTGTAATCGTGGCTACTAGGTGGTAGAGTTTTGTATTTTCTCGCCTGGATCTGGTATCACCGCCTTACTGCTTCCTGCCGGAATAGCGTAAATGCTTGTCTCTGTCGTGTTCCGGTTTGGACGGTAAGCTAATATAATATACCATAACCACTGAGTTAAATATATATCAATGACCATAACACAATATAATATATATGTATATATTATATCTGCGGCACTATGATCCGACACAAGGATAGTAACGCAGCATTAACATGTCTATAGCCGATGGTTGTCTCTTTCTATCAGGAGAGCCATCTGCTTGCTATCTTATGTATTTAAAAAATATGTAAGTCTAGACCCCTTTAAAAGAATAGCAAACTGCCTTCCTGCCAGGCATTTCGTTCGATGCGAACGATTGGCCAAACCTGTCACTTTAATCTTGGTAGAGTTCTGCTATATCTCGTAACTCGTCTAGGCTTGATAACACCGCCTTACTTTTTCCTGCCACAATAGCTACAATGCATGTCACTATCGTCTTCCATTTTGGAGGGTAAGGTAGCCGGTAAACTCATACTTGTGGCATTAGATCTCCGCTGCGTATGACAACGCACCATAAATATGCAATTATAATATTAAAAAAAATAGTATTGTCCTAGTCCAAGTCTTAACAACTAGCCCGTTTTAATCAAAAGAGTTATGAATATATGTTATATATTTATATTTCAATTTACAAGCAAGTCTGCCTGGATAAAAATGTAACACTGTATCCTCTCTGTCTATTATATAAGGAGATTTCCGTGAAAGTATGTGAGTGTAAGTGAATGTGTGTAAACCAGCGTAACGATTTTTTTTCTGTAAAAGGGCATATCTATATATTTTTAATGTTATTATGCACAACTGCATTAAAAATAACTGTTTTTATGCCGTTGTGCTTGCATAATTTAAAGTTATTTGAAGTATAAATAAATTAATTCATGATACGTTTGCACATTACAAAATATGTAGTAAGAAATGAAGAAGAAGAATATATGAATAATGTAAAGGGTAATCCAAAAATATACCATACTAGCTGACCCGGCAAACGTTGTTCTGCCTTTTTAACTACTCTTATTTTTTTCTTTATTTTCTCACCTTTCAAACCTTTCCTGGACTTTAACAATTAATTCAAAACCAAAATTAGCCAAATCGGTTCAGCCGTTCTCGAGTTTTAGCGAGACTAACGAACAGCAATTGATTTATATATATATATATATATATATATATATATATATATATATATATATATATATATATATATATATATATATATATATATATATATATATATATATATATATATATATATATATATATATATATATATATATATATATATATTAGGGTGATTCATTTGCGACAAACATTTTTTTTTTAGGTGCTCAAGCAAAATTTTGTTCTACATATTGAAAAAAAATTTCCACCAAGTTTGAGCTCTTAATTCGAGTTTGAAGTGATTGCCGTTTTAATTTGATTTTTTCCCATTAGAAATGCATGTAAATATTTTTATTTTTTTTCAAATTTCTAATGCTTGGACACATTTAATGATATTGGCATTCTGATTACTGAAATATATCCAGGATTCCACGCTCTTTAAATGACTTTTCGTCAATTTTAATGTCGCCTGCTTTGGTCCACTGGTACCATCTGTCAACGTTATTTTTTCGAATAAAATGCACATTTTTTTGTTTTTACAGCGAAAATTGATTGATAGATGGAAAAAATAATACATATTTTTATAAAAAATTTGATTCTCTTCAAAAAAGGTCGTAACTTAAGTCTCTCAGACTCATAGTTTTTAACTTGCAGTAACTTTTGTAACTAAAAATGTAGAAAAATGATAAAAAAATTACAAATTATGATGTTTAAATTCAAGTTTTTGTTTCAAATTTATTTTTCTCATTACATTGTCAATTTTACTTTTTGTACTTTTATACCTGACATGTTACACATACTGACATAGAGACACACATACACACACAAATAAATAAATAACACAATAAGCGGGAAACAAAAAAGTTAATACAAAATTTTAATAAATTTGTAATTTATCATAGTTTATATTTTTATTAGAAATACAACCGAAAGAAAATGAATTGTTATTTTATAAACTTTAAATGAAAGCTCTGTTTACTAAATATATCTTCACATAAGTTAGGTATTACTTTGTTGTTGAATAAAGTTTTTTGGTACATGTTAGGAATTCTTTTCTATAATTTTGAACAGTTAATAATAGGCATTGTTTTTTATCTTCGTCGTATGTGCCAAACTCATTGAATTTTTCAATGAGCGCAACACATCGCTCGGCTGTGTCGTTTACAACTTTTATTTTTCATCTAAAGTTTATAAAATAACAATTCATTTTCTTTCGGTTGTATTTCTAATAAAAATATAAACTATGATAAATTACAAATTTATTAAAATTTTGTATTAACTTTTTTGTTTCCCGCTTATTGTGTTATTTATTTATTTGTGTGTGTATGTGTGTCTGTATGTCAGTATGTGTAACATGTCAGGTATAAAAGTACAAAAAGTAAAATTGACAATGTAATGAGAAAAATAAATTTGAAACAAAAACTTGAATTTAAACATCATAATTTGTAATTTTTTTATCATTTTTCTACATTTTTAGTTACAAAAGTTACTGCAAGTTAAAAACTATGAGTCTGAGAGACTTAAGTTACGACCTTTTTTGAAGAGAATCAAATTTTTTATAAAAATATGTATTATTTTTTCCATCTATCAATCAATTTTCGCTGTAAAAATAAAAAAATGTGCATTTTATTCGAAAACATAACTTTGACAGATGGTACCAGTGGACCAAAGCAGGCGACATTAAAATTGACGAAAAGTCATTTAAAGAGCGTGGAATCCTGGATATATTTCAGCAATCAGAATGCCAATATCATTAAATGTGTCCAAGCATTAGAAATTTGAAAAAAAATAAAAATATTTACATGCATTTCTAATGGGAAAAAATCAAATTAAAACGGCAAGCACTTTATACTCGAATTAAGAGCTCTAACTTGGTGGAAATTTTTTTTTCAATATGTAGAACAAAATTTTGCTTGAGCACCTAAAAAAAAAAAATGTTTGTCGCAAATGAATCACCCTAATATATATATATATATATATATATATATATATATATATATATATATATATATATATATATATATATATATATATATATATATGTATAGATATATAGATATATGCTTTAATTGCTGCTATAATTTTAGATCTTTATCACTCTAATTTTAGAGCTTTTGGACCCCCCTCTCCTCCTCGTCACATTTGTGAAACCCACTTCCCCTAATGTGACGTCATATATATTTTTTTATAATATGTATTTAAAATTTGTTAAGCAGCAGTTTTGTAGGGACATACACGTCATGGTATAATTAGTTGTTATATAAGTTAAAGACATATTATTTAGAACTTATAGTAATCTCATCCCTTTTGACACATATATCAAGATATTTCTTAACCAACTGCAGTAAAGAAGGGGAAATGTTTTTCGTACGTCCTAAAAAGCTATTTTGACTATATTTACGATGTTGTCAGTATGTTTGTATGTATATACTCATATAGTATGCACATGTTATAATACGTATATGCACGTGTGTGTATATGAATGCGTAAAGCTTTCCTGATTTGAAGAAGGCTTGGCTGATCGAAACACTGCTAATGTCGTTCGATTAGGTTCCATCAAATAGATTTTCTAAAAATTTAAACTGATTCGCCTCAACAAAATTTGTAAAATTTCAATAAACTTGTCGAAACGATGGCTATTTAAAATAACTGCCAGACTGATGTTGTATAGTTGTTTTCCTTAAAAACGGTGTCTAATGCCGTAAATCGGATAAAAGTCTATTGATTTATTCAAAAGTTAACGTTGACAAAAATTTTGAAAAATTAGTTTTTCGACGTAACTTCGAAATTTTTCAACCAATCGATTTTATACCCATCACAAGAGATCCTACGTCGTCTAAAACTACGTCGAATTTAGTTTAAAAGATCAAAATCAATCACGCATCGCATCGAGCTCGTATGGCTCAAAAATCATTATCACCCATATCATTGTGCTCTAATAACACAATGAATGTATATAATATAATACATATATATATATATATATATATATATATATATATATGTGTGTGTGTGTGTGTGTATATTTTAACGTGTCTACAACGTAACGACTACAAACAAGCAGGCTGCTCTATTGAAGAATAGACATAGTCATAACCATCGCCTATAGACACTAAAAATATAAATGGCGCATTGCATTTGACGAGATTAGTAGACCATGTGTGAAAGTTACCCGTAACGTAACCGGCTACCTTACCCTCCAAACCAAAATCGTAGAGTTTTGAAATATGTTTCAAAAATCTACGATCCGATACAAGTCGAAATTATATTTTTCCGCATAGAAATTTAGCTTATCTGGCAACTCTAAATTATCCCCTTTAGTGTAGTAAGTATATCCCACTACTATGATAAGTTTGTATACATGTATGTTTATTACTCGTTCACGTTGAAATCGCTGGACACCTTTGGATCCAAATATAATATATAATATAAATATGTCGGGACTTAGCATTTGGGTAATTTTTGGTAAGTAAAAATGCATTGATATTATAAGGTTCAGAAAAAGAAAATCTACAGCAGGCAAATTTAATTGCTGTAAACCCGCGAACAACGACATCAATTTGTCTGTCTCTTGCCACCCAATTTTATATTGGACTACG
Organism: Apodemia mormo; assembly: GCA_036924255.1. NCBI lineage: Eukaryota > Metazoa > Arthropoda > Insecta > Lepidoptera > Riodinidae > Apodemia > Apodemia mormo. Next base: position 28,147,563 of record JAUPFN010000006.1, on the reverse strand, counting down.
AGTATTTCGCAATTAAATCCAATTAAAACACATTATACACGCCTACAATGTTTGAGAATTTTCCTCATTTCCTCTTTGGTTTCCTTCCTCATTATTATCTGACTTGGTAAAAAGGGACCATCTTATTTTGATCTTATGGTCTAGATATGCCTATTAAAAGATTATTTTTTCAATTAGTCCGCAATCGAGGAAATCATCGACGAGCAGACTTATAAATAACATTAAAAAGAATATTCGATATTTAAAATGAAACGATTTTAAACAATAATTAAATGATGTCTCAGCACAAAAATGTAACAGATTCATCAATAATTATTTCCAAAGTAGGTAATTAGAATGCTTTGCAAGCTACGCTTTGTTTTAACGATGATCTTACAATTTTTTGTAGCGTCGATTTTAAAATGGAAGCATGATAAAACAATTCCGGATAGCAATCACGTTATGAGGCAGCAAGACGCATTGTATAATGACATGCCGATTGGATGGATGGAGCTCGTCGCGTAGTCGGCCTTGAATGACGCTAGAATGTTTTCCTACTTTACTTCCTGCTCGAATCCATCTTGGCAAGTCTTGTAGTAACGTCATGTACACAGACAATTATATTTAACGTAAGTACACGTAAGTTTTTATGGTATTCTTAAAATTGTTTACATGATGTTAATTTTACCAAGCAAAACGGCAACATTCTTTGATAACATTTTATGTTTACGTTTGAATCTGATTATATACGTAATCAAAGACTTTTGGTTTATCAGTAAAAAGAATGTAATCAGAAGAAATACAAGCTAAAGGTTGGATATACTTAACGTGACCATACGTTTCGTTTTGAAGGGGACTGTCCCGGTTTCAATAACTCTGTCCCAAGTAAATTTTTAGGTCGTGAAAATATCTCGTTTAGCGAAAACTATACACAACCAACAACCACATCTAACTTTACGAATCTCCTTAAAATATAAACCTAACACAAAAAATTTGCTAAAATGTTTAATTTTTAATAGCAAAATTAATTATTTAACTTTTATTTTTATTTTATTTACATCATAAGATAGCAAACAAGCAAATGGCTCTCCTGATGGAAAGGAGGAGGCATTATGGATATAAACTTTTGTAGACCTATTTATCCAATAGCGGCATTGTGTGAAGTTTCTAACATAGGCTTAAACCTGTTTAAACCTGGTATGGAACTAATGCACTTCTTCTGTAGGATTCACAACATTTTTTTCGCTTTACATATATTTCGTTATACATATATAATATGTTAACAATATACCTATCTAATTGTGGTTTTCCACTGACTTCGCAAAATAAATCGCGCATCACATACCTACCTTTAAAGTTTTTTTATAAAATTAACTTGTGCTACATATAAAAAACTCGCTAACAATTATTCATTTGTTAATTTCAAGATATACGAGTTTAGAATCATATTATTTAAAATATGTAAGACCTGTTTTAGTTTTAACATGTTAAAGTCACCAAAGGGCCAATACATGACGCCATCAACGAGTTTGTCTAAGTACATTCAAATCATAGGAATTCAGATTAATTACACGTAACTGTAACGTAAATTATAATTGATCTGACCTACCTGAATATAGGAAATTCTAATCCAAGAATTAAACGATTCTTTTTCTCAAATTATAGAAACCTTTTTTAGATCACAGATAGGTATTTTTAAAGAGTATATATAGTTTGGTAGGTCCTGAAGTAAATAGACTAATCATTTTTCCAAGGTCATGATCTAATTGTTATTTATCAGAGAAATCGAGGCATTCATAAAACCAATATGGTACCGTAACCGAGTCGATAAATTCATTATTCAACAATTTATAAAAAAAAACACTTAAGCAGCTTACCTAGATAAAATAAGTTGGTAAAGTGAGTTTCTAGCCACGCGCAATGTAGGGTTTCGAAGTTGTCTATCACAATAATGCGGACTAAGAAGAGAGCTTTTACTACTTACTATACTACGAGTAGCTACAGCGTGCAGCCCGCTGCATTATAAGTTTTTGAAAAATCCCTCGGGATCAACTTATTTTTCGGGATAAAAAGTAGCCTATGAGCTATTCCAGATCATCATCTACCTGTGTGCCAAATTTCATTTAAATCCATTCAGTAGTTTTTGCGTGATTGAGTAACAAACATCCATCCAAACATCATAACTTTCGCATTTACTGTCTAAAATGTATATATAAAAATTCTTGTGTCGCGGTGTTGTAATTAAACTCCTCCGAAACGGCTTAACCGATTCTCGTGAAATTTTGTGTGCATATCTGGTAGGTCTGAGAATCGAACATCTATTTTTCATCCTCCTGTTATGTGTATGTTAAGTGTAGTCCATCCCTATTTTTTTTATTTTTTAGATAAAATTTTTGTTTTTATTTTTTTATGATACAGCATTAAAAAGTACATACAACCCTAAATTTTCAACCCTCTACGATCAACCCCTATTTTTTAATTCAATAATTTATATGGCAAAACAACGTTTGCCGGGCATTGTCATTGGCGTTGAATGCCGGAATATGTCATTGGCGTTGAATAAGCACCACAGGTTCACCGCCTGTAAAAACTTCTCTAAGTACATTTTATAAGTTGATCGACTTGTAAAGCCTTCTTAACTGTGATAGTTTTTCTTTAAACTTCATTATATTTACTACTACCAAAATTTATTTGTTTATTTATTAATAAGACATACTATCGCATTTACATTAAATATTAGAATATAATATATTAAAAACATAAGACCGTATGAAAACACATTATAGGTATATACAGCTATACACACTTATAAGTACACATAATGAATTGGCGCAAAGAAGCTATAGATATTGTTTATACTGTATACAAAAAGAAAAAAAAGTAAGATAATATGTATGTATATATAAACAAACAGAAAGGGATTAACCATATCCCATCACGCAAATTTTTTTTAGTTTCGCTCGAAATCTTGAAAAAATCAATCGTTTAGCCTGCAGAGGGGGAGCAAAATTTAGCACTTAAAAGCTTTATATTTTACAAACGAGTCCCTTTATCGAAGACTTGTTTTTACAAATCTACAATATTTTTAAAAACCTACCCAACGATATCCCACTGAATGGGGTACGTGAGAAAAAAAAGGTCTAATGTCACATGCATAAGTTTAGCGGCTATCTTACCCTCCAAACCGGAACACGACAGTGACAAGCACTGACGCTATTGCGGCAGGAATAGGTAAGGCGGTGGTACCAGACCCGGGCGAGACAATGCAGAACTCTACCACCTATGAGCCACAATGGTAGTGAATTAAATAGCCAATCGGTCGCCTTTTACGACCTGCCTGGCAGAACGGCAGTTGGCCTATTCTCCAAAGGAGCCCGGAACGAACACGGGAGGTAATATGTATATTCATGCCAAAATAACAGCCTTCTAGTACTAAGGATCTCTGAGCTATCGTGCGGACGGACAGACGGATTAATGGTCATAGCGAAACTAAGGGTTCCTAATTTACTTCGGAACCCTAAAAACGATTTATTCATGTAAACTTAAAGCAAAAACTCATTTAGAACGATTTTCTCGACCTAGAATTCTAACCCAAAACTTTATGTTTTTATGTAGGCTATATACCTAGGCATGTTTTCTGTGTGTATACCAAATCCATTAAATTGATACTAATGAAGTCAGTATTAAAATTTTAATTGGGACTTCTTTAAAATAGATAACTAAATGACCAATTAATAATTAAAAAGAGTAAGATGACAAAAATATTTTTATTATGTATCATGTCATCAATGCTTCTAATTCCCATAATAAGGTAAGCAGCCAAAGCCACGGGTAACTACTAGAAAGGAGGAAATAATTATAATAACACCTAATATCAGTGGATAAATTACACTTGTCGATTCAATCCAAATTATTTACTAGTAATATGGGTTGTAGTCAACGATATTAATAAATAGAAATACTTATGTATATAAATACTGAAATTTATCTATACATATAATAAAATCGTAGGAAAGTCAAAACTGTACATTGAATATTTTTTAAAAGAATACTTGGCGCGTGATCTACAATCGATATCGAAGCCTAAAATATAGTTTTTAGAATTTTTGTCTGTTTGTTTATCTAATTATCTGTTTGTCTGTATGTATGTCCGGGGTAAACTCAAAAAGTACTGCATGGATTTACTTCAAATTTTGCAGGAATATTACTAACAGGTCGGGTCAACATATAGGCTACATATTATTACGCTATCACCTACAGGGGGAGAGCAGTGCGGAGTAAACGAAGTCCGCGTGGACGAAGTCGCTGGCAACAGCTAGTATTTAATAAACACCCAAACCCAGAAATACAAACATCTATTCTCATAAACTCTGATATCGCAGTATAGGTCATTTGGGTTCATTAAAAAAAAACAAATGCCTCCCGCATTTGTGTGATGAGCATAGTTTTTTTGCCCTTCGGCAATCGAACCTGAGCCCCATTGATGTGTAGTCAGGGTCGCTATCCACTCGAGCAACGAGACGGTCGGAATAATTATTTCCTATTGTAGTAGAAAAAATAACAACGTATAAAAATATTAGAGATGTCATATAACTCAGTCTCTGTATTTATCATTTGGAAAACGAAGCTTTTTTGTAAAAACCTCAAACGTTTTTGCAAACACGTGTCATTCTAATGTTATTCTATTAAACGTGTTTCCTCATTCAATCATTATTAACACATTCTCGGAAAATATAAATAACGATTACAATTGGTGTAGTAACAGCAATAACAAGATTTATGTTATCATAACGACACACGGAAGATAAAAATTACATAAGATTTTTATCACTTTGTAAGACATACAAATATGTTTTAGTAATATATCAGTGTGTATAATGTATAATGTATATCCAGGAAATGTTTGGACAATCTTTCATCGTTGTCTTCCTTAATATAAAGATCAAGGCTAGCTAATCATCTTTCATTCTTCAACCTCCTAATTAACTTATCTTCATAGATCTTTCTAATAGCTTATTTGAAAAAAGTATTATTTTTTTATTTTTTCAATCATAATATAGCAAACAAGCAGATGGGTCTTCTTATGGAAAAAGTCAACTTATATTTATATCGTATTAAAAGCACTTGTACTGTTTTACTTGACTTTTTATTTATTAAAACGAACCGGTTTCGCGTTTTAACGCATCATCAGGGCAAAAGTTATTATTGTTTAGTATAATTGACAATTTGACAAATGTGTCCAATTTGACAAATTTGTCAAATTTGTCAAATTGTTATACACTGGATAGTGTATAACAATTTCTCAAATTGTTATACACTATCCAGTCCGTCACGGTTCACCGGTTCATTAGTTGGCGAGATGAGTGGTGATCCCCATCGCTGCATTTTACCCACCGGATAACAATTGTTGAATATTTCTTGCGATAACTGGAACCGCCGGCTTTACGTGCCCATCCGAGGCACAGGAGTGGTAACACACCATCCCACCAAACTCTGAGCTGCCGGGATTTCTTTTTCCGTTAAAAATCTCGAAAAACCTCAATAATATCTTGCACAACCCAGGGATTAATCGAACCCGGGACCAAATGATCTGAGCCGAATAGATACTAGGACCATGCGTGGACTCACTAACAATACAAAGGCGAAAATCTATGTATGTGTGTGTGTGTGTGTGTGTGTGTGTGTGTGTGTGTGTGTGTGTGTGTGTATGTGTGTTATTTCTTTACCCTAATACAACTGAGTGAATTTACATGGAATTTGCAAAACAGATTGTATTTGCCTAAACTTCACACTGAGCTTACTTTTGTCCCGGAGGATGCATAGTTCCCATGGGATTAAAAACTTATCACACACATCAAGTTGCTAGTTTATGAATCGCACACTGAATCACATTTTATTCAACGCATAAAGGGTAGATTTTTATATTTTTTCCCATGTTGATCCAGACTGTTTTACAAAGAAGACGGTTTTCCGCCGTGTTGGTCCCGGCCTCCTTTGTAGAATAGGCCAACTGCCGTTCTGCCAGGCAGGTCGTAAAAGGCGACCGATTGGCTATCGAGTCACTACCATCGTGGCTACTAGGTGGTAGAGTTCTGCATTGTCTCGCCCGGGTCTGGTACCACCGCCTTACCTATTCCTGCCGCAATAGCGTCAGTGCTTGTCGCTGTCGTGTTCCGGTTTGGAGGGTAAGGTAGCCGGTAAACTTATGCATGTGGCATTAGATCTCGCCACAAGATAGCAACGCACCATTAACATCTTTGGTGTCTATAGGCGATGGTTGACTCTTTCCATCAGGAGACCCATCTGCTTGTTTGCTAACTTATGATATAAATAAATAAAATAAAGACAGACTTTCTGCCTTTCTGCCAGTCAGTTCATAAAGGGCAAACGACTGGTCAAGCTTGTTACTACCAAGTGACTTTAAGGTGGGAAAGTTCTTCAAATCTTACTTGGGTTTGGTATTAGCGCCTTACTGTATGTGGCATTATGTCTGCCACATGGGAGGCAACGCACCATTACTGTCTTTGGTGTCTATAAGTAGACGTTGATTACCTATCTCTTTCCATCAAAAGAACCCTCTTCTTATTTGCTCTCATATATCCCATGATATAAAAATACTCTGAGTGAAAATTTAAGTAAAAATCTGATCGACATATTAAATAGACGAACAATAATAGACGCTTTGGTTAACTATGGTTTACTGGTTTGTCGGTTGACGAGATGGATGGTAAAGGTCACAACTGAACACCACCGACCACCATCAATTTGGCTGACTGTCGCTTATTTTAGGGTTCTGTACGTGAAAGGTAAAAACGGCACCTTATTACTAAGCCTCCGCTGTCAGTCTGTCCGTCTGTCTGTCACCAGGTTGTATCTCATAAACCTCAAACGTTTTTGCAAACACGTGTCATTCTAATGTTATTCTATAAATCGTAATAGCTAGAAAGCTGATTTTTTTACAAATTATGTATTTCCGTTGCCGCTATAACAACAAATACTAAAATCAAAAAATGAAAATATGAAAGGGGGGTCCGCATACAATAAACGTATTTTTTTCGTATTTTTTGCTTAATATTAATAACGGTAACAGGTTGACGCTTAGAATTTTCATACAATATTAAGTTGTATATTACCTTATGAAATAATTAATTAAATAAAAATAAAATAAATATTATTGGAAGGCTCCCATACAACAAACGTAATTTTTAAACAATTTGTTACTCAATCATAATAAACAGATAGAAACTTGAGTAGGGGAACCCTTCGTGCGCGATTTCGACTCGCATTTGGTCGGTTTTATTTATGACTAGCAGTTGCCAGCGACTTCGTCCGCGCGGACTTCGTTTATTCCGCACTGCTCCTCCCCCGTAGGTGATAGCGTGATAATATGTAGCCTATATGTTGACCCGACCTGTTAGTAATATTCATACAAAATTTGAAGTAAACCCATGCAGTACTTTTTGAGTTTACCCCGGACATACATACAGACAGACAAACAGACAAACAGACAAACATTCTAAAAACTATATTTTTGGCTTCGATATCGATTGTAGATCACGCCCCAAGTATTCTTTAAAAAAAATATTCAATGTACAGTTTTGTACTTTCCTACGATTTTATTATATGTATAGATGACCAGCAGTTTCAAATGCTCATTTAAGGCATTTGAGTGTTAAGATACTACCATCAAGTTAAGAACTGCTACTGAAACTGAATAACTCCGATTAAAACCTTAACAACGTGGTTAGGTAAATTAACTGTGTGAATGTCTACTTATTATTTCTATTAATTTACTATTAATAAACTAAGTTCTTGGGATTTTCTACAATGAATTAGATATATGTAATTACAAGTACACAAGGAAATTATAAATACTAGTCTCAAATGATAAACTTCAGATAATTTCTTCAGGAAAAAACGTTTAATTTTTTAATGTTAGTTAAAGCATCTTACGACTTCAGTTTTTTGCAAAACCTAATGCGATATTTTAATACAAATATGGTAATTATTTGTAATGAAAATATGCATACTTTCTGAATACAAGAAGTTATATAACACGTAATGGTAACATTGAGGTACCGACCAGTAACAATGTGTCAACGCCATCATAGAATATTAGCCGAAGAGCCCTTGGTGCATATAACGTTGAGCCCGTAAAGCGTTATTTTTTTAGAGAAGAGGGGGGAAAACGGACAGGAGGCTATATATGTTTTATATTTTCTGTTTGTATACAACGCATGCATGTAAGTTTACTTCCAAAGACGCAGACTATGAATAGTCTGCGCCACGTGTGCTGTCAGCGCAAACAATGTGCAGGATCTGATTACAAATATATGCATGTATGTGCGACGTTTGACCGAGTCTGCCAGTTCCTCTAAGATTGACTAGGGCAAGCCCATAACAGGGTTATTTACTTTCGACGTTTGACTGAAAAGTTAGTCAGTCAAAGGTCGAAATTGGAATTTAATTCGGGGTTCGCCCGAACGCTTCGGTCAAACCTAGGATAAAGCAGTCATTCCGCGAAGAGACTGCGCGTCGCGAAGATACTCCAATAATACAATCACCGACGCTACTGTGGCAAGAAAAAAAACTAACACCGGACGAGACGTTACGGTACTGGAACTAACGAGCTCTTTGGCTATAACGCTAGCAAAGCAATAGACAATGTTCGCATCGTTCCGCGCCCTCGCAATCTTCCTAATGAGCGAACCCTTTCACACTCCGGACAAAGCCAGGGTTTCACGGGTGACGTGACATGTATTCACCACATCACTCTTTGTTAATCTCGCCAAAACGAGATTTTTCCTTTACAAAACTGAAGTTGTTTCTATAAAATTTTACACTGAGTACTTAGTGCTTTGCCGCGAGTATAGCTTTCAGCGAGATGATTTACATTGCTGTGATTAAAGAATATGAAAAGCTACATGGAGAACATCTTTTATGTTAATAGGAATGGATAGAAAACATGGATACAAATATAAAATCACTTTTTTATGTAGACACATATAAACAATTATGATAACAGATAGTGAAATAAAATCCATGATCATTGAACGCCCGGTTTCGCAGTATCGGTTATTTGGACCGATTACTTAGATATTTTGCTTAATTGCTTAATTGTAAAAATTGGCCAAACTTTAGCAATAATAGCACTGTATAGATCACCTTCTTTTTCAAATATAGAGCCATTTCTAAGTTCCCTAGATAACACACTCAACATAAACAGAAAATTCAAAACTATTGCCGTTACAGGAGACTTAAACATTGACATTCATCCAGACAGCACTGATCGTAATGCTGCTTCATATTTGGAACTTTTAGCAACTCATGGACTTTTACCAAATCATAGTCTCGAAACAAGAGGTAACAGATGCCTGGATCATGTAGTTTTAAAAAGCAACCTCAAATGTAAATCAGTTGTATTAAAAACCTATATTACTGATCATTACCCAATTATTCTAAATATCGAAAATAAATTACCAGTAATCAATTACAAAAATCAGTACATTTCATCAATAAACTATTCAAAAATACAAAACGAAATTAAATCCTGTGATTTCTCCGAGGTCCTATGCTCTACAGACTCTAACTTTGCTGCTGAATTTCTTATGAATAAACTTGTTGAGATAATTAAAGCTAATACTCGTACTCTTAAATTAACATCCAAACAGCGAACAATCAAGCCCTGGATATCCCAAGGTATTCTTCGATGTATCCGCAATCGTGACCGAATGCACCTCCAATTAAAAGAAACACCTTATGACGAGACGCTAAAAATAACATATTTGCGATACAGGAATTTCTGCACAAAGTTATTAAAGAAACTAAAAAATGACTACCACAGAGCTGAACTGGAAAAAAATAGTACAAATATAAAAAAGACTTGGGATATAATAAGAAAAATAACAGGAACAGGAAAATCACTAAAAAGTAATGATATACTACTTAAAACTAAAAATAATCCAACAGCATCAATTAATTACGTTAACAATTACTTTGCAAATGTAGGGAAAACTTTGGCTAATCAATTCTGTAACCAGTCTCAAACTTTAACACACATCAATAATTTACCATCTCAAGTAAATTCGTTGGGGCTTTTAGAAACTAACGAGTTTGAAATTTATGATGTGATGCAAAGTCTGAAAACTAACTGTGCAGTAGGTTGTGATGGTATCTCAACTAAAATTATAAAAGAATCTGCAATAATTCTGGTACCACTTATAACGCACATATGTAATATCACCCTGAGTTCTGGAATTTTCCCTAAAATTTATAAAACATCCATCATAATGCCAATACATAAAGGTGGATGCAGAGACAGTGTGCTAAACTATAGACCAATTTCCATCTTGCCATCGATTTCAAAAATTGTTGAAAAAGTTATAAATAAAAGAATAACATCCTTTCTTGAACAATTTAATATTTTGTCATCGAATCAATATGGCTTTCGATCTGGTAATTCAACAGAAAATGCTGTATTAAGACTTACTAATTTTATTGTTCAGGAATTAGATAAAAAGAACAAAGTAATCGGAATTTTTCTTGATCTGGCAAAAGCTTTTGACACTGTCTCTGTTCCCATTCTTGTAAAAAAGCTTGAACGTGTTGGTATTCGAGGTACTACCTTGAAATTGCTGGAAGACTACTTAAGCGGAAGAAAACAAAAGACTCGTATCGGTGGAGTGACTAGTGGTGATGAAGAGATCAATTATGGCGTTCCACAGGGTAGTGTTTTGGGTCCAACATTTTTCACTGTCTACGTGAATGAGCTATGTTGTCTGAACTTACCTCATGGAAAAATATTTTCTTATGCAGATGACACGGCGCTAATTTTCGTAGGCAAAACTTGGGAAGAGGCGAAGAATTATGCTGAGAAGGGTCTAAAGATAGTAGCAGAATGGTTGTGTGTAAACCAGCTATCACTTAATGTCAAAAAAACTAAATTTCTCCCTTTTAATAATGCACCTCACAAAACTCCAAATTTAGATATTAAAGTTCACACTAACTGTTATATCACTAATTGCAACTGTCCAAAATTAGAAAGTGTGAATAAGTTGAAATATTTAGGTGTGGTTTTAGATAGAAGGATGTCCTGGAAACCTCATATTGATACTCTTTGTTCCAGAGTTCGTAAACTTATTTATATTTTTAAAAGTTTAAGAGAAGTGGCCGACCGTAAAACCATTTTTAATGTGTATGATGCCCTATGCAAATCTATACTCACGTACTGTATCACATCATGGGGTGGTGCTTGTACATCACATATATTACCTCTGGAACGAGCACAGAGAGCCATTTTAAAGGTTGCAACTTTTAAATCTTATCGATCTAGTACCTCCGACCTTTATAATGACTGTGGAGTTCTAACAGTCAGACAACTTTATATCTACAGTATTATTACTATGCAACACAAAAAAAGACACACAGTAGAAGAAACAAATAATAAAAACAGAGGAAGAAGAGACATTGCTTTTGAGACACCCTTATGTAAGACTAAATTAGCACATCGTCATGCATTATTTCTAGGGCCTTATCTCTATAATAAAACAAATAAAATTCTCACAAATTTGAATACAAAAAACAATTCAGAGCTTAAATACACAATTAAGAACTGGATAAAAAGTCTAAGCCCCGATGACACGGAAAAATTCTTTAAAATAATCTATTCCTAACACAATATTCATAAAAATGACATACACAAAACACTTACGTACATGTATATACAAGCACACATACGTACACATACATATACCCTCACATACCCACACACACACACACACATGCACACACACATACACACACACATACACACACACACATAAACACACCTTACAAAATACCACACGTTTATTTTTTGTAATATAGATATAGTAATATTGATTAGAAAGAATGTTAAAATTAGAAGACTAATTGCTCACATAAAATTATCATGTATAATAGGAAGGGTTAGCAGATTCTACGACACAAGTTTAGCACTTAGTGTAGGTTCTGCGCGCCAATTGTACACCCATTTGTATGTAAGCACTTTAGTATAGATTTTATTATAAATTATTGATATGTACAAAAACATGTAAATCTTGGTTTTGAGAAAATAAACGTATTATTATTATTATTATTATTATTATTATTTTATTAATTCAGGTTGCGCTTGGGACTCGCATCCATGCTATAATATTATAAATGTGAAAGTACGTCTGTCTGTCTGTCAGTCTGTCTATCTGTTACGCTTTAATTGTTTAATCAATGCTCTGAAAAACTCTATTAATATGTGTTGGATTAGGTACTCTAAAGTAAGACAACATAGCAATCTATATTAATATTAATTAATTAATTAATTAATTAAGTTTCGATGTTTGGATAGATGTTTCGATTAATGTTTGGATGGATGTTTGTTACTAAATCACGCAAAAATTACTGAACGGATTTCGATGAAATTTGGCACACAGGTAGATGATGACCTGGAATAGCACATAGGCTACTTTTTATCCCGGAAAAATTTGGTGATCCCGCGGGATTCGGCAAAAACTTTTATATTGCAGCGGGCTGCACGCTGCAGCTAGTACGTATATAAATACTGAAATTATTATTTAATAAACACCCAAATTTAGAAATAGTGTCATTAACCGAACCCAAGCCTCATGGATTGTGCAGGCAGGGTCGCTAACCACTCGACCTACTGGAGGTTTTTTTTTTTTTTGCGACAAAGTTACGAATATCTCTACTAGCGTGTAAGTAATTATTATATTTTACGTACGTATGAATAAATTACCGACTGACATAATAGTTACATCACTATCAATAGCTGTAATAGGTTAAGTAGTGCACGCACGCCGCAAGGTGCACGTAATAGGAAGGTACAAAAAGCGAAGCTTGTAGACATTGCAGAGTACAGATAGCAAATATAACTAACTATTAACTATGTTAGAAATGTCGAATCCTAATAAAATTATAAATGTGAAAGTTAGTGTGTATGTGTTTTTAACTTTTATACGCCTTTTTGTTTGATATCATAAGATAACAAACAAGCAGATTGCTCTCCTGATGGAAGGGGACAACGTTTGTAACATCAAAGATGTTTAGAATGCGTTGCTATTCGTGTGGCGGGATAGTTATGCCACATGCTTGAATTTACTAGCTACTTTACGTTCAAAACCGGACTACGATGGTGACAAGCATGGACGGAGGTACGAGACCCTGATAAGACATTGTGGAACTCTACCACCTAGTAGTCCCGATGGTAGTGGCAAGTTAAGCGAATCGATTTCAACCAAAAGGATTTTTCGATCGATGAAAATCAATCAAGCCGCTTAGGAGAAGAATTACGAAGAGTCGTAAGCCGGAACTTTAAACAAAATGTCATTCAAACAACCCGTGGTTATAGCACAACGATACAAGCTTGGAGTTTCCAGGCTTGAACAGCGGCAATCTGGACTGCCTAGCCACTTAATCCGGGCAGTTGGCTATAAATTTTGAAAAATTTACAAATTTAATATCTTAGTTTCGTCTATAAAGTCGTATATTATACCTAAACTATAAATTCATTAGACATGGAAAGATATTGTGTTTTTATTCTAAAATAGGGACTATATTTTTGTGATGTTTTCTCTTTCTATCACACATCTTTATAAACAATTTAAAAAAGTTTCATCACACCCGGTTCCCTTGCAGTGTAAGCAGAGTAAACCAAAAGTCTATAGACTTTCCGGTTCACCACGATTCACCGGTTTGTCGGTTGGCGAGATAAGTGGTGGGCGTCATCGCCGCATTTTACCGATATCGGTTTATATAATATCTATCTAATCGGTCGGTATTATATAATAACGATTATCGATTATTTCTAACGATAACCGGGACCGACAGCTTTACGTACTCATCCGAGGCACGGGAGTGCTAATAAACATTCCGCCAGATTCCGAGCTGCTACTGAGATTTTAGATTTTCCAGAAAAACCTCGAAAAAACCTCAATAACACTTTTGTCCGATTGGGATCGAACCCGGGACCTCATGATCTAATCCGAACAAGCTAATCCCTAGACCACGAGGCAGTTGCATACAATTAACACTGTAAGAGTCTTTCTTACCATCAATAATCTATATACAAAAACGTAAAGGAAAAACTTTGAGCTCCTTTTTAAGGCAATCGCTCGAATTGTATGAAATTAGGAACAATTAGAGTTTACATTGCGGAGGACTGCAGAAACCTAATTCCTATTTAACCAAAAATCATTAGAAGTACATTAAATTAGTAAAAACAAACATTACACACACTACGTTATGTGACATATTTTATATAATACCCACACGTATAGGTAAATACTATATTCTTAATTTAATTGCACCATTACCTAAAACATATTAACTATAAGATCTCCTCTACCTAAAGATTGTCTGACCGCTCTTTAGCGATAAGTCCGCCTTTGTGTACCCCCTTTATACATAATTATTAGCTATACTTATTCTGTTTTTCTAAATTTTCGTGCGCAATAAAAAGTATTCATTCATTCTTTACGGTTTAAGTCAATTATCAACAAGCTATCGCTAGTTATTAATAATTAGGCTCCTGTACGGAGTTTTTTTTTTATATCATAAGACAGCAAACAAGCAGATAGGTCTCCTGATGGAAAGAGTCAACCATCGCCATAGACACCAAAGGTGTTAATGGTGCGTTACTATCTTGTGGCGAGGTCTACTGCCACATGCATAAGCTTACCGGCTACTTTACCCTCCAAACTGGAACACGACATTGACAAGCACTGGCGCTATTGCGGCAGGAATAGGTAAGGCGGTGGTACCAAACCCGGGCGAGACAATGCAGAACTCTACAACCTAGTAGCTACGATGTTAGTGACTCGTATAGCCAATCGGTCGCCTTTTACGACCTGCCTGGCAGAACGGCAGTTGAACAATTCTTCAAAGGAGCTCGGGACCAACACGGGAACTGTATTATTTTCTTTTTTATTAAAGACGTTATAACATCTAGAACAGGCTTTCCCAACCTTTACTTTTATACCGAGCCTCCCCGAGCCATAAATAATATTTTCATACCGCCCTTATATTCTTTATTTACCTACTCATTATTTTTATTTTTTTTTGGAAATGTAATCCTACATATTACGTACGACCCCCCCCCCCCCCCTCCAACGTTTCTCTACGCCTCCCTAGGGGGGCGTGCCCCACTGTTTGGGAAGTCCTGCTCTAGAAGGTGTCATATGGCATTTTTGTTGGCCTAGTATTGCAAAGTAACGATAACGTGACACGTAAGCTCTATTTTAGTATCTACCAAGACCAGAAGACGCTGAACCAAAATTATGTTAAAACTTTAAAAAAAAGGACAGCAGAACCCTAAAGTGGTAGAGGTTGCAAATTAGTTAAAATGAAGTTAAACACAGACCTCTGGATTCCGTGTATGAATAAACAAAATACAAGCATCAACGATTAAACATATCATCCGCCCTGAGATAACCTGCATCCACATCTCACCTGGGCAAGTGAGGTGCCTATGTCTGGAAAAAATTATATTGACTTATGAAGTAGGTATATATTACATTATTAAACTTTACATATCTGTTGAAATTAACGTAGTTGCACACGTTATTCGACTCGTTACGACAAAATTATAGATAAATGTAATGTAAAGTAGTGTTGTAAGAATGTTAGGATAGCGGAAAAATGAAACGACATCGATATATTTTAAGAAGTTACACACTGCATCCAATACGAGTCCGAGAAAATACAAATCCCCAAAACTCGGACCGGAATTTGATGTTACTTTACGAACTATTTCGAGCTGAACCTACAAAAATATGAATTTAGAAAAAAATCAATTTTTTGCTGAGCAGAGCGATTACATAATTCATCGTGCTTCAAATGACATCAAGGCACTACTATTGTATAAATCGACGGAGCTCGGGTTCGATTCCCGACGGACAAACATTTGGTTTGTATTTCTGGGTTTGGGTGTTTATCATGTATGTAACAGTATTTATATAATATGTATTCAATGCATTAGTATCGTTGACTAACACTCATAACACAAGCAAATAATTTGCTTACTTTGGGGTTAGATCAATTTGTGTAATTTATCCACCGATATTTATTATTTATTTATTTATGGTATGCTTTCAGCATTTTCTAAATTTTTTCTATGACTACTTTGATCCGTCAATGTTGCGTTCCGACGAAATGACAATAAGATCACAGAAGAAGGAACTCAAATATTGTACGTAAATTTCTATAGAAACAGTTTTTCGGCAGTTTTCTGAAAAACCTAAAAATCAAATCAAATAAAGGTATATTTCCAGTCTTCTGCCATGGGTGCCGATATTTTCGCTTCTGGATTAAAATAAAATATTTAGGTTACTTACAATTTACACTTATCCAGATACCTCACGAGGTAGACGGAAATAATTAAAAATGTCAACAATAAATTAAATCTGGCAACTATTCAATTGAACAATGAAAACCTTGCGAATATCGAAGATGGGCAAGTCGAATGCCCTCCAAAATAGGCAAAGCGCCGCACTAAAATCGAAAGACGATTGAAAAATAAACTACCGATTTATTTCCGAAAATGCTATGTTTGATGGACTGAAGGGCCAAAACGGTGACACGGGCTACGAGCGACCAGAGTACTTAGTCAGAGATTAAATTTAAATATGGGCTACCTACTATATAACAATAACAATAACTAACTGTAAGCCTCCAGTTACTTTCCTCCCTCTTTATGAAAGTACCACTATTTAACGACTGGGGCTGCACTAAGGGCAAATACGGCTCTGAAATCCGTACCGTGACGAATGTCGTGAGATTGGCGGAGGCTCTCTTCTTTGTAGGTCATCGTGGTCGGTAATGGCAGAGCCTCTTGAACCTAGGAATGTTGTCAATCTTAGAGCGGCATCATAGCACGCATGCGTCGAAAATGCCACCTTGCTCTGCATACACGCTGCGTTACGCTGATTAAACGTTAAAGAAACGAATGCGCTCTATAAATATAGCACTTCATTTGTAAACGTATGATTCCTAAGCAAACAAATCAGTTTTGATCCTTTTCTTCAACCCTGTAGGTCTGGTACAGTTTTGAATACTCCAGTCCACCATATGTCACCGCTTTAAATAAAGGCTAGCCAGATATGTGGTGTCTGGTGATCCCTATAACCACATTGGTTCAATTTCAACAATAATCTCTAGTTACTTACTTGCAAATAACGATAGCATAAGGCGGCCGCCGGCCCCACACCGAGTTTTAACAGCTTTGTTATGTTTAGTGCAAAAATGTTACATAACTTTTGTTGACAAAAATTGAAAAAAATTTTTGTAACATTTTGTAACGGTTCAAATAGTTACACATTGTTTCAAATAGTTACAAATTGTTAATAACTGTTTATAAAAATTTAGAGTGAGTGCAGGTGATGTTAATACTTACATAAAATTAAGAGACATTATAGTAAAAATTTTACCATTTGTACCTTGAATGTTAATTAATGTCAGCTAATATTTGCTAATTTTTTAAAGTATTTTATATTTAGAACTTTTGTTATAGAATTTACTACGAATTTTTATAACTTTACATAATTTCGGTGTGGTGTGGCACCTATAATCCGATAGTCTTTCGTACTCTTGCTAAGGCACTAGTTTGCGGTAGATAACTCTATAAGGTATGTTGAAAATTTTAAATAGAAATACAGAACAACAATTTTTGCTCCACTCAGGAAATGAACCCAGAACTAACGGGCTAAGCATCAGACAAACAAAGTCACTATTCAAGACCTAATCAATTATATAAACCCCACAAGTGCGTTGCGCTTCCATCCCTACGAGAACAAATACCTATATATATGCGTAACAGCCACGGCATTAGGTAATCGCATTATCCCGATGACGTTTGTCGATTACGACATTTACACAACAAAGTTCCTACTGGCTCGTTCGCTGCATGATTAAAGTTTCGGGAAAATTCCTGTGAAAGAATGCTCTCTACTGAGATATACAGCGTATAAAAACATGTCCGACATTTTTATCAAAAATTGCCTTATTATCACATTATTCTCCAAAAATTAACTTAATTCTAATTTTATTTCAGAAGCGATGAAGTACCGAGACTTTGATTCTAGGCTGTCTCGTATCACGGGACTTTGTACTATAGAGACTTCCCGAACCCTAGTATGAATACAATCATATTAGGCTAATAAATTATGCATTTTACGATCGGACTGAGTTTTTATACACTATAGAATAGCGCATGTCTTATGCCTGATCGTTAACTATACGTCTACAAATTTTCATTAGAATCCGTCTAGTAATTTCAGTGTGAAGAAGTACACAAAGAATAAAAACAAGCAAGTGGCTTTCCTGATAATCTTAATCTTCGCCTATACGTGAAAAAGATAGCAATGGTGCGTTGCTATCCATTTACTATACTTTTCAAATAGAAAAACTACCGCGACAAGCATTAACGATATTACAGAAGAAATAAATATGTCAGTGGTACCATAACCGAGCGAGGCGTTGCAGAATTCTACGCCATAGTAGTAACGATGATACTGACGTGTTGGCCAATGTTTCGCCTTTTACAAACTGCCTAGCAGATTGGCAGTTGGTATCATTAAATGATTTTCGAAACACGGGTTATAATCCTAATCTTTCGCATTTATAATTTAATTTTATAATTTATAATGTAAGAAGGTTAGTTGACTAAATTTGAAAAACAGTTTAATACTTTACCTTATTAGGTATATTAACTAAAAGACTACATATTTTTGTTGGAAAGAGACGACCATCGCTTATAGACACAAAGTTGTTAATGGTGCGTTGCTATCTGTATGCCACTTGCATAAGTTTACCGGCTACCATACCGTCAAAACCGCAAAACGACAGTGACAAGCATTAACACTATACGTCGGAACAGGCAAGCCGGTGGTACCGAATATCAGGCCGAGACGTTGCGGAATTCTATTCCCTTGTAGCCAAAATAGTAATGGTATGTATAGTCAGTCATTCGCCTTTTACGAACTGCCTAGCGTAATGGCAGTTTGTCTATTCTTCAAAGAAGCCTGTACCAACACGGAGAAAATTTGTTATATAATTATATTTTACTAAGATATCTTATAATTTTCCCATTATACAGGGTTACCTCTAAAACACCAGCAGCCTCGCGGGACTAGATACCTAACATTACAAATAACAACATTTGTTCTATGAGTTTTGACATAACTCAATACATTAAATGAGAATTATTTTTTAAGTTTTCATTGTCCTGTCGTGACATTTCTAACTCTTCGTTCGGATGCACTGCTAGTAGTAATAATAGTAACACTTTCCTACCTAATCTTTGCGATGCACGTAGAGTTAAGAACGTTCAAGCGAAAAATTTAATTCATATTAATTTTTGTATGAAAGTAAAATCCAACAAATTATCAAAAGTCGTAGAACAAATGTTGTTGTATATGATGTAAGCTACCTAGTCCTGCGAGGTTGCTGGTGTTTTAGAGGTAACCCTGTGTAATAACGGGGGATTATACGGGGGGGACGGGGGAACCAACACGGGGGATAATTTTCCCCCGTGTTGCTCCCGGGCTTCTTTGAAGAATAGGCCAACTGTCGTTCTGCCAGGCAGATCGTAAGAGGCGACCGATTGGATTTACGAGTCACTAACATCGTGGCTACTAGGTGGTAGAGTTCTGCATTGTCTCGCCCGGGTCAGGTACCACCGCCTTACCTATTCCTGCCGCAATAGCGTCAGTGCTTGTCGCTGTCGTGTTCCGGTTTGGAAGGTAAGGTAGTCTGTAAACTTATGCATGTGGCACTAGACCACGCCACAAGATAGCAACGTACTATTAACACCTTTGGTGTCTATAGGCGATGGTTAACTCTTTCCACCAGGAAACCCTGCTTGTTAGCTATCTTATGATATAAAAAAAAAACCTGACGAAAACTAACGAAACTTCGTCACATCCGTCTACGAGCTACCGACTAGCGTACCCTTAATAAGGCGGTACCTAGTACTCGTATTAAACCTAGACGCAACGACTCAAAACTCTACCACCTAGTAGACGCGAGTTATTGCATAGCCAATCGTTCGCCTTTTCGAACTATTTACCAAAATGGCAGATGATCTATTCTTCAGAGTCCCGAAACACATTGAACGGACAACAACGCAACATTAACATCTTTGATATCTATAAACTATATATAATTATCTTTTTCCATCCAGAGAATAATCTGCTTGTTTGCTATACTATACTAGTATTTCGCCCGAACCTAGATATCTCGCGATAGCTTAATTTTAAGTTTACATTTTTTGGAACCCTCTTATAACTGCTGTACAACGGCAATCACTGAATCGATTTAGCTCATGTTCGGATTTAAAAATTCTTTATGTACCATTAATCTCCCTTTTTGATTTACGATACTCGAGTAATCGTCAAACATATATACATTTATATGCACACAAACGCCGGATTCTTCCAGTAGAGAGTAAACTCCGGCAACTTTGTTTGTTCGTTCGCTCGTTCAATTAATCCATATTAAAATAAAAAATGCGAAAGCCTGTCGGTCTGTCTGTGTGTATCTCTATCTATATCTGTCAGTTGAGCCTTTACGGCTAAACCACTAAATTGAATTTGATGAAATTTGGCAAGATAATTGATAAGCGTAGGATAATATCGAACATAAGATATTTTTTTAAATTCCAACTCCAAAGAAACCGAAATGGAAAATTGCATTTTCTAGATTATTTAGGTGGCATGTTAATCTATTCGTTGGCGAAGCAGCGCTAGACCGTTAGTTTAGGAAAGTTACTAAAAGTACGAATAAGTTTTACATAAATAATCTGAGTAACGTAGACTTTATTTTATTTTAACTAAGATATCCCATTTACATGTTCGAAGCGGGGGGTATTAGATAGTAAAATATAAGTTTGAGACAACCGAGGGACATGTGTTTATCGGCTTTAAAAGTAATAACTAACCCTTCGCTGCTGTACGAATCAATTAATGACGTTTGTATCTAATCCGCATTCGATGGCGACAGATGCGGACGACAGGAGGGTTTAGCAGTAAAAATTCATTGAGCTCCCTACGAGAGTACCCGGACCCTCCGAATTGTGCAAAATGATGGCTTATAGGCGCATCTGTCCACTTGTGCTTCCTAGTTTCGATGTAAGGCAATAAATATATAGAGATCGCAAAGCGGGGGACGAATTTTGTTGAACAAAATATTCGTTACATTTTGCTCTCGTTTCTTTTATTTTTTTTTAAATAAAGCGTGTCTTTGATACAAAAATTAGCTTAATTTAAAAACAAGGATTATATACCTGAGATAATTAATAATATAGTTTAGGATTTAAATGGTCAGAATGAACAGCGAGCAAAATATAGATTTAACATTCAAAATCGAAAAAAATATTCAGATAAAATTTTTACAGGCACGCTATCTAGGTTTCATAATTATTAGTTGATCGGAATTATAAAAAGTTAAAGACAAGCTTCGGTTTATCACGACTATCAGGGGTTGCGCAAAAAAACCCCGTGTTGGTCCCAGGCTCCTTTGAAGAATAGGCCTACTGCTGTTCTATGTCGCTATGTCGCATAGCCAATCGGTCGCCTTTTATGACCTGCCTAGCGCAGGTTGTAAAAGGCGACCGCTACTAGGTGGTAGAGATCTGCATTATCTCACCCGGTCTGGTACCACCGTCTTACCTTTTCCTGTCGCAATAGCGTCAGTGCTTGTCACTGTCGTGGTCCGGTTTGGAGGGTAAGGTCACTGGTAAACTTAGGCATCTGGCATTAGACCTCGCCACAAAAGAGCAACCGACCATTAACATCTTTAGTGTGTATAGACGATGGTTGACTCTTTCCATCAGGAGACCCATCTGCTTGTTTGTTATCTTATAATATAAAAAAATAAATTCATCACAAATATAGTAAAAAAAAAAAGATAAAATATTTTACTGCTCTTTCTTACCCTCAGACTTATGTAACGGATAAAATGTGTTACTTTAATTTAAATATTTGTCGATAGTTACATTAATCGACTAGGTACTACAAATGTGTCCGAAAGCTAATTTCAGTGTAATGGAGACGCCGCTAGGATCCATATAAAGGTTTGATATAATAAACGAAGGGTTAATTATATCTAACCCACTTTTCCCTGCAAACCCACATTTATAATATTAATATAAATGTAAGCAGATAGCAAGCAGACAGCTTATAGAAAGAGTTATATAGAGACCAAAAACATAAAAAAAAATATTCAGCGGACAAATTACTCTGACTGATCTAACCCCAAAGTAAGCAAATTATTTGCTCGTGTTATGGGTGTTAGTCAACGATACTAATACATAGAAATACATATACATATAAATACTTTTACATACATAATAAACAGCCAAACCCGGAAATACAAACATTTACGCTGATCACACAAATGCTTGTCCCCATCGGGATCGAACCCGAGTCTCGTTGCTGGCGTAGTCAGGGTCGCTAACCACTCGACCAACGGGGCGGTCACATTGATAGTGCGTTGCTATTCATGTGGCAAGACGGTAGTGCCACATACATAAGTTTGCCGGCTAACTTACCTTCCAATTTGGAGCAAGACAGTGACAAGCATTGATGCTATTGCGGCAGAAGTAGGTAAGTTGCTGGCACCAGACCCAGGCGAGGCGATGCAGAACTCTACCGCCTAGTAGCCACGATGGTAGTTACTCGCATAGCCAATCGTTCGCCTCTTACGAACTGCCTAGCAAAAATGCAAATGATTTATTCTTCAAAGGAGCCTGAATTATCACGGAGAAAAAAATCGTATCTATAGTCGATATATCTTTATTAGTAAGGAGAACTTTGTTTGCGTTATTGTCTTACTATTAAAATATTCGTACATATTACGTTTCTGAAAAATAATTTGTTTTGTTTCGAAAGCCAATCCGAGTCGACCTTCAAACAAGCGATCGAATGTGATCACTTCCTGAAAACTGTGGTTTTACAAAACAAAACGGAACTGGTATTGTTGCGTACCAAGAACAAGTGCACTTGATATACACAGCGGAATTGACGCTTCCTGTTGACACTATGAAAGTAAACATTAGCTAAGTGATTAGATTTAGCTATAACCAACCAATGTAACACTTTTAATATGAATACCTCAACAAGAAATATTTTCTAGTGTAGTATCCAAAGTGTACCAACAGGACAGTAATAGATGGTAGTCACGTAGAGTTCTACAACGCTTCGAAAGGTTTTCAAGCGACGAAAAATGGATGTTATCAGTTTGATATAGTACGAGTATGTATTTAATATTATTGGAATTGGATAATATTTGAGTATTTAAACGTCCAAGTAGGTATACTAAATTTCGTAAGTGTATCTATGTTTGTATATTTGTATGGTTGTCCACGAATTTCTCGGGAAATAAAAGATTATATAAAGAGATAATTATTTTTGATTATATCAGGTATGTTTTATATTTCTTTTTTCTTATAACTTAGGGAACGGTATAAGTTTTATCAGAATCGGTTCAGTGTTTCTGAGATATAGATATGGTTGAATATTGAATTTATTAGCATCACCGCCTTACCTATTCCTGCCTCAATAGGCTCGGTGCTTGACGCCGCCATATTCCTTTTTGGACGATAAGATAGCAGTTAACTCATGCATTTGGCAACCTTGCCACATGGATAGCAATGCACAATTAAAATTCAATGATGTCTATAGACGAGGATTGTGTCTTTCTATCAGGAAAATAATCAGCTTGTTTGCTATCCTATTATATAAAAAATAGGCTCCACTGTCTCTTGGACTATATTCCGACTGATTTTTATACGTAAGTATTTAAGTAGTTATTTATTTCTGATTTCCTGTTATTTTGTTCAAGGCTTAAAATTATTTAGATACACAATATATACATAATATGTGCCTAGATTATTTTAAGTCCTGAAAAACTAACAGGAAATCAGAAAAAAAAACAACTAACTTCAATACTTACGTATAAGAATCAGTCGGAATGTAGTCCAAGATGCTGTAAGGGAGACAGTGGAGCCTATTTTTTATGCTCCTTAATAATTATCGTGATAATTATAATTATGCGATAATTTTATCGAACATAATAAATAAGCTAAAGAATGTTTTAACTGGTATGACTACAGACCACACAAATACTAATAGACAAAATACTAATACACACACACACACACAAATACTAATAGAAAAAAGTGTTGGGCGCAAAATGCGTAGCTGCTCATATGAGTAAATGTATGTGTATATGTCAAACACTTTTAGATACATTATATCGTAAAAAAATAGAAATATGCCATATTGTGCTATTTTATCGTGTCGAATAAAAAGCTAAGTCTTAGAGAATACTCCTGGTGTGATTTCTTTTCCCGTATTGGTTCCGGGCTAATTTGAAGAATAGACCAATTGCTGTTCTGCCAGGCAGGTCGTAAAAAGCGACCAATTGGCTATGCGAGTCACTGCCATTGTGGCTTCTAGGTGGTAGAGTTCTGCATTGTCTCGCCCAGGTCTGATACCACCGCCTTACCTATTCCTGCCGCAATAACGTCAGTGCTTGTCGCTGTCGTGTTCCGGTTTGGAGGGTAAGGTTAGCCGGTAAACTCATGCACGTGGCATTAGACTTCGCCACACGATAGCAACGCACCATTAACATCTTTGGTATCTATAGGCGATGGTTGACTCTTTTCATCAGGAGACCCATCTGCTCATTTGCTATCTTATGATATAAAATCGGTATATATAACTCTGTATTTTGGATGTAAATGCAAGCGATACTGGCAAGCTGAGAAATTGCCTTTAAAGGTGTATCCAGGTTATTCCGTGGGGATGGCATATCAACAGTAACGTTACAAATAAGTAGACTGGTAAATAATTTAAAAGTATTTTACAATCAAGGTGATTTAACTTCCCGCTACGTATGTAGATAAGAAAGTTACTGATTTTGCCCCGATTTTCGAAAATCAATTTTTCACCAGATCTCCACATTTTGAGATCCTAGGAACCTTTTTCGACTATTTTCACGATGACGGTCTGTATGTATATGTGTGTGTATGTGTGTATGTTAACATCTCATAACTTTTGAACAGCTGGACCGATCGAAACGCGGTTGATGGCATTCGATTGAATTCCGCTCATCTAAAATTTCCTGAAAATTTTAACCAAATCGGCCAAGGAGATTTTGAGAAATTTTGAAAAAATCTCCAAAAAAAGTTTGGCGAATCAGTTTTTTTTAATATAACTTCCAGATTAATGTACCGGTTGAGCACAAAAACGAATCAGCTTTATTCCTCGAAAAACTACGTATAATGTCTAAACAGCATAAAAATCAGTTTATGCGTTTGGGAGTAATCGTTTACGAAAAATTTTGAAAAAAGTGTTTTTCGACATAACTTCGAAATTTTTCAACCAATCATTTTTTGCTATTCTACGATATTTTAGTTCTAAAAAACTACGTCGAATGCCGTTTCTCAAATCAAAATCGAATCCAATTTTCAAAAGATACAGCTTTTCAAACATTAAAATTACGTACGTACGACGTACGTACGTACGAAGTCGACAATTCGTAATCTAAACATATATATATGCAATATATATATAAACATATATATGCTGACCGCTAGACCAAGGTTTAAAAATGCATTCCTACTAGAATAAAAATATTCATGACACGAAAATGAATTACCTACGCGAAACGTTCACGGACGGAAATCAAATTACAACTTCCTCTATAGTAGGCCGACCTACAACCCACTAAGTCAAAGCTAATCAGGATTTAAAAAAACCTTGACTATAATAAAGGAAGTTATCAGTGGAAAGCATGAACCAATTCTTAAACAATCTACCTTTACCAATCTCAACAATATGAATTATCGATAAAATAAATAAAGCAGGCCGGCCTAACTAATAATGTAATCGGACGCTGCACTGTGTCCCTCGCTGAGATAAGTCGCCCTAGCATTCAAACAAGTGGCTTACACACACAAACTTAACATCAGGAAGTACAATGGAGATTAAAAGACACACATACGTCTTTAATGTAATAATATCCGTGTAGAGGTAGATGACTATAAATAATACAACTAACGCACACAAAGGGGGAATTTAAATAAAGCATCTCGCGCGTTGTACCAGGAAGTAGCAGCTCAGTTACTCACACATAGAACAAACGATAGTGTGTATGCTGTGGCGCTCGCGCACACTAAGATACAACTACGCGTGGGAGCGCTCGCACATGGCCCGATTGGGACATACCAAGCGAGCCCCTTGACGATACATTTTTTATGACACGCATATAATATGTCACACAATATTTAGTGCCTTGGTGAGAATAATCAGAGAAATATTAAATCAGTAACTTGTTTGTAAATATTTCATTCTCAATTTAACGCTTGATCGTCTACGACTAACTTAAAACAGGTTGTTTTTTAACAAATATCTTGCGCGGACTGTGAAAAGATTTTCCTTATAACTTTACTAAGCTAACCCGTACAGCTTCACACGCGAGTCATCGATATAATCTTTAACATAAACTTAAATTCCCTATTTCAGCCTCTTAAAATAGTTTTTTTTAAAAAAAGGCCTACGTTTCACCTCGGTTCTTCAATTAGGTACCTCCTTGCCAAATATCATCAAAATCAGTTCAGAACTTTAGCCATGCAGACAGACAGACTTACGCGCTTAAAATATTAGTATGTATAGATCTGAGTATTTTTGAGGAAGAGATTAACTTTTTGTAGTACTACCTTAAATCAGGTAAGTACCTACTATTGCATATAAATATAAGACCAAACGTGAAGACATTAAATTACGTCATATTTAATTATCATGCATAAGCAACGTTGCGGTAGTTTTGAACTTGATTCCAAGATTAAATAAAATAATACATTTGTACCTATAACCTTCCTATTTGCAGGCATTAATTGCGATTTGCGATAAAGTATAATATAGGTTTGAAAAATATGTCATGGTGACATCTGCTAAATCAAGAGATTTTGTAGAGGGGATTTTGGTATTTACTCGAGCGCGTCACATTAACATAGGAGGTGGTACCTCGCATACTGTTAAGACTCTCCACCAAATATAAGCCCTTTCTATAGAAAGGGGTAACAAAACTATGGCAGAAAAAAAAAATTAAGATAACTTCGGCTTGCGGAAATTATGAGATTATACTTTTTTCGTAATTCTTCCTTCATTTCGTCCACAATAAAAGAAAATTCAGACGCGCTCGAGAATGTCAAGACAACATTTTCTTTGCAATTTTGTGACCCTCCCACTCCCTTTCGCTACACTTGAATCATCAGATTTTCTAAATTTTAGCTTAGCTTAGCAATCAACCCACCATACCCTAATCTAACGCGCTTCAGTGTTTCCGTGTCACTGATTTTTTTAAATTTCTTTATCTGTAGTTTTTTACCCACCATTGAAACGAAAAACATTATATAACCTATTTTTCCTATAATTTAGTCTACAAAATCCGACGGACGCTCGAGTAACTACTAACTACCCATTTAGCATCTTGGGCTCCTCTACTAGTGTTGTTAAACCTTACATTGTAACGTTTGCGCTCTACCCATTATTATTACCAGGCCAGTGCAAAATAATTATAATTAGTTAGTAGATATTTAGGTTATTTAGGAAATCAAACGAAAAATATTCAATTTATCTCAAGAAACACTTTTGATAAGTCAACAATTTTATAGTTGCTATTGATGCGGCAACCCGCATGTTGCCGCATCTAGAATTCATTCATTTAGAAAATCAAGATCGCCATTTTCAATGAGCAATTATTTTTTTACAAATATACATCAGATTAAAATAAACAAAAATAAATAAAAATCAACATGTCAGTTCCCTTCTGATAGGCGGAATTAGGAGTAATATAAAACATAACTAAAATCCTTTCACAATCGGTATAGAAATGGTAAAAATACTTAAAATTATATTTAATTTCTTAAATATTTAAATAATATTAAAATCCGTAAAAAGCGATGATTTATGGAATAAAATAATGTATAATACAACGTCTTTTCACATTAAAATATCACTTAAAATCTCACAAGATGGATAAATCGCAAAAGCATTAAAAAAATGAATAAAATATTTCCTAATGGTATCCCGTTTGATCAAGGGACTTCGGCAGCCGAATTATAAAATTAAATAATGCATACAAATCTTCTGATAGTGTGGTTGTCTATGGGCGGTGGTAATCACTTCCCATTAGGTGAGCCTCCTGTTCGTTTGCCTCCTATTCTATAAAAAAAAACGGTTCACAAGTGGCGAGTGATCCGCAAAAATATTAATTATTTTTATATCATTAGATTTCCAAACCGGAACACGATAGTGACTAGTACTGACATTATTGTAGCAGGAATAGATAAGGCGGTGATACCAGACCCGGACGAAACAATGCAGAACTCTATCACCTAGTAAGCTCAACGTCTTCTATATACAGCAGTCACGATGATAATCTATCCTTTAACCAACACGGAGAAAATAAAAAGGATAAATAAAAATAAAATGGAAAGGATTTCCTAGTTATGACCCTTTTGGTAAAGGAAATTGGCAATCGCTTTATAAAACAAAACAACGCATACAAAAATCTTATCAAATTTTTGTGGCCTTTAAACACAACTCAATATTTTTTACCCGTCCAATAATTGTGTGCCTTCCCCTGCAATACGGGTGCATTCCCGACCCGGTTTTTTGATGTTGATCCCAAAACGAAGGGGTCGTTTTGTCATGTGACACTTGAGCGCACAGAAACTCAGTTGGGGGTTATTCGTTAGAATCTTTGGAAGCTTATCTGTTCAACTTTCACAAGTT
This sequence comes from Apodemia mormo, assembly GCA_036924255.1. Lineage (NCBI taxonomy): Eukaryota > Metazoa > Arthropoda > Insecta > Lepidoptera > Riodinidae > Apodemia > Apodemia mormo. Next base: position 28,118,755 of record JAUPFN010000006.1, on the reverse strand, counting down.
AAAACGAGCAATTTTATCTCAACAACCTTTTTATATTAATTGTATTAAACATGATATTGATATTTTAAACTTTTAACCACCGCTCCGTGAGTTGAGTATCGATGAGGTCCAAATTCGATTCCTGATAGAGGCAAACGTTCGTGTGATGGAAATTTCGACAATCAGAGCCAAATTTTACCTTAGTGCCGCCCTAGGGCACTGTTAAAAATACCGCCTTATTGATAATATAAAAAAGTGCCTTTTTCACTGAAGAGGCAGGGGGCACTTGACTCTAACAAAAATTAGCAATTAAAAGCTTATATTTTACAAACGAGTCCCTTAACCGAAAACTTATTTTCACAAACCTGTAATATTTTTAATAACCTATCCAACGATATTTTACATGTAGAAAGCTTCCCTAAAAAAAAATATAACGAGAAATAACTCGAGTAACAGCTAGTCATTTATAAAGCAGCATCAACATGTCATCAAAGTCTTTTATGAAACACTTATTCGCGACTTATTCGCATGACCAAAAATCATGACTTCCCGTTTCTCAGTCGGGTAAAAAGTAGCTAATGTCACTTTTGGACAATGTAGCTGTTTATGAGTTAAATTGTAACGAACAAACAAAAAATCAAATCTGTCCTCTTTATAATATTAGTTTAGATAGATAGACCTACTTAAAATTTCAAAATTAAACATTATATATATATATATATATATATATATATATATATATATATATATATATATATATATATATATATATATATATATATATATATATATATATATATATATATATATATATATATATATATATATATATATATATATATATATAGAAGTGAAGTTTAAAAATTAATTACAACATGACCCAAAAATAATTCGAAATGAACCTGAAAACCCCAAAATGTCAACAAATTTCACAGCAAATATGAGTTTGAATAAGGAATTGGATTTTGCAACACAAACATTGCTAGCAACTTCTGGTTCACAAGACAGTGGCGCAACGTTACGATGTGACATCATTACCTAGTTTTGAGTGGCAGAAAGTTATGTAACAGAGAACAATGACTCTTGAATTAGGGTCGTGTTTCGGAAGTGCGTCAAGTTATCTTTCTGTAAGCCTTTGGTGGTCTACTTATTTAATTATTCGAATTGTAACCCATATTTAAACAACACGGAATAATTTTTCTTAATTTTTTTAAACCGACGAAATAATAGAGGTTATGAGTTTGCCATATACGTAATATTGTTGGAATTGGATAACATTTGAGTATAATGATCGATTTAGGCGCCCAAGCACGTGTACTAAATTTCGTAGTGTATGTATGTTTGTATGTTTCAACGCCAAATCATTCTTTAAATCAAAACGAATTATCTCATCATTCTTTTTTATTTAAATAAGGTATAATCCAACTTAGGGAACAGTTTAAGTTTCATAAAAATCAGTTTTTTTGTGTTTGAGATATGGGTATAGTTGACAGATACCTATTTAAAGTAGGTTTATTTTTTAAATTACTTTTTTATTAATTATATAAGTGTACATGACACATTAGTTGCGGCACACTAAACGTTTTGCACTTCTAGCTAATCGGAACTATTTGAATTTCGAATGTTATATTTTTACAACGTTGCTACCTTCTTAGTAATTCCAAATAATTTGTCAATTGTTTTTTTATCACACATCAAAGCAACGAAAATGGAATTAAGTCGAAAATTTTTAAATATCATATCTCAAAAACTACTTAAATCAAAAAGAATAGATATTGCTTTTAGATCACGAGAAATTCGTGAACAAATATATAAATATAAAAACATACAAATAAACATACTTACAAAAAGTACACGTACTTGCCCAAGTACGTGTACTTTTTGTTTTGTTTTTGTTACTCAAATACATGGAGCACACTAAAAGTTTTGCACTTTTAGCTAATCGGAACCATTTGAATTCGAATGTTATATTTTTAAAACGTTGCAACATTCATAGTAATAAAAAAAAACAATTGGCGGGAAATGATTTGTCAATTTTTTTTGTCACACATCAAAGTTCTACGTACGCAACGAAAATGGAATTAAGTGGAAAAGATTTTAGAGCGATGATATTTTATGATTTTAAAAGTTCTCTTTCTCCGCAAGACTGTGTCGCTCGTCTTCAAAATGCTTTTGGTATAGAAGCACCTTGTTTAAGCACCGTGAGCCGATGGTTTACTGAATTTGAGAGAGGTCGAGTTTCTTTACATGACGAATTTCGTGAAGGGCGGCCTTCAACTGCCGTCAACGAAAATAATGTGGCTACTGTTAAGCGGTTAATTGAAAAAAAAACCCGGATTACCTATGAGACAATTCGAAAAATATTGGGGATTGGTATGAGCCAAATTCAGAAAATTTTACACGAAGAATTGAAAGTTCGGAAACTTTGTTGTCGTTGGATCCCTTATGAACTGACAGAGGAGCAGAAGCGGGCTCGCGTGGAATGGTGCTCATAGGTGCTACTGAAGTACGACCACGGACATTCTAATACTGTTTATGACATTGACACAGGAGACGAAACGAGGATTTATTGTTTTGAACCCGAAAAAAACAGCAATCTTGTGAATGGGTGTTTGAAAATGAGAACAGGACAACAAAAGTGAGACAGGCGAGAAACATTGGTAAAAAAATAATCACGCTTTTTTTCTCACTTGCACCCTGTGATTTCTGTATTTTCCCTAAAATCAAAGATTTGATGAGAGGTTTTACTTTTACGAACTCCGAAGAGGCAATGATAGCGTTCAATCAGCACGTAGAAAACATGCCTTCAGATCTGTAGTCCTCCTGTTATAAAAAATGGTTCCATCTCATGAAAAAATGTTTAAAATGTAAAGGAGATTATTTTGAAAAGCAGTAAACATAATATTTTGATTGTAACATGTTATTTTTTTAAGTTACGCAAAACTTATAGTGTGACCTAAGTATTATTTACATATAAATGGACCTAAGACAAAACAAAAAAATCTGTAAACGGTTGACCCTGCAGGCCATCCCTGACACTTCCCGCTAAATTAAGGTATTTTAAGCTCAAAAAAGTAAAACCTATAAGCATAAATCTTTTGAGTTCAAACATTTATTTTTGTTAAAAATTGCAGTAAGTATATTGATTTATGAAATGCTTAATTTTGGAAACTTTGGAAACGATGATCGATTTTGATGTTTCTAATGGCATTCAACTCAATTTTTGAGATCTAAAATATTGCTTTAGCTCCATAATAGATAGGTCGAAAAATTTCGAAGCAATGTAAAAAAATAATAATTTCATAAACTTTCGTCATTGATACATCCCAAAAAAATTGAACGATTTTGATCTAACTATTGGTTTTTGACGCAGTTTTTAAAGGAATAAAGCTAATAAGATTTTTAAGTCAATCAATGCATTAGCCTGAAAGTTATTTAATATTATTTTTATAATACCTATAGCAAACTTATTATATTATTTTATAATATAATAAGTTTGCTAAAAACAACGCAATTTTAATATTTGAAAAGCTGTATGTTTGCAAAATAAGATTCGATTTTAATTTTTGAAACGGCATTAGATGTAGTTTTTTTCAGTAGATACTAAAATATCATAATACCAAAAAATGATTGGTTGAAAAATTTCGAAAGCTATGTCGAAAAAACACTTTTTTAAAATTTTTTGTCAACAATTACCTACTCCCAAACAGATAAACCGATTTTGATGCAATTTATTTATAAGACGTAATTTTTTGAGGAATAGAGCTGATTAGTTTTTATATTCAATCGGTACACGAATCTAGAAGTTACATTAAAAAAAACTGTTTCGCCAAAACATTTTTGGGGTCTTTTTAAAATTCCTCAAAATCTCCTGGGCCGACTTGGTTCAAATTTTCAGGGGTCTAAGTTGAACGGAATCTAATCGAATGCCATCAACCACGTTTCGATCGGTCCAGCCGTGCAAAATTATGAAATGCTTATTTACATACACACACACGCATACAGACATACTAACGTCATCGTGAAAATAGTCGGGAAAGGTTCCTAGGACCTCAAAACGTGGAAATCTGGTGAAAACTCAACTTTCGAAAATCGGGGCAAAATCAGTAACATCCTTATCTCAAACCTGCGTAGCGGTAAGTTAAAAATTATCACGCTTGTTCATTAACCAAAAACGACGGAATAAAGCGTACGTCAATAGATTTTCTAGTTCATCACGATTTACCAGTTTATGAAATAGCGAAAGTGATGCAAAATTTCAATAATTTCATGTATATAATGAATGCCACTTTTAAAAGATAAACGCTTGTTATTTGCGTAACCAGGACCAACAGCATTACGTACCACCGTCAGACCACCTAATAGTAAACCCACAACTGTGAACTAGTCGTGTGTAGTTCGCGAATGAATCCTTCAATTGGACTACTTCAGTTGCGTTTAGTTCATCCTTTACTAGTTCAGTTTCAATTTATCTATATCTCTAGTTCGCGTAGTTCACCGTGAACGAAACGATTACGAGAGTCGAAGATTGCCGATCACGCGCCGATGGGAGTGACGTAGCAGACACAATTTCGGCCCGGCTGAACTTGATCCCGGTTAACTATATCACTCGTACTTTCTTGTACAATGTAAATACATATTTGCGAAGTGCCATAAAATGAATTCTTTAATTATAAGCGTTCATTGCTTATTGCGCATGAAGGTAGTTTTGATCTTCAATTAGTGTAAACGCAATGCATAAAATATCATAATGTTTGTTTGAATTTATTTAAAATCAAAAATTACAGTGAAAAATATAAGTTTAGAAAAATGAGCTTAAAGTTGAGGCCATAAGAAACATTTTGCTGTATTCGGCAATTGTAAACACTATTTTAGTAAGAAATTTAATCTTTCATTAGTAAAAGTACGAATAAAAAAACGAAAAAGTAGTACAAATAAAAAATATGCTTTATTTTAAAACTGTTTTACTATCGTTTCAACGTTTATCTCGTTCGCAGAAATCATAAGATTCATTACACACTACTTAGTTCGATTAACAAACGAAGGAAAATCAATGTACTGAGAAATGATAGCGACTCAAGCCATTGGACTAGATGAACTACTGAACTAAAAGAGTGATATACTTCGCAGTGATCAAAAGATATGTTCATATCTTTTCAATTCAGTGACACATTCTGCGCACCTCTACTGTGAACCCAATAAAACATTTTCCGACTCGAAAGTTGAACCCGGGACGGTCTGAACTACCGATTACGGTCTTATCAATAAACCAGTTTGATGGTGATTGTACACTGACGCTCATTCTATCCTATAAACAAATTTTAGTTTTCTTCGTATAAATTCGAACTGTGCTAAAACTTTCAACGTAACGAGATTTCAAGTGTATAAGAAAAATTATAAAAAACTACTACCACACTTCAAGTACATATATACAAACATATCTTCACGCCTAATACAGGAATGCCATATTATGTCACGATCCTTACAAATTTATCTTGCTTCCTTGACATTCATTACTCTCTTCATACATTTTCTCCGTGTTGGTCCCGGGCTCCTTTGAAGAATAGGCCGTACTGCCAGGCAGGTCGTAAAAGGCGACCGATTGGCTATTCGAGTCACTAACATCGTGGCTACTAAGTGGTAGATTTTCTTGATTGGTAGATTCTGCATTGTCTTGCTTGCGTCTAGTACCACCGCCTTACCTATTCCTGCCGTAATCACGTCAGTGCTTGTCACTGTCATGTTCTGGTTTGAAGGGTATGGTAGCCGGTAAACTAATGCACGTGGCATTAGACCTCGCCCCAATATAGCAACGCACCATTAACATCTTTGGTGTTATAGACGTTGGTTGACTCTTTCCATCAGGAGACCTACCTGCTTGTTTGCTATCTTATGATATATATAAAAAATACTGCGAAATTCATATTGTTGCAAAGCGGTCGTTTCTGTCCATCTGAGTTTTTTTTCTGAGTGGTTACACTGTTATTTGCATCGGCTTGCCAGTTACCATTCAGGTAAGAGGTTAGGCGGTGATAACATGTTCCTCGTACGATTGGCTTAACAGGTCACTACCATCATACTCAATGTCTCGCACGGTACCACCAAGTAGTATTTACCGCTTTAACTATTTCTGTTGCAATAACGTCAATTCCAGATTAAAAGGTAAGGTAGCCGATAAAATTTTACATATGGTATTGCCATCCCGCCACACGGACAGCGACGCAACACCTTTAGTGTATAGGCGATGGATCTGCTTCTTTGCTAACGAGTAAGGGCGTCGACAGACTTAAAGCTAGGTTGGGCAGGAAACCAAAACCAGATGACCTTGCAAGCCATCCTTAAATCTTCCTGCTAAATTGAGGAGTTTTAAGTCTTAATCAGAAAAAATATAACTAAGCATATATTTTGTTTGAGCTCGAATAGTTTAACCATCTATTGATCTGATGAAAAGTCGACTTTCGGTTTAGGATTTTTTTTAAAAAGTTGCGGACTACAGACCTAATTAATTTCAAAATCTATTCAGCTCTTCTTTTTGCTAAACTACATCGGATTGTGCATCAAAGTAACTCTTGTAGTAAACATCTTTTAAGCGTTTTTAAACATTAAACTTTAAAGGCGGTAATACCGAATTCAGCACGAGTAAAGCAGAGAGCAATAACTAGTGAGAACAAAGCGATTACACATTTATAAACACCTTATAAAACCCGCATGATCCGGGTCAGTGAGCAGGAAACAGACATTTCCATAAGATTGCAATTTCAAGTAAGCGGCATCCGGTCCTAACTTCCGGAATGTTTGTTTCCTAGTCATTCTTTATTTTTATGCATCTCTCTATGATTATGTTTAGTCTCAGTAATATGTTTTATACGAGAGTTTGTGTTTGTGTGTGTGTGTGTGTTTTCTCAATAAAGCGGCTGGATGAATTTGACAAACATTTAAGTTTATAGAACCTATTAATGTGTAAAAGTTGTGTGTCTGCATTCCATGCACACACACATCATTCATGGATTCATAATTTTTAGAGTTCCTTACCTAAAAGGCAAAACGGAACCCTATTACTAAGCCTCCACTGTCTGTCCGTCTGTCTGTCACCAGGCTGTATCTCATAAACCGTGATAGATAGAAAGCTGAAATTTTCACATTTCAAAATTATGTATTTACGTTGCACCTATAACAACGAATACTTAAAATAAGAAAATAGAAATAAAAAAAATATACTTATTTAAATATTATTAAAAAAAATTAAAAATATATATTTTGTAAATATAAACGGAACCCTTCGTGCGCGAGTCCGACTCGCACTTGGCCCGTTTTTACACTTCTAATATGATGACGTAACGTAAATAGGCATAAAAATGTCATAAAATTTTTAATTACTTTTTGTACCCGTAAGAAACCGGAAAATGAGCAAAACTTATTATTTTAATAGCTCAAAAATTGTGTTTAAAAAAACTTTGTTTTAAATAGACTTTGCTTTAATTATTACATAAAAGTGACCAAACAGGTTCAAATATTTTTGAATTTATAATAATAAATAGCTTTTAACCGCGACTTCACTCGCATTTAAGCAATTAAATTGGTATTTTATTTAATAAAAAGTATCCTATGTTCACCAAGCCTCAATACTGAGTTATTTCCTTTTAATGGACTCAAATTACCACTCACTATTAATACTATCACATTTTGCTCTCTCTTTTAGATATACTTAAGTAAGTTTTTTAGCATAAGCTTCGATTTGTTTCTGTTTTGCTTTTGTATGGTAAATGTCATTAATAAATAATTGAAGTGAAAACTTCTTTAGGCGCGTTGAGCGTTTTGGTAAAGGGTAAAATCGTCGGTTCGCGTCACCGACATGCTATGCATGCAATGATAATAGTATATCTATAGCTATGTTTTGCATATAGTTTTAATTACTCTCAACTTAATAGTTCCGTTTTCACTTCTATCGGCAGTCCCACGACTGCTACTGTTTTTTTTTAAATTTTTATTCTTATTATATGTTACTTCTCTCCAAGAATATGTGTACAAAGTTTCATGATTATCGGTTGAATAGATTTCGCGTGAAAGCGTAACAAACAAACTTACATTTACATTTATAAAATTAATAGAGAAGTAGCGATAAACTAGCTAATACGTGAAGCTTCGACCACGAGTATAGTAACATGTTATCAATTTAATACAGGTTGACTTCTTTTTTTATATAATAGATAGCAAACAAGCAGATGGATCTCCTGATGTAAAGAGTCAACCATCGCCTATAGACACCAAAGATGTTAATGTTGCGTTGCTACCTTGTGGCTAGGTCTAATGCCATAAGTTTACCGGCTACCTTACCCTCAAAACCGGAACACGACAGCGACAAGCACTGACGCTATTGCGGCAGGAATAGGTAAGGCAATGCAGAACTCTACCACCTAGTAGCCACGATGGTAGTGACTCACATAGCCAATCGGTCGCCTTTTACGACCTGCCTGACAGAACGGCAGTTGGCCTATTCTACAAAGGAGCCCGGGACCAACACGGATAACGGAAACGGAAAAGAGTGGTAAAACACTGTACATATTGAAGGGCTGGATAGTCAATAGTCATATGTTTTATTACTAGCTTTGCCCGCGAATATGTCCGCATGAGACAATTTCTTAAATAAAAGTAGCCTAAGTTACTCCCTATTATATCTGCTATCTGCCAGTGAAAGTCCCGTCAAGATCGGTCCAGCCGTTCAAGAGATTAGCCGGAACAAACAGACAGACAGATAGACAAAATTGTAAAAAATATTTTGGTATAAGTATATGTACCGTGTATACATTGATATGCATTTAGTTAAAAGCAGTTATTTTAATATTACAAACATACATTCCGATTTTAATCATTTGTATTTATAGATAACATGTGAGTTTGACTATTGACTATAGAGAATATTGCTTATCTTGTTTGATATCTATGCGCAGGTGTCTGTACTTTATATTTTTAGAATAATTAAGTCGAAATTTAAGTAATAAACTATTTACTGAACATCCTTCTTTAGTATGTACAATTTTTTTCAGTCTGCCTGTATTTCATACAAACTTTCACCCTCTACTTCAACTTTTTAGGGCCTATGTTTATTTAAAATATCCTAATTTTGACCCCGGGCCTTTAACTATCTCCTTGTCAAATTTCATCAATTTCAATTCAGTAATTAATCCATGAAAGCGTAACAGGCAGACACACTTTCGTATTTATAATATTGATAAGAAAGTAAGTAGGTATGGATAGCTGCGATAAGTCTTGCAATAAATGAGCACTGCACTCATGCACTACAAAATATGCACTGCGTAATAAGCTTTTTTACAAAGTCCAAAAATACAATATAAAGTAATTTTTCCAGAATAAAAAGTAGTCTAAACCCGAGATCATAGAGACGTCTAGACATGAACTAATAAAAATTCATGCAAACCGCATATTGATCAGAACCCTTTAAGAAAATATCACCTTTCGGCAAGACAATTTAAAAAAATATAAAAATATTTTTTGTAGTAGTTTTTGTGTAGTATCTCTGGTCAAACGTAACAAACATCAACACTGTTATGCATAGAGATGCATTCAGAAACGTGTCACCCAATTTTATTACCCCCTTACTTATTCCGTCCGCAATAGCGTCAGTAGCACTGTACAAAGTAGGAGGGTAAGGCCATTCCGATACTATCTGCATCCCATCACGGCCTTACACTTCACGATTTATGCTCGCTCATGTATCACAGTATCACACGCGTATGTGTGATACGTGAGCGTCCGCGTCGCCGTTGTCGGTGACTCGGCCCAATGCTGTAGCCCGCTAATACAGGTTCAATAATAATAATCATACAGACCAGCAGGCCTACTCTTGAAAACAATATAAATCTTAAACCAATATTGATAAAAACAATAAGTTTCGAATATCGTCAAAAAACGGTACTCTTGAAAGTAATATTGCCCACATTGATTCAGTATAGTAACGACCTAATTATTGGAAATAGATGTCATCGTTACATGTCAAGCTAGTGTTACTTTGGTTACAAGTGGAAATTTTAAGTACCGTTTTAAACAAAATAACGAATAAAAACAATAATGAGTAGTTCCAAAAATTTTCGAAATCCGTGTGGCGCTGTCGCCGAATCCAATAATTGAATATAGTTGTCCAGAGTACGAAATACTTCAAAATTCATTTAGTATTCATTTAAAATTGAAATAGGTTTTCAAGAGTAGCCCTACAAGTCACCAATTAGTTTCGCTCGGGGTCCATTTTAAGAAATGATATGACCATCGTGGTCCGCACATTTTATTAATAAGAAAAAATATTTATTAAACAAATGTAATTAAGGAAATAACAAAGGTATTTTGTTGCATAGGTATCAATGCGAAAAATGACATTTTTTGTTGCGAATTATCTATCTGAAGTTTGGAATAAAATTGGTGCAAGTTATGACATTAAATCCTGGAGATGTTCAGTAGTAATTCGAGATCGAAATTTACTCTTAATTAACTTCATTTTCGAAAATGCTGCTTCACAAATATATGTCGATCCAAACAAAGTAAGAAGCTTCAAAGCTAATTTTTGTGATTCTGGATATTTATTACCACATGCAAATTTTATTCAGAACTCTTCACTGGAAACTTCCGCTTTTTTGTGTTTTAAAACTGCGTTTTCTTGGAAATCGATCATTTCCATCTGCAGAGTAGGTTTATCACTTCCGAAAACAATACGTACAGCTCGCGTCAATCTTTTTGGCGCCACGGAAGTTATTTATATCGGATGTAGCCTATAGTCCAAGTTGCTGTGTTGGCGGTCCGGATGCGGACCGCGGTCCGCCATTTGGCGACCCCTGCTCTAGACCCTAGTCAAGAGACATTAACGAGTCGAAATTTTGATGCCACTTACTCTCCAAGACACTTATCGTCAAGTTATTGCCGTATGCCACGAGTCTCAGACTCGGTAGAAGTAAAACTTTGTATACAGTTTAATTTGTTAGAGATTGAAAAGAATAGAAGGAGATGTTTAACCAGAGAGAGGTAGCGATTGATCGACAATTTATTTTATTGATTGAAGAAGCAATAAATAAAAGTAGGGAGAAGTAAATTTAAGGAGTCGAGGAATATGATTTTTTGTATTTTAAATTGTATTTTATGTCTGTTTCTTTATCGCGGCGCATTTTCGTTTTATCGAGTTTATGATTTCTAAAAAAGACGATTCGTAAGAAGTTTAACTTCTAAAACCGTAAAACTAGTGCGATGCATTATTGAAAATTAATATATCTTCCAAATTTTTTCTGTTTATCATATCAAATCCAAAAGGCTGAACAAATAGCGAAAGATGTGGTGTAACCATATTTTTCCTAATTGTGTCATAGGCTACGTTGTACGCATTACAATAACAAGTAGTAGGTACTTCCCAGGTTTTATTTAAAACCGTGTATTCTATTTGCAACGAAAACTTCATGTTTTCAAGATTTTTCAAGAGCAATATCGTAATAATGTGAGCAGACTATTCGGAGGATATTAAAATTTTTGCAAGATAAGGTCTTGATTTAGTGCACTACAGAGCAAGAATATAATTTTTGATAACGTTTTTTTTAATCGAAGACAATCCCTGCATAGCGTTTTACGAAAATAGGCGTCAAAGTTATATTTTAGGAGGAATACACCCATTGTAATGTGCCAAAATATTTTATTTTTTGCATTTGTCCAACTGGATGTATGGTCTTAAAGTACAACGCAAATGACGAAAATATTTTGTTAGATATTAAAAAATACAAAACCAGTTCACTTTCACTTTTTTTTCACCAGTAACTAAGTTTGCCGCCGTGTTGGTCCCGGCCTCCTTTGTAGAATAGGCCAACTGCCGTTCTGCCAGGCAGGTCGTAAAAGGCGACCGATTGGCTATCGAGTCACTACCATCGTGGCTACTAGGTGGTAGAGTTCTGCATTGTCTCGCCCGGGTCTGGTACCACCGCCTTACCTATTCCTGCCGCAATAGCGTCAGTGCTTGTCGCTGTCGTGTTCCGGTTTGGAGGGTAGGGTAGCCGGTAAACTTATGCATGTGGCATTAGACCTCGCCACAGGATAGCAACGCACCATTAACATCTTTGGTGTCTATAGGCGATGGTTGACTCTTTCCATCAGGAGACCCATCTGCTTGTTTGCTATCTTATGATATAAAAAAAAAAAAAAAAAATCTTCACGCCCTTATCCCCGAAAGGGTAGGCAGAGGTACAAGAAGTGCACCCACGATTAGCCGAAGATACTTGGTCCCACTATGTGATAGGTGGCAAGCCTATCGCCAACCGGGCACTTTCCAATCCCGGGCAAAGTTGTTTTTATCAGAAAACTGAAAAAACACATTTCTGAATTGCCCGACGCAGGAATCGAACCCGGGACCTCTGTGATCAACTCCGACACCGGACCACTACACCACAGAGGCGACCAGTAAGTAATGCAATAGAAACCTAAAATATTTATTATATGTGAATTAAGGTAATGCTCAATACACTGATTGTTTTTCAGTTCATTATATGAATTCATTTATTTAGAATTATTTTCAAAACACTATAAATCCTCCTGCGGTAAATCAAATAATCAAGACTTAATCTTGCAAAAACTGTCCTTCTTGCAAAAAAAATCCTTCGAATAATCTGCTTATATTATTAAGATATTGCTTTGGAAAAAAACTTAAAAATATGATGTTTTTGTTGCGAATCAAATACGCGCCCTTTAAGATAGTAAATTGGATAATATGCTTTTTATAATTATTTTTTATATCAAAGGAAAGGAAACAAGCAGATTGTTCTCCTAAAGGAAAGATACTAGTTTGCCTACCAAATTTGTTAATTAAATTTTCACCAAAATTGTTAATACTGCGTTGCTATTCGTGCAGCGCGTTGAAATGCCATATGCATAAGTTTACGGCTATTTAACTCTTTAAAACAAAACACAATAGTTATAAGCTCTGACGCTATTACGACAGAAATAGGTCCATCGATGGTACCAAATCGGAACGATAATAATGACACTTTTGGCTAGTTGTTCACATTTTACGAACTGCTAGGCAAAAAGGCCTATTATTCAAATTGGACCCACACCAAGACGGATTTTTAATAGCTATTGATATTTTTTTAAAACACGTTTATCCAAAGAGCAATTACATAAAAAAACTCGCCTGACCTAAATTATTAATTTATTTAAATTATTTTAAATTAATATTACATATCCACACAAGTTACCTAATATACCTAGTTTTTATTATATCATAAGATAGCAAACAAGCGGATGACTCTCCTGATAGAAAAAGACAACCGTCAACTATAGACACCAAAGAAGTTAATGGTGCGTTGCTGTCCTTGTGGCGGGTTCATAATGCCACATGCATAAGTTTACCAGCTACCTTACCCTCCAAACCGGAACACGATAGTGATAAGACCAAACAATAAAAATAAATATTTTAAGTGTGAAATAGGAAATATGTGTGTATCATATATGACGAAAATAGGTAAAGCGGTGGTACCAGACCCGAGCGAAACAATACAGAACTCTACCGCCTACTAGCCACGATAGCACAGATTACTTAGAGACTACCAGAAGTCAATGTTAGATACAAGTATTATTCGAGCATAGCACACATAGATACCTCTCACGGACGCGATATCTCCGACTGGTGCGGTACAAACTGTACCGAGCCATTCCGAGATATCGCGTCCGTGAAAGTTGTCTATGTGTGCGTTGCTCGAATATCATATGTATGTAGATTGACTACTGAGTCTCCAGTATACTGTGGCAATAGTATGTACTCATATAGCCAACTGTTCGCCTCTTACGAACTGTCTAGCAGAACGACAGATGGTCTGTACACGGAAGTAGTAGTTGACATCTGTGGTTGACATGATTTTATTTTATGCATCAATTTACCAATAATTCTGCTTTTAAATATAACCTTATTTTTCATTTAAATTTTCAGCCGACGAAAAACAGAGCGTATCAGTTTGACATGTATGTATGTACCTAATACTAGCTGAATCCCACGGGAACACCCAATCTTCCGGGGTAAAAGTAGCCTACGTACTATTCCAGGTCATCATCTACCTGTGTGCCAAATTTCATTCAAATCCGTTCAGTAGTTTTTGCGTGATTGAGTAACATATCCATCCATCCATCCAAACATCCAAACTTTCGCGTTTATAATATTAATATAGATTGTTGGAATTGGATAATACGTAGGTCACACTATAAGTTTTGCGTAACTTAAAAAAAACAACATGTTATAACCAAAATATTATGTTTATTGCTTTTCAAAATAATCTCCTACACATTTTAAACATTTTTTCATGCGATCGAACAATTTTTTAAAACAGGAGGACCACAGATCTGTAGGCATGTTTTCTACGTGCTGATTGAAAACTATTACTGCCTCTTCGGAGTTGGTAAAAATAAAACCTCTCATAAAATCTTTGATTTTGGGGAAAATACAGAAATTACAGAGTGCTAGGTCGGAGTTATGCGCAGGATGAGTGACGAGATGTACTTTTTCGGACTTTGGCCGTGTGTGAAGAAGTGTTATCATGGTGTAGGAGAATGCGGCTTTTGGGTCGTCTTTCGCGAACTTTTTCTTACACCCTGGGTAAACAAATGGTAGAATACCACTCGGCATTAACACTATTTTGATCTTCAAGTGGAATTGTACAGATTGCTGAGAAAAAAACGTGATCATTTTTTTACCAACGTTTCTCGCCTGTCTCACTTATGTTGGCTTGTTCTCATTTTCAAACACCCATTCACAAGATTATTGTTTTTTTCGGGTTCAAAACAATAAATCCACGTTTCGTCTCCTGTGAAAATGTTATAAACAGCATTAGAATGTCCGTGGTCGTACTTCAGTAGCATCTGTGAGCACCATTCCACGCGAGCCCGCTTCTGCTCCGCTGTCAGTTCATGAGGGATCCAACGACATCAAAGTTTCCGAACTTTCAATTCTTCGTGTAAAAGTTTCTGAATTTGGTTCATACCAATCCCAAATAGTCCTCGAATTGTCTCATAGGTAATCCGGGGGTTTTCTTCAATTAACCGCTTAACAGTAGGCACATTATTTTCGTTGACGGCAGTTGAAGGCCGCCCTTCACGAAATTCGTCATGTAAAGAAACTCGATCTCTCTCAAATTCAGCAAACCATCGCCTCACGGTGCTCAAACAAGGTGCTTCTCTCCCAAAAGCATTTTGAAGACGAGCGACAGTTTTGCGGAGAAAGAGAGAACTTTTAAAATCATAAAAAATCATCGCTCTAAAACCTTTTCCACTTAATTCCATTTTCGTTGCATGCGTAGAACTTTGATGTGTGATAAAAAAAATTGACAAATCATTTCCCGCCAATTGTTTTTTTTTTATTACTATGAATGTTGCAACGTTTTAAAAATATAACATTCGAAATTCAAATGGTTCCGATTAGCTAAAAGTGCAAAACTTTTAGTGTGCCCCATGTATTTGAGTACGATGGTCGATGATCTATTAAGGCGCCCAAGTACGTGTACTTTTTGTAAGTATGTTTATTTGTATGTTTTTATATTTACACATTTGTTCATGGATTTATCGTGATCTAAAAGCAACATCTATTCTTTTTGATTTAAGTCAGGTATATTCCAACTTAGGGAACAGTCTGAGTTTCCTCAAAATCGGTGCAATAGTTTTTGAGATATGATATTTAAAAATTTGAACCGACTTTAAATATATACTATAGGATGTAAATTTTAAATTACTATTATATAGCATATTTTTTAATTATATTAAAAATATATTTATATATAAGACTAAGAAGTTAATTCTCTAGGTACTAAAAAACTCATTTAACTCGGTCCGTTAAAAATTTATAAAATGTTCTGTTAAGTTTAATGTACGACCGTTACTAGTACCGCAAATGTAGTTCGCAGGCCGCACTTCCGCGACCCGAGGTTCCTTTTCCGTAAAATATACAATACAGGAAGTGGAGCTGAGATTTAGTCTCTGTCCCTCCCAACTTCCGGTGCCCGCCCGACGGCACCTAATTTCCTTTTCCCGCGTGTATTAATTTCCGTCTTCGTGTTGTTAGATTTGTATATTTAAAATCGTCAATTGATATTTTCCTCGTGTTGGTTCGTGTCTTACTTCGACCGCCCCGTTAGTAGAGTGGTTAGCGAACTTAACTACGAATCGACGGGGCTCGGCTTCGATTCCCGACAGACAAAAACATTTTACTCCGATCTTGTGGGTACACGTGGGAACTTCCGTGCCTTCAAACGATTTTGTCACACTTACTACTGGAAGCAAAATTAAGTAGGCCATTCTGGTAGGTCCCTAATTTCCAAACTTCCGTGGTGCAATAGCAATCAGGCTTAACCTGATTGTAAAAGTCTCATTTCGTAGCATTTTTATGCTTTTAACATTTTGCTGTCTCCTGCTAAAAAGGGAGGGAAACAGGATGTATTTTCCTACTCCTCCTATATACTTCTGATTAATTTCGTTGCGGGATCCAAGACAGCTTAGCTTTTCCCCAGGGCACCCTGAGCTCGCAACTCAGAGGTTATCAGGACGGTTGCCGCTGTTGATTCTGGTTTACAGAAGTTACAGTGGTGGGAACGAGAGGTGGGCCCATTGCCCTTAAAAAAAAAAAAAAAGACAAAAACATTTTGTGTAGTGCACATTTATTGTGACTAGCGAATTGTATTTCTGAGTTTGGGTTTTTATAATGTATACAGTATTTACATACGCATTTCTATGTATTAGTATCGTTGATTTAACACCCATATCATAAGCAAATAAATTGCTTCCTTAGGGGTTAGATCAATTCGTATAAATTTGTCTAGTGATATTTTATTATTATTTACTAGTTGCAACGTGCAGCCCGCTACATTATAAAACTTTTTGGTGAATCCCGCGGGATCACCTAATTTTTCCGGGATAAAAAATAGCCTAAGTATGTCCTACTCCAGGTTATCGCCTGTACGCCAAATTTCATTCAAATCTGTTCAATAGTTTTACCGTAATTGAGTAACAAACATCCATCCATCCAAACTACCAAACTATCGCATTTATAATATTAGTATAGATTAATGGCAAGCTTTTCGTAGGGTACCTAATAATCACAGACCACATGAATGTATACTATAGACATGGCACTATCAATATCTGTGATTCGTAATACCTACCTAATAACGATTAGTAAATAGTAAACCAATTTAATAATAAGTGTTCCACAATTTGTTTGGACATATGGTAATTTGACATTTATACAGGAACAGTATACGCCTGGCAGAAAATGCTACTACTCGTAACTAGACGATTCGTTTTACTAATATTTTCTCCTATTAATTTTGCACACTATACGCGCACAAACATCTTTCATATTTGCGTCG
This sequence comes from Apodemia mormo, assembly GCA_036924255.1. NCBI lineage: Eukaryota > Metazoa > Arthropoda > Insecta > Lepidoptera > Riodinidae > Apodemia > Apodemia mormo. Next base: position 28,101,389 of record JAUPFN010000006.1, on the reverse strand, counting down.
GCGATACCTGCACCTATTTCCAAGCTCCGTGCTCTTATTTCTGGCACTTCCGCGTGTGTTAGGATTTGGGTCCAGTCGCCGGTGGTCGCATTCCGATCTGGTCAACTATTTCTTCTCGCCAACTTCATAACATCATTAATCATAATAACTTTTACTATTTAAACAAGTATTAAGATATTTGTTTATAATTATTTATACATATATATCTTCACGCCAGATCCCTTACGAGGTAGGTAAAATGAATCCAGTGTCATATGTTACGATCCTTGCAGATTTGTTTACTCCAGGTTCGTTAGTCTCCTCATACAAACACGCGCGTTGCGAAGACTCTTCGACACCACCTTCGGTCAGCACCTACCCGATCAGTCCGATCATGATAATGTCAGTATTGATCTTTCCTGGTACCTACATCCTTCCACATTCGCATTGTAAATCTGCTTTGTTAACATTTCATAACTAATATCTAAAACAATGTCATCAAAGTTAGAATATTTTTTATGACAGTTATGTCATCCATGAAATATCCACTTATTGCTCATAATGAGCTCCACATTTATATACGTATAAACATTTGTTTCGAGAATTTATGTGCTGGTTTTGCAATTAATAATGGCTTACCTGGTGGAAATAAACAAACATCACGTGTAAACACCAAAAGCCCGAAACCAAACCAAACCCGGCAAGCATTTGCAGAACTCTATCACGTAGTAGTCACGATGGTAGTGACATGTTTAGCCTTTTGCGACCTGCCAGACAGAATAGTAGATAGTCTTGTTCTTCAAAAGCGGGTCGGACAAACGGCTAATTTACCTCCAAACTGGAACACGACAGTACCAGCACTGACGGTATTGCGGCAGAAATAGCTAAGGCGGTGGTACCACACGTACATGCAGGCGAGACAATACAGAACTCTACCACCTAGTAGCCACGACAGTACTGATTGGCATAGCCAATCGTTCACCTCTTACCGATTGCCTAGCAGGACAGCTGATGGTCCACTCTTCTAAGGGAGCCCGGACCAACACGGGGTAAAAAAGTATATAACGTGTATGTGTGTGTTAAACGCATGAGTGTGTAGTGTACTAATATCCATACTAATATTATAAATAGGAAAGAGTATGTGTGTGTTTGTTTGTCCGTCTTTCACGGCAAAACGGAGCGACGAATTGACGTGATTTTTTAATTGGAGATAGTTGAAGGGATGAAGAGTGACATAGGCTACTTTTTGTCTCTTGTTTTAAGCGAACGAAGTGGCAGGCAAAAAGCTAGTATTGTAAAAAATATTGGTTTTCTACAATTAAATCAAATTTTCCCCATATATGTTAATTTCATACTCCTCAGTCCTCGCAATTTTCTTAAAAAGGATAGGTACAAAGTTTTCACTTCACATATTGATATATCTACAGTAAGTAACAAAAACCTGTCTGACCCAAAAGGAAAGGTGCGGGACCCCTTTGAGGAAGGTGGATGACTTTTAAAAAAATACTTATTATTATGCTGTTTATAAAAATACAACGAAATTTTGGAATTCCCTAAAATTTCGCGAATATTGGCCACGGCATCTTTGATGTCGCAGCTGCCTCTGCCGACATTTTTGTTGGCCAGGTAATATTTTCTGTCTTATATTTATGTTTATTTAATATACCTATATGTTTAATAGGGAATATTTATCTGTCTATAGGTACATATTTATTCCCAAAATAATAGCAACGTGGTTATTATACATCGTTCATTTGATACAAAGTCCACATATCTCAAAATTGATGATTTTTGAGTTACTGATACAGTCGTGCAGAAAAATTGTCTTCCGTATACTGTGTACAAACATTATTTCTTTAGGCTCCATAGTAATAGAGACAGAAAATGATTTCACAGCTATGCCAACATAGTATTATTGTAATTTATATCTTTCTTTTTGGTGACTTGCGACAATAATGGCTCTCCTGTAAAATGTTTTTTTTGAGAAATGACGTTGTCGCAAATAAGCGATATGTTTAAGCCAGCAAAAAATACTTTTTTGTTGGTATATGATTGTATTAAGCTATCGAACAATGTCTTTGACGATTGAACAGGGTTTTTATTACTAAATGTATAAAAATACCTACATAATATTTGTAAGGAAGTAATAACATCTAACACTTGAAACAATGTGCGTTTCGGTTTTAAAAGAATTTCCGACAGCAGCAAATAGATCTGCGGTCATGGTCACGACGGCACTCTTAACTTTAGTATTTTATTTTCCAAATTACTTCGTATGAAGCTACAAAGCGTGTAACTGCCAAGATTTACAAAGTTTTTGTATAGAGCGACGCTCGGGTGCGAGGGAGACAGAAAAACGGGAGTGCGGCGGGCGCAGGGAGCAACAGGTAAAGATTCCGAGGCCACTTCCGCCTTGGCTGCCGAATATTTCTGTACGAACCGGTAGTGGAACACCAGCCAGAACATTTTAACTTTACATATTAATATTTATGTCACATCGGCCGTTTATAATGCAATTATTACTTACCTAATCCCATTAATGTTACGATTACGCAAGTTTATAAAGATATTTGTTACTTAATCACGCCGTACATATAAATATGCCTAATTGAAATGTCTGGCCGTGATTTCAAAATAATGAAGTTTTTTCAAGTGGTTACACATTCACATGATTGATTACCAAGACTACTTTACTATGTGGTAGAATTCCGCAACGTCTCGCCCGGGTATATGGTACTATTGCCTTACCTATTCCTGCCTAAATAGCGTCAATGCCTGTCATTGTCGGTAGACTTATGCATGTGGCATTGCCAAATGCCATCCCACCACACGGATAGCACCATAAATGTCTTTCGTGTCTATAGGCGATGCTTGTCTCTTTCCATCAGGAGAGCCATCCACTTGTTTCCTATCTTTTGACATGAAAAAAATATAAACAATGAAAAAGATATAAACAACCTTTTTAAATGTTTTATTTATCCGTCTACCCAACTTTCTGTCCTACAGTTCGGGGGTAATATATTTACTCTTTTATGGGGCAGTCTATACGCTTTAAAATAAACTTCCAAATGCTATTTAAGATCTACCAATACACAAATTTAAAAAATGTACAAAATCAAAACTCTGTAAAAAAGGTTATTATAAAATATTTGAATATTTGGAAGATAATAAAGCATGGGATTAATTGCTTTGATCCTCATTCTAATCTCATAGTAATTATAATATATTATTAATAAATTATTCTGTGTACATTATTTGAAAAAATGTAGGTTTAGGCACAAAAAAGACAAGTCCGCTAGTATCTTCCGCCGAATCTTCTGTGTGCGGCCACGTCTCCGATCCGGTAGTACCTAATTTAAAAAAAGTTTGACTCACCAAAGTGCCAGTAAAGGATAATTTGAATTAAAATATTTTAGAGTTGACTTTAACTATAGTATAAATGTAAGTTTTGTATATGTTTATTTATACTGAAAGAAATTGACAGAATTTTGTAATTCAATAAGTGCCTACACAGGTTGACAATAACCTAGCAAAATATAAATTCTCCAAATACAAATTTACGCGAGCGAAGCCGCGTGGAAAAGCTAGTTTGTAATAATTACAAAAATAATTTCCAAATCAGTTCATAAACAGACAGACACAGAGTTCTAAAATAACAAACATAAAAAAAACATACAGCCGAATTGCTAACTTACTCCTTTTAAGAAGTCGGTTGATGCGCACTTTTACTGCGTTGATTTATATAGACCACATATTTTAATGAAGCTCGTCAACAGCTACTTGCCTACTTAACAAAAAAGTTTTTTCAGTTGACAAACTGTGGAGAAAATACTTTAAATTACATAGACTAGCTCCCCGATATAACTTCGCACGGTTACGGTGATAAAGAACCTCCTATATTTACTGACTTATTTTCTAAAGCGATTTGGACATTTACTCTTTTTGTTTTACTTTTTTTGTACATCTCTTTTTTTTCGAATATTATTATTTGTTTAATTAGTTTCATTAACCATATGTTGCATGAATTAAACTCTAATGTGCGCTTAAATGCTTTGTTATAAACTTTCTTCAACACCTATCCTTGTAGGTACTTGATACTTGATGGAAGAGGCCTCTTAAAGAGATAAGCTTACCTATATACATAATTTTGTTTATTTAATGTTTAATTCTTATACATGACGAGTTAAACAAATAAATAAATATATTTTCTAAAGACTAAAATAACTCGTTAAATTTAAAATTTAAACGTAACTGTCAGGTTCCTGTGGCTGTACCTGTCTCTGAACCCCTGGATTAGAATTTCACCAAATTTATATAGGGCGAAAAGAAAAAAACGTAAACATATACATTCCCTTTTAAACACAAGAATATTCCCAATCTGTCTTCCCAAAGATGCCTTCGAGAAATCTGGTAGGTAACATACATAAAAAAAGATTTCAACGAATTGAGAAACTCATCCTTTTGTCAAATTTGTTAAAATATCTACTAAACCTGTTACATTGGATATAATAATACATAATAACTTAAACGGTTTATCATGCTATTTTAAAACAATACATTTACCTATTAAGTAAGGTAAGTGTTAACTAATAAAGTACCATCATAATAGGAAGCTAGTCACGTTCATTTAAATGTAAACAATTACCAACCGTACCTACGGTACGAGGTAGCTACTAATTTCATACACGGATAAATCTATCTATCTATCTATCATATAGTAGGTAAAATCATTCTTATAAAATACATATTATGTATTGTAGATTCTTGGTTTTAGACATAGGTATATAATTAAGAACCAAATATATCCGCTAGCCAAATGTTAAAAATGACAACTTCCTGTAGCGGACGTTCTATAAAAATGCATTTAAAGTTATATATTGGAGTGAACCAGCTCATTATACGCTAGGAGCTCAATTGAAATGGCTTCCAGATAAAGTTCGGAGAGTCAGTTGAGTTATAGTTAAAATGTGATCAATCGTACAGTAAGTTCCGAAGTTTATCATTTATCTCGTTCACCGCAATATTATATATGCGACGAAGCGGTCGCGGCACAGCGGCGGGCGGGGGCGAGGATGCGGAGGGGGACGGACACGCGTCCGTCCGCCCGCGCCGCCGCCACATCGCCAACGTCAGTTCGCGTTGGAGAGTTGCCTGTGACGCTTGTGTGCGAGCTCGCTCCCTCAGATACGGTGCTGGCTTACGGTGTGCCCGTAACACGACACGTTTGGAGGGACCGCTGCTGCTGAGTGTACCCGGTGCTCTGTGGACATTGAACGGTGTACTCCTAGTGTTGTGACAATGTATGTGTGTTGAATTTGCAAGTTAAAATCTTTACGATAAAGGATTTTTGACTACGCTACTAGTTCCGGATCAGCTCAGCCGGTGAGTAGCGGTTCTTATCGCAAGGCGCACTATCTCGAACTCACGCATTTCCGACCCCGCCCGATAACAGCAACGGTGCCTACGGCCGAGTTGACGACCATATCAAAATCCGGTTGTGGTTTAGGTATAACTAATATAGGTACTTATAACGCTTATAGTACATACTCTACAGGTGGAAGCACATTAAACTTCGAGGTCAAGTAAATTTACTTTAGCACAACGGAAATGAGTTACATACCTATTTTTTATTTTTAAGGAAAAAAACACTTTATCAACAAATTATCAATTAGTAATTAATTATACGTTTACATCCTATTAGTGATATTTTCTTTTATTTATAATTGTTATCTAGTAACTATTTTGTTTTGTCTTGAAATAGATATAAATAGACACACACATATGACGAAAGTAAAAATTTGTTTCCTTTCTTTTAAACCTTTAATTTTCTTTCCTTTCTTTTAAAAAATAAAAGGCGCAATAGATAATTATAATCTAAATCGCAATTCTATTTCGCAATCGCAAAAAGTATTTTTTCGAGAACAAATTCTACTTTTTCAATTCAGGAAGTTCTAAAGTTTCCTAACAATATTTTCACGAATTTTTAATATTGTTTCAAAACTAACCATACAGTCACTTCAATATATTTGAAAAGCGATTTAATTTTTTTTATAAAAAATATGCATTTGTTAATAATTGAACAGAACATTTAGGGATAACTCGTATAATTAACGCGGACAACTGTTGCTTGCGGCCTTTGATTGTAAATCTTCAGCCGTAAACAAAACGACAGGTTTTCCTGTATGATACCTACCTTCTTGCTTATAATATGAAAGAACTTTTTTCTTTTGAGATTGAACAATATTTTTAAATGTCTTGCACGCGTACACTAGGGAGATAAAATATACATATGTAGGTATATCGATATTTTTAAAATATAGATGGATTAAATGATAAAAACAACTGGACAAATCGTGAAGAAATTTAGTAAGAGTAGATTCTATTGTAAATTAATTGTCGAATACCAAGTTTTATTAAATACCTACTTTCCTGGCGACCTTATCTGCCATAATACGAAATGTATTGTGGACTATGGAAGATGAGTTCGCCTGGAATACCTATTTTAATTTATAAAACAATCTTGATACTGTTAGAGGAAGGTAGGCTCTAGCAACAACAACTTAGAATATCTCATCTTAACATCACTGTTATTAATTATTATATAATTAGATCTAATGCTAGATAGCCATAGCCAACGGTTATTACTTTTAACTATGGTGTAGACTGTAGACAATAAATGTTGAGCTGCTAATAATATCTCTATGCTCAAGGCGCGAGTAATGATCGCAATCTTAATTTTTTCATCTCGATGTTACTAGCGCCTCTAAAGGAACTATGCTTAGGTATATTGTCCAAAGGTACCGTTTTATACTATCACTAATGATTCATACTTTTAATGAGGAAAAATACATAATATAAAATATGTAAATTTAGATTATACTGTTACAAGAGTACAGGCAGGCTCAAAAAAAATGTAAACAATTTTAATACGCGTGAATTAAATAAATTAATATGATGGAAACTGATAACCTGAATTGCTATCAATGTTTTACAAGAATGAGGGTAATGTTTTTCGGATGTTCAAGTGAAACTTAATAATTTTGAAGAGGTTTTTACGTGTGCTAGTCTTAATCTTGAAAGAAATAAAGGCTTATTTTATATGAAACGACGTCAAAAGAGCGGGTTTTTATTTAATTAGTCTAAAATGTACTCATAGTATTTTATTTTATTTGAAATATCAAAACGAATATTTGTACTTTAAAATGATCGCCTGCAATATTAATACTATCTAGGGCTTAGCGTTATGACCTTGAACTTGCATTGTGCATCATAATGTATGGCTTTTGTTACATAACATGCTTATTACTTACAAACCATTCTAAACCATTATTATTACCTAGGTACCGCTTATAATACGAGGGTTTTACGATTGTTGCTGCCGCATTTACACAGAGGGCGTCATTGTACTCACGAGTGGGATGTTACACTGATGATTCATGGACCGGTAGTAACGAGAACCGGAACAAACTGGCACTGATGCTATGACGGCGGTTAGAAGTTTTTTTTATAAGTTAATTAAGAAATATACGGAAGAATGTCTTATGTTAAAAGAACATCAACGTTTTTGTTGGATAGCAAATACAGCAGCGCCAAAACCGTCATAACGTGTTTTTTCTTTTGTAAACCCAACGGGAATAATGCATTTTCCGCAAATAAAGATTTTTCTTTGTCTTAAAATGGACATAAGACAATCAGTACACTAAATTTCATACAAATATAATAATTAGCAGTAAAGGTATAAATTAATAAACTTCTTCAGATACTTTGTAATATTACAGAGATTGTCATTTTCTGATTAAATATTAATTAGTTGTTGTCCAAAATAGTTTTAGTTTTTGTCAGGACATAATCCAGAAACACTTCCTTTTTCTTTTGCCTGTACAACAACCTCCCCTACCTGTCAATATATGATCATTACTTATCAGTCGTATAAGATATATAATAAATCGACAAAGGATTAAGTCCATATATAAATGATAAATAACACATAAACAACAATTTCTTAAATCACTCCTTTTCCTGTTGTTATTATCATGAAAAATTCAATGATTACTTAATTTTTATGGCACATTGTTCTCCTAGATAAAAGCTTGCTTGTAATAGCAAATCTACAAAGCTACAGCCAACTACAGCAAACCACCACTAGTGAACTTACTATCTAATCAAAAATAAGTAAAATATTTAAATAGCAAACTAAACAGTTAATCTGATCAAAGAGAATATGAATAGGAAAAAACCATGGATGCCGATATTATTTAACAACTATTAAACATTGACCTCAATATTTAAATCTCCTAGAGTTGTGATTCTTGGTATAGCAGATTTACGTTTCTTTGTTATTACAGAAGTTTTGCTTAATGCTAATTTATACTTCAACTTAACATAATATCTGTCTTAGGTACGAGTGTAAAGATCAGATAAACCGCTATATATGACCGAATCCATTCTATTGCATGGCATTGCCTGTACTAACTGAGCATTAAATAAATAAATTTTGCTGGACAAAATTCACGAGTTAATATAACCACAAAGTAAGCAAATTATTTGCTTGTGATATGGGTGTTAGTTAACGATAGTAATACATATACAGCAAATACCCAAATTCAGAAATACAAACACATTTGTCTTAGCTCGTCACACAAATGTGTGTCCCTGACAGGAGTCGATCCCAAATCTCAGGTACTTTGAGTAGTCAATGTATTTTACACTATTTATCGTCGGCACTTGGTGAAACTCCATTTGTAGTTTTGTTAATACACTTGTACTGTTTCACAAATTACTTTAAAATTTAATTAATATCACCAACCGGTTTCGCCTTTTACGGCATCTTCAGCTCAAGCTCGCTAACTATTCGATTACCGGAGCGAGTAAAATAGATAAATAATATTAATCCAATCACGCTGAATGAAATTAATTTCTACATAAAGTGTTAATCCTCTTTTGCTTCAATATATTCATTATTTAGTAAAAATGTATCAGTAATCCTATAAACTTGTTCAGTTATTAGGTGATAACACTGAACTGTGTTATTCTTGTTTACAATGAATCCACAAAGAAAAACAGAGAAGCATTGATATAAAAAACCCAAGATACACAATCAGTGTCTCAAAAACGTCCTCTAAAAATAAGCGCAATATTTTAAATTGTGCGCTCATTTCAAATAGAATCGCGTCAGACGCGATACTGTCAATTTTATTACTTGTCGTACATTTTTTTTGTAAAAACAACTATAACTCCTGTACTTAAGGTTGGATATGCAAAAACATATAATTTTGCCAAATCTATAACTACTTGTGTGAAATTAGGGACATTTTTGTGTATCAGTTTTGTTCGGGACTGTGCATCTTCGATTTTTTATATCAATGCAGAGAAGTAATTTAATCGCGCAGCTAAAACTCAACAAGATATGAAACTGGAAACAAATACATATATTAATTTCCGGTAACGGATATCGCTCAGCGTTGCTCGTCTCATGCATCAAAGGAGGTTCTAGTCGTACTCGTATAGCCAATTAGTCCAGCAATAACGTATATAACTATATATCTTGTGTCGAATTTGTACATGTATTGTTGGAATTCATTTACATTTTTATAGCCTTATAATTGCTGTCAAGAGGTTGAGAATTAATCATGTTTTGGTTTGGTTTTCTATTACATTTGTTAAACTACCTACAGCATCGTTCTAATTACAAAGATATTTATTTAAAAGGAAAACTATTACGGCTTAGAAGGCTTTACATGTTTTTGAGTAATAGTCGACCAACATATAAAATGTACACAGAGAAGTTTTATAGGCGGTGAACCTATGGTGCGGATATATATTTGTCATTGACGTTAAATAGCTTAAATATTCATAGTAAAACACTATAAAAGCCCTTTTCTTAGTATTGTGATAAACAACCTCGGAATCCTACATTCCGCGTGGTCCGACACGCACATTACCAATTTTTTTTAATATCTTTTCTTAGCCCAATACTCAAAAACTAAACAACTAAAAATATTTCTTATTTTATTTTAAGTACCTACCTAATAATTTCAAAATTATAAAATACCGTTTTAATATAAATCTTATATATAAAAATCAATTGCTGTTCTTTAGTCTCGCTAAAACTCGAGAACGGATGAACCGATTTGGCTTATTTTGGTTTTGAATTAATTATTGAAGTCCAGGGAAGGTTTAAAAGGTGAGAAAATATAGAAAAAAGTAGTTAAAAAGCAGAACAGCGTTTGCCGGCTCTGCTAGTATTAAATAATTATAAAAATTACAAAATGCTAACATGATCGAATAATATTCTTTTTCTTTTTTGGTCTTTTCTCTTGATGTTTATTTGCAAATTTCATATTGTGTAAATTTTAGTATATACTTTATACTATCTTATCTTCTCAACAATATCTATACAAATTATCTTTGTCCTGACTTTATGCCAAACGACGCCAATGTGTTTAAAGACATACCTTTTATATTATTAAGTTTTTTCTCTTGAATTGTTACAGATTAACGTGATGAAAGTTGTTAGCCTGCAATTGCCGTCCGGCCCCAGCATGGAGCGGTTACCGCTGCCATTTAGCCCAACAGAACTTTTATGGCGGTATCCTCTACCGTGGGCACCGCCACCTCCTTCACCTCTTGGTGATACGAAGGCTCAATTACCAGCAGGTCTTCCTCCAGAACCCAGATTATGGACGCGTGAAGACGTGGCAGTATTCTTAAAATGGTGCGAAAGAGAATTTGACTTGCCAAACTTCGACATGGATCTGTTTCAAATGAATGGTAAGGGAAATTGAGTTATTATAAATAAATAAATATTCACGGGACAAATTTCATTTATTGATCTAACGCCAAAGTAACCAAATTATTTGCTTGTGTCATGGGTGTTAGTCAACGAGAATAATACATATATAAATACTTTGACATACATAATAAACACCCAAACCCGAAAATACAAACATTTATGCTTATCACACATTTGCTTGTTCCCGTCGGGGATCGAACCAGTCGATTGCGAAGACAGGGTCGCTAACCACTCGACCAAAGGGGCGGTTATTCCATTAATCATGTTCTTGATATCAGCGTTTTCCTGACCTTGTACAATTTTTTAAACAACAATTTGTCATGTAATAAAAAGGTTGCAATTGACTATCTGTATATATCGCGTAGGTAGTCGTATTTACACAGACCATTTCACTTCGCTTTAGGTCTATCGCTTTATACTCACCTCTATCAAAAGCCAACACACTTTTTCTCGTCAGATGATTTTTGTTGTTCTTTATTTCCTTTTCAAATCCTAACAATTAGTTTCTTTTGCTTTTTAATAAAGCCCAAAACACTGTAATAAACGCAATTGTTTTATTTTACAGGTAAAGCGTTATGTCTTTTAACCAAAACGGATTTGGGAGAAAGATGCCCTGGAGCCGGGGATGTATTACATAATGTTCTTCAAATGTTAGTACGAGATGCAGCGCTTCTTGGCCGTGTACCATCCTCACCAGTAACCCCAACGGCGCGTGCTCCATACCCGCCCTCACCACACTCGCACCCACCTACTCCGACGTGGGCAGTCGATGGATTCCATCATTTTCACAGCAGTGCAGCAGCTGCTGTTCAACCTAATTCGGTTACTTTAAGCCCTGCACCCTCAGTAGATAGTTCAGGCAGCCCACAAAGAGGAGAAACAATGAGTTATGCACCAGCTTACGCACCATCTGTACAAACCTCTGCGCAAGCTCCCAGTTCCGGAAGCAATCACAGTGATTCTGATGAGGAAGCTCAATTCCCGCCACCGCGCTCACCAAAGGAAACTAGTCTCACTAGTTCTGTACCTCAAAATCATGTTCCGCCACAGAACACGCATTATAGAACACAACATAGAGAATTCTTTCCCAATGACATGCCGGAATCAAATACAAGTAAGTTTTATTTTACTTAACAATATAAATATATTTAAATTAACGCGTTAGTTTTTCTACTTCTTACTCTTTATTTCATATGGAAATACATTTTTATAATACGGTATCTTGCAATAATATTCAATTTTACGTAAAATGACATCCATAATCCATAGTACCTTGTAATAGCTCAAAATTATGCTTTTTGCGATAAGTCAAAATACAATGCTGTAAGCCATCATGGTAGAGCCATAGATTCTCCAGCAAACTATAAATCGCATAAAGGATCGAGCACACTAGATCGGGCCGCATCGCAACGCAAAGTACTAGCTTAACACATTAAGACAAGCCGCAGCGGAGCGGAACAGACCGCATCGCAACATAACGCATTTTCGTATTTCTTTCCAAATGATATCTCACCATCGTTGATCATCATAACGTGAATCTTACAAATCACATAGCTCTTTGTAGACTTTAACTAAAATTAATTATTATTCGTTTTCCATCCACAATTACGTGACTTTATAATTTAATATTCAAAACGCGGAGAAACTCGTGCGCGCAATTACGCTCGTCATAGCATACTGGCGCGGACCGCTGCGCGCGACGACCATCTTAGTGTGCGATGATAGTTCACATAAAATACATGAAACTATGTAGGCGGATTTTTGCGATTTGGTCCGATCCGTTGCAGTCCGATCCAAACCAGCGTGTTCGATCCATAAATCAACATAAAAAATATTTCTATATTTTTTTTTAATTATACTTGTATGTTAATTTTATAAAAATATTTATTTCAGATGGAAGACTTTTATGGGACTTCTTACAACAGCTTCTAAATGACCCCACGCAACGATACACAAATTATATTGCATGGAAGAACAGAGATACTGGTGTATTTAAAATCGTAGATCCTGCTGGTCTAGCTAAGTTATGGGGTATACAAAAGAATCATCTATCAATGAACTACGATAAGATGTCTCGAGCACTAAGATACTACTATCGTGTAAACATTTTAAGAAAAGTACAAGGAGAAAGACACTGCTACCAGTAAGTATTTCTATTGATAATTTAATAACTCCTGAGAAAATATTATGCATACTGATTAGACTACATTCAGTGTAGATGATTTTATTAGCAACGTCTCCTCACTAATAGAATTAATATCCATTGCCGCATATAATTACATCGCAGGCAAGACGAGAACACACTACATTACCACATCAGTATTGAAATAAAGATTGTCTACCGAATTTTTATCAACCGACTTCAAGAAGATTTTGAATTCGACTGGATTGTTTCTATTATTACCTCAGATCCGGCCGATTTGACCATTTCTTTTAAATTCAGATTTGATATTAGCCTGATCCATTAGAAACTTGCCAATGTTATACAAATAATAAACTAGCGAATTTTTTGTGCGAAGTAGCAACGTGGACCACGTTGCTACTTCGCAAAAAAATTCGTCTGGGAAAAGTAAAAACTGAATGAAGACTTCCAGAATAATGGCGGAATAGAGGCAAATTAGTTGATGAAAGGATTCAGAGTTCAGATTCAAGTTCATTATTTCTTTACTTAAAAACTTAATTCACTGATATTAAAAATTTTATTAATAATATAAAGGCTTCTCTTTAAATGCATTTGCTTATTTCGTCGTGACGATAACTATTAAAATAGTTCCAGAAAGGCCAACCTCTTTTAAGCGCTAATAAATTAAAAATAAATAATTTTTTTTTACTTCACTGGGCAAATTACACGAATTGATATAACCACAGTGAGCAATTTATTCCCGTGTAAGATGAGTGTTAGTCAACGATATTAATATATACATAAAAATACATATATAAATACTCAAGTACATTTAATAAACACCCAATTCCAGAAATATAAACATCTAAGCTCATCACACAAATGTTTCTCCCTGTCGAGAATCGAACCCAAGCACCATCAATGCGTAGTCAAGTTCGTTAACTACTCGACCAACGGGGCGGTAAATAATAATATATTTGAATGAAATAGAGCAAAAGTACGTTGTATTTTTTCCTCCTCGATTCTATAGAAATCATGCACAAAGCATATTTCACCACAGCCGAGACATTTTTAACAAATTAGATATTTATTAAAAATATTAAATTTAGAATCTTCTAATTACAGATTTTTGAGGAATCCAACGGAGCTAAAAAATATCAAGAACATCTCCCTTTTACGACAACAGATGAGTCCTACACGAGTAAACCAGCAGTCTTTAGTAAAAACTGAAATAAAAGTAGAACGTTGTGAAGAAGATAATGGAGATGAAGATATGCCAACAGACTTAAGCATGGCAGCGTCAGAGCCATGGAGAAAGCGAGCACGAACAGATCCTGTACCTGCGCCCACACACGACAAACATCGGATTAGTGCTTTAATTGGTGAAAGCATAATGCTTAAAAGAGAATCTGAATATAATACGGAGCATTATGCTCTCAATTTAAAAAGTGACAAATGTGAACAGTGATGTTACTTGTGAAGAACATAAACAGTGTTAAATATGTGTTTCATTTATTGATTATTCGAAACTCCACCCACTATATCTAGTCAAACTTCTCTCAGAATATATGGTGTTCCGATCGCCAGTATAAAAGAATCCCTGAGAGTATTTTGACGATAAGTGTATATAGTTATTGGAGTATAACAGGGTATGGACCTTAATGCCTTTGTGCCAAGTGATTTTATCTAATAGTGTCAATTAAGTAGTTAGCAAAAGGGGACAAGAATTTATTTGTGTTAATAAAGAGTATTTTTAATATTTCGTGCAATCGACTATTCACAATCGCCCTTTTAATTAAAGAAAGTTTAGTATTTACCAAAACAAAACCTGCGATGTGCGTTGTCATGTACTTGCGCTTATAAATGCATTTTGTTAATTTAATTAGTTCTATATAATATGTTTATTAATTTTGTTTTAGTAGATACATAGCTCGAGATATAAGAATTGTAAAAATAAGAACTAAACATGAAAATTAAAGTTCGTTTTATAATTGAATTGGATCAGCTTTAGCTCTTAATTTTAAAAATGTAAATTTTTTGAAAAAAATATGCATAAACTGGAACATCTTATTAAAAAACGAATTTTAAATGTTGTCTTCCATTAATTCCATTTGGCAGAAAATTTAAATTGTAGAAAGAGGAAAGTTATCAAACATACTACCACACAAGCATATGTTATTTAACTTTATATGTTTTCTAATGTTAAAATATGTAATTACAGTTTATTAAAATAATTTGTAAGACAATAAAACGACTAAGCTGTTACCTAACAATGCCTTGAATAAAAATCTAAAAATCCCACTGTGATACAAAATGTAAGGTGGTAGTCTTGTAGAATATGCTAGGGTTCTAACTGAATTTTCCATCTACAATTTTCTGTGATCTCTTTAAACAATATAGGTAAATATAAATAAAATATTGTGTTTGTAAATATGTTTTATAAGTTAGTTAAGAAGAACAGAGTGTATGATTGTCAAACAAAATGCGAAGCTTTATTAAAGTACCTAGGTATCAATAAGTATAACACTACAATTGAATTTGTATTTTTTACAATCATTTCTATTGGCATCAGCCATAATTTCCATCGTGTAAACAAGATAAATATAACGTTTCATTTCAAACATTTGATTTCTTTTAATATAATTTAACCTTACTCACTGCCTTCTTGGCTTTCCTGACGTCCGATTTATGTGGCATCAAACGATCTTATTTATAGTACCTACGTTTTTTGCAATGGTTCGACCACTTTGCAATAACAACACATGTATAGTACGTGAGGCTATCTTTTCGAATATCAACACGCATTTTATATCATAGCATAACAAACAAGCAGATAGCTCTCCTAACGTAGAGATAACTATAGACACCAAAGATGTTAAGGGTGTGTTGCTAATGCTATACGCATGAGATTATCGACTACCATACTCTTCGAACCGGAACTCGACGCTGGCAAGCAAATACGCTTTTGTAGCAGGAATAACAAAGTGTGGTATAACACCGGCAAAACAGAGCAGAATTCTACAACAGTACTGAGGATGATAGTGACACGTATAGACAGTCATCCGATTCTTACAAACTGCCTAGCAGAATGGCAGTTAGTCTATTCTTCAAATGTTGCCTAGGCCAAAGGGTTCATCAACATCAACACTTCTGTCATTTAGAACATCAACAAATCTGTTTTATTTGGGATGGCAATAGATATATTTCATTGCGATAACAACAAATCTGTAGATATCGAATAGCAATAGATCTATGTCCACTTACTTACTCCGCATCATCGTACAATAGCATCTGGCCAGAAGGTTATGTGGATTTGAAGAACGCGTTTGATAGAGTTAAGCGAAAGAAACTTTGGGTTATGGGGTGGACGAGCCTCTGCTATGTGCTGTGCAATCCATATATTAAGTTTGAAAGTAAGTGTGGACGGCAACATTTCGCCCTGCTTCGATATCAATATTCGCGTCACTCACAAAACCCCGGACCTGGTTTGATGTCAAAATTGGCGTCAAGCAGGATTATGTGTTGTTCGCCTGTTTATCCTATAAATCTGGATAAGTGTCTCCAGAGATCAAGGGAGTTGACTCATGAATGTGAAAACGCGCATGATTGATCTAGTTGTAAACTGGCTGCTTTATTCAGAGCGCTAAGTGTGAGTTTTTCTTTTCGCATTCGATCGTGAGCGCGTTTGGAGTTTACTAGGAATTTGTATGTGATTTGTACAGCGCCACCTAGTGGTAAACGTGAGAAACCAGTTTACCACTAGGTGGCGCTTTACAAATCACATACAAATTCCTAGTAAACTCGAAACGCGCTCACGATCGAATGCGAAAAGAAAAACTCACACTTGGCACTCAGATGACGCTGTACTTTTACGTATGACGTTTTTTCGTGAGGATCACGTCCCCGGGCGGTATACGGAAAGGGATAGCGGCAAGCACTGATATTATTTCCTGTGTCGGTACGGGCTCCTTTAAAGAATAGACTAACTGCCGTTCTGCCCGGCAGGTTGTAAAAGGTAACCAATTGGCTAGACGTGTCACTACCATCGTGACTACTAGGTGGTAGAGTTCCGCAACGATTCGCCCGAGTATTTGGTACCACCGCCTTACGTATTCCTGCCGCAATAGCGTCAATGCTTTTTATTGTTTTGTTCCGGTTTGGAAAGTAACATAGCCGGTAGACTTATGCATGTGGCACTGCCATCCACCACACGGATAGCAACGCATCATTAACATCTTTGGTGTCTATAGGCGATGGTTTCTCTTTCCGTCGCGAAACCATTTGCCTGTTTGCTATCTTATGACATAAAAAAACACAAAATCATTTCAAAGTCTAATTTGCGCCTACGCGGACATGATTCTAACGATACCGTACGCTGTAACAGCAGGAGGCACAGCAGCGGAGAATATCACAATTAGACTTTTCACAGCTTGCTTCGTTGGACCCTATGAACTTTCACGATAACGGAAGTCCAATTGCACTGACTTGCCCACCTTTAATGCAAATCATCAAGAATATAGCTCCCTTTTCGTGTCCCATTTCGAAAAAATTTGGCTGTCTTGAATAAAAAATATCAACCAATTATAGAGAAGCTACAAGGTTAAAGCAAGAAAAGCGATCGATAGCCCACTTATTACAAAGACACATGCATTGCACAATATGAAAACTTTAAAAGCAAAATTTTGAAAAAATTTGATCGTCATGCTAGAATATGGTTGGAACGATGAAACATACTGAATTCTATGCACGCGGTACAAAAACGAAAGTCACCACTGCAACCCGAGTGTATAGACACGATAACAAGAACTGCAAGTATTAACGAAATAGAAATCTCGATTCTGATAGTAAAGAAAATGTACCAAATGAAAAGAAGTGACCTTGATTTTTAACATCCCCTACGTGCGTGATATTTTTTTAAATCGCCCCTACGTATGTAGATAAGGAAGTTACCAGATGTCCACGTTTTGAGGTCCTAGGAACCTTTTCCGACTATTTTCACGATGACATCAGTATGTCTGTATGCATGTGTGTTTATGTAAACATATCACTTCTAAACGGCTGGACCGATCGGAACGCGGTTCGCGATGCCATTCGACTGGATTTCACTCAACTTAGACTTTCTAAAAATTTGAACTAAGTCGGCTGAAGAGATATTGAGAAATTTTGAAAAAAAACCAAAAAAAATTTGGCGAAACAGTATTTTTTTAATAATATATTCCAGATTTATGTACCAATTGAGTACAAAAACTAATCAGCTCTATTTCTCAAAATGCTACGTCTAATGCATAAATTGCATCAAAATCGGTTTATCCGTTTGGCAGTAATCGTTTAAAACTTTGAAAAAAGTGTTTTTGCGACATAACTTCGAAATTTTTTAAACAACCATTTTTTAGTATAACACGATATTTTAGTAAGTACTAAAAAACCTACGTCGAATGCCGTTTTAAAAATCAAAATCGAATCCAATTTTCAAAAGTTACAGCTTTTCAAATATTAAAATAACGTTGTTTTTAGCAAATGGGTCACACTAAAAGTTTTGCACTTCTGGCTAATCGGAACTATTTGAATTTCGAATGTTATATTTTTAAAACGTTGCAACCTTCTTAGTAGTGCCAAATGATTTGTCAATTGTTTTTTTATTACACATCAAAGTTGTACGTACGTAACGAAAATAGAATTCAATCGAAAAGATTTTAGAGCGATGATTTTTTATGATTTTAAAAGTTCTCTTTCTCCGCCAGACTGTGCCGCTCGTCTTTAAAATGCTTTTGGAAGAGAAGCACCTTGTTTGAGCACCGTGAGGCGATGGTTTGCTGAAATTGAGAGGTCGAATTTCTTTACATTTCGTGAGGGGCGGCCTTCAACTGCCGTCAACGAAAATAATGTGGCTAGTGTTAAGCGGTTAATTGAAAAAAACCCCGGATTACCTATGAGACTATTGGGGATTAGTATGAGCCAAATTCTGAAAATTTTACACGAAGAATTGAAAGTTCGGAAACTTTGTTGTCGTTGGATCTCTCTGAACTGGCAGCGGCGCAAAAGCGGGTTAGCGTGGAATGGTGCTCACAGATGCTACTGAAGTACGACCACGGACATTCTAATGCTGTTTATGACATTGTCACAGGAGACGAAACGTGGATTTATTGTTTTTAACCCGAAAAAACGGCAATCTTGTGAATGGGTGTTTGAAAATGAGAACAGACCAACAAAAGTGAGACAGGCGAGAAACGTTGGTAAAAATATGATCGCGTTTTTTTCTCAGCTACGGGTCCCATCTGTACGATTCCACTTGAAGATCAAAATAGTGTTAATGCCGAATGGTATTCTACCATTTGTTTACCCAGGGTGTTAGAAAAAGTTCGCGAAAGACGACTCAAAAGCCGTTTCTCCTACACCATGATAACGCTTCTTCACACACGGCCAACAAAACACGTCATTTTTGCTTCCTAAAAAGTACATCTCGTCACCTCATAGCCCCAACCTAGCACCCTGTGATTTCTGTATTTTCCCCTAAATCAAAGATTTGATGAAAGGTTTTACTTTTACCAACTCGAAGAGGCATGATAGCGTTCAATCAGCACGTAGAAAACATGCCTTCAGATCTATGGTCCTCTTGTTTTAAAAAATGATTCGATCGCATGAAAAAATGTTTAAAATGTAAAGGAGATTATTTTGAAAAGCAATAAACATAATATTCTGGTTATAACATGTTGTTGTTTTTTTAAGTTACGCAAAACTTATAGTGTGACCTACGTATTTTTGAAATAATCTTGATACTAATACACGGATTGTCTAAAATCTTATTAACTTTTCTCCTTTAAAAACTGCGTCAATTACCGTTAATTGGATCAAAATCGGTCAATTTGTTTGGGATTTAACAAAGACGAAAATTTTGCAAAAAAATGGATTTCGACACTGCTTCGAAGTTTTTAACCTATTTTGGCGGGAAGTTTCAGGGATGGCCTACAGGGCAACCGTTTACAGATGTTTTTTCTTATATTTACTAGATCTGACATAGCCTAGGCCAAAGCTACCCAAATGATTTTAAAGTGCCACAATTTCAATTCTGTGTAACCGGCGGGCCAGCTATTTCTCGTATTATATTTTAACTTTATCGAAACTATTTGATTAACAGTGGCAAAACCAATAAATTAACGGCAGCCGTTCACGGGCAATTCAAAAACGTTAGCGGACCACTGTGCGGTTCGCGGGCCTGGGTTTGGGCAGCTTTGGCCTAAGCCAGGGGTGGCCAACTTGATTAGACATAAGATATCTACTGTTTACTAACGAAACACAATCATGTAAGTAGTATTTTTATTGAACAGTCTTAGGAGTTCCTTTACATATCACATATGAGATTGTTTCCTTAAATTTAATTAACACTTTGGAATGGAAGTCTTGAGTTAATGACGTTTAATCAACAATATCTGGTTGACCGAGCTTTGCTCGGTTTTTTCTTAGTCTAACCTCAAAGCAAACACTCATTGACTTCGTGTTACTTAACAACGCTATCTGCTGGAATAACTTACAATACAAAAAATAGATGTCAGGAAGAGTCATATTTTTCAGTTTTAATTGGGACTTTTAAGTTGATTATCGATAACACACGAATAAAATGACATTTTTCTAAAAATGATTCCTAGCTAAATCTATTTATCGCCCCCGAAACCCCCTGTATACTAAATTTATAATATATATATATATATATATATATATATATATATATATATATATATATATATTTCTTTATTTAAATTTAATCGCAGGAGAACCAACAGCTAACAATAACAAAATATATAAACATTCAAAACACAGAAAGCTAATGATGTCACAAACAAATCGATCACAAACAAAAGCAAAGTTAATTTAAAAAAAATCTGTCCTATCCTATCTACATATAATATACTAACGTGAGCATTGCGGCGATCGACTGGGCTAATAGTCGCGATCGACCGGTCGATCGTGATCGACCGGTTGGCCACCGCTGACCTAGGCTATCGCCCTATGCTCCCTTGGTCAAGGTAAAGGTATAGCGACACACCATTAACATCTTTAACGTCAAGAGAGCCATATTCTTTTTTGGTATTCTACGATGTTTAAAAATTATTTGATTTGAGAAAAATAACTTTGTTACGGCTAGGTGTCTCATTAAATGCAGAGAGACTAATACGTGTAGCTAACAATTTAATTACTAAGTGGTAGAGTTCTGTAATGTTTCGACCGGTTTTCGGTACCATCGCCTTATCTATTCCTGCCGAAATAACGTTGGTGCTTTTGGTGGGTTGCTGCAGTATTATTGCGTCAACAATTATTAAATAGCTTTGTGCTAACCTTCAGCTAAGTCTGTTTACTAATTTAAAAAACGTCAATACAGCGTTATAATACTAGTACTCGTTATAAATGTGTGGGTGTACAAAATATTAATAACAGTAAATTTATGAATGTGGAACCCCACCACTTCTACAAGGATAACTATGCAGAATAACATCTTTGATGTCTATATACGCTAGTAACCTTCTTTATTAAGAAAAATCATAAACTTGTTTGCTATCTTATGAAATAAAAATTAATAAAGGTAAATACAAACAGAAGTAAAATGGTGGACTTGTCACTAATCTAAAATATACAAGATAAATTTGATGAATCTTGATTCATCAAATTTACCTTTTTTACTTTTATTTGTGTACAATAAATGGTTAAATAAAAAAATAAAACAATAATACTCACTAATTAAGACAAAAAATGTATTAAGTTGAACTAGCAAACATAAATTAAGTTGAAAAAACCAAAATAATCTATATATATAAAAATCAATCCCTATTTTCCTTGGTCACGACATCACGCCTGAATGGCTGGACCAATTTCGGTAATTTTTTTTTGTTGTGTTTGTAATTGTAAGGAGAAGGTTCTTATAAAAGAAAATATTAAGAAATTTGCGCGGAAAATTAGAAAATTAAGAATACTTAACCACCATATAAAGTTTAATCCCATAGACTTATATAAATTAAGTGTCACATTGTTTGTCCGCTATGGATTCCTAATATGTAAGGCAAAACAATGTTTGCCGGGTCAGCTAGTTTATAAAATATAATTTGATTTTACAAGTTCTTCAACAATATATTTACCACAAATCTATAGGAAGTAGGAATCGTAAACCGTGAAGTTTTTATTGGAATTTAAAAATGTAACCATTTTTAAACTGTTCATGCCAGTTCATTTCTGTGCATAGAATTTATCACATTTAAAATAAATTAGTATTTATAATCTTTTTTTTTTAAATAAACAGGATAATATTACATGACATAAGATATTCTTTGGTTAATTAGTACTAGATGTTGCATGAACTTTGGTTGTTATGTAAAGAAAGGTGAAATTTTCACAAATCATTTCTTACTAGCTGATAGCACAGCTTCACCTACATCTTGAATAACATATATGTATAAAAATTTCATACAATATATCTCAGCTCCTTAGGGGTCGATTTTTTTTAAAGAGTATGTTTGAGCATGTCTTTAACTCTTTCCTTGCCAGACTTCATCAAAATCAATTCAACGATTTAGCTGTAAAACGTAATAGACAGACAAACTTTCGCATTTATAGTATTGGCATGAATATTTTTCATCGTTCAAAATGTATGTAGCATTCAGAATTGCATACTAAACTTATCAAATAAATACTAGCAGTTATTCGCGACATCGTTCGAATGACCAAAAAAATTACTTTTGCTCAGTCAGGTAACAAGTAGCCTATGCCACTCTTGGATAATGTAGTTTTCTAAAGGTGAAAGAATTTCTAAAATCGGTGAATTAAATTGTAACAAACAAACAATCAAATATTTCCTCTTTATAACATTAGTTTAGGTGCTACATGGAATGCAAACACGTCTTACCTTTAACAAGAGAAAGATAAGGTCTTTGCATTAATTTCTATAAACTATCAAAATTCCAACACTGAACATATAAAAATTGCTTTATCTCTGTCTAACAAGTTCGAATTTTCAGATTGGACAAAGCTACAAAAAAATTTGTCTATGCTCTAATTTCAAATTATTTGTGAAAATAATGTCAACTTTGGTTACCATATACTGGTAATGTGTCACTTCCATGAAAACTTGACCTCAGTCCTGTTAACTGGCACCATACACTCTCAATAAGAAACTGGACACTGGCAAAGTTCACTGAAAGTTGCCATTAACCCAAGAAAGAAGAAGAACGTCAACTTTAACAGATTGCGGCCAAAACGCCATTACTAAAATACGCTGTCAATGTACGTAAAATGTCAAATAACCCTTTGTTTACAAAATATTAAATTGATTTGGGCATTTATTTATATTTTTCTATCACTTTAGTGGGTGCCTTAAATCTAAAATAAAAACTAATTGTTAAATTAACATGCCCAATTGCAATATAATTTATCAATTGTTATGTAGGCAGTAAACATCTCTTCTTAAGTCCGCCATTACTCAGGACGAAATTACACAGTTTTTGCTTAGTTATTTCATATCTAGTAGTAGTTTTCTTCATCTAAGCGTCTTACCTAATAACCTAACAAAGTATGTATATTATTATGCAGTATTTTAAATGTGACAAAAAACTGTATTTAATGACAAGCAAATGACACTGTACATCATAAAAACGAAAGGTTTAAATCATATTAAACATTTTATTATATTTATATTTTAAAACATATTTTTCCGACTGCAAACCATACTAATGCTTACAATCAAGTGCAAGAGTGTAAAACACCACATCATTTTTATAAACATACTCTAAAGTTTAACAATTTAAATACATATCCTTTGGCAGGAAAATTTTTGTTAATATGACACTATTTTCTGTTACTAGTTAACATACTTACAAACTTAATGTCCTTGTGGTTGGCTTTGAAAAAATATTATATCATCTGCAATGACAGTAGATGCAGTCCTTACTTGTCCATCATCTAACTTTACTTCTCCATAAGATAATTTACCCACCACATAAACTCTCTGGCCTTTCTTTAAATATTTATATACTGTATCTCTTAGACCTGGACGAAAGACACTAACTCTGTGCCAATCTGTCCTTTGTAAAATATCCCCTGATTCATATTTGTAACTAAAGTGTGTAGCAAGTGGAAAATTGACCACAGGATGTTCTTCATTGCCTCTTTTTTGAGGATCTGCCCCAACTCTTCCTAAGAGTGTTACTTGGTTTATTGCTAAAAAATAAATGTTAAGTTTAACAAATGTTTGAATCACAAAATTGTATCATACATTACTATGAGGATTTACTTTTTTCTGTATTCTGAGATTCTGCTTTTACAGCTGTAGTGTGAAGTTTCTGTATTTGCAGGAATATTCCTCGCAAACTTAACGTCTGAAACATAAATTAATTAAAAATGCAAATACACCTATTACATTTTGAATGGATAAATACCTAATTTATACAATTTATTGTACTTATATAAAATTGAATGTTAATTTGTGCTTGTTTAAATTAAAAAATATTTTTACATTTTTAAAAGGAAAATTGAAAGTTTAAAACATCACAAACTAAACCCCCCTAAACCCCCAATGTAATAATAGGGTTTTTATTTCAACATATTGTATATATGTTATAGCTACATCTGTGATGGGCTTAAAAGATATGAATTTCTGAAAACTGAGGTTTTGCAAATGGATTTAATAAATATAAACATTTAAAAAAACTTTTAATCGCCTCTGTAGTCTAGTGGTCCAGTGTTGGCGTTGACCACATGAGGTCCCGGGTTTGATTCCCGGGTCGAGCACATAAAAAAGTGTTTTTTCAGTTTTCTGAGAAACACAAAGTTGCCCGGGATTGGAAAGTGCCCGGTTGGCGATAGACTTGCCACCTATCACATTTGTGGGACCAAGTATCTTCGGCTAATCTTGGGTGAACTTGTTGTACCTCTGCCTACCCCTTCGGGGATATAGACGTGAAGATACTTTAAAAAAAACTGCACCCCAAATTGGCAGCTAAGTAAAGAAATGTAGTAAAAGTACATTTAAAAAAAAATTGCATATCTGGCAATAAAACTAATATGGGGTTTAAATCTTATAGAAGCCCTCACACCTTTCTCTTTCCCTTATTTAAATGGCCCATTTCTAAACCCATATCTCTTTTCCTGCCACAATATTGTCAGTGCTTCTCACTCTCGTGATCTAGTATAGAGGATTAAGTAGCTAGTTTACATAATGCATATGATATCACACGGATCACTCACACTTATATTTAGAAGAGTCACCTGCTCATTATCCATAAATTGACATAAAAAAATCGAAGGCAAGACTAATTACGACTTTAACATTATAATGAAAATCAAAAACATTGATCAATTGATTTTAAAAAATACTTACAGAAAACAATAGTTACAAAATTGGATATAGTAACAATGAAAACTTGAGAAGTAAAACGCAACTAAAATAATTGTAGACATACAAATAGGACATTTGTTTCTTTCAATCAAAATTCAAATAGTAATAATAATAAATATTAAATATTAATAATAAAGAGGCGAGATAATAATACTTACCCTTGGCATAAATTGCATATTGTTAAAACAAAATCTAGTAGCAATAAGTTAAATGGATAATTATTGTATAGGTAATGAATTTCAAATAATTAAAGCACCGATTTCCAAACACCTTTATTTTCAAAAAACATTCGTGTTCAAAACAATAAGAAAGATGCCTAACCTAAAAAATAAAAAGGTCTCAACGATCTTTGTGCTAGAAAATAAACAATTAGGGATGTCCGATGTACCAATGTTGGCCGACCCGTGTTATTCACAAATTATAAAGTATTAAGTCATAAGTGTGTTATTGTATCAGAGCCTTGAAAATTATATTTATTGTACATTTCAAAATTAGATGTAATTAAAAGCTTTAGTTTAAAAGAGAATCACTGAAGTAATTTAATTTAAATGATATTACGGAAATTATTAAACAATTTTTTTTGAAGTACCGTGTAACCTGGTAATTTTGGACGCATTGAGCATAACTTCAATGCTGGGTATAAAACCTAAAAACTACAAAAATTTCGACTTTTATCAACCCAAAATCGAATTTATATATAGTCGGCCAACATTACATCCACTTTCTGTCAACATTAGCTACTGTTAAAATTTCTTAAACTATCGCTTCTACCTCATTATAATTTATGAACCACGGTAGAAGTTAGAACAGTGGCCAAAAATGACGTCTAAGCGAATAAAATCAAAAAATGTTACGAATTTAATCATAATAATTCATATAGCATAGTGAGTAGCTCCGTTAGGAGTACCTATATAATATATTGTTCTGTGGTGAGTAGTGACCAATGTTACCCAACCCTTTCGTCTTATTTTCATACGTAGATATGGTAGGTACCTACCTATATAGGTAGCAAGGAACTTATATACGATAACTGGAATTTTACGAAGTAATATTTGAAAAATAAAAATGCACTTTATTTCTTTACACATAAAGTTGACATTTGTTTCTTACATAACAGAAGGGAAAAACGTTCTGAACAAGACAACGGCAAAAGTGGATGTTGTCCCTTTCTTGCAATTGCCATTGTAAATAAAACTATCGTAAGTATCACTAAGGCAATTCAGAGTAAAAGCGCATAATAGTGACGCACGTGGCACGCCCACTCTTCACTTCCCTTGTTCTATGTTCCTTGTACGTACCTATATTGATATTCTTTATTTTATCGATATCCGATTTAAATAAATGTTAATATTTTTGGTTGTAGTAAAATAAAACAATTGTATTTATTAAATTTTTAATAAATAATCTATCCTAGCCGTAAAACATTTTGCTTAAAAACTTGAAAATATGATAGGTAATATCATAATACAGATGGATAATTGTAGGGGTTTAATATGTTAATTTATATATGAATTTATGAATTAAAAATACCTACCGGAAAAGAATTGAGACCCGTGGTAGTACTTTACATTTTGTAGTTTAATATATTCTGGCAACCCTTGAATTGAAAGCCATTAATCGACATTGACATTTGAAAATTTTATACGTTATCTATCAAAGTAGGTGTATTCTGTATTGTAGTTTTCTGAATTTGTCTATTCAACTACCACCATACCCAATCCAGAAGAAGTTGTTGCCTGTGAAGGATGCCTTCAGCTGCGAATGCAAAGTCGGAGAAACCAGCTTCTTCGGAGGCTTTGGATAATTCCCCAGTACGACAGATTATGACAATTCTTGAACACAAAATCCGGAACTTGGAGAAAAGAAAGGTATGCCGTATGTGTTATGCCGACATGTCCATAATCCATATCAACAAAGTTTATCAAACATGTTTTAATCTTTCACTCGCCGGTAACCACATTCTTTTGCAATAAACATTAGCTAAAAGCCTCGTACTGCTAGATTTTTGTAATACACAGTTTTCACGTTTTGTTGTATGTAAATAAAGAATCAGTACCCGTTGACGCCATTTTTACACATGTGCTCCAATAATGTTGATACGGGCACGACGCCCGTACTTTTGTTATTGAGTAAGAATTCTTGTTTCGTTTTTGTTATATTCACAATCAGCAGCTATTTATTTGAATTGTATTACGAAGCTATGTAACCGGAAACCTACAGCTACGGTTTTACGACGACATGCAGAACTGTAATATTATTGTTATTTTTTTTTACAGTCGGGTGTAATATGACGAAATCATCAGTGGTGTATTTTAGTAGGAATGTATATTGTTAATGAAATCTTGGAAATACATATTGAAACTAGAATTCTGAATTTCAGAGTAAGTTGACATCGTATAGAGATTTGCAAAAAACTGGAAAAGAGCTTAATGCTGATCAGAAGATAGCAGTTGCTAAATATGATGAGGTGGCTCAGACTTTGGAATTTGCTAGAGATTTGTCAAAGCAAGTTACTTCAATTGCTCATGCAGCTGAACGAGAAGCTAAAAAGCAGGCAAAAAAGGTAAAAAATTATAAACGTTTTTTATTTCTACTTCTCAACTTGTAATGGACCCTATACAGCTTTTTAAATGTTTATAAATATTGACTCACTTTGTATTTTACTAAGATATATAATATAAATAGTTATTAGTGTAAATTGTAAATAGGTATGTTCTTTAATTTTGAAATCTAGCAGATTATTAAGTAACACATTCATCATTTCAAAATACACTATTTTGTGCAATAGTTGCAAAGAACTGACAAATTTATTTTTGCATTTAAATAAATCATGTAAATATATCAGTATTTTATCAATTCTAAGCTATAAAAGTATTAGTTTTGATGACCATCCAAAGTGTCCTGGAACATAAGAGTGAAAAATATTCTCAATTTTTTACTGAACAAATTATTTCATAAAGTATGTAAAATAAGAATATCTCATTCAGTGATCACTCATGTTAAAAGCAATTCACACTAGTCTTGGGTAGTTCGCGAGCGACCTAGGTGGGAAGAGCGCTCTTTTAGGTGAACTATGCGAACTAGTTCATTGAAAATCCCGCTCTTAGTTCTTTTTATATTTCTGTTAGTGTCTACTTTACTAGATAGTGGCACTATGTGACCAACCGAGTTATTTACTTTTACTGTGCGCGCCTTGATATTTCGATAATCGATATCGATACTAAATTTTAATAAATTTTAATATCGATAATAAATTTTAACCATGGGGATTTGAAGTTCAAATCCCCATGGTTAAAATTTTATCAAATCATATGAAATCATAACAATCGCCAACTCAAGTATTGCTGGCTAATTATCAAACAGAATACTAATACTATTTATGTCTTATTTTACGGTAAGTTTAATTAAAATTAAAAAAATTCTCTTCTATTCCCATTTATTGTTACAAATAATTGATTATTATTATTATATATCACGTTAATTATGACTAATTATTAATATAAATCATTTTATTTTTTCGTTTTTATTTCGATAAAAAATTTTATGTGCCATAACAAAAAAGTCAACTTTAATTGTAAAAATTCATACTTTTTAAGTATTCTAATATAATTACACATTAAACTAGGAACTAGCCTAGCTGTTGACTAATCATTAATTTAAATTATTTTATTCTTCATTATTTAAATAAAAAATCTCATATTACATAAATGGACGTGTAAAATTTTCATGTAATACTTTGTATTTTTTAAACAACAATAAACAAAACTTACAATAATCATAACTTTATTTTTTCTTTATTTATTGTTCTTAATAAATTATTTCAAAAAAAAAGAACTAATGAACTAATAGAACGAACTAGTTCATCCTTGGATTTTGAACTAAATTGAGCGCTCTCTGTAGTGACCGGTTAGGCCCAAGCCTAATTCACACAGTTATTACTTATGCATTATTCACTAGTGAATAATGCACAAGTAATAACTTGTCATCTTCAAGTTTTCAGCTTGTCAATCTTTACATTTAAAATTATATTGCCAGTACTAATTTTGCTAAACGGTACGTAGGTGCTAAATAGGAATTATTTATGTTACTGTTGAGTAATTTGGTGGATAGTTGGTCGAGTGGTTAGCGACCTTGACTACGCAATCAACGGGGCTCGGGTTCGATCCCCGACGGGGACAAGCATTTGTGCGATGAGCATAAATTAAATTAAATTTCTTTATTTGCCTGAAATAGGGTAGCAAGATCTCTTAACTTATATTAGTGAACAAGCCAGTTTTGCTATAGATAGCATGCAAATTTGTTGTTTTAATATATTAATTTATACTTAAAATTAAATATTTATTTTTCCTATTAAATAATACCATCTCATACATAATAATCTATATTTATACATAAAAGTCTTTCTATGCCAATTGTCTTTTCAAGCCATTACATTTTTTTCTAAATTGTATTAAGCTAAATACTAATTAAACTAAACAAAGAGTAAACTGACTTCTAATGCTTATTATCTATATATTTTAATATAATAAAATAATGTATATCAAAAATTTCAATTAATTAAATAGGTGCACTTAAGCCCGGTCACTTACAATTTAAAAGATATTGTCGGTCCAGTGATCAAGTAGCGAATCTGCCATTTTGTTGTTTTTGAGATAAAAATGTCAATGTTAATATATTTTTTTATTACATATTGTGGCAAAATATGGTAAACGTAACATTAATATTGTACAAGATTTGAACCATCTTCCTGGTGCCAAAGTGCGAATCATACAATGTGTGCAATAGTAAAGTGTCTTATGTGACGATAAGTTAGTTGACCAAATCAGACTATTTTTATTTTTCAAAAATATCACAATGCTCGATTAGCTTAAGTGGCAAATTGAACACTTTACCTTGGTATAACTTTATTGTCATCTTAAAATTCACAGTGATTAACTAGCCAAAGTGGCAGATTAATACTTTACCTTTTTACAAATTTATTCTAATGCTATAATTCACAGTGATCAACTAGTCTAAGTGGCTAATTGAACAGTTTACAGTGGTACAATTTTATTGTAATTCTAAAATTCACAGTATACCTTTATTGTCATCTTATAACTTTATTGTCATCTTAAAATTCACAGTGATCATCTAGCCTTAGTGGCAGATTGAATTCTTTACCTTGGTACAAATTTATTATAATGCTAAAATTCACAGTGATCAACTGGTCTAAGTGGCAGATTAATAACTTTACTTTTGTTCTTTAAACAATTGGTATTTTTATCTCACTGTGGTCTAGTAACATAACTGACTCATTAAATAAATTGAAATTGCTTTTACAAGTAATATAACGTAAATATAATAAATGTAAATAAAATAAGATATAATAAACATACAAATAAAAACCTAATAGCTAAATATAAAATTTGACTAAATCGTTAAACTTATTACCAAGATACAGTCGTGACCTTTAAAATTATCATAAGCAATCATCTGAAAATACTAATTTTTGTCGATTTTAGTATACTGGGACATCTCTACATAACTACACTTTAGTCCATGGTTACTTACTATAGACTGTGACGTCATTGTCACGAAATACGCACCATTTGCTCAGCGACGCGAGCCAAAGTTCACAAAACACTTCTCAAGTCGCGACGTTGTGAAGTGTTTTGTGAACTTTGGCTTTGCTTACTGGACTTGATTACGTGCTACCTGGATTTGATTTGTGATTTGATCGTTTGTGACGAACTTGGCTTTCTTTTGGACTATCATTATCGCTGACTGCGTGATTGTGTGTATTTTGTGATTGACCATGTCGCTTTGATACACAGCACAGGAGTATGCAAACATGCATCTCATTTATTGAGAATGCAGGTGCAACGCTAATGCAGCAGCTGGACTATCGTGAGAGATACCCAAATTCTGAGCATCATCCGGATCGTAGAGTGTTTATTAATCTGAACCGATCATGCTTAGCTCAGGAAGATCCAGCATTCCATACGAAGAACAAGTTTTAGCAACAGTCGCAGAAGACCCGAGTGTATCAGTACGTGGACTTGATACAAGCATAGGAGTGCATACAAGTACAGCACACTGGATTTTGCAGCAAAACGAGCTCCACCCTTACCATGTGCAACGAGTTTGTTACCTTGAGATTACCTGCAAGGGTTGCGTTTTGTGAAACTATGTTAGAAAGACACTGAAGAGACCCTCACTTCCTGGATAAAGTACTCTGGACGGATGAGTCAACTTTTAAAAAATATGGCTACTTAAACCTACATAATGTGTATGTAGGTTTAAGTAGCCATTGTTGAAAACCCACATTTAATGAAAGAAGATCGGTCACAATGTCGCTTTAAAATAAACATGTGGACTGGTATTTTGAACGGTAAAATTATAGGACCTTTCGAACTCATAGACAACTTAACAGCTGGAGCTTACTTAGACTTTATACAAAATCATCTATCGGACCTATTGGAAGACATGCCACTCAACATTTACGCATGTATGTGGCTCCAACAAGATGGCTGCCCTGCGTACTATGCTCGCTCAGTAAGGGAATTCCTGAACGAAAAATATCCGATTAGGATCGGTCGGTCTGGCACAATCTCGTGGCCGGCCCGATCACCAGACTTAAGAGATGTAGGGCCTGCATTGAAGCTGAAGGCAAACAATTTGAACATTTTTTGTAAAAAATTTAAAGAAACTGTTGCTTTGAGTGGTTGAATTTTTATTTTAAAATTAACACATAATAATTCAAAATCAAAAAAAGAAGAGGTAAAGTAATTTCCTATACGGTACCTGCATATTCAGAAAGACTTAAGATCTCTTCAAAAAAGAAACAAGATCTCATGAAGTTGTACACGAATTTACAAATACCAAAGATGTACTATAGCTTTTATGCAAATCTTCCTTCTTCGGAAACTACAAGAAATGCTCTTTCAGAGCCTGATGCCGCAGAGGATAACAAATAACCCTGTTTTAGTTATAAGATTCTATTATTTACTTTATGGTACTTAACATACTTCTTCATTACGTTTTTCAATAAGAATATTTCGTTTTCATTTTTTCTCAATTTCATACTAACATAAATGCAAGAATAAATATTTTTTTCACAAATGTTTTCATTTTATTTTCTGTCATACAATAAACACTTACTTTCCTGAAATACCAACCTAAATATCTACAATTTTCTGTAAATATCTCGAATATTGTTACAGTTGCATTGCAATTTGGCCACTTACCATCATCCAGCTCATTTTATATAGTAAATAATAATCCATGGTAAAGTAGACTAATTACCAGGCTAATTTAAAACATAAGAATAGATTACTGAAATCTAAAGTGACCACGGTAAAGTCACCAATCATAAATAAATGAATATTTAATTTAACATACACTTAGACATTTATTTTTTAATACTAAATTTAAAATTTCAGAAAGATACGTTAACATTCCGATTTACGGCAATAATTTCAATATTCTTTTTGCTCTCCTGGAAAAAGTGATTTTTGCAGATTGACTACTTGACCACTGGACCGACAATATATAATCATTTTAAAGTATCGAAATCCTAAATTAAATAAAAAATAAACGATTCCAAGTATGTCAATTTAAAATTTCAAATAAAATCAATTCCAAGTCAATTATATAATATTAAAATAAATTAAAATGTCAGAATATAAAATAATTTTCATCAATAATAATTATATCAGTCAATATGTCAAATAATCAAAAATTAAAATAAATTAAAAAATGGCAGTATATGGGTGATTCTCAGATAACTGTGATTTTTTATGTCTAGTACTTTATTTATCATTCAACATAACTTTTTTTTATCAAAAAACTATAAATATGATAAATTTGATAGTATTCTACAATCTACATGAAAAATTAGGACATAAGTGGACACGGATCACATATAACTTACGGAAATACACTCAAAATGTCAGTACCGTGGCATGTCCGATTCTCATTTTTTAAACTATATGTATAAATTTCTATTAAAATTCGTTTGGTAATTTAAACTTTATCTCTTGTAACTAAAGTATAATGCATAGACCATAAAATTATATTGCAATCATACCAAAATATTAATTGGTAAAAAGAAATAATCATCATTGATTCATGTCCGAGAATTTTGTTGAATTTTTAATTTTAAAATGTTTGCCACCTAAGCTCCATCTTTCATTCAGTTTCATGCGCCCTCTCTGGTGGCATTTTAAAGAAGGACTATTTGTATACTATTTGCAGCTGTGTCTTTATTTTATAGTGTCAACATTATGATAAGAGTAATATGTTTTGTTTTGAAAAAGGTAAGTCATAAAATTACAAGTCAGTACCATGGTATTGAAATTTACGAGTGTTAATGCGATGTTTAAATTAATTATACTAAATTTTCATTCATTTTTACGTGAAAGATTAAAATTATTTGAAAAATTTTTTTAATTATCTGCAATAAAAAAGTTAGGTTAATTATTAATTGAAATGTCAGTACCGTGGATGTCAGTACCATGGTAAAATTAACAAATAATTTTGTAATTTTTTTTCCCTTAAAGTTTTAGTTTATTATTATGTTTAGTTGTTCTAGTTTAATCAAAAATGACTCCAATACTCCGGACAAAACTCAAAGAGATACCTGGGATCCAAAACTTGTGCAATAATATGACGTCTACGAAAAGCAAAAAACGTGAATTTAAAACAAAAAAAAAAGTTACTAAAATTCAGCAGGATGAAAGATTAAAGAAAAAGAGAAGCGGAAAGATAACGAAGACGGAAAATAAGACGGAAGAAGATCCTGAAGCTTATGAAAAATATTGTCAAAAAGAACGAGAGAAAGAACAAAGTGAAATTTGGTAACGACAGATCTACTTTTGACATGTTGGTATCAACTTTAAGTTGCTCCGTCAAAAAAATTGACGTTGTAACTACTCCACAAATCGAAACTATTGATGCCTTACTGCCGGAAAAATTTCCTTCTTTTACTGGTACCATGAAAATGCACCAATACACTTGGAGTAAGAAAAACCCTGGTCTAATATTATTTAATTCATTAAGTTGTCTTGATTGTCTACCTGGCGTAATATGTAAACATTTCTCGATGGGAATAATAAAGTACGATGATAATCGATTTCCATTAGATTCTCCGAAAGTACAGAATGATAAAATGTTGAAAAAATCTCAGAAAGACACCGAAGTCAATAATGAAATTAAAAAACCAAAAGTGACTCCGACTGTAACCCTTCGGAGGAGTGTACGAAATAAAAAATAATTTACCAAATATTGTGATAAAATACTCTAAGTTGTAAAATAATATTGAATGATAAAAAAAAAATATGTATTGTTGTTTTTTACATTCATAATTGTTAAAAATTGTAGTAGATTTCATTTATCAACTTATGTTAAAATTAGTTTTGTTCTAATATTATAAAAAAAATTTTCTTCTAATTCCATAATTAATAAATTTTAAAGATTGTTAATATCAAGAAAAAAACTTTAAAAATTTCTTTGGATTATTATGATCTCTAATTTATTTTGCTACTTTAAAATTTTGAAAAAATTTAGGTAAGTAATTTGAATTTTTCATTTATATGTCAGTACCTTGGAAATGATGTCAGTACCGTGGCATTGAAATTTTCAATTTTTGTCATAGTTTTTGATTTGTTGTAGTTGTAGTAAAACTACATTACAGGCTTAATTCTGTGGGTAATTAGATAACAATAACACCCAAAACATGGGTTTTGAAACATTTTTAATTTTAGGAAAATTAAAATTTAAAAAATCACAGTTATCTGAGAATCACCCATATGGAAATAACTATCTGACACAAGTTTAAATTAATATCAAGTTCCCTAAATATAGATTATTAATATTAATAGTTATCTAAAATCAAAAAAATTCATTTAAAGAATAGAAATTTTTTTCTAGTAGCCATTTTTTTAATCTGCTATGTTGAATTTTGCCTGGTAGTTCCTGTATTTCTTTGGGTATCTTATTGTATACTTTAATGGTATTTACATAGCAATTTTTTTGGAACATTTGAGATTTGCAATGAATTAATCTCGTGGGATCTCTGTACCCTAATTTAGATTTTTCTTTAGCATTTCAAATAAATCTAAATGTTTATTAACAAAACTAACAGCTTCTAAAATATACATACATGTTAAAGTTAATATTTTAAATGTTTGTATTTCCAGGTTTTGGTGTTTATTATGTATGTAAAAGTATTTATATATGTATTAGTATCGTTGACTCTCACCCATAACACAAGCAAATAATTTGCTTGTTTTGGGGTTGATCAGTAAGTGTAATTTGTCCCGTGAATATTTATTTATCATCTTAAACTAAACACTATGGCTGGAGAAAAACAGGACCACAGATAATATCTGAGACTTTGTGCTTAATGTTTTCCAACAGTTACACTTCTTCACTACATAGTATAAAACAAAGTCGCTTTCTCTGTCTGTCCCTATGTCCCTATGTATGCTTAAATCTATAAAACTACGCAACAGATTATGATGCGGTTTTTTGTAATAGATAGAGTGATTAAAGAGGAAGGTTTATGTGTATAATAACATTCAATATATTGTACAGAAATACTGCAATTTTTGAGTTTCCTAATGTCATGTCGTAAATAATTATATTTTTTTCCGCTTATATTGCAAACGCAGACTAAACCCTACGAGATTTATCAAAATAATGTACTAAGTATTTGTACACCTTGAAAAGGTCTACAGAAAAGTCCGCGATGGTATATGTCTAGCTCTTATGGATAACCCACAATAGCATTTTTTTGTCATTTACTTTTTACGAGAAATAATGGCTTTTTTTCAAAGCAATTTTAAGCAATACAGCGCCAATCCTTATCCAATTAAATACCTTTAATATATTGTTGATTTAATATAGATCAATATGGCCGTATACAGCATGTAATGTAAATGAATATTTTCGAAGATATTACAGATTTAAAATGCAGGGATATAGCGGTTGCGGGGTTACCAGCCGGTCGGGCGACGCGCGCGCGGTGTGTTCTGAAACCGCTGGGAAACGTGTTAATTTTCGGATAAATAAATAAGTATAGGGCTTCAGCTGAAAACCAAAATTTAGTACATTCCTTTTTTTAATTAAATATCACCATATAAAAATCATGTGGATGATTAGAAATAGTATTAACAAATTATTTTTCCTGTTTTCGGAATTTTATATGATCAAGTAAAGTACATTCTATCATGTAATAAGTTAGCACATTCCTTAGATAATATATTCAGATATATCGTTTAATTTTTGTTAAATTGTTATTTAACAATCAATGTAAAAAAACGTGATTTAGCAAACCAGTTTTTTACTACTTTACTTACTTACTTTTCATTTTACTTTTCTTTTTTTTTTCACTGAGTGACATAGGCTATTTGAAAAAAAAACTTCCCACTATGTATGTAGATAAGGAGGTTACTGATTTTACCCCGATTTTCGAATATCGAGTTTTTTCCAGATGTCCACGTTTAGAGGTCCTAGGAATCTTTTCCGACTATTTTCACGATGACGTCAGTATGTCTGTATGTATGTATGTATATATGTGTGTGTGTGTGTGTGTGAGTTTGTGTGTGTATGTGTGTGTGTGTGTGTAGGTGTGTATGTAAACATCTCACAACTTTTGAACGGCTAGACCGATCGAAACGTGGTTGCATTCTGCTCAACTTAGATTTCCTGAAAATTTGAACCGATGCGGTACAGGAGATTTTGAGAAATTTTGCAAACACACCAAAAAAATTTTGACGAAACAGTATTATTTTAATATAACTTCCAGATTTATGTACCGACTGAGTAGAAAAACTAATCAGCTCTATTCGTCAAAAAACTATGTCTAGTAAATAAAATAGCATCAAAATCGGTTTATCCGTTTGAGAGTAATCATTGACGAAAATTTTTGAGAATATATTATTATATATATATATTTTCATATATATAGTATTTTTTCGACATAACTACGAAATTTTTCAACCAACCATTTTTTGGTGTTCTACGATATTTTAGTACTTAAAAAACGATGTCAAATGCCGTTTCAAAAATCAAAATCGAATCTAATTCTCAAACTTTTAGCTTTTCATACATTATTTTTAGCAAACTTACTTAAGTTTTTTTAAATAACTTTCAAGTTAATTTCCCAATTGACTTAAAAATATTATCAGCTTTTGTTCCAGTAATTTAATCAAAATCGGTCAATTTGTTTGGGATTTATCAATGAAGAAAATTAAAAATAAAATATTTTTTGACATAGCATCGAAATTTTTCAACCTATCGATTATTTAGGTAAAACAATATTTTAGATCTCAAAAAGTGAGAAGTGTCAGGGATGGCCCGTAGGGTCAACCATTTACACATTTTTTTCCTGTTTGTCCTGATGCCTCGCTTTCAACGTTGCAGGCTTAGATTTGAGCGTTGCAGCATTTAATATTAATATGCTTTTCACATGGCCAACTATATATCGCTCTTTCAAGAGTAACCTCTAAAGAAAACATATTTGTATTGTCTAATGGCAAGATAGCTGTGAACGTTGTATATAAAGACATTCCATAATATATTAATTGTAAAAATAAAAGAAATAGGTAAAAATGTAAAAACTAAAAAATGTAGTACCTATATGAATTTAGATATTCCAAAGATTTAGTTCATAGGCAAAAGGGAATCGTTTTACTCCAAATTTAACGCGTGCGGGCCACGGGTAGTAATGAATAAATCCAAACTACTGGATCGATTTTAATCATTTTTTTTCCCGTGTGAAGCCGGGGCGGGCCGCTAGTTTTATTAATAATATACAGTGTGTAAGCATTGATATAAAAAATCCAAGATGCATAGTCTGGACTGACACTCAAAAAAACCTGTCGCTACTTTCACACAAGTAGTTATAGATATGGCAAAAATATATGTTTCTGCATATCCAACCTTAAGTACAATATTTATAGTTATTTTTACAATACAAAAAGGAATGAAATTGACAGTATCACGACCGAAGTGATTCTATTTGAAATGAGCGCACAATTTAAAAATTTGCACTCTTTTTTTAGAGGATGTTTTTGAGACACTGATTGTGTATCTTGGGTTTTTTATATCAATGTGTGTAAGGGATGTTATACTGAAACAATAAGAAAACATGCCATTTTTATGTTCTAGTTGTGATGGAAATTCCTTTTTTTATGTTTTATGATTTTTCTTATTTTCACACAACATAATGTAAAGCCTACATTGCCACCTTGTTGGTCGAGTGGTCAGCAACCCTGACTGGGTGATTGACAGGGCGGGTTCGACCCCAACGGAGACAAACATTTGAGTGATGAGCATAAATATTTGTATTTCCAGGTTTGGGTGTTTATTAAATATATTCTAGTATTTATGTATGTATTTCTATGTATAGTATTGTTGACTAACACCCATAACGCAAGCAAATAATTTGCTTACTTTGGAGTTAGATCAGTAAGGGTAATTTGTTCTGTGAATATTTATTTACTTATTGCCATGACTCGTCGCACTCTAATACCTCTAGAACCAACCATCAATTTTGCATGGTATGTGGTGCATAATTAACGAACTCGGAAAAGCATAGAAGCATTTCTAGCATTTGAAACTGACTTTATTTTTGACTGTGCTGCGATAATACAAGTGTGTCTAAAGGAAAAGTAGTATGCTCGATGAAATCAGTTAATTATTGATGAATTTTTACTGTTTGAAGCAAAATGTTTGTGTGTTTATTGTCACATTAAAAATTAATTGGTCCTTTAAATAGATTTCCACAAAATACATGTCATAAAAAATAGTAAGCCCGAGCAGTTGACTAGGAAAAACAGAAAAATAATAATGGTTTCTAAACCAATCTACAAGAACTGGTTTACCCTTTTTTTAAGATGACGATATTTAAACATACCAAATGTCAATACATTTTTAATGGCTAATAAAAGGCACATAGATATCAATCTACAAATTAGTGAGAAAAAAGCTTACTTTATCGTATTTATTATAATGATTCCGGGTTAAAATCATAATATAGTCGGCATATTGATTAGTTCCCTAGACTAAACCTGCAGGCGATCCTAACAAGTTACTGCTAAATTTAGGTATTTTAAGCTCAAAGGAGCTAAAAGAGTATACTTTTAAAGCATAGTTTTTTTATACTCAAAGAGTTCATAGCTCTAAAATTTATTAAAAATAAGAGTATATTAGTTATTAAACAGTTGTCGTAGTGTCGATGTTGACCGCATGAGGTTTGATTCCTGGGTCAGGCAATTTTTCTGGTGTTATTTCTGGTCAGGCAATTCTGATAAAAACAATGTTGCCCGGGATTGGATAAGTGCCTGTTTGGCGGTAGGCTTTCCAGCGGTCACATTATGAGGCATACGAGTGTAAAGATACATGTTTTTCTTTTTTTGAACCGTTGTGTATCTTTCAAAACAATGATCGATTTTGATCCTTTGAATGGCACTCAACTCACTATTTGAGCTCTAAAATGTTATCTTAGCCACAAAATCGATTAGTTGAAAATTAGCAAAATAGTATCAAAGAGACATGTTTTTTCAAAAAAAAAAAAGATACAAGTCATTTAATTGAAGTCTTAAAGTTATTTTATAATTTTAAGACTTCAATTAAATGACTTTTACCGATTTATAAATGTGAAGTCTTAAAGTTATTTTAAAAATATCAAAAGATTTGTTACATAAATTTATTTACAGCAAGTTAGATTCATTTACGCTTACGGCAATAAGTTTCAAGTACATATTAAAATACTGTAGAAAAATCTTAGTTATGGTAAAAAATCTTTTCTTTTCCAAAACTTTTAATTCAAGGTAGCTCTCGGACGGCTACAGATTTTGATACAAGTTGTGACATTAGAATATTCTTCAAAAAAAAAAAGGGAAATCTCATTAGATTTGGCATTCAGTTGTTATATTAATTTGAAAGTAATTAAAAATCATTGTTTTGCTAATTTTTTATTTTTTAAAATTTCCCAAAAATCCTAGGCCGAATTAGTTTAAATTTTCAGTAAGTCAAAGTTTAGCTGAATACAATCAAATAACACACACACACAGTTGAAAAATGTTCCTAGAAGGAGGATTTTAGAAAGTTGGGGCAAAATCAGTAACTTCCTTAAACTACTAACGTAGGAAACTAGAATCTAATAACTTAAAAATGAGGTATAATTAGTATTAGAATGCAAAAATATTTTTTAATATATAGGTATTTTATTATTATTACAAAATTTAATCAAATATTTCATTGCTACCTATTACACAAGGGAACAGCATTTTTGTTGCACGAGATATTGCAACTATTTTTATGTAATTTGAGGGTCTGATGCTGTTTCTGTTCTTAGAATTTTCGTAACAGATTTTATTTTCGAGTTACACAGAATAGTCATTTCTAGGAAAATAATCACTTTTTTTGGATACATATTTGAAAAAAAATCTAAGAAGACTGAAAAATTTTTCTTTTGTACGATTTTCTTGCTTGTTCAGGTTCATTCTGACTATTCTTAATGCTCCAGCAATAATCTGCCATCATATGGATATCCCAGTGACCCTGGTACCACTCTGTTGTTTACGAGAGGAAATAAAAGAAAAACATCCAGGAATGCTCAGAAGAAAAGTCCTGTTTCATCAAGATAACGCCCGTGTTCACACGTCTGTGTAATCAATGGCTGCAATCCACAATTGTGGCTTTGAATTATTACTGCATCCACCTTTTTTTTAAACCATTGCTGTATCCGCACTTAGCCACTTGGGTCATTGTATGTAGCTGGTCGAATTATTCCAACCATACCAACTCTTTCCAGAAGCCTACAAGATGGCTTATGTTGAGGCAAGCTTCCATGAGAGTTGCCGGGTTTTTAAGGATGTGTGTTCCTTGTTCAGCCACACTCTTGCACTCGAGGAGAACATGAGCAGTCGTTTCCTACTCTTTCATGCAGCCACGGCACAGAAAGCTATCTGTTACATCAATTGTGTATAGATGGAGATTTAAATGACAATGACCTGTTATGGTACACCAATTGAATATAGATGGAGATTTAAATGACAATGACCTGTTATGATGCCTACGATTTATCTCATGTCATTTCTGTTAAATTTCATGATGGGTTGTGTGAGGTGTTTCGAAAGAGAGGGCACTATCTCTTTAGTCTGCTTGCAGTTCTCAGTAGCTAGCCATAACACCTCATGTTGTTTGTATGTTCTTTCTTTTATCCATGTGGTATGAGTATGAGTTGGCCATATGGTATGGTGGCAAAAGTTTCCGGCCCTGGTAGTTTCCAATTGATTCCATTTTTTGCCAGTATGTCAGCTACATCATTGCCCTGTGAGTTGCTGTGTCCTTTTATCCACTGTAGGATTATTTGGTTGTTTCTTGCTGCATCTGCCAGAAGTTTGTGGCATTCTAGCACTAAGCTGGAGTTAAAGCTGCTATTTTTTAAAGCTGCAAGGACAGAAGCACTATCAGAAATAATTCAAATGTTTTGACCGCCCCATTGGTCGAGTGGTTAGCGACCCTGACTACGCAATCAATGGGGTCCGGGTTTGATTCCCGGCAGGGACAGGCAATTATGTTATGAGTACAGATGTTTGTATTTCTGGGTTTGGCTGTTTATTAAATAAATTAGAATATTTATATATGTATTTCTATGTATTAGTATCGTCGACTGACACCCATACTATAAGCATATAATTTGCTTACTTTGGGGTTAGATCAATTTATGTAATTTGCCCAGTAATATTTATTATTATTATTATTTTATCCTTTATTTTCCTTGCACTGATTTCCTTAGCAGCTCTGCTGACAGCAAAACATTCTGCTTGGAATATAGTGTTGTGTTTTCCTAAGGGTTCTGAGATCCTTATGTTTAAGTCTTGGGAGAATACACCAATTCCAGTTCCTGAAGTGGTTTTGGAACCATCGGTGTAGATTCTTAGTTCATGTATGCCTGAGTAGTCAGTAGGTTCTTCTTTTAGTTTGATTTTGTAGTTTTGATATGGTACCACTGTTTTTGATATTCTGTCATGTCTCAAGCATGGGTTGTTCTTTGATAAATTCCTCTAGAATATTAATGTAGGGAATTTTCTTGTTTTGGCGCCATATACCTAAGGTTTTTAGTCAGAGAGCTGCATTGGCTGCTTCTTGTTGAATCACCAATCTTGGTCTTAGAT
The DNA here is from genome assembly GCA_036924255.1 of Apodemia mormo. Lineage (NCBI taxonomy): Eukaryota > Metazoa > Arthropoda > Insecta > Lepidoptera > Riodinidae > Apodemia > Apodemia mormo. The sequence goes on along the minus strand of JAUPFN010000006.1, from coordinate 28,058,952 downwards.
ATAGCAGAACTTCCAATGTTGCTGTTGGTGTAGTTTTCATGCAACCTGTAGCAGCCACACAAGCTAACCTTTATAGCTGCTGTAGTTTGTTTTTAGTTGTAATTTGGTGTATTCTGGGCTACCATACTATGGAGCCGTAAGTAATTATCGGGAGTATCACTGTAGTGTATAACTAGAGGAATATATTGGGTTTAGCTCCCCATTTTATGCTATGTTCCATATGCGTGCTCCAGTTTAGTTTGTTATCTAGGTAAAGACCTAGGTGTTTAACGTCTGTTGATATTTTTAGTTCAGAGTCAAATAACTTAGGCAGTGTTACATTTTTTCTCTTGTTTGTGAAGAGTACCAATTCTGTTTTGGTGGGATTTACAGAAAGTTTTTGTGCCCTACACCATTTTTCGACCAGTATCATGGCTGATCTCATTAGTTCAAAGTGTTGGTCCCGGTCTCCTTTGAAGAATAGGCCAACTGCCGTTCTGCCAGGCAGGTCGTAAAATGTGACCGATTGGCTATCGAGTCACTACCATCGTGGCTACTAGATGGTAGAATTCTGCATTGTCTCTCGCCCGGGTCTGGTACCACCGCCTTAGCTATTCCTGCCGCAATAGCGTCAGTGCTTGTCGCTGTCGTGTTCCGGTTTGGAGGGTAAGGTAGCCGGTAAACTTATGCATGTGGCATTAGACCTCGCCACAAGATAGCAACGCACCATTAACATCTTTGGTGTCTATAGGCGATGGTTGACTCTTACCATCAGGAGACCCATCTGCTTGTTTGCTGTCTTATGATATAAAAAAAAAAGTAAAACAAACAAAGTAGTTACTACCCTTACCCTCCAAACCGGAACACGACAGTGACAAGCACTGACGCTATTGCGGTAGGAATAGGTAAGGCGGTGGTACCAGACCCGGGCGAGACAATGCAGAACTCTACCACCTAGTAGTCACGATGGTAGTGACTTGCAGAGCCAATCGGTCGCCTTTTACGACCTGCCTGGCAGAACGGCAGTTGGTCTATTCTTCAAAGGAGCCTGGAACCAACACGGGGAAATATATATTCAATATCATTATTTTCATACAACAAAAAATCAAGTATTGTGAAGTGATACAAAAAATGCATTTTAGATGATGTTTAAAAGTGTTCACTATCATTTTTGTTACAAATAAAAATACATTTAAGTTTTTTTTTTGTAACAAAAATTATACAGTATAAAGTATGTATAAAGTATGAAAATAAAGTACAATACTTTATTATAAAGTACGGGTGGCAACTCTAATTATAGATATCAACAGTAATATTTACGAAACTAAATAATAATAATAACCTATTTTATCCAAAGTGCTAGTAGCATCAATATGGTCATTTAAAAAAAATATGTTTTATTAATTGATATTTATGGTTTTTCCACAAAATTAATATCTAAAGGGTTAGATCTTCAACTTGATTATTGATTCTAATTATATTTAAAGTTAACTTGTTGATAAATACGCTAAAACACTTTTAAAATAACCTAAGTCAATAAACTGCAACCAACACACAATACATAACCATTAATTAAAATGGCAGACAAATTCTTTTTGTTTTTCCCAAAAGCACACTTAAAAAAAGGTGCCAACTTGATGTTATATTGTGCAACTAGCTGTTGCCCACGACTTCGTCCGCGCGGACTTCGGTTACTCCACACAGCTCCACCCTTGTAGGTGATAGCGTGATAATATGTAGCATATATGTTGACCGAACTATTAGTAATATTCATGCAAAATTTTAAGTAAATCCATGCAGTACTTTTTGAGTTTACCCTGGACATGCATACAGACAAACAGACAAAAATTCTAAAAACTATATTTTTGGCTTCAATGTTGATTGTAGATCACGCCAGTATTCTTTAAAAAAAATATTCAATGTACAGTTTTGACTTTCTCACGATTTTATTATATGTATATAGATGTTTCGTTCGGAAACGGTTTTTTAATACTAACGAGTACAGAATTAAAGAGGAAAAATACAGAAAATAATGTTTTTTAGCTGTGTATCATATAAGTCGGCATGGCTACTGAAGTAGCTATGTTTTCCTTTACGCAATATTCGGATAGCTACGCTAGAAGCCATGCAGGCATTGAGCGGATAATGAATCAGTTACCAATATCTTCTTAAGGCTGTCAGTTGGACTATTTTTTTTTTTATATAAAATAGTTGGGACTAAACATTTTACTACCCTTATTTAAAAGGAGAATTCTTTCATAAAAAATATCGCCATCGATTTGGTTAAGAGTGTTTAACGGCTTTAGAATATGCCTGGAAAATATATGCTTAATGCTTAAGCATTAGCACTTTAACAAATTAGAAAAACCCTCATACTTATCTTAAAAAAAGAATAAAATTATAATGTTGAAAAGAAAATATACATAATGATACTGTACAAAAAAAATATTTTAGGTTTATTGTTGATGATGGGTACACTAGTTACAATGAAAATCCACAATAATGTGGACTATTTCTTATAAAAAAATGTTTTTCACAGTATGATCAGTCTAGGAATCAGAATTCCTTTATTGTTACAAATATTCATCAACTACTGAGTACGAAATTAATAAGTATCTTTTAACTGCTAATAACTAAAAAGGTATATTTAATTTTCCAGGATGCATGGGTACGATACACTGCAGAAACTAACAAGATCCGAGAGGTCTTGCTCATTATGGATTGCTTGACACAAATGGGAAGTTCTGAAGCTAGAGAGGACTTCCTCAGTGGTTCCAATGGAGCTGTAAAATTAACTGAAGAAGACTTAAAAATCCTTGATGATCTGTAAGTCTATGATTTCAATATTTTTTTATAGTACTTTGAGCCAAAGTTGGCAGTTTTGTCTACAATAACGTATCTCTATTTTTTTTTTATAAAACATGGCTTTTTCTGTGTATCATAAGCATAGATCGGAATAGGTCACTCAACCCTGGCAAATTGCACTATCTATTCCGATCTATGATTATAAGACAGCAAAGACGCAGATGGCTTTTCTTATGGTAAGAGACATCACCTGTAGGCACCAAAGATGATATTAACGTGTTTTCATTTGTTTGGCAAGACTTAATGCCATAGATGCACATAAGCTTAACCCATTCACTTGCGCCGTTCGAAACTACGATTTCTTCTCAGATGCGTCCGTCTTATTAAAAGAGCGTCAATCGGCATTCGCCGCACCTGATAAGGACATTTTACACCTATCGGCGTTTTCAGCACTCAAGATTTCACAAGATGTTTTGTTTAGCTTTATTGGGTAATCTTAAAATAAACTTGTAAATTGTAGAGCAGATTTTTATAAAGGGTTTTATATTTTTGTCACAAATAGAAGTCATAAACTGTTAAAACTTAAGAAATCAGTGTTGTGGTGGAAAATTAAGGAAGAAAACAGTGAGTAAAAGTAAAATAATAAATTCATTTTGCATCAATTGGTCCCTATATATAATAGATTTTGTGTTTAAATTTAATTTTCTTATTATTTATTGATTTTGCCAGAGTATACCAACCTTTGGTAACTTGTTAATTATATTGAAACTTAATATTATACATATTTAGCTGCAAAATCATAAAATGTTATTGTCTCAGCTAAATTGTACCATATTGTTATAGTCATCACTGTTAACCCTGTTCACAAAATAATTTTGATGATTATTATGCATTTTGATATACAGGTACACTTTTGTTATTCTCTAGGAAGTTGATTTGTTTCAATTTGTTTTTTTTTTTTATTAGAATAATTACTATGGGAATCCAGCTGCCTACTAGCGCCGCCGCTGAATTAAATATCTTATCTTCAATCATACACTCTATTATTTATATATATTGAAACAAAATTATATATATTTTGGTCCATTATCCAGATTGTACATACATAAGTTAATTTTAAGTTTTTTTTTTATAGCAGAGGGGGCAAACGAGCAGGTGGTGCACCTCATGGTAAGTGATCACCGCCGCCCATGGACAACTGCAATACCGGGGGTCTTGCAGTTGCGTTGCCGGCCTTTTAAGAATGGTAATCTTAAGTGTAATCGTGATACATTAAGATCATTCACTAACTCGTTCAAAAGATAATAATTTCATTTATACTTCGACTTTATATAGCCTTAACTTATCGTAAATAAAAGCATGAAGATTTTTGAAGTGAAAACTTCTTTAGGCGCGTTGAGCGTTTTGGTAGAGGGTAAAATCCTCGGTTCGCGTCACCGACATGCTAATGATAATAGTATATCTATAGCTATGTTTTGCATATAGTTTTAATTACTCTCAACTTAATAGTTCCGTTTTCACTTCTATCGGCAGTCCCACGACTGCTACTGTTTTTTCTTTTTAAAATAACAATCAAATGCGTTTACATATTTCAGAAACCCACATTTTGAAAATCTCACGTGAGATTGGGGGATGGGGGAGGGGGTTGAATAAAATCTCACGACATCTCACCAGGGGGGGAGGGAGGGACAGAAAATTAAAAAAAAATACCTCACATAATTTATGGACGCCCCCTTAATTATTAAAAAAAATTAAATAAGTTATGTATATTTCTATCTGAAGGATTGCTGGTGAAATTCCCATATCAAATTTGCATTAAGTTCCAATTTCTAGGATCATAATTACAAAAGTATCTAAATAAAGTTTGGTAAAAAAATAAAACTGATGGTGATATAAAGATGAGTTACGCAATAAGCTTATGAGTCAATGATAAAAAATGTACTTATACAATATTGTCTAAATTATTCACATAAACCCATAAAACTGTATGCATATAAAAATATAAAAGCAACACAAATAAAAATGTTGCTAATTTCTGATATACGCCGATCGGCGTCTTCCGAAATTTATCAATAATATTTGAATTTACGAAGAGATAATTTCACGGAAACGGCACTCAGCATTTTGTAGGTATTGGAAGAATATACTTTTATTTTGTAGAAATTCTTTAAAAAAATAATTCTTGTTGAAAATAAACTCGCCAAGAATTTAATGTCAATCGGCATTCAACGTATCTGTAAAGAAACAAAAAAGACGCCCATCGGCGTCCGCCGCAATGAATGGGCTGTTTTATTCTCCAAACCAGAACACAACAGTAACAAGCAGTGATGTTAATTGGTAGGAATAGTTAACCCCAGAGCGGGTGTGCTATCCTGTATTACACAGTGTGGGTGTGTGGAGAGTACTTTAGTGTTAATACTTATTGTTAATTTTAATCATCTGGTACTTGTTTGAAATTCACAATAAATATTAACATAAATTTATTTTTATAAACATATTTAATAAATCTTTTTAATCAAGGATTTAAATAAAAGGCTAAGTTCATGGAAAGTCAATATTTTTATAAAAAAATCCTTAAAGACTGTTATGTATTAAAATATTTATTTCGAAATAATATGCAACTATACTTGATTGAGCTATGTAGCAAATCAGTTTTCAGATTTACCTACATCGTTTATTTTATTAATATAAACTAAGTAAAAATGTTAGGTTAACTTACATGACATACTTCACCTCTCAAATAATTATTAACATTATTTAATAAAAATAAAATTTAACTATATATTAGCACAAATGCTTTAAATTATAGCAAGTAATTTTCGTTAGGTCTCTCATAAGGAGTCTTTGAATATTGATAATGTTTATTTTTAATTTTTCCTGGTTGTGAGTCATCTGAAATTCAAGACATACCCAATATTACATCCCAATGTTTAGTAGCCGGAATTTCAATAATATCTTGAGAATCCTCTGGTTCCTCCACCACATCATTACCCTCACTGTTAGAAACAAGACAAATCTATTATGATCATTCAATTACTGAACCTCTACTGACATCCTCTCAGTTAATCTCTCACATCCCTCCTCTGACACTAGTGGTCTGGGTTTGATTTTAATTATTTGGTCAATGTGACGGTTAACTATAGTACCATTTTCTCTCTAAGATGCTGGTCCACACTTTTCTATCACCAACCCACCACCGTATTGTTAACAGCGATACATTACTTTTTGCTCTGTAAATGTCTCCCTGTTATTTTTTGTTGTTATTATCAAAAGAATGGAGGATTTCTTTTATTTTGTATGTTCAGTTCAGGATGGATGGATTTCTTTTCATTCATAATTCTACAGGGCTCTTATTTGTAGCCGTACAAGGTGTTACTCTTAGGCCTAATAATAAATTTAAAAATTTTAAATCCCATGCTATATTATCCATTTTCTTTAATTTATCTTTAATGGACCATTCATTCAGCTAACCCATTTGTGGAAGCGTGGTAAGGAGCTGTTGTGATGTGACGAATGTTGTTTGCCTTTAAAAACTCCCTATTTCGTTGAAAGTAAGTGCTGTCCTGATATCAGATACTAAAAGTTCACAAAGACCATGTGTAGCAAAAGTTTTTCTTAAAAGTTGGAATACTTTTGCAGAAGTGATATTATTGACCATAAACAATTCTGGCCAGCATGAATAGGCGTCTACAATTATTAAAAAGTAGTTATTATGATATGGTCCAGCGAAATCAATATGTAAGCATGACCATAGCCTTGTAGGAGTAATCCGTTCATGAGCAGTTTTCTTTGGCATGTGCCAATATACTAAACATTTTGTACAATTGTGTCTTATGCAATATTTTTAAAGCGACGTCATGCAATGTTTTTGGCAGAATTACTCTGCACTCTATAAGTATGCAGCCTTCTTTAAAGGAAAGTTCAGATCTGTGGAGCTAAACGGACATAATCTGGTACCTGTTAGTCTGACTGGCCAGCCTCTTTGAATGTAATGTGAAACAAGTTAAAGTAACTCATCGTGCTTAGTTTCTGATGCAATACATTCGTAAGGAAAATCGTCAGGTTTTTCTGCCACCAATAAAACATTGCATATATCTTGTTGCATATAACAATGCATATTGCATGTTGTGGCTAATAACTTTGACTATCTGCATCACTAATGTCTGAACCTGGCTTGTATACGATTTTATAGTCATACAATGAAAGAGCTATAGCTATTCTAATCAAGCCCAGTGATAACATTTTTGACATAGGCTTCGAGGATCAAATATTCCTAGTAAAAGCTTGTTATCTGTCACTATCAGAAAATATCTTTCCATTAGAGAATTGAAGACGTGAGTGGATGAAGGTGATATGTCGCAAAATTCTAATTTCGAGAAAATCGAGTTCAAAGTTACGCATAAACATTTTAGGATATTTCAAAATGCTTTAAGTGCTTTTATTCAATAAATTATCTAGCGGTGCTAACTGTTTAATATTTTAAAAATAGGACAGAAATTAAAGAATATAAATGTATTTAAGTACTTTATTTAAAAAATTTAACATAACTCCTTCTTCCACAAAGAAAACTTCAATCACTCAAGAAAATTAAGTCAAAATTGCGCTCATAGACAAACCTGTCCAGGGCAAACAGAGCAAGAAGACCAAGGCACCCCCTACCACGCTTACTGTGGATTTCTGCAATATCAGGGGGCTTCATTCCAGCCTGAACGCCGTCCACTACCATCTCGAGACGGCGAAGCCAGCTTTGCTCTTCTTGACCGACACACAGATATCTTTTCCGGCTGATACTTCCTACCTCTCCTACCCTGAGTACAAACTGGAACATTCCTTTGTACCGCGGGCTGGTGTGTGAGCATACGTCAGAGAAGATATCTGTTACCGGCGCCTTGGCAGACTTGAAGGTCAGGACCTATCCTTTTTTTGTTTACGCGTAGCTTGCGACGACCATCCACGCAGCTACGCGTGCCTGTACAGGTCCCATAGCGGGAATACTGAAGTTGACCGGCTCGTTGAGCGCTTACAAACCGCTGTGGATTTTGTGTTAGAGCAGACCCCCTCCGCAGAGATCGTGATCTTGGGCGATTATAATGCCCACCACGCCGAATGGCTTTGTTCTCGCACCACCGATCATGCGGAGAGGTCTGTTCACGATTTTGCCTTGGTGTATGGTCTAACACAATTGGTAACCTCGCCTACGCGTGTTCCCGATGTGGATGGCCATACGCCTTCACTGTTGGATCTCCTGTTGACCTCTGACCCGAACCGTTATCAGGTATCGGTGGACGCTCCACTTGGCGCATCGGACCACTGCCTGATTCGGGGCAAAGGGTCGATCACGCGCCAATCACGGCCTGCCTTTGCAGGCTGTCGTCGCGTTTGGTACTATAGGTCAGCAAATTGGGACGGGATGCGGTCTTTCTTTGCATCCTACCCATGGCACAGTGTTTCGTCTAGAACAAGCTAGCTGGACAAAATTATTTTTAACGGATAAAGGTTTAAAAGTCCCTATTAAGTAAAATATTGTATGTTTTAATATTTTAAAAACTTATGTCTTTCAAAAAGGTCACTTCGAAAATAAAATGCATTAATTAAAAAACAATAATGTTTATTGCACGAATTGACAAATTGACAAACAATAACAGATACATTATTGATCATTTACAGTTAAGTACATATTTACGTAACAACTTAACTAATATTAACTAACTAACGATAACGAGAATGTGTAGATTTACATAATAATTTTACAACGATGTACATAATAAATCTACTATTAATTACTAAAACAACTCCAACTACCTAGTATTGAAGAAAATTATTATTATGAGGATCAAATTAGAAGTTATTCACAAACACTAATTTCATCGTCATCAGAAAAATCCTCTTCATAATAATCAACTAAATTAATATTTACATTAGTTTTTACAGTGGACTTACAAGATCTAAGACTGCAGAAAGGAGGCTACCTGATTTTTATTTTTGGGATATCTCGGAGACTGTTAATTACGGGACCAGATGTGATGATTAACATATTAAGCAAATCTATACGAGAGCGTTTTCGGGTATTATCCCTTCGGAATCTTCTGCAATCTTTATTGCGAGCTTCTTGATCTTCCTCAGAAAGGTGCCCAATTGGCAAAATAGCCGATTGAATAATATCCACACTATGCACAAGAATTTTGTGCACAGTAATGGGCATGCAATACCATGAATATAAATCCAAGTAAAGTTTTCTGGTAAGGGAAGCTAATTTTTGAAAGTTATTTATATTAATATCAAAACCACTAGATAAAGCGCAAAGTAACGTATCAAAATTTTGAATAAGTGTCACATTTAGTCCCGTAATTTCAGCGCTCTGTTCAGGATTCCTACATAAACTATTTAAAATTTCTTGGCTCTACATAAACTATGAAATGATGGAAACACCTGATGTTCAATGATGGAGACACCACTTCCGCGTCTGTCTATAGTCACGACTTGTAGATTTTGAGTCTATATAATACGCAAGTGCCTCATCACTCGTAAGGCACCTTTGCTGCTCACTGGACTTTCTTGTATTAAACTTCTCAGGACTCTCAGAAACTTCTCGAATCAGTTTTGCCACGTTGCGCTTGCCTGATTGACGAGAAGCTATTTCAGCTGCAGCCAAAAGTTCTTCAGATGTTCGCGACTAAACCATCGACACGTTGACGGTTTTTTTTGGCCCTTGCGTTTGACATATCCACTGGCGGTCTTCCGGAACCATGCAGTGAATGCGAAGAGGTTGATGCCATCGCAAGGTCACAAGAGACATTAAAAATTATGTCTTCGCCTCCTAGCCACTTAGCATTGCAAGCCAAAAAGCGATCTCGTGTTCGGCTAGAAGCCGAAACTTTCTCCGAAAGTTTCGCAGACAAACGGGAGATGGAGGTCTTGATTTCCTGTACAGGTGCTTCGGTTATGCCACTAAGGTCGTGTTGTTGGGTAACAAACATTAAAAGCGCCGTGTTACGCTCACTTTTTGAATGTTTTACCCACTCTTCTAAAAACTCCGTTTTCGAGATTTTAAACTGCTATCTGGAAAAATAAATGAAAACGAGTTATGGGCAAACACGGGCAAGAAAAAATGGTTTAGTTATAATTTAGAAATATGTACCTATCACCTGAAAAAAATACAGGCCGGGGACCCTCATTAATTTTTCTAAGAAATCTTAATGTTGTTTTTGTCCGGCTAGCTTGTTCTAGACAAAACACCGTGCATGGTTGTGCTTCTCGCTGGATGATCCGAATGCTGTCGCTGATGTGATGCTGCAGGGCATGGAACTTTTCATTCCGTCTTCTGCGGTGCCCATCGGTGGCAAGTCTCAGCCTTGGTTTTGTCGCCACTGCAAAGTGGCTTTACGCCGAAAGCAGGAATGCTACCGAGCTTGGGCTGCTGCGTCGGCATCTCGTGATGTAAAAACTAGCGCATTACGAAAGGAGTACAACTATTCCTCGAGATTCTTCAAAAGAGCTATCGCCAAGGCAAAAGTGGGACACATTGGCAGAATTGGAGAGAAATTAGTTCACCTTCCTTCGGGCACTCGTGCGTTCTGGTCCCTGGTTCTGGTGCGTCTGGTCTTGGGGAACTCCAAGGCTGCGTGCTATCGCCGACACTGTTTCTTCTGCATATGAATGATATGTTGCGAATTAGTAACATACATTGCTATGCGGACGACAGTACTGGTGATGCTACATACTCCGGCCATAGCGGTATTTCTCGGGAACACGTAGAAGAGGGCCGGAACAAGCTCGTGTCTGAACTCGAGAATCAACTAACTGATGTCTCAGAATGGGGTCATCAAAACCTTATTACATGTAACCCCAAAAAGATGCAGCTTTGTGCGTTCACCACAAAAAAAAACACCCTTTGTCGTATCACCTCGGTTCGAAAACACTCTCCTGACAGCCTCAGCCAGTATTGGAATTTTGGGAGTCGACATATCGAACAACGTTCAGTTCTGCGGTCATTTGGAAGGGAAGGTTAAACTAGCCTCCAAAAAGCTTGGTGTACTCAGTAGAGCAAAGCAGTACTTCATGCCAGCCCATCGCCTCCAACTTTACAAGGTCTAAATTCGACCTCACATGGAGTACTGTTCTCACCTCTGGGCCGGAGCTCCTCAGTACCAGCTTCTTCCTCTTAATCGCATTCAACGTAGAGCGGTTCGAATCGTCGACAACCAGGCTATTTCTAATCGGCTTGACTCTTTGACGTCACGGAGAAATGTAGGTTTGCTCTGCATCTTTTACCGTATTTGTCATGGGGAGTGTTCCGACGAGTTGTTCGGAATAATTCCTGCCGCTAAATTCCACCATGACATCGCGTCAAAATTTAAAGTTCCATCCTCACCACCTCGATGTCTGGAAATCCAACCATGCGCTTTTATCGACACTATGCCTCGCTCTACTCCTTTGTGGCATCAATTACCGTCGGGGGTGTTTCCGAGTGGATACGACTTAGGGACCTTCAAGAAACGAACTTATTCATTTTTAAAATGCTGGCAACGCAGCTGCAATACCCCAGGTATTGCGGATGTCCATGGGCGGCGGTGATCACTTACCATCAGGTGCACCATCTGCTCGTTTGCCCTGTCTACTATTAAAAAAAAACAGTTTCTCAATAGAATTTGTATACAAATAACAGGCTTAGATGCAATTTTCTAGCCACCACATGCTGACTTAAGCCTAGAATCCATTTACCACCATGCATTCTGTGGGCAAAATATCAAATGTTTTAGAACACGATTTATGTCATCTTTCGTTAGGTGTCACAAAGCAAAGTAAACACATAACAAAGAATAAAATCTGTAAACTGATTGACCCTGCAATCCATCTCTAAAAGTTCCCTCCGACTTGAAGTATTCCTCCCATCAGGTCAGTAAAGAATATTACGTCATGAAGATACTACTGAAGTGCTGACGATTGAAAGTGTGAATTCTATAACTCCCTTGTTGGTCAATACTCTTTGAAGAATAGACTGCCATTCTGCCAGGAAGGTCGTCAAACGCGATGGATTGGCTATACGTGTCACTATCATCGCGACTACATACATACATACATACATAAATTTTCTCTCCTTTATAATTATATTAAGCGCACTAATCAAAATACGAATACTCGTATTTTGATTAGTGCGCTTAAATCTTCTAGTACTATCACTAATCAGTACTCTAGTGTTTCCTATCTATTGTGTCGTGAGCAAGGAAGTTACATTCTACCCGGAATATTCACACGCGCTTAAAAATCGTTCCGAAGAGTACCACGACATGGGTGGAGTGTGTCTCTTTCTACTAAATAAAGCGCCAATCGCCATATATAAGTGCGGCCATGCGTAGTTTGCAAATTACTATTAAGTAATTCTACTAATTTGAGAAACAGCTTTGCATTGCATAAGTAATTATGTAGTAATTAAAATATGCACATTTTAGAACTCACTATATTAATTACAATACATTTTATGCTAATGTATTTATCGACGTGTATGAATAAAAGGGATTTAACGATTACCGAATATATAAAAATCTACCATCAGTAGTTTTATTTAAACACTGGCAATTCCAAGAAAGGGACAGCATTCACTCTTGTCTTGCTCAGAACGTTTTTCCCCTCTGTTAAGTAAGAAACAGATGTCAACTTTATGTGTAACGAAATAAAGTACATTTTTATAATTTAAATATTGCTTCGTAATAATTCCAGTTATCGTAAATAAGTTCCTTGGTCGTGAGTCTTATTCAGCAGTATATCAAAACAAAATAAAAATAAACATAAGATAGAGCCATTGTTTAATGCTAAAATTCATTATTCAAAATTGTGTGTTGTGGCCGAAATTAGCTAATAAAGCGTAGGCCCTGGATAGAGCCACCTGCCTGGCCCTAGGTGCTAGGTGACAATGGGTGCTAGAACACAAAAGCGGAAAAACAAATTAAAAACATTTTTAATAAAATTTGGGTTTATATATATAATAACTGTTTCTATATAATAACATTTGCCTTGTTGTAAAAGGTGAAATTATTGACCAAAGGGCGGGCGCTCAACGACAATGCTTAGAAATAGTCAAGACTTTTCCTGACAACAAAGGTGTGTCGTATTTTTGTAACCTTAATTTTTTTTTGTTACAGCTACCCTGAAGTAACACCCAAACATGAACTAAATGAAGAAGGCCAACCTGGATTCCACACTTATACTAATAAAGCCGCCGAACATCTTTATTCCATCATTGATGGTAAACAGAAGGAGATTTTAGGGACAACCTATGCACGCATTAAAGAAATCATATCTATAATTCATGAATGTGGTTATTTTGACAAGGGACCAGAAAATCTGGTTGTGGAAATTCAAGAAAATGAACATATTGTAGAGGAAGAAGTACTGGAGGAAGTGCCAGAACCAGAGGAAGTTGAAACATCAGCTCCTGTGTTTGTTCCACCTGTGGCCCTCCCAGCACCACCTCCTCCTAATGTGGTCCCTACTCCTGCCTATCCGCTTCGCCCTCTTCCGCCCATTACGTTACAAGAGGTTGAGCATGCATATTTTTCCCAACAGTATCCTCAACAGAGACCCATTGCTGAGGTCATCGGCTCCCAAAACTTCTTCTTTCTTCAAGAATCTGAAATTGATAGCCCAGTGGGTACTCCACAACCACCACCAATTTTAAATCAACCATCACCCCCAGCACCTATTCCTACACAAACTTTCACTAATCAGCACTTTGTACAGTTACCGGGAGGCCGCGTTCCTGAACCTGGTGCAATCCCTATGCCTCCTCAACCACATTTCCCTCCCCATCCAGATCATGGTGCGTATCAACCAGTACCAATTCCGGCGACGATTCCTGCCCACCATCAAGCACATGTCCCTCCACAGGTGATTCCACCACCAATGCAACCAACACCACAACATGTCCCACAACCAGTTTCCACAGAACAAAACTCGGTTCAACCTGAAGAAAGAAAAGTTGTCACACCTGTTGAAACAGACAGACATGAAGAGGATTCAAAGGAGAGCAGAAGTCCAGAACGCGAAGATACCGGTGAACGGAAAACACAAGGTCAAGGCGATGGTCAAAATAGATTCAGAAGGTACCGTGGTAGTGGACGAGGCGCATCAAACGGATTTAGGGGTCGTGGGTCCTTCCAGAACAGGCAAAACAGTGATGGCTATCACAACCGCCACGGAGGTGAATATCAAAACAGGCCTAGCAAAGACGGCTATCAGAATAGGCAGTACAATGATGGTTACCAGAGCAGACATGGTAAAGAATATCAAAATAGAGACCGGGACCGAAATGACACCTATTATGGCAATGGAGATGCCACAGATAGTCATCAAAATGAAAATGGTGGACGTGACAGATATAATGATTCACAAAACTATCAGGGTGGATACAAAGGCCGTGGACGGGGAGCTCCACGAGGTGGCCCTCGGGGAGCAACTCGTGCACGCACTCAGCATTATGGACGCAAACCAGATAACGTTGAATAGTCCAAGCTGATCACAAGACGGTTCAGCATCAAATATGATTTTGTATTAAAATGAAGAACTAAATCATTCGTAGAAGGCAAATTTCACCGGCAACAACGTGCTATGGCAACAACAAACAAGAGATTATGGTTAAAAATAAAAATAAAATAAAAAACAATAAAAAAAAAGTAAAATAATAAAACTTGAAACTAAATAAAAATAAGTTACTTGGATTTAGATGTATGATATATGCAATTATTGTAAGTTACGTTAAATTCTAGATTCTTGTAGGAGTTTTGTCACGGAAGTGGCAAGTGGCGCGCTACAAGGGTAGTGGAGCCAGTACCTCGTGCGTGCCTCGTCCTCGTGATAATTTAAGTACAGGATATGCACACAATCGTTACTTGTATATGTTGGGACCTTTTCAAAATCTATAACCTTTGTACTTTGAATAAATCTGTATTACACTTACACGTTTAATATTATTCTTAATTAAAATATGTTTCATATTATATATCAATTAAATCAACGGCGAGACATTCAAAGTAAGATGGTTTTTACATGATTAAGAGTTTTTTTAACAAATTAATATGAGTCTTGTGATTTAATTTATTATTTTATGTGACTCTTCAACTAACTCACTTATTATTTCTGTATTTGCTTGTGAGCGGCGGAGCGTTAAGAGAATCAAGTATTAAAGAAAACCACCTGTGAAGTTGTTTCTTAAATCTCCTCTCTTATTTTGTCATTATTGTTCTCAATAGAGGCTGTGTGCAAACAAATTAAAGTATTCTATAATTACAATTTTTATGTTTTATTTGTACACTCAAAACCCTACATTTTTTATTGACGTATAAGAGAAATCTTCGTATGTATTTATGATGTATAATATGTTACCGGCAATCTGTATTAAATAATAATAAGGAATGCCAAATGGCATTCCTTGCACTATCCGAGCAATGTATAGAATACCTAAAACATGTAGGTAATGTGTGAAATATAATTTATTTTATGCTTTGCCTAGGTATTCTATACAATACCAAATGCACAGCCGGTAACTAATGTGTTTAAAAAAACGATAGCGAAAAGTTTGTTCCTTAACGTATATCAGAATTTTGGCTACGACGGAGTAGGCCGAATTCTAAAAGAGTTTTCTACACGATGCAAGAAAGTAACTTGCAATGATATTGAACTGTCTGCATATTTGCAAACCGTGCCAGCAGAAAAAGGAATTTGAAAAAAAGCTATCGTCATCAAAGCCCCATACCACAGAATATATACCCATACGTACTCGCATACGTACCTACATATTAGGATCATCTCTCAATGTTTACATTATTAACATTGACCTCTAAATTCATATTTCTATGATTATTAAGAGCACTGAAAAAAGCGCGGATGAAGTATAATTTACTATTGTTACATTGATTGGTTCACCAGTAATCCTGCAATTGAATAGTGGTAGAGAATTTTCTAACCAAATTATAAGCAGCCTTAAAATATTTTGGCCCTCATTTAAAAATGTTTATGGTAATATTCGATCAAGATGGTAATCCTAAACATTCTCAACCTCAGAAGAGTGTTAAACGAGCAAACCAGAACGTAAAATATATTCTAACAATTTGGATACAAGGTAATGTTCGCTTGTTGGAGTGATGGTCTGCAATTCGTACAACTTATGAAGAATAGAACATTCCATTCATGTTTTAAAAGAATACGTAAGCCCTTGTGGAAAAATTTCTCGGATAAAAGTAGGTAAATAACTTACAAAGTGAAAGTAACAGTTTATGAATGTTTATTTTTATTTAAAAAGTCGAAAAAAGTCTTACAAAGTCGGAAAAACTCTGAATTTGATATAAAAATTCGGAGTAATTCCAAAATTTCGGACTCTTCCAGAAGAGTTATTCAGTGTTAATAAATCTTGCAACGTTTATGGGTACTAAAAGAAATATATTAAAAGTTATTAATACTACGAAAGTGTAATAAAGGGGAAAAAAATATAACTAATACTTCCCCGGTTTTCCGTTTAAGAATTTGAAACTTTCTTCTTTGTTTAAAAAAAGGTTACCGTTACTGTCGATCAATATTATAAACTTTGTTTCTTCAATTTTTGATAATTATTATTAAAATCTATTATATCACAACGTTATTTGCCAATTTTTATTTTATTGTACTTTTATTACATAAATATATTTATAAATTAAGTAAAAATTAAAACAGCTGATCTAATTAGCTTTTGACAGGTTGAGTCAGTGTTGCCAGAGAAAAAGTCAATCTTTCGTCCTTAAGAGCATGTGTCAGAGGCCTAGTAGCATATCAAAGCAGTCAAGAATAACGACGTTAATAAGTCGGCGATTGCTAAACATCTACAGCTGTAGTCGGGCCGTAATCACTGGATGGAATTTCATAGGCCACGCGTATTTTCGACAGAACGCCATATTACATTCCACGGCTAGTGAAAGAAGCCATTGAAATCAAAAAACATCCAAATTTCAACCGGGTAGACGCACGTAGTACGTCCTTGATAAGTTTTCTTGGCACGTATTGATTTTTGAAATCTGTATATTTTGGAAACGATGATCGATTTGATCTTTCAAATGGCATTCAACTCAATTTAAATATTGCTTTAGCTAAAAAATCGGTAGGTTCAAAAATTTCGAAGCAATGTCAAAAAAACATTTTCGTCTATGATAGAACCCAAACAAATTTACCGATTTTTATCCAATTAACGGTACTTGGCGCAGTTTTTAAAGGAGAAACAATGATAAGATTTTGAAGTCAATCGGTATATTAGCCTGAAAGTTATTTCCAAAATATTAAGTAACTTTGCTAAAGAAAACGTAATTTTAATATTTGAAAAGTTGTAACCTTTGAAAATAAGGTTCGGTTTTGATTTTTAAAAGGGCATTCGACGTAATTTTTATAGTATTAAAATATCGTAGAATACCAAAAAATAATTGGTTGAAATATTTCGAAGTTATGTCGAAAAAACACTTTTTTCAAAATTTTCGTCAACGATTACTTCCAAACGAATAAACTGATTTTGAGGCAATTTATGCATTAGATGTATTTTTTTGAGGAATAGTTTTTGTACTCAATCGGTACATTAATCTGGAAGTTATTAAAAAAAAAAATGTTTCGTCACAATTTGTTTAGGGTATTTTCAAAATTTCTCAAAATCTCTTAGGCCCATTTGGTACAAAATTTCAGGAAGTATAAGTTGAGCGGAATCCAATCGAATGCCACCAACCGCGTTTCAATCGGTCCAGGCGTTCAAAACTTATGAGTTGTTGACACACACACACACTCACACACACACACATACATACAGACATACTGACGTCATCGCGAAAATAGTCGAAAATGGTTCCTAAGCCCACAAAACGCGGACATATGGTGAAAACTCCATTTTTGAAAATCGGAGCAAAATCAGTAACCTTCCTATCTACATACATAGTGGGAAGTTAAAAAGTACAAGTGTTTTAATAGATTAATATTGTATTAAACTGGAGTGAATGAAAATGAATTAAACAAAATAAAACTACCACGCCAAAGCTTAAACCTAAAAGTGCGATATTTTTTTAGTAAAATGTACCACTAAAGGGCACAGATCGTCGCCTAGTGTAGCTTTGTAGCATTTTTACTCGTTATTTGACCCTCCCGTTGGTCGAGTGGTTAGCGACCCTGACTACGCAATCAACGGGGCTCGGGTTCGATCCCCGACGGGGACAAGCATTTGTGTGATGAGCGTAAATGTTTGTATTTCTGGGTTTAGGTGTTTATTATATATATTCTGGTATTTATATATTATGTATTTCTATGTATTAGTATCGTTGACTAACACCCATAACACAAGCAAATATTTGCTTACTTTGGGGTTAGATCAGTAAGTGTAGTTTGTCCCGTGAATATTTATTTATTATTATTATTTATTTATTTTTATAATAGATGGCGTTAGCAGTAATAAAATTCTAATACAAAATGTATTTTCTATTTTTTTAATGTTTATGAAATAGCATTTTAATGGTAGATAATATATCTAGACATGAATTTAAACCACCACGTCAAAGCCCAAACCTTAAAGTGGGATACTTTTTCAGGAAAATGTACCACAAAAGTGCATAGAAAGTCGCCTAGTGTAGGGCTCGCTTCGCTCGCCATAATTATACTGGCTGTTGCCCAAGACTTCGTCCGCGCGGACTTCGTTTACTCCGCACAGCACCTCCCCCGTAGGTGACAGCTTGATAATATGTAGCCTATATGTTGACCCGACCTGTTAGTAATAGTCATGCAAAATTTGAAATAAATCCATGTTGTACTTTTTGAGTTTACCCCGGACATACATACAGACAAACAGACAGACATAAATTCTAAAAACTATATTTTTGGCTTCGATATCGATTGTAGGTCACCCCCAAGTATTCTTTTAAAAAAAATTCAGTACAGTTTTGACTTTCCTACGATTTTATTGTATGTATAGATAATTTTTCATAGTACGGTCAATTACCTTAGTAAAAGACTATCTAATTACAACATTTCATTAAAACCAATAGAGCTGTTTTGGAGAAACAATTCAATAATACATGAATTACTCGTTTGGATGGAAATGGAGTTTTCACCATATGTCCGCGTTTTGTGGGCTTAGGAACCATTTTCGCGATGACGTCAGTATGTCTGTATGTATGTGTGTGTGTGAGTGTGTGTGTGTGAGTGTGTGTGTGTGAGTGTGTGTGTGTGTCAACAACTCATAAGTTTTGAACGCCTGGACCGATTGAAACGCGGTTGGTGGCATTCGATTGGATTCCGCTCAACTTATACTTCCTGAAATTTTGTACCAAATGGGCCTAAGAGATTTTGAGAAATTTTGAAAATACCCTAAACAAATTGTGACGAAACAATTTTTTTTTAATAACTTCCAGATTAATGTACCGATTGAGTACAAAAACTATTCCCCAAAAAAATACATCTAATGCATAAATTGCCTCAAAATCAGTTTATTCGTTTGGAAGTAATCGTTGACGAAAATTTTGAAAAAAGTGTTTTTTCGACATAACTTCGAAATATTTCAACCAATTATTTTTTGGTATTCTACGATATTTTAATACTATAAAAATTACGTCGAATGCCCTTTTAAAAATCAAAACCGAACCTTATTTTCGAAGGTTACAACTTTTCAAATATTAAAATTACGTTTTCTTTAGCAAAGTTACTTAATATTTTGGAAATAACTTTCAGGCTAATATATCGATTGACTTCAAAATCTTATCATCGTTTCTCCTTTAAAAACTGCGCCAAGTACCGTTAATTGGATAAAAATCGGTAAATTTGTTTGGGACGAAATAGACGAAATAGACGAAAATGTTTTTTTGACATTGCTTCGAAATTTTTGAACCTACCGATTTTTTAGCTAAAGCAATATTTAAATTGAGTTGAATGCCATTTGAAAGATCAAATCGATCATCGTTTCCAAAATATACAGCTTTTCAAAAATCAATACGTGCCAAGAAAACTTATCAAGGACGTACTACGTGCGTCTTCCCGGTTGAAATTTGGATGTTTTTTGATTTCAATGGCTTCTTTCACTAGCCGTGGAATGTAATATGGCGTTCTGTCGAAAATACGCGTGGCCTATGAAATTCCATCCAGTGATTACGGCCCGACTACAGCTGTAGATGTTTAGCAATCGCCGACTTATTAACGTCGTTATTCTTGACTGCTTTGATATGCTACTAGGCCTCTGACACATGCTCTTAAGGACGAAAGATTGACTTTTTCTCTGGCAACACTGACTCAACCTGTCAAAAGCTAATTAGATCAGCTGTTTTAATTTTTACTTAATTTATAAATATATTTATGTAATAAAAGTACAATAAAATAAAAATTGGCAAATAACGTTGTGATATAATAGATTTTAATAATAATTATCAAAAATTGAAGAAACAAAGTTTATAATATTGATCGACAGTAACGGTAACCTTTTTTTAAACAAAGAAGAAAGTTTCAAATTCTTAAACGGAAAACCGGGGAAGTATTAGTTATATTTTTTTCCCCTTTATTACACTTTCGTAGTATTAATAACTTTTAATATATTTCTTTTAGTACCCATAAACGTTGCAAGATTTATTAACACTGAATAACTCTTCTGGAAGAGTCCGAAATTTTGGAATTACTCCGAATTTTTATATCAAATTCAGAGTTTTTCCGACTTTGTAAGACTTTTTTCGACTTTTTAAATAAAAATAAACATTCATAAACTGTTACTTTCACTTTGTAAGTTATTTACCTACTTTTATCCGAGAAATTTTTCCACAAGGGAGGTATTCTCTCTGCAGATCTAAAACAAAAGTTCTTTAATTTTTCCTCTTGATGATACTCTCAAGCTGGAAAGTATAAAGGAGCTAGAAAATATGATCACCAAGTATAACTGTTGCTTCAGAATCTCTAATAGTAGATCCAGTTCAACAATTTTGAGGAAATATAACAAAGTCGTCATGAACCAAAAATTTATTGTAATATCTGATATTTCCTTGTGTTTGGACCTAATAAACTTAACACATTCACTGCGCCCGTTCGAAACTACGATTTCTTCTCAAATGTGGCCGCTTTACTAAAGGAGCGCCGATCGGCGTCCGCCGCACCTGCTAAGGACGCCGCCGCTGCATTATAAAAGTTTCTGTGAATCCCGCGGGAACACCCAATCTTCCGGGGTAAAAGTAGCCTATGTGCTATTCCAGGTCATCACCTACCTGTGTGCCAAATTTCATTCAAATCCGTTCAGTAGTTTTTGCGTGATTGAGTAACAAATATCCATCCATCCATCGAAACATCCAAACTTTCGCGTTTATAATATTAATATAGATTGTTGGAATTGGCGTAATACGTAGGTTCCACTATAAGTTTTGCGTAACTTAAAAAAACATGTTATAACCAAAATATTGTGTTTCTTGCTTTTCAAAATAATTTCCTTTACATTTTAAACATTTTTTCATGCGATTGAACCTTTAAATTGAAATTTTTAAAACAGGAGGACTACAGATCTGAAGGCATGTTTTCTACATGCTGATTGAACGCTATCACTGCCTCTTCGGAGTTGGTAAAAGTAAAACCTCTCATCATATCTTTGATTTTGAGGAAAATACAGAAATCACAGGGTGCTAGGTCGGGGCTATGCGCAGGATAAGTGACGAGATATACTTTTTCGGAAGCTAAAAATGACTTTGCTGGCCGTGTGTGAAGAAGCGTTATCATGGTGTAGGAGAATGCGGCTTTTGGGTCGTCTTTCGCGAACTTTTTCTAACACCCTGGGTAAACAAATGGTAGAATACCACTCGGCATTAACACTCTTTTGATCTTCAAGTGGAATTGTACAGATGGGACCCGAAGCTGAGAAAAAAACGCGGTCATTTTTTTACTAACGTTTCTCGCCTGTCTCACTTTTGTTGGCCTGTTCTCATTTTCAAACACCCATTCACAAGATTGCTGTTTTTTTTCGGGTTCAAAATAATAAATCCACGTTTCGTCTCCTGTGACAATGTCATAAACAGCATTAGAATGTCCGTGGTCGTACTTCAGTAGCATCTGTGAGCACCATTCCACGCGAGCCCGCTTCTGCTCCGCTGTCAGTTCATGAGGGATCCAACGACAACAAAGTTTCAATTCTTCGTGTAAAATTTTCTGAATTTGGCTCATACCAATCCCCAATATTCCTCGAATTGTCTCATAGGTAATCCGGGGTTTTTTTTTCAATTAACTGCTTCACAGTAGCCACATTATTTTCGTTGACGGTAGTTGAAGGCCGCCCTTCACGAAATTCGTCATGTAAAGAAACTCGACCTCTCTCAAATTCAGCAAACCATCGCCTCACAGTGCTCAAACAAGGTGCTACTCTCCCAAAAGCATTTTGAAGACGAGCGGCACAGTCTTGCGGAGAAAGAGAACTTTTAAAATCATAGAAAATTATCGCTCTAAAATCTTTTCGACTTAATTCCATTTTCGTTGCGTACGTAGAACTTTAATGTGTGATAAAAAATTGTCAATTGGACAAATCATTTGGCATTACTAAGAAGGTTGCAACGTTTTAAAAATATAACATTCGAAATTCAAATAGTTCCGATTAGCTAGAGGTGCAAAACTTTTAAGTGTGCCCCATGTAAATGCAAAAGTTTAGATGGATGGATGTTTGTTACTCATTCACGCAAAAACTATTGAACGGATTTGAATGACATTTGGCACAGGTAGATAACTTGGAACAGCACATAGGCTACTTTTAATCGCGGAAAAATTAGGTGGTTCCGTGGGATTCGCAAAAACTCATAATACAGCAGGCTGCACGCTGCAGCCAGTAATATATACATAGCCTAAAAGCACCAGGTAAACTGTACATTGCATAAGTACTGTACAGAGTACCTGAATTATACAGATTTCCGGTAACATATTATATTTTTAATTTATATTATCAGCCTTGTTGATTAATAAATTGTAAATACATATTTTTGTAATGTGCTTAGGGCGGTTTTAGTCATGGAGGCTGATCAAGTGTTATGTAAGCAGTTTTTTTTACAATTAATTCCCCATGTCAGCACAAGTGAGCAAGTCTCTTAGCCCCTCTTCCCATGCTTACGAAAACATTGATAAATGTATTTTTATCTGTTCTTGTTTCTTTAATGATTCACGAGCAGCAGTTATCAAATTTAAAAACAAGGAATAGAATTGGGATAAAAGAGTTTAGTGTGGTTTTACTGTGACACCTTCGCCAGCGCGGATGGTAAGCACAGCCCGTGAGCTAGCGGATGACCCGGGGGGTTACCACGTAATTCGCAATGTGAAATTATCGTAATTGTTGAGATATTGCAAGACACATAACAGCCTTGTATACTAGTGGCAGTCGTTGCCTCTTGATTAGTTTTGGTGCTGTGACAACACAATAAAAACGTGAATCTAGTGACCAGCAAGCAATTGGCGACGTTGATGAGTTATTCGTTACGTTTTAAAAGCATCGCTGAGCGCTGGCGGATTGCAAACGTTAGGTGATACGTCTGCCGCTCGAAACTATAAAACAGGAGTCGCGCAGTTTGCTGGGTTCGCATCACGAAAATACACTAATAAAAGCCACGGCGGACTACGAGCCCGATGCGTCGCCTTACCTAGGTTCAGGAGGCCTCGCCACGTACTTTCCTATCCCGATGATCCTAATACCACTAACAACACATATTTAGGTACCTACACACAATACACTACACCGTCGTCGCCGGTCCCGACGACGAAGATTCCTCTATCGCCTAACGCGGGGCGCAATGCCACGACTGCACCCACCACTTTTAGTCCGAACGCCGCACTAAGCCGAGGTCTGGGCTCACAGGAGACAGCCCTTAGCGTGGGCGTTTATAGCTATAATATTAAGTTCTGGCTGAGTACTCTGCTCGCCCAAAAAGTCCGATGACGCATTAATGACCTACAAGATCCACTTTAATAGCCATTTCGAAAAAAAAATTGCTGGCTCATACAGTCGTTATCATAGACTAATATTATCGGTTTGCAGCCTCATGCAGTCGTGATGAGATTTCTTGTATTTATTATACTATACTACATACGCCGTGCTGGTCCCGGCCTCCTTTGAAGAATAGGCCAACTGCCGTTCTGCCAGGCAGGTCGTAAAAGGCGACCACTTGGCTATCGTGTCACTAACATCGTGGTTACTAGGTGGTAGAGTTCTGCATTGTCTCGCCCGGGTCTGGTACCACCGCCTTACCTATTCCTCCCGCAATAGCGTCAGTGCTCGTCGCTGTCGTGTTCCGGTTTGGAGGGTAAGGTAGCCGGTAAACTTATGCATGTGGCATTAGACCTCGCCACAAGATAGCAACGCACCATTAACACCTTTGGTGTCTATAGGCGATGGTTTACTCTTTCCATCAGGAGACCCATCTGCTTGTTTGCTATCTTATGATATAAAAAAATAAATAAAAAAAACATACGGAAAAAAGGCAACGACGACGACATACGCAAGTACATCCTTACCATGCCACTAGATTGAAAAGCGCGGCCGAATTGCCGTCAGCGCGTGTTTGCTAAACTATGTAATTATCCAAGAGATGCAAAGCTCATGCCCGCAACGCTTACCGACCGCGCTGGCGATAGAGACTTGTCACTGTAAAACCACACCTAACATTACATACCTTCACGCCAGATCCCTTACGTGGTAGGCAGAGAGAACCTAGTGCCACTATCTTTGCAAATTTGTTTGACTTCTTCCACATTCATTACTCTCTGCATACAAACACGCCGGTTGCGAGGACTTACCATCTTCGGACAGCACCCGATCAATCTGATCACAATTCACAGCAAGTCAGTATTTGCCTTTTCCGACACCTACGACGGTATCTTCCACATTTGCATTGTATCTGTTTTCTTAACATTTCATCTGTCATTTTTGCTACATGTTGGAACCATCGGAGCATGCCCTCTCATTTTTCCACCGCCACTTTCATTCAGCCCTAACCTCTCTCACTTCAGTATTGCGAACCCACGTGCGTTACCCAAGCGGAAAAGTTTCGAAATAAATTATTTGGGTTTAACAGATTTTTAGTGTGTCACGTTGGGTTATTTTAAGTTGAAATTACCTATTCGAGAAAAACAGTATCCGCTGGGATAACGTTCAAAGCGTTATCCCAGCGTAAACTTTTTTACCAATAGGGCTTGCAGAAAAAAATAAATACTGCATTAATTAGTATGTAATGAGAGATAATTGTGTGTTCTTGTATGAAATTTGTGTGTCAAAGGACTCCAATAATATTCAAGTTTCCGCTGGGGTAAGGTTTGGCTGATTGCTGAATCTTCTATAAATGGCTCGGCGTACATCTATACTTTTTTTACTTGAGTTGCTATGAATTTGTAATGTTTGAGAAAACAAAATGTGAATAATAAACACTGCTTAAGAGAAAAATGAGGGTTTTTAGGGCCTATTAGTACTTGAATTAGACTTGATGGGCATTAATTTTTTACGTTTATGTAAGTATAACCAAGTTCAAATGTTGTACCAAGTTTTATTGATTGATTGTAATGTGTAACTTGTAAGTAGTTAACGAGTTATGTAAAAAATACAATGGCCAAGCTATGATAACTTTTCCATTTGGTTTAGACGTTTTTTTGAATGGTTGACACTTAAGCATTAAAATCATTTTCTTCATTCAGTTCAGTTTCATGTATCTATAAGTATAATTTTGGCTCAACACACTTGATTTGAAAGGAGATAGATATAAATAAAATACTGAAACGAATATAAATAACCCGACCAAGTTTAAATAGCCATAAAAAAAGCGGACGTTTGATGTAAACTGCTTACCTTTTAAACTGGACAGATTAATTTTGTCTACTGAATTGTAAGCTATATGAGATAGTTCTCCGTATCTCTGTCTTTCATACACTAAGCCATGGTTCAATCTCTGTCTTGAGCTAGCAGAGCTTGGTTGGTTAGCCATTTCATAAATAAAAGTTCTGTATCAGATTTACCAGACGTATTCTTTTATTTTTTACAATTCTAAAACTATTTTGTATAAGAACTAGATACTTATATTAAGTAATAACATTATACCTATACAACCCAATGCAATTATACAAAATATGCTCTAATAGTATACTTATTTTAATTAGAAAATTATCATATTAATTTGTTCATTGTAAATTAAAAGATAATAACCGAAACTTATTACTAGTCATCACTCGTAGATTGAAATTGGCATTTTTATCAAAATTAACATTCAGAAGGCCGCGTGGGAATGTGATAATTATACTAGTTGAGATTACGATCGTAAAATTAATTAAATTAATTTCAACTATATATAATTTAGTTTTGATATCTGGTAAAACAATGGGAAACATTCCGATCTTGCTACTACAACCACCTTTAGCTACAGTCTTACGCGATCCAGTGATAGATACGCATAAAACAATTCGCGCGTTGCGGCGCTTTAATTAGTAGACTATACAAACAAGTGCGCCGTGTTTATCCTAACCACCAAAACCGAATGTCACCTTACAATAATGTGTTAGTCTTATTAAATCAAATAAAAAAAAAACAAATTGAATTTTACTAACTCTGAGCGTACCTATTGATTTCTAATGTTATTGTAGACTGACAATAAATATATATAAATAAATCATGTACAACACTAAATAATTGCTGAGCAATGCAATTTTTACAAGTACACGCCAATATAACTGCAATTATAACAGAACAACGGATTGAAACGTAATTACTTTAATTATTTATCATTACGTACATAATATCCAAGGTAGCATTTGCAAATCACATATAAAAAAATTCAGATACGATTGATCATTTTTTTTCTAATGAAAAGATATTAAAAATAAATCAATTATAAAACATTTGATAGTTGAAAAATAGAAGATAGTTATGAAAAAAAACCTTTAAAGCACTATAATGCTGAATCACCCACATACAATCGAGGGGCTTGATTGTACAAAACAAAGTACAGAAAGCGGCGACAGACATATAATTTACGCAACTCCAACCAGTTGTTGGCCGCAAACTTCCCAAGTCAAATCTTAAAGATCGATTATTTGCCCGGGAGTAAGTAATCAATCCGTAGGATTTGTTTGCCACGGTTTAAAAATAAGGCAGTGGTTTAAAAATGATCAATACGATAGTAACGTTACAATTATTGAGATTAAATTTGGAGATTTGACAATGTTGTCGGTATGAGTGCGTCTTCCAAACTATAATTGAAACAATAAAATTCATTATCCTAAGCCCGTGGTATCGATACAAAGCGAATTTTGAAAAACGTTTGGCTACAATTTCTCCATAGAACTTGTAAACAAATATTACAAGCAAAAAGTTATAAACAAGATAGCAGTTTATCAGCGACTGACACATTTTTAGAAACAATTTGAGTGGTGTAGAATCAGTAATCTGAGTGCTAAGTGTTTTTCTTTTCGCATTCGATCGTGAGCGCGTTTGGAGTTTACTAGGAATTTGTATGTGATTTGTACAGCGCCACCTAGTGGTAAACGTGAGAAACTAGTTTACCACTAGGTGGCGCTGTACAAATCACATACAAATTCCTAGTAAACTCCAAACGCGCTCACGATCGAATGCGAAAAGAAAAACTCACACTTAGCACTCTGAACGAAAGCGCATGTCTAGGACTAAATAAATAGAAAAGAAGATATAAAAGTTAAATTAAAATTACTATATTGTTTAGTCTTAGTAAACTCTACAATAAAGGAATACTGTGTTTAACTTTCAAGTAAACAAATTTACAAGGAAAACAGTTGCTTTTACTACTTAACTTTCGAAACGGAAAAATCTTTTAGCTTAATATTTTAACAGATGCACCGAACTGTAGCATTATAAGTGTAGACTTTTTGTCAATCTGGAAAACATCAAGAAATATAGCATAGCTTCGAATTTATCAACAAAAGATAACACAAGTTTTAAGATAAAAAATACAAAATTCTACATAAAATTAAAATAACTTCCAAACTTTGTGGAATTTTATTTATGGTATTTAGTAGATAATAGACGTTACTGACTACTACTGCATTACTATTTGGGTATTTAGAGAGGACAAGCGTAATAGCTCGATGGAAACGTCGGAAGAAGCAATGAATCAGTGAAAAACGTCAGCGACTGGTTCAATTTCAGTACCATTTCGATATTTCAAGTGGCGACTTTTACAATATCCAACCTTTCGCTGGGAAAGGAACGTAAAATGAATGATATACAACACGTTCACACATTTTTTGGATTTTTCTTTAATATAAACCCTGACTTTCATTTTTACCTCTTCGCCTCACTGCATCGTGACGTTTTATTATACCATACCATCTGTACCATATTATACCGTATCATCTAGTATACCATACCAAAGCACCGGTATGACACCATTGACCCCAGGTTCGAGATTATAATCATCATTAAAATCGTGGTATTAAGAATACATTCTTAAACGTTTTATTATGCTTTAAGTGGCAATAATTTTCAAAGAATACCTACCAGACTGATATCTGATAAAAAAATAATGAGAATATAATTAGCTGTGGTTATTGTACAAAATCGCTGCAGTTTTGATTAAGTATGAAGCCAACAGCTTGATACCTAATGTTATGTTTTCACCGCTTGTATAGACGCTGCAGTGTATACAAGCGTATTTTTTAATGAAAAAGAAATAATAATTTATAAAAAGGGAATGAATATTTTGTTTTTGATTATGCTATACTTATTACCTTCATTCATGTATATTTTCTCTATACAAAATAATTCTGATGTCTCAAATTGTCAGGACGCCTGAGACTTATTCGTTTTACAAAAGGATTACAAGAAAAAATGCTAACAGTATTAAATGACAAAAATAATGATATTACAAAGTTTCTGAAAATTTTAGATATTTCACCTCAAATGTCCTAGCCGTTTCTCAGGCATATGTATATACTGTATTAACATCGCAACTGCATCTTGAGGATCACTACGAAAACGCTAGTGATGTTGTTATTTTTTTATTCTAATAAATAATACCGACCATTAATTATATCCCTCCGACAATAGGAAACATACTAATTGTTTAGTAAAATATTTTGAGTAATAGTTAATAAATACCGCCACTACCACATTCTCGAAGGCAGAGGCAGAGGTGCAACTCTTGCATATACTTAGTGTTACCATACCAATAAGGTAGTGTAACCCATGGTAATTAAGTTCCATGATGTTGGTTTCGGACATCGCAATAAAGATATTTTTTATACCATAAGATAGCAAACAAGCAGATGGCCTACCTGATGGAAAAAGAAACCATCGCATATAGACACCAAAGATGTTAATGGTGCGTTGCTACCCATGTGGCGGAATGGCAATGCCACATCCAAAAGTCTACCGGCTACCCTGTTCTCCAAATCGGTACACGGCAGTGACAAGCATTAACGCTATTCCGACAGGAATAGGCAAAGCGTTGGTACCAAATACCAGGGCGAGACGTTGCAGAACACTACCACCTAGTAGTCATGATGGTAGTGATACGTATAGCCAATCAGTCGCCTTTCACGACCTGTTTGGAAGTACGGCAATTGGTCCATTTCTCAAAGGAGCCCGGAACAACAAGTCGGTATAATGTCGCGATAGGGATCACCCATCTCGCAAACCAATCAATGAATCGTGAACCGGAGCGTTAATTTATATTCTGTTCACTCTGCCTACTCGTCAGAACTGAAGTAATGATATTGAAATAAATTTGTCAAGTGCGACTCGGACTCACGTTGGTTTCGTACCAACGAGCGAAATTAACTGAAGTTACTAGTACGGAGGACCCTGGGAATCTTTTTTGCTTTATTATTTGCTGTAAAAAAGGCCACAGTAACACACATTTTGTAAAAATTTCGGATATCTGTCTATTTCGTTTAAGAAATAAAGCCCAGACAGACAGCGGAGGCATACGAATAGTGTTAGGTTTGTTAACCCTAAAAAACTGCAGTGACACATATCTTTCTAAGTCGCAGAATTTTAGTTTGAAAGCAATTGTCGATTAAAAAACAGATTTTTAAAAGTGAATGATATTTAAGGTGAATTCATGATGCTATTATAGAATAGCGATGGACGATTGTAACTAAAACTAATCGAATCAGTTTATTCGATAACAATCCATTTTATTCGATATCGTTATCGCTTAACGACGTGCGGTGGGCGACAATGGTTGTAACGGTTACCGAGTTAAATTTGAGTACTCTAATGTTGTGCAGCCAACCTAAATTACTTGTACTACTAAATAAATAATTACAAAAGATGGTACGACGGGCGTGCCCTGCGCTAAAAACAAATCAATATCAAAACAAAATCGTCGTGCCGTACAATTAATCGATTGATATTAGTATTCGAATAATATTGATAAGAAACTACTAAATCGACAATTGAATGCACAATTATCGATTCAGTCGATTTTTTTACAACAATATCCCATCGCTACTATAAATGTGTCAAAATAAGATACAGATATATTAAGTTGCGATTTATTCGCGCTCGTATGCACATTTCAGTAATAAGATGAACAGTAGATACAACGCGGTCACATTAACTTGACGGATATCTGGAATGGAAGGCGGGGCTTCCCTTAGCTCGCCCGGTTAATAATATAAGTGTCAGTATGGCCATAGTCAGCATTTTTGTTACCGATACGCGCGTAGATAATTTGATTACTTTTCTGTTATTGCTATGTTGTTTTTGGACATGATTATTACGTTTTGCGCCAAATGACGTCATCAACGGCATGCGTCAAGTTAATCTGACCGCGATGTAGGTTAGCATTTATGTGAGACGGTTGTATAAAATTAGATTTTTGGATCTTTGAATTTTGCATATTTTTATTCTTTATAGTAATATCATACATAAAAATATAATAATAATAATTATTATTTTAGGTACAGTTTAATACTTTGTTTAAACACAATTTTCAAATTCGTTATACAATTTTCTTTTAAAAATGCGAGGATTATACCATTCACCATAAAATAAAAAACATCATATAACCGCCCTGATAAAAAATAATTACTAATAAAAATGATACAATTACAGCTAGATCACACATAGGAAACTATTGACATACCGATTGTAATTGAACATTAGAGCAATTTTTAGTAGATTAAAATAACGATTGATATATTTAAGTAAGTTTAATGCAAGCGGATTTTGCCGCTTGCATTAAACTTATTTAAATAAATTTTGCCATTGTAAAAGTAATTTAAAAAATATTTAACCTCTCTTCTCTTTTCACCCTTCCCTTCTAAGCCTGCCCGCTTAGAATAAACAGCGTGTGATATGTCGCCGAAAATGTGATATTTGACGAATAACTAAGATATCATTTTTATCCGAGAAAACGTTTGTCGTGGAATACATATTGAAATAAGTGAGATATTAGTTCTTATTCAACACATCTCTTCTTTCGCGCGTGAAATATCACACACAGTTTATCCAAAGCTGGCAGATCAACCAGCTAGTTTCTCCAAAGGATATCAAATTTTGTCCTGTCCTTTAAATAATTGTAATAATGTGGTTACATAATTAATTACATTTAAATTACAAATTATGTAATTTAAATGTAATTAATATTATAAATTTTTATTTGGCGTTTTACTCTGACATTAAACTTGTAGCTATATTACAGCTTTAGTAACAGTGATTTTTAATAATAAATATAAGTATAAAAGTACGTAAGTCTCATTGACTTATTTAGAGAGCTTAGATTTAAGCATTTTATAATTAGCCAGGAGCCTAGGTTTGAGCATTTTATAATTACCCTGAGAATCTGAAAAAGGCCAGGGCCAAAACGGGTGAATTCTACTTCCTCATATAATTATTAAAAAGCTGTGGAACACGGTCCGTGGCCTGAGCGATTTTTTTAAATTTACGAGACTAATGATTTTTTTCGATGTATTAAGAGTTTATTTATTAAGTGTGGTACAAAACTACCTGTATACAAAATTTCATCCGTATCTGTCCAATAAATATAACGTAAAGAAGTAATTAACATACATACACTCAGATTTTGCATTTATGAGTAAAACAATCTCAGAAGTTACAGACTTCCGCGAGTCTTCTATACGCATTTTTATTTCTAGGTTTTGGAAGAAATATCTACTAGAAGGTTTCAAAGACAAAATCGTCTTCTAATGATCTAACAAATTATATATTTAAAAAAAAAAAATAAACGAAATAAATTAATACTAGCACTGATACCATAGTATACATATTAGTACTTTAGTTTAAAGAAATAGGGACTCTTGATACGATACAATTAAGTTGAATTCAGATCGCGCGGCGCTTGATTACCTACGGTTATATTTATTTAAAAGTTGCATCTCTTTCTATCGCGTAAGTCTTATCCTTTCTAATAAAATCAGGGTTGTCTCAAAGATACTCTACCGCCTATAGACACCAAACATGTTAATGATGCGTTTCTATCTGTGCAGCGGGATGGCAATGTCTACCGCCCAATTTTAACGCCCAAAATAACGCGATAGTGAAAAGCATTGACGCTATTGCGGTAGGAATAGGTAAAGCAGTGGTACCATATACCCGGGTGAGACGATGTGGAACTCTTCCACCTAGTGGTCACGGTGGTAGTGACATGTATAGCCAATCGGTCGCCTTTTACAACTTGCCTGGCATAGCGGCAGTTACTTTATTCTTCAAAGAAACTCTGACCAATACGGGGAATACTCATAAACAAGGGGCGGCCCCGATTGATTTGCAACGTTGCGTTGTCGTCCGCTGTAGATGCTTATCGCGGTAAGTATAGGCGAGTATCAGAGGCCTGCTGATACTAAAGAAAAAAAATATCAAATATTTAGGAGAATGTAATTGAAAATAAAGTCTTTCAATACGAAAGATTTTCTATGAATAAAGAAAAAATATAGTTATGTTACAATTACAATCGATATATTTTGTTACACCAAAATATTGATCCCTTTTAATTCTTCAAGAAACGTCTAAATCACTAGATACGTGTGATATAATCATAATTACTCTTTTAAGTAGCTGAATCTGGAAATTTTGATCATGCTTTAAAATTATATAACATAATTTTTTTTCAAAAACAAAATGTTAAGTCCAGTTTTCAGCAATCGAAACCCAAAACCAATAAGATAATTCGGGCGCCTATCTAAGGTCCGAACTCCATCAGAGCTTGGATTAGCGAAGCAGTTTAATAACACCATAGCAGTGTGAAGATTCGTTCTGGCTAGACCGGAACAGATATATACGGAACTACTCATATACATGCAAATAACCGTTCTTTCTCACGTTCACACATGCAGTTTGTGGCTTCACACAACTTACATCTCCTTTCGTCTCCGGTTTATGCTTCACTGTAGCTAAAAATCAATAAATTTCATGTCCTTCAGCTTCGTTTCTGCTACGGTGTAGTTCGGATCTAAAACTTTTCAGCATATTATGCTGTTTTTAATTTCAAATCAATCTTT
Organism: Apodemia mormo; assembly: GCA_036924255.1. Taxonomy (NCBI): domain Eukaryota; kingdom Metazoa; phylum Arthropoda; class Insecta; order Lepidoptera; family Riodinidae; genus Apodemia; species Apodemia mormo. The sequence continues at coordinate 28,025,706 of JAUPFN010000006.1, read as the reverse complement.
TGATGAAACTTATATATATAGTCAGCATATTTATAGTTAAAGTAAATCAACTTATACAAGATACAGAGTTACTTATAAAGGTCCAGCCAAATTACAAAATTAGGAACTAAATATTGAATTTAAAGTGGGTTTTAATTATTAACGTAAAATTATTACAAGATAATATAAAAATATCGTACTAAATTCAGGAATTCGATGCACTGAGTCTTGTGAATCAATTCCGTAATGCTGGCAGTGTCATTTTACATTTATCTATAATTACTATGGTAACTATGATGTAATATGTCGCTCTAAGTACATTTTTCCCGATAATTTTTGATTTGGTTAAAGGCAATAAAATATTTTAGTTGGAATTTTGCGTAACTGAAATTATATCCATGGGTTTTGTTTTTTGAACGAGATATAGGGATGGACGATATAGAACGATGTATTTTAAACACTCGATGTTTTTTAATCGATGTATCGAAAACTCAAACTCTTGACAAATACGGCCAAGTTTCGTGAATCGGAACGTAATAATTACAATTAAGTCAACGTTACAGCGTTTTCACAAGTACAAAGACACGACACGACATTTATACATTAGTAATCTATGGACACGACACTGCACTGGGTCGAAGTTGGTACACCGTATGAATATAGGAGCTAGAACATAGGAGGCTAGTTTTGACTAAGCAAAGAAACCGGTTGAAGGGGGAAAAGGTTAACTTTTGTTTTTACACAGAATTGGAAAAAATTCGGATATGTAAACAAAATAAATCGATTTTTTTAGTGAATGTTTGTTTTTTAAGAAATATTTTTCCTTGTATCCAGTTCTCTTTTAGATTCGCTTAGAAATATCTCAACATATCATATGGACTATCAAGCCAGTGACTTAACAAACTCTAGTTTCTGAATTTGTAAAATAATCTTTCTGAATTTGTAAAAAGCGCTTTTAGTAGTTTCTGAATTTGTAAAAAGCGCTTTTAAGAACAAAGCGCTTAAACATATCTACGGAAAAAACAATCGATGTATCGAAAACATCGATGTGTTTTCTGAAATATCGATATAACATCGATGCAACTTTCCGATACATTGCATCGATAAAAACATCGATGATTTTTTAAATGTCCATCCCTAGTCGGATATAAATTAAATTTTGAATTTTTTAGATTATTATTTACTACGTAAATCAAACATATTATCGACTCTCACCTTTAAAAGTAACCCAGTATAATCCCGCTGACTGTACTTATTTAAGAATTCTTTTTATTTCAATACCTAACAATCACAAACCATACGTCGGCACCTTTTTACAAATAAACAATTCAAATATACCAGTACCTACATTATTTAATACTAACTTAATGTGATGTTTAATGTATATGCTATTAACAAGAAAGCGAAATAATAACTTGGTATAATAGATCTTGTTTTAACTAATATTAAATGCTCACAATTATATCCGCGGAACCAAATTAAAATACAAACATTTATCTCGTAAGTCACAGGTATAAAAAGTAAATAAAAAATTGTTCGAGAACTTAGTTCACTTTTGTATCGCCGTTATATCATTTGTCGCGACATTGCGTGTCGCATTTTCCTTTCCCATGATTCAGCCTCAGCCCACGAGTGTCGAACATCACGGAATAACTGAAAAAATATATGGTTCGATGTTAAGAATATCTAGAATTAAGTTTTTCCCTGTGTTAGTCCCGGGCTCCTTTGCAGAATAGGCAAACTGCCGTTCTACCAGGCAGGTCGAAAAAGGCGACCGATTGGCTATGCGAGTCACTACCATCGTGGCTACTAGGTGGTAAAGTTCTGTATTGTCTCGTCCGGGTCTGGTACCACCGCCTTACCTATTCCTGCCGCAATAGCGTCAGTGTTTGTCACTGTCGTGTTCCGGTTTGGAGGGTAAGGTAGCCAGTAAACTTATGCACGTCTCATTAGACTTCGCCAGAAGATAGCAACGCACCATTAACATCTTTGGTGTCTATAGGCGATAGTTGACTCTTACCATGAAGTGGACCATCTGCTTGTTTGCTATCTTAAAATATAAAAAAAATTTTTGAATATTTCCGACATTAAAAATGTTATTTTTGCGACGACAGCAATTCCAATTAACAGATTATTAGATGATCCTGAAAGTGGCAGCCAGCTGCCAGGAAAAAAAATTAGTAAGGGGTATCTATCTTTGCATTGAAGCGATTTTATGACATGTACCAAACAGAAATTATTTGTCGTCATACTACCTGCATCTGGTAATAAATGGAATATTTTTTTTATTCTGATTTTTTTAATCAAAAATAAAATTTTGGGAAGCTCTCAAGTAAGTCGCCCATCAACAGAAATTTAACAAATTTTTTAATTGATCTCATTTTGTAGTTTTAAAAATATGGTTTCCAATATTATTATTTTTTACCTCAGCAAATTCTGGAGCTTATAACTACTCTAAAACTCACTTTGTGGGTAAATAAAAAAATATAATCTCTTTTTCAAAAAATCTTAAGATTGTATTTTTTGTATTTTGAAAATTTTCCTTAGTTTACTAAATATCCGGGTATTTTGATTTTCTTAAAAAATTGACTTGGGATACAAAGTTCAAAAATGAAGATATATAATTTAAAAAAATGCCATATATTTATCTTTGAAAAATCTAAATATGGTATTTTTTGGATTTTGAAATTTTTCATTAATTTAATAAATATCTGGATATTTGATTTTTTTTTAAAAATTGAGTTGGGATACAAAGTTCAAAAATAAAGATAAATAATAAAAAACATACCTTACATTTATTTTTGAAAAATCTAATATATATTTTTTTAAATTTTGTAATTTTTAATTAATTCATTCAATATCTTGATTTTTTGTTTTTTCTTCAATTTATTACCAGAGTTCACCGAAAAACCAGTAAATCGTGGTGAATTGGAAATTCCATAGAAGTTTGGTTTACTCTGCCTACCCTGGCTTTACTACAGGATATTTAACAATTTAATGAAAATTTTCAAAATCCAAAAAATACCACCTGTAGTTTTTTTTAAAACAGAGATGATATTTTTTTAATTTTTCAAAATATGAGTTTTAGAGTAGCTACAAGCCCCAAAATTTTCTGAAGTAAAAATAAAAAAATAATGGAAAGTGATTTTTGAAACTAAAAATGAGTTCAATTACGAAATTTGATAAATTTCTGTTGTCGGGCGGCTCGGTGAGCGCTTCACAAAATGGTATTTTATAATTTGAAAAAAAAAATCCATTTATTACCATATGCAGGTAATTTGACGACAAAAAATTTTCTGTTTAGTAAATGTCATAAAAACGCTTCAACGCAGAGATATCCCTAACTAATTTTTATTTCTGGCAGCTGGCTGCCACTTTCAGGATCATATTATTAGTACAGTACATTGGAGAGGTGTGTCACAATCCCGTGTCTAAGAAAATCAGATTGGTGTGTTGGTTGCTTGCAGCCCGCTGCATTATACGTTTTTGGCGAATCTCGCGGAAGCACTTAATTTTCTGGGATAAAAGTAGCATATGTGCTATTCCGGGTCATCAGCTACCTGTGTGCCAAATTTCATTCAAATCCGTTCAGTACTTTTTGCGTGATTGAGTAACAAACATCCATCCATACATCCAAACTTTCGCATTTATAATATTAATAATAATAATAATATAGATTGATCTTCGATTATTAACTAAGGAATCCTGTGAATCAATATTTATTCTAAACTACCGACTTCATGTATATTTTATTTAAATTTTGCACACACATTTTCACACGTAGACTTAACGCCTTCTCTGTCAGTCATCCTCAAAAGAACACAGAGAAGGCGCAAGGGATACATATAGAAAACTCGCTTAATTAAGTACATTGAGCACACAAATTAAAACAAAACTTACACAAATAAAAATTATATTAATAAATATGCATATTGAACTTACTACTACTATAATAATTTCTTAATTTCTTTTTTCTGTAAAATATTTCGTGGACATGGATAGATAATAGGTACTACCTAAATTAAATTGACTAAATTTATTCTTCCTTCTAAAACGGATATAAATATTTAACGTGCTTACCTGTGATAACCACACTTCATCGGCTAACAACTCATTGAGGATGACTGTCGTATCTTTACTGGGATTCTGCATCCTCTTCTCTGCAACTCTTTTACTGCATTCAGCATACATAAGGTACTTTTGATGTGATATTTTTGAATATAATTGCACACGACCGCAACATGTTGAGCATACAAGGAATTCCTGTAACAGAAATCCCACAACTATTATCAAACGGAAAACTTGTGCACATAATATGTTATCCCTGTGTTGGTCCCGGGTTTCTTTGAAGAGAAGGCAACTGCCTCTCCGCCAGGCAGGTCGGAAAAGGCGACCGATTGGCTATATGAGTCACTACCATCCTGGTCATTAGGTAAGAGAGTTCTGCATCGTCTCGCCCGGCTCTGCTACCACCACCTTACCCATTCCTGCCGCAACAGTGTTTGTCACTGTCGTGTTTCGTTTTGGAGGGTAAGATAGCCAGTAAACTTATGCAAGTAACAATGTCTTGTCACAAGATAGCAATAATGCACTATTAACATTTTGGTGTCTACAGGTGATGGTTGACTCTTTCCATCAGGAGATCCATGTGCTTGTTTGCTATCTTATGATATAAATAAATGTATGCTTTACACCCCTTATATTAAAGAGGCTGGACAGATTTGCATGAAATTTGATTTACAGTTAGGTGGTAAAAATCTACAATAAATATGCTTGTGTTCACAACTAAGTATAAATATATTAGTTTTTATGATTAATTATGATCAATATTTGTGGTCACCTCTATGGTCTAGTGGCACGGTGTCGGTGTTGACCACATGAGGTCTCGGGTTCGATTCCCGGATCGAGCAAAACAATAATGCGTTTTTTCAATTTTCTAATAAAAACAACGTTGCCCGGGATTGGATAAGTGCCCCGTTGGCGATAGGCTTGCCAGCTATCGCGTTACGGGAGTAGATATCTTCGGCGAATCGTGGGTGCACCGCACCGGTTATACCTCTGCCTTCCTCATTGGGGATACTGGTCTGAAGATACTTTAACATTTTTGTTATAAAAGATAAGGCGTAATATTATTTTAGGGTATAAATCATTAAGTCACGTGCCAGTGAATGTAAATCTGGAAGAGCCACGTCACACCGTGGTAAAACGTCATCTGGATGTTGTTATTTTAATAGAAAATAATTTTTAACTTTCCAATATGTATGAAGATAAGGAAGTTACTGATTTTACCCCGATTTTCGAAAATCGAGTTTTTACCAGATGTTTAAGTTTTGAGGCCCTAGGAATCTTTTCCGACTATTTTCACGATGTCTCTGTGTGTATGTGTGTGTGTGTGTGTGTGTATGTAAACATCTCACAACTTTTGAACGTCTGGACCGATCGAAACGCGGTTGATGGCATTCGATTGGATTCCGCTCAACTTAGATTTCCTAAAAATTTGTGTGTGTGTGTGTGTGTAAACATCTCATAACTTTCGATCGGCTGGACCGATCGAAATGCGGTTGATGGCATTCGATTGGATTCCGCTCAACTTAGATTTCCTAAAAATTTACGATATTTTAGTACTAAGAAAACTACGTCAAATGCCGTTTCAAATCAAAATCGAATCCAATTCTCAAAACTTATAATTTTTCAAATATTAAAATTACGTTGTTTTTAGCAAATTTGCCCATTTTTTTAAATAACTTTCAAGTTAATTCACCGATTGACTTAAAAATCTTATCAGCTTGTCTCCTTTTAAAAACTGCGTCAAATACCGTTAATTTAATCAAAATCGGTCAATTTGTTTGGGATTTAGGTATCAATAAAGAAAATTAAAAATAAAATATTTTTGAGATAGCAGCGAAATTATTCAATCTTTCGATTATCTAGCTAAAGCAATATTTTAGATCTCAAAAATTGAGTTGAATGCCATCATCGATTTCAAATAAACAGCTTTTCAAAAATTAATATACTGCCATTTTTAACAAAATAGATGTTTGAACTGAAAAATCTATGCTTATATTTTTTACTCTTTTGAGCTTAAAATACCTTAATTTAGTGGGAAGTTTCAGGGATGGCCTGTAGGGTCATATCATAAGATAGCAAACAAGCAGATGGGTCTCATGATGTAATGAGTAAACCATCGCCTATAGACACCAAAGATGTTAATGGTGGGTTGCTATCTCGTGGCGAGGTCTAATAATAATAATAATTCATTTATTTCATACTTTTTTATATAAGTAGTCCATATTCTATGGTAATAAAAATGGGTTATTAAATTAAATAATAAATAAAATATTAGTATTATATTGGAAATATAATTAAATTAAGCTTAAAAAGAAATGAATGGCACATGCATAAGTTTGAAAGTGCAAAAGTAGCGTCACCTTCTCGTAGGCGAGCCTGGCGTCGGGCTGCACGGGCTCGAGCGTGGCGGGGTTGTAGGGCTGTCCGTAGAGCAGCAGGCGCGCGTGCGCGGGGCGCGCGCAGGCGCGGCACACGGCGGCGGGCGCGGCGGCCGCGGCGCTCAGCCCCGGCCACGTGCCCGCCGCCGCGTCCAGCGCGCGCGCCGCGCCGCCGCCCGACACGCGCGCCCGCATGCTCTCCGTCACCTCGTCCACCGTCTTCACGTTCGACAGGAAGTACTCGTCTGCAACCGGGACAACGCACACAACCATTCACTACCACTGCCTACACTACACTACACTTGGGTAGCTCCTAAATTAAATATACAAATGAACTAGCACTTGATTTCAATCTAACTCCCAATTAACTCAGTCGCTTAGTTAATAGTTCAACGGCTCAATTGGCTCTACGAATCGTTAGTCGGCCGAGCGCAGCCGACAGCGCGCAGTAGTAAGCACGAACAAGGGTACGAGTTCCCGCGATCATCGATGAACAGAGAACTATATAAATTAGCGCTAGGTAAAAATAAAAGGTAAACAAAGGTAAACTATATAAATTAGCGCTAAATAAAGCCTAGTAGCTCATTAATCTATATATAATCGAATATATTGTACTTTGTGATGATTAATTGTGATATTATAGAGATTACAAAAATTATAATACTTATTTTTAAAGATATGCATTACACTATTTGCCCTGTAGCATGGTGCGTACTGAATGTCAGGCTTCTGCACTTTAATTCACTGGCTTCTCAGTTAGTAATATGGATGGTGATTCTCACCGCATTTGACCATATTGATTATCGTTTATGTGCCATATAATTGGTATCAATCGGTATCATCTTTACTTATTTTTTCACGGCATATAAATATTTCGATTGATGAAATTGTTGGACCACCTCGTTGGTCATGTAATCGCAATGAGGCAGCGATTTGAAGGATTACAATACATATAAAACAATATAAACTAAACTAATTTGAATATGACGTATTACTATTGTGTATACATAAGACGACCCTACTAGCATCCCGTCGCATTTACTGTCATACTGCCGATGTCTGACATCTTTTATTTGGAACACACAGTATTAAACTAGCTAACAATACTGAGTTACATGAAGAAAGTTATAAATGTAGAGGACTCAATGCAATTTTTTTATAAAATAAGATAGCGAAATAAGCAGATCACTCTCCTGATGGAAAGAGACAACCATCGCCTTCCGACACCAAAGATCTTAATGGTGCGTCGGTATGCTTGTGGCGGGGTTTTAATGCCACTCGCATAAGTTTACCGGTTACCTTAACCTCCAAACCGGAACACGACAATGACAAGCACTGACACTATCGCGGCAGGAATAGACAAGGCGGTGGTACTAGACCCGGGCGAGACATTGCAGAGAACTCGTCCACCTAGTAGCCATGATGGTAGTGACTCGCATAGCCAATACTCCTCTTACGAACTGCCTGGCAGAACGGCAGATAGTGTATTCTTCAATAGGAGTCCATACCAAAGCGGGGAAAAAGTCTGTGTGAATAGTGATGTATGGCGCTCAATTCTCTCTGTCTGGCCATGAGAAATTTGACGTGAAGATATGTATGTAAGTATTGATGCTAACGTACAATTTAATTGCTTAGTAGATAAATAACCACAAAATAAATGGCATACATAAATATTCTTACCTTGTTCTTGAAATATTTCCGTAAGAAAATTGGGATCCAACGCATGCGATATAAGGGTTTGTATATAAACTTCAAAATTTTCTTGATACATTTGAGTTTCTAGCATCCTCTTCTCTATAAAACTACAATCATCAATCAAAGGTTCACTTCTTAACAATTCAACAATTGTTAACGGGGGATTCTGAGAGCGAATTTTAACTGGAACTTGTGTATATGTTTTCTTATTTTCAGGATTCCACGCTGTATACTGGAATAGAGAATAGTATCTGATTTATTTTCATTTATTATCAAAATACAAGATAGCAACGTGAAAATATCATCAGTTCTCTGCAGAGAGTTTAATGTACTACGTACTAGAAAAGCTGTGCTAAGTAGAAGTAGTGTTCCATTTCGTACATTCGCTGCAACGCTAAAATAATAATAAAACGTCCAACCAAAGTCAAAATAAAGCAGCGCTGCAGTGTATAATATAAATCGCGATCAAAAGGTCGTAACCGCTGGCAACGCCAGATGCGGATGCAGAATGCCAAAATTCGGGGGACGCGGGGGTATAGCAAGTGGAATGTATTTGTGGGTTGAATATGCGGGGTTTGTATGTTGATCGCGGCAGGAAGGACTCACCTTACTCATTCTTCACTAGACTTCTCTGCATGTTTCTCTGGCTATGTCTACGCGACGAGAGGTTCCACTAAGCACATATCGCGGCGAAGGGCTTAGCGGGTTTTAGCTACGAAAGTGGCGTGACCGACTTTTCTTGTGGCGCGGACGAACTTTCTCTCTGGTCACCGATCCTTCGGCACGATTTCCAAGTGAGAGGAACGTAGCGATAGGTACAGGAAGGAGACGGGAGGAACGACTATGGGTTCCCGCGCAAACAACCGCCGTGAATTTCATACGCCGCATACGCGTTTCATTCATCGAGCTCTGACGTAGGTGCAGTCCATGGGCTGCACTTCAGTATTAGTGGAATACGAGGGATGTGGCGCATGCATTGTCTAGTACGTACGTAAAAGTCGTTAGTTCTTTGTCACATCTCATGTACTCATTCAAGTTCTAATATTATATAGCTTGCAAGCAATAATCGAAGTCGGGCTATTTTTAATTCGCTTTAACTTAATACTAAGATGGCAAATATGCAGATGGCTATGTGGTAAGTGACAACAATCACCTATAGACTCCATAGATGTTTATGTTGCGTTACTATCCATATACCTGGGCGAGACCTTGCGGAACTCTACCACCTAGTAGTCACGATGGCAGTAACACGCATTGCCAATTGTTTTGTTCGCCTTTTACGAACTGCCTGGCAGAGTGGCAGGTGGTCTACCTGTCATTCCAGCCTGCAGAATGGCAAATTTTCAAAGGGGGTCTAGATGAACGCAGGGAAAAACATGTCTATATGCTTATACACAGAAAAAAGCATGTAAATATACAGGGTTACTTTTAAAGGTCCGGCCAAATTTTCAGGGTTTTTCAGAATCGATAATATGTTCTATTTATATAATAAAAAAATAATTTAAAAAATCAAAATTTTATTTTTATTCGACACTAACAAAACGCAATGGAAATATTTTAGTTCGATTTTGCGTAATTGAAGTTATTTCAATTACGCAAAATCGAACTAAAATATTTTAGTGCCTTCAACTAAATTAAAAGTGATCAGGAATAATGTACTTAAAGCGATAGATTACATAATGGTTACTATCGTAAATATAGATAAACTTTAAATAACAGAATGCCAGCATTACAGAGTTCCTTCACAAGATAAGTCACTAAGGTGCATCCAATTCCTGAATTTAGTGGGATATTTTTAAACGTATATTTTTATATTATCTTGTTATAGTTTTGCAATAATAATTATAATGCACTTTCAATTCAATATTTAGTTCCTAATTTTAAAATTTGGCCGGATTTTCAAAAGTAGCTCTGTATTTAAAAAAATAAAAATTACGTAAGGTCTGACACATAATTAAGATTAAAAAAATATTCTGTTACCTACATTATCTTTGCATACCTATATATAGTTAAGATTTACATTACGTTCGCTTTTTATAAAAAGCATTGTTGTAGCTTATACAAAATTATCTTACCGTTGATATACTCCGATATAAAACTTTGCCGTTCTCCTCAAAAGGTTCATATTTTTGTAACAAAGTTTTGCTATCTACCCTCCATATGGTCGGCCACATTTCTTGTAGTTCGGATTTTATTGCAACGAATTCGCCGGTCTATAAAAGAAGCAAATTTATTAATACTAGAGACTAGAGATCGCCTGTGGCCAAAATTTGACCATAGACTAAACAATAAAAATTCTTTTGATTTTGACAACTGACTTTAGCCATGAAGAAAATGTTAGAAATGTTTGTATAATATGTATATAATCATGTATGTCACATGAGTTTAGTGTGTGTAATGATTATTTTTATTGATATTATGTATTTTTAGTGCATATTATTTAAAAATATTATGCAGTCCTCCATAATGTAAACTCTAACTGTGCCAAATTTAATACACCACCGTTCGCGCAATTGTCTTAAAAAAGGGTCCAAAGTTTTTCCTTGGCGTATTAATATATAGATATTGTTAGTCATTGCAGCTTCGCCTGTGTGAATGTATACTAGATAGAATTTGTGTAGAATCCTTCCCTAGCAGCATGAAGCATTTCCTGAGAACACTGAAATATTAACTTTATAGCTATTGACATACAGTACAAAATTGAATGTACTTCTGAACGCGATGATCGATGATACTCGAGCAAACGTGCTGCATAGTCGCGTGCTAACTATGCAGCACGCAGCATTCTTCAATGTTTTCACAGCGCGCTACCTGTCGTGACGTGTATTGTACTCGGTAATGATAGAATGTTTGATATGTTTAGTGCAGCATTTTTTGATTTATAGGGCATTTGGCCTACCATTCGTTCACACAACCTCCTGATGACAACTGAATTGCAATCTCAGGGTGTCCTAGAGAAAAGATGAGCTATTTTTGAGCCCACAACGAATTTAAAGAATTCAACGAAATAAAAATAAAATAAAATAAATTTAATCAGAAGGAATATATAGCAAGATTAGAAAATACATTTAGTTTCCTTCTCTTGTCGGAAGAAGACAACGTAAGAATAAAAACATACAAAATGCTAGAAAAGGAGGACCACGACTAAGGACCAACGAAACATGATTTCTGTAGTAAGTATGACATAATCACTTGAAGACAGACAGACAGATAGATTTGAGTGCCATACATTACGATCCAAGCAGACTTGCCTAGCTTCCCCCACATCCATCATTCAACGCTCTTCATGAAGTCGCCTTTCCTGATAGGAAGAAATAACTAACGTCAAAGATCTTAAAACACGCACCATGCGGGAGACAAAGACATGTAGCGTACACATGAATAAGTTTCACAAACGAACACGAAAGTTTCAAGCACTGATGCTGTTGCGACAGGAAACGTAATGCTTTCATACTATACTCGAGCGAGACCTTGCAAAGCTTACCAACTAGTAATGAAAAAATTCAAACTTTTAGCAAATTATTCGCCTTTTACGAACTGCCTGGCAAAAAGGCAGATGATTTATTCTTTAAAGGATTCGAAACTAACATGAGAAAACTCTACTGTACTTACTACATATATGTTCATATGTATGTATAAGTATACAACATACCAAAAATACAGGCAAATCGAAAATCCCATTTACTAGGCCCTAATCGGACAGCGTTTTAATTTCCCTGTCTATTTAATGACCTGTTTTTCACATCCCATACACATTATAAATATGAAAGTTTGTATGTTTAGAGGTTTGTCACTTATTCACAAAAACAGCTAGACCGATCTGGATGAAATTTGGCACACAGGTAAGATTATGACCTGGGATAGCACATATGATACCTTTTTCCCGAAAAAAATTAATTGCTCCCGGGAATTTGCAAAAAAACTTTATAACATTATCGTCGATATTAATCAAATAAGGAGCTCTAAAATAAATGAATATAAATTGTTTACCAAAAAACAATACTGCAATTGTTAAACAGAATTGAGTAGGTACTACATTAAGTGCTATACACATTTACGTTACATGGTGACCTTGGGTTATTTTTGCATCATTGTTTTGCCTCTTTTATAACAAGTTCTTTTAACATACTTAATATATTTATGTTAAACATTATTTAGCAAAAGATTGAAGTGCACTTAAACTAAAAGCATCACATGACGCTTAATTCCTGAACTGCATAGATGCCATTTTAGTGCAGAATTAAGAACATTTTTGCCGAATAATACAAGCATCTAGAAAACTAAACTTTTTTGCCTAATAAGCCTTTCAATATTATACAAAAAATAAGGTGGCTCTCGACAGGTTCAGGGTGAATCCGTTTGAGCCGTCGCGGCGTCGGCCAGACTGTACACTGCCACAAAATAAATAGGTACAGAAGTCAAAATCATGTTTGTACTTCACTTTTCATCCCTACATTTGGCTGTTTGGCTTATGCATAAAAACTGGTACTCGTATCTAGGTGTTTAATTTATTGTTGAGACTGAAACAGTAAGAACAGGAATATAAATTATTAATAAATAAACTATTTTACTATTATTATTATACATATTACAATATTTTTTTTTAAATTATTCACTGACCCGTGTCCAAGTGGGTGACACTCGCGTTTGCATTATTTTCAATCATTCCGAGATATCGTGTCCGTGAGACGCGTCTATGAGTGCGTTGCTCGATCGCTTTGTATGTAGATTGACTTCTGTATCTATTTGTTTTGTGACAATGGTAGTAGGAATTCTATTATCCATGCTTTCTTCATTTCATTTCTCTTGAATTGTATGAACCAATTATCTGATCTAGTTTACATTTAGGTCGTAAAAGCTGGGACCTAGCCAGCGCTATATCTCTATACTATCTACCGCTTGGATTACGACAAGCCAGACCCGTTAGGGAGCCCGCGTAGGCTGGGCACCAGCTGACAAACGCCACCTTGACTATGGCCAGTCCAACGCTGACTCGTCTGATGGAAAAGGATAATCATTGCCTACACGGCGCTCTTTTACTATCATTAAAGAAAATTCACGCTGGAAGCACGTTGCTTACGATAAATTAACACTATCGTATAAAGTACCGTAAAGTGGTATTAGCCAAGTGTAAAAGCAGTGTCACTTCCTCACAACTTCAGCTAAGTCGTTGGGCTCACCTCCAACCTCACAACTATACTTCATATTTATATAACAAAGCAATGGTAGCGGCTAACTTGTGGATATTTCGAACCACATGTTAATATGATGTAATTGATGCAGTATAACTGATAGGGACATAAAACGAGGGAGTCTTACAGTATTTGCATAATATGATATGTAATAGTAGAGGATCCCACTATAAGACTACCTTAACCGAGCTGATTAATGGATGAGTATTTTATCTATATTAGTATTATAAATGCGAAAGTTTCCAAACTTTAATATCTATACGTACAAAAATCAATTGCTGTTCGTTAGTCTCGCTAAAACTCGAGAACGGCTGAACCGATTTGGATAATTTTGGTTTTGAATTAATTGTTGAAGACCAGGTAAGATTTAAAAGGTAAGAAAATAAAAAAAGAGTAGTTAAAAAGGCAGAACAACGTTTGCCGGATCAGCTAGTAAAAATTAAGTATTCATTCACTCATTCGTAATCTGGATGTTTGTTACTCAATTACGCTAAAACTACTGAACGGACCTGAATGAAATTTGGCAACCAGGTAAATGATGACCTGGAATAACGCATAGCGTACTTTTATCCCGGAAAAATTAGGTGGTCCCGCGGGATTCGCAAAAATTTGTATAATGCAGTGGGCTGCGCGCTGCAGCTAGTATCCAATAAAATATGTCAGCAAATATTTTGCAATATTATTTCAAATGGATTGACTAAGAAATTTCAGTCCAGAATATGATTATCAGTTTTTTTTAAACATTTCACTGGTTTGGTTAATAGATTTTCATACCAATTGAAAATACCTGTTTATACCTGCCTATCCAAGAGTTGTGATGGCAAAGAAAATAGCCTAACGTTTGCGTATTCTATAGGCTTCATACTATCCGTTGGTATGGAATTTGTCCATTAACCAAACCAGTGAAATGTTTTAAAAATATATTCTGAACTGAAATTTTTTTGTCAACCCATTTGCTATTTGCGAGCAACTCCGATTTCCACTTGACGTAGAGCGTGCGCAGACTCCCTTCATGTTTCAATTTTCAACGGATATAGTCCGAACCATAAACTGTCCTTAGTAGGGATGGGCCGAAATTTGTTTTACATTCGGTTTAACCGAATTTCGGCAGCTTAAGCCGAACTTCGACTTTCGGCCGAAATTCGGTTTAAATGCCGAACAACAAATGCCGAACTATAAAGACGGTACCACTTCCACTATTTTGACTGAAATCACACTAATAATACAAAGGGGAAAGATTTGTATTTTTGTATTTTTATATGTACCTACCTACCAAATAAACTCAAAAACTGCTGGACAGATTTGAAAAATTCTTTCACCGTTAGAAAGATATTAGGGAACATACCCATACTACGTGACCTATTTTTTAAGTTTTTTCGACCCCTCCCTCCCCTCGGTGACCACATATGTAATATATGTAGTATATGCCAAGACCCCCCTCTCCCCCTTTAGTTTTCACGTAGTAATTCATAATTATGATTTTTAATCATGAAGAAGGCATCAAAGCAGAAGGTTATGATGTCGAGACTATTGTAGATACAGATGAAAAAGGCATTAAAGCAGAAGAAGGAATATTCATTGTTACTTGAGACTAAAAAAAGAAGTATTAACTCGTATTACATTAGTAACTATGAAATTGAGAAATTAAAAAGAGCTACGTGAAAGTTGTTAGTATGTATGTTACAGTTAAAATTCATTTTAACTGTAACAGATTTGGCCTACAAGAGTTGACAAAAAAAATCATTAGCACTGGTAGATGATTATACCTTTCCAAGTGATAGAAAGAGACTCTGTCACGACATTATCACCTTCAATGTTGGGAAGCACTTATAGATTACCTTGCGTGGGTGGAGCTTTTTGTACAGGTAGCTACATTTACCAAATACAAAAAAAGAAGCAGGCATTACCAATTTTCACACATGCGAGAGTAGAAACAAATTTATTAGTCTGTTATGGTGCCAAAACATTAATGACATGAAAATAAGGTATTTATTCTTACAACAGAAATAAATATTTCATTATAAAAATATATCATCAAATCCATGCAACAAATAGAATATTAACAAGCGGCTTTTATAAGTCAGTACAGGCCAGAAAAAAAAATCAGGTGAAGGTTAAGGTCTTTATATTGTATAAAGACCGTAATACCCTGGTCATGTCGGATTAATGCTGGAAGTCACATAGGTTATAATTTCCAATCAACTTTTAAAAACATGCAAAATAAAACTGTTTGAAGCATTTGACAAAATACACTCAGAATACCCTACTATACCTTAAGGAAATAATTGAGAAGACGAGCATTTTTTTTAGTTCCAATCTGACAAAGTTCTTCGACTTTTAACAAAGTAAGGCGCTCTAGCTCTTTTGGATTTTTTTTGTGTTCATCTTTTAACGGTACCCAAAATTCGTTTGTTTTCTTTTGGATTGCTTGCATTGACAAGGAATCCTTACAACATTTAATAAAGCTTTGTACAGCCGATCATACAACGACATTTTTGTGCCAGTACGAACTCTTGTCGACGTATATTCGAATATAGGTCGAAAAAATACGAGATTTCTCTCAGCAAAATCGACTACGTGACAAAAACCTGAGCCACCCCCCCACTCCTGTGACTGACCGTAGTATTTTAAAAGACTCCGCTCCACCCCTAAACGGGTCACGTAGTATGAGTATGTTCCCTTAAATCATCCTCAAGTAACATAGACTATATTTTCAATAAAATTAGAGATCCCTACTTAAACTGAAACAATGTACCTAATCCAAGGTATAAAAATTTTGCCGATACATCATCATTTCGCGTGTGCTGCGAAAACTATAAAATAATTTAAATAAATTGGTAAATAAGTGATGACATGTCGCTCTCGAAAAAGCGCACTTAAATTGAATCGAAGTTCGGCCGAATTTTTTATTTTCACCGAGTGTTCGGCCGAAGTTCGAATCCGGTTCAAACCACATTCGGCCCATCTCTAGTCCTTAGCTTTCCCACATTAACAACTATGTATCGACTTCCAAATTAACCAGTTTATTTGCTGAACAGTATAGTGTGGGATATCGTTAGATAGGTTTTTGTAAAAATATTGTGGGTTTTTTTATATCATAAGAAAGCAAATAAGCAGATGGGTCTCCTGATAGAAAGAGTTAACCATTGCCTATAGACACCAAAGATGTTAATGGTGCGTTGCTATCTTGTGGCGAGATCTAATGCCACATGCACAAGTTTACCGGCTAGCTTACCCTCCAAACCGGAACACGACAGTGACAAGCACTGCCGCTATTGCGGCTGGAATAGTAACGCGGTGGTCCAGACCCGGGCGAGACAATGCAGAACTCTACCATCTAGTAGCCACGATGGTAGTGACTCGCTAAGCCAATCGGCCGCCTTTTACGACCTGCCTGGCAGAACGGCAGTTGACCTATTCTTCAAAGGAGCCCGGGACCAACACTTCGAAAACAATTTTACAATTAATAAATTTGTTTGTGAGATTAAGTCATGAAATGCTTATTTTGTTAGAGTCAAGTGTCCCCCACCCTGCCAGCTAAACATTTTTTTCAATATGTGAAAAAATTCAAGGTAGTACGATTAGAGCTAAGTAAGCTTTACATGTTAATTAGTAATGGTCGGCCTACTTATAAAATATACTTGGACAAGATTTTATGAGTTGTGAACATGGGTCATTGGCGTTAAATAGGTTAAATGTTCATTGTATGAAAAATTCAAAAGCCCTCTTCTTAGTCCGCATTACTCTGATGTAATGCGGTTACTACATAACGCGTGGCCCAACACGCACTTGGCCCTGGCACTTTCTATCAGTTCAGCATTACGAATAAGATTCATGGCTTTTAGTCACCAGTCACCATATATTCCCGTGGTGACATCATTTCAACTACGTAAATCTTACTCGCCCCATTGTAGGTATGCAATGGTTTTTTGACATTCCCAACATTCACTGCCATTTAATATTATCAATAAACTTCCCGAAACTATAAGAGACCAGTTAATAAATTTAAAAAATGTGGTAAAACAAAACTGTGTAAAAAAGGTTATTATATAATCTCAGATTATGTAGCAGCAAAAAAGCAAGGAAAAAATATATATATATATATATATATATATATATATCTATATATATATATATATATATATATATATATATATATATATATATATATATATATATATATATATATATATATATATATATATATATATATATATATATATAAAGACAAGCCAGCTATGTTTCTTCCATCGGGTCTTCCCTGTGTGTGGCCGCGTTTCCGATCCGGTAGTAGTTTTAAAAAAATGTGACGCGTCAAAATAACTTGTAAAAAGTTTTATGGAATAAAGTACATACTTCTGATTTTCGATAATATAAGCATGGACATTTTCACTTTGTTCCCTACAAAGTGAAAGTGTTTCCCTTTTTTTTAATAAACACGTAGATCACTTTAGCAGCACCCAATGCTTGTGATTATACTTTTGCCGTCGACAAAAAATTTGACGAAACAAAGATCTGACATAAATCTGGCGAAACAATTTTAACTCAAGAATAAATTCTTCTCAACTGATCCTCATGAAATTTGGTATGTACCGAGAGCACTAATTTATAGGCTATATCATTTTTGTTTATTTAATTTATCCAATGTCAATGAATTTAGCCCCAGCCATGAAGTGTTAGGTAATGCAGGAAATAGCATTCGTATTAATCACTTGAAACAAATATGTTACGTTTTATCTCAATCTATAAAATCTCGCCATTACTTTTATACAGTTGTGTTAGAAATAGAGGGTAAGATGACAGCAGTATTTAAACTTTTGTTTCAAGTAGGTATTAGAAATATTGTCCCCAGATTTAATATAGCTTCATGGGTCCAGCAAAACGGGCTTATAATAGCTAGTATATTATGCCACTACTTTACACCCTTCAACCAATTTTAAACGAGACCACTTCGCTTCTAGACTTTAAATACGCCAGCCCTTAAACTTATTTTCCATGTTTGAACGGATTTTAATTAAACTATTTCCCAGTCGAAGTACCTAAATGAAAGTCATTAGAAAATGATTTCAATCCGATTAATGGTTTCGAAGGAATGCGTGAAGAAATATACCAGGATTCAAACCAGGATATTTTTTTGAATATTCATTTGGAAACCTGAAAACGAGATTATCATACGCGAATATATTTTGGTTCCCATATAAGATAAATAATAGTGTCAAATTTCTTTTTATTAAAGTCGTTTAAAAATAAGATTGACTTCCCGTTTGTAACAAATATTTGACGTCGTGGTTGACGCTACCTAGTTGAATCTAATTGACATTGGCCTTCCACGTTTTTAAAACATTTCAGAACGAAATAATTAAAAGTGAAGTACATATAAACTAGCGCGAAACTAAAACAGGGTAAATATTGTACACACAAATAGTCAAGAAGGGGAATTCCCGAAATGAGTGCGTACAAGATTTAGTGTCAGGATTAAGCACTCAGCACTCACATTCTACCCTAAATAAAATTTCTCAAACGTAAGCCAAAAATAGCGTTATAGTAATTGAAGTATTTAAATATAATCGAATTTTTTAACGATTTTATAAATATAAGAGAATTAAAAAGAGTATACCTAATAGTTAATACTCGCTCACGTAGTGAGGACAAAAGCGAAAAAACGGAAAATAACTTAGCGAAATGCGTAAGTATCCTTTCAAATGACCTGATATTTGGCACAAATTAATTAATCATTTGCTACAATACGTTGGGCGACACTACAGCAATCTGTTTTTGTTGTAACTGGAAGTACAGAAACAAATAAGCCACCTGATAGAAAATAAACACCACTACCCATGGGCATAGACCTAGTAGATGACGCCAATATATGCATTTTGCTTGTCTGAAAAATGTGAAAAAGACTTGCTTTAAAATTATTTGACGTTTTCCGCGCCCGAATATCATTATCATATCGATTGTCAAGAACTAGCACGCCTGATTTCTTAAAGAGGAAGAATACAAACGTCCTCTAACTACATACAGTGATGAAAGAGTGACTGAGTCATATTTTTGTGAAAAAGGTATCAAAACATTGGCACAATTGTATCAAGATACCATTCTTGAGAAGGTAGTTAAGTACTTAATTAACAACACCGATTCACCAAGAATGGTCCTTTCAACAAGACTCGGTACCGGGTTATAAATCTCGATCCACCCAATTTTGATTAAAAACTGAAGTTCCGGACTTCATCTGAGCTGAAGACTGGCCGTCATTAATCCCGATCTTAATCATCTGGATGATTTATGGGCAGTTTTAAAGAGTATGCTTGCTCTAAATGTCATGATAATTTTGAGTCCCTAAAACAAGCTATACGATTGGCAGTGAAGAATAGGCCCAAGGAAAGAGTACGTGCTTTAAGGACTGTATTGCAACCGCTTCGAATAAACTTTCTATATTTTTAATGTTTTTATATTAATGATAATGTATTAAACTAACAAACGGTAATAGTAATAAATGTTGCGTCCAATAGAAAAATGGTTTTTTTATGTTTTTCCTTCCGCCAGGTGAGACATCTTCTTGTGTGCTATGCAACAATAAAAAAACCTTTAATGTCATGCTAACGAAACCTTGTTGCATCGCGTCAAATAAACGAGATAGGTATAAGTTCTTATTGATTAAACCTCTCTTTTATTACGCTCGACGTATCACACCCTAACTGACCTAAACAAACCGAAGCCTTGAAGTAGCATTACCAGATTTTTAAGAACAAGTAAACTTGTGGTAGTGAGCTTTTAAAAGTAAATGTATATTCGTACGCAGACTCGCGGAAAAAGTGTATTACTAAAACGTATGCAGGGCTAAAAGTATTTTGAGAATTACACAGTTGTAACATTCCAGGCCTTGAGATAGTTACGGTAGAATTTTGAACTTTAGCCCTAGAAACACTTATACTAAAATGACAACTAAGTAACCTAATTTCAAATATCAAGTAGGACAATATGATTTTAGACTATAATAGTACCAGCACATATGTTTTGCAGTTCTAATGTCTGACCAACAAAGGCTCATCCATACCGTTATCTAGCACAAAACCCCAAGGCTCATTTTGCATAACTCAATTCTCTTTAAATACACAAAATCGCATAAAACTTCTAACCAAGATAGATGTTTCCCTACAATTTTTAAGGGTGAGAGAAGATGATCAGTACATGATCATACTATTAAATTTGTAGAGGAAAAAGAGATGCAGTCTCCAAATTTTAAGTGTTTAAATTTGTCTGATCTCGATATTAATTAGAAAAATAGAAGATGTGATAAGCATACATATAATCAAGATGTACGTAAAATGGTACCTACCTGATAAGGCATCTCTTCAATAGGTCTATTGTTATCAACTTGTCCTGTATTTGAGATCTGTTGATGTGATTTTATATTATGTAATTTCCGGTTCGAGTTATCATTTTCTGCTGAACCATATACACCATAACATAGACCTGGTTGTGCTGCTGCAGCAACTAAAATATTATAATCATTAAAAATAATTCGTTTTAACAAAAATATACAAAGAATTAATAATGATTTTACCTTTTTTTAATGTAAGATTTTCTAAAATAAATTTGTTACGAAAATTCGGATTTATTTTTACAAGACTTGTTATTAACTTAAGAACTTAGCAAAATCATACAATTTGAACAAACTATTTCACACACAGCTTTACTTTTAAGATTATAAATTTGTAAGTAGATACCTTATTAAATGGGTATGAAATGCCTTGATGAATGTGAATGGCTTATTTCATGAATGAGCATTGAAATATCTGATTCCAGTTCCTCATTCTTATAGGAACTTGGCATTGATTTGATGTTTTCAATATTGTTGGCTAATTTGATTTTTTTTAGTTCATTATAATTGTAATTATTATTTGTTGCTTTTTAGTCGCAAGGGCCATTTAAGTATTACATAATCAAATTTGTAATTAATATTCCCCTCTACTCCAACAAAGGTCAATTCTCCCTCTTCCTTAATATAACATAAACATTGATATATGTATTTCTAGTCTGGTTTCCTTTAAGTATAGAAATAAGAAACATAAAGGCTATATATATAACATTTATATAACAGTTTTTAAAGCGATAATTATTGCTGAAGTAATCACCCTCCAGACCCCCCAGATGACATGGGGATGTTATCCCCAAAGGCAAGAAAAGCAAAAACCCCCTCCCCTCCAGTGTTTACACAATACTTGAATGGCCTCAGTGTTTATAAATGTATATTTTATTATATCATTTGAATTAATCTTTTTCACCAAATTATACAAGCATAGTTAATAGACATCAATTATGAGAATGTAAGTTGTAACAAGTCTGTAGTAATAATAATTCATAGTACACATAAAATGAGGTTGTCAAATTTTTATGAAGGAATAGGCAGGAATGGTAAGGAAAAGGGAATAATGCGTTATTCGCCACCACGATAACATGTACATGTGTGAAAATGGCAAGGTTATCATTCAAAACAATTACTATACATATAATACAAGTGGTATATAGATGAACATGTTATCCCTATTGGCGAAGAGAGGGGTGCTACCAGGAATAATTACAAACTAAAATTATGTAACACATGTATCAGTAATATACTCGCGTTTATTTTATGTTTTTTTTCTATGATACAAAATTATTTACATAAAATATTGAGAATTGTGCATAAACAAATAACAATTAAATAGAAATACAAAAAGTATGTTCCTGGCATGGTCTTCTTGTAATACATTGTTTGCACTAACATATAGCTGCGCTTATTATGCATTCATTTCCCTCTTATAATAAAAATCACCTCTGCTAACAGCAAAGTATATGAGTACATTATTACAAGTAGTAACTAAACTCAATACTGTAAAATACAATACACGATTTAATAATATATACAACAGACACCACTGGTATCAATCCCATAAAAAAATATACCACTTTTTGGAATTATTAATGGTAGCACCCCTTCAGTAGCGAGTATGACAAGAGTCACCAAATCTACAATATACATTAAAATGGCACTAACAACGTGTCATCGACAAATACTACGGGTGAAATCTTGTTACAGGCTAACCTAAAATATTGACTTCTACTAATATAGGTACATCACATTTTTATATAGAAATTATTTACAGTAAATAATAACAGATTTCATCTAATAAAAATTTACATATCACAGTTAAAATGTAACAAGTTTTCACGGCACGCCACAATCGGCAGTTAGCTTGCTCCTGTCATACAAGCTTCAGGGCTATTCCTTCACCATCGCGCTCTGCTTCGCAAGTGAAAATCTAATAAATTGAACGCACCTTCTTCAGGCTGGTGTTGGTAATAGTATTGCTGCTGCGGCGGGATCGGTGCGGGCGCGCGCGGTTTCTTGGGCGCTGCCGGGGCCGGAGCGGGCGGGGGAGGTGCGGGCGCTTTGCTAGGCGGCGTTCGGCCCTTTTTATTCTTGTCGCCTAAAGGCGTTAGTGGCGTGCTCGGCACATTTAGCACCGGTTTGTTCAACCTTCTTGCCTCTTCTTCCGCATCCCCCGCATAACCTGTCTCTTCTGTACCATCATATTTTCTTTTTCTATCTTTATTAAGGTTATAGTAACGGGGGTCATCTAATTCCACTCCTTTCTGTGATGCGAGAATGCTTGTTGCCGCACTATGTAACTGATTTGAACCCAATAAGCCAGTCGAACTCATACTAGCCGACGTGCTCATGACAGGGTTGCTCAGAGACATGCCCGCATTTAAAACATTATTTGAACCCATTGCTCCATTAGCATTTTGTTGTGTTTGAGCATTGGGTTCACATTGGGGTTTATTTAATTCAGGAGTGTACGGCTTGTTATTCGTATTGCTATTTGTATTGGTCCTTGACCAAGTTGATTTTCTAGCACCTCTGCCTGCCGGTGGTGGCGAGGTGTCTCTTTCTCCTTGTAAAAATTTTAAATAAGATGCCATAAAGCCCGACCCCGGCCCAGTGACAGGAACGTTAAATTTTTTTTCCATAACTTTTGAACTTGCGTCTTGTGAAGCGTTTATACTCTGCTGTGAAGTGGGTGCTACCGTTGATGCAGTATTTGCCCGTTGTTCTGCAAGGAAACCAAGTTCTTCCTCTATATTAGGTACTACCACCTTAGGCTGTTCCTCCTCACGAGTTTCTGGGGTAGAAAAAGATGATGAGGAAGCCGAAGGTGGGGTCTCACTAAATGAAGACAAAGGTGTTAGTTCCACAGATGACTGGAAATCAGGATGAGGACCTAGATGAAAAGGGGGAAAGTAGGTTAATGCATGCCCATGTTGCATAGCTAATGCTTGGTGCTGATTGGCAAAATTTGATGCATGTAAAGGGGCTTGAGATCCAAAGGCAGATGTACCTGGAAACATTTTGGGAGGTGGAGGTGGAAGATTCCACCTTTCGAAATCAAAATAACTACCATTTTGTTGTTGATTATTAGTTGAACTGTGAGCAGGGGGAGGTATTCTATTAGCTAAATAATCTACCATAACAGCATTAGAAATTTCATTAATATTAGGGTGGGGAACTTTTTCTGTACTCTTTCTCCTAGTTACTGATTTAGTGGGAGTAGGATTAGAGGTTGTAATTTGACTTTTCGCTGTTTTAACATCTTGCAATTGGCAACTCTGTTGTAGAGTTTGTAAGTTTTTTACTATGCTCATTGGGTCTCCTCTACAACTAGAAAGATCTTGTAAAGCTACATTATTGCTATCAAAATAATTTTGTTTATCCGCTAAAGCTATACTTCTTTCAGTTGAACTTTGTGACTGAGGTGCAGACTTTTCACTTGGAGTATTATTTTCAGGCAAATTACTATTAAAATTGCTAGAACTATTACTATTGCTGTTAGTACTAAACTTTCTTGTTGCTTGTCTCTCAGCCTCCCAACAACTTTGACTTGAATTCTGACTTTGATTACGGTCATATCTATTATCATTATATGATTTGCTTTGTTCTATACCTAATGCTCTAGTTATAACAGAAGGATATGCTACTTGACTGTTTTGTGATGGAGGCCGAGACACAGAAGCATCTAGTGGAGATCTAGGCGCTGTACTGTTCACTTTACTATAATGTTCACTATGTTGTTGAGGAGAGTTCAGAGAATTCATTGGACTATGATACATTGGGTAAGCAGGACTAGACCCATGACCTAAAGGTGATGTTTGTGGTGCAGCTTGCAATGGACTTTGTCTTCTAGCAACAACTACACCACAATCAGGACCATTTTGTGAGCTACTACTTGAGTATCCTGTATCTGTGCTAGAACTGCTTTTTGCTCTAACATGGTATTCTGTCTCTACATTGTTACCAGTCTGGTAATGTCTAAAATTAGAACTTTGTGAAGATGTATAAGAAGAACTACCAATTCTATTTGACTTTGAGTTTGCACTACTACCACTATAATTTAATCTTCCAGGGGCATCCATTATAGAATAACTTATAGGAGATGATTGAGGTTGAAGTTTTTCACTAGAATCGCAAGATTTTCTTTGTTCATTATTTAGCTCTGGATATATTTTACTTTGAGCCTTAGTCTGAACCTGGGGTGGTTTAGATGTGGGAGAAACAAATCCACTACTGCTATTAGCAGTTCGTGAGGACTTTTCACTATTAGAAGATTTTGGTGATTGGGAGTTATATATGGAAGCAGAAGGTCTTGTAGCTGTATTGGAAGGTGAACGGTAATCTTTACTGGGTGGAGTCGGAGAAGAGGTGACCGATGGAGTGGATACAATACATGATTGTTGGGAATGGGCAGCAGAGCTTGCAGAACTTGAATATGACTTACTTCCAGCATAATCCTGCTGTGATGAAAGCTGACCACTTTTTGCACTACTTGTACTATACGAGTTATCAGTCTGGTTTCCAAATGATGTAGGAGATTGAAAAAATGTTGATGATGTTGAAGACACAGGTTGTTTAGCCGCTGTTGCAGGAGAACCTGACCTGTTTGTTTGTTTGCCTGAACTAGATATTTGAGAATTAAGGTGATTATTAAGAGTTTGTGCAGCTGCAAATTGTGCATTAAAGGTATCATATGTTGCAGAGGCTTTTGTAGTCGCAGGGCTAGGAGACGACGGCACAACACTTTCATGAGGTAGAATCCCAAAAGGACTTGGTAGTTGGTTATTTCCTTGCCAACTTAATCCTGCTGTACTACCCGGTGTGGATGGCTGGTCAAAAAATGAAGACCCTTGCGCAGCTAAAGTTTGATGAGTATAATTTTCTCTTAGAGAAGATAGATCAGATTCTACAGAAGAATGCTTAGATGCAACGGCTGCTTGAGCCTGTGCAATTACTTGTCGGTGTTGTGCCTGTAGAGAAGCAGAGCTGTAATGTGCTGGTTTTGGATTTGCATGATGGAATAGTGGTGAAAAAACTGCATCATATCCCACTGTAGGCGGAGAAAGAAATCCACCAGGGTTAAATGGTGATGCAGTTGATGAACCAAGTTGTCCTGCTAATGACGCCGTAGTATGGGCTGCTTGCAATAATAACTGGCTTGTTGTCGATGGCACAGACTGACTGCCTAGTCCTGTACCACCACTTGCTAAATGGTGATGAAAGTCTCCACTTGCAGCACCAGCTTGTACCCCTGCTAACCGATTGTACGAAGCATATGCTGACCATGGTCCTACTGGATCCATTACCAACTCCGTGTTGCTCTTTAACGAGATATACAGTATTTTTATCAACAAAAGTCCACACTTTCATCCATAGTTTGTATAACACATTTGTTTTATACTCGATAACACTATATTGAAGCACTGCATGTCATTGTGATTACCATGTTTCTTCCAAATCAAAAACCCTGAAACGAAAATACGTAATGTCAATTTTACAAATAAAGCAATTTAGTTTCAGCTCTAGTAAGAAAAAAGAATTAATTTGTAAATGTTAAAGGTTTATGGACATAAAGTATATGTTATTAAAAGTTTTATATATTTCTAACAAAACAAAGTAAATAAAAATAAGGCGCCGCTTCAACATGGTAGCGTCAAAGAGAGAGAACAATGCAGAAATTTAATGTGCTTGAAACCACTGAATATTGTTAGTATTTATGAAAAGAAACATACCATCGTCTTGATTTTGAGTAACCATTCATTGATGTGCATTCATAGGACGCTCACACAACAGATAACATCATAAATATGGCTTCGACTCTTCGAGTACTCGTGACGGTTTAGTCTAGTGTGGAAATATAAGTTACTTCGATTTTCAAATATAACTAACACAGCTTCTCACTTTACAACAAACACTTGTCACAAATTATTTCTTTTATTGTTTAATTAGAACAAACTGAGGTTTTATATTGCAATTACTTTATTTACAAGATAAAATACGAAAACGTTTCGCCTTTCACATTAATCGCCGCCATCTTACTTGTCGAATGTCGAATGAACGACCGCACAACAGATCACACAGAGCCATCTATATTATTTATTTCGGAACGCCTATATTACTTATCTGTGTAATATAAAGTTAAATAATACCCAAGGAACTTATATACGATAACTGGAATTGATACGAAGCAATATCTGAAAAATAAAAATGTACTTTATTTCGTTGCCCATAAAGTTGACATTTGTTTCTTACTTAACAGAGGGAAAAAAACGTTCTGAGCAAGACAACGACAAGAGTGGACGCTGTCCCTTTCTTGCAATTGCCAGTGTAAAAAAAATATCTGATGGTAGATTTTTACATATTCGGTAATCGTTAATTCCCTCTTATTCATACACGTCGATAAATATATTAGCATAAAATGTATTATAATTAACATAGTGAGTTCTGAAATTTGATTATTTTAATTATTACGTACTTACTTATGCAATGCAAAAACTGTTTTTCAAATTAATAGAATTACTTAGTAGTAATTTGCAAACTACGCAGGGCCGCACTTATGTATGACGATTGACGCTTTATTTCGTAGAAGAGACACACTCCACTCATGTCGTGGTACTACTCTTCGGAACGATTTTGAAGGGCGTGTGAAGGGCGGGTAGAATGTAACTTCCTTGATAATACCTATGTTCTCTAAATTCAAGTCCCTAGACAATTTACCTATTTTATTAAACACATGATACACTTTAGACAATTTGACTTACAAATTTCAGTAGAGCCCCGTCTTCAGTTTGATTAGTGCCAGTGCTAGTATTTAATACAGGTGCTGAGTATTAAGCAAAATACGTGAAGACAGCCGTTGATCAATGCGAGTGATCAGTATTCAGCGTAGTAAAAGTGAGTAGACGCTGAACACTAATCACTCGCAGGGATCAACGGCTGCCTTCACGTATTTTTTGCTTAATATTAAGCACCTGCATTAAACACTCGCAGTTGCACTACACAAAGTGAGAAAAGGGCTTATGGTGAATTCACGCTGCTGTTTCTTCGGATTGCAGTTGATTTCTCACACTGCTAGAGTGTGTGACATAACGATAAAACAAGCATAAATTGCATCTTTTTTAAAGATAAGAAAGCAAATATTTTCAATTAAATTTGTTTCCAAACAGATTGACTTCATTTTTCAATTTAACGAAAGTGAAGTAATACATATCAAAATAATTTATTGTAACCTCAATAATAAATACTACAGTTTTAATATCGAAATCGATTGATCTACAAACCGAACAAACGATAATTAATATAAATTAAATATTTTATTAAAATAAAGATTTCCGATTAGGATGCCAACTTAAGGATGCAGATTTATTTAATTATTTATTCGCTGGGTGCGTGACCCCAGCGCCATCTAACGATACAACTTACGGTGGCTCTTTTGAGAAAATAAACATGTATTGGATATCAAATAACTATTGAAAAAATAAAATAAACTTATTACAAATAAATGTTTTTGTAATAAGTTTATTTTATGTATCATACATTGGAGGTAAAATATATATTCGCTTCACAGGCTTGATCCACCGTTTGATTCATGAATGTATTAGGTTAATCAGTTATTTCAGACGGTTCTATAATATTGTTACGTACTCGGGTTCGCAATTGTAGAAAAACACCACTTATATTAAATCCGTGTATTTACACAATACAACACAACGTAATACTAAAATACCCTTTACACAATATTCACTTGCTGTACTATCACTGAACTTAGAACACTACACAATAGAACACTTCTCACTTCGCACTGTTCACTTGATATATCGTTCTCGATCGCTTGATAAAAACTGACTTGTGTTTGTCAACATCTCTGTATTTATAGGCAGGGGAAAGCCCTAGCTGGATCCAGAAAAATCTAAATGTATCGGGAAACAATGAATCACTTCTTATCGTAAACATGTTATGAGTCATAAATCCTAGTACACGCTACTTTCAACCTTATGTCATATCCCACAAAGTCTATTATGGCATAGCCCCGGTCAACTATTTGTTTGTCAATAGGAGTAGCTATCTCTTTCTTTTATTTCTAGAATATTAGCGCGCGCGCGCCCCAATTCCACACGCTTCTAGATTATTCGTAACACTACCCCCCTCTTAGTTATGTTCGTCCCGAACATCATTACTTCCATTATAGATGGCTAATCGATCAACATGAACAATCTTCATGGTCCCTCTTGGTTGCTTCTGCACTCGGTAGGTTACGTCATTGATCCGTGTGATTACTTTGTATGGCCCATCCCAACGTCGCTGTAACTTAGGTGATTTTCCTTTTCGTCGAACCGGATTATGTAGCCAAACAAGAGATCCTTCCTGAAAACCTCGATGATTGGCGTTTCGGTCGTATCTGGTCTTCATCCGCTGACTTGATTCCAATGCGTTTTCACTTATTAACGAGTGTATATCGCGTAACCTCTCACGAATGTCTTCAACATGTTCCGGTATACTTAATTGGGTCTCTGCATTCGGTGGCGGGCCTCCAGTCATTAAGTCTGCTGGTATACGTAACTGTCTGCCGAAGTTGGCATAGGCTGGCGTCACTTTTATGCTTTCGTGTTCCGCTGTTCGGTAAGCCAGTAAGAACAGAGGTATGTATTTATCCCAGTCCTTTTGGTGATCTTCTACCAGCTTGGCTAGGTGTCTATCCAAAGTTTGGTTAAATCGTTCGACCATTCCATCAGATTGCGGGTGATAAGGTGTAGTTCTTGTTTTGTACACTCCTAATAATTTACACATTTCCTGGAATACATTAGATTCAAAGTTTCTGCCTTGATCGGAATGAATCTCCAGCGGAACGCCAAATCTGCATATCACCTCATTGACTAATTTCTCAGCAACCGTCGTGGCTTCCTGATTAGGGATTGCGAACACCTCCGGCCATTTCGTGAAGTAATCCATCACGACCATAAAATACTTGTTTCCGTTATCTGTCTTAGGAAATGGCCCAGCCACGTCAATCGCTATCCTTTCCCAGGGGGCTCCCACGTTGTATAGTCTAAGGTTGCCTCGGCTTCTAACCTGCGGACCTTTCACTGCAGAGCATGACGTACATTTTCGGCACCAATTCTCGACATCTTCTCGGCAATTCAACCAGTAAAAACGCTCTCGTACCTTTACCAATGTTCGTCGTACTCCAAGATGTCCCCCAGAAACCCCATCATGCAACTCACGTAGTACGTCCTTGATAAGTTTTCTTGGCACGACCAACTGTAGATGATGTTCTCTTCCTGAAGGTTTTTCCCATTTGCGGTACAGTAAGCCGTTTTGCAACACAAGGCTTTCCCACTGCGCCCAATAACTTTTCGTAATGGCGCTGAAGGGAGCCAGCTCCTGCCATTCGGGCTTTCCCGTGTCTTGCTTCTTCCAATCTATTAGAGGCCGCAAATCTCTATCTTCATACTGGGCCTTACGCATCTCATCAGTTTCCCACCTGTCATCCGTAGGCTTAGCTCGCAAGACTTGAATCCTTTCCTTCGTCTCCATCCTTACACAAGGTTTGCCATCATCCGTACATGGTCGTCGTAATAACGCATCTGCATTTGGGTGAGACTTTGCACTACGCTGTACCGTATTCCTCGATCTCAGATTACCATTACTAGCCGCTTCTGATCGCACTACAGTTCGTGTGGCTCCGGTGTCCCTCGTTGAGCTGCAGTTCTTGCCATTAACCAATCCCTTAATGGATAAACTGTTGCGTTCGCTCACCTGAGGTACGACAGCTTTTGAGGTTGTTTTTCGACCAGCCAGCACCTGGCGTTTGCTCCTGGCTGTTACTCGCTTCCCTGCTGGTTCAACAGGCTGTTTGACGTACCTGCTCTCTTCAGCTGCTGAGATTCCTCCCGCTTGCTGTCGCCAATTCATTGAACCTGTAGGCATAAGTTTGGCTGGGCAGCTAACTCTAATGTGCCCACGTTCACCGCAGGCGTAGCACATGGGGCCCAGTCTCCTAGGTTCCGCTGCCTTTACTCGAGCCACAACTTCTGTAACCTCGCGTACTTTATGTGCTCGAGGTTCGTGGCGAACAGCTTCTACCTCCAGCGCATGAGCCAAAGCCTCCTTCATTGTCACGTGGTGCTGAAGGCGAACAGCAGCACGCACTTCCAGGTCTCTAATTCCATCAATAAACGCCTGGACGATGGTGTTATTAACTGTGTTAGCGTCGGTTGAAGGATACGCCTTCCTTACAAGCTTCTCAATTTCCACGGCCCATTGTTGAAGTCCCTCGCCGCTTCTCTGTACACGGTCCTTTAATTGGGCACGGAACACATGCTCCAAGTGACGCTCACCGTAGCGAGCTTCCAATGCCTCCATCAAATCAGCGAACTGATACTCTTTAGCCATTGCATCCAACACAGAGAGCGCCTGTCCCCGTAACGCCGTGCTCAGGGCTGTAAGGCAATGTTCGTCCGTCCAACCACTGGCCTTCGCCGCTATTTCAAATTGAGTCCGGTACGCACTCCATGACGTAAGACCGTCATAAGTGGGTACCTTTACCCGAGGACCCACCTGGTGAGAGCAGCTTGTAATGGCAGCACCCGACTTAACTCCCGTGATCTTCATTTTCATGACCTCTCTTTCCAGTTGGTCCACGTTTTCACTTAGTTTGTCGCAGCTGGCCTCTAAGTGATCAACCCTCTTCTCAACACCCTTCATGTCACGCTTGACGAGGCCCACATCGCTTTTAAGCTGGTCTTGTTGCGCCAGGATAACCGTCAATTTATCGTCAAACCCAGATAAATGTTCCTTGATCTGTTCCCGTAGCGTTTGTTGTTGCTGTTCCTGTAGCTGCTGTTGTTGCTGAAGTTGTTCTTGCAGTTTTTGTTGTTGCTGTTGCTGTTCCTGTCGCTGTTGCTGAATAGCTGCCAGTATGACAGAAAGATCAGCAGGGGCTGAGCTCGATGCTAACGATGTGCTGGCAACACTTACGGGTTCCTCACCTGCACGCATCTCAGTGTCCTCTGACACCCTCTGTGTCTCCGCCTGAGACCTGGTGGTAACACCTTCCTTCGGAATCAGTGGCATTTCTCAATTTCACTTCCGACACCAGTTGTTACGTACTCGGGTTCGCAATTGTAGAAAAACACCACTTATATTAAATCCGTGTATTTACACAATACAACACAACGTAATACTAAAATATCCTTTACACAATATTCACTTGCTGTACTATCACTGAACTTAGAACACTACACAATAGAACACTTCTCACTTCGCACTGTTCACTTGATATATCGTTCTCGATCGCTTGATAAAAACTGACTTGTGTTTGTCAACATCTCTGTATTTATAGGCAGGGGAAAGCCCTAGCTGGATCCAGAAAAATCTAAATGTATCGGGAAACAATGAATCACTTCTTATCGTAAACATGTTATGAGTCATAAATCCTAGTACACGCTACTTTCAACCTTATGTCATATCCCACAAAGTCTATTATGGCATAGCCCCGGTCAACTATTTGTTTGTCAATAGGAGTAGCTATCTCTTTCTTTTATTTCTAGAATATTAGCGCGCGCGCGCCCCAATTCCATACGCTTCTAGATTATTCGTAACAATATTCATCACCGGATCTATCTCAGTTGTTGACTTTTTTATTATTCTCCTGTCCATGAAGCGTTTGTGTCTAAATAAATAAATTACGATAATAGAAATAAAAATAAAGTTAAATAAAACAGGTATTGCTAAATCATAACTATATCAAATAATATGACTTAATTTTTTAGTCGATTATTTCTATTAATCTAAATATTTTAATAAAAACTAAATTTTATTAAGTACCTACTCAAAACTGCGGATTCGTTGACTTTACGTCTTCCATAAACTGATGGAAAAATAGTTGGAGCGTAATTAGGACTTGATTCAACATCTGATTTTTTACCGCCAATGAAGTGTTCACTGCATATAACATCCATAGGTTTTGGAGACCATAACGACCCATTAATACTTTACAAAAAAAATTAATTAAATTATTATTCCGTTTTCTTACACGATATACACATGTATATGACATAATTCTATAGAATACGGTTGTAGGTTATAGTAATACTTACTTTTGCCTTTTAACAGCAGTTATCAATTTTTTCGCTGATTTAATTTCCACTTGGCAACCGGAAACTTATAAAATTTACAATTACTATTTCTACTAGTATTTTTGCAATCGACTACACAACAACTTTGATGACCCATTTTATTTTATTTACTTAGTTAAACTGACACACGTGTTATTTTTATGGTCATCATTACATAGTATAAAACAAAGTCGCTTTCTCTGTCTGTCCCTATGTCCCTGTGTCCCTATGTATGCTTAAATCTTTAAAACTACGCAACGGATTTTGATGCGGTTTTTTTTAATAGATAGATTGATTCTTGAGGAAGGTTTAAGTGTATAAACCTTTCCGATATTCCCACGGGAACAAAAGCTGCGCGGGTGAAACCGCGGGCAGGTCGCTAGTAGATAATAAAGAGCCACCCGTAAGTCTATATTGTCCGCAACGGGCGCTGAGATCACTTTTGTTTCCCCCACTATGCCTTACGCACCCAGCGAATAGACAAATAAGAAACGAACAATCAATTTTTATGTTCAAAAAATCACGAACAAACGACGAACAAACAAATGAAATTTGAAAAAAATAAAATAAAAATCTAAGTGTTCTGTGAGCGGTCGCGTTCGGATAGTCACGGTGTTTAATGTATGGTCGTAGCGTAAATTTAAGCAAAATGGCGAAGAAAAGAAGACAAAGAATGGGAGTTTTTACTTGAGTGTGTAGAATTGTATAGGGTAAGCAAAGAGTATATCACAGACAAGGAAGTTATATTCTACCCGGAATGTTTACACGCGCTTCAAAATCGTTCTGAAGAGTACCACGACATGAGTGGAGTGTGTCTCTTTTTACTAAATAAGGCGCCAATCGCCATATATAAGTGCGGCCATGCGTAGTTTGCAAATTAATACTAATTAATTCTACTAATTTGAAAAACAGTTTTTGCATTGCATAAGTAATTACGTGATAATTAAAATAAGCACATTTTAGAACTCACTATGTCAATTACAATACATTTTATGCTAATGTATCTATCGACGTGTATGAATAAAAGGGATTTAACGATTACCGAATATATAAAAATCTACCATCCGAAAGTTTTATTTACACTGGCAATTGCAAGAAAGGGACAACATCCACTCATGTCGTTGTCTTGCTCAGAACGTTTTTTCTCTCTGTTATGTAAGAAATAAATGTCAACTTTATTGAAAACGAAATAAAGTACATTTTTATTTTTCAAATATTGCTTCGTAATAATTCCAGTTATCGTATATAAGTTCCTTGATCACAGACTACTTAGAGATGCAAAATCACGACTATAACAAGAGATGGGTTTTCCACAGAAAAAACGATATAGGTATGGCACAAGGAAGTTATATTCTACCTGGAAGGTCCACATGTACCTCAAAATCGTTCCGAAGAGTACCACGACATGAGTGGAGTGTGTCTCTTTCTACTAGGGTGTCCATACATATTTGTGCAACAGGACAATTTCATTCTAAAAAAGCGGAATAGAACTGATATGGACAGCTACGATAAGTCCTGGATAGTACCCACGGCTATCAATTTTTGAAAGTCGTGTAGGTTAACAATGTCTGTTATCGCTCTTATTGACGAAGGAAAATGCACATTCATAATATGTTGTTTTGACTCACACCCATAATTTGCTAACTTTAGGGTTAGATCAATTCGTGTGATTTGTCTAATGATATCGTATTATTACGAAAGGCTGTAGTGAGGTGGAGGGGGCCGGATTGCAACTATAAATGCTAGCATATTAGTAACGTGCCGGGCCGCAACACATTGACTAGTTTTGTGTACAGTTAACTGCCGAACTGCATGTTAAGGCTAGTTCTTTGTGGCCTTTAATCGTTCTTAACCCATAATTTCTGATTTTGTAAATGCATACTTAAAACACGGAGAAAATTGTGTGCGCTCAATTCCGCTCTGCAAATCTCCCGCACTTTGGCCCGGCATAGTGTACGAGAGTTTATATAAAATGTATCAAAGTGATCTAGGTGAATTTTTGCGAAGCACCCTGACCAACTGCGGCCCATCTTAATGTGTTAGAGCGTAAAATAGGATTATTAAAAATAATAAAAGTTAGAATAATTTTACTTGATATATAACTGAAATAAATAGCTAAATTTGTTTTCATACTGAGCTGTTTCGCGGGTAAAAAGTGTGGTAAAAAAATCTTTGCATGTGTGATCTTTCTGCCGAATTGAGCATTATACATACAGATAAAAGATCAAAATACTCTTTTAGAAAATGTATGCATTAATTACGGACAGATGACAATTACATTACATTGCTTTAAAATTTGTTCGAGTGAAGCAGTCCAGCGATACTGAAGAATCAATAAAACCTAGAGGATACGGTGAGAAATATTGCAAAGTCTTAATGCCAGTCTACTGACAGGGTCCTGGATAAAACACTTCGGTTCCGGTTCCAACGTTCAAGTTCAAAATGTCCAATTCCCAAAATATACAACATTTTCAAAATGCCTATTTCCTAAAATGGTCCATTTTTCTCCATGTTGGTCTCATGCTCCTTTGAAGAATAGGCCAACTGCCGTTCTGCCAGGCAGGTCGTAAAAGGCGACTTATTGGCTATAAGTGTCACTACCATCGTGACTACTTGGTGGTAGAGTTATGCAACGTCTCGCCCGGGTATTTGCTACCATCGCAGAAGCTATTCCTGCAGCAATAATGTCAATTTTATATCATAAGATAGCAAACAAGCAGATGGGTCTCCTGATGGAAAGAGACAACCATTACCTATAAACACCAAATATGTTAATGGTGCGTTGTTATGTATTGACGAGGTCTAAGGCCACATGCATAAGTTTACCGGCTACCTTACAATCCAAACCGGATCACGATGATGACAAGCATTGACTCTATTGCGGCGCAAATAGGTAAGGCGTTGGTGCCAAATACCAGTGCGAGATGTTGCGGAACCACCTAGTAGTCACGATGGTAGTGAAATTATTTCTTGTCAAGAGTTAAGTAAACTTTTTGACAAGCAGTTACGCTATTGCGGCAGGAATAAATAAGGCGGTGGTACCAGACCCGGGCGAGATAATGCAGAAATCTACCACCTAGTTGTCATTGTCGTGCTCCTGTTTGGAGGGTAAGGTAGCTGGCAGACTTGTGCATGTGGCATTGCAAACCCGCCACACGGATGGGAACGCACCATTTATATCTTTGATGTCTAAACGCGATGGTTTCTCTTTCCATCAAGAGAGCCGTCAACTTGTTTGCTATCTTATAATATAAAAAACAAATATTCATTTTAAACACTAATCATCTAGACTAATAACAAGTAGTTTTTTCGTTTCACATCTGTAAATTATATTGAATTTGGCTGATAAAAACCGTACATACTAAAGGAGAGTGTTCAGTAGTTGATTTTAATACCAAATGTGTAAAACAATTAGGTACTTAAATATTGAGCTAATTATCCTATAACATATTTATAGTCATACGGACGCCCACGCATAGATATCATTTTTATTCAAATTATCCTTTATAGGCACTATTGAAGTTCATTATTTACAAACAGTGATTTGCTGAAATCGTGACTAGACTCATTAGCTATTAGTCACCGCGCGGATGATAACGGAGCTATCACTCGCTGTCCCGGGATTCGTGGGATTCGTGGGATTCGAAGAAATAAAAGTGACCGTATTTTCTAAATATTACTCTACTAAATTTGTTGTGGTTGACAACTACATAATAGTCAAGCAATATTTGATAACGTCATTTTCCTCTCTATTATACACCCGAGTAAATTTTCCATTATACAAGGAGTAAATTTTCCTTAAAGTAATCCTAAAAAACTGGTATTTTTCATTTTGTGTTTTTTTATCTTGTGCGCTTATATACACCCCAGTACACCCGAGTAAATTTCCTTTAAGTAATCCTAAAAAACCAGTATTTTTCATTTTGTTTTTTTTTTATCTTGCGGGCCTGTTGTCATCTAAAGAAAGCAATATTTTATTTATTTACTTATTTTAGTTTACTTTCTTTCGTATTAAAACAGGGCGGTTACAAACTAACATCATAATATTCGACCAGGGTGGGTTTGAGATCACCTATTTTAGCAAGTGAATTAAACAAAATTCTATCAAGAAAACGTGTGGTCGTAAACTGGTGAGATGCATCTTTATGCTTCTACAACATCAGATTCTAAATTATACAATCATGAAAGCATAATTGAGATCATAATAAGCAAAATATTTTATAGCTTTAAGTGTCCGAATGTGACCACATGGCCGCTTTCGAGCGTATTAGATATTTATATATTTCAGTTTGCGACCACTGGATTTAAAAAGAAATATAAACTAAAAAATGATGTCTCTACAACTTTCCAACAAACAATGTTCTATAATTGAAATAATAACGCTTCTTGTTTGAGTGTAACATTAGTATAAGGTAACAAAAGGTAACTTTGTTCGCCAGCCGGTGTGGTATTTTTATTGCAATACGCGACACATAAACACACCATTAAGTCATCACTCGAACTCGGGCACTATTTTCAGCTTTAGCAGATAGGTTTAATATTCAATGCTTACTGTTCATTGTTTTCTCATGAAAAAATGCTATTATCTTTAATTAAGAAACCTAGGCCCTCAAGTGGTCGCATACTAGAGGCGGTTGCGTTACCGACGCAATGACCCTATATTAGGTTTGTATGTTTAATTAAAAAATATCTTAAATAACACTAAATGATTAAGCTTACAACAGGGAATATAGATGGAATAGCATTTGGTTTCAGTGTTGATCTTATCTTATGGTTTATTAAATCCTCGGATTTAAAATGACGGCTGCAAATTAAACTGTAATATGAATTTTTTTTCTTAAATGGAACAACTTCAATCCACCGTTGTCGAAGAATCTCATTTCTTGAGAACCTGCAAGAAAATAATGAATAAGAGGTTAGGTATCTACTACTAGTTAACAGTTACTACCAAAAAGTATATAGGTAATGTATTTAGTCACTACAACACAATGATTTTAGTATTAAATAACAAAATTACGTAAAGTAGGTTCTTATTTGATTACGATGACATTCCTTAGGGACGTATTATGAAATGTTAGATTGAATTGTAATTTCTTTGTATTCACATGTCCGAATTTTTGTGTTATTATTGCTACCCTACTTAAGAAACTTGTAAATACAATAAAAAACTTACTCAAAATATGAAATTCCGCAACCAGCATACGCTTCACTATTACAGCACTTAACGCTACAATTTTTCACCATTTTACAACAGAAAAAACTTATAGCAGTAAGCAAAAAGTATCAGCTATATTTTTAAATAAAGCGCGCCAAAGCGTATAGCCACCTGAGTGTGGCCGTGCATAGTTTACAAATTACTACTAATTCTACTGATTTGAAGAAACAGTTTTTACATTGCATAAATAATTACGTAATAATTAAAATAAGCACATTTAAGAACTCAATATGTTAATTACAATACATTTTATGCTAATGTATCTATAAACGTGTATGGATAAAAGGGATTTAACGGTTACCGGATATATAAAAAATCTACCATCTGAAAGTTTTATTTACACTGGCAATTGCAAGAAAGGGATAACATCCACTCATGTCGTTGTCTCGCTCAGAACGTTTTTCCCCTCTGTTAAGTAAGAAGCAAATGTCAACTTTATTGCTAACGAGATAAAGTACAATTTTATTTTTCAAATATTGCTTCGTAGTAATTCCAGATATCGTATATAAGTTTCTTGGTATGGCATTACATGGGCACAAGGAAGTTACATTCTACCCGGAATGCTTACACGCGCTTCAAAATTGTTCCGAACAGTACCACGACATGAGTGGAGTGTGTCTCTTTCTACTAAATAAAGCGCCAATCGCCATATATAAGTGTTGCCATGCGTAGTTTGCAAATTACTACTAAGTAATTCTACTAATATCAAAAACACTTTTTGCATTGCATTAGTAATTACGTAATAATTAAAATAAGCACATTTTAGAACTCACTATGATTATTACAATACATTTTATGCTAATTTATTTATCGACGTGTATGAATAAAAAGGATTTAACGATTACCGAATATGTAAAAATCTACCATCTAGATAGTTTTATTTACACTGGCAATTGCAAGAAAGGGACAACATCCACTCTTGTCGTTGTCTTGCTCAGAACGTTTCTCCCCTCTGTTACGTAAGAAACAAATGTCTACTTTATTGGTTACATAATAAAGTACATTTTTATTTTTCAAATATTGTTTCGTAACAATTCCAGTTATAGTATATAAGTTCCTTGCATGGGCATTACAATATGCTCGACCAATACCAACATAACAAGATGAAACTAATACCACAGATAATACTGTTACTGAATAAGCAGTACTGCCAACATAGTAAAAAAGTGGTTTGAGTTCTTGCGGAATATGTAGATATTCCTTATTCTATCGATAACCAATTTAAATGTTAATTTGATGTATGTGATTGTATGAGTAGAGACATGATTTAGAACCAGAAAATATAACACATTTAATATTTTTTTTCCAAACCACTTGTCAATTTCCTACTCTCTGGCGTTAAGCCCTCGTTCTGCCACTTCCACGAATCCTAGTGCTTCTAACTGCTTCAGACCTATTTACTTTTCTCTCCAAAATTCTCACGGCAGTTGTTCATAATAAAATTATTAAGTTCCTGACTGAGGTAAACTATCCGAGTTCCTGTCAATCGGCCTTCCGTATGGGGCATAGCACGAATACTGCTGTCCTGAAAGTTACTGAAGATATAAGGTCCGCTATTAGCAGTCAAATAAATAAATTCTTTATTTGTTCGAAACGGTGTACATTTTGATTTTATTACATTAATATTTCACAAGACAACTTGTATACAATTTTTTTTCTCTGTTTTACTTTAATATGCATTAAAGTAAATCTAGTAAGTACTTTTTTACTAAAATTTAATTTATTATCTTGTTTATAAGTTGTATACATTAAATTAAAAAAAAAAATAAAAAAAATTAAAACACTAAATCAAGATTGTCAGTCTTAAGCCGAATCTCCACCAAACATAAGTTGCCAACTTTTGTGTTGTCAACACGTGTTGGTGAAAAAAGTTTCCCCAAGCCTAGTCTCCACCGAACAAAAATTGCCAACTTTTGTGTTGTCAACACGTGTTGGTGACAAAAGTTTTATCCCTCCATGTTCTTTTCTATCTTTTATTATACTTATGTATACTTGTTTTTAAGATTGACGTTCGAAAAATGTATCATAGAAATACTTATTTTGAATAAAAGCTTATTCTATTCTATTCTATTCTTTCAGACTTGGTCGTGCCAATACTTATGCTTTCTTTTCTTTTTGAATAAAATAATAAATACTGCGGCTGCCTGCATAATGTCATCGTCGTTCATACATTTTGCCGTGGAGACAGTTTGTTGTAAACTAAAATGTTTTTCAAATTGTTG
Organism: Apodemia mormo; assembly: GCA_036924255.1. Taxonomy (NCBI): domain Eukaryota; kingdom Metazoa; phylum Arthropoda; class Insecta; order Lepidoptera; family Riodinidae; genus Apodemia; species Apodemia mormo. Next base: position 27,985,466 of record JAUPFN010000006.1, on the reverse strand, counting down.
GCAACTCGGTGTAGACACATTAGAAACAAAAGTTGGCGATTTTCTGAAGAGTTGCAAACTGTTGGAAACTCTGAAATTACCAACATTTTTGATGGAAACGCGCCTTTAGTTCTAATCGATTTTTCTAATGCTTTCAATGCAATCAACCATGACATCTTTATAGCGGTCCTTGGTACAATTTGCCCTCTTCCCGTCTGTTCTAAATTGGTTTTCATTTTATGTTAAAGGTCGTCAGCAGGCAGTTCGTGCTCATGATAATTTATCTGTCTGATGTGATTTATTGACGGGCGTCCCTCAAGGTGAACTCTCCCCTCCTTTCTTTTGTAGACATAAAGTTTGAGTTGTTATCCCCATTTGTACGCCATCTGCAAATTTATGCCCAATCTGGCTTAGGAGGCATCAACGAAGCTGTGCATCGTATCAATCAGGATTTACACAATGTTCTTGACTGGACGAAAGCAATTGGATATAACAGTCGATCCTAATAAAATACATATGGCAAGCCATCATTGTTGGCAGTTCGTGTAGAGTTAAAAGTTAGCACTTATGCTTACGGCTTAAAGTCAGTTTGTATTGGCGACTTGGGCTGAGACTTGCCACCGATTGGTACTGCAAAGGATGGAATAAAAGCTTACATACCCTGTACCTGTAACACCACTTAACCGACAGAGACACTTAGATCATCCAGCGAGAATCACAGATGTGAGATCGGCGCATTTGCGCCCATGGGTAGAATATCACCCTGATCTGCTGACCTGTAGTGCCACACGCATCTACAGCTTGCTATACGAGGCCTAACATAACGCACATTTGATACTATGCTACAGGCCAAACAGTGTTCCGACAAACCAAGCGGGTTTTCATCGAAGACCTGGAAGTAATCTGGATGAGTGGTCAGCAGCATCTAAAAATGAAAGATATACCTTCACTCCTAGACCTACCTAAAGTTATACTACGTATTATAACACGAAAAAACAAATTTAAAATTATAACCGCGAAAGATTAAACAGGATACTCCTCCTCAGGCGCGCTCGGCATCATCACGCAATTTGTAAAACGGAAGCTTTATTTCCCCCGCATTTAATTTTGAGAATTATGGGTTTCCAAATTTCCGTAAAACAAAAAAGGGGCTAACACGTAAAATACGGGGCAATTGGGCACATACACTGGATACCTAATTGATTTCAACCTAGGCTACTCTTTGTAAATGAATAGGCATTTTTTATGATTCATATTTCATGAGGCTGTATAATAAATTAAAAGAACTAAATATAATTTTAAAAATATTTATTACACATTTGCTATAGTGTAAGTTTTCCAAACTAAATATTACAGTTTTATTCTTTGGTAGAGATGCACTAGGTATACATATATTTCAGGAAGACGTTAAACGTAATAGAAAAATAAATATTACATTTTTAATCTACATGCGCAAAATAAAATCTTTCAAGCTTAAAATAGATTTTTCTAATTTTCTCTAATAATTTTATCAAAATGCAGACCTTAAAATGAGCAGGGAAGTCATATTTCGTTTATTCAAGTCCATATTATGGACTATATACGTTAAAATCTTAAAAAAAGTATTTTAAAATCTTGAATTTGTATTAAATAAAATCTTCAGGTTGAAAAGCAAAAAAAAAAAAATATCAAAAAATGTGATTTTTTTGTTGCATAAATTAACTTTTAATTAATATAATTTCATCGAGTGCGGATGATTAAAATACACAATTTATTAAATATATTTGTAGCAGTATGTATTTTCGATTATTGACATTATATGACACTCCAAACATAAGTACTTAAATATGAATAGGTACCTATAATACTAAACTAAATTTTGAGTAAGCATCCCCTACTCATTATAATTTTGTTCCAAATTTAGAATTTTAAGACAATCGTCAGATACGCCGCTATATAAGTCAGTGTAATATATTTATTACTGTCCATGTGAATCGTTAAGTAATAAAGAAGCATCAGAAGAAATTATATAATATAGTCTCGCTAAAACTCGAGAACGGCTGAACCGATTTGGCTATTTTGGTTTTGAATTAATTAAAAATAAGAGTAGTTAAAAAGGTATAGAAGGTATAGAAAGGTAAGAAAATAAAGTATAAAAAGGTAGGAACGCATTAACACTGATGTTTGCAGTGTCGTTGTACACGTGTTTTGCCATTTTTACTTACTTTCTTACATTACAACTTTTGACAAATAGTATCGCTGTTTTTGCGTGCAGATTTTAAATGGGTACTAACTATTTATCAAAATGAAAAAAAAACCGTTCATTCAGTTAAATATATACGTTCTTAAGCGTGTGCTAGTTGACACAACAAACTCATGATTTGCCTCTTTTACAAAGTAAAATGAATGGCGTCTTTTGCCGCATTTGTCAGATAACGCCCGTCAGTTGGTAATCTTGACTAATGATTTAACGTGATCTTAAACGCACAGATAGTCATTGTCATTGTAATTTTTCATTTCTATACAGGGAAATGAGCCCCAAGCCTACTAAATTTTAAATAAGTATAGCAAACATTAAGATTCTATATTTGATAAACAATAGGGATAGGTACCAAGTATAGTATATATGGAACCCTGTTTTCCTTGGTTTGTTTTTGCAAAATACAAACCCAAGGAGATGTTAATATACAAAATTACTTAACTGTTTCATAAATAGTATTAAATAATTTACTTGTAAATGTATAATATTCCCGATATTTTATGCTATTTGCAATATCTAAAGAGCTACGAAAAAAATTATATCGCACTTATTTGATTTGACGATTTTTTACAACCTGTTTTGCCTAACATTTTGCCAGTTTCAGACTACCCTAAATAAAAGGCAATTGGGAATGAATTTTAGTCTTAAATATATGTTTATTTGGCACAAAAGGAACTTTATAGCCGGGACAACTGTTAGGCGGCCAATGTCTACGACTTAATTAACACACGTTTACAACCGTGCAGGACGGCTTCAAGACAGTTATTAATTCGAACTAAGTATTAACCGTGTTATATGATATATGTTATTAGAACTTCAAAACTTTTAAGATACCTATAGTACAATTTTTCACAAACATTCGCTGGGTGGTACTTGCATCAGTCGGCTTTGTTCAACAGAACACTTTTTAGTAATGCTCTGTTTGGCGCATATTAATAAAAAAAGAATCTTTTTATAACTATTCAAGAAAGTTATGTGTGATTCAACATATATGCAAATTAAACCTCTTAATGTTAAATATATTAGCTTTTTAATTTTTTACAACATCTCATTGTGAAATTTCACTATGACCATAAGATGAATTAGCATCTGACATTATTTACTGAGTATTAAAATAAATACTGATCTAAGGGCTTCAAGAGCGATCTCAACAATTCGACGATTAGCCGTACTTTTTGTGTAAAGCTACTGTTGCCATCAAAGCCCACAACTCTTAAAAATCCAGAAATGATACCACGGAGTATGGAACGACGTCTCATAATATATTTATACTATGCTACAGGCCAAATATTTCGTATATAGATACAATTACCGCACTGGGCTAATTTAGTGTGTGACATAAGATTTGTACATAAAAAGATATTAATTTTTTGCTTGCTACTAATGGATCCTACTCATAGCCCGAAGTTTATTTTACGAACAATTTGTTCTATAGATAATTACGAATTAAAGATTTCTGTTCAACTTATTTTGTTACATTAAAATTAGTCATAGACAGTCTACATTTTTATGCATAAATATACATATAATTTACACTACCATTAAAACTAAAGTTACATAGACGCTTGAAAGGTAATTAATCGGTGGCAGGGATAAAGCGGTTTTTTACTAAATTCTAACGACATAATCTAATATTTTTTAATGTTAAAATTACATTCGTCCCGTATTTTAAAAAATTAAAATTTGTGTCACGCTATTTGAAACAAGTAAATCTTATTTATAAATCTACACATTTTTATATAAAATCTTTTTAATTCCAAATATTTTATAATTATTTATTCCAGAAATGTACCAACTATAACCCTTATATGAGATGAAATATAATGCGTTAAACAATGAATTTAATACATACCTATGCATAATAAACAATAATGCACAGTAAGTAATTGAGTTACTCGCGTTACGGATATCAACACTACTTACTACACAATACTGTTTTTACTTATATTAATATTGTGCAACTACAATATTTTCGTAAATTTTAAATACGATGCACAATTATTAATTTAGTTATATTTTTAACTAGACGCAGCGTGCAGCCTGCTGAGTTATAATAATTTTTGTCGAATCCCGCGGGATAACCTAATTTTTCTGGGATAAAAAGTAGCCTATCTGCTATTCCAGGTCATCATTTACCTGTGCGCCAAATCTCAACTAAACCCAGTTAGTTGTTTTTGCGTAATTAATTAACAAACATCCATCCATAAATCCAAACATCAAAACTTTTGCATTTATAATATGGATATAGATAATTGTACGCATATACATAATCGTGTATCGTTGTTTTTATACACTTCGAGTAAAAAATTGAAATATAGTTTTTGCAACGTTCCGAAATTTGGCATTAAGGACAATAACTCTTCAGATGATTTATTTAAATATATTTAATAGAGTTGATGCGTTTCCATTGCAGTGACAATGGAAATACTAAATTTTCAAATTTTAGAGAGCAATGTTTATTTTTATGTTAGTTTAAAGGTTGTTCGAAAAATACATTTGTACTCATGTGTTTTATACTACTTTTCCTTCCATTTTACTTTATCAACTTTTTAGATTATTTTTGTATCCGATTCGTTGCGGATGACACGGCAGCCGTGTCATGATTGTTTTTAACGTACGGCGTATGACACGGGAGTCGTGTCATTTTTGAATCGATTATATCTCCCTTAAATTGCATTTCAAAAGGTTCTCACCTGAACTTTTGCTCAGGGTAAAACCTTTTAAAATGGTGGGTGTCCCGGCGGTAACTGTGTCATCAATTTATATGGTGTTTGACGCGGCAGTCGTGTCATGAAGTATTTGTACGCCGCCACTACTAAAATTTTTGAAAAATATGCACCGCAACGAATCGCTTAACTGGTTAGTGATACGCGGTAAGAATAATTGAAATCATCTTTTATATCGATTATCGTTATCTACCTACCTACCAATTTTAGAGTTCTATATACGAAAAAAATATCTCAGCGTAATAGGTATAATTTTTCTTCCTAAACATGTATTAAGATATCATTCAATCGATTGTTTCAAAATGGTGTATGTAATGGTGGCATCAGTACTTAAACATCCGAAACAATAAATACGATTTGAGAGTTTCACGATTTCGTTGTACAAGGTTACTTTTCAAGGTCCGGCTAAATTTTTAGATGCTGTTTAGAATCGATAATATTATGTTTGAGTTATATAATAAAAAAATTAAAAAAAATCCATTTTTTTTTAATTTTTATCCGACACAAAAAACAAAAAGCATGGATATAATTTCAATTACACAAAATTCGATCTAAAATATTTTAGTGGCTTCAACCAAATTAAAAGTAATCGGTAAAAATTAACTTAGAGCGACATATTACATAATAGTTACTATCGTTATTATAGGTTAATGTGAAATTAAACACTGCCAGCTTTACAGAGTTCATTCACAAACTCGGTGCATGCAATTCATAAATTTCGTGGGATATTTTTAAAAGAATTATTTTACAATAATAATAAAAACGCACTTTCAATATTTAGTTCCTAATTTTAAAATTTGGCCGGACTTTTAAATGTAACCCTGGCTTATGTAAAGCCAATTCTTTTAATATAATTTTTTAAACATTTACATAATTTTTTATTAAAGTAAAAACTTTGAATGCCATCTTCAGGGTTAACAATAACAACAAAGAAGGAAAGCAGCACAATGAAACAGTAGATATACCTAAGTTATTTTAACTTTACAAATGGAGTTTAACGAGGACGACGATGACAATAATTATGCAATATACGTAACGGGTGTAAGGTTCTGATTTTACCATGGTTACCATGATTCTGAGTCGGAAACTATGGAAAGTTTGTCAGTTTGATAATTTTTTTAATTTTTATAATTTGATTTAATCTAATACTGTACAGCATTTTTTCTAAAAAGATAGTAAAATTAAAGGAAATACAAAAATAAGCAATGTATTATGCCGAGCAACAAAAACTGCTGGTTCAAAAGTACCGTGGATGCATCGAGTCCGACCAATGTACATTTTACATTGCGTGGTGTAAAAATGTTGAAAAATCATAAACGCAAATTTTGCATTTCCCACGTGATAAGGAATTGCTATCGTGACTTAAAGATAAAAATGACATGTTTTCTTAATTTTTCGGTAGACCGACAAGCTGTATTAAGTATTCAATTTTGTGACTGTAAAACAATTTTTTTCTCAAGGAATTTTAACAGTCGATATTTCCTCAAAAATGACTGGGTAGGTCACGCAGCATATGAGATTTTAATCGATTCCTTTTTAGTATAAAAATACTATACGACATTGTCGGCAATGCTGCAGCCAAATTTCATTTTTTAAATTTTTGGGTTGTTTTAACATTATTTTATTCGTTTCAAAATTAACGCTTTTTGGAGTATTGTCTAGGTACTTTTTTGTATCTAATAATTACAGCTCATTCTCAAATCAGACAATATTACATAAGGATTAGTAATATTAATGGTAGTGGCAGTGACGTCGTCGAATAATTAGTAGAGAAGTATACGTATTATATGAACCTGAACGATTTGGAATCTAAAGCCGCACTTTCATTATTATGTACTTACTAATTTATTACATATCGCTCATTTGGTGGAATTACAGATGGCGTATTTACAAATTTACGTATTTTAAAGGATATGTTTTTAAAATGAGTTTATGGTCTTATTATGGCAATTCATGCTTATTTTTTTTATTTAAACAATAGTAATAGTATTTTAGTATTATTAAAACTTAACTTTTTTGACCATAATCAATTAAGCAATATTTTTCATATTTACTTCGATTTAAAAATAAAATACATTTCCGCCGATGTGCCACCAAATGAGCGATATATTAATTTATCAAAAAAAATATGAAAATAATATGTGACTTATGCTATAACATTTCTGATTCAAGTTTAATTTAACATTTTAAAAGCGCATAAAGATGAGCGATGAGTTTTAGCTTAAGTTCAAAGGAAGCACGAGTTAATTTCGTTTCTTGTATATGTCACACCAGTTTAAGAAATTTCGAAGAGTTTAACAGTGTGAGATAACTTACGTACATTACGTCACGTATTATCATATGCAAATTAATTTTTTTTTATTTCATATTTGCGTATTTATAATTTTATATAATATTATATAATGTATAGCCACTTTCCACTTTATTTCATTCTTCATCTGGCTTGCAACAGGGGTCTTATTTCTCAAATTTGGACTAGCACGACATGTGCAAACAAGGGTCTTCACTACAAATACACGTAAATCTCTTTTATCTATACAGTTTTGTTAGTAAATCTGGTATATTCTTAAAATAATATCGCTCAAGTACGTAATTTAATTTCCGATGTTAGCGCTTCGTTATTCGTAACATACAATACTTATATAAACATTTTTTTTTATTTACTTAAAATGAGCGACACCGGTAAATAAAAAATACATATTCTTACTTTTGGGTGCCTAGTTCATGTTGGTTAACCACCATAGTCTTGAGTTAACTTGAGTTAACAGTTACATGACAATTCTAAGAATGTTGACATTAAAATTTAATGCTAACGGAGTTCAAAATCATGTCTAGTTGAAATATTTATAAGTAAAATAATGGTTCCTAAATTTATTTTGCATGCATTCATAGAAATAATATTTAAAAATACTTAAATAATTTGTGCATATAGCAATCATTAAAAAGAAGAGTAAACACATCTTTTTGATTAGTCCTTTTGGATCCCAAAACAATATTCACGTTTATATAATTATTAATATAGTAAATAAGAAAATGTAAAAATATTAAACAATAAAGGTTATACGAAATAATAACTAAGAGATTCATTGCGATTACCCACACATATTTTTTTGTAAGCAATATCAAGAATCCTACGAAATATTGATGTACAAAAACTTCATAAAAAACACACTGTCCCGCAGTGTATCTACTGAATATCAAAAAATACCTAATAAATATAATAAAATCTCACTAACGTTATTTCATCATAAAATAAAATTGTCAAAATATAATGTTCAGTGCAATAATGCAAAATTATGAATGTTGTGTGTGTAGTAATACGTGCGATATAAACTGTAAAACGTATGGAGATATTAATTTAAGAGCCATAAGTTAATGCATACAATTTAAACGTTCGTCTAATTATTTGTCACCTATCAGATTAGTTTTGAATTAAAGGTACTAAGGAAACTTGGTGTAAGGTGATAGCGTGACCAACTTCAGTGAAAATAAAGATACAAACTGTAACTGTATTATGCGAAATCATGCAAAAAAACAACACTGCCGCTCAATAGCCAGATCAATCAACTGTGCAATAGTCAATTTAAACGTTTCATCTGCTTGAAAAGATACAAACATCCACAATTTTAAAGCATAAACTGATCTAAATAACGATTAATTTAAAAGAGACCTTTGCCCACACAATTTTGACCCCGAATAATACAATTCTCTTTCTTTTGGTCTCGCTATTGACACCAATCTTATCACCCAGCAAAATTTAAACGTGTGAGTATTTTAGTAACCAACAGGCGTAATAAAATGACATTATTCTACGAACACAATCTCTGTCTACGGGCCAATCTGAATTAGAGTATTCAGTTACTGATATACGAAAACTTAGCAAATATCCCCATATAAATTTACAACTGCCCTATTTAGAGGGTGGATAATACAATATTGTGTGTGTTTTATTATCAATAGGCAAAATAAATTCAAGTTCTTTTCCTAAATTTGAATTAAACCGAGTATTATGAATTTTAAAATTAACAAGTTCCATTATCATTAAAATTAATTATATAGCTCTACTCTTGAACATGGTTAATGAAAAATGATTGAAACGTCGAGCATCACAAGTTTTTATTATTATATAAGTTTTACCTGTCAGTATTTTTAAACAAATAGTTGTTTTTTCTTACACACAAATATGATCAGTCATAAGATTTCATTGAATTATATTACCTAGTGCAATAGACTTCATAACCTGTTGTTGTCTTACAGCAATATCCTGCTACTCCCCGTGTTTTAAATAAACGGCTTGTTTGAGTTACATTTTTGACAAAATATATTTTATTTGTCAAAAATTTTCACAAGAAGTTTACTTTATTCCTTATTTTTCAATTTAAAATACTTTTTGCCGAATTAAAATTTAGTAAGTAACGTGGAAATTATGCCCGCGCTTTACATATAAAAATAAACATACAAAAAAGGTTAATGTTATAACGTATGGTTAAAACTACTGAGCTCAGCATATTAACATGGTTCATAAAAAATGTGTTAGTGACAAAAATATTGACATTATATTATATATTTCGTTGAGTGTGCGTATCGGCATTTTGTATTTCTTACATTTATTGACACAGATTATACGAACAACAGGTATTAAACATCAACGACGATCAAACATTCGTTTACTTATTACTAAATATGTAACTAAACTATAAAACCAGAAAAAGAATCAAAAATAATCTTTGGAATCAACTGGCAAGAAACTTAACAATTTAAAAACAGTAACAACAAATTCATAAGTAACAAAAAAAACGCTTCAAAAAACCTATTTTATGAGTATTTTAAATTACAATATAGTATTTAATTGAGACCAATTTTATTTATATTGTATATTATAGCTTTCCTTTAATGTGACTATCAAGTCTTTAAGCCTTATAATATGCCTCTTACTCAGATAAATTCCTATACATATTTCATATGAGAAAAATGATGTATGTAATTCACAAAAGATTTTAAAACACTTAAATGTGTAATTTCAATTAAAGGTTCGTAATTCTAAAAATACTTTTAATAATGGTATTTTATTTTTATAGATGATTTAAGAACCACAATATAAAAAAATATGAATACATTGCAAACATCGACTAATTGACTTCAAATGCTCGGATAAATAAATTTTAATTTCACTTTCCGAGGAATATACGTTACGCAAAATGTCAAATAAAAATTATACTTGATATAACTCTGTCTTTGGGTATGCATTTGAATTATATGGAAAAAAATGCATTGTACCTTGCTTCTCTCAAAACAAAGGAAAATCAATTAAGTATAAAATTTATATAATGCTGTACCTATAGGAATATATCTATAACATGTAATCTTACCACTTTCCTTCCATCGAAATAGACAAGGTTGGTGAAGTAGTGGTAAGAAACCGTACAATGGCAATAACGGGTGAGGTACATTATAGCTCAAAAGCCGTCACAATTTAACGCCACATGAATGAGTTTCGTGACTTCGATTCAGTTAAGTCGTACAAATTTGAACAAAACAGTAAACTGATAAAGTTTTAGGTTGACTCTACAATAATAAAAATGTTTATATCCCTTGAGTAAGAGAATTTTCAAGAACTATATCAAATTCGTCCAAAGGCTCGAGTATTTGTCTGAGGAATGTGAGTAGCCCACGTTTGCGTAAGAAACTTTGCTCTTCATACATTTCTGCAGTGACGCGAGTCATAGACATTGGTACCAGCATCCTGTGTAGCCAGTGTTCTCTGAAAGATAAATTTTATTTTTATTTATTTCAAGATGGACGTCTGGGTAGAAAGGTTCTCTAATATCTGATATATATATCCCCCGTGTTGGTCCCGGGCTCCTTTGAAGAATAGGCCAACTGCCTGGCAGGTCATAAAAGGGGACCGATTGGCTATGCGAGTTTTGAAAGGTACTTAATATACAACTACCAGGGGATGCCCACTCGCATTTTAATTCTGCGCCATCTATATTGAAGGAATTTCTGAGTAGTTAGTATTTGGCTGTTTATAGTTGTCGAACTGTGCCGTTACATTTGGAAGCTATTTTATAGATTCAGGCGTTACTTTGCGGAAATCCATTGTTCAGACGAAAAAAACTAGTTATTTGGCAATTTTCCGCGATCATCATTCATCTTTGCGATGTTACTGAAAAGGAAAACATATAAAAGCGGTGTAAGAAATGGAACAAACTTACCGTAGGTCTGAAAATAATGAAGACCCCATGGGCACAGTTATCCACTCTCGTCCACCACACTTTATACCACGACAGAACCAAACACAAAAGCACACAATTGACGCACTCAACGCAAGTTTCACTTCGCAACCGAAGCATTTTCAGGAGACACGAGCAGTACTACACTCAACGAGAGCCGCGGTAGTACTGACTCGCGCGCGGTTGCGACGCTCCTTACATTTAGAAAACGAAATAGAAATTAGAAAACGAAGATTCACTTAATTTAGACTTGGCCATCACAAGAGTAAACAATAAATACCACTTTGGAATTTTCCGCAAGCCGACTTACACAGATACGACTATTCCCGCGTCATCTTGCCATCCGCGGCAACACAAAATAGCCGCTTTTAACAGCTACATACACAGACTAACATCTTTGCCACTGAATAAAGAATGCTATATGGAAGAGTTAAATATAATTTTTCAGTTGGCAGTGTCAAATGGGTACAATCGTGCTTTAGTTACAAGTTTAATAAAAAAGATAGAAAAACAAACACTATCATGATTAAAGTATGCAGTACCACACCGAAAAGAAATCTGGTTTAAATCCAGCTTAACGTATTTCGGACGAAATTCGGAAAAAATAGAGAGATGTTTACGGAGTAATAATGTCAATGTAGCATTTAAAACACACAGTTCCTTACGAGACATATTATGTAATGGAAAAGACAAAACCAATAATAAACACAAATCTGGAATATACAAATTACGTTGCTCAGAATGTAGTAGCATATATATTGGTCAAACAGGTCGAAGTTTCGAGTCCCGTTACAAAGAACACATATCCGCTTTTAAAAATAAACACGTTGACAAATCTCACTTTGCAAAACACCTGATAGAAACTGGACATACTTTATCCACAAATCATTCTTTTGATATAATTCATACCTGTGACAAGGGATTAAAATTAAATTGGAACAACTTGAAATCATAAAACATAATGATTCAATTGTACTGTTGAACGAACAAAGAAACGTTACAAAATCGGCTTTATTACACAATGTAGCGCGCGCTTAGTCATACGCCTATATAAGGAGCGTCGCAACCGCGCGCGAGTCAGTACTACCGCGGCTCTCGTTGAGTGTAGTACTTGCTCGTGTCTCCTGAAGATGCTTCGGTTGCGAAGTGAAACTTGCGTTGAGTGCGTCAATTGTGTGCTTTTGTGTTTGGTGCTGTCGTGGTATAAAGTGTGGTGGACGAGAGTGGATAACTGTGCCCCTGGGGTCTTCATTATTTTCAGACCTACAGTAAGTTTGTTCCATTTCTTACACCGCTTTTATATGTTTTCCTTTTCAGTAACATCGCAAAGGTACACTTAAAGTTCGAGGAAAATGCAAAATAACTAGTTTTTTTTCGTCTGACATTTGGAAGCGCATAAATAAGAAGTAAATTGAAACTTCAAAATAAATTAAGACACGGCCATTGCATTTTGCGTTTGCTCGTATAATATGTGTAATTTAAGTGCTATTTTGTGAGTTTTTGTGCCTAATATCTCTGTTTGACCTCAAGCTGACTACGTCCTCCTTACAAGGGGACAATTGCACCCCTTGTGCGTAGAACGCAAAGGCAGTTTCATCACCAAAAAATAAATCTCTGCGACACAACTTATGTCGGCAAGGACAATATTTAAAAGTAGAGTGATATTCATAGTAAGTCTCAAAAAGTAACAAGATATTCATTTTTACAAAAACAAAACTCCATTCTTACAATAATAGTGACGTGACCAGTTGCATAGTGTTTAATATGGTGCAATGTCCGCATAAACATTCAGGCGGCAATTCATTTGATATTGTCATCTGTGTTTAGTGGTTTGTTTAAACTATGAAGCTGTATTATATCTGGAGGCAACACTTTTAACACCGGATTGAAACCAAATTTTAAATACTGCTGTCATCTTCTGAGGTCTTTTCCTCTCTTTCTAAAACAGCTGTATAAAAAGAGATGGCGAGACCTCACAAACTGAAATATAATGTAAATTTTGTTTCAATTGATTAAATACGAGTGCTTGCCCCACCTATACTTAATACTTCATGGTTTAAACGGACTTTGTGACGTTACATATCGTTTTGAAAAGTCATCGATTATGACCACAGAACACTTATACTCTCTATGACTATAGATGTTATGAATTAGGTACAACATACCCGGGCTAATGCTGCAGCTGCCCTTGCGTTTATCGTCCCAAAGCTTCGCGTAATGACGCGATACGTGTAGATGTGTGCCGGCTATTATTGTTTATCGTCGCAAACATTCAAACTGCGTGTGCCTTATTGCCCGGTTGGCGGTACATCAAAGGGTTTTAGCGCGCTAATATCTCCGGGACGGTACACGCATGTGCGGCCGAAGGGTAAGAATAACTCAATATAATTAAAAAAAAAATAATAATCGACACTTTCAAAAGCAAAATGATAACAAAAATTGTCTGCGCAAAGAAGTAAAAAGCCTGTTTTAGAGTCTGCTTATGTCGAAATTTTTGTATTTTTTAAAAAAATATGTTAAAATATTAGTTACCTTAAACTAAGGCAAATAAAAAGCTGGAATTTTCCATCCTTTCCTAAAGTCCGACCGACAGAATTGACTTCGTCCATCAAATGACAATAGCATCGCCATATCGCTCTGTGTTCTTGATCTTGTCGGCAGTTATACGCAACACCGCAACTTTTATTTGATTGCATGCTTGAATCATCACAAAGGCTCATTTTGAATTCATCTTTCACTCTCGCTGAAAATGATAAACGTTAACATTGAAATAAATCAGCGAAGTTGCGAGCCGGACTCGCGCACGAAGGATTCCGTACCATCCCTATTCATGTTTGTACCTGTTTATTAAGATCGAATAAAAAAAATGCTTAAAAATTACGTTTGTTATATTGGAATAATATATTGATATTTCCTCCATTTTTATATAAAAAAAGTATCTTCACGCCCATATCCCCGAAGGGGTAGGCAGAGGTACAACAAGTGCACCCACGATTAGCCGAAGATACTTGGTCCCATAAATGTGATACGTGGCAAGCCTATCGCCAACCGGGCATTTTCCAATCCCGGGCAACTTTGAGTTTCTCAGAAAACTGAAATAACACTTTTTTTTAAAGTGCCCGACCCGGGAATCGAACCCGGGACCTCATGTGGTCAACTCCAAAGCTGGACCACTAGACCACAGAGGCGATATGTCCATTTTTATATAATTATTTATTTTGAAAGGTATTTAATATACAACTAAATATTCTGTAAAAATTTTAAGCATCTACCTGTACCGTTATTAATTTAAGCAAAAAATACGGAAAAAACACGTTTATTGTAGGGGTCCCCCCTCCCCTTAATATTTTTTATTTTTAGTATGTTGTTATCGCGGCAATGGAAATACATAATTTTTAAAAATTTTAGCTTTCTAGCTATTACGGTTTATGAGATACAGCCTGGTGACAGACAGACGAACAGACAGACAGCGGAGGCTTAGTAATAGGTTCCTGCTTTTACCTTTTAGGTACGGAACCCCAAAAACATGCACATAAAGTAAAACCCTATTGAGTAAAGAATAACTACGGAGTGTATGCATAGGGAGACGCTTCTAGTAGTCTCTTCAAGAAGCAATTTTGGGATGTAAATGTGCCTACCTTCTTATTATATTTAAGTAGTCATTAGACGTGGAATAACACCAAAATCGTAAAATTTATAAACAATTTATATAAATAACAAGGGATCTGTTCATGGGCGTACCCAGGTTCTGGGCCAGAAGGAGGCAACCGTAACATTTTAAGACTATTTTTATCTTAATATCTACAACAGTAGATAGCTAGTAGAGGTAAACAAAGTCCAGGGGGGGGGGGGGGGGGGCAGCTGCCCCTCCCTGCCCCCCCCACTTGGTACGCCCATGGATATGTTTCTTTTCATTTGCAATATTAAAAAATTGTAGATGACGCAATTCGTATTTTTTTTTTATATTATAAGATAGCAAACAAGCAGATGGGTCTCTTGATGGAGAGTCATCCATCGCCTATAGACACCAAAGATGTTAATGGTGCGTTGCTATTTTGTGGCGAGGTCTAATGCCACATGCATAAGTTTACCGGCTATCTTACCCTCCAAACCGGAATACGACAGCGACAAGCACTGACGCTATTGCGGCAGGAATAGGTAAGGCGGTGGTACCAGACCCGGGCGAGACAATGCAGAACTCTACCACCTAGTAGCCACGATGGTAGTGACTCGATACCCAATCGGTCGCCTTTTACGTCCTGCCTGGCAGAATGGCATTTGGCCTATTCTTCAAAGAAGGCCGGGAAACACACAAATATTCAAAAAGAGGAGAAAAATTCCTACAAAAAAGTGCTGCCTCTCGGAACTGTTTAATAAGCATTATTTATAGTTTTAATTTGCATAGCACTTAAAGCGAATAACGGTTAAGGAGTGAACCGCTACGCTTCGATTGCTATAATAGGCTTGGCTATAAGGCAATTAATCTAAGTTTACAAGGGGCCGGTCAGCACGTTTAGATTAACCTAAACTATATTACTACTACATATAGCACACTTAAATAAAAGTTTTCCCCGTGTTGGTCCCGGGCTCCTTTGAAGAACAGGCCAACTGTCGTTCTGCCAGGCAGGTCGTAAAAGGCGACCGAGTGGCTATGCGCGTCACTACCATCATGACTACTAGGTGGTAGAGTTCTGCATCGGCTCGACCGGGTCTGGTACCACCTTACTTACTTATTCCTGCCGCAACTTATGCATTTGGCATTAGACCTCGCCACAGGATAGCAACGCACCATTAACATCTTTGGTGTCTATAGGCGATGCTTGATTCTTTCCAACAGGAGACCCATCTGCTTGTTTGCTATCTTATAAAAAAGCGTACCCGACATGTTCCAGGTTCCCGTGTAATCGGTGGTGAAACGGGCTTGAAGATACTTTTTTTATATATCATAAGATAGATATATAAAAAAAGTATCTTCAAGCCCGTTTCTCCGAAGATGTAGGCAACAACATTTAATTCCCGAGTCCCAACCGGGACAAACATTTGTGTGATGGGCATATTATATGTTTGTATTTCTGACTTTGGCAGGGTACGCCGAGTGCAATTAAATGGTCATAAGACATTGGATTTGCTTGCATATTTCACACAATTGAATCCTGTGTAAGCAAATCCAACACCTTTTGACCATTTGCACCTTGCAACGTTATTTTATTTTTGCCGTGCGCTATGCAGATTAATAGTTTTGTACTTACCAAAATAATCCCAAATAAAGAGATTCTTTCCAAAAAGTCTTGCTGATTTAAATCCACATAGGAATGCTTGTTCCAGACATTTTACTAAGCCATTTTCCCCGCATAACAAAACACTCAAAGAATTGGCATCTTTGTCCCTTTTAGACTGATAATGCCACTTTACGATAGCGTTGACACAGTCGCCTATAATAAAATAAAAATATTTTATTTATTTAATATATCTAGTGATCGCCTGTGGCCGAAATTCGACCATAGACTAAACAATAAAATCTCTTAAGTTTGAAAACTGACTATAGCCGTAAAGAAAAGTATACATGTGTGTACATATTATCAAGTATATCACATGAATAAAGTATGTGTAATATTTCTGCAGTCCTCCACAAAGTAAACTTTAACGGTGCTAAATATTATTTGCCACCGTTTGCGCGATTGTCTTAAAAAGGGGTCTAAAATTTTTCCTTCACGTATTAATATATAGATAAACTTGGTCGTCATAAAATAAAGATCAAGCGGACGAAGGTCTTAGATTATAAATAATCAAAAGTGATCGTGGAAATTTAATTTGGAAAAGAGCTTGAACAACGGATACCGCATCAGTTGACTGAAAGACAACAAAAAACTCGTATCCCCGAATTATGTCTCGGATGTTTTACTTGAATAAATATACAGTACTTTTAAATGTGATGTGCTGGCAGACGAGCAAACGGACCTCCTGATGGGAAACGGTCATCGATGCCCATGGACATCCACAGCATAAGAAAAGATGCGCTGCCGACTCTTAAGGAATTCATTAATTCGCTCTCTTGAACGATCCAATGTTATACTTTTCAGGAAATATCGACTTAGGGAGTTCATTTCATAATTTGGTGGTACGAACTAGAAAGTTTCGACTAAACCGTACTGTTGATAACATGAATCAAGGTAGTGTGGGTGGAGGTCCTGGCCTAGGCGAGTGTTGTAGCGGTGGAAAGAGGTAGCTGGTATTAAACTAAACAATTCTTCAGAACACTCCCTATTATAAAGCCGATAGAGCACACTCACTTTGCGATAGGAGTTGTAAATATCTTCACTTGCCTTTCACTTACGCAGAATAATCCACTTGCCGTACCGGCGCCGTCGTTGATGGTTTCAGTCGCCTTCATTTTTTCCTGTTTTCGGTATATTGATGTGTTATGGATATAATCATATTGTATCCATAGCACATCAAAATACTAACTATAAAATCAAACCAAAATAAGTTCCATTTATTTTGATTTGGCCTTTTGTCGACTATAGGTCTATATTACAAAATTAACTCGATTTTTTACTTAAACACTATTCGTTATATTTCAAGTTTATTTTATTTAAAAAAAATTATATATGCCTTGGCGGAAATTGTTTTCGCTTCATTGAAGTTCATGGCGGAGTTTCGTGTCATTGAAGTCCTCGCATGCGGCGCGGCCTTCAAACTGAACACTCAATACTCAATATTTGATTGCACCATATGTTAAACACTTGTACACAACCTCTACCCGTAATTGTTCATTTCGCGACCTTAGCAATAACGCACAATTATTTTTTACTTTATCGCCAGTGAATTTACGGCCAGAAAAGCAGGCGTGTATTAGCCAAGTAAACTATGAGAACTGAAACTCCAAGGATCTAAAAAGATTCGTTGAGATCAACATTCCCGTTCTCACCTATCATGTGCTGTATGGTGGAGGTGGAGAGGTGCGTGGTGGGCGAGGGCGCGGCGGCGCGCGGCCGCTCGCCCGCCACCACCACGCGCTCCGTGGAGCCGTCGTCCACGCCCGTGCCCAGCCACCGGTGACACGGGAACCTGGAACATGTCGGGTACGCTTTTTTATATATTGTAACATAGCAAACAAGCAGATGGATCTTCTGATGGAAAGAGTAAACCATCGCCTATAGACACCAAAGATGTTAATAGTGCGTTGCTATCTAATGCTATATGCATAAGCTTACCGGCTACCTTACCCTCCAAACCGGAACACGAGTGACAAGCACTGTCGCTATTGCGGTAGGAATAAGAAGGCGTTGGTACCAGACTCGGGCGAGACAATGCAGAACTCTGCCACCTATTAGTCACGATGGACCCGCATAGCCAATCGGTCGCCATTTACGACTTGCCTGACAGAACGGTAATTGGCCTGTTCTTCTAAGGAACCCGGGACCAACACGGGGGGAAAACGGTGTGCTGTACGTTTCTTAGCTTCCCGCTACGTACTCGTCATATCATGACCTACCTGAAACTTATGTATTTTGAAAGCGGTCCGCGACCATGTATTTATGAAACGTATTGTAAAAAGTATCTTCACGCCCGTGTCCGCGAAGAGGTAAGCAGAGGTACAACAAGTGCACCCACGATTATCCGCAGATACTTGGTCACACAAATGTAATAGGTGGTAAGCCCATCGCCAGCCGGGTACTTTCCAATTCCGGGCAACATTGTTTTTATTAGATAACTGAAAAAACACATTTTGTAATTGCCCGAGCCGGGAATCCAACCAGGACCTCATGTTGTCAACGCCAACGCCAGACCACTAGACCACAGAGGCATATGAAACGTATTATAAACGTTGATTATTAACACCATAGTTGAAAGTAAAGTTGATTTATTAGAAAATGCGTCATGTTGTCTGGCAAAGTAGGTTTAAGTTCACAATTTGTAATTAAATATCTATTTATTAATTGTAATTTGTAATTTATTTATTTATATATATATATTTAAAATTGTAATTTAAATACAATGTAATTAAAAATTGTTACCCTAATTTAAGCTAACAAAGAATTGATTGATTAATTGGTTGTCATGTTGATATTACCAATATATATATATATATATACTTTTACCAATTTGTCGGATATCCTTGGATATGATTAAAATAACAATATTAATATAAGTAAATAGCTTACGTGTAGGTGTGTCCCGTCACTTCGTTGCGTACATACACTTGATCGAGTAACCACCGTGGGGACAGGCCGGAATTATCGTGTCCAATATGTAGTGTTGACAAAATTCCCAGATTCTTGTGCTATAAGAATTTCAATATGCAAGTTTATTTATTTATTTTTATTTTATAGGACAGCAAAACAGTAGATGGTTGACCTAATGGAAAGAGATAGCCATCGGTTTTAGACACCAAATATCTCAATAGTGCGTTGCTACCCGTATGGTCATATGCATACGCTTACAGACTAACTTACCTTTCAAACCGGAACA
The DNA here is from genome assembly GCA_036924255.1 of Apodemia mormo. Taxonomy (NCBI): domain Eukaryota; kingdom Metazoa; phylum Arthropoda; class Insecta; order Lepidoptera; family Riodinidae; genus Apodemia; species Apodemia mormo. The sequence continues at coordinate 27,965,817 of JAUPFN010000006.1, read as the reverse complement.
CGAAGGCGACAGACATATAATCTATTGCGACAGATAAATAAAGCAGTTATACCAAACCTGGGCAAAACGTTGCAGAACTTTACCACCTATTAAACATATTAATATTCATGACATAACAAAAACCCAAATAATAGTTCCGGTTTGGAGGATGAGGTAGTCGATAAACGTATACATGTGGCATTAGACCTCGCCACAAGATAGCAACGCACCATTAACATTATTGGTGTTTATAGGCGATGGTTGACTCATTCCATCAGGAGCCTCATCTGCTAGTTTGCTATCTTATGGTATAAAAAAAACAAATGGAACAAATGGAATTCACCAAAAACTCGCGGGTTAAAGTAGACCGTAGGAGCCTCTCGCCCGCACACGCAATAACACATAATCTGCGTACCTAGTTAACCATGTACTACGTACTAAAACGTTTTCTGTCTCAGTACAGGATGAATTAGTAATATATATATATATATATATATATATATATATATATATATATATATATATATATATATATATATATATATATATATATATATATATATTAACATTATAATAATATATTTTTAACAACTAGCTATTTAATCCAACCTGGATCGTTCCCGGCGCAAAAGTGCTTATGACACTCGCCGCGTTACCGCGTTGAATTGCGATGGCCAACCTTTGCACCAAAAATGATCCAGAGCGGGAGTCCCCTGTAATTTCGCTAAGCCTGCGTCCAATCTCCCTAATTAGGCCCTTTGCCTCCACACTCCAACTACCCAAGGTCTCTACGGCCACTGGAACGAAATGGTACAGCGATTCCAGAGCAGCGTATTTGAGCCTCTTCTTAGCACAAGCATCCTCCGCAGCTGCCGATGGAGAGTGGACAGTGCGACCGAGATGGCTAGCGGCAACAGTACTGACGCAAGTTGCGTCCCATATGAGGCACTTGCCGTTTTTCCATGGCACCAAGGTCAGCCCATCCATCAATATATATATATATATATATATATATATATATATATATATATATATATATATATATATATATATATATATATATATATATATATATATATATATATATATATATATATATATATATATATTCCGTTCTTGAGTTATAAAATTATATCGAAAAGTGGTATTGATTTATATAAATCAATACCACTTTTCGATATAATTTTATAACTCAAGAACGAGCTCACCTATCCAAACCAAATGTTTAGGCTTTGTTCGGACTATTTATATGCCACTATGCACTAGCAATCGCTAAAAGTACATTGCATAATTAAGTTTGTGCAATGAGCTAAAACGTAGGCGATCTGAGAGAAATTAATCAGTATCATAAATCATTGCTACTACATTGTCATAGATATGTAGATACCTTTTTATAATACTTACGTGGAATACAAATTCGTTGGTATTACGAGGGATTGGTATTTTAGGCGTCGATTCTCCATTAGCACCAGATATTGAAAGCCAGCAGTTGGCGGTAGTTTGACTCGCTTTCCGGGACGGAACGATTAGAACACGATATGGCAACTCTGTAATCAATATGATGTGTTATGAGTTATGAACTATTTGAAAGTATGCGTAACCTGATAGGAATAGCAAGTAATACATTTTTATAGCCTGGTTGTAAACATATTTTTATAGCATGTCTGTAAAAGCAAACCGATGGCTTTTCAGATAGAAAGAAAAAAACATTGTCAATATACAACTAAACATAATAATGCGTTGCTATTCACTGCTATCGAAACTACTATACTTTGTCCATTTTATTAATGTTTTTTTGACAGCTTACGTTTCGTATTGTTTAAGTTAAAATTTCATACAAATAATGTAAGTAAGGTGTAATGTAAATAAGGTGTAATATGTTATTAAAATGTAATGTGCCACATATAGAATTTCGAGCTGTCAAAAAACCATTAATAAAATGGACAAATTATAAGCGGCAAAGTTCTGCAATGTCTCGCGCGATACCACCGCCTAAACTTTTGTGTCCGAATTGACATATATAAATACTTGACATATATATTAATAAACACCCAAATCTCATCACACAAATGCTTGTCCCCGTCGGGGATCGAACTCGAGCCCCGTCGATTGCGTAGTCAGGGTCGCTAACCATTCGACCAACCAACAATATATTATCTTAGTCATGTGTGATGGTTCATACGATTTGTATGGTGAGCGATTTCTGAAATTTGTTTTAAGATGATAAGGGATCTTAAGATCAAATATTATAGTATCTTAGCCATGTGTGATGAGCTTTAATATGGTTGATTAAGACCCATAACATAAGCAAATATTTTGCTTACTTTGGTGTTAGATCAGTAAGTGTAATTTGTCCCGTAAATATTTATATTTATTTATAGGAGGCTGATATCTATTAGCATTAAGTTACCTATTCTATCCTATAAGAAATAATTTAAACGCAGTAACACGGCAACAACCTTTCCTTCAAAACAGACTTTCAATCTCCTGTGTTTGTGAAACCCTGATTCAGATCTCTGATAAACAAGAATGATGAGATCGGTCTCAAAGTGCTACAATATTATACCGTCAGTTGAAATTATCAAATTATTTTAATGCACAATAAGCCTATATTACAATTCAACGGACACTAATAGCAAGTTTAATTGAAAAAAGTCATGAAACTAATTAAACTTGTACGCTTTTTCTTATATCTCAATCAAGCAAAGATTTTTCTTTTCTACTATAAAGTTAACACTTTCGTTTGTTTATGACCAATAATACAAATTAAAAAAATGTCGGATAAGACGCGTAATTTTAAACAAACTATGGAATATAATGCAACAAAAATGTAAATTATAGTTGAAAATCACAACTTAGAAGGCTCTATGAACAAACTATTCTTAGCATCAGCCCTAAAGAAAAGTGTCATCTATTTAATTTGTGAACGAGAAACAAATATTTTGCTGTAAATAAACATTGTTAATCTTTTCAATTTTAAGTGGTTAAAATTAAATCATTTTCATGTTGAGTGATACAAAAACGTATTGTATCTATGTTGACGATATACTGCGACGTGAATGGCTTAAAATAAAATGTAATAATTGTGAATTCAAGTAATAATAATCTTTTAAGGTTTTTTGTGTATTTTAGCATTATAAAGTGTCCGTGATACAATTTACAGTGTAAGTTTGAGACCAACTTTGTATGGACCCTTATCATTCTCTTTTATAAAGGATCAAACGCAAAATATACGCTTTAGAATTATTTTACAAATCGGTTAAGAAATGATCGAGTTTGAAGTTCCGATTTCTTTACCGATTTGGAAAATACAACCGAATTGAGAACTTTATTGCCCATTAAAAACAAACGGGACCGGAATTAACCGGAAAATCGCTTCCTTTTTTGTGAAGTCGGTTGATAAAAGCATTTGCTTTAACAAATAAATGACGACAATTATTTATGGTGTATGCTATATCTAACATGTTTTAAAGTTACCAACGTCTTTAGAGCTCATTTTTAATCGGCACGAATAAGAAAAAACATAAATTAAATCATTTTAAGTTATCTTTATCTTAACAAAACGAAAAGAAGGAACAGTCCCTACTTATGTCTGCCATTTCATTACAATTTTACAGACTCTAAGGTAAAATATCAAAATATCACACCTTAATACGGCATGCACACTAATTTTCAGAATGAAACATATCAAGACGTTTTTTTTTTTCTTTTGATTAAGTCGGGACCATGATAGTAATAATACATAGGAAAACTATAGCAACGATAACGACGACGCATAGTATAATTTTAATCATTTTTATAACCGGACTTGTGTCTTTTTGCGTTTTTGTGACAAATGGTCAGTTCCGTAACGTCTCGCCCGGATTAGGTGATATCACCCTACCTTTTACTGCCCACATATCAATTTTATAAACGGACTTGTGTCTTTTTGCGTTTTTGTGACAACTGGTAATAAAGTTCCGTATCGTCTCACCCAGATTAGGTGATATCACCCTTTTTCTGTCCACATATCAATTTTATAAACGGACTTGTGTCTTTTTGCCTTTTTGTGACAACTGGTAATAAAGTTCCGTAACGTCTCGCCCGGATTAGGTGATATCACCCTACCTTTTTCTGCCCACTTATCAATTTTATAAACGGACTTGTGTCTTTTTGCGTTTTTGTGACAATTGGTAATGAAGTTCCGTAACGTCTCGCCCGGATTAGGTGATATCACTCTACCTTTTTCTGCCCACATAGCATCATTATGACATATCCCGGTAAAATAACGAATGTGGATTGCATCCCTGGCATGTGGATGGCATCGCACCGTTAACATTTGTAGTGGAGACGATAGTTAACTCTGTCGATCCAGAGAGTTTTGCTTGATTGCTATTTTGTGATTTATAAAAAATAAGAAAACACTAATTACTTACTTGTAGTAGGGTAGGTGTTAGTAAAACAATTATAGTCAACAGCGTTCAATGTAAGTAAGTGATATAAAAACTGTTCCCTTTCTTCTTCGCACCGTAAAAAAGCCGTCCTCTTGTATTGAGACCGCAGCAATGTTGTGTCAGATAGTAATTCCCGTAGATGTTTAGATAACAACTTCTTTTCCAATGATAGTCGGACAAACGCTCTAGCGTATCCAATTTCTGTTTTAATATCAGTCATTGCTTGTACGTTCCTACAAAAAAATACGGTGTTTGAGTATTTGTTGCCTGTTCTTAAAGGAAATGCAAGGAAGTGTATACTTTACGATTAAAACGTATAAAAAGACTTTTTTTCGACTTTTCTCGATATTGTTCTGGTTCTTTATGAGAAAAATCTGCCTGTATGCCTCATTAAAAATGAGTTAAGCGTGTTTCTAATATTGTGACTACTTAGTCATAGAGTATTACAACGTATCGCCCGCTGTAACGTGAAGCCCGGAGCTAGAGTCTGGATGGCTGAAGTATTCACCGCCGTCGACGAACAAGTACACTATAAGAGGTCTTGCAGGTGCGTTGCCAGTCTTTTAAGAATTTTTTCCCTTCCCTAAGTCGAGTCCATTCGGAAAAACTCCTGCAGATAATTGGTTTCACATTATGGAGGAGTAGTGCGGGGCGAAATTTGCCTGGAAGATCATGCAGTTAGTGGATTATATTCTATCCGTCATTGTTTCGTTTAAGAATAAGACTTTATTCCTGGCACAAAGAAACTAACATATAGCATTAGATTTATATGTGTCTATTGGCGAGTTTTGTCTCTTTTCGTTTTCTTTTTTGCTATTTTATGCTATAAAAATTCGACTTGTTTACCTCATATCAAATGTGAGATTCTCTGGCAAAGGTCGTAATGGATTTGTTGGCTGAGACTTCCTTTCTAACGTCCCCGAATTGCTGAGCCGATCCCGCGAACTATCTCGTGAGCCACCACGGGAACTGTCACGCGATCTATTTACATTTGAACTTTGTTGAGCTTCTACTTCTGCGCCGACGGATGATAGATCTAGAATATTATTCATTTTAATATCATTATTGGGTATATAGAATTATGTTGTCAGCTCGACTGTTCATCGTGTATATAAGTATCTCCAAATGTTGAGTATAGGTGTCTCCGTGGGAATACGGTTCGGTGATCTAATAGTAAAATGCCTGCTTTACTCAGACGATGCTGTGCTTTTGGGTTCCACTCTGGCTGAACTACAAACACTGACCTCAGTTGTGAAAGATTAGTAAAAATAAGGGCGTACAATTAATTACACAGAAAAGCAAGAAATTGTATTTGTAAGAGAAGAATTAACAAAACACGTTTGTTCCTATTATTTCTCTTCGATAAAAGTAAGGTTAAGGAAGATACCTAGATGATAGTGATGAAAAAGTTTATGGGTTTGTATGTCTTGATTGGACTCAGCACGGTTGGATAAAATGGGAATGGGAATGCAGTCTTCAGAAAACTACTTCGATACGTGGTAGCCGTTTGGCCATGTACAATTCTGTTCTTATCTTAACGCTTTTGTAAAGAATTGAGAAAGATTGTGTTGGAACATTATTTATTGGTGTAAAAATGAGAAAAGGTGTGCTCGGTTGGTATGAACATATAGAAAGAATGGAAGATAAAATATTTGCAAAATAGTTACAGAATGCGAATAAGTAACATGATTAAAGCAGTTAGGTGCTGTCCAAGGGTAGTGTCAAGATTCTCCGAAACCTGCACGTTTGTATGAGAAGTTATGAGTGTGGAAAAACCTCTTCCACATTCATAACTCCTCATACAAACGTGCTTTTTCCAATGAAGCAAAGCTAATCTGCCTGGACCGTTACATATGACACTCAAATTCTTTCTTCCTACCCACTACTTTCTACGTAGGTACGTAAATATCATATAAATTAAACAATAAAAGCAATGTACTGTTTAAAATACTTACAATCCAATCTTTTACGCAAAACACACCAGGCCAAGGCTGCTTGTTAAAAAAAGATTTGACAATAGTTATGAAAAATGTTTGTAAAAGAACATTTTATATTGAGTTATACAAATATTAATGTATTTAACACACAATTTTCGCTTTTTATATCCTAAGAACGCACACAAGGATATTGCCCGCCTGATGGAATGAAAGAATCGTCGTCTATAGACACTAAAGATGTTAATGATATGTTGATATATGTACATACATATGGCGAGTTGAAATGCTGCATGCATAATAATATCGGCTACCTCACTCTTCAAAATAAAACACGAGAATAATACGGGTTTATTATTACGCTACTGCGGCATATGTAAGGCGAAGTCACAATGGTTATGACATTTGGCTTTTGTTTTCCTTTTCCAAACTGCCTAGGAAAAAGGCTGATTGCTCGGATTAACACGGGGCTAATGTGACCGGTACCATATACTGATTGTCATATATATCGAGATATAGGATACAGGGAGGTTGGTCAGCATTTATATCATCTCATTCCACCCGCAAAACAACAAAATCATGTCGTTAAATTTATAAACATGAAAAAAGAACTAACGGGTCAAGCCCCAGTCGAAGCCAACATTTCTGAATTCTCCACTGACTCGCAATATAGCCCCGGAAAAGTGGTAAAGGAAAAACCTGGTGGGCATATAAAATATTGCTGTAAGAAAGTATAAGTTTTCTTTGTAAAATTATTTACAACTATCTGACCCGCGTATTGCTCGCCAGTAAGTTTGAATAAACTAGTCTAGTGACATAATTTATTCAAACTTTCATCTCTAATTCAGCCTCTTAAGGAATAGCTTTTTAAGAAAATGGAATATATTTCACCCCGAAACATCAACTATGGCCTTACCAAATTTATTTAATATCGGTTTAGCCACGAAAGCCTAACAGACAGACATACTTCCGCATATGTAAATATAGCTTTGGATGAAGTATGACGACGACAAATATTGTAAGATTTACCTATATGTAATCTCAATTTGCTCGTATACATAAATTACGGTTCTGTATATAATAATTCAACTTCACTTACTCTTAAAAAAAACATTACAACAAACAAATCTTACCTCGTTATAATATTAGTACAGTTTGCTACCGCGCGGAACTATTGTAGATAGATATAAGTAAATATTGGCTTCTATAGATATGAGAGATGATTTTTGAGGTGACGTCATCACTGTGAGGGTTGCTGTCAAAAAAGGGAAATCTAGCCAGAGAAGGCGGAGCAAAGCCCATGAACTTCGAAACTTGTATTTGTTTTAACGCGATTTAGAATATGCATGGAATCTAATGTACCTACCTATTGTAGCGTTGAAAATGGCTTGACCACTTCAGTAGTTTCAGTACTTCTAAGACTGAGATGAAAGGTCGATCTAATTAAGCAAGTGATGCAATTGTACCATAAGTGCTCAAGTCTCTGCGAGCATAATAGGCGCGTTCTCGGTAAAACTGGATGTGGAAGAGACGCTGAAGTTCTCAAAGAGATGGAACGAGCATGACAGGGTTACAGCTGAACTCTTCAGTCCAGTAAACTTTAAAAGCTTAAGTTCGAGTTTGGCTTCAAAAAATATGAAAAGGGTAAAGCTTGTACCTAGTGAAGCTGTTTTTTTGTGCTGTTGCTGTTGAGCGTGCTGAAATTCTGTGGATATAAGTCAGTCTGACCACTGTATGAGTAAGAGTTGAGTATCGAGATGTCATCACTGATTTATGACAACATAAAAAGGCAGAAAATGGAAGAACTTCTCAGCCAGACAAGATGCACTACTTAGGGACCAAAAGGCATCTGAGAAGAATTGAAACTTTTATATTATATCGTTTACAAGATAAATCATTATTATAGCGGGATTTAGGATTTGCTCGAACTTTTATGTGTTGTAGTGTTGAAGATTGCCACACTATTCCAAGCTACAAAAATACAGTTTAAAAGAGTGATTTGACTGCTGCAAAAACTGTGGATATTTTCACCATAATTATTGTTTCACGCCTTTTTTAAAATAGGAAAAATCATTTATTTTTTATAATTGACTCAGCAACCCCTAATCTACACAGAAGAAATTAACCAAGAGGAAAACTAAACATAGAGAAAATAATTAACTAATTAATACATACCTGGAGTTAAATAATTTGGATCTATAGGTTTCGTAGAATTACTACACTGTTCCAATTCTTGATAGTTTACAAGGTGCATCCATAGTGCAGATTTTCCCATTTTGTGCTGTAGACCATGAGACCATAACCTTTCTAGCAAATCACAGAGAGAGGCAATCATAGTGTTCTCTTCGACGCCAGTAATGGAAACTTCACACCCAAAATCACTTTCTTCTGTGCCCATCTTCTCCACAAGCATTCGTTTTGTCTTACTTTTACATTCCTAGAGAATTTACTTTATGTAGAAGACTAATTAAAACTTTATCATACTTTAAAAAAAGAAAAATTTTGGTACTTCCTGCAAATTTTTCTTTGTTTAAGAATATGTTTTCTATAGCAGGGGTGTAATGTTCTGATAATATTTTAGAACGTATCACAAATTCTTAATTTATTAAAAACATCATATAGGTACCTTCCTTGGACTTGGGATAGCGTCAGAATTACTTTTATACTTTTTCCAAGGATCATATAATAATATGACTATGCTATCTGCTGCTCCTGACTCTAGAAAATTTTGTTAAACATGCATAGCTTGATTCTTCAAAAGCTCTTTTTTAAAGCCAACGTTGTAATTGAAGACAAACAATTTTATAAGTATAGGCTGGCAGTGAGTTTATATTTTAGCATTAAGTCGGATATATGCAAAGTGTTGGAAAGTTGTGTCATAGAAATATATTTAATGTTCTTTATTCTTCGCCTATCCAAACAAACATCCTTCTCAATCGCCGCCGCATCGAAACGAAACGAAATTGTTTGCATTTGAAACCACCACCACTCAGCTGTTAAAATCTTATCACGCTCAATTCCTTTGTGGGGTAAGCAGAGTAAGTCGAACGTCTATAGACTTTCCAGTTCATCACGATTCAACGGTTGGCGAGATAAGTGGTGATCCCTAACGCCGCATTTTACCGACCTGACGATTATCGAGAGTTTCTAGCAATAACTAGGACCGACAGCTTTACGGGCTCATCCAGGAGTGATAAAACACCACCCACCAGACTCCTAATTGCTACTGGATTTTGGATTTTCGAGAAAAACCTCGAAAAATTCTCAATAACACTTTTGCCCGACTCGGGGATCGATCCCGGGATCTTATAATATGAGCCTTATAATAGGTTATCTCCTAGACCACTGATTCCCAGGGGTCCAGTGGACACTCGATGGCGGTCTACGTTGACCAAAGTGGGAGTCACAATTCGTAAGCGAAGTAAAATTATCAATTACCCATTCAATTCTCACTTATTTTCGAAAACTGTTAATTCACGGTTGGAACTCAGCTGCAACGTAAATTTCCATAGTTAGATGTAATCTTTATATGTTTTCTTAAGTTTTGGGAGTATGATAGAAATTTAGATTAAGGGGGTCCACCGGAACCAACAAAATTTTTAAAGTGGTCTATGAGAAAAAAGTTTGGAACCTTTGTCCTAGAACAAGATGCAGTCAAAGCTTGTTACTGTCGACAAAACATTTCTGATTTAACCTTCATGTTTTGGCTTAAACGGCAGAGTAGCAATGGGACATTAACATATTTGGTGTCCAAAGTTGACGGTTGACATTACCAAGAGAGCCGTCTATTTGGTTTCCTAGAAATTTCTAATAACATACCTACCATTGTCAGGAAAGTATTGTAAAAATGAAGAGAATTGAAACTAGACCGCGGTCCTTGCAGACTTGCCTAGATTCGTGACTATAAAAATACGTAGGTTTATGAGACTTACTGGTGAGACTCTTAAAAATACCCTCGGACAGAACTCCAGTGACGATATTATTATTTCATAGTTGGCTAACTTCACACTTTATAGATGTTACGGGCAGTCGTGGTCACTTATTGTATAGCACAAAGCGCTTCTCTCGAAGTATCCTTTCTATGTTTCGGGAGTAATTATGCAACTGGGCCCCAGATTATTGCCTGATCGAAGCATCTAGGTCCTAGGTCCGGTCTTAAATTTGTCAATGCTGGTATTCCCTAAGGCCTCAAACTGGATGTCGGCGACCTACACTGTTTCCTCTGCATATCTAAAACTTGTTACGAATAACATTCACTGCTCCGACCACAGTGGTTTTTTTCGGGAACACGTCGACACGTTCCGGAACTAGTTGGAGTCAAGAATTAGCTTACTAAAATCACGTAAAGCTTTCGACTAAACTCAATCCAGTTAATCCCAAGAATTTTCTAAATTAATTCAATTTCACTCTTACCATCTCGATGTCTGAACCAAAACTATCAGATTCTACGAGTATTGTTTGCTTCGCATTTGTGAAGTCAATTAACACGTCCGTGACTAAAATAGATACCATTTAGGTACCTTTAAGAAAAGAGCTTACTCATTCTTAAAATCCCGGCAACGTAACCGTGAAATCGGTAGTATTGCGAATGACAATGAGCGGAGGTGATTGCTTACCATCAGATGTGCCTCCTGCTCGTTCACCCTCTTCAATAAAAAAAATTAACTAATTTTCTATGAAACTATTAGGCTTTTTTCAGATGCGTGCATTTTTTGCAGTGATATTTACTTTTACATTTATAAACATATTGTGTACCTTTAAAAGTTTCTCGACGAAAGTCCTATTATTTTGAGCAATTGCCGCAGGAGTGGCTTCTGTTGACAGACGTCTACCAATATCGCCTAGCAGTAATTCTGGCGGGCAATCTTTCACCTGCCATTTTGTGTTTTTTATACGCTTCAAGCTATTAGTTCTGTAACATAAAAGCATTTGCTAAGGCTTCTTTATTATTTAATTTTAAATATTTTAATGTAAAATGATAAATGAAAAAAGCAAACAAAGCACGAAGCATTCACACTTTTACATCACACAACTAAGAACTTTCGAGTGCATATATGTTACATTTCCAACAGCGTTATTCTCTATATATTACTGTTATCTACGAAACAGAGAACAAGTGGATGTGCGAGGTTACTGTGGTAGGCGTGTTAGAATTAAACATTGTTACGCTCCGTTTTAGGACCTTTTTATAGTAGTAAAAATCCGAATGAGCTGTAAATATTAATCTTAGGAGATAAGAAAATATGTTTATAAAATACAGCTAACTATAATAACTAGCAATGGCCTGTGGCCGAAATTCGACTATAGACTGAACAATAAAATCTTTTAAATTTGACAATAGACTTTAGACGTAAAAAAAATAGTATACATGTGCGTATATTATTGTCATGTATGTCACATGAAAGTAGTGTGTGTAATGTTTATTTTTATTAATTTAATGTACTTCTAGTGCTTATTAATTAAATATATGTGAGTGGTTACGCAAAAAGGGACCTGAAGGGATTGGAAACGGTTTTTTTTTTTTGATAAATTCTGATTCTATGGTCCTTCATCTTTGTTTTGTTCTAATCAAAATAATTTTAGGTGCCGTAGTTTTTTTTTAATGATTTTTTTATGTAAGCCGAGGCAGTTTTGAAAATATTACACCTTATACACAGCGCACACTAGTTTCTTTTTCTAGCGCGCACATAAAGACAAGTAAAAGACGAATAAATAAGTCACCAATAATACAGCTATCGCAAACACGTGCTATTTCTCACTGACGAAGTCGCTCACTAACGACACTAACATAAAACACCCCGCGCCTCTCTCATTTCGACTCAACATTTTAAACGTGATTTACTCGAAATCAATTATTTTCCCTTGAGGTCCCTTTTTGCGTAACCACTCACATATTAAGTTTCTGCAATCCTCCGCAATGTACACTTTAACCGTACAAAATTTCATACGCTACCGTTCGCGCAATTGTCTTAAAAAGATGTACAACGTTTTTCCTTCACCTATTAATATGTAGATTTTTCAAAAATTTAGAAATGTGTTTTATTTTGATTACATTAAAAAAACATAGTGGTTAATTCTTGTAAAATTAAAAAGAACAAATTACGAAATTGGCACAATATTATGTGTGGTTTTTAGATAATCGTAACCTTTAATTTGTATAAGTTTCGCGATAGTGGCTTCAATACATATTTTAGCACGTCCACTTGTCTTGTTTTGTAGATAGCGTACAGGCCAGAGCAGCAGAACTAAGAAAAATATTTCGTTTATGGCTTGTTAACAGTTTAAATATTTGTTTTATTATTTGATGAGACAGCAAACAAACAGATGGTTCTCCAAATGAAAAGAGATAGCCATCGGCTGGAGACACCAAAGATGTTAATGGCGGATTGTTGTAGACGCTCTTGCATAAGTTTACCGGCTGCTTTACCCTTTAAACCGAAAGGTGACAGTGAAAAGCACTGGCGCTTTTGCGTCAGAAATAGGTAAGGCGGTGGTACTAAACCCGGACGAAACGTTGAAAGTAAATGGTCACGATGTTAGTGACATGTTTAACCAATCGTCTGTCTTTTGCGAACTACCTGATAAAATGGAAGTTCATCTATTCTTCTAAGGGGGCCTGGGTCATATAGATTAACTCAGATATATTCTTTCGTTTTGTCATAATAGGAAAAGAGAATTTAATGAAGAAGTTTGTTGTGTTTAAAGTTTACCAGTTTGTTGCGAGCCGAGGTTGGTGATAGCCCCCATCACAAATGTTGGCAACATGTTAGTTTAGCAATTAAAAAAAATAACTTTAAAATCAACTTATTAGATTACCGTGTGTTGATTGTCTTAATAATTAAAAATTAATAAAGTCGTACAATACAAGCCACAGGGAATATTTGATTAGTCACAGTCAAAATACTAATATATGGTAAAAAGATCTTTATTTTGTTTATAACTGTACACAGAATATACTATAAACTGCCAAAAATATATTATGCTTACATAACACGAAAATAATATGCATAAAAACTAATACAATATATTACTTTACTATTTCAAAATTGCACTCAATACAACACATTGAAACATGCAAGATTTACATGCACAAAAATAAATTATTGGTATATAAATATCAATTAAATTCGTTCTATTGGGTACATTCTCTTACTGTTAACATTATAAAGCTTCACATATAATTTTATACTAATAGTATTTTATAAGTTATATAAATAATTTCATATTACAACTAGCGTGTCTCGATTTGGTAGAGTACCGTTTGCACCAGGTAAAAATGTGTGGCAAACCAAAAAATAATAACTTTCTGTAGACCTTACACACACGTCATTTGATTGTGATTATAAAGAAAAAGAATAAAAGGGAAACGGTCATCGGGACCCTAACAAATCTGTCAACATCTATATATAAAATTTATGAGAACATAAAGTCTACAAATAAACATGCATACACACAAAATATTTATAAATAAATTTATGCTCTGGACATCACAACACATGGAAGCATTATAGTATACAATTGTTATACAAGAGTATATTATATCGTTCATTACAGGTACATTAAAAGGACGCTTACCCTAATTACATCACTGATGTGATAAAATAATATTTCGAAAAAATGAGCCTAAAGACTTATTCAGAGTAGCATTTATTCATGTAATAAACAAAAATATACATTTAATTATAACTGCCAAACTGCAAAGTAGACTTAATATATGTACATTGTACACATAATATATACTATAATATATTAACTATATGCCTACGGTAGGAAAATATAGTGTGTAGAAGCCCTATTTGCGTAGTAAGTAATGATTATAGAAGTTAATAAAACATTCAAAGTGTATTCAATATTCATATGTATTTAGATAAATTATTAAAAATATGTGATGTGGCGTTTAATAATTTAATATTTCGTCAGGCTGTAGCGACATTGATGATGATAGTGATCTATCTACTAGGAAGAGGGTAATAAATTTTATCAAATTCTACAGTGCGTAATCGTGACGTCTGTTGCAGTCTTTAAAATTGGTAATAAATAACTTCTTTTTTAAATATATTTTAGTCTCAAATCTGCATGATGATTAATTTATATGTCATGTAAATTAATCATCACACGCTTAGACCCCGGTTACACTTTGATTAGTGCGAGTGCGAGTGTTTAATGTAGGTGCTTAATATTAAGAAAAAACACGTGTAAGTACACAGCCGTTGATTAGTGCAAATGATTAGTAATCAACGTCTATACACTTTACTGTGCTGATTACAAATCACTCGAACTAATCAATGCCTGTCTACACGTGTTTTTACTTAATTATAAGCACCTGCATTAAACACTCGCACTCGCTCTAATCAATGTGTAATCGGGGCCATACGTTGAAGGAGTAACCAGCTTAAACATGAACGCCAGTTGACAGTTTATCACGATTCACAACTTTGTTGGTTGACGAAATAAGTACATCACCGCATTTTACCGCCCTGATAACGATACCGCTTGTTTCTTTTGATAACCGAGTCTACTATCTTACATGTTCACTCGCAATATAAACATTCCACCACTGATTCCGAATTGCCATTAAGATTTCCATGTCAGTGAAATCCCATAAAAAATTCAATGTATTATTGAGATTTACTCCAGATCCTGGGATCAAACGAGAATCTTATTAGTGGAATAGACTAACCAAGTAGCAATTGAAGTCGAATCGCCTAAATAGGTTTTAAGTTATTGCAATTGTTCTCGTAACAAACAGAATAAAGAAACGAGACATATATATTCCCAAAAAATAACTGTTCTTTAAATCCTATAGGCATCTGGTTTATAGACATATTATATGGATAACATTTTTATTTCAAACGAAGCTGCGTGAGTCAGTTAGTAATATTATTAAGACAAAATATTTATATTTTTAAAGAAAAAATTACTGATTCGACCTTAATAATTCTTTTACTATTAGAAAGGAGCACTATCCAAGAGTGATACAGGCTAATTTTTTACCCGACTCATAGGAAGTCATGATTCTAACGGCCGATTTCCGAAACGCAAATCAATATTAACAAGCAATTAATCTCTGTTTAACGTAATTTTTACAAGCAAATGATCTGTTAAACACAGATTAATAGCTTGTTAAAATTAGTTTGCTAGTTGTGATGAGCTCACTAACTAGATCGGACTAAATATTTCTTGTTTTTTTTAATGTTTTGTTTCATTGACATAAAATTAAGGCAACAGACGTTAAAGATGTATATTATCATGCTTATGAAATAATTGAGAATATTTTCTCATGCATTTTAAGACTGTTCCTGCAAATAGTAAGAACACTTGTACTTATTCAATTGAATATTTTTGAACGTGTATGTCATTGATTAAATAATATATTGTAAACGGGTTCCGCTTTACGCACAACAGTAACAGCTCATTTTAATAATGTTTGTTTGGAATGCAAATTGAAAATTGTAGTAAGTATAAAAAAAAGATATACAAGTCATAATTAGTATAAGTATTCATATATTCATCTCTATCTATTAGTATCGTTGACCGACACCCATACAAGCAAATAAATTGCTTACTTTGGGGATTAAAAATAAAAATAATTAGCACAGAAATGATTAAAAGCAATGAAATATCACAACAATAAAACATATTTATTGCGATTTTTTTATAGTATAAGATAGCAAACAAGCAGATGGGTATCTTGATGGAAAGTCAACCATCGCCTATCTATAGACACCAAAGGTGTTAATGGTGCGTTGCTATCTTGTGGCAAGGTCTTATGCCACATGCATAAGTTTACCGGCTACCTTACCCTCCATTTACCGGCTACCTTACCCTCCAGGTTATCTAATGAATGAAAGATAAATAAAATACTAGCGGTGCAGTGTGCTGAAAACTTACATTATTAATGAATAGCAAATTATTAAATTTCAACCGTATTTCAATTTTCAACATAACAATAATCAAAAATCTAATACAACTTCAAGATTTATAAAATTTGTATAAAAGAAATAAAAAATCGTTTATTGTGATTGGGACTCGCAGTCGTAGGGTTCTAGTCTCGCAGTCATACCACACTACACAATGACGTGTATAATATTACCACTGGACAGGTTATCCCCATGAAGTATTAGGTATAGGTGGAGCTAGCACTCGTATTAATCAATTGAAACAAATATTTACGTTACATCTCCGTCTATAAGGTCTCCCTATCTCTATTGATGCAGCTGTATTAGAAAGAGAGAGTTAGACCTCAGAAGATGAGAGCAGTATTTGTGCTTTTTTGAAATTGTGCTTCAAATAGGTATTAGAAGTGCTGCCTCCAGATATAATACAGCTTCATGGTTATCCCATACAAATGACAGCTAATTTTTTGTGTCTATTTGAAACGCTACCCACGAGCGTGTCGGGAACTAATTTTGACGTATGATGTATATGGCTGCCGTGGTAGTCTGAATATTATGAAGCAGCTACGTATTTTATTTAATTTAAATTTTAATTTTCGCTGTCCCGGCCTCCTTTGTAGAATAGGCCAACTGCCGTTCTGCCAGGCAGGTCGTAAAAGGCGACCGATTGGCTATCGAGTCACTACCATCGTGGCTACTAGGTGGTAGAGTTCTGCATTGTCTCGCCCGGGTCTGGTACCACCGCCTTACCTATTCCTGCCGCAATAGCGTCAGTGCTTGTCGCTGTCGTGTTCCGGTTTGGAGGGTAAGGTAGCCGGTAAACTTATGCATGTGGCATTAGACCTTGCCACAAGATAGCAACGCACCATTAACATCTTTGGTGTCTATAGGCGATGGTTGACTCTTCCCATCAGGAGACCCATCTGCTTGTTTGCTATCTTATGATATAAAAAAAAAATTGTTAATGCTTTAGTGAATTTATATTTTGTGTACTCTGAAGTTTTGAGACATAAGAAAATTCGTATATAGCAAACATCCCTACCTAAATGGGAGTAAAACTTTGTTTCACAGGTACATGCTTGTAGTCATTGTTTTTAATCAAAATTAAGTAACATTGTATTTAAAGCTTATAGTTTTATCAGTAACTTTTAATACAATATTGTATTAGCAACAGATATTGATTTTCGGCAGAATTGATAATATTTATTTAATTTTATTTTGCTCAGATATAACTAGTGATATCAACAGGTCAAATCAATAATTTCAATATCGATATTCTACTTTAATAGTCCAACTCAGTCTTGTCCAAATCAGTTATTTGCATATTCAAGTCACTTTATAGTCGTCTTATTTCTTTTGCATTTTAATTAAATATGTCTCAATTATAGAATAAGTTTTTTTTTCATATAGTGAACTATGATTTTAATTACATTTTATTTTTGCAGATTTCCAGTCGATTTAACGGAAAGAAATATGTGGCTACAACAATGAAAGCCGTTAACCGGACTCCAAAGAAAACAGATTCTCCTTGTTCACAATATTTTGATAGTTAAGTTTTATCAAACATTGCAATCGAAACTATCATGACTGAAAATTTTAAAAGTCATTTCGAAATTTTGGTTAAACAAATTATAACAAAACGTACAGATGTAAGAATTATCGTAGCAACAAAACCAATTTCACTTTCTGTAACTGGTCAAAGTAACACTTAATTTTTAAAAAAACATGAAAGGAATATTTTCGCCATCGTAGTATAACACAAGAAATAAGAATAAATTAATTCAACCTTCGGTCAACCTTAGGCTGAGATTGTCTAACAAAAATAAGATAAACGAGTCATTTGTTGAACTTTCGGTACACTAACACAACCAAATTCTCGAAGGAATAATCTGTTATTAAAATTAAATGTATAAAATGTTCGGTGTTCTATTTTTATAATTTACCTATTAGTCATTAGTCTATCTCAATGCCAAATTTCATCTAAATCAGTTAAACTGATATTGCGTGAAAGCAAAACAAAACGTGAAAGCACGGCGTCAGTACAGCCGTGATTGTGGTGCCTCAATTGTAGCGGCACTGAAGTCGTGCTCGAATGCCGTTTCCTACATTTGAATAGTACATTCATCTGACGCTCTGTCACGGCGCCACTAATGCAGTGTTAATGACGCTAATAACGCTCGGCTCGAAAGCCCACCTTTAGTCAACTTAAAGGTTAAACAAAAAAATCTTTACAAGTAAATGCTATAATGACTTTTATAAAAAAATACGTTACTTTTGCACTGATAATCTGTTTACTGTATATACTGTCTCTTACGAGTTTTTGTAAACATTAATAATTATTAAACAAACTGTCACTTGTTTTGAAAGCGAAACCGTTTCGAAATCTGATTTTTATGCAGAAATCTTGAAATCGGTACAAGAGTTTTTACCATGTATATTATAGAGTAAGATCCCAGGGCCACCAGACGTCACGTATTTTCTGATGGATGAAATGTGGACGATTGAGTAGTGTTAGTATGTACTATGATCGTATGCCTACCTGCTAGCTTGGTCAAACGGCCAATTTCCAGGTATCAGGTAATCAAGGTACATAAAAACATTACTTACTTCACGTAAATTCTCATGGCTGATTTTCATATATGTTTTCGAGTGTATAGTTAAAAATAAATTGTCAATACTCCCAGACATTTTCCGTCGGCCATATTGCTTGGCAGACGCTTTAAGGGTCTCAAAATAATTAGTTAACTTCACGTAAATTCTGACGCTCCATTTTTATATATGTTCATCCGACAACAATTTTAAAACCTTTGACAAGAAGACAGACCGATTCAAGGGGCCAATCATCCCCTAAACTAAATTTTAATATCTCTGTGAGTGGGAGCGCGAGAGCATTATCTACGCGCATGAGACTGAGTGAGACCGACTGCGCTGTTAAGTAGAGATGAGACGTATTTACGGGATCAGGTTTCTATACTAGGTTTCAACTAAGAAGTCTTCAAACTAAGTATTCAGTCGTAGAATATACGAGCATCGAGTATTTAGAAGTACTGTAAGCGTACGCGTCCCCGATTACACCTACAACTTAGTAATGTCAAAGAGGCAAAAGCGTATCGAGTATTTACGAGTATCGAGTATTTAAAAGTATCACGCGTACGCGTGTAAATCCGTGAATACGTATACAATGTACTAATCCTTTGAGATTTGGGACAAGTACACTGCGAAGGGCGACTACTAAATATGCCAGCATTAAGGTCATATTATAATACATATGCACATTAAAAATTCCAAAAAGCTGTCAGTCATAAGCCTGTGAACGTATTAAGGGAATATTTCCATTTTTTTTACATTTTTACACACGTTGCTACTATAGTTACAGCTGTACTCAACAGACACGACAGCACAGAACAATATTATTCAAGGGAGTACTGAATACTTATTTGGGAGTGACTTTAGCTGTTGGCCTCAAGAAGGTATTTAAATTACAATAAAGTTAGCTGTCACCTGACCAATTTTAAAGCGTCTGCCAAGCAATATGGCCGACGGAAAGTGTCTGGGAGTATTGACAATTTATTTTTAACTATACACTCGAAAACATATATGAAAATCAGCCATGAGAATTTACGTAAAGTAAGTAATGTTTTTATGTACCTTGATTACCTGATACCTGGAAATTGGCCGTTTGACCAAGTTAGCAGGTAGGCATACGATCATAGTACATACTAACACTACTCAATCGTCCACATTTCATCCGTCAGAAAATACGTGACGTCTGGCAGCTCTGGGATCTTGGACTATTAATTAACGACGAAATCTCACAATGACAAACAATGTATAACTTTTAAGATTTTTCATCTTGTCTTGTATTCATATGAATAGAAGACAAATTAAGCAACTAAACATTCAAAATCTATCAATAAGGCTTATCAAATTCCACTCTATATTTCAACTGACCCATACATAGAAATATAAAATAAAGAAATTACAAATATATTAATTCAAACTCTATTCTAGTATCATTGAGATTCATGATAAAAATATTTTTTCTTAAACACACTAGGTTTCTTTTTTATATTTAAAGAAAGTGTACATAACTCTGTACCTTTTAATTCTGGAAATGTGTTAAAAAGTAATTTAAAATATTAGTGATGATGTTTAAAAAATCTTATATAAGGGCTTATTGCTAATGAAAGCAGATATCTCTAGTATCAATTTCTTTTCTTAGAAACTTAATATCACTGCAATTAAATTTATTTCTAGAGCTAATTGTTTTTAATTCTCACTTATATTAAAAGCTTAGGACAAAGATAATCTTTAAATCTTTGTTACGTTTAAATAATTATATAAAATATATTTTAGATACCTCATGAGATCTTTTGATAACAGAAGAATAACCGCACGTATAGTCACTGGTTATTTGGCATGTTTAAACAAATGTCTAGTCTTGTAATATAGTTTTTATAAAACAAAGTTACTCTAACCTGGAAACGTAATTTTGCACTTTTAAATAATTGTTTTTAAAAAAATAATGTCATATGTATAAAAACGCGTATATATTTATAGTAAAAATGAATGAGCAAGATTTTAGAGATATTTCTATAAAAATAATTTTAATAGTGAGTATTAGATAAAGGACACTAAATTCGATTTGTGTTTAGTAACTTAATTCAGGCTTTAAAAGATAATACTCCTAAAATTGTTTAATATCGTTTAAAATTTAAATCCTAATTTAAACTGTAAATTTATCGCAATTAATTAAAGTTTAATTTTTTACTAAAATATTCGTCTACTAGAATTAACTAATACAATTATTTTTTCTAACAGATGGGTTGTAAGCGTCGAAGACAAATATACATAAGGTGTACATATATTTGTACTGAAGCACTTTATTACAATATGACTCTTAATACTATCACATAAGCGTTAACCTTTCTATGGTATCGATGAATTCAATTATATCCATCTAATGTAAACAAAATTATATTTTAGGGTTTCATTTTTAGTATTTCTAACTGTATTAGGTTTTCGGATATGCGCCATTTAATTTATTATAAACATAGCTATTTTGTTATAATAAAATTGTATATTAACTTACTTACTTATGCTTTTTATTTAGATTTATTATTAAAGTGTGCTCTAGTAAAATTTTATTTCGATGCTATTTGTTTATGCTAGGACTTTCACAGAATTAATTTTTTTCCGTGAAAGGACATTGGTAAATAATATCTTCTCAATATTATAGGTATAGTTTGGGTGTCCTTATCAATTGGCAACTCAATATATTAATACGTATTATTAATATATTGAGTTTTGGTTATATGTTTCAGTCATATTTGCTGTGACTTACCGTAATTCTGATATTGAAATAAATTATTTATTTAAAACATCGAACTTGTGTAATATTTACGTTGTGCATTCAGAAAAATGAGCTAAAATATGTTGTTAACATTGTTAAGCGGTCAAAATAATTTGAAAGACAGAAATGTGCAAGTGGAGTAAAAGAAGTAATATGACATAGTTATGAAACACACAGCTGTAATAACATGTAGTAAAAGAGTATGGAGCACATTTTAATCTATGGTATGTAGTAATGTAAGACAACTAGAAAGTAACCCGAGTTTTCGAGATAATCACGCGAAAGAAACGAAAATAATAAAATATAAGTTAAATTGTGCCAGCGTTGAAACGGCGCCGTTGTTATGACGCCGTTGTTTTGGCGGCGTAATGGCCTTGAAGTAGATTAATGTCAAGGTTTGTGCGAATAAATATTAAACATAAATAAACTTCAAATCAAAATAAATAATATCACCAATACTGGTTATAATACCATGTTTAAACTGAGGCTTTACTTTGTTCGATAAGAAGTATAATAAACTATTAGATCAAAAGGAATTCTTTGGCTTTTGAAAACCTAAAAAATAACAAAATGCATGCATAATATACGCAATATTATCTTTTCTACCCAAATATCATGCCACATCTAAATAAATGCATATTATTACAAAAAAAGGTACAAGTAATTGCACTGCATTATACAAAATGTGAATTTTACAGGTGCCAAAAATATTAATTATGCACATTAATAAAGACATAATATAAAGACATTACATTGAATTTTAACAATTTTATTATATATTATGTAGGTATAATATATAAAAATTTTATTATGTGGATATCAAATATATAAAATAAGAAATACAAAACATTAGTTATAAAATATCTCTAGAAATTATTTGTGTCATTCATTTCATGTTAAAATGACAGTAAAATATTTTTATCATTTTTTGTAGTAAATAAAACAATAATGTTACTATTAAATAATTGGTATCAAATACTTGAGCCTTACCAAAATCGAGCAGTCGAGATTACATAAGTAATATAAGCATACAGTTTTGTACGCAGAACGAAATGTTTTAGTAACTCAAAATATAAAGTGAACAATACGTTAAATTGTTTTGTATAATTATGTAGTTTCCCTTACTATACTAATCATTAAAATTACATGTGTTTTGTAAGACATTATGAAGATCCATATGGTGTTATTACTACAGTTATATTTAGTTTTGAATATAATTAGTGGAGGGAGATTAATAATGTATGTAATGTAATAATGTAAAAATTGAGTAACAAATAATATTTGAGCGTTTCTGGCCTAAAAAACTTACAGCAATTGTATAGTATTGTTCTATGAAGACATTGATATTTATTGTAATAGCAGTATATTCTGCTTTAAACCAACTTTGTAAAATAGATTGTTAACTATTTATTATTAGATTCCTCGATTCCTTGCAAATACTCGCAGCTAATTTATCCCTACCCATTTTTATTAGAATAACAAATGCAAAAATTCGGTGGTTTTACTTTTCATTCGGTAAGAGTATTGTGTAAGATTTTTGCATTACTTAAGTTTTTATGAGCTAAAGAGGGAGCCATATTATCTCACAGAAATGTACTGTTCCTGAGAAATAGTCTAAAATAGGCTAATATAAGCGTTGTAAACGTTTGGAATTTTTCTCAGAATTTTTTAATTATATTATAAGAAAAGTTTATTTCGTGTTAATTTATCACGGTCGATATATTTTGCCGATTTCATTCAGACTTCCATTTCTGACATCAATCTGTCTCTTTCAACAATCTCAAAATCACAGTGACCAAACGTAAATTAAAAAAAAAACGTAATTTTAGGACAAATAACTGCTCTGCATTTACAAATGGAAAAAAGTCCACCAACAAAACACGTTCATGTAGTTATAATCCTAACTAATACTATAAAATGTGAAACTGAGTTTGTTTGTTATGCTTTCCCGCCTAAATCACTATTTCTTTTATTCTATAACTTTTTATTCTAAATTTAAATTAGAGATTTTTTTTTTTTTTTTATAGAAAAAAGGGGCAAACGAGCAGGAGGCTCACCTGATCGTAAGTGATTACCGCCGCCCATGGACAGCCACATCACCAGAGGTCTTGCAGCTGCGTTGCCGGCTTTTTAAGAAGGAGTAGGCTCTTTTCTTGAAGGTGCCTAAGTCGTATCCGTTCGGAAACACCCCCGCCGGTAATTGATTCCACAGAGGAGTAGTGCGTGGTAAGAAGTGCCTAGAGAATCGCACAGTTGTGGATTTCCAGACATCGAGGTGATGAGGATGGAACTTTGAGTTTTGCCGCGATGTCCGATGATGAAATTCAACAGCAGGGATCAATCTTGCCCCCCCCAGAGTACGCAGGGCAGCCTGAGCGTCCATGATTTGGCTGTTCAAGCAATCCAGAGCATGGACGCCCAGAGGGGGATTCTCCACCGCTAGTGCAAGTGGTACCCCCCTGGGGTAAAACACCTTTAAATTGCGCTTTCATGTATGCGGGGGAGGGGGAAAGTAGGCCTCCGGGACTATCACAAACCAGACGAAACGCAACAGCTATGCTGCTACTTCACGTCGGTGTTAAGTGAAAGAGTGGTATCTCCCCGGGCGTGCCGGCCTATTCCGCTGTAAGCACAGCATGGCACTACCACTAATCGACTGACTGCACCGACAGAATGATTTTTGTAACAAAAATCATCCCTCCGGCGGGCGATGGGGTCGTCACATCCCTACGCCGGCAAATTACAATAATGTAGTAACGATATTTACGAAAATTACAATAATGTAGTAACTATTTACAATAAGGAACCCAAGGTATCTAAAATTGCCTGTAAACGTCATTATTTTATGTGCGCTGCCGTTTTGTTATAAAATTCGAGTTACTGAGATCCTTTTGTCATTTTTATTTATCTGCACTGCCATTTTGTTATTTTGACGTGACAACGTCTTATAATTCGATAGAGCTGGCTGCACGCACGAAAAAACATGACTCATGCGGCGTTACCTCGCTCTGAGGCGTTCCGTTTAAGGCTTGGAGTACAAGCGAGAGCTTAAGACGTTGTCACGTTCAACTATCGTCTGTAAACCAACTTTACAGACAACCGATTTTTTTTAGAATATTTTAGCTTACTATGGACATCCTATTTACTTTTAATATTCAACAATTAGTCAAAAATTAAGGCGAAGCATACTTCAAAAAAGTAAATATTGGTGTTCAGCTCGATATTTAATAGGGTTACATAAAAAGCAATTCAAATGACAAAAAAAATTACGGTTACTTTGAATCCTATTGCACGCCGCGGCGCGGCTGTGCATTATTATCGGTTGAAAGAAAATGTATGGCTCAACCAATTTCAATCACACTCAGTATTAAATTCCTACACTAATTTGATATAAAAAGTATATGATTATAAAGAGAAACCTTAATTCTTCAAATTCTATATAACTTTAAGCCTTTGAAGAGAGTTAATAACTCTAAAAAATCTCGTTGAAAAAAATTTGATGGCCGTCAGTTGACTTTTATGTCTGTAAACACGAAATAGGTTGATTGATTTTATGAATTCACTTTATTATCAACGTTATCTAATCCACTCAAAATAGATCCCTATTGAAAATCACTTCATTCGGATCTGTTTTTTTTTATAATAAATAATTTAAAAAAAGGACGTTGTGGCGTTCTTTTTTGGATTTTCCATACTTTTTTCTTTATTTACATTATAAATAATGGCTATGACTTAGAAAGTTATTAAGATACATCAACGCGAGCGAAACCGATGCTAAAAGCCTGAATATAACAGAAGTTTTTACATGAAGTAATTTTTGTTGCTTACTCTCAATTCAATCAATCATCAATTTGTAAAAATTAGTTTAAAACAGAATACATATTGTAAGCGATAATTATGTGTCATCAGAATGTATTAGGTACGAGTATAAAATATGATGTCAGTATTGTGGTGAATCGGCTACTGCGTGTGATAGGTAAGGGATCGTCCATTAATCACGTGATGTTATTGATAAGTGGTGAGTTTTTAGAATAACCTTCACTCCAGATTACATGTAATTTTTGGTCCAAAAAATCCTAAGTTATTTTACAATATTTTCTTTAAATATAGGTAAGCTATAATACATTTTTTGTTTAACGCGGCAGGGGAGGAGTCACACGGCGTTTTCCGGTTGGTATTGCGTATTCAACAGAAAAATAAGTACACGTAGTATCTCCTTACATAATCCCCCCCCCCTTCCCCTTTCGTCTTGTGGCGTTTCGTGATATTTTTCCGACCCTTTCGAACCGCAAGTGATTAATGGAGGATCCGTGTTGTATTATAGTGGGGAGTCCAAGATGCTAAATGGATAGACTCGAGCGTCGTAAGGACTTATTGGATTTTTGTAGAATAAATTATAGGAAAAACAAAAGGTTACAATATAATATTTTTTATTTCAATGGTGGGGAAAAATATTACATTAAAAAAGTGTTTTTAAAAAAATGGGACATGGAAACACTAAATCGCGTCAGATTAAGATATGGTGGGTTAATTGCCACCTAAAATTTAGCAAATCTGCCGAATTCAAGTGTAGCGTAAGGGAGTGAGGGGGGTCACAAAGTTGCAAAGAAAACGTCGTTTTGACATTTTCTTTTATTATATAGGAAATGATGTAAGAATAAGGAAAAATATAATCTGGTAATATCCACAAGCCGAAGTTATTGGATTTTTTTTTGCTTTAGCCACTCGCCTTGGTAGAGAGCCTCAACAGTACGCGAGGTACCCCCTATGTTAATCTGACGCGCTCGAGTAAATGCAAAAATGTTCTGTTGGGCTCCCTTAGTATTATGTATGTTCGGTGTGTGTGTGCGCGCACCTTCTGTCGGGGTGCGGCGGCGGCTGCAGCGCGGCGGCGTCGAGGCGCGCGGGGAAGGCGCGGTAGTAGGCGGCGCGGTGCGGCAGGCGCTCGCGCGGCGCGCCCACCTCCGCCTCGCACGCCCAGCGCGCCGCACCCCCCGCGCCCCCCGCCCACACGCTGTACCCGCGCGCCACCCCGCCCTCCCCCAGCCGCGACCTGCACCGCACTCGCATATCAACCACACATAAGGCCCTGATTACACTTTGATTAATACGAGTGCGAGTGTTTAATGCAGGTGCTTAGTATTAAGTAAAAAATTCGTGAATACAGCTGCTGATTTATTTTATTAGCGTAGTAAAGTGAATAGACGCTAATTACTAATCACTCGCACTGATCAACTGCTATCTTCACATATTTTTTGCTTAATACTAATATTCCCCGTGTTGGTTCCGGGCTCCTTTGAAGAATAGACCAACTGCCGTTCTGCCAGGCAGGTCGTAAAAGGCGACCGATTGGCTATGCGAGTCACTACCATCGTGGCTACTAGGTGGTAGAGTTCTGCTTTGTGTCGCCCAGGTCTGGTACCACCGCCTTGCCTATTCGTGCCGCAATAGCGTCAGTGCTTGTCGCTGTCGTGTTCCGGTTTGGAGGGTTAGGTAGCCGGTAAACTTATGCATGTGGCATAAGACCTCGCCACAAGATAGCAACGCACCATTAACACCATTGGTGTCTATAGGCGATGGTTGACTCTTTCCATCAGGAGATCCATCTGCTTGTTTGCTATCTTATGATATAAAAAAATAAATAAAAAAAACCTGCCTTAAACACACGCACTCGCACTAATCAAAGTGTAACCGAGATTTAATAAATATCTACTAGTGGACTTACATTATAGGTAGTATAGTTCTACAACATCTCGCCCTGGTCGGCTATCACTGCCTTACCTATTCCTGCAAATGAAACGCGCAAATACACGTAAAGGAAAACGTTTGACTATACGTGTCATTACCATCGTGACTACGAGGAGGTAGTGTTCCACAACGTCTCGCCCGGGTGTTTGGTACCACCGCCTTATCTATACCTGACGCAATAGCGTGATTGCTTGTCACTGTTGCGTTCCAGTTTAAAGTAATTAGGGTAGTCGGTAAATTTATGCACGCGGCATTAACACCCCGTGACACAGATAGCAACGCACTATTAACATATTCGGTGAAAACAATAGCTTTCTGTTTCCATCAGGGTCATCTACTTTTTGCTATAATTTAATTTTAAAAAATGCATCAAAACATATATCTAAGACAAAAAAACATACATCATTCAATTACGTACAATAACAACAGACATATTTGATGCTCAGAACAAGTCCTTCACCCATTCAATAATGACCTCAACCACACAAACCTAATACTAATATTAATAAACTATGCAGTAACATGTACAATATTCACATATATTATTACTATTATCATATATTAATTATTATATTATTAAACTTACTACTGCCTTCTTTTACTATAACACGATTGAATTTTTTTATGCAACGCTTTTATGCAACGATCTAACAGTACAGTATAGGCTGCTTCTATGTCTTTCCTAAATAAAATTATTGATAATATTGAGGGATGACCTCACGAAATTTTGTAAGCTGAACCAAACAGACTAACCCTTTAGATCTACAAGTAAAGTTAATATATTTAAAAATAATTATGCGTGCGAAACAGTAGTTTTACCGCCACATCGCTTGCAACTTTATAAAGCGCAAATCCAACCTCCTATGGAGTATGGTTTACATATCTGGCTCCCCTATATCAGCTTATTCTTCTAGATCGCATCCAGCGTAGATTGATTCGAACCTTTAACGACCAGACTATTTCTAGTTCTAGGCTTGTTTCTTTGGCATTACATAGGGATGTTGGGCTTGTAATTATGCACTGAATTTGCAAATTGCAATACACAAATGAACTGACTTATACTTGGTGCGCATTTTAAAAAATATTTACATCGTTTTTGAACTTTTCTTAAATAACATTTTGAAACAACAATAGTCCAAAATAGTCAAAAACAGTAGATACCTTAAAGCTTTAATTCGATGTTCGAACACTTGTAAATTGACGTCGTACTCGCCCCAATTTGCCATAATTTTATTGTCTATAAGAGTGGCGAACATTTGCGTCTCAAGAAATCGGGAAAGAAATGGACGGTGTTTTTGGGGTTGATCCGATAAGAAAGACGCTTTGTCAAAATTGACCATAGATTCTCGGGCTGTTAACCATGATTCCCGGTCCTGAAAATAATAAAAAATAATAATAAAGGGTATCCCAAAAAATCCTAGAATAAATATTATATTACATTGACAGATAAAAATAACAACACATGCAAATTTTATACAATGCAAATGCGGAAGCACTTTGGTATGGGAAGAGATTGAAGGTGGACTTTCGTGCTAAGCATCAGTAGCGTCATTAACACTGCGTTAGTGACGCCGCGACAGCGTCAGATGAATGTACTATGTAAATGTAGGAAACGGCATTCGAGCACGGCGTGAGTGCCGCTGCGATTGTGCGGCTACAGTGATCGAATGCAAAACGCTCGCTCTGTCGCGGCGCCACTAACGCAGTGTTACTGACGTTTGGCTCGAAAGAATGAAACATCAAGACCGAATTGATGAGGCGCTATTGAGAGTCTTCATAGCAGGCATGGTTGTATAAAGATAATTGCGAATTCTTGTGTTTATTGATCGTTCAAATTTTTACGAGCTACCGAGCATTAATATCACGACAAATTTGCCAAAAGTACGTCGCCGAATGTTCGGTTAAATGTACTCGCAGAGTTTTTAAGTGACTTATGACCTGTATGATGACTCAAAATAAGTTATGAGGCGATGAATTTTCCTGAGACGTAACATAATACTGAGGATCAAAAATTATCTACCCTTCTTTTTTTTATAGAAGAGGGGGCAAACGAGCATTAGGTGCACCTGATGGTAAGTGATCACCGCCGCCCATGGACATCCACATTACCAGAGGTCTTGCAGTTGCGTTGCCGGCCATTTAAGAATGAGTAAGCTCTTTTCTTAAGGCCCCCAAGTCGTATCCGTTTGGAAACACCCCTGCCGGTAATTGTTTCCACAACAAAGTAGTGCGAGGCAAAAAGTGTCGAGAGAAACGCACAGTTGTGGATTTCCAGACATCGAGATGGTGAGGATGGAATTTCAAATTTTGACGCGATGTCCGATGATGGAATTCGGCAGCAGGAATAAATCCAAATAACTCGTCGGAACACTTCCCAAGAAAGATACGATAAAAGACACAGAGTGAACCAACATCTCTGCGCAATGCCAAAGAGTCGAGCCGTTTCGAAATAGCCAGGTCGTCAACGATTCGAACCGCTCTACGCTGAATGCGATCAAGAGGAGGGAGCTGGTACTGAGAAGCTCCGGCCCAGAGATGAGAACAGTACTTCATGTGGGGCCGAATTTGAGCCTTATAAAGTTGAAGGCGATGGGCCGGCAAAAAAGGTGGGTCGCTCTGCTGAGCACACCGAGCTTTTTGGAGGCTAGTTTAGCCTTACCTTCCAAATGACCGCGAAACTGAACGTAATTCGATATGTCGACTCCCAGAATCGCGATACTAGATGAGGCTGTCAGGAGAGTATCCCCAAATCGAGGTAACACGACAAAGGGTGTCTTTTTAGCGGAAAACACGCAAAGCTGTATCTTCTTGGGGTTAAAAGTGACCAGGTTTTGACGACCCCATTCCGAGACATCGGTTAGTCGATTCTCAACTTCAGACACAAGCTCGTTTCGGCTCTCTTCGACGTGTTCCCGAGAAATACCGCTTCGGCCGGAGTATGTAGCATCACCAGTACTGTCATCTGCATAGCAATGTATGTTGCGAATTCGCATCATGTCATTGATATGCAGAAGGAACATTGTCGGTGATAGCACGCAGCCTTGTGGAACACCAGCATTGATAGACTTAGGTCAAAGCACGCACCGTCAACTACGACCTTGATGCTCAGATCAGAAACTGGGGATCCACTTGCATAATTTTTTGGGAAGCCCATAGGAAGGCAGCTTCGCCAGAAGCGCTTTGTGCCATACCCTATCAAAGGCCTTCGCTATGTCTAAACTAACTGCCAATGCCTCCCTCTTGGACTCAACTGCTTCCGCCCACCGATGTGTTAAGTATACTAAAAGATCACCAGCTAAGCGGCCGGGACGGAAACCGTACTGGCGGTCGATAATCAGCTGGTGCTCTTCTAAATACTTGAGGAGCTGCGAGTTGATGATTGTCTCTATAATTTTGGAGAACAAGGCGGTTATGGCTATTGGCAGATAGTTAGACGGATTAGAGTGATCTCCTTTTTTAGGGATGGTATGCACTAAAGCTGTCTTCCATGAAATCGGTACTACGCCGAGCCGAGCCGGAATATGCGTGTTAGTACCGGCGCCAGCTTTGGAGCACATGATTTAAGTACAATGCCACATGAGCACATGATTTAAGGGATGCCATCCGGTCCACTCGACTTATGGACGTCCAAGGAAAAAAGTGCTTTACGTACAGAAGACTGCAAGAATTTTAATTCCGTCATAGAACTTTAGCGCTGCGGGATGGTAGCGGTGCATTTCCTTGGTCGTCCAGAGTCGAGTTGGCCGCAAAAAACGAGCTCAGAAGATAGGCCTTCTCCCTTGCGGTATGGGCCAGAGAGTCATCATCTCCGTGTAAGGATGGAACAGAGGGCTGTGAAAAATTCCCCAAGACAGCCTTGGCGAGAGACCAGAACGCACGAGTTCCCGAAGGAAGGCGAACTAATTTCTCACCAATTCTGCCAATGTGTTCAGATTTTGCCGTGGCGATAGCTCTTTTGAAGAACCTCGAAGCGGAATTGTACTCCTTACGTAACGCGCTAGTTTTTTCATCACGAGATGTTGACGCTGCAGCCCAAGCCCGGTAACATTCCTGCTTTCGGCGTGAAGTCGTTTTGCAGGAGCGACCAAACCAAGGCTGAGACTTACCACCAACTGGTACCGCAGAAAATGGAATGAAAAGTTCCATGACCTGCAGCACCACATCAGCGATAGAGTCAGCGATGACACTCGCTTCCTTCAAATGAAATACGAACATACTCCGGAAAAAATACTCAAATGGCCAATTACACTAATATTGTCTTAGCTTATGACAATCCTAAATAGTAAGCTGTCACTTCTTGTCTTAAATGAAAAGAATATGACAGCATACTATTTAGGATTGTCCTAAGCTAAGAAAATGTTAGTGGAATTGGCCATAAGTATCACATTTAATCCCTTTTTTGAAAAGTACGAGGCTTTATAGAGCCAATATGTGGTTTAGTACATTCACTAGTATATTTTTTATCCTCTTTCATATGCTATTTTATAATACGGCAAATGTATATA
Source organism: Apodemia mormo (assembly GCA_036924255.1). Lineage (NCBI taxonomy): Eukaryota > Metazoa > Arthropoda > Insecta > Lepidoptera > Riodinidae > Apodemia > Apodemia mormo. The sequence goes on along the minus strand of JAUPFN010000006.1, from coordinate 27,933,969 downwards.
AATAATTCGTTGCATATACATTGATTTAATCCCATTATCCTACTAATATTATAAATGGGAACGTTCTGGATTTACTTTGATGTACATTTAGTTCATTGCATTTAAAACAAAATATTTAACACGAAGTATTTTTACCCCGAAAAAACAAAATGTCACAAATTCACCAACATCTCGTCATTATTCTGTAACGCCTCGTCCGGGTTTGGTGCCACTGTGCCCTAGACTTTCCTGCTGAAATAGAATCAGTGCTTACCACTGTCATTTTCCGATTTGGAGGATGATATAGCTGCTGAACCTAAGCATGTGATCCTTTTACACCCTTGTAAAACTTATAAAATATTTCTTTTATATTTCTATATAAAATGGTTGTATAAGTACAGCATCCATATAAAGCGTTAATTTACCTGGTCTGGCATGATGACAAAATTCTCATACGTCAAAAACATATTAACAAATCTATTAAGAAATGTCTCTCTAATGGCAATATTAAATCTGACATCTTCATTGTACTGCTCTTCGTCGTTTAGAATTTTTTTCTTTGCTGTAGGCATTATTGTGTCTGCATCAACATCATCTATATTAACTCCTGTAAATATATATATTTTTTCTTTAACTGTATACAATAAATTGAAAGCCTACAATCACCAACAGTAATTAAAGGTTTATAGTAGGGAAGCCCAAGGGAGGATTTTGATTAACTTAAGAGGAGGATACCTTGCATAGTGTTGAGGCTCTCTATAAGGCTAAATATAAGCCCTTTATACATAGCCGGATATCTAAGCAGGTAGAAAAATCTAATAACTTCGGCTTGTGGAAACTCTGATTATATTTTTTTCGTTATTACCGAATATTACGAATATTAATATTATATTACGAACCGCGCTTGAGAATGTCAACAATCTAACTTCTTTATGTAATACTCTAATCGTCAGATTTTCTTAATTTTAGCTCGTAATTAACTCAGACCCAATTTTTTACATTTTTTTTATCTGTAGACGTTTTCCCACAATTCAAATGAAAAATATTAAAAACCTTTTGTTCTTCTTATCCCCAAATCTACAAAATCTAATAGATCCCCACGGCGAACGAGTAAATCCCTAATTAGCATCTTGGGCTTCCCTACTATTTACAAAATACTGTTAACAATTTTTTTTATATATTGACTTTAAGCACATAAACATTTAGTAAATTTACCGAAAGTCGGCATTCCTTAACATAAGGCACATATATTTATCGGAATAAGTTATTCCGATAAATATATTATTTTATAGCATTGTGCATACATTCTCAATTTAGCCACGTTTTACCGTGACAAAGTGCGGGCTTATGTCAGAGGAGCTATAAAATAATATACGATACCTGTTAAGTTGTCTATTATCGCGATGCTTGGCATCCTCGCTACGCTCAGGCACTATTTTCACGCCATGCGATAAATAGAAAACTTAAGTCACACGTATGTACTTCACGCAGCTAAATTTTTAGGTAAAGCCAACACTGTATAAAATTATAATTCTAGTTAGGGACCGTTTATGAAATTCATCACTTCAATTTCACGATTTTGTGAGTTTCGATTTTTTCATTGTATTCACCTTTAAGTTATTAAGTGCGTGTATATATATATATATATATATATATATATATATATATATATATATATATATATATATACTTTTTTCACCAACTAACACATACACCACATGTAAAAATACATTAAAAACATGAAAACAAACAAAATATCCACTTATGAAAACAAGCAAAGTATTCACTTATGGAAACACCAAAAGCAAACACATTATAAGCAAGGTTTGAATTAAAAATTACGTTAAGTACACATATTATTAAGAAAAATAAATCGTATAACTTCAATTTAAAGTAGTCCTCTTAACCTAGACCCTTTTTCAAGAATATAACAATAGGCTAATTAAAAAAATTACTATCCGGCATCTCGTGAAAGGCGAGAGATATTAAATGTGCCACTACTACTACCAACCGTTGTAAATTGGTAGGTGGTAAAGTGCTGCAACATCTCGATTGGATTTGGATCGACTTAACATATTTGAAGTCACTGTCATTTCTTACTTATGCACGTGAAGTTACATATTTCATTGGAAATCAATGCACCATTAATATATTTGGTGTCTTTAGGTGACGGTTAATTTTATTCATCAGGGTGCCATTTGATTGTTAGCTATTCTATGATATAAAAAAAAACTATGAGCCTGTTTTCAAGCCATTTTACAAGATTTTTATTTATACGCATTTTCTGAATTATTTCTGTATTATTTATTTTAGATGTATTAACAATATCATTGCTTATTTTCGTAAAAATACAAACGCTTTCCTTAATTTTATTTTAAGGCAAATGATAGCGGAACTCTATCACGATCGAATAACAGCCCTAAATCAATGCACGTCAAGGGGTAATATGGCAAATTAGCACGATCGTTTATTATACCGTAAATTAGTATGTATCAAGTGTCATTGTACTGTCACTCATTATTCTAGGTAAGGTCGCAGTCGCCGCGCACTGTGGATATTTATTCTGGATGTGGGACATAAAGTTACAATTGACGGCACTATAACTGACTGGGATAAATTTTTGCTAGATATGTTTACCGAATATTTTACCCTCTAACCCAAAAACAACAGTGACAATTGAAGCATTTGCGGCAGGAATAAGTAAATGGTACCAGACCTAGTGAGGCGTCGCGAAATTATACTACATAGTAGTTATGATGGTAGCCATATATTTAGCCAATCCTTTAGCCTTTTACAAAATAACTGGCAGAAAGACAGATGGTCTGTTCTTCTGAGGGCTCTGACCAATACCGGCGAATGTCAAATTTTGAACCATATGGTACTTGGGTGAGTTCTTGAAAATCACTTCCAGGAGAAAGAGATTGATTCTGTTTGTAGTGACAAGTCAGTTATTAAAAAAAAAGACTTTGAAAATTATTTAAAAAAAAGAGGCATGACATTACATGGGTGTTGACGTTAGTCCTTGTTTTGTATCGCGGTTACCTGTGCGTTTCACTATATCGACAATCCTTTGCAGGGCATCCATTCTTCGCGGGGTACGGCGTGTGGGGGAAGCGGGGGGAGATCCAGTGAGTGGTCGGCCTTCGTCCCATTCCAGTACATCATGAAGTGAATGCTTGCGTCGTAGTCCACCTGGTATAGGTCAGTTTTGGCTATGCATAAAATACGGACACAAAAGCTAGGATGTAGGTGAAGCATGATAATGGACAAACGCTAGAATTCCATTTTCGATGTGCAAGTGTATGTCACTTAAGCGCCATTGTTATGCGTCCCAAATATACTATTGATCAGATGGGTACCCGTTACCATTCCTGATTTTTGTATACATCGAATGACAAAATAATTAGCTACGCTCCGTTGAAGCAAAAGGGTTGTCACTTTTAATGTTTCGTGGTATTGTTTTTTTAATTAAAATATTCTATGTTCTGTAGTGACCAATTAATCCAATTGAAATAGCTAGTTTAGACATAAAATTTAAATAGGCGTCTCACGACGTCGGTTAACCTCGACTTTTAAAAAGATCGTGGATCGTGGAACTTATACGTCACCACTCGCTTGAGCGGCACTCACTACTGACAGCACGGTTGTTGCGAACCGATTAGTGGTCTCGTCGATGCGCATATTTGTGTGAGCGAGGCGTTTCGAACGTTTATAGGTAGTTTCCATACAACTTACATACTGTGATATTATAATACCCCAAATATATTAGTTTATAGTTTCATGGTTATGCAAGCGGCGTTATCATTTTATAAACGTAAAACTTGTAATACGAATTCCGAAGGCACATTGTTGATGCATCCAATTGCATCAATGCGTAATTCAGATAGGAACGTAGACGAGCTCCTTTTGTGTAGGTGTGAGATGGACCTAAAGGCAACCTTATAAATCTACTTCATAATTATGTAACAAGTCGTGTAGGGTTCTAGTTCTAAATCAACTATCCAATTATGTAATAAGTAATTCGAACAATATGCCGCGGTTAGTTGTCAACGGTGGCGTTAAGATCATGGAGCATATTATAAAATGACGATACATTAAATTCAGAGTAAGGTATTTTTTATTTATGATTAGCTACAAGTCCTGACAATGCGCAAAATACGCGAAACCGATAGGCTTTAAACAATTGAAAAATAGTATTTATAGTGAAACCAGTACAAGTATTTTGTAATTAGAATTAAAAAATATAGCAATAATGTTCAGTTTTTTATAATTATATATGCCAAAGTGTAGGTCAGTTTATCGGTTACTATATATTCAGACGATGCCATTTGTATACTTATGGATGAATTATAGGATTTGCCTGCAAACATTGATATTACGATTGAGACGTTCAGTCCAAATGTTCTACAAAAATAGGGTTGCCAGATGGGAAGACTAAAATATCTGGCCAGAATTTCAATTTTAGGCCAATATTTACATTTTAGGTACGGAGCCCTAAAAAGGGCTTACTAGTATATAATAAGAAAAACTGCACATTGATTAGTGAAATCAGATTGTTTCTCATGCATTTATTTCTATCTCTTTATGTGAAACTCACATCGAAGTTTATATTTGTGCTGAGTTCAATTTTTATACTATTATGGACACGGGTAATGCTAGTCCGACCATTAATGAATTCTGCCTGGGACATGGGCATAGCTATAACTTTGTCGTGGGGGGAGTTCAAGGGTTTCAAAACGTACAAAGGTTAACTAATTTTACCCTGAACTTCTAACTAGTGCAATAAAACATATAATTTAATTAATAATTTTATCAACTAGCTGTACCCTGTGCGCATTGCTACGCGACCAACAAAAATTAATTCGAACGACAGTGGCACCATCTGACGGAAATTGGTCGTACCAACTCAGAAACCTTCGTGAGTTCATGTGCTCATGCACAAAAACTTTGCTAAAGATCATCACATGATCAAATGCATAGTCATTATATAATAATCATGAATATTCTATGTCGGATACTAAATTGGTTTTAAACATCTATTGCGCAAATACATATTTTCTGACTAGGTATTTACCAAATCTTATACTGCCACGGCCTGGAAAAACGTCATTATAATATAGGAAGCATAGTTCAAATTCTAAATGACATTTTACCTGAACTGTTATGCAATCAAAGCAAAGACCCGACAATGTGTGCTATACACGTAACGAAACATATTCATTATATTAGTATAAAATTGTAAACATACACAAAATACTAGTGCTAGACGTTTATAACTTACCGGTTTGGAATAACTTTATGAATTTTAAGAGGAAATTTTCCTTTGAATTCAATACAATTGGTGTCCTTACAAATGGGAGCGATAATCTTAGTAGTTGTATTAAAAATTGAAATGTGTAGTAAGAGATACAAGTATATTGTAAAATATAAAGATTTTTCGATTTTAAATAAATTTTAATACCTACCTTTTTACAACAATTCTTGTTGTTTCATACAAGACGAATAGTGCAAGTATGAAATATATGACTAAGTCTGCTTGCACCAAGCTATTTATATACTTTTTAAATGACTTTTGCTACGGTCAAATTGATTTAAAAAGCATTTAAATAGTTTGGTGCTAGCGGCCCTAAGAGCTTATCAGTTGCCGACATTCATTTTTGTCCAAACTTTCAATTTTCCACTTGAGTAACAATTTGAATAAAATTGTTATGTCATATTATTATGTTTGTAAGGAAAAAATAGCAGACCTTTTAAACAAGATCCAAGCTTTGTATAAAAAATAATGTTAAGTAGTTACAGTTAGGTAGTACAAACCTGAAGGTAGGGTACAACTGCTACTCATACCATCGTTTAGCTTGTACGTAGTACCGTTGATAGGTGCACCAAGTTTTATAGGCTCCGTTTCCGGTCTTTGTATCTAAAAATAATAAATGAATGAGGCATTGCTTTGTGATTTCAAAGGACTTTTTAAATCTCAAAAAAACCTTCAAATTAATTTACACAGCATTTAGCTTTTAGAGTATAAAACGTGTTTTAGCTCTCGACACAAAAACGAGGGGTATATAATTTAAACGTATGTATCAGTGTGTATGTGAATCGGTGTGTGTCTTTGAGCTATAATATCAGCTCCCAAACGAATGGACCGATTATAATACATCGTTTTAAATCGAAAGATTTTTCGAAATCACTCGATTTAAAACAACACAATCCAAACAATCAAAAACAACATTACTGACAAGGTGAATCTGATATCCTAATACAATCAGAAAAGTTTGCTAACATCCCTAATCCTTGACCATTTACAGCAAATGTGTTATTTGGATTTCAATTCTAGTTACTTACCTAAAAAGTTGTAAAGTTGCAAATATAATAAGTAAAATCTTTTCATAATTTAAAATAGTACGTATTAATTATATCAATCGTTAAAAACAACTCCTACTGAGACGTTTTAAGTTGAAGTTAATGTTTTAGAACCGAAAATGTGAGTTTTTTAGTAGAAAAATGATACTTTTATTCGCGAATAGGGTAAAAAATATTTATTGGCTTTCAGAAAAACCTTACAAGATCCCCAGAAAAACCTAAATCCAATGTTTTATATAAATAGCACCTATTTAACAAAATCATACTGTAATACGGTTATTGACTAGACAGAGAGTGAATTCCATCCTTCCCTAGAGAGTGATCTACAACTTACTAATTATTATATTTTTACTAATTTAAAAATGTTGTCCGAACACTTCATTATGCTGACGATAAAATACATAGAGACATACATTGTTTTGGAGATTAAGGAGTTATAGAACAATGGTGTGGACAAACCACACCATTTTGTGTGGAATTTTATCAAAAGTGTGATACTGCACACTTGGCCAAAGTCTCAGAAAGTACTGTGGAACTGCGCGCCATAAGGCATGTGCGTCTACAGTTTTCTTAATTTTACGGACTTTCAGTGGGTTTGTCCTATGGCACAAAGTATTTTCCTATTCCTATTGTCCTATAAGACAAAAAGAGATATGTCTCACTATATTTTTTGTTTCAGGGACACAGTTACAGGTCACATAGGAGTTCGCAGAGGGTTGAAAATTAAAATACCTTAAATTCTTCTTTAGGTTATCGAAAAAAAATAATTTAAAGAAGTATGCTCAGAATTTTAAGATAGGTCTGCCCTACTATTGGCTACAATAACAACTGGCACTTGCAACAATCATCCTTCGGCTTAATAAGGTGTTCTGACTAGCCGAGAGGATAACAGCGCTGATCTATTATTGGCTAGCGTAGTGGCACGCTGGACAATGTGAATGCATAATGCGCAGAAAAATGTGTAATTTTATGCAGATATGTCACATAATTGCATAGTTACATGTTTACTGTTATTGTAGAAACATCAAGATCGTTAAAGATGTTTGTTATATAGGATTTAGCAAGAACTATCTACCTGATGCTTATCTAAAACGTGATTTAACTCCTCAACAAACGGTGTCCTATGTGGTAATATCGGCAACTCTTCAGGAAGTTGTATGTCTGGTTTGTCGATGTCTACTAAACATAATGCCGCTTCAGATCCAATAGCGATGTTTCTTGGCCCATTGCTTATTGCTGCACTATCTGCATGTAGACCTGCAAAATATGTTTAAAGTTTTAATTTTATTAATTCTTTGAGACCAATGTATCCGTTGTCTCATTTCATTATAAAAAGCTAAGTTCGCGTATGGACTAATGTCTGTTACTCAATCATGTCAATCAGAATCTCTGGTTTCGGAGTGCAAAACAAACTATGGCCCCAATTATATGTAAAAAGTGATAGTCGTTTAAAGTGATAAATGTGATGAAGTGTGGTAAATAGAAATTTCTAGACTCTATAGCAATTAAGCTTCAGAAAGTTATGCAGGTACCTTTTTTTTTATATCATCAAATAGCAAACAAGCAGATAGGTCTCCTGATGGAAAGAATCAACCATCGCCTATAGACACCAATGATGTTAATGGTGCGTTGCTATCTGGTGGCGAGGTCTAATGCCACACGCATAAGTTTACCGGATATCTTACCCACCAAACCGGAACACGACAGCGACAAGTACTGACGCTATTGCGGCAGGAATAGGTAAGGCGGTGGTACCTGACCCGGGCGAGACAATGCAGAACTCTACCACCTAGTAGCCACGATGGTAGTGACTCGCATAGCCAATCGGTCGCCTTTTACGACCTGCCTGGCAGAACGGCGGTTGGTCTATTCTTCAAAGGAGTCCGGAACCAACACGGGGAACAACACCAACAACTTTTCTATTCGATTGTTCTTGTGACTCGTTTTCCGCTGTGTTGTTTCCCGTTTTGTTACGAGGTAACTTGGATATTATTTCCTACTCTGATATATCTTTTGTTTAACATGCCCATCAAATCATTAAGTGTACAATTCAATGTTATTAGATCGATAATTTTATTGGACTGAATCTGGAGTGCTATCGAATTGTGGAGCGTTAATGCCAGACTCTAATTTTCTCTTCTATGTACCTACTATTTATAATTTGTTTTACTTTCAATCGACTTCCAAAAACGGAGGAAGTTTTCAATTCAACTGTATTTTTATGAATTAGTTCGTTTATTAACCGATTTCTTTTTTTGTATTTAAGAGAAAATTTAAAATTGAAAAAAAATATTTTTATATAAAATATTTCATTTAAAATAAAGTTTAAAATAATTTTTTTTATAAAATAATTAATTTTAATAAAATAAATAAAATTATAGTGATAAAATTATTTAATCCTGTATAAATTTAGTGAAGATCTGATGCCTTCCTGAGACACACCCTGTATTGGAAGTCGGATGTAGCAGTTTTAATGCATTAAATTATTAAAATTGTAGATAATTATAACTCAATGCTGAATTTATACCTATCTATGTATAAGGTCATAACTTATCGTTATAACATTGTTTCTACGAGTGGTATTGTATAAATTATATTTGTGCTTACCCATTACGAAAGGTACAGGGGCGTCGAGAAAATGATAAAGAGGCGATGGCAATACGGGCACGTAGACGTGTGCCCACGAGAATGGCAGCAAAAGCGCCACCATACACTCGGCGACTAGCATCAATTTGTTAAAATCTGAAATAAATTGTATAAAAGATAAGAACTAAAGCCTCGCCAAACACAAACATTGTAATACTATAACTCGCACGCTTAATATTTTAATACATAACATTATATTTAATACATAACATTATATTTAATATATATTTAAATATGTAATATGTTTTGCCTAATTTTTAATTTAATAAAGACATTTTGATTAACTTATGTCTCATTTTATATCGATAAAAATATTTAACCTAAATACTTTGATACTAGAGTGCACTTTATCGTAACTGAATTGCACAAAACACAACGTGTGTGTCAATAGCCTACTACATACTTTTTGGAGTTGTCGATTCGCACACCATAAATTAACTTCGTGTGAACTATCTACAGAAAAAAATATATTAAAAAATGACGGTTCGCACATTTCGTGCGAGTTAAAATCGTGCGAATTATTGAATAACCCGCCATTTAGCGTTGAGCTACTTCTATCAGCACGGAATCGCCTTATTCCGTCGTCCCATTCTTATCTGTCACTCGAAAGATACCTGGAATGGAATGTGATGGTACGCGGTGGGATCCTCAATGCGATCGCATTCCTGCTATCTTTCTTGCTCTAGCAAATGGCGGTTCTGAATAACAGAAAAAGATGAGGCGACGGAAAAGGTGATTTCTTGCTGACAGACGTAGCTATACCCTTAGGTTATAAAGCGTGCTTAAAAATCAATTATGTATCACATACAAACATACATTTGAAAAACATAACCATTACTCTTGCGCAGTCAAGTAAAAAGTATAATAATTACTCTGAATGAATAAAAAACTGTAAAGCATAAACTGGTTAGCTTATGATTTACAATTTTTTGTTGAAATTTGCTCATAAAACTAAGGATCTATATTGTGTATCGCTACTTAAACAACAGAACGAAATTGTTAACGCTAAATAACATTAAAATATCCATATGTATGCGCGTTTCATGCTGTTTTGCTATTAGTTCGTTGCGCTGCATGCTATTTCGTGATTGGTTCGTTAACTAGCGCTAAAAGACGTTATAATACCATATACCATAACGTTAATTCGTAGTGTGTAACAGAAGGTAATGAATAAAGTTATTAAAAAAATAACAAATTCTGCATCAGTTTTGGATAACGCTATGCTTGAAAATAACGTTATGTCATGCCGCGAGCAACAACGTTACCACAAAATACCGATATTTAAATCTTTGCATAAAACTACTATTTTCGGTTAGATCAGTTTTTTATTAAATATGCCCTTGTAGTTATGTTACCACTCTTGATTTAAGTTAGTGTTCGTTCAGAAACCTATCGTGCAATAATGTGTATTTTTTTATGTCATAAGATAGCAAACAAGCAGATGGGTCTCCTGATGGAAAGAGTCAACCATCGCTTATAGACACCAAAGAAGTTAATGGTGCGTTGCTATCTTGTGGCGAGGTCTAATGCCACATGCATAAGTTTACCGACTACCTTACCCTCCAAACCGAAACACGACAGCGACAAGCACTGACGCTATTGCGGCAGGATTAGGTAAGGCGGTGGTACCAGACCCGGGCGAGACAATGCAGAACTCTACCACCTAGTAGCCATGATGGTAGTGACTTGATAGCTAATCGGTCGCCTTTTACGACCAGCCTGGCAGAACGGCAGTTAGCTTATTCTACAAAGGAGGCCGGGACCAACACGGCGAAAAAATATCAATATATATATATATATATATATATATATATATATATATATATATATATATATATTGATATAAAAATTGATTCTATATACATGTTACAAAACAAGGTTAAAACATATTCTTAAGATTCTTTTGTAGTAAGCAAGCAGTATTAATAAGTCACGCGCAATAATACAAGTCACGACCTATGATGATACAACTGGCAATAAGCAAATAATATTGTGATTCCTATCTAGCTATGCCGTTAATGTCTTTGGCAAATACAATAATCTGTATTAGCTATTTGCTGCAAGTTCATCTACGAGAATTTAGTTTTATCTTAATGTTTTTAAATCGGGCTAATTTTAATAAAATATTTTGCTAAAATCTATTCTAATTATTTTTGTGTTATAGCACTCACCCCGTGCTTGAAAACTGGAAAAACTTTAACAACAAAGAAAAATATCGACATGCAGGGATTGAACCTGCGACCATCTCTCTAAAGCCGGGACGCTCCCCCACTGAGCTAATGTCGACAGGCTCGACGTGGCGAAATTCTTCTTTGCTATATGATCGATTACGTCGATTGTACTGATCGCTAGGTATACATACGTATAACTAGTTAAATGAGTTCATCGTTCCAGATGAAATTCACATTTATAATTTTGGTCAGTACCTTCATATTTCTAATTATTTTTGTGTTATAGCACGCTATAACACAAAAATAATTAGAAATACTCTAGAAATAATCGTTTTGCTTAAGAGTATTTTAAAGAGTGAGAGATACCAACGATGAAATAAATTATTTAAAATTTGATCAAGTGCCGACGATTCAAAGTGTAAAATCTAGCTATTTAAAAAATAGATGTGGTAGCACAGATCACCAAATAGTTACTATGCGTTCCAAATAAGAATATGACTGTCAGGATGACATATTGCTCCGCATTTTGCATAAACTCCGTAAGTGATGAGTAAGGTGTGCAAAAAAATTCTAACAAAGAAATACTTAAAATATTTCATTCTAATTGATATATTTTTTATTTAGATTTCCATCAGATTATGTAGCCATGTATTAAAATAAGGTGTAAAATAACTAACACGACTTTTGTATATACGTATATTTTGATGAACGGCTAGACTGATATATTTTATTGTTTTTTATTGATGAATATTATATTTTAATACTTTTTAGTCTATTCTGGACAAAGACAATCCAAACCCACAAAAATCGCAACAAAATTGGCCCCGTCGTTTTTGACTTGTAAGTGGTGTAAATGACATGAAATCTTTATATAATATATGAACAGCTCGAGAGATGCTTTTTACTAGTTTTTTATTGATTAAAATAATATTATTAAAACGTTATTTGTTTTTCAATAAATCAGCAATATTTTTTGAACAAATATTTTTTTGCTGACATTACTAATTTCACACTTGTGGTATGAAGTTGATAACAAGCGCGATCCTATTCTTAGTTGGAACGCATAGTACTTCGTAACAGATGAATCACTCTATACAAAAAGTCCATACTTACTTTTATAAGTGCCTACAATTTCTGAACGGTGACAGCTCCGTATGAAAATGAACCTTAAATGCTCACACGCTCGATCGTTATTCTAGTGCGTTGTCATGACCTTGTAGTTTTGAGACGGATGTCTAGACATGTTAGGGTTGTTTCTTACAATTAAATATTTATCTAGGTAAATAATGTAACGTGTTTAAATTTGAAATGTTTTATTATTACGAGTAATTTTAATTGTTTTTGTAAACAATGTATAAAAATATTACTTTTAATGCTGTTGAATGAACTGTCGCCAGCGGTATTTCCAGCCCGGAAGTAATATAACAAATACTGCTTCGCTAAAAATTTTAAGGCATTTTGAAAATTTCTCAAAATCTTCCGAAATGAATCGAATCAAATTTTCAGGAAATCTAAGTTGAGCGGAATCCAATCGAATGCGATCAACTGCGTTTCGATCGGTCAAGCCGTTCAAAAGTTATCACTTTCTTTTACAAATAAAAAAGGCTACACATGTGCTATGAATACTTAATGCTGCCGTTTATAAATTTCCGAACTCCTTGGCGTATCTCTAACAAAGGAATCGATAATAGAGAATTTGTTTACCATTTTTGTTGTAATTTTTTTTTCAAAATCCGTCCAAATTACCAAAGGCAGGATTTGTTTCTTACTTTATCTTATAAGATTATTTCGTGTACATGCTCCAAGGGCTAGCGCGGTCGCACGATTCAATAACTACGGCAGTATCTTGCAGTGTGCTATTATATTACGCATAAAAAAATCTATCATCCGTGAACGGGAAATTTCAGTATAAATTCTTCCTAAATCTCCGTTACATGTTGTAAAGCTATTAGTGACGCATTCTCTATAACATGGCGTCCCATACAAATTCGCCCGCCCACCTCCCCCAAACAATAATATATTAACTAGAGTTAGACCTTGACAAATAAAGAAACAATTATAATTTGTATTATAATATACAAAATACATAATGATGATAAGACACGATTTATTTATCCTACTTAGATTATAATGCTCGCTAGCACACTCGCTACGTGTGACGTGACGTGTTCGCAAATTTTGTTACGAAATTGAATTTAATTATTTTTGTGATATGGGCATGAGCAACTGAACTTTGTTCATGCATAAGATGCATTAAGTTTTTTTTTTTTATATATCATAAGATAGCAAACAAGTAAAAGCAAGAAAGTGGTGGAAAGAGTCAATCATCGCCTATAGACACCAAAGGTGTTAATTTTTTTTTATATCATAAGATAGCAAACAACCAGATGGGTCTCCCGATGAAGAGTCAACTATCGCCTATAGACACCAAAGATGTTAATGGTGCGTTGCTATCTCGTGGCGAGGTCTAATGCCACATGCATAAGTTTACCGGCTACATTACCGTCCAAACCGGAACACGACAGTAACAAGCACTGTTGCTATTGCGGCAGGAATAGGTAAGGCGGTGGTGCCAGACCCGGGCGAGACAATGCAGAACTTTACCACCTAATAGTCACGATGGTAGTGACTCGTATAGCCAATCGGTCGCCTTTCACGACGTGTTCGGCAGAACGGCAGTTGGCTTATTCTTCAAAGGAGCCCGGAACCAACACTAGGGGAGATAGATTTAGTAATACAATACTAATAAGTTTTTTATATATTATATGATTAGGTAGGTAATTATATTATATATTACAGTACCCGGCGATAAATATTGCACATCGACCTTTGGAAAGAGACAATCGGCTAATTTCGGCTTCGTAGAGCGTTATCTCTGTCGCACAAAATACAAACAGTCCGGTACCTATTAGGAGCTGTTAAAACAAGTATGATTTGCTTCTTTTGATATTTTTATTCTTTGTATAAAATACACTAATTTTTCTATAAGTGATGGCTTTAGGTTGGGGTAAAATAAAATAAAAAAACATTTTTACATTATGTTTACGTATTTAATTATTTTGGAACATTACAGCTTTAGTGTACATAATAAACACCATTATACCTATTGCTAAAATGAGACATTGCAATAAAAATAACAATAATTCTAATTCTCAATTACTTCCATTTCACTATCTGTGCTCTCAAAGAGGTCAATATCACTGTCACTATCAGCCGTATTTATTACTAATCTATCAGTGTAATTGTCTAAACTGTGTTGAATGCTTCTATATTCATTCTCACATTTGATTGCATGATCGCAAACCTTTTTCCACTCTTCAGCGCCGATCATGTTTACTTTTTCAGTCAATAATGTTTTTACTGTAGTTAAGTTCATACCCACATTTCTAGAGGCTACATAGCCTTTCAGTTGAGACCATATATTTTCAATTGGATTAAAATCCGGATGATATGGTGGCAATCGCAACACAGTGTGCCCATGTTCGGCAAGTATTTTGTCCACAGAAAACTCTGTATACCTCTCCTTGTGCTGACATATAATAGCGTAAATCTGGGTTTTTGTTAATTTTGGATCAACTGGAATTTCATGTCTGTTTAACCAGTTGATCATTTCCCGTTTAATGGTGTTTGAGTTGGGGGGTCTCTCAACATACTTGTTGTGATAGGGTGCGTTGTCGATAACTAGAACAGAATCACTGGGTATATTTGGGATTAATTGGTTAACCAGCCATTTCTCATAGTTATCGTTATTCATTTCATTGTGATAGTCACCTGTAGTGTCCGTGGATTTATACGTTAAAAAAGCACCGGGTACAAAGCCTTTTTCATTTCCCGCATGAACTATTATCAAACGTTAACCTTTTGAAATTGGCTTTTTTACTCCTTTTTTCTTATCGTCACTCCAAGATTTCCCTTTAGTGTGGGATGCATGTATATATGACTCATCCATGTAGACGATATTTTTTCCTGTTTCGCGAAATTTGCGTATTTTATCAAGGTATTCCATTCGTTTGAGACTAACGTCGTGCTTTTCCATTAGAATTTTTCGATTATCTTCCATTTTAGTGAACTGAAATCCCATGTCATGAAGTATTTTTCTCAATGTTTTTTCAGACCCATTGTAATTAATAGCTTCAGATAACTTAGCTTTTAATGATTTTATTGTTGGCAGTTAATTAAATCGTAAGTGAAAATCATACACCATTCTTCGAACAACATCGTAATCAAAATCGTCCATACCTAAACGAAATTGCTTTTTTGGTCTCCCTTTTTTTGGAGTGCTGAACTTAATTTCAGTCGAATGTGTTTCAGTACTGACTTCGTTTAATATATTGTTCAAAGTTCTTCTTGAAATTCCAGTGGCATTTGCAACTCGCTCTTGAATCTTCTTAAAATAACAACTTACATTTTCATCTACTTTTTTTTAAATCTATCAGCTTCGCTTACAAAGTATTTATAAACATTGTAGATAATTTCACGTGACTGACCTCGTAAAGGTTTCCCTCTTTTTCCGAAAGATGCCATATTACAACTTTAAATTCTTTAAATTTGTGGGTGTTATCAACTCTAAATATATATATTTTTTCGGGACGCGACTGCACTCTATCGTACTTGAACAACGACTGACTAAACGTCACATAGGTAGTGTGGGACAGAGATAACGCTTTACGAAGCCGAAATTATCCGATTGTCTCTTTCCAAAGTTCGATGTGCAATATTTATCGCCGGGTACTGTATATGATATATCATTAGGTAGAAAACAAGCACATGGCTCTCCCGTGAAAAGACACACCATACACATTCCCTACAGACATCTAAGATGGTGTAGGGAAAAATACCCGCGTGTTGGTTACGGGATCCTTTGAAGAATAGACCAACTGCCGTTCTGCCAGGCAGGTCGTAAAAGGCAACCGATTGGCTATGCGAGTCACTACCATCGTGGCTACTGGGTGGTAGAGATCTGCATTGTCTCGCCCGGGTCTGGCACCACCGCCTTACCTATTCCTGCCGCAATAGCAACAGTGCTTGTTACTGTCGTGTTCCGGTTTGGACGGTAATGTAGCCGGTAAACTTATGCATGTGGCATTAGACCTCGCCACGAGATATTTAAAAAAGACTGATATTTAAAAAAGAAAAGACTTACCACTAGATCTAAGAAGAACTTGATGTTCAAGAAGCACACATGTAAACAATTGAACTACACACTCCACACCCAAAGCTCCAAACATCACACGCAATGGATAATCAAGTAGAGGTAATTCTTCAGGGCAATTTGGCATTCTTATCACCTGCAATATTATCTGATTTAATTCTACATCGCAGACACATATTGTTACTTTTATACAAGACAAAAAAATACAAACTTAAAGTGAGCTTACTATACAGAAATAAAATTCTTTCAGAAAGTCAAGTTCCTTTTATATTTTATCATAGCAATTATTGCTTATTACAATCGTGTTCCGGTTTGGAGAGTAAGATAGCTGGTAAACTTATGCATGTGGCATTACCATCCTAACACATAGATAGTTACAAAATACAAACCATTAACATCTTTGATGCCTATAGGCGATGGTTGTTTTTTTTTTTTACATCAGAAGAACTATCAGCTTGTTTTTTTTATATCATAAGATAGCAAACAAGCAGATGGGTCTCCTGATGGCAAAAGTCAACCATCGCCTATAGACACCAAAGATGTTAATAGTGCGTTGCTATGTTGTGGTGAGATCTAATACCACATGGATAAGTTTACCGGCTAACCTAACCTCCAAACCGGAACACGACAGTGAGAAGCGTTGATGTTATTATGGCAGGAATAGTACAGCGGTGGTACGAGACTCGGGCGAGACAATGCAGAACTCTATCACTGAGTAACCACTATGGTAGTGACTCGCATAGCCAATGGGTCGCCTTTTACGGCCTGCCTATCTACAGACACTAAAGATGTTGATTTCTTGTCATCGGTGCAACAGGGATGTAATGCCCTACGCACAATTTACAAAGTACTGTGAAAAATAGAACACGATTTTGAGACGCACTGACGTTATGGTGAAAGAAAAAGGCAAGGTGGTATCAAATGCATGTTGGAAGTTTTTTTTTATAGAAGAGAGGTAAACAGATAGGAAGCTCATCTGATGGCAAGGGATTACCGCCGCCCATAGACAACTACACTACCAGGGGTCTTGTAGTTGCGTTACCGGCCTTTTAAGAATAAGTAAGCTCTTTAAAAATGGTTGCAACATTTTCACTTAGTATTATCTACTAGCAGTTACTCACGACTTCGTTCGTGTGACTAAAAATCATAACTTCCCTTTGTGCATTCGGATAAAAAGTAGCCTAAACTATGTTAGAGTTACCTCTGGATAATTAGCTTTCTAAAAGTGAAAGAATTTTTTAAATTGATTGGGAAGTTTTTAAGTTAAATCATAACAAACAAAAAAATCAAATCTTTCCTCTTCATATTTGTTTAGACACAACTAATAGCGTTTTGAATTAACTCTTTGAAGTTTTCTGCGCTTGAATATCTTTACCGTAGGTTGCTAAAAAATGGCAAACTTGTTTTCTTATAGATGAAGGACACAGACAATGGGCATGTTCCTGTTTGTCTGTCTACCAAACTTATATAAACTTGTCAGTAAACAAAATCTGTCTAAGTTTACTTTCAATCTTTAACTGTCAAAACCTATAGAAAAACTGTCAGAAAAATGCAGACACCTTGACTTACAAAGTAAAATGGCGGCATTTGAGTGTCTTACAGTCCTAGAAAAATCTTAGAGCAATCTGACAACTTTGTTAGAAGTCTAAATTCAGAAATTTGTCAGTAACACGCCCATTCTCGAAACATATATATTTGTTATCTGGTGTTAATAGTGTTAGTAACGCAATTGGCTCTTTGTTTTACTTCTAAGAACTCTCTGGCAGACAGGCTGACAGCTTGCTCTTACAACAATTGTAACAGTTCTGTGGCTCACTACTATTCTTTTGATACATGAACATGCCATAATTGATAGTAAACTAATGTGTAAGATTTGAAAATTACTAATATAAAATGTACTTACAACTGGTACTGGATCTAAGTGTGGCTCTGAGGGTGGCACATATAACCTCAAGGCTTGGCCAGGCAATGGCACGGGTGCTTCATAAAGCAAATTATAAACATATGACTCTGGACTTAGTCCAGGCCCAGGTTGTCTTGGAAGTGATCTAGAATAATGAGGTATTTATTTAGAACATATATTTTATATCATTAGACTAGCAGTGCCCGCGGCTAAGCCCACATGAAAAAAATTCTAAAATAAAAATCCCGAGGTTTTATCTGCATAATTTCCGATTCCATGGGATTTCTGGAATAAAAAATATCCTATGTGCCTTTCTCGTGTCTCAAACTATCTTTGTACCTTTCATCTAAATCGCTTATGTGGTATAGGCGTGGAGAAGAGACAAACAGAGTTAATGTAATATTTTATCACTTATACACTTGTACTGTTTCACAATAAAGCTATTATCATTTATTACAAACCGATTTCGCTTACACAAGCATCAACAGGGCAATTTATAGTTATATACACAAAATTAAATGTCAACAAAATAACAAATTTGAAGGCAAATACACATCCTTCCCTCAAAATATTTGATGCCGTAACTGACGTAGGGTTGACAAGACTATTGGAAACGACTTCCCCACGAGTAGGGAAAACATCAGTGTTGTGAAAACCAGGAGTGGGGAAGTCGTTTCCAATAGTCTTGACAACTCTACTTCAGTTATGGCAACAAATATTTTGAGGGTAGGATGTGCATTTGCCTTCAAATTTCTTATTTTGTTGACATTTAATTTTGTGTTTAGTTTGTAACTATAAATTGCCCTAATGATGCTTGTGAAAGCGAAAACGGTTGGTAATTAATGATAATAGCTTGTATTATAAATATTTATTATGAAAAGTGCCAAATGTATTAAAAATATAAATATTGGAGGAGCCAAATGTGACATCCTCGTAATACAAATATAAAAAAAATAATATTTGTGTTATTATGCCTGGACGAGATGTCAATGTATTTATATAAGGAAGGTAAAAATGGTCTGAGTGACGGGTACGATGGTTTGGTACCTGGTGGATTCTAGGAGTTATTTATGTGTAACGAGCGCCACGCCCAAATGCGTCACACAGACTTCTTCCATATAGCCAGATAGCAAAGGGAGGTTGGAGCTTTTAATCGTGAGGCGGGTTGATTGAGCAATCACTTAACAAAAAAAAAATAAGTTCAGGATCTGAAAAGCAAAATCCCACAATAAGGCAGGAGATGAAATGAGAGAGGCGGACTTGGATGGATGGTATATATTGGTCTCTAAGTTGGAGTCGCATTTTATAATAGGTTACGAACTAGAATTATAGTAAGAGAGTTTAAAGTTCATAGTCATACACTGCTTCACCAAAATTGTCACATAAAAAAAATGAGTGCATACCGGGAATCGGCAAACCTTTCTGCGCGACGGGAAGATCCTAGGCCTTCGGAAAATTGGACATGTGTTAGATGGTGTCCGTGGATATCTCTCCGATCGTGCTCCGAAGAATTGGCGGTTCTCGTTCTAGGCGATCTTTAACGTCCCCTTTTTCCTTTCCCAAGTATATTTTCAGATAGGTGTTGAACACGTGTATGAAAAAATATCACATTTTTGATAAATTAGTAAACTCTTGCGATTACACAAAACTTATACGGCACGCATTTTTCAGTGCCGTCTTTCAAGTTTTCCGACTAAATTTAGGCGAAACTATGCCCATTATCTATTTTTAAAAGTTTTAAATATTTTAGACAAAACTTAGCTGAATTACATTTTGACAAAAAAGCCTAAAGTAGACATTTGACGCTATGACATTGACAAGTGATGTCATACGTAAATTGTATCTATGCCATTTATGGGTGTGTTCAGGACAAGTCAAAACTTAACAGTCTCAATTGAATATACTAAATGCAAAGGTTATTTTGTCCGAACATTATAACGAATTATTAGGCAACGGGATTCACACGTTACAAGCTTTACTTTGCTGCTTTGCTTTTTTAATATAAGTGATAAAATATTACATTAAAATGTAGTTTCACCAAGTGCCGACGATGAAAAGTGTAGAGCATACAAACAGAGTTACTTTCGCATTTATAATATTAGTATGGATAGCAAACAAGCAGATGGCTCTCCTGATGGAGAGAGAAACTATGGCTTGTAGACACCAAATATATCAATAGTGCATTGCTATCCATGCTAATGGGATGGCAATGACATATGTATATGCTCAAACTGAAACATGACAGTTACAAGCATTGACCCTATTGCTACGGGAATAGTAAAATATTGCAGATCTGTACCACCTAGTAGTCACATGGCAGTCATGGGCGTACCGAGAGGGGGCAGGGAGGGCAGCTGCCCGCTCCCCCCTGGAATTTGTTTACCTCTGTACTATCTACTGTTGTAGATAATAGTCTCAAAGTTTTAAGGTTGCCCTCCCCCCCTGGCCTAGGCCTAGTAGTCACATGGCAGTCATGGGCGTACCGAGAGGGGGCAGGGAGGGCAGCTGCCCGCTCCCCCCTGGAATTTGTTTACCTCTGTACTATCTACTGTTGTAGATAATAGTCTCAAAGTTTTAAGGTTGCCCTCCCCCCCTGGCCTAGGACCTGGGTACGCCCATGGGCAGTAACACTTATAGCAAAATGTACACCTTTTACAAATTGCTCGGCAGAATGGCAGATTGTCTGTTGTCTAACAGAGGAAAATATTTCTATTTGATTTCAAATGAAAAGGAAATGAAAATTAGCACATTTTACTAATATTTATCTATACTAGTATTATAAAATTGTAGTTTGTTTGTTTGGTTGTACACGGTAATCTCAAAAACTACTGAACCAATTTGAAAAATTCTTTTTGAGTTGGATAGCCTGTTTATCTAGGAAGGTTATAGGCTATATAACATCATGCTACGACAAGTAGGAGCGGAGTAAACAAAGTCCGCGCGGACGAAGTCGCGGGCAACAGCTAGTCTTTAATAAATCAGTGAATGCAAAATACTCATAGTACAAACTAAACATGCATTTCTTGATGTTAATGTCAAACTGACCAAAAAATTACATAAGATTACCTAAATTAGAACAGAAACAATATGTGGAGATACTGCTCAAAGAATTAACACATGTACACTATAGACTAGCAGATTAGCCCATGCATAACATGCTTAAACCATGAGGAAACTCCTCAGGAATTGCTGTTTGAATGTGAGGACTTACAAAATCTAAGGGCTTAGTTCCTCAGAGATTTTCAGACATCCTTCTAATGACCTTAATCTTTGGAATAAGCTAGGCAGGCAAGAATAGTTACTATACCATATGCACACAATGATTCACTTTGATAGCTAGAAGTCTTATACTAAGTTAAAGACGCATTTCATTATACTGATTTATTTTATATTTTATATAATATATGACGGAGTATCTTCACACCAGTATCCCCAAAAATGAAGGCTGAGGTACAAGTGTACACACCCAGTGTTAAGATACTTTGTCCCACAATATAATTCGTGGCAAGCCTATTGCCAACTGGGCACTTATCCAATCCTAGGCAACATTAATTTATCAGAAAACTGAAAAAACACATTTTTGGATTGCAAGACCCGGGAATCGAACCTGGGTCCTCATGTGGGTCAACACTGACTCCAGACGACTTGCCCACGGAGGCGGTCATATTACAAAAATTTATCTAACTCCAAAGTAATTATTTGCTTGTGATATGGGTGTTAGTCAATAATACTAATACATAGAAATATGTTACACATAAATACTGAAATATATTTGCTATAACATCTATGCTCTTTATACAAATATTTGTCCCTGTCAGCAATTGAAGCCAAGCCACATTGATTGTGTGGTTTGGGTCGCTAACCATTCAACCTATCTGCCAGCCATGGTGGAAAAACAAATTGAGAATGGACAGACATGCAGTCATAGGTATGTACATACATACATTTGTCTATAAAAGGAATAAATGTATCTTTATACATTTATAAGTATTGGGTATGTTAATACAAATTATACATACCTAAACAAATTTTCTAAAAACTTTTGTGCTACCCTAACAAAAGGATATTGACATAACAGGGCAATAGTTTTGGCTACATAAAGTTTATCTTTGGTTATATCGTAATAAGTGAGGGCAGCTCCTGTATGTGGCGCCAGTTTGAAGGATCTTGGCAAGGATCTAGAACTTTCTTTGCCATTACTCTTTCTATGTCCTGGAGGGGTTTGTCCACTTGATAATTCAGTAATATACATTGTCTGTAAAAAGAATAGTAATTAGTAATTTGAACTTGATTTATTTATTTAAATTTTGCACACAGGGTTGATTTAACGCTCTAGAGCATTCTCTGCGAGTCAATTTAAAAAAAATACTGAGACAGAATAAGGAGTGCATAATGAGAAAGAAAAACCTGTAATCGCTGAAGTACATTAACACACAAATAAATAAAATCATAACTTACACAAAGAAAACACTATTAAAAACTTATTTGACAATGCAGTTTTCGAAGTGGCAAGGGCAAAATATATGAAATGATAAAAGTATCATCACGCCCAGTTCACTTGTGGGGTAGGCAGAGTAAACCCAATGTTTGTGGACTTTACGGTTCACTACTATACACCACTTTGTCGGTTAGGGAGATGAGTGGTGATCACAATTAATAACCTGATAACAAGTATCGACTTTTCCTAGCGATAACCGGGACCAACGGCCTCACATGCTCATCCAAAGCACAGAGTGGTAACACACCACCCGCTTGACTCAGAACTGCTACTGAGATTTTGGATTTTCGAGAAAAGCCTCGAAAAATCCCTAATAAAAATTTTGCTCGATACGTTGCTCAATACATTGCATATATTTTGTTGTTGCAATAAATAAGTAAATTTGTTGACATCTTAAAAGTAGCAATTAGTATTGCACAAACAGAGAAATAGAAGAAGAAAACAGACATTGCCAGAACTAAACAGTAATATCAAATTTGGCTTTAAAACTGGTACATCATGCTGATTGTTTTATTTATAAATCTACTTGCACTGGTTTCACTATTTTCATTGCTTAAGGCCTACCGGTTTCACATTTAAGACAATTTGTGCTTGTAGTTAAACAAGACTGACTGTTATAAATTACTGATATTGTTATAAATTCTTGAAAGAAAGAAAGAAAGAAAGAAAGAAAATATTTATTTGCAAGAATATGGGTGTTACAAGTTGTTAAAAATAAATTAAGTTACCAACATATTCTACCATTATACGGTGTGCAAATATTTAAAAAAAAATATCTTTAAATAATATTACATTTAAAACATTCTTTTGATTATTTAGAATTACTACCGGATCGGAATGCGGCCACACACCGAGAAGATCCGGCGGAAGAAACTCAGCGGGCTGGTCTTTTTCTCTATTTTATGTACTTGTTATAAATGTACAATGATGATTTCATATTACAAAAGTATTTTTATAATTACAAGTTTCATATTTTGTGCAATTAAATTTTTTATAATTTACAAAATGTTCACTATTTACAAAATTTTACTAGGTACATTGAAATTTTTTAAGGACAATTCAATAAACTTATATTTCTATCCATTAATATTTAATTTTATCGGCTAAAAATTCTTTAATATCATAATAAGTTTTATCTAACAGCAAATCAAACAACTTTTTGCGAAATTTATTTATAGGTAATGATTTAAGACTATCAGGAATATGATTGTATATAATAATAGACATATTTAATTTTTGATTAGGCACATATAATTTTTTACTATTCTTCTTTTATATATTTATTTCTTTTATACATAGTAAACTGAACAACATGTAATTTACACTTTTGGTAGTTCCTAAAATTATAAACCAATGCCATTATTATTTGAACTAATCAAGTGCAGAATTCAAACCAAAAATACATCTGGTCTGGCATTAATAAAATATGCAATTAGTTAATTTTAAATTTATTGGTCAATTTTGGTAAAAAAGAGAAATATGACATATATTAATCTAAATATATATTTTATAATCATAAAACTAAATGTACTAACCTGAAGGGTGTGCATTGCGCTGCATATATTTCTATTTCTAACTTCTTCGTAAAACATGAGGCTAAATCCATAGTATCTAGATGCATTTTCTTTAGTAACAATAAAACTATGAAACTTTGGTTCTAAAGAATACTTCTGAGTTTTAAACTGCAAACCAGCTGGTAAGCAAAGCTACAAAAAATTATATAAAAAGTTCAAGTTAACCATCACAATTTAAAAAAAATATTCATTTACATTAGTGGCTTTCATATAAATTAACATAGTAATTAATGTGTTATGTATTTAGACGTTAAGTTAGTTCATACACAGTGTTTGAACCAGAATATTTATCTCGTATATTAATTAGATTAAGACATATCTGTAGTATGTACATTTGTAAAAATTGTATTAAGACAAAATTTACGCTTATGGTGTAGGTATTTATATATAAAAAGCAATTTAGGATTCAAGATACACAGACAATAACATATATTGTCTGTGTATCTTGAATCCTAAATTGCTTTTTTTTGTATTAGAAAACAAGCAGATGGTTCTCTTGATGGGAAGATAATGCCACCTCCACACTAAAAATGATGATAATGTGTTGCTATCCCATGTAGCAAGATATTAATGCCACATGCTTAAAATTATCAGTTACATCCAAACAGGAAACAGCAGTGACAAAAATTGACTCTTCTGTGGCAGGAATAGATATATAAAATGCTAATGGTATCAAATCTGAAGGAGGTGTTTCGGGAATCTACCACTTAATTGTTGCAATAGTAATGACACATTTGGCCAATCATTCATTCACCTTTTATGAACTAGCTTGCACAACAATAGATGGTCTTCAAGGGGTGCTGAACCAACACAAGGAAATTATTAATGTATTAGCTGAAAGAAATTTCTAAAGACAATATTTTATTACATATATACACTTCTACTGCTCGTGGTAATGTACATTATACTAATTTCAGAAAACATTTACTAAGTGGTAGAGTTCTACATTGTCTTGCCCGGGTATGGTACCAACGCCTTACAAACACCGCACACAAACTTTCGTAATAAACAATAATAATAGAAACATTACAAGTATATAAATAATAAACATTCAAGCTTTGTTAAGTGTACAATTCATCACAACTATTAAGTTTCTACAAAGACGAGTCTTAGATCTGATAAACAATATAATTTGTTTTAACAAATTACCATATTTATGGTTTACCATGACAAAAATAAATTTATTACTGCTGAACAGCATCTAAACAAAGCTATTAGCATTATTGTTTACTAAAAAAATTCAATTTTTTTTTCCAAAGTTAATTGTAGTCTTAGCTTCTAAAGCAAATTGTTAATAAAATAACCAAAGGGCAGAGACACTGGCTGTTACTATTTTCTAGTCAGGTAAGTGAGCAAAAAAGCAGGTGTATAGCCAAAGAAAATTGGAGACTTAAACACCCAACCTAAATTCTCTCAATGTGAAGGTGAATTTAGGGGTTATATGTATATTTCATTATACTAACTTAGAAGACATATATTTTATGTACTTTTGCTTAGTATGCCATTTAGGAAACACCTCCTAAATATTTATCTATTAAAAATGAATACACCATTATACTATAATTTGAAAATACTAGCTCCAATCCAGAATGTTTAGATTTACTGGTATCTAGCAGACTTAGATAGTAATTTCGAAATGAAGTTAAACATTTTTAATAACTAACAATGAATTTTTAGTAACTAAAAACTTTTTTATTGTCAGTGTCTCTGACCTTTAGTCAGTTTAATAAAAAGGTTACATGGACTTGCTGGATGTTGGCTGTCCCTGACCAATCATAGTTGAAGTCTATGTTTAGCAATGAACCTCCTGTAGCTGATATGATAACTTTTGCATTATAAATTATATAAATATTCAACATTGCGATAAAAGTTTTTATATTATTTACAAACAGATAGCAAATTGTGAAAAAAGAAAGAAATATGAATTATACTAACCATACATACTGCATGTTCATCAAATGGATTACTGTGAATATTTTCAGGGTAATGGGCTAAAACCTTTCCTTTGTAAGAACGGTCAAGTGGAGATATATGTAAATTATCACCTAAAAATATAAAGCAGATAATATATAAATAGTACAATAATAAAAATATTCCTTTGTAAATATATGTATAATTTTAGTAGTTATTTACCACTTAATGTATCTGTTTCTAGCCCCGAATCAAAGTCGAGACCACATATTACAAAATAATCCGCAAATCGACATCCAATAGATAAGTCTGAAGCTGACATAGTCATATTATCGACCCGTTAGATGGTTACTTGCGACACTTTCTCTTTGTCATAAGAACTCTTAGTTTTTGTTTTATCATTGTTTATACATCGGTTGCTTGCAGAATATATGCATTGATTGTTAAAGTTAAATTTCAAAACATTGTGAAGTTAATTAAGATATGCTAATTACCCTAATAACGAGATAAAATGAAAATTTAAATATTTTCGCCACAATCCATACCAATCACCTCTACACGCAAACAAATGGCAATCGGCAACTGTCAATTGTCATGTCAACTGACATTTGACAAAAATGACATCTGCCAATTTACATTTGACATAACACTTGAAACTGGGTGTGCTTAGAACATGGAACTATTCGAGGGAAGTACCTATATAATTCATCCGAGGCTTAGAACAACTGGGGGGTTACCATCAACTTTTAAAAAAACGCTCAATTCCCAGTCAGTTCAAAAGCAGGCCTGCTTTTGGCCTGCTAGAAATCATACTACGAGGGCTAAAAAGGTGAACGTTTTTTGCGTCAAGGTGAACGGTTATGCTTATCTATGGCCTGCTATAATATCATTGCGTTTTATAACATCAGTTTAGAAATTTGAATCGTATATTTCTCTAGTTTGTCGGTTTTGTGTTTATTAAGGTAAAAACATGACTTTGTTGGATATTTCAATTTTTTTAACTATAATTTATTGGCTATATTCACGTAACTGAAATACTAAGTAATAAAAATGTAAGTTCACCGTAATAAATAACTAGCCTCAAAGGTATAAAAATTTACTTGATTCTGAACGTGACCCTGATAGATATCTAAACATTTTAGGCGCGTAAATTAAATGTCTTGTCTTTTTTATCTAAATTTCACCACTGAAAAGCGCGGGAAACATAAAATTTGGCGGACGTCATTTTTGGTTCTGCGACTTTTTATATTATTATTTAGCGAAACAGAGGATCGATATTAGTTTTATTTGTGTAAATATTTAATTTTATGTAAATATCATTAGTTTTACTATCAGTTTAAAGTAGGTAAGTCTCCTTTTCACTTTTTAAAATGAACAAACCCCCTGACGATCCTGGAGGTGGACCTCTCCAGGTAGCGCACTATGTTACTATAGATGAGAGTAGTGTCGATACAGATACTTCGCTTTCTTCAACTCAAACAACTAACAGGAAAAGATCTCATACATCTAATAAAATATGCAAACACTGCAATAAACGGCGCAAAAAGCGCAACAATGAATTGAAATCTACTGACTGTCAGTGCTCTCACTCTGTTTCTGAAATCTCAGATATAAATAATGCTTCGGGCGCCTCATTTATTACTGGTGATAATAATGTAAATGATAATCTTACAATGAAAGATTTGTCAAACCCCCTAACAAATAGTAAGGAACCCCAAAAACCTAAAGATTATATTAACTACCGCACACAGTATGAATCTACAGACCTTGGACCTTACGTTATTCATGTCCAAAGAGTTATTACATCTCCGACTGATAATGTTACTCTACATCCAGTCTCGTTTGGGCGATTCCTTAAAAATAATACTTTTAAAAATATAATTGATGGTAGCCTCAAGAAAATTGGACGCAACCGATTATCTCTATCATTTTCGGACCACAATGACGCAAACCACTTTATTAATGACCCTAATCTCTCAAATAAAAACTTCAAAGCTTTTATCCCATCATTTAACGTTTCACGAGTAGGCGTAATTAGAGGTGTTCCCTCAGACTGGTCACCTGAGGAAATTGCTAATAATGTTAAGGTTCCCATTGGTTGTGGAAAAATAATAAAGGTTAGAAGAATAAACCGTAAAATAACTATTAATGATAACACTACCTGGAAACCAACAGAGACAGTTGTCGTAACTTTTGATGGACAGACTTTACCGAAACGTGTCTACGTTTGTTATAATGCTCTCCCAGTAGATTTATACATTTACCCTACTATACAATGCTATAAATGCTGTAGGTACGGTCATACTAAAATAACTTGCAGATCCAACCCAAGATGCTTTAAATGTGGAAAGGAACATTGTGGAGACTCTTGTACTAGTGAGGCTGATTTCAATGTTAATTGTTGTTTATGTAAGGGATCTCACTTTGCCACTAGCAAATCATGCCCAGAACATTTAAGACAAAAAAACATTAAAATGTTTATGGCTCAAAACTGTGTCTCTTATGCCGAGGCATCAAAAAATTATCCCCCGGTCTCCAAATCATATGCTGATGCCATCTCAACACCTATTAAAACTGCTCTTCATCCACTTTTGAAAAAAAATTTAGATTCGCAAGAACAATCCCATAGGTCATACAAAAAAACAATATTTCAGAAACCTAAACCCCATACAAAAGTCAGTAAGAGTTATGACTATGATTTCCAAAATTCAGTTATTAATGAATATAATTCCACTAATTCTAGAGAAAATGGTACTTTGTTGACAAAAAATAATAACAATAATCAAGAATCAGCCTCAATAGGCATGATTATATCTTTTATTAAATTTTTATCTCAGTCCGAAGTAATAACACCGTCCAACGCTGCTTTAATGACAGAAAGTTTAATTAATTATTCTAAATTTAATGGTGATCATGGACAGTCAAGCCAAAATTCTTCAATGGAACTCGCAGAGCATCACCAACAAGAAAAGTGAATTAATTCACTTATTAAATAAATATGAGCCATTTTTAGTGGCTCTTTCAGAAACTTGGTTAAGACCAAGTTGTACTTTTAAATTCTCTGGATACACTAGTATCCGAGAAGATAGATCTGATGGTTATGGAGGTGTAGCCATCATGATCAAAAAAGGATATAATTTTTCCATTGTTAATCTTCCTGTACATACTGTAAATATGTCTATATTAGCTGTTAATGTAAATAATATTTGTTTCGTGTCACTTTATATTCCACATCCAAATTTGAATATTTTGACAGAACTTAATAACCTATTATCCATACTACCTAAACCCTTTATTGTGTTAGGTGATTTTAATTCTCATCATCAAGCCTGGGGTTGTTCCTCCAGTAATTATTATGGTGAAGAACTTTTGAAAGTCATTGAAGAATTAAATTTATGTATTTTAAACAACGGTTCTCCCACTCGTCGCACAAAACCCTCCGAAGGCAAAAGCGCTATAGACCTGTCCATTTGCAGTCCCAATTTAGCACCTTCTTTGACATGGTACACACTCCCATTTACGTTTGGAAGTGATCACTTCCCCATAATAATAAATTTCCCTTCTGCATATCATAAAACTTCACCTAAATCTACATCATATTTCAAATATAATTTGCATAACCCGGATTGGCACAAGTTTAATAATTTGATGGAAGTTGGTGTTAATGTTTTGCCTAACATTTCCTCATATAATGACTCTTCTTGTGCAGAAGCCTTTACTCAATTAATTATAAAATCAGCTGAAAACACTTTTCCCATTAAAAAACAATTAACTAAGAAAATAAATACGCCACCTTGGTGGGACAAAGAATGCTCAGACGCTATTAAGGAAAGGAAAGCTGCTGAAAAATTTTATTGTCAGTATACAACTACAGAAAATTTTAATATTCTCACTAATATTATAAAAACTACTCGTCGATTATTAAAAAAGAAAAAAGCTGAAGGTTGGAAGAAATTCTGCTCTTCCTTATCACCCCAAACAAAACCTTCAAGTGTATGGTTAAACATAAGAAAATTTAGATCTGCATATAAGGTTTCTAATAATAATGAAATGTGTCCATTGTTAATAAATCAGCTGATAGATCATCTTGCTCCACCTACAGTACCAGAATGTATCCTTTCTCTTCCTTCTACTTCTTCTTCAGACAATTTTTCCCCTTTTACATTATTTGAGCTTAAAGGTATCCTTCAAAATGTTAAAGACTCTACTCCTGGATGGGATAATATTAACTACTCATTTTTAAATAACATGACTGATAAATCTCTATCATACTTATTAAAGGTTATGAACTCCCTTGTTTCTACAGGTAATATACCTCAGACATGGAAGTCACATTCTGTTATCCCTATCCTTAAACCTGATAAAAACCCTTCTGACCCTTTTTCATACAGACCCATTGTGCTTTCATCAGTTATGTTGAAAATTCTAGAGCACCTTGTCAAACTTCGCTTAGAATGGTTTATTGAAAGCAGAAATTTATTAAGTCAAAGTCAGTATGGTTTTAGGAGAGGAAAGAGCACCATAGATAATATTAGCTTACTTATAACTGATATTAGATTAGCTTTTACTCATAACAAATCTGTTGTAGCAGCTTTTTTAGATATATCCTCAGCATATGATAATGTAATTCTATCAATTCTGAAAAATAAGCTAGTGAAATTAAACATACCATTTTATTTAATTAATGTTATTATGAATATTGTATACAATAGAACTATTAATTTAGCAAATGACCCTAATAATTTAAAAAGACAACAATATAAAGGTCTTCCACAAGGTTCTGTTTTAAGTCCAATCCTTTACAACATATACTCATATGATATAGAAACTGTAGCAACTAGCAATGTAAATGTTCTTCAGTATGCTGATGACCTCCTTTTATACTCAACTGACAAATCTATACAGATGGCTTGTGATAATCTTTCCATGTCTATTCTATCCCTACAGACTTGGCTTAATAACAATGGTCTTGATATTTCTGTTTCTAAAAGTTCCATAGTTTTATTTTCTCGCTCAAAATTTCCACCCCCTATAAATATTACTTACAAAAATAGTTCAATTCCTGTTAAATCGAAAACAAAATTCTTAGGTATAATACTAGATAATAAACTCCAAGGACTAGATCATTGTGAGTATATAGCAGCAAAGTGTGAACGTAATATCAATTTAATGAGATGTGTTTCTGGGGTTTGGTGGGGTGCACACCCATCTACATTAAAACTTATGTATAATGCATTAATAAGAAGTTTATTGGATTATGGAATGTTTTTACTAGAACCATGTAGTAAGATTGGTCTAAAGAAAATTGACTCTGTTCAAATTAAAGCATTACGAATTGTTCTAGGAGCAATGAAATCCAGCCCTGTTTCTGCCCTACAAGTAGAATGTGCTGAACCTCCATTACATTTACGACGTAAATATCTATCTGACAGGTTTTTCCTTCGCACTTTGGAATCACAAAATCACCCTCTGCTTACAAAGCTCTCTAGTCTTAGTGATTTAATGTCAGATAAGTATTGGAAACACAAAACAATCCCAGCCCTTGTATACAGCTATATGAAATATCACAGCCTTAAGCCTTTTACTTTTACATCCCCTATAAATCCCTTATATAAACACAATTATGAATCATTAACTCTGCAGCCTGTTGTAGTAAATTTAGGTATAGATAAACAATCTTTGTATGCCAATCAATATTTTAACAATATTATCAATGAAAAATGGCAAGATTTTCATTTGATTTTTACTGATGCATCCAAAAATAATAGTAATGTTGGAATAGGTGTATACCATAAACAATACAATATTGTTCAAAAAATCAAATTTCCACCGGAAGCATCTGTATTTACAGGTGAATGTTATGGACTTTATAAAGCTGTAGAATACATACACATTATGAAACTACCCAAGTGTATGATTCTGACTGATTCACTGAGTGCTCTACATTGTTTGCAAAAGTTCCCTTTAAAATCCAAATTTATTCCTCCTATTATTTTAGACTTAAGAAATCTTTTATACAAATGTACTTTTAAATATAATCATATTATTTACTTTGCCTGGGTTCCAAGCCATTGTAATATCACTGGAAATGAGCGAGCTGATCGGTGTGCTAAAGAGGCAGTTCAGTGTGGTGATTTATACCCCTACATTAATTATTGCCATGATCTAGCTGCTCTCCCTAAACTCCATCTTAAGCAGTCATGGCAAAGTGTCTGGGATAGTGGTACATTGGTGAAAGGCAAAACCTATTCCCAATTACAACCATTGATACCTTCTAAACCTTGGTTTTCTGTAGTGAAATTAAATAAGTTGTCAACATCTGTTATCACCAGAATGAGGCTTGGTCACACTAATTCTCCTGAACACCTCTTCAAGCTACACATCAAAGATAGCAATGTTTGTGAGTGTGGCACTGATATTGGAGATCTCAATCATATATTTTTTGCTTGTCCTAAATACAATCATTCATCATTATATAACAATCTATATTCTAATGACATTCCTTTACCTACATCCATTCTAACCCTGTTATTAAACCCTTGTATGTATAATATTCTTTCATTATTCATCCAAGAAAATAATATTAATATTTAAGCGTAGTTAGATACATTTAGTATCTAATACCAAATTAATATTAACCCACTTGTAAATATTATACAAATTACTAAGTATTATCTCTGTATATATTTATTTAAATATTATTGTTGTAAATAATTTATAATTTTAGTATCTATGTTATTTTGATTACTTTCTGATCCTCTATTTTCCTGTCAATCCAAATTCCAAATCCTAGTTTATTGTCTAAAATATGTTTCCTCGTTTTACTTGATCATGGCAGTTGCTTAACGCCCATGCCAAAAAGAAAAAAAAAAAAAAAAAAAAAAAAAAAAATTTCACCACTCAAAACTTTCGTAAAACCGAAAACAATACATAGATACTCAAGTATTTCTTTTTATAAGCTTTTAGTAGGTACTTAATAGTGTGTTAAGCACACTGTGCTTAATAGTTTCTTTACATAAAGTTACATAGTACTCTAATTGAGGAGCGTCTGTTCAAAAGGAGCTATCTACGTATCGGATCACAGAACACTTATACTCTCTACGAGAGGGTATCGGATTGTTTATACGTGTTTATTATGAATTTCACTTGTTATCCAAGATATTATGCACTGTGTTTATTTTTGGTCAAAAGTGCCTATTTCCGCTTTAAACTTCTACCTTATTGTACGGTTCTGATCAAAAGGTGCTAATTGTAATAGGTTCTAACTGGTTGGTAAACACCAATCACAATTCTAATCAAAAAGGGTTATGTTTCATAGTAATTTCGTTATTTATAGTTTGGTACAAAAAGAACGTATTTACTTGCTACGAAACAAACGAAGTGCCAGTTCTTCTGTTTCTTAAAGGACGCGAATCCAGGCCAGAAAAAAAGATATTTGAAGTTTCTAAACAAAAAATCATAATATTCTTCAATGAAAATTTCAGTGTCAAATTATTGTTTAAGTTAAAGTTACATTTTACGCGCCTCTCGTGCAACTGTGTGTGTGTTTTACTGATCCTGCTTTAATCGTATAAATATCAGCAAATTCATGAAAAAAATCTTGAAATTCCTAATAAAATATGGATGTGGAGACGTAAAAAGAAAGACGTAAATATTTTACTTGTGAAGCAATTAGATGACTGGGCTGAGTTACTGGAGTTGTTATTCTTTAGGAACATTATTCTTGATGATCAAACAATGATAACTGGTGCTAACAATGAAGATCACCAACATGATGAGTCTTGTGACTGTTTAGAACATGACATTAGTCAAATTAGAATATAAAATTTACTTTCATCTTTCTATTTTTCTTTTATTTTTTGTCCTAGACCAAACTTGTACTCTAAGCATTACTGATCAAATGGCGCTATTTATTCTTGGTTCAGATCAGAAGGTGCTATTTGTTATCATTTCAGAACAAAAGGTGCTATTTTCAGAATAACTGATCAAAAGGTGTTATTTACATTATTTATAATTTAATAATGTGGTCTTTGTTAAAGATACAAAAAAATATTTTAGTCATAAAGTTAGTGGACTTATCATGAATCATCTCAATAAAAAAAAAATACACTTGCCTCATACTAATTTCAGGAAAAAAAGACTTTTTTAAATTATCTAAAATGTGGTCAGCATGTAAACAGCCCTTTTTGAACAGACGCTCCTCAATTGGTCTGTGCATAAAGTGATATCTGACAATCGGACCTGGTTGTCTTAAAGAAATTGTTTTGTAATACAATGTAAATGTATGTAATGTAAATGTGGCATCTTTAATATATTTATGTCGGAAGTTATTGTTTATAAATAAAGCAAAGAAGATATTATAATCACTACGTTTTAAGTAACAAGTTTATAACATTCTGTTGAACAAATCCATTTCTTTTTCCTTTTTCATCCACGTCTTGTTGATTGGATGTAATCAACTTCTTCGTCCCAAGGAATTTCAAAACAACCATACTGATATTGTGGTTAAAGCAAATTGATTTAAGCTTGGGATTATTTCAGACAATTGTGGCAAAATGCTGCAAACATTTTTCTGGACCCGAATAAGAACCTTTGTCATTTTTTTATGTATAAGGTGTTCTTTTCTGTATCCTATAATGGATTCCGGGTGAAAATTTGTATTTAAGTAATAATATAATAATGATCTCAGTGTAAAGTTGTTATAAATTTAGTGTTTTGTAGCAACATATACCGAATAAGCAAATGATTTTTGTGACAATATTAGAATACCCTGGCCCATAAAGACAAACTACACAAATTATTGCTGATTCCATTATATTGCTATTTTTAGAGCTGGGATGTTACACATTATGTGTATATTTACGATAAGTCTTACTCCTAATCAATAAATGTTAATAGCATTGGACACTGTAACTACAGTGTCCAAAGTCCAGATGCATAAAGCTTTGCTCACTACAATATGAAGCCAGAACATCATAACAAGCTATGTTTGGAGGTCATCTCATGTAGTTTTTTTCATTGTTTTAAACTTGTTATACATCCTTTAATTAAATTATACAGTCTGATATTTCCTATTTTTTATAGCATGAGTGTTAGTAACTGCAATTCCTATTTTGCTTTTAGAATAGGATACTTGAAGTCCAATCACCTGATAAATGACAGTAGATAAAGGACAGCATTACATACTCTTTAAAGTACAGGAGTTGGATCTAATATTGACATAGAACTGAAAAAAATCAATTTGCTGTAGTAAATTTGATTGGTGTCCAAATTGACCTATTCGTATCACATATAAGTATAAAAAAATTGCATAATTTTAGTATACATATATTATGTTGATACAGTATATGTGTATTTTCTGCCTTATTGATTTATCATTAGTGTCCACACTAAAGAACTAGAGTACAAGAACTGAGTAGTTCAAAAATAAAGTGTTCCGGTATAAAATGTCAAGAAATCCTTAATAGCAGCCAGGGTGTAAGTAGTCATAGCAAATTCTCAATCCCTTGAATATATTGACTACTTAGTACCTACTATATTTTTTTAGGAATTTCAAGAATATATTCCAAATCCCAGTAGTACATACCTCCAACACATATTCTAGTTGGAGCCTATTAATCTGGCAACTGAACCCAGTGAAGTAAGATATTTGCTAACAATAATGTGCATGGTTATACAATGTCAAATCTTTTGTGGGAAAATAATAGGGGTTACTGAAACAAGCTTAACAATTGTCACAAGCAACTCATCTTGATTTTGTATGGGCTAAACTATGGGCTACATAATATGTCCATTTGAAATAATTTGACTTATGTAATGAAAGAATTTTTCTAACAAGCACTTGTTAGAAAAATTCTTTCAAAGTCTAAGTTTTGGTCATTTTCCTCCGCATATAAACAAACTTACAAAATCCACTGCTTTTTTACATGCTTTGTGCTATTTCTAATTTTTTTTGTTATACAGCTTTAACCACGACTTATCATAAAAACTTTTACTTCTTTTGCTCAGTCAGGTAGCCAATGTGTTGATAGCAATGATGTGTATAAATATTACCACACATAATTAGTTGATAGTGTTGCTTTCTATCCATAAAATTATTAAAATCGATTTTGTAGTTTGGCTTTTATTAATTACAAGCAAATTTTACTTCAATGATTTATCTAGGTTGAAAATAAGGCAAGGTTAGGTTAGGTTGAAAAATAAATTTATCATATAAATGTTAATTAATATAAGAAGTCAAGAAAAAATATAAAGTTCTTAAATATATAAACGGGTCAATAACGCGTACATATATAGAACTTACTGCTGCTCGTGACCACGGTCAATGTAACTTGGCCGAAACGTCGAGCTTTACAAGTAAGTTCTATATATGTACGCGTTATTGACCCGTTTATATATTTAAAAATGATAGTAGAACGCGTTAGTTTAAAAGTTCATATAATATAAAGTTCGTCTTATTTTTGAAGCAGATAGCTATCCTGATGACATTACTGCATAACCATAGGATGATAGATGTTAAGCTTCATGTGTTAAGATTACCAGAACCTTACCTTCCAAGCTAAAATATGTCTATGCCAAACACTGACATTATAGACAGGATAAACAAAGCTTTATACGCAATAGTGTCGCATGGAGGAAACCTTTCCACAGTGTTTTAATGTCCATACCAATTGATGCCAGGGTGCACTGCAAGTCAAGTTGATATTAGGGCAGTAAGGGGAACTTGGTCAATCCCTTTTACCCAATGTTGGGTTGTCGAATATGATACCCTTTAATGTACTTTTGAATATAGAGAAATATCAAAATACCCAAATAGTATTATAGCTTCTGTAGCATCCCAATTGCCTATTGGTTATGGTTACAAGTAAGCACCTTCTACTATTTGGTGAAACAGATATACCATATTCACCAAGGTTTTTTTATATATGTCGCAGTGAAATTGTCAATAGTCGTTAGATTATAATCTACCTAGGGAGTTTATAATTTGGTTAGGTTAGGTTAGCAGTTAAATTATAATATCACTTAGTTAGATTATAATCTAACGGTATTGACAATTTCACTGCGACATATATATCACTAGCTGTTGCCAGCGACTTCGTCCGTGCGGACTTAGTTTACTCCGCACTGCTCTGCTATATGTTGACCCGACCTGTTAGTAATATCCATGCAAAATTGAAGTAAATCCGTGCAGTACTTTTTGAGTTTACCCCGGACATACATACAGACAAACAGACAAAAATTCTAAAAACTATATTTTTGCTTCGATATCGATTGTAGATCACGCCCCTTATATTCTTTAAAAAAATATTCAACATACAGTTTTGACTTTCCTACGATTTTATTATATGTATAGATTAGATAGCAAACAAGTAGATGGCAATGCCACCATGCCATGCTCCTGATAGAAAGAGAAACCATCACCTATAGACTGCTATTCTTGTGGTGGGATGGCAATGCCACATGCATAAGTCTACTGGCTACCTAACCCTCCAAACTGGAACATAACAATGACAAGCATTTATGCTGTTGAAGCAGGAATAGGTAAGGCAGTGGTAAGAAATACCCGGGCAAGACTTTGCAGTAATATACTACCTACTAATCACAATGGTAGTGACACATATAGCCAATTAGTCGCCTTTTACGCGACCTGCCTTGCAGAACAGTAGTTTGTCTATTCTTCAAAGGAGGCGGTCAACACGGGGCAAAGGTTATAACACATATAAATATTAAAAAACATTTAATTTTATACCAAATAAAATATTTATTAAAAATAACAAACTGAGAATATAATGACAAAACAGTATAAGTTTATGTAAACAAATACTCTAAAACTTCATAATATTCTTTCTAGACTCCCTGACGCAACTGTCACAAGCATGTAACAAAGTCCTACCTATGAGCAATTCCAACTTGTACTACATTGTTGGATCTAAATCCAAAATTAAAGGAAATGACTTAAGTTTCCCGTTGCATCTCAAAGTCGCTGAGTTCAGAGACAGATGAACTGGCTGCATTACAAATTTTATGAAGGGTATGTGCATAAGCCATTCAACCAACTACATGTGGTTGGTGATA
The DNA here is from genome assembly GCA_036924255.1 of Apodemia mormo. NCBI lineage: Eukaryota > Metazoa > Arthropoda > Insecta > Lepidoptera > Riodinidae > Apodemia > Apodemia mormo. The sequence goes on along the minus strand of JAUPFN010000006.1, from coordinate 27,895,700 downwards.
CAGCATTCAAGGGCTGACTAGACCTATGTTTAGCTTTTAGAACATTAATGAACCTTTCAATAACATTTTGGGCCTGGATATGTTTGGCCATATAATATGCTTCTGGAGAATCTAGTTCTGCATTTCAAATTAGTGTTATCTTTTTTTTCTGAGTGGATTCTCAGAATCTCCTAGAATAAATATATAGTAAGATTTTATTTTGTATTTATTATTATTTTATTTTACTTTATGAACATTATTTTTAAATATTGAAAATTTAAGTTCCTGAAAATTTCTAAATAATTAGTATTATATTCTACCTCCATAATATGTAATTCTCTTCATTATATTCAAAATTTGTGTTCTTAGTAAATGATAAATTATGTAATAAATATATTGTGATTGTATATTTTTGATTGTTAAAACAATTAGAACTTGGATCTATGTATAACTTTTCTTAAAATAAATGTTCATTTGTTTGTTTAAACTATTACTGCCATTCCATTGTGTGTATGAAACCGAAATCCAAAATTGGCTTGTTTCATGTGTAATCATATGTAATCGATTAATTGAAAAATGCTGTGGATTTGTTATTATTTAAAGTAAGTAAATAAATGCAAGTTAAAGACTAGCAACTCGATACCACTGTTACAAATCTTAAAATAAGTCAGGTATTATGTTAATATAGCTGATATGTACTTAGTTGTAATATGAAAATGTATGGATAACTTTAAAAAAATATAAAATGATGAATTAATATCATCATATTAGTCCTCTTGTAAGGTAGGCAGAAGGAAGCATATGTCAATAGACAATATCATATGTCAATTAAGTCATCCATTGTACTGTAATTGTGCATAAATTTAAATAAGTAGACTCTGGTTAATAAGTTTGTTGGTTAGCGAGATATATGGTGGTCCTATTGGTGGTACTAGGTGGTAGAGTTCTGCATTGTCTCGCTCGGGTCTGGTACCACCGCCTTACCTATTCCTGCCGCAATAGCATCAGTGCTTGTTGCTGTCGTGTTCCGGTTTGGAGGGTAAGGTAGCCGGTAAACTTATGCATGTGGCATTATACCTCGCCACAAGATAGCAACGCATCATTAACATCTTTGATGTCTATAGGCGATGGTTGACTCTTTCCATCAGGAGACCCATCTGCTTGTTTGCTATCTTATAACATAAAAAAAAAAAACATTTTGCTTTATTTGTAGAGGTAAATTACGTGGAGTCACTAGCCCACTAGACATGATATTTTAAAAATAAATATATAATAAAATGAATAAATTTTAATAAACATCTTTAATTTGCAGGAATTTGACCTTTTTTATTTTCCTAAAACTTCAGTAAATAATATATTTATTTTAATACTTTACCAATTGACATTTAAATAATGCAAAGAATGGTAGTTTTCCTACAATAAATTAGTTTTTTATATTTAGTAGGTCTTATTCTGGTTGTGTGAGTCCCATCAATAGAACTTTAATGCAAAATAACACACATGCCAAACTTTATATGATATTTTCATCATTTAGATAAATGTATAAAGATATTTTTAAATCCACACTAATATTATAAAATGCATGTTTACTGTCTTACACTTTCACAGCTAAATCTCAATTGATTTTAATAAATTTGGCATGAAGATAATTGCAGATCTGGGATCATACACAGGCAAACTTTTTTTTCAAAAATAAACTGATAAGATGCTAAAATAGTGAATGAAAGATTTTAATAAAAACTAATATATTTTTTTATGAACAGTGTGTTATAATATTCACAGGCAAAGCTTGCAGGTCAGCTAGTTATTTATTTCATTGATATTTAACAATTTTAGAGACTGTACCCTAACTTATTAACCTGTCACCCTGCTGCAGGATGGGAAATTTTATATATTTCTAATTGCATATTATTCAAAGCAGAAATAACTTGTGCTAGTAATATTGGCTGTACAACTTTTTGATCTCTGTGGGTCTCTGATACAAGCCATGTGCATTAAGATAGATTGCTGTAAAACTTGCCAATGTGTAAATAGGAAGTTATGGGCAAATTTTCAAAACTTTGGTATTGCATAAACAATTTTGAAAAAACCCATATTAACCCTTTTATATACATAAACTTAACTTTAGACTTCTGGGTATTTATTTTCATAACGGGTACCAAATCCTTGTACAAACTATACAATAAATCCTTGAATAACCTTACAGGTGTAGTTATGAATTCAAATGAAGTAGTTTTGTGGAAAATAAACACATTTTTATGTTCATAGCTAAGTATCCATATTAATTAACAAATTCTCTTTTGTACAATTGAAAAGGGTCGTCCATCTCTTTAATTCGACGCCGTCGGTTTCTTTTTCTCTCGAAAAATTGACATTAGTCACATATCTACAAAAACATAACGAATATATTTCACCCGCTTCACAACTTCATAAAAACAAACTTTTAAGTGGGTTTCATACATTAAAACATTATCACAAGTAACTATGCACTTTAAATTCCAAAATTTAATTTACGATCAAAGTCGATAGTGCTAGCAAACAGTTTATTTTGGTTTATTTAAAGACCTCTACAGCAAAACAATTCAATAAAAGCTGGTCAAGAGTAACTTTTTAAGGATTGGTTTATCTGACTTTAGAAAAATTGTAAAAACGCTTTACTGTTGTCAAATAAAGTGTCATGGTACGGATAGTCTATATGAAAAAAAAGGTGAACGCTTTTCATAGACGTCAAGTAGCAGGCCTGCTATTGGCCTGTTAATAAGGTGTCATGGTACGAAAAAGCAAGGCAGTTCAAATTCTGTCCTGCTTTAAGAGCTCGTAGTTACCCCCCTGGTAACCTGTAAAATCTTAGTCAGATAGTCACACCTGTCACTGTAAACAAATTTTATTCTGGAATCTAAGCATCTTAGATCAGCCGGTTTCACCCTGGATATGCTTTCTATCTTTAATTGGCTAAATCTATAGAAGACGTATTAGAATTACACAATGGCACCTTGAATTTCTCAGCAAAGTGGCGGCATTGGAATATTAAATATTTATAATAGTATCTCTGACGTGTATGTTTGACGTGTGTCAACCAAAAAAACAGGAATGGTTTATGTTTGTGAGCCGATTGCAACAATTTTTGGTTTTAAACAATGTGGTGAGGGACTACAGAAAAGAGCGTTTCTTTTAACCCATTTATCGGACGAAGCCTACAACTTTGAAATCGGTGCCAAGCTAATTTAATACTTACGCCTGCAGACACGCGCGGGCAGACGTCGTGGACGGACGTCTTGAAACAAAAAACATAAAATTTTTGATGCGTTTTTGTTTGTATCTGCATCTTGAATGCCACACCCACCACCACCACCACACTCTTCTCTTGGTAGTATAATATGTGATACGGCAGAAACGACACTAACCGAACTGTACCGAGTGATGAATGACGTAATGTGTAATGGTTGAAATGCTAGTGGGATGTGTGATGTATTATCTTTCCAAGTTGTATTACTTTTGTGATATTACACGCATCATCTACCCATGTCTAGTATTTTCTACTATTCGTGCGAAGCCAAGGTGGTTTGCTAGTATAATATACTACTTCTATGAACTACACACACGCGCGCGCCATTAGAAGACATCACACACATTACTTACGTAAAAACAAACACCGATGAGTGTGTGTTAGTTTGATAAAACCAATTGTTTTTTATCATTTAAATACAATAACCGAACTTCGGATAACCGAAGCTATTCAAACTGGCTATTCCATCCACGTGTAAGAGTAACTTCCCTCAAGGAAAAAGTTGAGGGATTGTAGCATTTTATGTACTAACGCATATAGGTAAATATTTATAGTAGAATAAAATAGTCAAAAAATCAGTACACTTTACAGTCCGTGTAATCCCGATCTCGGTAATATCAAGAAAAAGTAGTTATTATTAAAAAAACATAGTTACCAACCAAAATGGTATAAATCCGTTTTAAATGGTTTAATTCCTCTGAGGTTTTAAATCGTTTTTAGGTTTCAAACCAATTGGTTTAAACCCAAGGAAGTTACATTCTACCCGGAATGTCTACATGGGCTTTAAAATCGTTCCGAAGAGTACCACGACATGGGTGGAGTGTGTCTCTTTCTACTAAATAAAGCCCAATCGCCATATATAAGTGCGGCCATATAAAGTTCGCAAATTACTACTAAGTAATTCTACTAATTTGAGAAGCAGCTTTGCATTGCATAAGTAATTACGTGATAATTCAAATAAGCACATTTTAGAACTCACTATGTTAATTACAATGCATTTTATGCTAATGTATTTATCGACGTGTATGAATGAAAGGGATTTAACGATTACCGAATATATAAAAATCTGCCATCGGCAGTTTTATTTTAACACTGGCAATTGTAAGAAAGGGACAACATCCACTCATGTCGTTGTCTTGCTCAGAACGTTTTTCCCTCTGTTAAGTAAGAAACAAATGTCAACTTTATGAGTAACGAAATAAAATACATTTTTATTTTTCAAATATTGCTTCGTAACAATTCCAGTTACCATATATAAGTTCCTTGTTTAAACCTTAGATGAAGGAAACTACTACTAGATATGAAATAACCAAGGGAAAACCATGTCATTTCGTCCCTAATAATGACGCACTAAAAGAATAGCTGTTTACTATCTATATAACAATTGATAAAATTATATTGCAATTGACCATGCTATTTTAACAACAATTAGTTTTTTTTTAGATTTAAGGTACACACCACGGGGTGGAGACTTAGTACATTTGGACCTTTTACAAAACTTAATGGTGGCTCCACCTGAGCCACATACACCAAACTTCGTAGGAAACTAATCTCTAGTCGAAATTGAAATGTCTACTAATCCTCTACCATCATCATTACTATCACATGTCAAACTCAAAATCAATTTGAATCGATACACCGTATCGATATGAGTCATCATTCGATGTATGCAACGTTTCTTATCGACACAAAACGATATTTTTTATGAGGTAAAATATGAGAGGTATATTTCTGAAATAAAAAGTTTTCAATGTTATTTAGGTACTTAATAATAATATTAAAGTGGTGTAGTAGTAGTTGATTTTGTCAAATAAAATAAGTGTTTAGAGATCACTGAAGTCACAATCACTGACATGTAACGTGGGGCTAATTTGTTTTATTTTAATTTGACTTTTCCGATGTAATTAGACAGTGAACTTAGCATAAAATAATCAATCAGTTTTTTGTGACTGTTGAATTTCATAACGTTGATTTTTTTAATTTTAAAATGTAAGTGTAAATTTTTTAACCATTTACTAAGTAACACACTCAAAAACTATTATCTTTTACACTGCTGTTGTCAATATTTTACACAAACAAACATGACTATAGGAGGCAATCAATTCCTAAATTATAGTGTCAATATAAAGCTGAAGTATTAATTCCTTACTAATTATGAAAATCTTATGGAATCTTTAGAATTATTAATTATTTAACATATTATAATAAGACGGTAGTCGAATAAAATAAAACACTATAAAATGGTCTGTCCGATATGTTTTCGAAGCATTCGTGTTTGTGAAATTGAGAAGTGAGTTGCTTACTATACAAGAAAGTGTAATAAGTTTTGTATTTTATGTAATATTTAATTAATTAATTAATTAATAATTTGATTTAATTAATATAATTCAATATTCCGTTATTTAATGATTAAATTATTAAAACCTTATACTTTTTACCAAGTGGAGTGAACACTGCTGTAAAGATATTTGTTAAATTCAATTAAAAATAGTATCTCGTGTTAATTATACTTACTCGTGCAAAAGAATTCGAACTTTGATTACTCCAACGTATATTTATGACCTTTTTAAATTGTGTGTGACCTTTTTAAATTGGGTGGGATCGTTTTGCATCCACTAAGGTCTCTTCCTTTATAGAATATTTAATGCCACTCATATGAATATTTGATATCATATTGGTAGCATTTATATTTTATAAACAAAAAACAATTAAATCAGACACTACGTGTAGCTCACAAACACCACTATAATGCAATGAATAACGCTAATGAAACTAATTTATGATAATTATTACTAATGAAATTAATATTATGTAATATTTGATCATTAATTATACTTGTATACCCGCTCACACCACCAGCCATTTTCGTATTTTTTTCTAAAAACACACGGACCGTTACGCGCACACGTTCCGAGTTCGTTCCGGTGGACCGTGGTCACAAAAATGGTTTATGAGTTGTTTGGATTGAATCCGATACTGTAAAGCGTATATTGTTTAAGAGGTCTTGAGCACTGCAATACACTGGTGTTAGAATTGTTTAATTTAAATGGCTTAAGCTACAAAATAATTCAGGTGTAACACGACACTTTGAGAAAAGTATGACTACTTGTTAGTCGAGGATTTTTAATTCAAAAAGTAAATCGATGACCTATGCCTTTTATATTTTTTTATATAATTGGTAAACATATACATACGGAAAAAAAATAAACAACATATATTATAGTACAAAAATATTTATTTACATAAATATTAATATCTTTTTTTTTCATAATTAATACGTAATTTTTTTTGTAATTTTTAAATAATTTATTTCTTTTTCAATTTTACAGCTATGTTAAATTTTTTTTAAATATTGTTTAGGATATTTCACATTCACATCATATGATTTTTTTGAGATCATAGATATCAACACTAAAATTTACGAAAATAAATAAAAATAGGTACCGTCATACCCAAAGCGCTGATATCATTAAGTTGGTTATTAACGAAATGTATGTTTTATTAATTGATATTTACGGTTTTTTGACAAAATTATTATCTAAACTGTTAGATCTTGAACTAATCTTGATTATAAATAAAGTTTACTTGTTGATTAATACGCCAAAACACTTTTAAATTAACCTGTATCATATAGTGCAACCAACACATAACACACAGCACGAATCAAAATGGCGAACTAAGTTCTTTTATTTTTCCCCAAGAGCGTATTTAAAAAAAGAATGCCAATTGGATGTTATTCTATACAATGTTTCGTTCGAAAACAATAAAATACCATAGAGTATTGTATTAAAACTGGTAAATAGTGAACATGTAGTTTTTTTGTATGAAGTTAGCGTTGGTCTCTATAGAGACCATAGTGTATTAATGGTATTTTCAGAGGTCAGAGGTCTCATTAGTTACCAAAGTAATGTGAGCGGATACTAGCTGTTACCCGCGACTTCGCCCGAGCGGACTTCGTTTACTCCGCACAGCTCCTCCCCCGTAGGTGATAATATGTAGCCTATATGTTGATCCGACCTATTAGTAATATTCATGCAAAATTTGAAGTAAATCCATGAAGTACTTTTTGAGTTTACCCCGGACATACATTGACTTTCCTACGATTTTATTATATGTATAGATAAAATCAACAATAAAAATATGCATCAACACAAAATGTTGATATATCGTATAATTCACCTAGCATTGTATCGATACAATACGATATTGATTCATGTCGCTCATCTCTAACTAAAACTTAAATTCTATTCTTAAATATGGCTGCCAGATTGTTTACATAGTTTTGTGTTAGTTTCATTTTGATTTATTTACATTGTTTTCGTGATATTTACGTCAAGTTAATAACTATCTTCCGCGTCTACAAGTTCTACAAAGGAGTTATAACTATTTTGGGTGTTTCTGTGTCTTTTAAATGTTGAATTAATAAGTACTCTGTGTTTAGTAGTGTCGAATTAGTTTTTAGTGTTTAAACCTCATAATTTTGCTATTATTTGGTTTGTGATTTGACAAAATAAATCTATTCTGCGACGTAAAGTTTTTTTGTTTTATTTACATAATATGTCATAGATCTAGTAAAAAGTTAAAAAATAGATATGACAAGAGGGTTCTGTTACATAGTTTATACTTGATTTGTAGATGGCGCTGACGTCGTTTCACTTTTAACTATGTTGAATTTTCCGGTCTATAATGCATAATATATACTAGTCTATGGTACACACTAAAATTATAGAAAAATACAAATAAACGCTAAAATCAATTTAATATTTTGTAATCAAAAGGTTATTTGACATTAATTTAACTTACCTACATTGACGGCGTATTTTTCAGTGTAATGTGTCAAGCTAGCAACCGGTCGTGCTCCGCGTTACCCACGCAGCAAATATTAATTAATTAATATTTTCGTAAGTCACGCGGCACATTGCCACTGCACGTGACCATTGCGCTTGTGGCCAACGAGTTGTTGGCGTTTATCCAGTATGCCATCGACACCATGGACGAGGTAGAATCATGCAGATCTGCACGTCTTCCTTTACCAGTGAGCAGATTTGCAAGGCCAAGCAGCTGCTGCATGAGACGCTCGGCCCGAGCGCGAACATGCCATCGCGAAGAAGAGATGGTACGGAATTTTTCCCTGCTGAAGCAGACGGATCCGGATGAGGTGCCGGCTTTTGTGAATTTGGAAAGATTAAAAATATACATATTTTTTTTATATCATAAGATAGCAACAAGCAGATGGGTCTCTTGATGGAAAGAGTCAACTATCGCCTATAGACACCAAAGATGTTAATGGTGTGTTGCTATCTTGTGGCGAGGTCTAATGCCACATGCATAAGTTTACCGGCTACCTTACCCTCCAAACCGGAATACGACAGCGACAAGCACTGACGCTATTGCGGCAGGAATAGGTAAGGCGGTGGTACCAGACCCGGGCGAGACAATGCAGAACTCTACCACCTAGTAGACACGATGGTAGTGACTCGATAGCTAATCGGTCGCCTTTTACGACCTGCCTGGCAGAACGGCAGTTGGCCTATTCTTCAAAGGAGGTTACTTGCAAAAGTCAGGCAGGAATTGTGGAGAACAAGTAGGCTTTTCAAAATTCCTGTCCTGTCTTTTGCGAGACTATGGTGATACTAGCTAACACACGCCGCGACATCATATGCCCAACAGCTTATTTTTAACTGTTTCCTAAGGAACTTATTAAACACACCTAAATATATCTATGTGTATTTTATTGTAAATAGCCTCTACTCCACTGGATGAAATTTTCCTACTCTTCCAGATACCTAATTTTTTTAGTAGAATTCTGAGAAAGAAATCCTAACGCCTCACTGACGACGTCATCTACTGACTAGATAACTTGGTGGCACTATCAAAATCAAATTATACCATGAAGCTGTGTTATATCTGGAGGCAACACTTCTAATACCTACTTGAAACCAAATTTTAAATACTGCTGTCATCTTCTGAGGCCTTATTCTCTCTTTCTCACACAGCTGTATAAAAAGAGATGGCATGGTTTCTATGTTTTTCTTTAAATTCGGTGTCAAAATCAGTCTGTAGCTTTTCTACTATAATAACTTCATGAATTTTGATTTTTGATAGCGTTCGTTCAAAAACCATAGTGAGGCAATTTTTTAAAATGTCAGTTGACATTTAACAGTTCTCAACATCTATAATTCAATACCTAGTCTATGTCAATCAATTGTCATTTGTCAGTTTTATTTTGTTTTAACGCGCGGGCAGTGGTAGTGGTGGTGAAATTGATTTTTAAATAATTTCATTAGATATTAGAACCATGTTATAATAAACCAAAACTTCAGCATTAATGATTAATGTTGAAATTGCCATACTACCACTTTACTTACCTCTCCATTCGTTATAACAACACTTCATTTACACCGTAAAGGTATTTCAATTTTGTTGAATTATTATTATATTTAAAATTTAAAATATTGTGATTTATTAACTTATTGACTTGTTTAATCTAGATGCTTTTAGTTTTTTATAATTGGTATAAAATATTTGTGTACGGTGACCTCACCCAGGCGTTCTTCGAAATTCGATTTTTCCTCATTATTGATACGAGGAAGTTGCATACTATATTATCAGTTTTTTTTTAAATAGGCGGCTGATTTTTTTTAAATTTCGTTTATTAGTTACTCTTTGTTGCGGTTGAATATATTTTTATTTAAATACATAGTAAAATCTAAAGCCTTACATAAAAGTTGCTGGGATGATTCTCTTGTCTAAATATTTTTGATCAATTTATTTTATTTTCTTTTTAATTACAATTCGCAACAACAACAGTACTTATTATGTTCTAATAGGTGTGACTTAACTCAGGTTTAGAGTTATTTAGATTCTGGAATCATAGTTTAAGTAAGCTGGATATCTTTGGACTAACTATGAACAGGTTGTAGATAGAGAACAATCTTTCTTCAACCAGTCTGTTAGAATTGAGATTAATTAAGGAGTCTAGTTTAAACAAATGTTTATAAATAATTCTGTATCTAACATACTGTAATTTGTGCCAACTGTAATAAAGAAATTTGTTGCAGAATGCTGAGAGGAAGAATCCAACATATTCTGCATTGCATTCTGTTTATTTCATTTATATTCTCTTTCTTAGTGTTTGCTGGTGCAATAGTTCTAGATGACAAAGAAAAGCCTTACATTGAACCTTTAGAAGTTTACGGCTTATATGGGTCTATAACATTGTATATTCTTAGACTTCTAACACTATTGACATTACCTCAGGTTCTGTGTAACTTTTCCGGATTATTATTTTTTAATGTATTTCCTGGGAAAGTTAAATTAAAAGGATCCCCTTTACTTGCACCATTTATATGTATAAGAATAGTGACCAGAGGAGATTTTCCTAAACTTGTTCGTGACAATGTAACTAGAAATATGAACAAGTGTATAGATGTTGGTATGGAAAATTTTATGATTGAAGTAGTTACAGACAAGGCTATAAATTTACCCACACATAGAAGGGTTAGGGAGGTTGTAGTGCCTGTAGAGTACAAAACGAAAACTGGTGCATTATTTAAATCGAGAGCCTTACAGTATTGCTTAGAAGATAATGTTAATATACTGGCAGAGACTGACTGGATTGTTCATCTAGATGAGGAAACTTTGCTGACTGAGAATTCAGTGCGTGGTATATTAAATTTTGTTTTGGATGGTCAACATCAATTTGGCCAAGGTCTTATCACTTATGCTAATGAACAAATTGTGAATTGGTTAACAACATTAGCTGATAGTTTCCGTGTGGCAGATGATATGGGAAAACTGAGATTTCAGTTTTATATGTTTCATAAACCATTGTTTAGTTGGAAAGGCTCTTATGTAGTCACCCAAGTAAGTATGATGCTTATGGTAATTTTGGTGTAGTGTTAATTCAGTCATAAAATGTTCTGTGGAAAATAAAAGCAATATAAAGTAGTTTATATAATGTACTCTTCTTAACATTACCATTAATAATAATGATCTATTGTGCTTTTTGAAAATTATTTTTATGTTATTGTAATTTAATTTCTGTCAAAACTTTAATATTGATAAATCAAAGATATTGTTTGTCTAAAAATGAGAAAGGTTATCTGTTAGTGGCTTTATTAATGACAGATGTAAAATGAACAAAATAGTTCTTTAAGGTGCCAGTCGTTGGGGGTATACAAATACAAATGTTCTAAGATTATTTTTTTTTATGGAAGATGGGTTAAACGAGCAGGAGGTTCACCTGATGTTAGGTGATCACCTCCGCCCATGGACATCTGCAATACCAGGAGTCTTGCAGTTGCGTTGCCAACCTTTTAAAAATAAGTAAGCTCTTTTCTTGAAGGTCCCCATGTCGTGTCTGCGAGGAAAAACCCCTGCAGGTAATTGATTGCACAAAAGAGTAGTGCGAGGCAACAAGTGCCAGGAGAAATACAGCCTACAGTATATGTGTGTTTGTAGGTTCAAAAATATTACTTTTTTGTAATAAAATCTTGTGCATATTGTAGTTATTACAAATAACAAGATATGGTTGTAAAGGTTGGCAAATTCTGTGATGAGATCGCCAACCATATTGCCAGCTGACCATATTATACCATTAAAGTGCATTTTTCTGATGGAAAGAGATAATATTATTTTTCCATAGATACCACAGATGTTAATAGTGTATTGCCATCTTTTGTGTAGTGTGGAGGTAATGAAATATATAATAATTTACTGGTTATTTTTCTCGAAAGTAGAAATTGACAGTGACAGAATGATACTAGTTATTGTAACTGGAGAAGGTAATGCAGTAGTACCTAATCCACACCAGTCATTGCAGAACTCAATAATTTAGTAGTTGTGACAAATTTAACAATAAACACTTAAATTTTAAATGTACATATTAAGCTTCAATAATAATATAAGTATGACATAAACTTCTCTGAAGCTTTTAAAAATGTAGGTAATTATGAAAAAGATTACTTAATTATTTTCTTAATCATAAATTCCAATTTTAGGTAAGTGCTGAGAAGAAAGTGTCCTTTGATAATGGTCTTGATGGCTCTGTTGCTGAAGATTGCTTTTTTGGTATGAAGGCTTATAAAGAGGGATACTCATTCAATTTCATTGAAGGTGAAATGTGGGAGAAGTCACCCTTTACGCTGTGGGATTTTATGCAACAGAGAAAGAGGTGGTTGCAAGGTATACTACTGGTTGTACATTCAAAAGAAATTCCTTTAAGGTACAAGATATTTTTAGCAATATCATGTTATTCATGGGTGACGTTGCCTTTGTCTACAAGCAATATTATATTAGCTGCCGTTTGTCCAATACCTTGTCCACATTTTTTGGATCTGATTTGTGCATTTGTTGGTGCAGTTAATATATACATGTATATATTTGGTGTTATTAAGTCTTTTTCGATTTATAGATTTGGACCTTTGAATTTTGTACTGTTTATTGTGGGAGCTTTGGCTACAATACCTCTTAATGTTTTTATAGAAAATGTTGCAGTGATATGGGGTGTTTTAGGAAAGAAGCACAAATTTTATGTTGTTAATAAAGAAATTAAAATACCTGTGACAGTATGATTGGTTTAAATTTAGATTAGGGTATTGCCATGTTTCAATATTGTTATCAAATGCACAAATTACTTAATTATTTAATTACACTAAAATAGTAAATGCATGTGTTTTAGTAATAGGAGTAATTATTAAGAAGTTTATTTTTTATTAGAAATGGAGAAAATTTAATCACAAATGTGATGTCTCACTTTCTTTGTTACCAAAGACTTAATAATATAAGTAGGAGAAGTAGGAGATTTGTATTTTCTTTGAAATATTATTTATTTTGTAACAATTTTATTTAAATGAGAATGCGTGGTATTTCGAATATTACTTATTAGTATTTTTCATTGAACAAATTCTACGATTTTAATAATACTGTAATTTATAAATGCAAAATTTTGTCTTGAGTTTATATAACATTTAAAACTATTTATAATATTGCCTACTGATCTATCTGTATCTGTTCAAAAACATATAATATCTATAAATTTTATTTAGACCTATTGAAACTTAAATACTACAATATTAGAACTAGCAAATAGAAGATGTCTGATAAGATTGAAGCTCTCAGTGACTCAACTTCAGACATTAATATTTTTAATTATTTCGAATTAGAATATTACTTTTTAACCACCTTCCCAAATGGAAGAAATTCTCAATTTGGCTGTTTTTTTTAAATGTTTGTTACCTCAGAATTTGATCATTTATTGACTGATTTGGAAAATACATTTTTGTTTGGGACTTTCCAGTCTTTGGGAGTCCATTTCTGATCATCTGTAAAAAGTTGTATTATTAATGTCATTAGCAAATTTTTAAAATAAATAATCTATTTAAGAGAACAAAGTAATGACTCAGTGAATAAAATATTCAACATAAATTCTCTTTATTGTATTAAAATTTTTTTACACCATTATAGTATAGCAGTCAAGCAATCTTCAAGGCTAAAATAAATAAAGTTAAAAAGCAACCCCTAAATTGCACTATTACTAAGCAATTATGTATCTTATAACACTATATCCTTATAGAGGTTTCAATGCTTCTCAGATTGATTTTGGCCCAAAGGCAGTACACTTTGCCAGGCTGTGAAGATCTTCCCTTTTTACAATTGCTGTGATAAGTCATCAAGCTCCACAGTGATATCACCTCAATTACTATCAGCACTGCAATAATAGCCTTAAGAATTTACAGCTCCACCTGAGTATCACAATTTAGACTTTACACTCTCAATCATACGCACTTAGTGAAATTCCGTCATTATTAAGTAAATAATGCACTTATAATTTTATTTCACTATAGGTATACACAAAGTTATTTTAAATTAATCAAACGGTTTTGCTTTTTAAAGCATCTTCATGGCGATTTAAAGAATATTAGTAAAGAATATTACGTCCTAAAGATGCTTTAAAAACGAAAACCAGTTGATTAATTTTAAATAACTTTGTGTATATCTATAGTCTCCTTTCAAACATTGTTTTGCCATATAAATTACTTGTATTGAATATTTTGGTGGGGGAATTTTAAAACCCCTATCAAGTAAGTAAATTTTATAGGGGGGTGAAGTAATTAAGATAAAAACAAACCTATCTTTTAATTTGGACCAAACATTAAATATCTACAAAGTTTCATTGAAATCGATTCAGTAGTTTAGGAATCCATAGTGGACAAACAATGTGACATGTAATTTATATATATTAAGAGTGTATTGTACAAGTGCACTATTTCCTACTTTTAAATAATATTACAATTTAATACAGTGCTACTGAAAATCTTTATGGGGACATTTTGCATATTAAAAAGTAGTCTTTTTTTATAATATAAGATTGCAAACAAGCAGATGGGTCTCCTGATGGAAAGACTCAACCATCGCCTATAGACACCAAAGATGTTAATGGTACTTTGCTATCTTGTGGTGAGGTCTAATGCCAAATGCATAAGTTTACTGGCTACCTTACCCACCGAACCGGAACACGACAGTGACAAGCACTGACGCTATTACGGCAGGATTAGGTAAGACGGTGGTACCAGACCCAGGCGAGACAATGTAGAACTCTACCACCTAGTAGTCACGATGGTAGTGACTCGCATAGCCAATCGGTTGCCTTTTACGACCTGCCTGGCTGAACGGCAGTTGGTCTATTCTACAAAGCAGCCCGTAGTCAATATGGGGAAAGACATTCCCCGGAAGACAAATTGTCTAAGTCATTGTAACTGAGTTTATTTGTGATGCCTATTTTAATCCAGGTTATGCAAAACAATTGGCTAGTTGAGCCAGAAGAAGTCTACAAACAAACATCTTAAAATTCAACGGTTTCTATCCATATTATATCATAGGGATAGCAAAACCATTGCCAATAAACATCAACATTTAATTCCATGCTTATCCTCACAACAGAGCATGATGAGTAACATGCTATTGTAGCAGGAATAGGTAAGGCGGTAGTACAGAGTAGAAGTGTGTAACTCCGGAGGTACTGAATCAAAAGTTCTGATTCCGGGTCCAGATACAATAAGCTTATTTATTCCTTCAAATCCTTATCGTCTCCGCGGAATTATTTATTCCGACCAGAATGGTGAGCGACTGAAAGTGCTGCGATTAGAATGAGAGAGAGAGAGACAGTAAGACGCGGCAAGTGATAATCAATGTAAAAAACTACTTACATTGCACAGTACTGGAATTGGTGGGAGCGAGAAAAATATATAGGGGAAACGTTTATTTAAAGATACGGTTACAGAATATGATACGCTGCAATAAAAAAGGACGAAGTGAGCCAAAGGAATGAAGGAATAAATAAGATGAATCATATCGGTGCCTGGAGCCGGAATAAGTGAATAAATTTACCCCGAGGAATAAAGATTACCCACCGCTAGTACGGAGTACCCATTTCGCGCGAAGTTTCAGAACGACCACCTAATTACCTCGCGGCTACATAATATGATATACATATTATGACGCGACGAGCTTCTGCGCGAACTGCATCACGAAAGGGCTTGACGCGACACTGCAATGGGTGTCAAATTGCGGTTCGCAGGTGATTTTTGTACGGCTCGCTACAAAGAAACAATAATATCTATAGTTACATTAAACAGTATTAATAATAGCAAACTATAATATATTTAGGTAACTTCATGTAAAAGCCGTATTTTGATATTGATTTAGTGTATCGACGTATACCATTTTATTTACGTTAATATGACCTTTCATGTTTATGAAGGAGTATCATAGGTTCGTAATCTTTGGGTGAATGAAATACAGTAACCAGTAACATAAAAATAAAGGATTTAAGGAACAAATGTTAATAAATTAAGAATTTGAGAAGAGAAGATTTTAAGAATGTTACAATATTCTTGTTTGCTTTATCGTGGGCCGCATAAATATAATCATTAGGCCGCACAAATATAACCTGCAGGCCGCGGTTTGATGACCAGTGATATTATGTATATTGTGATGTAGTTCGTAACATCGTGCTAGCGCGATATTTCGCCGTAGGCCGATATACATATATATACGGCTACATAGCCGATATTCATATATACGGCTATATATCCGCACAATTATACCGTTTGTTTGTTTCGGAAAAATTACGTTACGTTTACGGAGTTGTCCACCCTCCGACCTCCCATGTGTGTTTGATGAGGTGTGGCTCGACTTTCCCTCCTAAATATCTCCCGTAAAATATGAACACTTCTCATAAAAATTGTAACATGACGTAATACAGCCTTGTTCAATAAAAAAATGTACTTAATTCATAGTTTCTTAATTCTTACTAATAAACTTGGAGATTAGCATGTTAAACCAATCTATTAAAATATTAATTTTAACATTAATCAACCTTAATTGCTATGGAAGACAGTTTTTTTTTAATATCATAAGATAGCAAACAAGCAGATGGGTCTCCCGATGGAAAGAGTCAACCATCGCCTATAGACACCAAAGATCTTAATGGTGCGTTGCTATCTTGTGGCGAGGTCTAATGCCACATGCATAAGTTTACCGGCTACCTTACCCTCCAAACCGGAACACGACAGTGACAAGCACTGACGCTATTGTAGTAAAAGTATATTAACAGGTATTCCCTGTTATTGTCGTATCTTATCATCCTCGCGATACTGTATCTTATGATAATAGTAATTACAAGAATTAAACGATGTTGAAAGCTATATTTTGGCGTAAAATATGGCTATCTGTGTATCTATATGGGATTATTAAAACGATTTTAAGAATGTCTGTTATAATGACATGAACCATGTTTGTTCTTTTTTGATTACATATTACGAGAGAATGACATCCCTGTCATTCTCTCGTTTAGTAAAGCGACTAAACGACTGGCCTCAAATACAGTATCGCCGCCTTACTTATTTCTACCCACTATGACGCCAGTACCTGTCAACATAACGCTGCCCTGTTGGTTAAGTGGTTACTGATTCAGATTACGCAATCGATGGGGCTCTGAAACGATTCACGACGGGCACGGGATTTTCGCTCGGCGGATGCGCTCCGCCTCGCGCTGTCACAGTGTGCGATGGCAAGTGGAATTTCCCGTACATGTTCCTCCGCGTTCTGAGTATTAATTAATTAAATAACGTAATTATGGATAAAAAACGATTAATGGTTTTAGTTCAAAGCTACAAAAAGCTATATGATTTGCAAGATCCAAGTTATGATGATCAACAAAGGAGAATAAGTTTTGGAAAAAAATACGGAAATTCGGTGCGGCGCACTCCGTCTCGCTGTAGCCCGTTGTAATGTGTTATGATGCATTTTTCGTTGCGATGCAGCCCATCTCAATATGCTCGATTCTTAATACTCAAAAAACTAGCAAATAATATTATAAGCAAATAATTTGCTTACTTGTTATTGATTCTTGCGATCAGAACATTGATATTTATTTACTTATTATATGTATGTAAATTGCTTGTCACGTTGTATTACAATGCAGAAGACGGTTATTGCTTACCATGAGGAAATCCGTCTACTTGTTAGCTTTCTTAGGCTTTTACCTCAGATTGGTCCAGGTCTTACCAAGACAGACCCACTTCTGGTAATTTCTAAACGTCACTATAGGCCAAACCTTTTTTTTTCATCTGCGGTAGGTCTACTCCCCTTACTTATTTCATATGTCAAGAATCACGTTTAAAACCTTGGAAATCGGATGAAAAGAACTTGAAATCAATAAAATCGTACAGCTCATTTTTAGATCGTAGGTAAGGCATTAAGTCGATGGCTCTCTTGATGTTAAGAGCCAACTATCGCCTATAGACACCATACTCCAAAGATATCATGAGTGCGTTGCCATTGATGTGGCGGTTTGAAATACTAAATGGAAAAATGTTATCGGCTACCTTACCCTCTAAGCCGGAACATGACATTGATACTAATGTATTAATAACGTTTACGTTAAGAACGCGTTGGTATCTAACTTGAGCGAGAAGTTGCAGATTTGCATGCGAATCACGATGATTAAGTTTTGTCAATCATACGCCTTTAATGAACTACTTGGTAAGAAAACACTACGGCTTGTTTTCAAATGGGACCAACACGGGGTCTCATAATAAATAACTTAAATATTATAAACTAGCTGTACGTTGCAGCTAGCTGCATCAACGGTTTTGATGAAATATCAAATTTTTCCGGGATAAGAATTATCATATATGCTATTTTAGGACATCATTTATAGTATGTTGCTCATTTGCAACACCATTGACATTTCCCGAAATACCTTATTTTACAGGACAGACATTACAGTCACCAAAATGAAAGATTCAATATTACAATGGCATAACTGTGAAATTATTGTCTCTCTCACTTATTGTAGAGCCTAAAAAATTACATTTTACAGTAAACGGAGCACTATTTTTTCTCTACGACTATATCATTAACTCTAAAATCGTCAATTTTAAGATATTATATCGACCTTGTAGCAAACGAGCTATGTATGTGATTCCGTAAAATGTACATAATGTTTATGAAGTTGATAACCCTAAGCTTAAATCATCTAAAATCCTATAACGTTCAACTAACTTCGTTAGCGGAATAAGGAAAACAGATATTGTTTGAATTTTTTTGTAGTCAAGCATTGTTATATTTTTTCTAAAAGAGCAATAGCGCTTTGAACCTCTGGCCTAATGCAAAACGTCTTTTGAAATAAAATTTTTTAGTTTAGAAACCCTTTAGTTCCTAAAATAAATGAATATTATCAAGTTGGTTTGCTCTGTAGACAGTGATCCCAACACGTACCATTAACATCTTTGGTGTCTATAGGCGATGGTTGAGTCTTTCCATCAGGAGACCCATCTGCTTGTTTGCTATCTTATATTTAAAAAAATGAATATTATCTATCTAAAATAAATGAATATTATCAAGTTGGTTTGCTCTGTAGACAGTGATCCCAACATCAATATTCGCTCAGTTTAACTACGATTAATCGTTTGACGGATGCAAACATAAGTGGTGATCCTATCACCGCATTTGGCAACTTTAACGATGTTTGCATGTTATAAGCGATAACCGGGTCTAACGGCTTTACGCTTTACGTACAACTTCAGGCTGTTATTGAAATGTCTCTAGATAGGAAAAAACCGATAACATTGTCTGAACTGGAAATCGAAACCGGGTCCTCATGATCTGGAGTCGAATATGTTATATAGTCTAGGGCGCGATTTATGTAACAAAACGTCAATCGAGTCGAAGCGTTTAGGATTTTTACATATTTT
This sequence comes from Apodemia mormo, assembly GCA_036924255.1. NCBI lineage: Eukaryota > Metazoa > Arthropoda > Insecta > Lepidoptera > Riodinidae > Apodemia > Apodemia mormo. The sequence continues at coordinate 27,876,173 of JAUPFN010000006.1, read as the reverse complement.
ATTACATACTAGCTGTGCCCGCGATTTTGTCTGCGTGGAAAAATTTCTAAAATAAACCCGCATAGTTCCCTTTCCCATGGGATTTCAGGGATAAAAACTATCCTATGTCCTTTCTCGGGTCTCGAAACTATCTTTGTACCCATCCAAATCGGTTTAGTGCTTTATGCGTAAAGAAGAAACAGACAGAAAGGGTTACTTTCGTATTTATAATATTATTTTCGTAGGTATTTATAAAATGCATCGTGGAGTCTTAAGCGCTTTGACTCGATTGAAGTTTTGGTACGTGAAAGTGTGGGGCTTGACAGGATAACCACTGGACTGACAAGGTCAGAGTACTTTAGTTTTCTTGTCCTCAAGGGGAAGTCAAAAACTGTGTTATTACATTACAATTAGCCAGGCGCGCAGCTGAGCCCACGAGTAGTGTAACATGTACTTAATAGTAATAAGAAACTTCACACTCTCATCAACTATTTCAAGCCCTTGGTACCTACCTATTGCTTTTTGAAAAGAAAAGCAAATGTTTGACCCCGGGTCAATTTCATTTTTCAATTCTGTCATCTTTTAGAATTACTTGATTTTTTCGGGATAAAAAGTATCCTTTATGCTATTCCACGTCATCATTACATGTGGGTCTAATTTCATTGAAATCGGTTCAGTCGTTTTTGCGTTAAAGAGTAAGAATTAAAGAGTTTAGGTTAAAGTTAAGTAAACGATTACGATAAGTTTTCTTTGCACTCCATCCTCAATACTGTTCTCAGTGATTGAAATTGACTGGTAGATAATGCCATGTAGCATTAAGTTCACCTATGTACATGTATCTATGTACATATGTAACAAACATCTATTTATCCATCCATCCATCTTCACAAATTTTCGCATTTATAATACGAGTATAGTACCGATAGAATGTAACAGCAATCATGCAAACTGTTCGTCTGTTAGTAGTTTTTAGAAAGTTAACGTTTTTAAAAAGTTACATCGTCATGCGTCGTCTGTCTTGACATTAGTGTCTTTGACGAACTTTACCGGTTACCACACCCTATGATCCGGTACACGATAGTGGCCAGCATAATAGTTGGGAGCCCAAGAGGGGATTATTCCCGTGCGCCTGAGCTCGCGCTTGAGAATGTCAAGACTAGGTTTTTTGCAACCTTGTGACCTTCCTTACATTACACTCAAATCGTCTAAAAGATTTTCTAAATAGAGCTACACTTTTTAGCTGGCAAATAAGCCACTATACCTTAATCTGATTCGCTTTAATATTTCCATGTCACTTTTTTTTATATTTTTTCATTTAAACGCCTTCCCCACTAATAAAAAACATTATATAATCTATTAATTTTCTTATCATCTAATTCATAAAATCCAATATGTCCCCACGACGCTCGATTATATCCTCCTTTAGCATCTTGGACTGCACTATTACTTATTAATATTTTGTGCTTAAAACACACGAAATTACATACCAATGCAGCAGTTCAAAATTCATCACGTTAACATCATATTATAGATAATCAGATTGAATATCCTTTTTTTTTACCCCGTGTTGGTTCCGGGCTCCTTTGAAGAATAGACCAACTGCCGTTCTGCCAGGCAGGTCGTAAGAGGCGACCGATTGGCTATGCGAGTCGCTACTGTCATGGCTACTAGGTGGTAGAGTTCTGCATTGTTCTCGCCCGGGTCTGGTACCACCGCCTTAGCTATTCCTGCCGCAATAGCGTCAGTGCTTGTCGCTGTCGTATTCCGGTTTGGAGGGTAAGGTAGCCGGTAAACTAATGCATGTTGCATTAGACCTCCCCACAAGATAGCAACGCACCATTAACACCTATGGTGTCTATAGGCGATGATTGACTTTTTCCATCAGGAGACCCATCTGCTTGTTTGCTATCTTATGATATATAAAAAAAAAGAATACATAAAACGGTGGCCTTGTGCAATATTGATAAGAACCACAATTCATATCTATTTCAAGAATTGTTTATTAGGTTCCTAGATATTTTCGATGGAAAATTTATGAGTACTTACGCATATCTGCTAACATTTTATCTATTATGTATTATCTAAGAAATTTGTTGAGTAAAATTAGCAAGTCAGACTTAACAGGAAATTACAAAACTCCATTGTGATTTAAACTTATAGTAGTTGCCACTTGTTATGCAATCGCTACGCAGTCATAAAAGTAGCTTGTTTGTAAAATTAGGGAAAAGGCGGTCTGCCACACTGAAACGTTAAATTACGATTGAAGGTTGCTTACAGGCGCGGATTAATTTGATGCATGAAATATTTTGTTCATATGTATCAACTATCTATATAATATGTAAATATTTCAGTCAAGTCGTTTAAATTTACACCAGCAAACTTATTAACAAGTATAATGATACAGATGGACAGTAATAGCATTGTATACGCTAAAAGCAGTAAGTTATCTTCATTAGAAATAGCCTCTCACAAGTATGCTTCAAAAATTAAACACCCAAAACATTAAGACCCATAAGATTATAGAATTAATCTCAAGTAATAGTGCTTAATTTAAAACTAGTTGGGAGTTGAGACTATAGAATCTAAAACGTCATTTGATTATAGATTTAATACTTAAGCTCAGCTGAGTGTGTCTACCAAAATGCGGGGTGATTAAAATCACTACTTAGGCGAAGATTTAATGTAGTTCAATTGGGATTGAGTTTTTGGGATTGGGATTGTAGTTCAATTTGAGATTTAATGTAGTTCAAATGAGCCTTCATGAGTTTGAACTCAGGGTCATCAGACGTTAATTTTATACTCGACGCCAGTTTGTGTTTGTAAAATATTGATTGATTCAAATTATTGATTATTGATTTAAACTATTGTTTCAAATTCAAGCAAATGTCTTGTGAAATGTCATTGGAGTACATCTGACAAAAAGTCACGTATCTGCAATACTGGTCGTCCCTTCAGTTGCTAAGTGGTATTTGACATGCTTGTGTGAGTCTACGTTTCGAGAAAAATACGCGGGGTGATGCAATATGAAATTGCATTACTTGTATATTTAAATAATTGCATTCACACAAAAATAAGTTATATGTATTCGCATTCTTCGATGACGTAGTTGAGTGCAAACTAATGCCTATTAAAACCGGTAAAAATTAAGGGCTCCTCAATGCCGCGCATACCTACGATCCGTCAATGGCGATGGAGATTTTAGTTGCGTAAGCCATTGTCTCTGAATTTACTTATAAGTTTTCACGCCTTTGAAAATGGTCTACTGCGCAGCTGTTATAGTGCTTTAACTTATTTTTGTGAAGCTATAAGTATATTAATATACACAATAATATAAAAAGTACTCCTATTAATTTTTATATGAGAAATTTACCAGTCATCGATTTTAAAATACATTTTTTTTCTATTCTTTGATTATAACGCAGTATAATATTACCAGAGATAAGAAAATTGTAATTTAGGTAAACGAATGTTTATTGTTAAACCCACCAGTTCATTCTTGTAAGATATCCTAGTGTTAATGGCTCGGGCGCACTTGCGTCTGTCGTCACAAAGCTTCGTGCAATGACACGATAAATGCTGATGTGACCGGCTATTGTCGCATACATTCCGGACTGCGTGTGCCTTAGCGCGCATACTACTACGGGACCATAGACGCAGATGCGGCCCTAGCATTATACGAACATTCTAGTCATACTTTTAGTAAATATTTTAATGTAAACGGTACGATATAGAAATTGTCAGGATTAGTGATTAGCTCATCAGTTTTGAAGAAGTATTGTGAAGAAAAATCTAGAATGCGATTTATATAGGAAAGGCAGAAATTCTAAAGGATTCAATGCTGATATACAAATTTTAGTGTTACCTCAAATTTGAAAACTTACTGAATATTTTTAAGCACAAGTATTGTCACTCTTTGATATATGAATAAATAAGAAGTTCTATTTGAAATGGCGAAGTGTTTTTGTTACTTTTAAGATTAATGTGAAACTGGGCGTTACTGAATATACAGTAAATTGAATTATAACTATTAGGTGTCAATTTTATTATTTAGTAAAAGTGATACCTACTATTTCGGATACAAATACATCTAAGTAACATTTTGCTCCTCTGTTTTGATTATTGTGGCAGTGTTCACGAGATATCCATGATATCGTGTAAATGGATACTGTGAAATTTTTAGGTTTTAAGGTTCAAATGCCTTTGACCGAGTAGATCACGTTATCCTGCTTCGAAAGTTGCACGAATTAGGCATTCACGGTGATCTTCTGCGATGGGTGCAATCGTATATTACAAACAAGAGACAGGCTGTTGTATTGGGAGGCCACCGTTCTGACTATGTTAGTGTTTCTTCCGGTGTTCCCCAAGGATCCTTGTCGGTCCCTTGTTTTACACAGCATACATATACGACAGTGGTCGCTGCTTCCCAAATTCACGATACCTATTATACGCTGACGATAAGAAAGTGTATGCGACGATTAAATCGACGACGACGATCGCTTATCTGACTGATTCGCTTCTTTGGCTGATTCTGCAAACAGAATTGATGTTAATATAAGAAAGTGTGTCACCGTCTCTTTTTCCAGGAGTAATAACCCTATTTTATACGACTACACTATAGTGTGTTCAGAAGAGTTGAAACTGTCGTCGACCTTGGTGTTACACTTGACAGTAAACTATTTTTTTTCACACCATATCGATCATCTCACTGACAAGGCCTACAAAAATCTAAGATTTGTTATGCGTATTACAAAACCCTTTGTTGACATCGACTGTATTAGTCCTATACTTCGCGTACGTCCGTAGCATACTCGAATATTGTAGCACGATTTGGAATCCCCGTTACGTAACATATGAATTTTCATTAGAACGTATACAAGCTAAATTTAATAAACAACATTAACCGTAAATGTGGATCACATCCTAAGAGCTCGCAGATATGATATATATATATATATATATATATATATATATATATATATATATATATATATATATATATATATATATATATATATATATATTGCTAACACCTCCTGCAAACGAGCAGGAGGTGCACCTGATGGAAAGTGATCGTCGCCGCCCATGGCCATCCGCAGTGGTACTGCGGATAAGAGAGAGAGATACTCTGGTAAGAGGTCTTGCAGTTGCGTTGCCGGCCTTTTAAGAATGAGTAAGCTCTTTTCTTGAAGGTGCCCATGTTGTATCCGTTTGGAAATAGCCCTGCCGGTAAATGATTCCACAAAAAAGTAGTAGGAAGCAAAAAGTGCCGAGAGAAACGCACAGTGGTGTATTTCCAGACATCGAGATGGTAAGAATGGAACTTCAAATTTTAACGCGATGTCCGATGATGGAGTTCGGCGATAGGAATTAATCCAAGCCACTCGTCGCATCGGAACACTCCCCATTATAAATAAGAAAGAAGATGCAGAGTGAACTGACATCTCTCCGCAATGCCAAAGATTCAAGCTGTTTCGAAATAGCCTGGACGTCAATGATTCGAACCGCTCTACGCTGAATGCGATCAAGAGGAATAAGCTGGTACGGAGAAGCTACGGCCCAGAGATGAGAACTGCAGTATTCCGTGTGAGGCCGAATTTGTGCCTTATACAGATGAAGGCGATGGGCCGGCAAGAAGTACTGTTTCGTTCTGCTAAGCACACTGGAGCTTTTTGGAGGCTAGTTTAGCCTTACCTTCCAAATGATCGCGAAACTGAACGTAATTCGATATGTCGACTCCCAGAATCCCCGACACTGGCTCAGGCTGTCAGGAGATTATCCCCAAATCGAGATCACACGACAAAGGGTGTCTTTTTAATGGTGAACACGCAAAGCTGTGTCTTTTTGGTGTTAAAAGTGACCAGGTTGTGTCGACCCTATTCTGATTCATCGGTAAGTCGATTCTGAACTTCAGACACAAGCTTGTTTTGGCACTTTTTGACGTGTTCTCGAGAAAAACCGCTACGGCCGGAGTATGTAGTACCAACAGTACTGGCATCTTCATATAAATGTATGTTGCGAATTCGCATTATGTAATTGATATGCAAACCGAACAGTGTCGGTGATAGCACGTAGCCTTGGTGTACACCAGTATTGACAGGTTTAAGGTCAGAGAACGCACTGTCTACTTTTTAACCCCTCCCCCGTCCTTGTCACAGCTGGTCACATTTGTAAGACTCCTCTCCTACCTAGTTTAATGTCACATATTTTACAATTTTACATCGGAAAAATCATCTCCTTCGATTATTTTTAATCTATACAGGTATTAAATTTGTGACCCCTCTCTACACCTTGTCACGCAATGTCACACTTCTTCGACCTCATCACTCTGCCTTAACTTGTGACGTAATTTATGGATGGCCCCTTAGCTGTGAATCTATAAAAGTTACCGTAAAGTGAGCGGTTTGTGCCGCTGTTTCGGGTTTTCTTCAAATATATTTTACATATTTTTCGAAGAAAATAGTGAGCTAATTGGCTACGTTATACCCTATCCGATCCTGATGATCCCGTCATAGCCTTTACCTCAAAATTTACACATACACGCCAGCATCGCTGCCGGCGGCGACTCCGGCCAATCTAGACTTTGGTCGAGTTATTGACGAGTCGAAATCTTTATGCCCCTTACTCTCCCACTTATCGTCAAGGCTAATTTAAGCCGAGGTTCGGTCTTACAAGATACATCTTTAGGGTGGGTGTTAAGCCCTATTAAACTCTGGATGAGCACTGCTCGACAAAAAAACCCGGTTTCACAGTAGCGGTAATTTGGACCAACATTTCAAAAAGTTCTAGTCTGTATCTAACTTTATATGTTGTTTGTGACAAAAATACTGACAATCTGAAATTAGTTTTAATTGGTAATTTACAACTGCTCTAATAAGACTAATTGACTGCACCGCTCCATGTCATTGCAAATCATATTTAAATTTGTAAGGTAATGTGTAATACATGTAGAATTTGTAGTTGAAAATACTCCCACACACACGTTATTTTCGTCATCGGTTGCCAGCAAATTGAGGATTAATAATAGACCGTGGTCTCAGGAATATTTTTATTTTTGATTAAAAAGAAGCTGAATTTTTGTGAACAGCCACATTTTGACGAGACGCCCATCTTTTCTCTCTACGAAAAATCTCGAACAGACGTGTCAAGAGTCTCCGAAATAAATTTGCTCAGAGTTACGAATGTTGAAGAAGCACAGCAAGTCTGTTTGGAGCGTGATATATGGCACTCAATTCTTTTTGCCTTGACTGCTTACCTAGTAAGGGATCTGGCGTGAATATATATATGTATGTGTTGTAGCCAGACCGTAGAATTGCCCACATCATGAAATGCTCGTGAATTGCATGAAATGGTGGCATTTCATGACGTGGGCAACTAAAATTGACTAGATCGTCCAATCGGTAAGATTTCACGATTTTATTGTCCACGATTGGCCATATAGTGAAAATTGGATGTCCCTAAGATATTTAATAAACATCCAGATTATATTAGTACTAATAGTATGGGAGCCCACGACACTAAACCTAGTCCCATAAGACTACCGGATGGTATATACATAGTTAGATTCGTCGTTAATTGGAGAATACTAAATGGCTATGCTGCAATGCGAAAAACTGGGTGGCGCTATTAAAAAAAAGAAAAAAAAGAACAAAAAAAAATCGATTTCTGGTACGATAAGACTATCGAATTTCGTTTGTTCCTCGATATACGGGAGGGGTAGGACTACACGAAAATGCGGTGCTGCATATCCTCATCCTGGCCCTTATCAGTGGCAGCAGCATTATAAGTGACGCCTTGTATCTAGGTATCGGGTACCATCAGACTACCGCACGAACCCAAGCTCATCTGAAAGATCATCAATTTCTGTGTAAGAAAAACCACTGCTGCATCTTCGAAACAGTGGATGAGGTGGTTGCTGCAGCGATTGAAGGTCGCCCACTGCACAGCTGAAATCGGCCGATTTCAGCTGTGCAATGGGCGACCTTTCTACTCGTTTTTGTCAGCAGTCGTCTGGTTTCTTTCGATTGGTACTGATTGAATACCCATGCCAGGGTCAGATACAAATAGTTTTACTGATCGCTGAATGTTTAGACGAACGAAATCCTATTCTTCATTTTATGTAATATTGTTCGATTTTTCAAGTTTTCATTAAGTTGGTTTAAATTTATCTACTACTTAGGGATTTATAGGTTTCTAAAATCAACAAGAAACTCTTTTAGTTTCATATGACCGTTCATCCGTCTGTCCGTCCGTTCGTCCGCAGCTACCGCAGCTTAGCTCAGAGATTCTTAGTATTAGAAAGCTGTTTCCATTCGATTGTTTTAATTTTATGTACTACTTAGGGATTTATAGGATTCTGAAAAAACAAGAAACCCTTATAGTTTCATATGACCGTCCATCCGTCAGTCCGTCCGTTCATCCTCAGCTTAGCTCACAGTCTTAGTACTAGAAAGCTGTAATTTGGCATTTATATCTATACATATTAGTCATGCCATCAAAATGGTAAAAAAATCTTAAAATATCTATTTTTAGAGTACCCTCTACAAGTAAACCTCTACTTACTACCTAAAGTTTTCTCGCAAACCTCGTAGTGTAAGGTATCGTTGTATAGAGTCCTTAAAAATATTGCGGGGTTTCACGACGATTTTTCAATTATGGGATCCCTTTGGAAGAGTGTCTTCCACCCCACCTTTGCCAGCTAGCTGCAGCAGGTGGTTGTTCCTGGATTTGTGAAATAATTCGCGGTATTAAGATATATGATAAATAAATAATAAATATTCAGGGGACAAATCACACTAACTGAACCGCAAAGTATGCAAATTATTTGCTTGTTTTTTCAACGATAGTTCAAGAATAGTTGTTAGTCAACGATACTAATAGGTAAGACCCCCGTGTAGGTCCCGGGCTCCTTTGAAGTATAGGCCAACTGCCGTTCTGCCAGGCAGGTCGTAAAAGGCGACCGAGTGGCTATGCGCGTAACTACCATCGTGACTACTAGGTGGTAGAGTTCTGCATCGGCTCGACCGGGTCTGGTACCACCGCCTTACCTATTCCTGCCGCAATAGCGTCTGTGCTAGTCGCTGTCGTGTTCCGGTTTGGAGGGTAAGGTAGCCGGTAAACTTATGCATGTGGCATTAAACCTCGCCACAAGATAGCAACGCAGCATTAACATCCTTGATATCTATAAGCGATGGTTGACTCTTTCCATCAGGAGACCCATCTGCTTGTTTGCTATCTTATGATATAAAAAAATAGAAATACATAATATATAAACACTGAAATATATTTAATAAACCCCCAAACCCGGAAATACAAAAACTTATGCTCATCACACAAATGCTTGTTCCCATCGGGGATCAAACCCGAGCCCCGTCGATTGCGTACTCAGGGTCGCTAACCACTCGACCAATGGGGCGGCTTATTAGATTATATTTTAACGAAGTTAAAAGGATGTAATTAAGTAAGGCTAAGTACGCTTTCCAAGTTTACGAGTAATTGTCGGCCAATTGATAAAACATACTTGGATAATTTTTATAGGCTGTGAACCTGTATGTGTAGTGCGGATATATCATTGACTTTAAATACGTTAAAATTTAACCACGGACGGACAACACGGACGGATAACGGAACATTTAATGTTCATAGTACGAAACGAGAAGAAAAATGCCCTCTTGTTGTTGTTGTTGTGATAGGCAACTAAGAAACCCCACATTGAGTGTGGCTCAACACGCCTGACTTTTTTTGCTGCAACAAGGATTTATGAAATTTTAGGGAAAAGTATAACTTGATGTGATAAGTGATAACCCTGTTTATTTTATGCTCTATGCGCTATGGGCTCTATTTTTTAGGAAAATCCCCAATTTGGTTTAGTATTAAAGTTCGAAGAATTAGGTCCCAGTTACACTTTGATTAGCGCGAGTGCGAGTGTGTTTAATGCAGGTGCTTAGTATTGAGCGAAAAACACGTGTTGATAGCCGAGTAATTAGTACCCAATTAGCGTAGAAATCGTAATCAGTAACTTGTTATCAGTTAATCAGTTAATTAGTAATTGTAATTAGCGTATAATAGAATATCCCTCAGTATTGGTAACCTAAAAATATATGTTTTAATTTTTTTTATCGTTTTTGATGGCATGACTAATATGTATAGATATAAATGCCAAATTACAGCTTTCTAGTACTAAGAATCTCTGAGCTAAGCTGAGGACGGACGGACGGACTGACGGATGGACGGTCATATGAAACTATAAGGGTTTCTTGTTTTTTCAGAACTCTATAAATCCCTATGTAGTACATAAAATTAAAACAATCGAATGGAAACAGCTTCCTAGTATTAAGAATTTCTGAGCTAAGCTGCAGACGAACGAACGGATAGACGGATGGACGGTCAAATGATGTTATAAGAGTTTCTTGTTGATTTCAGAACCCTATATATCCCTAAGTAGTACATAAAATTAAACCAACCTAATGAAAACGGTTGAAAAATATATTTTTTTTTATATAGAAGAGGGGGCAAACGAGCAGAAGGTGCACCTGATGGTAAGTGATCACCGCCGCCCATGGACATATGCAATACCAGAGGTCTGGCAGTTGCGTTGCCGGCCTTTTAAGAAAATCGAACAATATTACATAAAATCTGCGATTTCATTCGTCTACACATTCAGCGATCAGTAAAACTATTCGACCCTGACATGGGTATTCAATCAGCACCAATCGAAAGAAACCAGACGTATGCTGACAAAAACGAGTAGAAACGCCGATTTCTGCTGGTGACCTTCAATCGCTACAGCAACCATCTCATCCACTGTTTCGAAGATGCAGCAGTGGTTTTTCTTACACAGAAATTGATGATCTTTCAGATGCGCTTGGGTTCGTTCGGTAGTCCGATGGTATCAGATACATAGGTACAAGGCGTCACTTATAATGTTGCTGCCACTGATAAGGGCCAGGATGGGGACATGCAGCACCGCATTTTCGTATAGTCCTACTCCTCCCCTATATCGAAAAACAAACGAATTTCGGTAGTCTTATCGTACCAGAAATCGATTTTTTTATCCTTTTTTTCTTTTTTAAATAGCGCCATCCGGTTTTTCGCATTGCAGCATAGCCATTTCGTAGTCTCCAATTAACGACGAATCTAATTATGTATATACCATCCGGTAGTCTTAAGGTTTTAAGTTTTGTGTCGTGGGCTCTTAAACCATAATTTGTTTATTGTGTTTCAATACGACAGATATAAAAACTAGGAACTCTAGAAAATATTAAAAGTCCTTTCAACATAGTTTTCGAGTCATTACCTACTAAATAACATACGGTAAGGGGTGCCGCTATGTTGACACATAAACAAAGCGCATCCAACGTCTCTATCAGTAGATAATGTAACTATTTTACGATATTATGATGTACTTCATGATGTGGGCAATTCTGCGATCTGGCCACGACATATCGTCCTTGTCAAATGAATATCTGCTGTGTGCCCTTTTTGGAGAATTCTACATTTTTACTATTACGACTAGTTTAAATACAAAATGTTCATATAAAAAGACTCCTAGCAGTCAATTCTAACCGTTCAATGTATAATACTGTACTGTGATTGCTAAAAAAAATATGTATAACTTTATGTTAATAAAAAAATATATAATACTACGAGCATCAGCCGTAATATTGTCAATTAAAGACTGCTATATATCCAATGTATATATCACAAAGATATACTTTTTGCAAAGCAGATATTCATTTGACAACGATTATATGTAAAAATCTCGAATCGGTTAAATAACAAAGTGCGAGAGTGTTACACCTCAATTTGATGAATAAAAAATATTACTAACAAGTAGCTTTTTGCTTTAATCGCTTGATATTAATAATAATAATTTACGGGACAAATTACACTTACTGATCTAACCCCAAAGTAAGCAAGTTATTTGCTTGTGTTATGGGTGTTAGTCAACGATACTAATACATAGAAATACATATATAAATACTAGAACATATATAATAAACACCCAAACCCGGAAATACAAACATTTATGCTCATCACATAAATGTTTGTCCCCGTCGGGGATCGAACCCGAGCCTCGTTGATTGCGTAGTCAGGGTCTCTAACCACTCGACCAACGGGGCGGTAATTAAATATTTAATGAAAGATACAAAAAAAAACTTTTATGCTGCACATTCAATGGTTTTTAATGGTGACTGGTGATGATGTTGAACATTTTTTTGAACAAGAATACATTAAAATATCGTTTGATTTTTGTTCTACGGTTATTAATTGGAAAATTGTAACCGTAAAAACGACAACTTGTGAGTATTAGACTATGAAAAGTTTCCATTTTAAGTATAGGACAAAGTTACTCTTGAATAATAATAATAATATTTACTAAGCAATTATGAAAAATGAGTTTATTAATTAATTTTAAAATCTCATAATTCCGACATGTTTAGAGGGGAGAACTTGTCAGAAAAACCATCGATTGTGTGAGACAATAGCTTTTTCTTATTTTTTATAAAATAATCATCGATTAAAGTATAAAATTACTTGTTAGTAGCTAATCAATAGTTTTCATTTACCAAATTGACATGTTTGACGCCCCGCGCTTTATTAGTTACTCGATTTGAGATTTTTCAAAGAGAGAAAAGATGGTCAAAACGAAGCTGTTCATAAAAATTTAGCTCGTCATTAATAAAAATAAAAAATTAACACGATATTTTCAACATAGGTTGTCAGCAAATTGAGGATTAATAGAAATGCCACCAATCATTGGCACATAAAAAGTTTATGGACTGACTCTAGCTTGATATAACTTAGAAGTACAATGAACGCTTAAAATATCTAAGCTAGATACGAGTACTAGGTGAGTTGTGCAATGTCTCGTTCGGTTTGGTACCACGACCTCTCTTATTTAACCTGCCATACCGCAAGTGATTGTCATATTTGAGTTCTAATTAGGAGGCTACCCTACCCTATTAATCAGAACTCAAAAAGCCGGGTTTATGCATAATATGACATTACATTCTGGTCAAAGGGAGGTGTCGTTTAACGTTACGTGAATGGTTTTTTTGCCTGGCACACACAGGCGTGGATCATCTCATGAGTCATGAATCTTTCTATTAAGAGGGTCATCTGTTTCTGCTATATTATATCTGATCTCATCTGTTCTTAAGCATTGTATCAAATATCAACATAAGACCTTGTATGTAAAACGTATATCGTAAAACAGATTCACTGATCTCAACTTAAAATATAATAGGATCACTGAATAGTAAATACAGTGCAAAAATAATGGTCGTTGTGGCTAAAAATAGCGAGTGCAGTGGGTGTAATCTTTATTTCGTGGTGTAAATCATCTTTGGGTTTGCTACATAAGTAGTAGTTGCTTCCCAAACTCAGTAACGATTGTACTACTTGAGTAATTTGTTATAAGGTGAAAATACACTGGAGCGTAATTACGAAAGCCGAAAACGCGGTAAACTTGCATATTCAAAAAAGTTATGTGTTTTGATGCCACGTCACTTCAACTTTATGATGATGCTTATTTGCTGTCGCGACACTTAATTGTAGTGGAGAGAAGCGTATGCACATGAATACAAATACCTCCTTATTGTTTTTTTGCGTTTTCAGCGGTCATAGAAAAGAAATGGATTGATACTGTATGGAAAATTCTGTCATTACGCTACTATTATATTTGCTTCCTTTAAATATGTTTAACTTATACACTTTTAAAAGCTTATTCGTTAGGAACTACTGAAAAGCATTAGGCAAGTTCCAAATTAAAATTTAAGTGATATATATAGTGGGAGAGCCCGAGAGGGGATTTTGGTATTTACTCGAGCGCATCAGATTAACATAGGAGGGGATACCTCGCATACTGTTAAGGCTCTCCACCAAATATAAGCCCTTTCTATAGAAAGGGGTAACCAAACTATGGCAGAAAAAAAAAACAAAATTAAGATAACTTCGGCTTGTGGAAATTGTAAGATTATACTTTTCTCGTAATTTTTACATAATTTCCTCCATAATAAAAGAAAATTCAGTCGCGCTTGAGACTGTCAAAACAACATTTTCTTTGCAACTTTGTGATGTGGGAGGGCCTACATCCTTAATTGAATCGTCAGATTTTCTAAATTTTAGCTGGCAATTTACCCACCATACCCTAATCTAACGCGTTTCAGTGTTTCCATGTCACTGTTTTTTTATCTGTAGGTTTTTCTCCCACCATTGAAATGAAAAACATTGTATAACCTTTTATTTTTCCTATAATTTAATCTACAAAATCCAATAGGTCCCTACGACGCTCGAGTAAATACCCATTTAACATATTGGGCTCCCCTACTAATAGTAGTGTTCAGTAGAACCTATTTCTTTAGTGTGGAGTCTAGATAGAAGGAACAATAAGTCGTTTTGTATTTAACAATCGTCATTTAAAACGATGTTAATAGTTCTGCCAGACTGCCGCTAATATGGCGTCAGGGTTATACCTACTGCCTAATGTTCTAATCTTGCAATTATGGGATTAGTCGTTGTATCGTTGTACAAAATAAATTTGTTAAGTAAATAGGTAGGTACCTATGTACCTAGTAGAATTTTAAATTTTCGGCCCTGACGTACACAGCGCTGACTTTATAGATCATCACGGTAGAAGTCATGGAACGGATACGACCGGATGCTGACCGGGTTTGGTAGGATGCGTCTGGGACGCTGACCCGGATGCTGACTGAATACAACCGGATGTAGCGTTGATACGACCGGATCCTGACCGAAAAAGACCGGATATGAACGGATGCAGACCGAATAAGACAGGATATGACCGGATGCTGACCGGGTTTGGTAGAATAAGCCCAGATGCTGAATTAATACAACCGGATTCTGACCGGATGTTGACCACATACGACCGGATGTAGTGTTGACACGACTGGATGCTACCGAAAGGATACAACCGGTTGCCGACAGAATATGTCCGGATGCTGACCGTGTACAACCGGATTCTGAGCGGCTGCCCAACAATAACGACCGGATGTTGCGGGAATACGATCGGATGCTGAAATGAGACGACTGGATGCTGACCGAATACGATGGATGCTTACTGGGTACAACCGGATGCAGACCAAATACAACCGGATGCAGCCCAGATGTTGACCAGATGCTGCCCGGATGCTGACTGAATACAACCGGATTCAGACCGGATGCTGACCACATATGACCGGACGTGGCGTTGATACGACCGGATGCTGAACAGGAACGACTGGATGCCGACAGAATACGACCGTATGTTGATCGAATACAACCGGATTTACACTGGATGTCGAACAAATACGACCGGATGTAGCACGGATACGACCGGATGCTGAAATGATACGACTGGATGCTGACCGAATAGATCGGATGCTTACCGGGTATGACCGGATGGTGACAGAATACAACCGGATGCAGCCCAGATGTTGACCCGGATGTAGTCCGGATATGACCTGATAGTTATTGGATCTGATACGATGCTGTCCAGATGTTGACCAGATGTTGCCCATAATATGCTGAACGGATACGACCGGAGGCTAACCTAATACGAACTGTTGCTTATCGGGTACTATGCTTCGGGGACAAGCGGATGTAGCGCGGAAACGTCCAGATACTAAACGGTTTTGGTCGGATGCAGCCCAGATGCTGACCCGGATGCTGCCCGATAAGCTATTACGGCAGGAATAGGAGGTAGTACCAAATACCCGGGCGGTGGAACTCTACCACTGTGTACTCATGATGGGAGTGACATGTAAAGGTAATAGCTTTTTACGACAAGCCTGGTAGCACGGCAGTTGGTCTATTCTTGAAAGGAGCCTAGACAAACACGTGGTAAAATTATTTGATAAAAGTCGGCAGTGCGTCAATTCTCATGTTGCAGATGTCCATGGGCAATGGTCCTTTTCCTCGTCTGCCATCTTATATACTAGCTACTTCGCCCGTAAGTATATTGCCATGTCATCGTAATATAGTTTTTCATACAAATATTCATCCCCTACTGCAGCCCCTTAGAGGATGATTTTTAAAAAATGGAAAAAATCAAACCTGGATCTTTGCCTATATCCATACAAAATTTCATCAAAATCGGTTTAAGCGGTTCAGCCGAGAAAGCGTAACAGACAGATAAAAATAATCGAGATCTGCCATTGTGTATCGCCACTTAAAAGGTCTCAGAATTTGATTAATGAGAAAAAATTATGACATGACACATTTAGGCGAGTAATGCTTTTATATCTCCTTATAAAGGCGTTATCTCCGCAACAAGACTGTATTGTGCTAAGTGGATTTAGTTTTTATTAATAAGCATGACTAGGGCATTATTGTGGTATTATTCACCGTTAATCTAAAACAAACCGTGTTCTTTTAATCGCAATTAAATTCCCTGGTTTATGTTTTATTATTTATGGTGTGATACGCCAAAGCTTATATACATCATATTAGTAATTAATCCGTAACTAATATTATAAAAGCGAAAGTCTGTCTGTTAAGGTTTTCATGGCTAAATCGCTTAATCGATTTTGATTAAATTTTGTATGGAGATAGTTTAAGGAACGGAGAGTTAGGGAGGGATTTTAGTTTTCAGAATGTAAGAAGAAATTAGTTTTCTAATTTCTTTACATTCAACGATTATTAATAAATATTGTTAGGTATTGAGAAGCTATTTAAGAATTTTAATAAAAACTGACAGCGGAATGACATTTCACAATATGGCGGCTGTAGTTTCGATTTGTCTACTAAACTGACAAGTGGGTGACACTATGATATGTTACGTAATACGTTTCTTTATAATCATAGTGGTATTAATTAACTATTATAAAATAAACGAAAGGAAAATTGCCGTAAAGGGGTAATTTACATGGGTCAATTTTCGCCGTGCGGCTAATCACTTCACAAATCCCATCTCAAAGTCACATCGCCCTCTAAAAGAGTTGACTGAAATCACAAGCAGCTAGGCCCGTGGCGCGGGCGGCGTCGGCAGCGGTGGTGGCAGCAGATGATCGCCTGCAATAGACACCAGTCCGTGTGTGGCCGGCCGGTCGCGGCTCGGATAAAGTCGGATGCTACCCTACTTTGGAGCTTACGACTAAAGACACTTGCGGCTCAGCTGAATTGCCGTTTAGACGATCGATTTTCGCCGTGCGGCGGGAACCTATCCGTGTAAACCATCGAGCATGTAACCTAATAGAGTAGCAATATGAGCCATTTAATTCCGAAAATGATTAGTGTTTTGCAACTGATAAATAGCAATTCACGCTTGCACTAAAGCGGTACCGCACCAACAAGTGACTTGTGTGTACGTCCTCGATGCTCTCGAAAATATTCAAAGTTTGGTACCTATATTATACCGCATAATGTCGTGTTGTTCTATTAGATGGTGTGGAAAAAGCAGCAACACGTCGAATTATAAAACAGACGGAATTTCATTTCATCGGTATCAATAAACATTGATTTTATTTTAATTTGCTTTCATATAATATGGCTCAAGTTAAACTGGACAGATAACACGTAACACGTGGACACTTGTTTATGCGTCTTAGATGTAACCTATATACAACTATCTCATTTTACTCAATACGCGTTTACTATTGCTGCGTCATTATCACATTAACCTTGAGTCGGCCAACCACAGCAGTACAACTGGCGTAGTGTTTTGGCGGAATTTGTTTATTAACAAAACAATATACCCACTCTTTTGGTTACATACTCGATGGTGTAAACCCTCTACAACTTGACATTTTGACGGCTCAAATAATTCATCAGAGGCTAAAATTCGTTTGCCTCTTAAATAGTCGACAAATTCGTTTCTACCAGTGGCCACAGTGAATCTTGGTTGTCAGCTGGCGCGGTCATTATGGTGTCACCTCTACTCAGAAAGCTGTAAGACGCGTGAACCGACGGTGGCCTCGGCCATAGGGAAGAAAAGCGTTCAAGGTTTACATTCATATTTTGTTATTTGTTGATTATTGAACTAATCACCGCTTGCTATCCGTGCTCTGGAAAAACATTTGGGCACTACTTTTTTTATAATAGGGGTTTTAATACATTAAGACCGTCGGATGTCACTCGAATGGGTGACATCCGGGGGGGGATTAGCCCTCTCCGCCTCCCTCTAGCTATGCCAATTCCTACGACTTTTCCTATTAGACTTGGAATATATTCCAATTAAAATTAAATTGTAATAAATTTTGTTACTAAACTTACGAGCTTCTCGGGTTAATTCTTTTGTGTGTGGTCTTAAAACACGAGAAGATTCAAGGGACTGAAGACCCTCCCTAAAAATTAAAAATTTGATGATTACCTCGATAAAGTCAACCCTCAGCTGAATCAAGTCCTAACAAATATTCTGGATCCGCCGTTGTCTTGAAACATTATTTTCAAGATATTATTGCAATAATAATTAATTGGCTACTACAAGTTTTAAAATTAAAACTACAAGTATTAAAGTATTAAAGGTATTAAGGCCACGCTGTAGATATTGTATTGTACATAAATTTTACATTAGTGATACTATTGTCGACTTGTTTGTTCTAAGTCGGACAAAGTCGGATGCTTCTACGACTTCGAGGCTAACGACTAAAGACACTTGTGACTCAGCTGAAGTGCCATTTAGACGGTCGATTTTCGCCGTGCGGCGGGTAACCGATTTGTGTAAATCCTTTCTAACTCGCCATTTTGGCGCGACGCCATCTAAGCGTCGGAGCGTCACTTTACGGCGAAAACTGCTTTGAAAGTGAAGTCTTGTTTGACAAACTTGTTGGGAGGTACGTGTGCGCTGATGTTTGATCAAAACGTACAAACAAAACGTAAAGTTTGACAAACATGTTTGTGCACTACAGCCGGGGGAGCCAGCGGACTGTAGATCTGGTTCTTCTCTCTTCGATGCCCCACCAGCCGTAGTGCTTTTCTGTTGAGCCGGATGTGTCGGAGAAATAATTGAGACCACAACTTCCTTGCAAAGGTGCTTTATTGTAACGAAATAGCAATAAAGCTAGCACCGTTGCAAATATTTAACCTATTCTATGGAGAGCCACTACTTGCCCTAGCACTGCCCTACTCTAAAGCCGGTACCTTATGGATATATACTAAAGCCCAGGAACTTGTCTGGGAAACTTATTGAGTCGTAACGAAATTGCAACTTTACTGGAACGGAACGGAACGGAACTAAATGTATGGCCGCGCTCTCCGATATTTATAGTGCGCGGCCAGACGGTCGGCGGAAATCTACAAAGACAATCGGCGCCGGGTGTGGCGCCACAATGTCTGGATTTGTTAAAATCCTACTTTTTACAATCTAATCTTAATAATTTTACCTTAGGTAGCTTTTCCTACCTCTAATCAACTAGTGTGGCCCTCTAGCGAGTGCAACGGTACTACCTTTTTACAGATATATACAAAACAAAGTACGTAATGCCCTAAGACCTACCGAAATCTAATTACAATGTGTTATTTCTTATATACATACAAGGATCTAAACACAAATACACTTATACAATAACAAACAAGAGTGTTATATACATTGTACGCTTTTACAGGACCTCGGAAACTCTTACAACTACAGAGTTGTACGCCTTTTCAGGTCGTACTATCCTGTTAACTATCTTTATATTACCGAAAAGTGTCTAAACATATGCCTAAGGCTTATACTTACATTATACATACTATTTACATTCATAAAACATTTGTTTACATAAAGAATTTTGCACTTTTCGGATTTTCGTAATAGCGAGTTCCCGCATATAAATACTATCTCGCAAGAGTCGACTCGTAATGTCGTCGACTGCGTGGAACTCGCTTTATTCGTAATATGCCTAATAGGCAAAGACCATAGCTACATAAAGCCTTATTATTTCTACACAACAAAGCTGTATGTAGGTCTTAGGGCGAATAAAAGGCGAAAACGAACATTATTTATTACAAAAAACTTACGAATTAAACGAAATATACAATTCTATCCTGCCTTACTATCTATTTACATTGATATTTACAACGAAACGTGTCTGTGCTGCACATTCTCCCGCCTATAACACGCAGTGTTATACTAAATATGGTGCAGCCAGACTAACTTCTTAACCGGTCTTCGCATGACTCCCGCAGCCGTACGTACGTCAGCCACTCGTACCACGCCGTCTGCTCCAGGGTGTACTGCCTCGATGATCCCCGTTGGCCACGTATTTCTTGGCAGCGCGCCGTCAGCGATAAGGACGATGTCGCCGACGCGCAACTCTGCTCCTCTTCCGTGAGGCTCCCGCCGCTTTTGGAGTAGCGGAAGCGCTTCTCGTACCCAGCGTGACCAGAAGTGGTTGGCCAGCTGTTGTGAGTGCCGCCAGTGGCGGCGGCCGATGGTATCGCCTTCGGAGAACGCGCCCGGGACAGGCACGCGTGATGGTCCGCCCAGCAGGAAGTGATTGGGCGTCAGTGGTGCCGGGTCTTCTGGTGAAACTGACACGTGTGTGAGAGGTCGGCTGTTGAGCGTGTGCTCGACCTCTACCAGCAGTGTGTGCAGTACCTCTTCTGGTGGATGCCGCTGTTGCAGCACGGCGAACAGTGCAGCCTTGACAGAGCGCACCATGCGCTCCCATGCGCCTCCCATGAATGGCGCGCTCGGCGGGATGAACTTCCATTTGATTGCGTAGTTGGCTGCTGCTTCCTTAGTGGCGTCTAGTGCGGCGCGCCTCAGCTCTGCATCAGCGCCGCGCAGGTTGGTGCCGTTGTCGCTCCAAACCTCGGTGGGGCACCCGCGGCGCGACATCATGCGCCGCAGTGCCATTACTGCGGAGTCCGTAGTCAGGTTGGCGGCCATCTCCAGGTGGACCGCCCTTGAAGTAAGGCAGGTGAAAAGCGCCACGTATCTCTTCTCATGGCGCCGCCCGATGGTCACGCTGTATGGCCCAAGAAAGTCCAGGCCCACGTAGGTGAAGGCTCGCTGATGGTGCGCGACCCGGGACTTCGGCAGGTCGCCTGTAGGCGGCTGTGGCGGGATAGCGCTTCTCCTTCTGCAAAGCGCGCAGCTCTTTACTATGCCGCGCACGGTGGGGCGAAGCCGTAAAACCCAAAATTTTTGTAATATTTCACTCGTAGTTGCTTCCACCCCGCTATGGTGAAGACGCCGGTGTTCATGTTCTATATAGAGGCGGGTGTATGGGTGACGGCCATCTAGTACGGCCGGCTCTCGTAAATCTTCATTTATGTTTTCTGCCGCCGCTATTCGTGACTTTATTTTCAAAATGCCTTCTTCATCGATGAACAATGATAACTGCTTCAACCGGCTGTCTCTTGCTATCGCGCTCCCGCCCGTAATAGCTTCTATTTCGCTAGCAAAGCTCTCTTGCTGTGATGATTTTATTAACAATTTCTCGGCGCTAATGATATCAGCGCCATCTAGCGGCACGTAATGTCGTTTTTCTTCCAAACTTCGTGGCTTCTTAATTTTCTCTATTTTCTTCGAGCTTTTCGTATACTTTTTTCCCCAATCTTCATCATTGGAGGCTTTCGGAGCTGTGCGTTTACGCACACCGGCGACACGTTGCTTATTTGTTCTGCAGAGCTCGATGAACTGCAACACGCGCGCTGTTGCACGCACTAATCGAAGCCACGACGAAAATCTTTTTACGTCCGGAAGTGCTTCTGTAATACATATAATTTTTCTAATGTTATTTACAATATTTACACTATTTACAGCTGCCGACGGTTTTTCTTCGCCTGTTAATTCGCTACTGGTAGCGACATCTTGCGGCCACTTGTCCTCTTCTAAATATAGGAAGGCCGGACCAACGAACCATCTATGTCGGTCTCCAAATTCTTCCGGGATATGGCGAGTAGCATCATCAGCTACATTGTCGCGAGACGGCACCCATCGCCACTCTGCGACCTTCGTAATATCTTCAATCTCTGCTACTCGATGGGCAACAAACGGCTTGAATGCTCGCGAGCCTGTGCGTAGCCACGATAGAACTGTGCGGCTGTCTGTCCAGTACACCCTGCGGCTTGGCTGATACTCGTACTCCTCCATGACGTGCTGAGCTAGGCGGGCACCTAGTAAAGCTGCTTGAATTTCTAACCTTGGTATGGAGGTAAACTTGAGCGGGCTGACTCTTCCTTTGGCTGCTGCTAGGCTGACGCTGACTTCGCCGTCCTCGTTGACTATGCGCCAGTAGACCGCCGCTGCATAGGCAGACTCACTGGCATCCGTAAAGATGTGCAGCTGCCGATCTCGCGCTCGCGCCAGGTTAGAGTGTGCGCGAGGTATTTCCAGGTTTTCCATTCTTCTCACATCTTGAAGCCAGCTTCTCCATGTCTTCTCCAAGTTCGCAGGTAAAGGCTCGTCCCATGGTAGTCCGATTCGCCACGTTTCTTGAAGTAAATGTTTCGCGTGAATAGTTACAGGTGTAATTAAACCTAAAGGATCGAAAATAGACATAGCTACCCGTAACGCGTGTCTCTTCGTAGGTGTTTTATTTTCATCGTACACCGCTTTAACATTGAAACCTAGCTTATCGTTGTGAGGTTTCCATTTTAATCCCAAAACCTTCTCGCTTTCTGTGCTTAGTTCCCAATCGCCGCCCAGAGATGGCGCTACTAGTAGCGTTTTAGCTACGGCCGAGTTGTTCGTTTTCCATCCGCGCAGCTGGAAATGCGCCTGTTTATGAATGAGGCTAACCTGCGAGGCTATTCTGATGGCATCTTCCTCACTATCGAAGCTCTGCAGGTAATCGTCCATGTAATGGTTTCTTACCACGGCTGTAGCGGCGTCGGGATAGAGGTTGGCGTATTCTTGTGCGTTCTTATTTTTTACGAAGATAGCGGTGCTTGGTGATGACGCAGCTCCAAATACGACGCTGGTCATCCTATACTCACGTGGCGAACCTTTTCTGTCGCTTCCTCGCCATAGGAAACGTAATGCGTCCCGGTCTTCTTGTCGTACACGTATTTGCAGAAACATTTCTTTTATGTCTGCTGTCACGGCGATAGGCAGCTGTCGAAATCTCATTAGCACTCCGGGTAGGTTCTGCAGAAGGTCTGGACCAGCTAATAACATGTCGTTGAGACTTACTCCATTGACCCGCGCAGCTGCGTCGTACACTATTCGCGGCTTAGGTTTTGCAGGATTCACTACTGCAAAGTGAGGCAGGTACCAGCTGCTTTGGTTAGATGACTCGTAGGCAGGTTCGGCGTAACCACTATCTAATAAATGTTGTACCTGTTTCTCGTATGCCTCCTTTAGCGCGGGGTCCTTGTCCAGACGTCTCTCTGTATTGTATAATCTTTTCATAGCCAGGCCGCGGCTATCAGGAAACTCGCGGCTATCCTCTTTCCATAATAGCCCTGCCTCGTAGCGCCCGTCAGGTAAACGCTTACACGTATTTTCTAAAATTTGCAGGGCTCGCTGCTCGTTCTGGTTGATGGGCTGGCGCGGAGTGATGCCGACACTGTCCAAATCGAAATAATTTCTTATTACCTTTTCTATATCTTCATCCTGTTCGGCATAGGCAGCTCTCTGCACTAGGTGGACTCGCTGCTTGTGGCGGTAGTCCACACCATGTAGCACCCAGCCAAGGTGCGTGAGCGATGCTACTGGTTGTCCACGTCTTCCGCTCTTTACAGCCCTCGTCACGATCAGGTGCCAGTTGTCCTGGCCGATGAGCACGGTTGGCACGGCGCGCTCCATGATGACATCTTCTTCTATATCTTCTAGATGTCTGCAGTTGTTGACGATGGATCTATTAACAGACTGTGGCGATAGGTTAAGGTTACCTATAGTTCTTCCTATTATCCGATGTCGCTGATGGTGATGAAGGCCTTTGATGGTAACTGCGATGCGGCGCGACCTCTCTGCGTTGAGTCGCGTGCCGCCAACTGTTTCTATGCGGAACGGCTCTACCGGCCCGCGAGCTCCTATCCGTGCAGCCACCTTTTCTTCTATCAGCGTGACTGTGGACCCTTCATCCAATAGTGCGTATGTATTCACGCTGCCTCTGGAACCTGTCAGGACAATCGGTACTACTTTAAGGTAGGCGCGTGGCGCGCTTGACTGCGTTGACGTCACCACGGCGTCGCTGTCTTCTACTTCATCTTCAGGTGTCTTCTTCGTATAACTGTTGCGGCTATTGTGTAGCCGCCGATGGTGCGAACTCTTACACCCGTCGATGCCGCACTGCCGAAACTTGCACTCGTGTTTTGGCTTTCTTTTTTGTAGACACCTGAAACATAAATTATTACGTTTTGCCATAGCCCACCTATCGTCAACACTAGCTTTCGTAAACTGTTCACATATAGAGCTAGTATGTGCATCTTGACATATCGCACATTTATCTCTCTTCACTTGCGGTTCATATTTCTGTGTGTGTGTTCGCTGTGTTTTCTTAAAAACTTGCTGATTTTCTTTTGTAGGTTCATGTGGCACCAACGCAGCACACATCTCGGCTTCTTTCATTAAAAATTCACTTATCATTTGTAGATCGGGTTTTCTATCTTCCCGTCTTGCGTACTGGAACCAACTGTGCTGCAATGTATAATTAAACTTCGCTAATAAACTATTCACTGCCACCGTATCGTGTAGATAGCTCTCTCTGTTGAGAGCTCGAATCGTAGCGACGATATTGTTCACTTTACTGGCGAACACACACGTTTCCCGCGCACTTTCTTTCACTCGCGGCAATGACTTGATTTTTTCTAGTTCTGCGTTCACTAGTGCGTCGGGCCGACCAAACTGTATTTCCAAATGGTCGACGATCTCACTTGGGTCTGTTTCCCCGTAGAACATGCAGGCGACGGCTTCTTTGGCGTTTCCACGTAAACATCTTCGAATTCTTGCCCGATTTTCCGTCTTGCTAAAATATTTCTCCGTATCTCGATAAGCCGCTTTGAACTGCAACCATTCTTCACCAGCGCCATCGAAACTTGGTAACTCCATACTGTAGCGCGGCGCCCCTCGTGATGCTTCTGCCAGGGCGGACGCGAGCGCGGTGATATCTGCGGCCTTCAATGCACCAGACTCTTGCTTTGGTGCCGTATTTTCAGTAGGCGTCGAAATCTTCGCCTTCTCTACGACGGACACATCATCTTCCGCCGGACGTACAGCGCGCGCTGGAATGCCCGCCGACTGCGCGGGCGACGTAGCTTGTGGCGCCTGGGCCACCTCTCGTGGTGCGGGCGACTCATGGCCCGCCGAATCCTCTTGGTGCGGCGCGTGCGCCGCCTCTTCGTATTGCGGCCTTGGTGCCGCCTCTCGTATGGGGTGTGGCATAAGTGCCACCGAACTGGTGATTGCCAGCGGCTCTGGTGCCGGCTGGCGATCCGTATGGGTTGGCCGAGCGGAGTCCATCCAATCTTCGACCCTCGTAATGGCAGTTGCTTGCCCTTCTTCGTAAACAGCGCGCGCGAGTTCCGTCCGTAGGCGCGCCTCTTCTGCCCGTAAGCGCGCTTCCTCTAATTTGGCGCGTAGGTAAACTATACGCGGCGACTCGACTGCGGATGGTACCGGCTTTTCGCTATTTGCAACGGTGCTCGTTGTGGTCTCGGTCGCCTCGGTGTTCTCTGTTGTAACGCTAGTCTCCGTAGCGGACGTGGTGGTACCGCTCGTTTCCTCCTCGTGACTAGCGGCCTCTTCCTCTCGGCGACTCGACGTACTTCTTGTTTCGATCGGCATGGTTCAGTGATCCGGCTCGAATGCGACCAGAAAATGTGCACTACAGCCGGGGGAGCCAGCGGACTGTAGATCTGTTTCTTCTCTCTTCGACGCCCCGCCAGCCGTAGTGCCTTGCCGCAAGCCGGATACCGGGAAATTAATTGAGACCACAACTTCCTTGCAAAGGTGCTTTATTGTAACGAAATAGCAATAAAGCTAGCACCGTTGCAAATATTTAACCTATTCTATGGAGAGCCACTACTTGCCCTAGCACTGCCCTACTCTAAAGCCGGTACCTTATGGATATATACTAAAGCCCAGGAACTTGTCTGGGAAACTTATTGAGTCGTAACGAAATTGCAACTTTACTGGAACGGAACGGAACGGAACTAAATGTATGGCCGCGCTCTCCGATATTTATAGTGCGCGGCCAGACGGTCGGCGGAAATCTACAAAGACAATCGGCGCCGGGTGTGGCGCCACAATGTCTGGATTTGTTAAAATCCTACTTTTTACAATCTAATCTTAATAATTTTACCTTAGGTAGCTTTTCCTACCTCTAATCAACTAGTGTGGCCCTCTAGCGAGTGCAACGGTACTACCTTTTTACAGATATATACAAAACAAAGTACGTAATGCCCTAAGACCTACCGAAATCTAATTACAATGTGTTATTTCTTATATACATACAAGGATCTAAACACAAATACACTTATACAATAACAAACAAGAGTGTTATATACATTGTACGCTTTTACAGGACCTCGGAAACTCTTACAACTACAGAGTTGTACGCCTTTTCAGGTCGTACTATCCTGTTAACTATCTTTATATTACCGAAAAGTGTCTAAACATATGCCTAAGGCTTATACTTACATTATACATACTATTTACATTCATAAAACATTTGTTTACATAAAGAATTTTGCACTTTTCGGATTTTCGTAATAGCGAGTTCCCGCATATAAATACTATCTCGCAAGAGTCGACTCGTAATGTCGTCGACTGCGTGGAACTCGCTTTATTCGTAATATGCCTAATAGGCAAAGACCATAGCTACATAAAGCCTTATTATTTCTACACAACAAAGCTGTATGTAGGTCTTAGGGCGAATAAAAGGCGAAAACGAACATTATTTATTACAAAAAACTTACGAATTAAACGAAATATACAATTCTATCCTGCCTTACTATCTATTTACATTGATATTTACAACGAAACGTGTCTGTGCTGCACAATGTTTGAACGTTTACAGCCTGCTTTAGGGATACATTGTCATATTTACTGTAAAATGTAAATACCACTCAAATTGTACACTGATTGCAAATTAGACTCATGGCACATTATGGAACATTCTTGTTAATAACTATTCCTGTGTTGGTGTGAACTGTAATCCCCTTTGACGAAAATATCATCTGATTTTTTGCCAAGTAGTTAATTAAAGGCGAACAATTGGAAAAAAGTGTCACTACCGTCGTGATTGATATGTGGTAGAGTTCTGCAACGTTCCGCCCGTGTTTAATTTTGTCGTATTTCGGTTTGAAATATAGAGTGGTCTATAATCTTATGCATGTAGCATTATGTATTCGTTATACGTATAACGGATTACATAAAGTGTAATGCCTGTCTCGTATTTTACGTAACCTTACTACGTTCTTGAATCAGTACTACATCTATTTTGTATTCAGTAACGAGTCTATTCAGCTCCGACGTAGCTGTCTTATCGTTGTGGAGATTTAATTGTTACCTATTACAAACCTATCCATAATTAGTTGTTAAAATTAGCTGTTCCATCTTTGCCTTAAAGGTTGGGCAGTCAGGAGAACTAGTCGCGTGGTCACTGGGTTTTTTATAGCGTTTACAGCTGCCACAGGTCGGTGTAAAATCACTATTGTATGGAAGTGAGAGTTGGGTATATCAGAAAGGGCATGAAAGTAGAATCAACGCGGTTGAGATGAGGTCGCTAAGAAAAATATGTGGTGTGCCACTCGCAGACCGGGTTTGTAATGTCGAAGTGAGAGAGAGGTTAGGTTTGAAAGAAAGTGTCGGTGTAAAGATGCGAAAGGGCATGCTCCGTTGGTTCGGACATGTAGAAAGAATGGTAGATGAAAGGTTAACAAAACAGATATACAATGCGAATGTGGAAGGATGTAGGTACCGGGGAAGACCAAGACTGACATACCACGATCAGATTGATCGAGTACTGTCCGAAGGTGGTGTCAAGATCTTCGCAACCGGCGTGTGTGTATGAAGAGAGTGATGAATGTGGAGGAAGCGACACAAGCCTGCAAGGATCGTGATGTATGGCACTCGGTTCTCTCTGCCTACCCCGTAAGGGATCTGGCGTGAAGATATGTATGCACAATCTGAAAACACACATATTGCAAAATATGTATACACCGTATTGTTGACACTGCGTGCACCGAACTAGCTCCACGTCGTCGACAAACCTACGCGTAACCAAATCGATAAACAGTTTTTCTTTCTATTTAATTAGGTGTTTACGAATTTCCGGGTCTAGTTCGACACCTATCCACTTATGGTTAAATTGATCGAAATTACGGCGCCTTATTATTTTAATAGACTTGAGAAATTGATCTTCTGAGATGTTATTTAATATTCTTTAATATTTTGTCTATATAAGCACTTAAAAAATACCTCGTGGGATAAGTTTTGGGGAACATCTTTAACCAAAATACCCGGGCGACGACCGGTTGGTGTTTCTAAACGCAGCCCTGCCGTTTTTATGGCATTAACGGATGTCAGGTTTTAGACCTGGCGTTCGTTAGTTACCCTATCACAACTCCTGAGTTTGCGGCTTTCTTAACACCTACGATTTGGAAGCCGTCATCGGCTGGTTTAATAGATTTCATTAACACCTCTTTGGTTTTGTTTGAGGTTTTTCTGTTTGATTTTTCCTCGGTTGGATAAGCAATCACACACGGTAACGGAGCGCGCGTTTGAACCGGCGGGATAGTCTTCGACAGTTTAAGCTGTAAGGCATCTGAATATGAAGACGTTACGTTATTATTGCTTTTGTTCGCAACGACGTCTGGTTCAGCTAAGACCAGTCTAGTTTCAAGCGATGATGACCACAAGGCTAAAAATGAAACAATAGCGGTAACTCGTTGGGTCATGTCCATAACGCCGGATTTATTTGCGACATTCATACGCGAGCCCTGTTCGTTAACTAATTCATTTATTTTCGCCAGATATGATGAGGCCTCGCGGACTAATTCGTAATAATTGGGCTCCTCTTGCGAAGAAGAAATGTTTAAAATAGTGGTACTATTTTCATCATTCGCGGCTACACAACTACGTTTGTCGTCGGGAGTTAATTGAGACAGTGAAATATATGCATCGTTTGTTTGTGACATTAATAGGAGATCGCGGAGTCATCTGACTTTTAGCGAAAGGATTTTTACTGTAATCCGTAAGAATATTATCCCGATTTGACATTATGACTTTAATATGAATTACAACGAAAGTCAATAACCGGCCGCGAAGAGCAGCCGGTAACGTGGGTACTTGAAAATAAACAAATAAAAATTGTACTTACCGATCATGAAGAATAAATATCTATCAATTTAACTATTTACTGCGCAATTTATATGATTAGCACTTACGGTTTAGATGACCTATACCTTTATTAAAACTTTTAAGCACACACAACACCAAAACTATGCACATAAACAATTAAACTTAATTAATAACACTGAGCGCACGGAGAATAAGTGATGCACCGAGCGAAGGGAGGGAAGAAAAAAATAATAATATCACAGTAAAGAGAAAAGTATTGGTAACATATTTAGGTTTGGTCATAGAAAAAAATTATACTTTTATAAATCATATTAACTTTATCGGCGAAAAGGCTAAACGGAATATCTTATCCTTTGCGGGCATATCTACCTCGACATGGGGTTTAACGTTTAACACTTTAAAGATAATTTATAACGCAACGTAAATACGTTGCAAGCATAGCAAATACAACCTAAATAGGTTGTATTTGCTATGCTTGTTCAGCGTGGGCTGATAAATTTACGCGTGGTGCGATCCAGCGCAAACTACTTCAAAATCAGCGTCTAGCACTAATATTTCTATGCAAAGCATATCGCATTGTAAGCTCTGAAGCTTACCCGTTTTATCAGACGTCTTACCATTAGATTTAGAAATTCAATATCGGGCTTCAATGTATTACTATTCTAGGAATTTTAGCAACCCAGAATTTATCAACTCGCAAGCTCAAACAAAAATACATCGCTTTTTTAATCCCGTAATCGACGTTACTAATGAACTAATTGATGAAGGGCAAACGTGTTGGTGTTGTTCAACTAAAGGACGGCATTTATATAACTTTTTTCTATGCGTCTGCGAGCGCTTAAGTAAAACTTGGATAGAAATAGATCATTATGTTGCACAGTTTCTCACTAGCCACGGTAATTTTAAAGCTAAATTATTCGCGTTTAAATTAGTTCCTTCTCTTTTTGCGAGTGCTCTACATTAAATTGTAAATGTGAACAAACTGCACATTACATTCTTTGGGAGTGTAATCTTTGGCAAAACGAATGTCGCCAAATGCTTGATAGTATCCAATGTATATCCGGTGTAATTTATTATTCCGACCTTTTGGGTACACGTGGGAACTTCCGTGCCTTCAAGCGATTTTGTCATACTTACTACTGGAAGCAAAATTAAGCAGGCCATTCTGGTAGGTCCCTAATTTCCAAACTTCCGTGGTGCAATAGCAATCAGGCTTAACCTGATTGTAAAAGTCTCATTTCGTAGCATTTTTATGCTTTTAACATTTTTCTGTCTCCTGCTAAAAAGGGAAACAGGATGTATTTTCCTACTCCTCCTATATACTTCTGATTAATTTCGTTGCGGTATCCAAGACAGCTTAACTTTTCCCCAGGGCACCCTGAGCTCGCAACTCAGAGGTTATCAGGACGGTTGCCGCTGTTGATTCTGGTTTACAGAAATTACAGTAGTGAGAACGAGAGGTGGGCCATTGCCCTATAAAAAAACCTTACTAAGTAAAGGATAAGTATGAAGTTGTATTGTTTGCCGATGACGCTTCAACTTTTATTCGGAGTGAAAAGACAATTTGATAAGACGTATGATGAAGTGAATAGCGAGGTTTTAAATTTTGTAGATTTCTTTAAAATAAACAGTTAGGCAAATTATTTGAGAGTCTACGGTCATGTTTGACGTGTTTGTCAAGCAAACTACGTGTTTGGCTGTATTTTTGAAAAATTTGATTGACGGCATGTTTGTCATATTATGTGTTTGAAGGTGTACAGTCATGTTTGTCAAGTAAACTCGCCATTTTCGCGCGACGCTTTCTAAGCGTCGGAGCGTCACTTTATGGCGAAAACTGCTTTGAAAGTGAAGTCTTGTTTGACAAACTTGTAGGTAGGTACGTCTGCGCTGATGTTTGATGAAAACGTACAAACAAAACGTAAAGTTTGACAAACATGTTTGAGCGTGTACAGCCTGCTTTAGGGATACATTGTCATATTTACTGTAAAATGTAAATACCACTAAAATTGTACACTGATTGCAAATTAGACTCATGGCACATTATGGAACCACTACATTCTTGTTAATAACTATTCCTGTGTTGGTGTGAACTGTAATCCCCTTTGACGAAAATATTATCTGATTTTTTGCCAAGTGGTTAATTAAAGGCGAACAATTGGAAAAAAGTGTCACTACCTTCGGGATTGATAGGTGGTAGAGTTCTGCAACGTTCCACCCGTTAATTTTGTCGTATTTCGGTTTGAAATATAGAGTGGTCGATAATCTTATGCATGTAGCATTATGTATTCGTTATACGTATAACGGATCACATTTAATGCCTGTCACGTATTTTACGTAACCTTACTACGTAAAGGATAAGTATGAAGTCGTACTGTTTGCCGATGACCCTCCAACTTTTATTCTGAGTGAAAAGACAATTTGATTGATGAAGTGAATAGCGAGGTTTCAAATTTTGTAGATTTCTTTAAAATAAACAGTAATAGTATTACTATTAAATAAAATCAACCAATTATGAATGTTTTCATAATTGGTTGATTGCCTAATATTAAGTAGTCATGTAGACACAAATGCATAATAATATAATGGGAATAAACTGGACTTGGTTTTTCTCCTCTTGGCAATAATATTAAATAAAACATTTGTTTTGTTTAATATTATTGCCATTTGGCCTATTCTTCCAATTATTGCCAATGCCATTATTGCCAATATTATTGCCAGTTGGCCTATTCTTCCAAAAATTTGGAAGAATAGGCCAACTGCCGTTCTGCCAGGCAGGTCGTAAAAGGCGACCGATTGGCAATGCGAGCCACTCACATCGTGGCTACTAGGTGGTAGATTTCTGCATTGTCTCGCCCGGGTCTGGTACCACCGTCTTACATATTCCTGCCGCAATAGCGTCAGTGCTTGTCTCTGTCGTGTTCCGGTTTGGAGGGTAAGGTAGCCGGTAAACTTATGCACGTGGCATAAGACCTCGCCACAAGATAGCAACGCGCCATTAACAACTTTGGTGTCTATAGGCAATAGTTGACTCTTTCCATCAGGAGACCCATCTGCTTGTTTGCTATCTTATACTATAAAAAACAAAAAACCTACAGTGGCCACATGTTGGACAAGGCGACTTAGATCAGCGGTATATACATTTATAAAATAAGATGGTTAAACTGATGTTGACATTGCAATAATTGTGCACTTTAGTTATTTTTTAAACCATTGTGGTCGCTGTTGCGGATCCGGAATAGGACTGTATAGCGTAAGTATGGTATACATCCATTACTTTGAAATGGCGCTGTTTAAATCATCTGATTAGATGACAGAAGCCTATGATGATGATGCAGATAGCAAACAAGCAGATGGTTTTCCTGCTGGAAAGAGCCATTGCATATACCATATAATAAAATCCTTATGGGTCTCAACCCGGAAACGACAGTGCTATGCACTGAAGCTATTGCGAAAGGAATAGGTAAGGCGTTAGTAGTAGACTCGGGCGAGAAAATTTTGAAATCTACCATCTAGTAGCCACGATGGTAGTGACACGTATAGTGACACGTAATCATTCGCTTCCTTCGAACTTCCTGACAGAACATCAGATGATTTTTATTTTTATTTAACCATTTATTATACATGAATAACAAAAAGTAAACATAACGACAAAATTAGTACAGCTTATCTCTAAAGAAATTTATTCTAGCAAGCCCAAAATAAGAGAAAAATAAGGTAGAAAAACACGTGTACAAAAACAAACGAACAAAAAACAAAATAAACTTAACTAGGTAGAAAAATAATACAACATATTATAGCTACTTACTAAGGAACACGGCGAGACTTCATACATCGTTGTTTTAGTTATTACCTTAAAGTTTAATATATTCCGTAAGATTCTATATCAAATCCTGAACTTATCCGCATTTAATAAATATATTTTAAACTAAGGGAATAATCTATACATATAATAAAATTGTAGGAAGGTCAAAACTGTACATTGAATATTTTTTTAAAAGAATACTTGGGGCGTGATCTACAATCGATACCGAAGCCAAAAATATAGTTTTTTGTCTGTTTGTCTGTATGTATGTCCGGGGTAAACTCAAAAAGTACTGCATGGATTTACTTCAAATTTTGCATGAATATTACTAATAGGTCGGGTCAACATATAGGCTACATATTATTACGCTATCACCTACAGGGGGGAGCAGTGCGGAGTAAGCGAAGTCCGCGCGGACGAAGTCGCAGGCAACAGCTAGTAGCTAAATAAAGTTGGAATTTAGGTAAGGTTAACGTAAACATTCGGTTCTCTCCTTAGTAGTTGGTAGTCTGTTGTTAGTTATTATCTTGTCATTTGGTGTGTTTAGTATAACTGCATATCTCAGAAATCTAAGTAAGTTTGATAAGATTCTGAGCTAAGATTTTGTCAAAACACTTTTTAGATACTTAAAATAACAAAAAAGAAATTAGCATTAAACTATTCTTTAATACAAAAACAGGCCCAATTTTTATTTGATACTTATATTGAATATTTATAATTAAAACAAATAAGTTTTATATATATATATAAACTTATTTCTGTTTTAATGCAAGTGTAAGAAAAGTTTTATACAATGGTAACACTTAAATATGATAAATCAATCAATCAGTAAATAAATCAATCAATATCTTTATTTGCTAAAAGAGGGTTACATAGATTTTAGGTAAGGTTGTTCGGCTTACCAAAAGCCAAGGATATTCCGCATGTTTTTAGCCAATTTCCATCAACGTAACTTATATAACTCAGCTGTGGTGTGCGCTTAAAGTGGAGAAGTCTTTTTTTTGCTCTGCTGTAAAATTTGTTCCAAGTCCCTTACTAGGTTTTAATGTGGGACAGCCGCACTCTGTTACCCACGCGCAGCACCTTTTTGCCGTGAATCGTACGTGAATAAAGTTATTGCTGATCTTTGAAAAATAAGTAGCAGTGTCAAAGTTGAGTCGTCTTTTTGGTTCCTTCTGTATTTTAGTAAGTAATACCTTACTAATTCACATATTTAGTTTATTGTTTAGACTCATACCTAATAAAACATTCTAGACATGTGAAATTAACAAATCTTCAATATAATACGTCTTATGAAATATTATCTTATAAAAGTCCATTAGGTGGACATCTTTTCGGTGGAATACATATCCATCGAAAATATTAAGTTTAAAAAAGTATCTTCACGGCCATATCCCCGAAGGGGTAGGGCAGAGGTACAACAAGTGCACCAACGATTAGCCGAAGATATTTGGTCCCACAAATGTGATATAGACACCAAAAATGTTTGTGGTGTGGTGCTATACGTGTGGCGAGATGACAATGCCACAAACATAAGTCTACCGGCTACCTTACCCTTAAACCGGAACACGATAATGACAAGCATTGACGCTATTGTGGCAGAAATATGTAAGGCGGTGGTATCAAATACCCGGGCGAGATGTTGCAGAATTCTAACACCTAGAAGTCACGATGGTAGTGAAGGAAATAGCCCATCGATCGCCTTTTACTACTTGGCTGGTAAAACGGCAGTTGGCCTATTCTTTAAAGAAGCCCAGATCAATACGGGGTAAACATTACTGAACTGATTTTGATGAAACTTAGACTGTTCTCTAAGTTGAATTATACCTTATTTAAATCAAAAATAATTATCTCGATATGTCTTTATTTACCGAAAAAATCGCGAAACATACAAATATACATAAACATACCAAATTTAGTACACGTGCTTGGATGCCTAAAGAGTTTATCATACTCAAATGTTATTCAATTCCAACAATCAAACTGATAACCACCGTTTTTTCGTCGGTTGAAAATATTGTCAAAAAGATTATAACTACTGATTTATGTAATAAAGACCGAATAACGAAATACTGAAGTAGGTATATACGTATGTATAAAGCATTGATATAAAAGTACGTGTTACAATTAGGATAATTAATTTTAAATCGCTATATATAATAAACTTTTATTTAAAATGAAAAATGACGAATGAAACTCTAAATGATTTTTAAATACCTATTCAACGATACCCCACCATTGTTCATTAAGATACATTTTTTTTATTTTGACAATATGGCGCCTGGTGGTTTCCATGGTGATGTCATCAAATGAGTCTTTAGTGACACTCGCAATAGTCCGGGAGCCAGCAACAGATTTTCATGACCAAGTTCCTCTCAAGCGGTAATTAGTAAAATGCATCAGAGTATAGTAATATGAAGCCTCGTGAACGTCAGCTGGCCCTGGCCTCGGTTGGGGGGATGAGCGGTTTGTAGCACGAAGAAAAAAAAAATACATTCACTGATTTCCTCTCAGCTAAAATTTTGTCAAATTGTAGCTCATCTAACATCTCAACGAAAAAAAATAATCAGCTGGTTACAACATAGTGTATTGTACGTCAGCTGGTGTCTCGAACATGAAAAAAAAATTTATTTTCAGTGATTTCCTCTCAAACAAAAATTTACCTGATGATAGCTTAATAGCTTAATTATCTAATTCTCAAAACTTATAGCTTTTCAAGTATTAAAATTACGTTGTTTTTAGCAAACTTACTTAATTTTTTTTAAATAACTTTCAACTTAATTTACCGATTGACTTAAAAATATTATCAGCTTTTGTTCTTTAAAAACTGCGTCAAATACCGTTAATTTAATCAAAATCGGTTAATTTGTTTGCGATTTATCAATGAAGAAAATTAAAAATAAAATGTTTTTTGACATAGCATCGAAATTTTTTAACCTTTAGCGGTAGCCAGCACTACCGTCAGCTACTACCATCAAATGTCTATCCACGACGGTTATCTCTTACTAACCGCGTGGGTTATCTCTTAATGACCATGTCGGTCGTCCTAAATGTCTAACCACGACGGTTATCTCTTAATAACCGCGTGGGTTATCTCTTAATGACCATGTCGGTCGTCCTAAGTGTCTAACCACGATGGTTATCTCTTACTATCCACAATGGTTACCCTCTAGCGACTTTGGCACCCGTCTCAAGTTTCTAACCACGATGGTTATCTCTTTTATCTACTAAAATTCCTAACCTTCTTTCCATATGTTTCAACCATAACGGTTACTACATTCAATAGTTTCTAACCATGATGGTTAACAACATATAAAATCTCACACTTATATTTCAACCATAATGGTTATTTTTAATAATCTTTAACCATGATGGTTAACAATATATTTTCGGTATACTTACGATACTTACGATTTTCCTGGTACTTTACCGTCTTTGCACAACCTTAAATTACCTCGAAGGAAGACCACCGTACCTCACAACCTTTAATTACCAACAAGAAGAAACAAACACAACAAGAGGAAAACGAACTACGGGGAAGATTTGGAATCAAACACTAACGCACTTTAATTTTTCACGCAAACAAAGAAACGGTGGCGGCGGACACCGTATCACTTTAACTAG
The DNA here is from genome assembly GCA_036924255.1 of Apodemia mormo. Lineage (NCBI taxonomy): Eukaryota > Metazoa > Arthropoda > Insecta > Lepidoptera > Riodinidae > Apodemia > Apodemia mormo. The sequence continues at coordinate 27,839,595 of JAUPFN010000006.1, read as the reverse complement.
CACTTCACTTTGTTCACTGAAGAGGCGCAGCCGTACCAGCCTGCTGATGCGTTGGCCAGGACCAGGAGAAGCCACGGCAGGACGAATGACAAGACGCCCAACTGCAGCCAACTCGTAGAACCAAACCCGGGCTAGTCGTAAGATGACAAGTGATCACTGATTCTGAGCAGCCCTTAAAAGGACTATCGATGATGAAGACCCGATCACCATGCCGTTCCTAAAAGAACGCAACACGGCAACCGTTGACACCAGGCGAACGATCTAGACGGAGCGTTCGGTCGTAACGAAACAGGTCCACGCCCAACGCCGCCGCCTTTTTTTTTTCGGAATGTCTCAATTGCTGTTAGCCTTATGGGCTGATACAGCTGCACCGGTCGCGGGGGCGAGCAGAGTGCTCAGCCAGAACTTAAAGGTGTAGGGCTGTACGCCCTCCGCCCTAAGGGTGTCTCCTGTGAGACCGAACCTCCGTTTAGGGTGGGGTCGTGATTTGCGATGAGAGGGCTAGTGGCATTGTTTTGTCCGTCCGCCGAACCTTGCCCTTGGGCTCGGTTCGCCGAAGGGCGAAACAGGGGTCCTCGTCGCCGCCGGCGGCGACGGTGTCGCGAATGTAGGTGTGTAGTGTTATCGTGTAAACCGTTGGCCAGAGTTATCGGGTCATCTGGATCGGTAAGAACGTGGCGGGGCCTACCTACTAGGCCTCAGTTTGGGATCGGGATTAGGGTCTGGGATGTAGTCAGCCGCGGCTACCACCAGTGGGTTCGGATGCGAGATGGCACGATCGAAGTATCTTTTAGAGATGTCTTTGAAATGCTTTGCTAAGCTCGGCAATTCAAGATCGTTATGGAGTATGAACTTTTAAACTAACGCGTTCTACTATCATTTTTAAAAATATATAAACGGATCAATAACGCGTACATATATAGAATTTACCTACTTGTAAAGCTCGACGTTTCGGCCAAGTTACATTGACCGTGGTCACGAGCAGACTGGAGCAGCGAGTTTCCTCCGTCGTTCACGTCGGGATCGATTTTCATCTACCCCCTTCTGGTCTTGTTTTTTCGAATTTAGCCTACACATAACACTAACCGTATCTCGGACTTTATTTGTTTGCAGGTGCAAAGGCCGTATTTTGCTAATCACTGGATTCCAAGCAGGAGACAACTTAAATCCGTCTTCCCTGTTGAAATTTTTATATTTCCTAATTTCAATCGCTTCCCGTACCATACGGGGAACATAGTGTCGCTCAGTAGAGAGAACCTGAGGTCGGTGGAATTCAATCCAGTGATCAGTGCTGGAATCCAAAATATGTTCAGCTATAGACGACTTATTAACCTGCCTGTTTTTTACAGCCGTGATATGCTCTTTGAGTCTATCTGCGATAGTACGTTTAGTTTGACCTATATAAGCACTACCACAGCTGCAGTCCACTTTATATACCCCTGGCGTCTGAAAGGGTATGACATCCTTAAGCGTGCCCACATGCCCGACTACCTTTAAGCTTGGCGTATAGATGGTAGGTATGGAATATTTTTTCAGTAGCGTTCCAATCTTATCGGTAATCCCTTTAATATATGTCATGAATGCCGGCTGCCTTTTGACTATAGCATACTTAACCTTTTTATTATAACGCTTAATGTTCTGCCTTTCTTTATAACCATTTTCTTAAGTATATCCTGAACATGGTTTAGTTCAGGCTCCAGATGTTCGGAGTTCAGGATATACTTAAGAAAAATGGTTATAAAGAAAGGCAGAACATTAAGCGTTATAATAAAAAGGTTAAGTATCCTATAGTCAAAAGGCAGCCGGCATTCATGACATATATTAAAGGGATTACCGATAAGATTGGAACGCTACTGAAAAAATATTCCATACCTACCATCTATACGCCAAGCTTAAAGGTAGTCCAAGTCCAAGATACGGTTAGTGTTGTGTGTAGGCTAAATTCGAAAAAACAAGACCAGAAGGGGGTAGATGAAAATCGATCCTGACGTGAACGACGGAGGAAACTCGCTGCTCCAGTCTGCTCGTGACCACGGTCAATGTAACTTGGCCGAAACGTCGAGCTTTACAAGTAAGTTCTATATATGTACGCGTTATTGACCCGTTTATATATTTTTAAAAATCGTTATGGAGGTCTACGTTGCGCATATACCACGGTGCTCCCGTGGCAATACGCAGGAATTTATTTTGTACCACTTGCAACGGATGCAAGTCCGTACGGGGGAGATGGGCAAACGCTACGCAAGCGTAAGAAAGGATGGGGCGTACGCACGACTTGTAAAGTGTCACCTTGTGTCTAAGTGACATATTACTGCGTTTATTGATAAGATGATATAACCGACCTACAACGAACTTAGCCTTAACTTTCATTCTTTGTATGTGCGGTTTGAATGACATTTTGCTGTCCAACGTTACCCCGAGGTACTTGACTTTCCTTTCCCACGGACGTTTCCGGACGTTTCCGAACAGGGTAATGTTGCCTAGCTTACGCAGACCGCGCCTTTGTTGTCGCGGGTGTTTACCGCGGCGAAAGTACACGGCTGCACTTTTTGTGGGATTTATTTCGATACGCCATTTTCTGTACCAATCCCAAGGGCGTTGGCCGCACCCTGCAGCCGCTTGGTGATTGTTACTTCGAAAAAGGCGGCGGTGTCGTCGGCGAACAACGCGAGCTCGACGTGCGGCTTGCGTGGTACGTCGCACGTGTACAGGGAGAATAATACGGGTGACAGTATGGAGCCCTGCGGGACACCTGCTGTAATCGATCTGTGGGTGGAGAAGGCTCCTTCCACGCGGAATTTGAATCGGCGGTTGGTGAGGTACTCTCGTATGATGAGTACGAGTCTGTCGGGCACGCCCGTTTGGTATAGCTTGTATATTAAGCCATTGTGCAAGACTTTGTCGAACGCCTTTGCGACGTCGAAGAATAGGGCGCCTGTGGGAATTTGCAGCCCCGGTGCTGCGTTTAACCCGTTTAGGATATATTCGGTGAGACGGTGCACTTGATGAGTGCAAGAGTGAGCTGCTCGGAATCCGAACTGCTCATTTATTAAGAGGCCTTTCTCGTGAACAAATGCCTTAAGGCGAGCGAGAATGATTTTTTCATAGATTTTACCTAACGTATTTATTAGGCTAATGGGGCGGTAACTACTGACTTTATTGCGGGGTTTACCCGGTTTGTGAATTCCTATGACGGTGGCTTCTTTCCACTCGTCTGGAAATGTTTAGCGGGCTAGTAGTGCATTGAAGATGCACACTAGTAGGCATATTAGGGAGGGGGGAGGTATTTAACTACCTTATTAGTGATTTTATCGGGCCCCGGGGCCTTTTTATTGTGTAGACCTTTGATTATGTCGCCTACTTTTTCGGGATCGGTGGGTAAAAGCGGGTCACCCTCCGGTGGTAGCGCCGCCCTGCGCTCTACTTCACTATCCACAAGATGGACGTGGTCTAGGTCCGTAGGCTGGTTTAATGGGGAACATTGTGTTTGGATACTGTCGGCCAGGCATTCGGCTTTGTCTGCATCATCAAAAGCGGGCGTTTGATTAGGTCGAATGAGTGGAGGCATCTCTACTACTGGTTCGTTTTAAAGGCCCTCGCCAACGGCCAGTAGACCGTGTGCGATGGCGAGACCTCACTTAACAGTCTGTCCCACCGTTCGTTACGATACTCGGCGATGCGCCGCTTTACTTCTCTTTGTAAAGCTCGTAGCGAACGGCGATTGTCGTCGGTCATGTATCGGTCGTAGAGCCGCGTAGCGGCATTTTTGCGTCTCAGTAGGTCGCGTAGCTCTTCCGGTAGTTCCCATCTGCCCCGAAAGGCGTCCGGTATTTCCCGCGAGGATCTATCGGCCACCGATTCTATGTGGCTAGTGAGTGACTTAATGGCGGATTTGGCTTCCTCTACCGTACTAATGTTGCCAGGAATTTGGTCGAGGTGCTCTGATTGTATCGATTGAAAATTCTCATCGAGTTTTTTCCAATCGATTATCTTTTTCATGCGGACGGCGTGCGCATGGTGGGGGGATCCTAGTTTGAAAACTACCGGTCGGTGGTCCGAGTCGAGTTCGTGTAACACTGATACTGAACGCAGTTGTAAATCTACGTTCCTCATCAGCGCTATATCGAGTACGCTCGGTCTGTGTGTCACGTCGTTTGGCGGGTATCTAGTGGGCTCTGACGGGCCTACTGCTACGAAGTTAAGTCTGTACGTCAGTCGTTCGATGTCTAACCCATTTTGGTTGTTTATGGGGAAAAACTAAAAATGTAGTACCTATATGAATTTAGATATTCCAAAGATAGCAGGAAATCTTCATGGTATAGGGACACATGTTTGTATTGTCTAATGGCAAGAAAGCTGTGAACGTTGTATATAAAGACATTCTGTAATATATTAATTGTAAAAATAAAATAGGTCAAAATGTAAAAACTAAAAATGTAGTACCTATATGAATTTAAATATTCCAAAGATAGCAGGAAATCTTCATGGTATAGGGAAATGGGAATTGTTTTACTTCAAATTTAACGCGTGCGGACCACGGGCAGTAATGAATAAATCAAAACTACTGGATCGATTTTAATCATTTTTTTTCGTGCGAAGCCGGGGCGAGCCGCTAGTAGTATTTAAAGCGTTGAAGGCCTTGGGTTTTATTCTGAGAAATTCGAAAAATTTTAGACATCCAAAAACTAAGATAAATTTATATAACACACTGGTTCATCTTTTTATGAGGTTCATAGAAACAGGATCGAAAGAGTGCAGCGTCCGTTTTTTAATAACCTTACATACGGTTTGAGAAAAACTAGTCAGTTAAGCTCGTATGCCAAAACGCTTGAATATTTTGAAATGCAATCATTGCACACGCGTAGAAAATTATCCGATCTTATGTTTTTATATAAAATATTGAAAAGTAAAATTGACTGTCTTAATCTGCTTAAATATATAAACATATCTGTACCTACAAGATTTCCAAGATACGGTACATATAAGCCTTTTAGTATCTCTCTAAGGCGTACTCGCCTAGGAAGTAATTTCCCTGTAGCTAGAATGACTCAACTGTACAATTGTTTGTCTAGATTAACTGACATTGATGTATTCGATGAAAATATTCTTAACTTTAAAAAGAGCACTTATCTCTACCTTTCAAAGTCTATTAATTGATCTATTTAGCACCGGATTCCAGTCAGCATTCATGGTTATTATTGAAAATAATTATTTTAATTTTAAATAATGTTTTTTTTAAATCTTACAACTAATTCTAACATAAACACTATTAGGAATTGTATTATAAATATTATGTGTAAGTTTTTATTGTATACTATCTGTTGCCCGCGACTTCGTCCGCGCGGACTTCGTTTACTCCGCACAGCTCCTCCCCCATAGGTAATAGCGTGATAATATGTAGCCTATATGTTGACCCGACCTATTAGTAATATTCATGCAAAATATGAAGTAAATCCATGCAGTACTTTTTGAGTTACCCCGGACATACATACAGACAAACATACAAAAATTCTAAAAACTATATTTTTGGTTTTGATATCGATTGTAGATTACGCCTCCGGCCCCAAGTATTCTTTTAAAAAAATATTCAATGTACAGTTTTGACTTTCCTACGATTTTATTATATGTATAGATGCGATAATCGTACTAGTTTTAGTTATTGTAATTATATTATTGTACTAGCTGTTGCCAGCGACTTCGTCGGCGCGGACTTCGTTTACTTCGCACAGTACTTCCCCCTTTGGTGATAGCGTGATAATATGTAGCCTATATGTTGACCCGACCTGTTAGTAATATTCATGCAAAATTTGAAGTAAATCCATGCAGTACTTTTTGAGTTTACCCCGGACATACATACAGACAAACATACAAAAATTCTAAAAACCATATCTTTGGCTTCGATATCGATTGTAGATCACGCCCCAAGTATTCTTTTTAAAAAATATTCAATGTACAGTTTTGACTTTCCTACGATTTTATAATATGTATAGATGACATTATTTATTCAATTTGTCATCTGACTGTAATTTTTTTCTTTCACTTTTTTTTCTTTTAATATAGTTGTATTATTGCATGATATATCAATGATTGCATGACATTATTTCATCATTTTTTTTCTGACACTTTATATTTTTCACGTTTGATACAATTTTATATAATTTAATTTAAGAATATGTAATTCGAACTTCAAGCTTACTGTATAAGCTGTGGTTGCCTATAATTGGGAAGGTACTGCCATCTCTCATCATGTATTTCATATAGTCTAGAGTGTGTACTTTCTGTTGGCAATCTAATAAAATAAATAAATAAAAAAAAGTTATTTACCCTGTTAGCGGCATTTAAATGGGATGTCTGATCGAGTACTATTTCTGATGATTATTTGATCGATTTAAATAATTAGCCAAAACAGCATGAATCATCAGAATTAGTTAAATGTTAACTCATTGATATGTTTCCAAATCTGTTTCTTATTTTTTCCTGCATTTTCAATAACTTTTGTTTTCGTAATTATTTTTTACTTTTCTTAAAAGGTCATTACAAAAATTTCGATATCTTTTGTATGAGAATTGCAAGATTAAATTTTCAGGTTTAGCTTTAGCTATCATATGCAGTTTGTCTCTGTGCTTAATACAACGAATAAGACCTGAAGTAATCCACGGTTTTATATTATATTTTTGATTACTAAGTTGATTATTTACATATATATTATTTTACAATATTGAAGTATTACTTTTTTGTCGTAAGTATGTAATATAGAAAATACAAATCTCTATTACATGCATTAAATTAAGATACATAAAATCTAAATAAAGGTAAAATAATTTTTGCTTCATAGTAACAGTACAACAGAAATTTATACAATCAATAATAGCGTATTTCCGAACATCTTTGTTAGCATCAACGGCATTCCGTTATTCCGTCCTTAGTTCCGCCAATAGTATATTTGCCCCAGCAGACATGTACAGGTATAAGTTGATGAACCCTCAGACACCAAGACTGCACGGTTACTTCAGATTACATAAACATGGAACACCCATTCGACCAGTGGTGTCCTACACTAATGCTCCGACTTATCGTATTGCTGCTGAAACTAACAAAATATTTAAACATTTAACGAGGTTCAAACCTCAGTACGCAGTAAAAAACAGTTTGGAGCTAGTTGAGAAAATAAAAAATATAAACTTACCTGATAATGCCATCTAAGTTTCTTTTGATGTCCAAAATCTGTTTTCGAGCATACCTGTTGCAAAATGCAAAGATGCTATACATGTGGTAATGATGCAAGCAGTAATCGAATCAGGTTATCGACTCATTATTAAAGAAGAAGAAAAAAAAAACTAACGGCCCAAACCTTGTATTCAGGACACGAAACTGAAAATTTAACTTAACGAAGATATATTAGGCTACCGTTTATAGGAGGCATATCGTATAGAGTCGCACGTCTGCTCAAGGATTGCACGCCCACTTTTTACACATCAAAATCTCTCAAATCTTGTATATTTAATAACAAACAGGAAATAGGTAAGGAATCAAAAAGTGGCGTGTATCAATTGACATGCACAGACTGATAATCCATATACATTGTCAAACCGGAAGGTCATTTTCAACACGAATAAAATAACACTTTCGTAGTTGGTGCGCGGGGAAAGCGGAGTCTTCTACCTTTGCTCAACATCTTATTACCGAGGGTCATTCCTTTGATTTGACAACAAATTTGAAACTATTACATTTTTGCAGCAAAGGTTTCAAAGCTCAACGCCCTAGAAGCGCTAGAAATAAATTGACATGAAACAGAACCAAAACTTTTAAACGATCAAACTGAACTTAATAACTTCCTCTTGTTAAATATTTTAATGCATTAATTTTAAATGAGTAAGAACAATAATCATGTATTTATAAGTGAATTGATTTTTGAACATGCTATTTTATTAATTATTGTTTTAATTTTTTCTGATTAATTATGTTATTAGTTATTATTATAATCATTTATTGACATTAGCTATTTAACCGTAATTTTATATTAATTTTGCCATATTAATTTACATTTGGTTATTGCATGCAATAATAATATTAGAGCAATTAAATTATAAATTGATTATTAAATGCATTGGAATTCAATTTACTAATTGAATTCCAATGCATTTAATAATCAATTTATAATTTAATTATTTATTAAATTATATTAATTTATAATTTAATTTATTACTATAACCACACAATTAGTGATTTTGACATTAATTACGTATTATTATTTTTAATTTAGTTGACTATTTAATATTGACATTTTTGACATTATTTTGTAAGTAATAAAGTAATTATAACTAATATTATATATTAAAATAAGATTATATATTGAAATTACCTAAAATTTAAGGGAGAATCCTTTAAGCTAGCAATACAGAGTATATTTACATTTAAGTTTACCCACAACTATTTTAAAAATGCTTTGTTTATGTCTGTCTGATATCTAAAGTTAAACTGTTAGTTAAGAATATTACGTCCTGAAGATGTTTTAAAAGCGAAACCGGTCGATTAATTTAAAATTATTTGTCTATATTTGTAGTGAAATTAAAGTACAAGTTATTTTACTTTAATTTCACTACAACCTAGTTTGGACTTATAACAATGGAATTTCACCAAGTGCCGACGATTGAAAGTGTAAAATCTAATTTATATTTCAAAACATTGTAGGTTATTGGTTCTATTACACAGAACCTAAACATATCGGAAAACTGTGGGTATGTAATAATAATGTCGGCCATGTAGTATTTGACGCTTGATATTGATACATTTAATTTGCATAGTCTAATAGGTTTAGAAGATGTTGAAATAAGAAATTTACTGCAATGGTGACTATCACTACGTTATTAAGTTCATAGATTCCTACTAGATAGCAGACACGACTTTCCTTCAGAGTTACTATAATATTATGTATAGACAACATAGTAGGAAACGCATTAATTTTCTGGAAATAAGTTTAGCTTTTCGTAGAATTCTCTTTTTGAATTAGAGTTCAGTTTTTCTGTTGTTTTTTTTTTACAATATTACGTAAACGAACATTTGTGTAGTTATATTATCTGCAGGTGTACGAGCGAACATTGCTCATAGACATTTGCAACACAAAAGGTTAGTTTCTAATACGATGCTGGCTTCGGAAAATTTAATTGACCCTCTTAAAAATTCCAATATCAAGGCTGGTCGGAAAAACTGAGTGAGGTAAGGTGATCCATAGTTTGTCTGTTTGTATAAAGAAGGTACAAGCAAATTAAAAATTGAGTTAAATTACTGTTAGAATATAATCTCTCATACGGCTTTAGCCGAATTCGGCAAAAGAGTACGGCAAAAATTGTGATTTACCTACGTATTTCCACGGTTTTCAAAATTCAACCTCTTAGAAGAACAACGTGATATAAACGTGAAATAAAAAAGGGATATAAACGTTTTATATAATTCCACAGGCCTAACTCTTAGGGCTAGAAACTTGAAATTTCGCAAACGTATTTCTCTTATGACGTAGGGATCCACTAAGGAATGATTTTTCAAAATTCAACTTCGATAGGGATTAAATAGGGTATAAAATTTGTATGAAAATTTTTATTCCTTGCACACATTTGCATGAAATTTCGTATAATAAGTTATGTATTTCAGCGTTTTTCAAAATTCAGTCTTTAGAGGGTAAAATAGGGCATGAAAGTTTTATATAAACGTACAGTTCAAACCCTTAGGACTAGAAACTTGAATTCGCACACGTATTCCTCTTATGACATAAGCATCCACTAAGGAATGATTTTTCAAAATGCAATCTCTAAGGGGGTGAAATAAAGGAAAATTAGGTGTGTTACCAATAGGTATTTTTAGTTTGAGATATAGTTAGTTACGATATTAGGTATAGGAAGTCTAAATAGTTACAGGAAATTTAGGTTAGTCTTACGTTTTTTACTTAAATTTTAATAACAAAAATATCGTATATAAATAACTAAGGTGAGTATGTGAATATTATTTTTTTATAAAATACTAGCGGCCCGCCGGCTATGTAGAGATTGTTAATAAAGTAGTTATAAAAAAGGGTTAAATAAATTCCAAAGGCTAGTATGCAAACAAACCAACCCGTATATTTAAACAGTAACTTAATATTAATACGAGACTAGCTGCAGACCGCTGCATTAGAATAAAAAATATTCTATGTGTTATTCCAGGTCATCTTGTATCTGAGTCCAAATCCAAATTGGTACAGCCATTTTTGCGTAATTGAGTATCAAATATACAAACTTTAACATTTATAATATGTATAGTATAAGATATCCACAATCGAAAACAACATTCTATTAACATTAAATTATTAAATTAAAAAAAAACGTTTTTAATTCTACCTTTTCCTTCTACTTAAGCAAGCCTTATCAACAAAACGTGTAAACAGAACAAATTTCATTATTACTTATGATTTTCTATTTTTATATTAAAAGAATCACTATTATGTTCACGCAGGAACAATCAAAGACTAGAATATTGTTATTTTGTATTCGTACAAATAGAATAAAAAGAGTCACCTAACTTATTCCTCAAAATAAGTAATCAATATAATAAAACATTTTAAAATCGTCGAAAAGAGGACATCTCTTTTGACACAACTATAGTATGCTAAATTATTAATGAAAAAATTAAACTTCATAAAAAATCGACTCCACTAATAATAACAGGATCAATTTGTATTATTCGAATAAATTAAAAGGAGTTTGTAATGCATTGTCTATTTACTGACAAAATGACTATTGAAATTTTGTCGTATTATATTTGGAGCGTCGAGTAAATTTTTAAGACAAATAAAATGAAAATCATACATTTTACCCTATATTTAGTCATATAAACAACAAAAATAAATTGATAAACTCTTATACTTACCGAAAATACAATATTTTATATTTTTAACGTCCATGACGTCGTATTTTACAATTTATCAGAGAGCAATTCTGTATTTTTGACATGAAGGCGAGCGACGGGATTCTATTTGAAGTGAGCGCACATATAAATTGTGCACCCATTTTTAGAGGACGTTTTTGAGACACTGACTGTGTATCTTGGGTTTTTTTATATCAATGTGTTTTGTACAAAAGAATAGTTTATAGCTAATTTATTTTTTGTTATTTTAAGTATCTACCAAGTGTCTTGGCAAAATCTTTTTTTTTTATATCATAATCAGGAATAAGTAGGTGGTACCAGACCCGGGCGAGACATTGCAAAACTCTACCACCTAGTAGCCACGATGGTAGTGACTTGAATAGCCAATATTTTACGACCGGCGTGGCAAAACGGCAATTGGCCTATTCTTCAAAGGAGCCCGGGATCAACACGGGGGAAAATTAGTTGTATTTAAAAAGGCACACTTTACTGATGTCAATACTGCAAGATAGACCTTAGTTAATTCCGTCGCATTATTTCGTATGGGATTTTTTGGTGGGAAAATTTTGCTGAATAGAAAAAACTATATTTTGCTGAAAAAGCTATAAGGCGAATTAATAATCTTTACCCGAAGATTTCCTTGAGAGAAAAATTCAAAGAAATAATATTGTAACTTGTATTTGAGAACTTAATATAACGTCTATAAAATATTTCTTAGTTTAAAACAATTGGTAATGTACACTCACTAAATACAAAAAATGAAAAAAATCTTGTGGTGCGTGCATCTCGTCTCCATAGAATAAGTTACTCCTTTACGGAGCAATCTATACGCTTTTACAATGAGCTTCCTGATGGTATAAGAGATCTATCGACCAGTAATCAAACTTAAAAATATGTGTTCAAATGGTATTGTAAAACCATAAATTATTTAAAAGACAAAAAACCTTGAATTAGTTATTTTCTTAAAACAATTGCTAATGTACACAAACAAACCAACTTCTATACTTTAAACGGCCAATTCTTATAATTGATTGTTTCTCCAAAAAATCTTTAACAATGGTGACGAAATGCTGTATTTAGATAGTATTTTACTATTGGAATTGATTAAGCTATGAAAAATAAATAAAAACAAGACAAGTTCGCTAAGTTAGGTGCCCCATAAACCTACAATAACATTGCACAATACTTTTATTGTGCAATAATGTTGAATACTCCCTTTGACTCCAAACGTTCAATAAATTCTCTCAATAAAATTGACAAACCAGTTTGATCAATATTTTCGAGCGAGCAACATATCTGACGACGAAAATTTGGCGGCAACCATGCTGGTGATTTTGTTAAATAAATCTCTATACAATTCTATACACTTAAGTAAAAACTCCCGTTCTTTATCTTTTATAACATTCTTGCTCGCCATTTTGCTTAAATTTACGACACAACCATACATAAAGCACCGTGGCTGACCGAACGCGACAACTCCAAACTCTGAAGTGAAAAAATATTGTGCAATATTAAGCCTACACTACACAGTGCAAGAAAAAAATATTGCGCAATGAAAATTAAACCCGCTCAAACTTTCGTTCAATCATTGTGCAATCTTCAATATTAACCCTAAACGGTCAATAATATCGGGCAATACGTAATATTGCCCAATATTATTATTGGTCTATGGGGTACCTTAAGCTAAGGTGGCATTTCGATCGGTAGTAATTCTAAAAATATCGATTGGTTAAAAGTGTACAGGTTCATTTGAACAAATTGAAGATCGGTTTCAATCTTGATTACCCAAAACATCTACTCTCGTATGGGAATGAGCTCGATATATTTATTTATTTACACCTACCTACCAATTTTTCGTATTTGAAGTTTATGTTACATTTCCTGCAAAAACTTCAAGTTCAAAAAGGTATAATTATTTAACGCATTCTTTGTTACTGTATCTGTTTAAATAAAATACTGGCGTATAATATTTAATTTAACCTTCACTTTTTATGTTGAAAGCAGGGATACCAAAAATTTAAAGCGGACACACCAACCACGCTAGTGTGCGTGGTTTTTATTACTGCAAGTACACAATTGACACTCGTTGACATTTTACACTAGCGGATTTTCTTGAGGACATTTTTAATTATTATCAGTTGCTTATGCTGGAGCCCCACTTTCGTCTATCGTCCCGAAGTTAAATACGCGCTAAGGCACACGCAGTCAGTATGCGATAATAGCAAATAATAGCCGGTCACATCTGCATTTATCGTGTCATTGCTCGAAGCTCTGTGAAGATAGACGCAAGTGCGCCTCCAGCATTAGGAATACTACATCTAGAGGTTTATATAGGTACTCAAAGATTTTTAATTAATGCCACCGATGACACGACGCGACGTGTTGTTGTCCAGTTTAAAATATTTGCTAAATTTCAGGAAAATTGAAAGAAAAGATAAAATTGCGTCCGTGGTCTAGTGGTTCGGTGTCGATATTGACTACATGAGGTCCCGGGTTTGATTCTCGAATCGGGAATTCAAAATGTGTTTTTTCAGTATTTTGATAAAAATAACGTTGCCCGGGATTATAAAATATCATTATATTTATATTTTGTAAATAGAATCATTTCATTTATTTTTAACTTCAGGCTACGTATGTAGATAAAGAAGTTACTAATTATACCCTGATTTTCGAAAATCGAGTTTTCAACAGGCCAGAATGTCTGTTTGCCCCCTTTACTATAAAAAAAAACAAACTTATAGGTGCCCTTTTCGGGTTGGACAGTTTTTTTATTCATTGTATATTTTTGACTTTTTGGTAGTCGCCGCCGCTCTGTTAATATTTTTATAGTGTTAAGTCTATAATTCATTCGTAACTAGGCAGTAGGCGTTAGTAAGCATCGGGAAGCCAGACAAGGTCTATTGTACGCTTCTAGATCCTCATAGCTCTACTTATATGCAGTGTATGTTCACGTAATAATGTTGTAGCAGTTAAATAAATAAACATTGTTTTCATTTGCGCTAACATTTGTAACTAGAGAATACAATCCCGAGCATGTTTTTCAATCCCGGGATTACGGGATTTTTAAAGCGTAATTCCGGGATCCTGGGACTATCCCGGGATTAGACTTTGTGGTTTCTAATTGGGCTCAAATAAAAAAAAACTTGAGTTATTTTAAAAAAAAATGATTTTAATATCGTTGCCCAATATAAATTACAAGTTCACAACACAATACAGTAAGAAAACAAAATTGATAAAACAAATAAAGTAATTTTGCAAGAAATTTAAAAGACAACACAACAAAACTAATTAGAATTTCGAAAATACAATCGCAGAAATATCAAAGCATCCAATGTTTCACCTCCAAGTCTGCTTCGTAGTTTATTGCCAACATAAGCAGCAGCTGAAAACGCTCGCTCAGGTTCTATGCTGGTTGGAGAAATAGACATTAGATACTTATTCGCTGTTTCTAAGTGATATCCACGAACTAATTCATTTTCGAACAGGCTCATTTCGCGTCTAATACTATTTGCCAACCCTGATTCATTTTGTATTTGTACTTTGGGATCTGGGGAATTCATATTCTTATCAATTTCCAGCTGCAACTTTTCCTTTAATGTCAATTGCGGTTCGGGGATTTCTTGCTTTAGCTCATCATCTATTTGTAATCCTGACATTTCTTCTTCCGTGTCATCTCGACTATGAAGTCTTTTAATAATACTCTTTATTTGCTTCCTCACTAAAGCCTGTGTAGGAACTGGAAATAAGTCTTGCCATTCCAATACCAATCCGATAATAACTTCCAATCCGATCCAATAAAATTCCAATCCGATAGTAACTGATTTTCATCATCTTTTCGTGGATTTTGTAAATAATTCAACACACCAGTTAAATCATTCACTAAGGACGTTTTCATTTTTGATGTTTTCATTTTTTTTGGCAAGTGCTGAGTTCTTGACAGTTGTCTTATAAGAAATTTCAAAGCGGCATCAGCTGTGCATGTGCAATTTAATTGGGGCCAGCACATCAACAACTTTATAATCCAATTCAAAATCGTCATCTTCTAAACGAATTGAAAGATTGAGATCTATAATAGCTTTTTGAATGCATGTTTTTAAAAGATTAAATCGCATCAGCATTGTTACTTGTTGACTATTCCATCTGGTTTTACAGTCCAAAAGAAGTCACAGCTTTTTTCCATGTTCAATTTTCACATATTTTTGAAGTACTGTTTCATTATTCAATGCTGAAATTTTGAAATAGACTACGACTTTGCGGATTTTCTTTATCAGCTCTTTAATGTTTTCATCTTATGTTAACTCAGGCATGTGCTCATATTGTGACATTAAGATTAAATATGATTCTGGACAGTCTAAGTCATCTAATGGTCATCATCATTGCTGTCGTTCATATATCAACAGCCACAGCTGGTTCATTTGTAGTATCATCTGCAGTAGGGCTATCTTGCAAATAATTATATTTTTTATAAAGCACATCACAGACGGCTAAATTGACACCATGTGCGGGACACAGTTGTTGTTCAGTGCAAACAAGCCGTCCCACCTTTATCATAACATTTGGTCCATCGGTTACAATAGCCACGATGTCAGTTTCCAGCGAAATATCAAATTTAGTTAGACGCTCTTTCAATATACGAAGACAACTTTCAGCTGTCATACTTCCATAAATAGGAACAAGTCCTGAGTTCCAAAATTTTTTATATGAATGCACGTTGACAGCCATGCATCGTTTATTGGACGTTGAAGTCCACTCGTCGAAAGAAAGATTAAATCTTTCATCCGCACTTTTCAAATGTTTCAATTCTGCAGTTACATGCTTTTTGATTTTTTTTACTGTAACTCATAACACGTTTTCGAATAGTTATTTTCAAGGCGCAATGGACGACGGAATGGAAACTAGACCTTTTTGTGGAAATCCCAAAAATCCCGAGATTAGCCAAGTACATTCCGGGATTTTCGGGGCAAGAAAACTTGCCCCGCTCTATTTGTAACACTATTGTATTCTCTATTTGTAACACGGGTCTGAGGTGTTAGGACAGTTTTAGTAGATACCAAATAAATACACAAATTAACACTAAATACTCGTATTATATAACAATATCCGCCACGACTGTTTCTTTGTCTAAAAAAACTACTGAACGGATTTTTATGCGATGTATAGGTACCTATAGACAGAGTGACATATAAGGAAGGTTTCAGTGTATAATTCGTTAATATTTTATGTAAATTGGCTGAAATATGACAATGATAATTGAAGAATTCGTCAAAAACGCTGCATAATTCCATTAAATATATTATCTAGAGACAGTGTATACGTATAGTTAGTTCCTCTTTTGAAGACCAATAGAAACGTCCGCAGTGGCATATTAGTTATGTCTTAATCTTAGGGATAGCTTGCTATACCCCTATTCAAACTTTAAAAAATATATTTAATGAGGTACTTGATTTAATTAAGTGTACAATCTTAGAATAACAACGCGCTATGTAAACATACTAAACCAATTGATTAGAATAATGTAAATTAATAACAATGTAACAGTAATGTTAGTTACTGTTACATTGCTAGGTTTTTTTAATACATTTAATGTGTTGATAGTGTTGATACGTATAATATTCTTTGTAAATAAATGCTAATATTTTTTGTGAGTCAGGTTGAGAAATAGTGATGGGGGATTTCCCCTATCATTTCATTTCTTAACTGGAAAAACTAGCTGAAAATCCGCTGATATAGGTCATCCCGGTCTCTTTACAAGAAAAACCAACGTGGTGATATTTATTGTAATAATAGCGACGACTGAAATGGATAGTACAAATACCCTTAAGTCATTTATTAGGTACAGAGTCGTCTATTAATGACTTTTTTAGGGTTCCGTACCTATAAGGTAAAAACGGGACCCCATTACTAACACTCCGCTGTCTGTCATCAGACATAAACCGTGATAGCTAGAAAGCTGAAATTTTCAAAAATTATGTATTTCCCTTGCAGCTAGTACAACAAAAAGGTACTAAAATTTAAAAAAATATATTAAGGGGGGTGTCCATACAATAGGTTTGTTGTATTTTTTTGCCGTTTTTTATAGATGATGGTACGAACCTTTAGTGCGCGAGTCCGACTGGCACTTGGCCGTTTTTTAATTTCAAAACAATACCAATACATATAATACAAATCAAGTAGGTACTTGATCGGAAACTGCACTTTTTAACGGAGTTTCGCGTATCTTATACTTTATATAAGTTATCTGTAGGTAAGCCAATTACACCCAACACTGATTAAGCATTTTTGAGTAATTAAGTACCTATACAAAATTTCAGACTTCCCTTTTTATATCAATGAGACACACAAACTTTTATATTTATAACATTCTTACGATGTAATAAATTGTTTCGTATTTAAAAATCATTTAGTCGGTCTTCCAAACGGAAGGAAACGAAGAGTGATAGGATCGTCCATGTCTCGGGGCGACACGTTCTGTACAAATATTTTCCCATCGATAACATACTTCATACAATCGATAACATGTTCTTCTTGTAATCGCAATAGGTGCGCCCTGCGCTCGATACGTTATATTGTATCAGTGTTGCCAAATCCATATTTCAAAACCTAGATTTTAATTTTTTTCCCGTGTTGGCCCAGGCCTCCTTTGAAGAATACGCAAACTGCCGTTCTACCAGGCAGGTCGTAAAAGGCGACCGATTGGGTATTCGAGTCCCTAGAATCGTGGCTACTAGGTGGTGGAGATCTGAATTGTCTTGCCCGGGTCTCGTACCACCGCATGACCTATTCCTGCCACAATAGCGTCAGTACTAGTCACTGTCGTGTTTCAATTGTGAACTTATTCAATGACAATTCAACTCAATGTATTTTGTAATGACCTTAATATATCCTACTAATATAATAAATGCGAAAGTTTGTGAGTATGTATGTAAGGATGTTTGTTACTCTTTCACGCAAATATTACTGAACAGATTTGAATGAAACTTTACAGTAGTATAGATTATATACAATATTAATACATAGGCTACAATTTATAAATATTTTGGGTAATTTGGCGGTAATATAACGATAAGAATCAAGTAAGTCGGAAAAATTACTGTCGTCTGAGAGCTATCTTGGCGTGCGCTGCCAAAACCGCTGAAGTTACACGAAGATAATGTATAGTTAGAGGATTGTTTGTCTCAAATAGTTCTAAATAAAAGTCCGCGACAGCAAATATCTTTTATGTGGAATCCATTATATTCAAAATAGTGATCCATAAATACAATTAAATTATTATACTTTTTTACAAAGCATATTTCGGAGTGTTTATTAATTTTGTATTAAAATCAATACATTTGCCGCTTTCAGTATTTTATGTAGATGAAGTTTGTCTTTTACACAGAAATACGGACGAATTGTTAAAAAGTTATCACGATAAGATTAAACTGAATGGAGATTCACGAGTCGCGCGGTGCGCAAACAGATGGAGGTGAATGAAAAAAAAAAAATAGTGCGTCGTTTTCACTAAGTTAGGGGGCGGGGAGGAGTAGTGGCATTTCGCGCAGGACGGGTCTTCGTCGCCGTTGAGACCGGCGGCGGCGATGGTGTGGTAGTGTAGTGCGTGTCATAGAATAATAGCGTTATTACTCTATGGTGCGTGTTTTGTAGTGGGTTGGCAGCGATAGCCACCATTATGGGATCGTCGGGATCAGTTAGTACGTCATTGCGCGGACTCCTGTACCTACCTAAGAACGGGAGCGTCGATGACGTAATATGCCGCGGCTATTATTATGGATTTAGATGGGACCTGAATGCGGTCTGAGCTATGAAGACAGACGTTAAAAAGTATTTTAATTATTATAAAAAGTATTTTAATTATTTTATTTAAAGACAGTCGTATTCATTTCGGGGTTTTTCTTATAGCTAATTCGATTTTCGGAGCAATTTATTACTCAGAGTAAGTCAAAAAAATATTATCACGCCCGTATCCCCGAAGATATAGGCAGAGATACAACAAGTGCAATCACGATGAGCCAAAGATACTTAGTCTCAGAATGTGATAGGTGGAAAGCATATCGCCAACCGGGTTTTATCCTATCCCGGGCAACATTGTTTTTATCAGAAAACTGAACAAAAACATTTCGAATTGCTCGACCGGGAGTCGCACCCCCTTCATGAGGTCATGTGGTCACCATCGACGCCGGACCACTAAACAACAGAAGCGATATTGTTGTATTAATTGTATATTAATTAGTTGGCATAATTATTGTTTTTATTTCTAGTAAAAATATAAATTACTTTTTATTTTAATTACAGTTTCAGTCAAAAAAAAACGATATATGTGAGTGGTTACGCAAAAAGGGACCTGAAGGGATTGGAAACGGTTTTTTCTTTTTTTGATAAATTCTGATTCTATGGTCCTTCATCTTTGTTTTGTTCTAATCAAAATAATTTTAGGTGCCGTAGTTTTTTTTTAATGATTTTTTATGTAAGCCGAGGCAGTTTTGAAAATATTACACCTTATACACAGCGCACACTAGTTTCTTTTTCTAGCGCGCACATAAAGACAAGTAAAAGACGAATAAATAAGTCACCAATAATACAGCTATCGCAAACACGTGCTATTTCTCACTGACGAAGTCGCTCACTAACGACACTAACATAAAACACCCCGCGCCTCTCTCATTTCGACTCAACATTTTAAACGTGATTTACTCGAAATCAATTATTTTCCCTTGAGGTCCCTTTTTGCGTAACCACTCACATATACATTTATATTTTCTTATATGTATATTTTTAAAATGATGATCACTTTTGATCGTTGGAATAGCTTTCAACGCAATTTTTGAGTTCTAAACTCGTTTATTAGTTATCGATAGTTTAAAAAATGTGACGAAACATCAATAAAAAAATCGCCATTGATAAGTCTCTAACGAATTAATCGATTTAAATTCTATTAAATTTGACGCAGTTTTTTTAATTAGAAGAGTTGACCAGATTTTTAAAAAAATGGTGTATTAGCCTTAAAGTTATTTTAAATATTTGTAAATAGTTTGCTGTAACAGTTAGCTGTAAATAGTGTAATTTTAGTATTTGAAAAGCTGTAACTTTTGAAAATTTGAATTGATTTTAATCTTTGAAAAGGCAATCCACGTAGTTTTTTAAGTACTAAAGTATTCTAGAAGAGCAAAAGTGATTGGTTGAAATATCATGTCAAAAAACACTTTTTTCAAAATTTTAGTCAACCATGACACCCGAACGGATAAACAGATGTTGACGCAATCTATGTGATTAGATTTTGTAATCCATCCGTACATTAATTAGGAAATTATTCTAAAAACATTGCTGTTCCAGAAAAAAATTTGAAGCTTTTTGAAAATTTCTCAAAATCTCATGGACCAAATTGGTCCAAATTTTCAAAAAATCTAAGTTGAGCGGAATCCAATCGAATGCCATTAACCGCGTTTTGATCGGACAAAAGTTACGAGATGGTTACATATACACACAAATACATACAGACATACTGGCGTCATCGTGAAAATAGTCGGAAAATCTTCCTATGATCTCGAAATGTGGAAATCTGGTGAAAATTCGATTTTCGAAAATCGGGGCAATCAGTAACTTCCTTATCTACATAGGTACATAGCGGGAAGTTAAAAATTGGGAAGCTTGAAAAGAAAATTAGTTTGAACAATATTGATCATGTAGTTTATAAGATATTTCGATAGTGACATAAAAAGTTTTGGTAGTACAGCTACCAAAACTTTTTATGCCACTATCGAAAATGAATTTGTTTTCATGGCGTCTTTGAGAAATACAACCTTATTTTTGCTGCTGTAAAAATAGTATATACAAAGATTGCGTATACTATATTATACTACAATGCATGTATACATATAATATTATGTAGTTTCGCTGCTACGGAACCTTTTGATAGCTAGTCTGAATCGCTCTTTGCCAGATTTTTTATGAATTGAAATAAGATAGAACGAAAGACAGAGATAAATTGAAGGAGTCGAGATAAAGGTTTTTCATATTTTGTGAGTAAAAAGTTGCGGTAAAATCTCCTTGATTGTACCTAATATTGAAATCACAGACCACAGGAATATTAATAGAGACGTCATTGGGAAGGAAACGTGTCACCGCACATATGAGCAAACGCTCCTATTAATGTCAATAATTTCATACATTTGTAGGTTATATTATATTGTGAAAAATAGAAATAAACCATGTTGTACTGTTTCGTGGTACGGAATGAGATAACAAGGTTTAAAAATTACTCTTGAAGAGATTTTTAAAAATCAGACTTGAGTTATTCCATTGGTAAGTAATATAACTCTGAATTTATGTATGTATGGGGCTGAATCACCTTCGTCCGTGGGAGAACACCCGGAATTCTGTATCCCTACACGTGGCCCCTGGGTGGTGCTCAACAGGTGATATGGTGGGAGACATATGTCGCGGCTATAAGGACCACCCATCAGCTAAAGTCGTGGCGCCAAGCGTCCGTTTTCCGTCACGTTATCGCTGATGTATCTTTAGTGAAGACGGGTCGAATCAGTTGCGCCTATACAATCTAGACGATCTGATACACACTGACGTTGATGCATCTGGAGACTAGTCATGGAGGGTAGCGGGATCCGAGGCACGGTGCACCGCTGGCCGACCGCTAGTCAGTAGGGGGCCCAAGTAACATGTTAGCCACATGTGAAAGGCTGCCCCGCCAACTAGCGAAAAATCCCAAAATGCGCCATAGTGCCGGTTGGCGACCGGATGAGAGGGCCCTATGGACATTCTTGGGGGGGCTCGGGCGTCCTCGCAGTCTCCAGACTAGTCCCCAATAGTGTAACTTCGAGGTGTGTGTCTCAGGTCCGGAAGTATAGCGCCTCGATTCACTGCCGTCTTCACACCCACTTCACTCACTCTATTAAATGAAAGGGACAAGGTACAGGAATAACGTTGTACAGCGGCAGCACTCCCTCTCGA
Source organism: Apodemia mormo (assembly GCA_036924255.1). Classification (NCBI taxonomy): domain Eukaryota; kingdom Metazoa; phylum Arthropoda; class Insecta; order Lepidoptera; family Riodinidae; genus Apodemia; species Apodemia mormo. Next base: position 27,817,737 of record JAUPFN010000006.1, on the reverse strand, counting down.
TGAAAGTAGACCTCACCAACATCAGAGGTTTACATTCTAATCTCGCTGCAGTCCATTTCCACCTGGAGACTTATAAACCATGTATCTTGTTCCTCACGGAGACGCAGATAAGGTGCCCGTCTGATTTGGCGTACTTAACCTATCCCGGCTACACCCTGGAGCATAATTTTAAAGCTCGGTCAGGTGTGTGCGCGTACGTCCGTGACGACATCTGCTTTCGGCGTCTCCGGTATCTAGAAGACCCCCGCTACTCCGTACTATGGACACTGGTGGACACAGGCCTAGAGAAGCTTCCCTATGCCTGTGTCTACCGAGCGCACAGCGGAGACCAGGAGACGATCGGTCTTACAGAGTACCTAAGTGAGGTGGCGGATGCTGCTCAACACAAATACCCTTTCGCTCAGCTAATGCTTCTGGGGGATTTCAATGCCCACCATCAGGAGTGGCTATACCCATACCAGTGCACTGACCTCGCTGGGAGAGAGATGCGTAAATTCGCTGTAGCATTAAATCTCACCCAGCTGGTTCAAGGAGCGACGCGGGTTCCTGACGTTGAGAGCCATACAGCTATTTGCTTGGATCTTCTGCTGACTATGGATCCAGACCGTTATTCGGTGGCGATTTCCTCGCCTCTTGGCAGCTCCGATCACTGTCTGGTGAAATCTGTATCCGTCTACTCGCCGCCCGATCCCAGTCCCAGGGATTCTCGGCGCGTGTGGCGATACAAGTCAGCAGACTGGGACGAGATGCGTTCCTTCTTTGCGTCTTATCCCTGGGGGCCTGTCTGCTTTTCTTCTGAAGACTCCTCGGCCTGCGCGAATGCTGTGATAGATGTGCTGCGGCAAGGAATGGAGTATTTTATTCCTTTCTGCCATTGCCATGTCCAGTAAAGCTCATCCCTGGTTCAGAGCCAATTGTAGACGCGCTGAGGCGCTAAAGCTAGAGGCATATCTGGCTTGGGTAGATGCTCGACACCGCAAGGCCAAGGACGTGTCGGAGAAGAAGAAACCCTTCAACCGGGCCGCCAAATCCTGCAAAAAGGCTCTACTGAAAGCTCGATTTGACCACGTCAGCTGTATTGGGAACAAACTGGCTTCATACTCCTCAGGTAGTAAAGCCTTTTGGTCCCTGGCAAAGTCGGTTGAATCGAATTTCTGCCGCCCCTCACTCCCTCCACTGCTGAAATCGGATGGGATGCTGGCTCACACCGCCGTAGAGAAAGCGAACCTGTTCTTTACTCTATTCGCGGAAAACTCACGTCTGGATCCCGCCAACGCGAAACCACCCAGTCTACCTGGATGCGAGGTGAACATGCCGGAAATTCGCATCCGTCAGACTGAGATTCTTAAAACGCTGCGGAATCTGGACGTGAACAAAGCCAGTGGCCCTGATGGAATTCCAGCCATAGTACTGAAAACCTGTGCGCCTGAACTCGCTCCTGTTTTGACACGCCTCTTTCGCCTTTCGATGGCTACTGGAAAAGTGCCTAAATCATGGAAGCTTGCCAACGTGCAGCCTGTGCCCAAAAAAGGCAGTCGTGCCGACCCCTCCAACTATAGACCAATTTCAGTCACGTCCATACTCTGCAAGACTATGGAGCGTGTACTGAACAGCAGGCTAATGGCGCACCTAGAAGCGAACCAATTACTGAGTGACCGCCAATACGGGTTTCACCGAAATCGGTTTACTGGGGATCTTCTAGCGTATGCCACTTACATTTTTAGCTCGGCCATCGAGAAGCATGGTGAGGCATTAGCTGTCTCCCTTGATATCTCGAAGGCCTTTGACAGGGTCTGGCATGATAATCTTATTGGTAAGCTTCCATCGTATGGTCTGCCTACTGGTCTCTGCGCCTGGATCTCAGATTTTCTGAGTGGCCGGTCGTTCAGAGTAGTCATCGACGGCTGCTCATCCGACCAAATGGCTATAAATGCCGGAGTCCCTCAGGGATCAGTTCTCTCCGCAACTCTATTCCTGCTACACATTAACAATCTACTGAAGCTCGGTATCTATGGGTACGCAGATGATTGCACTGTTGTGGAGAGTTACGTATCTAATGCGCGGGCCAGTACGGCACAGATCCGGTCTCTCAGAGAGGCAATGGTCGATCGTATGAACCTGTCCTTACAGGCAGTCTCCGATTGGGGCGATGCTAATCTGGTCAGGTTTAATGCAACTAAGACCCAGGTGTGTCTATTCTCCGCTAAACGGAGTCCGCTAGATCTATCTCCGTTTTTCCAGGGTGTGGCCGTGCCAATAAATGACCACCTCGAGATCCTTGGTATCACGTTAACGCCTACTCTCAACTTTGGTTCGTACATCGAATCTAAAGCCCAAGTTGCCTCAAAAAAGCTCGGTATTCTGGCGAAGGTGAGACAGTATTTCAGTCCGGGACAGTTGCTCAACCTTTATAAAGCACAAGTCCGTTCGTGCATGGAATACTGCTCTCACCTCTGGGATGCATCCGCTAAATACCAGCTGGAGACACTTGGGAGGCCATCGAGAGGCGTGCTAAGAGGCTCATAAACGACGATGATCTGGTAAGCAAAAAACTCCAGAGCCTCGCTCATCGCCGCAGAGTGGCTAGTTTATCGGTTTTTTATCGAATACACTTTGGAGAGTGCGCTGCGGAATTGCACGACTTAATTCCGCCATCCCCGTTTTTCTATCGATCGTCGAGGTACACAGAATCTAGACATCGTTATATGGTAGACGTTCCATGTACCCGGACAAAGCGGTTCGACTCAACATTCTTCATTCGAACCGCAAAGGACTGGAACTGCTGCCTGAGTCTGTGTTCTCGGACAATTACAATCTGGAGATCTTCAAGAGAAGAGTGAACAAGTACCTTCTAGGGAAGCGCGTTCCATCTTAGGCCTCATCGTAGCTTACCATCAGGCGAGATCGAGGTCAAGCGCTTACCTATCGAATAAAAAAAAAATGTAATTGCAAGCTATACTGACAATCTGAGATCATGTCTTGAAAGGTGTATCCATTTAATCCGAGGTTGGAACTATTAATCAGATGATATTTTAATTATGAAATACTGTGTAATATAGGTATTCTGTTTTATTCTCATACCCGGCTTCATTTTATAAATTTTTGTGTTTGTTTTTTATCGTGACGCATTTTCGTTATTTTTGAGTACAAATCAAAACTATTATAAAGAAGTTTCACTTTGAAATTTCGTCAAATACTCAAATTGCATCAAAATCGGTTTTTCTGTTCGGCACTCATCAATGGCGGAAATTTTCGAAACAAATTTTTGCTCCATTAGGTATATCGATATTTTTCAAGTGATCAATTTTGTGGTTAAGACATTTTACAGCTCAAGAAGATGATGATGAATCATCGTGCTTAAAAAATACATCGTTTCAATAATTAAAATAAAAAAAACAAAAATCTATGCTTAGGTATATTTTTTACCCCTTTAAGCTAATTTACCGGAAAGTTTCGGGAATAGCTTGCAAGGTCGAGCATTTTTTATATTTTGTTGCTGCTGTCATTGATATAAAAAACCCAACATTCACAATCAGTGACTCAAAAACGTCCTCTAAAAATGAGCGCAATATTTTAAATTGTGCGCTCATTTCAAATAGAATCGCATCGGTCGCGACACTGTCAATATTATTGTTTTTCGTACATTGCTTTGTAAAAGCTAAAGATTTGCGCTTAAGGTTGGATATGCAAAAACATATAATTTTGCCAAATCTTTAACTACTTGTGTGAAATTAGGGACAGTTTTGAGTGTCAGTTTTGTTCGGGACTGTGCATCTTGGATTTTTTATATCAATGGCTGCTGTACAAAAAATTAGTATGCATATTATTGAATTTATAGATACGCTCTTCAATAAATTCAATAACATGCATACCTACTAATTTTCACCTTACATAATAAAAATTAAAGTGGCATCTAATTGTTTGTCTGTTTATTTGTTTATCTGTAAGGTATGTTTCACGGTTAATGTGCAAAGCCGTTTGTGATGATATTTCATATGGATAGTCGAAAGTCTGGAGAAGGACATAGGCTACTTATTACTAACACCACGCGGGCGAAGCCGCGGGTGAAAGCTAGTATAATATATTAAGTTCATTAAAGAATAATAAATAGAATTTTCATTACTTTTTTGATAATGTCATCGACCAACCTCTACGACACGAATGGGATGTCTCATTTTTGTTATTCACTATTAAATGTAAGAATTCTATTATTTGCTTATCAGTGAAGAAGCCGGGACAATGCGTTTACTCTGGAATGAAATATGAATCACAGCATCTATAAGTTTTATGAATCACATCTTATCGCTTTTCAAGTAAGGTGATATGTTTACACAGCTATTGACTGATAAAATTGACGTTACATCTTACAAAATCAACAACCATACAGCTGATTATTGATGCTACACTCATAAAACTTGAAACGGCCGCCACTATTAATCTATTAATCGAATCAATACCCTTTATTATTATAGATATTATTTTCCGATTAGCCACTAACGCTGACCGGAAGTATCACCTCCTGGGATGAATGTGGGATTTTACTCTTAAGTACTTACCTCATGAGGTAAGTACCTAACAGTAAAATTTGTTCAATGTAACTCTGAAGTAGGTACTTAACTCGATTTAAGTTTTTATTTAACCCTCTTAAGTAAACTTTGGCGGAATTCTCGTCTGCGGTTGCTTGGATGAAGTTTTTCCCGTGTTAGTCCGAGTCTTTGAAGTATAGACCATCTGCCACTCTGCCAGGAAGTTCGTAAATGGTGAACGATTGACTATACGTGTCACTACCACCGTGATTACTAGGTGGTTGAATTCCACTACGTCTCGCCCGGTATTTGGTACCACCGCCATACCTACCTAATCCTATTGCAATAGCGTCAATGCTTGTTATTGCCATGTTATGGTAAGTACAATTTTTCATCAACGATAACTCCCGAACAGATAAATCGATTTTGATGCAAGTTGCGGCATTGGACGCAATTTTTTGAGAAAAAAAAAATAGATATTAATATAGGTATATTAATCTGGAAGTTATTTCAAAAATATTGGCTTACCGAATGTTTTTTTGCAGTTTTTTCAAATTTCTCAAAACCTGCTGAGCCCGGTCGGTTCAGATTTTCAGTTCAGATAAGTTTGACAGAACCTAATCGAATGCCTTCAACTGATTTTCGATCGGTTAAGCTGGATGGAAAATGGATTGTATAGAAACTGATGTATTCGTAAAGAGCGTATGTCGACGTGTGGCTCGAGCGGTACAAAACACGTGGAGAGAGAAAGAGAGAGAGAGAGTAATTTAATTTAAAAAATAAAAAAATATATTTATGTATTATATTTATTATCTATACATATAATAAAATCGTAGGAAAGTCAAAACTGTACATTCAATATTTTTTAAAAGAATACTTGGGGCGTGATCTACAATAGATATCGAAGCCAAAAATATAGTTTTTAGAATTTTTGTCTCTTTATCTGTTTGTCTGTTTGTCTGTATGTATGTCCGGGGTAAACTCAAAAAGTGCTGGATGGATTTACTTCAAATTTTGCATGAATATTACTAACATATCGGGTCAACATATAGGCTACATATTATCACTCTATCACCTAGCGGCCAGGTGCTGTGCGGAGTAAACGAAGTCCGCGCGGAAAATGTCGCTGGCAACAGCTAGTCATATTATAAAAGGCGCTCAGTGAGTGATTTGCCCGGGGCTGCTGAAAACCAACGGCGGTCCCGTTGGTCATTTCCGTCGATCCGTGCCGATTATCGTTTGTTTCTTGTGATGATCAAAATTTCCAAATTTTAATCCTCATCCACTATTGCTACGGATAGCAAAGATGTAATGCCACTGAATATAGTAATAACTAATAAGCACTTTGTTTATCCTAAAACCCGTTGTGATTGGAAAATCTAAGGTGGTATTACCAAATTAAGACGAGACATTGCAAAGCTACCATCTAGTAGTCACGATGGAGTAGTTTTGCGCATCCTACGCCTCTTACAAACTGCTTGGCAGAAAAGAAAATGATATATTCTTTAAAAGAGGGACAAGCCAATACGGGGAATTGAAATCCTTGCAAAAAATATTTCAACAAATCGTTATATTATGATAATGCGTTTGTTGAGTGGTAAGTGCAAACCACTTTTGGGTGAACATCATGAAGTCCGGGATGCAAATCCTCCCCGGGTCGGGTAAAAAATGTTATTGAATTTAAAAAATAAATTAAAAAAAATACACCGTAGCAGTCCGTAATTTACTATTTTCGGTATTATATAGATTTAGATGTTGGCACCTCTTACTACCTCTTCTGCAATAATGATGTGTCAGTAGCTATCAGATCAAAATTTGAAAATTGTGAAATGGAAGGTAAGGACCCTCTCTTCCTGTTGTAATAATCTCTCCCCCTGGATCTATAAGTTTGTTGGTCGCCGTCGATCAACACTGAAAATTGATTTAGTAATAGTTTGTTTAGCTATTACGTTAAGTGCACAATTGAAAGTAATCTATTATATCTTATACGATTTAGGTCGATTGAAGCGCTTTCGTTATTAGCTCGTAATTTTTCCAATAGAAATTTACTGTTTTTTTTAAATTATATGCTGTTAAAACATATACTTATTGTTTTATGGATAAATTTTGAATTAACTAGGTTTCATGTAGCCAAACTTTTTGTGGGTTAATTAATTTTTCATCGCGGCGGCTGCATGACTATAAGCCATTATTCCAGGATATTGTCAAGCTATTGGCCTCTTTACAATAGAATGCTACGGAGACTAAATTCACAAGAATAGATTCTAAATTCATTGTTAGGTCAACCTGCTATTTAGGTCATTGTATCATGAGCATTTCATAGCTAAAGGTTTAAACACACTAGTGCTTTTTTGTCAAATTAGATTGTGACGAACATTCGTCATCAAGTCACATAAGTACTATAGTGCGATAATCTGGTGTTTTTACGAATATATATATATATATATATATATATATATATATATATATATATATATATAAATATGGGCATATAATATATTAAATTATATAATATAATATAATAAAAATATATATAAAAAATATGGGCATATATCCCGGATTTACCCTAACTAGGTTACTTGGCCAGCCAATTTTTCTAAAAATACAAGTGAAATGTGCGTCGAGTACACGTATTACGGTATATATATATATATATATATATATATATATATATATATATATATATATATATATATATATATATATATATATATATATATATATATATACCGTAATACGTGTACTCGACGCACATTTCACTTGTATTTTTAGAAAAATTGGCTGGCCAAGTAACCTAGTTAGGGTAAATCCGGGATATATGCCCATATTTTTTTATTTTACTCATAAGTCCTGATATACAAATAATACGCACATTTTTTTTGTATGTGAACTATCTTTGGATTTTTATTTAAACACTTTTCATTGTTTTTTGGACACTGGCCAATAATTTAATTGTATATTTTGAGTTGAAATTTAAACTGCATAGAGGGATATATGCCTCGAATGCGGTGAATATACCCCAAACCTAATTTCGTGTAGGGGATAAACGTCCTTTACAAGTAAACAAACATTTTAAACCAATAAGTTTTTATTAAACACTATTATTGTTTACTAATTAGACACACATTATAGTTTTAAGATATTTTTAGTGTTTAAAAATACTTCGTTAGTTTTCTTTTGGTTTTGTTTTATCTTTTCTTTGTGTTATTCAACCATTTTTTTTATTTTTACTACTTGTCATATTATCTTTAGTTATATCTGTTGGTTGACAGAGTTTATTGTTTTTTCTTTAGTTCTTTTTAAATCTATTTGTCTATCTTCTTGCTAGTCCTTTTTGGTTCTTTTTACAGTACTCATTTCGTAGCTTATCCTTTCTGTATTTCTGTAATTTTTAAATCAAAAATCAGCACTGTCATTTGTTATTTTAAATTGTCTGCATCTACTAAATTATTTGCAGGTTCTAGATTGTATTTATATGCCAAATTTGTTATGACTAAGGTATTGACTGTAACAATAGAATCCAGTTAGTAAGCATCGAAGTGGAGGAGGGATATATGCCCTTAGAGGCATTTATCCCAAAACACATCGGGGCACATATCCCTTGTCACTAGGATAAATGCCTTCGAAAAAAAATTTAAAATACGTTTATATTTATTTTAATAAGTAATTAATAACAATGTACACAATCTATTTCTAATACAGAAGTAAAAATAAACTTACGTTATATCCAAAGTTATGGAAGGCCGAAAATCTTTCACAAAGTAAAATCACGACTGTTTATCCCGTCACTGTCAGTAACGCTCCTATGCATAGCCGGACGCACCAATGTTTTATGGCAGACTGTAGTGGAGGATGGACACATTCATGTTATAAGGCATTCTTTTGCTTACGCGTTTTATATTTCTTATAATTTTAATGAGGCGTCTATCCCGCTTGGGCGTATATCCCGGACTTACCCTACATGATATCTACGTCATTGTTTAAAATTAGAGCAGTTACCAGTATCTATAGCGGAATTTTTAGTACCCAAAGTGTGGTTTCAAAATGAAAATATTTGACAAATCGCTTTTTTAGGAAGTTCATAGAGTACTAGTAGCGGAACTCTATCACTATTGTTAAAAAAAACTCACAGTGTTACAGCAAATTAGTACGACCCTTAATAATAACACAAATTAGTATCTGCCAAGTTTTATTGCATCGTCAATTATTCACAATTATAGGTATGGTTCTAATCAACGACCCATCATCGGGTCAAAAGGACCGGTAAAGTATTTTTTTAGATATAGGACGAATTAACTAACATAATTGTGTAACAATTGAGGGGCAACTAAACGGTATAACGACTGCCGCTAGCGCCAATCTATAAACTTCTTATTTTTCATATCCCGAGGATTCTGCTCTATCTTGACAAACTATTTTAAAGACAACTATGCCATTCGATTGTTAGAGACAGATATTGCATTAACCGCAGATAATAATTTTGTAATAGTAAATTAACTTTTTTTTTTATTAAACTACTTATCTACAGTTTACAGATTTTTTCTTTATATGTATTGTAAGACATCGCTGAACATCAAAATAGCATGAACGGCCGTATCTTTTAATTGCGTTGACCTAGAAATTTGATTTTTTACTGTTCCAAAGGATTGAAGACCTGGGTATTTGATATTAACTTCAGCTTGATTTTTTTAACAAGTTCTGAACAGATAGACAGATGAATATACAACAAAGTGACCGTATATGAATAAAGAAGGACATGGAACCCTAAAAAACACAACAATATATTTTTTACTAGTACATTGCTTGTTTTCAAAACACAAAGTACTGTGTATTATAAACACGGAATTATTGTTCTGTGATTATAATGTACCTTTGGTACTTGTTATTATAATCCCAATCACCGTACCACCAAACCGTCCGCGTCGCAACGAGGTATGGCGCGATATCTCGTCGCCCACATCTTGTCATTAGTATGTACCTACTACCTATGTTTTGCTCTTATTCGCTGTCACCTTTTCTGAATAAGAAATAATTGCAATGAATAAACTAGTGTACGAGGGCCCTCATATACTGTTTTGTAGTTTCAAACTCTATAAACAGACAAACAATAAGTTTAGTGATTGGCTATTCTGAAGTCACGGAGTCTGGTCTATAATAGATTTGCTATTATAAACAAAGCTATTCATTACATTGTATGATTCTACTTTGATTGATTAATTGGATATTTCTATGCGATCAATCATCATCCATACTATCCATACTAATATTATAAATGCGAAAGTAACTCTGTCTGTCTGTCTGTCTGTCTGTCTGTCTGTCTGTCTGTCTGTCTGTCTGTTACGCTTTCACGCTTAAACCACTGGACCGATTTTGATGAAATTTGGCATAAACATAGATAAGACGTCGAGAACGGACATAGGCTACTTTTTATCGCGGGAAAATATTTCGTTCCCACAGGAAATAAAATTAATTGAAAGATATCGGAGTATAAAGCGTAACGTAGAACACATTAACTAGATGGCGCTGCACGAAAATACATCGCGTTAACGTATTGAAACACATATACATATAATTAAATCGTTGAGTTTAGAATTATCTTTATTATGCTGTGACCGCGACTTCGTTCGCGTGGAAAAAATTCTAAAATAAAAACCCGCATAGATCCCGTTCCCATGGAATTTCCGGGATATTCAGTGGTTTGGCCGTGAAAGCGTAACAGACAGAGTTACTTTCGCCTTTATAATATTAGTATGGATGATATGATATGATACGAGTATTTTAACGTTTGTTTGTTCATTGAATGCGCTAAATGCTAATTCCTGGAACTACAAGTCGGATTGAAAAAAAAATTATGTGTATGTTTAATGATAGCTACATTCATGAGGATTACGTTACAATTATTCTTAGCGTAGTTAAAATATCGATATTTGTAAAATAAGTCGGAAGAATAATAAATATATATATATATATATATATATATATATATATATATATATATATATATATATATATATATATATATATCTCTTATAACAACACAATAAGGAATTTTGAGTCGAAAAATTATAGAAAATTAATAGGTGAATTTTAATCCTTATCATATAACGAAAAGTACTTCATCAACACGAAGATCTTAGGAAGACAAACTTTGGCTCTTATACCACGTTATTTAGATGCATAGTTTAAAAAAAATGTAAAACGAAAATAACTCAACATACCTAGGTACTATCTAGGTATTAACCGAAAGGCTGTGTGCAGTGTGCACGATGCGGCGCACTACTCTGACCGCCGAACGAGAACCGAACATTGCCGAGAAGAGCCGAACTGTGAGAGCGTTGGCTTTACTATATTTTTTAAGGTTCCATACTCAAAGTTTAAAACGGGACCCCATTACTAAGACACCACTGTCCGTCCGTGCGTTTGTACGTCTATCTATCTGTCCGTCACCAGGCTGTATCTCATGAACCATGATAGTTGAAATTTTCACAGATGATGTAGGTATTTATGTTGCCTTTTATTTATGTATAATAACTAAAACTAAAAAAAGAATAAAATAAATATTTAAGGGTGACCACCATACAACAAACGTGTTTTTTTGCATAAACTCCCTTTTGCATTTGCATAAAATCACTTTAAAAATAAATAATTAAAATAAAATAAATATTAAGAAGGCTCCCATTCAACAAACGTGATTGTTTGCCGTTTTTTATAGATTATGGTACGGAACCCTTAATTCGCTTTGGCCTGATATGTGTCTAATTCGTAAGTAAGTAGGTGTAAGTACTGTATTTGTATAGCTACTTAATAAGGATTTGTAGTTATAATATTATTAAATCTTGCTTTAAATCTTCCCCATTGTGGAAAACTGTTTAATTTTTGAAGCTGTAGGTATACCAACATAAGCAATCATTTAGGTAGAAGAAGCACAAATTTTCCAAACAAGATCATATTGATTGGTTAGTGGTTACTTAGGGAAAAATCATGAATCAGGCTACAAAAAAATTTTACATAGGTAAAGACCTTCGTGAAATCGTAACCAACATTAAAGACTTGATATTTAAAGTGTACCCGGAATTCGGATATGATAGATTTACCAAAAAAAATCAATTGATGTGTGTAAGGGCAATTTTATCTGCAAGAAATGCAAGCGTTGACGCCATCTATACAAATAAATAAAATTGGGGTGTCTGTTTGTAATATTAAAATAACCGTTTTTACTAAATGCATATGGATGTATACACGGTACGTATACCAAAATAACATTGTTTAGAATTTTTGTCGGTGTCTGTTTGTTCCGGCTAATCTCTGGAACGACTGGACTGATTTTGACGGGACTTTCACTGAAAGATAGCTGATATGATAGCGAGTACCTTAGGCTATTTTTTTTAATTTTTCCACGCGGACGAAGTCGCGGGCTCAGCTAGTATTATTATAATAGTAGATGTTTATTTATAATATTATAGTATGTATATTCCATATGAAATAGAGAGCTGGCCACTTTGATCTATTAATTAATTTCACCGTTTAACTTTGATCTATAATATCTGGCGTTTGGTTGGGAATTCAAAATTAAAATTTGTTTCGCATGTAGGGTTGTGATTGATTTTTTGAAATCGTTCTGATCGCAATACGTGAACAATGGCGGGTTGTCATACAAGCATATATACCTCAAAGTAATTTGCAGTAGAGGTGGGCGATATAAATCGTATATAGATCCACTATCTATCGTATCGTATTGAATCCAAATCCAATATCTATGTATTGGTTTTCTTAGTAACTATATATTTAGATATCGTCGAAAACCACAGATAATTATGACCTTGCTCGCTCGAACACGAACGCAATAAATATTAAATAGTATTGCCGAATCTGTGAATCTGTGTCTGTATCTATGTATTGGTGTCGCGCCCTACGACTAAGCGAAAGACAGGGAGTTACAGTATGAGTGAAATGGCGCTCTCTGAGAACAAAGCACAAAGCAGTTGGTAAGTAGCTATTCTAAACCAGTATCTGGAGTTATCTCCACACTTTAATTACGAAAACAGTAATTAAAAAAATTAATTAAAAAATAAAATAAAAAAAATATATTATTAATGCAGTCAGTCCTAACTCCTAAGCCTGAAAAAAGTACGTAGGAAAGTTCAATTCACTGATTTTTAATGCTATAGTCCTCTATCAAGTCCAGCTATTAAAATCTAAAAAAATCATAGTCTAAATCATGTACCAATATAGCAACCAATATGGCATTTGCATAAATAAATTAATATAATATCACCAGATAAAACCGCATCAGTAAAAACGCTCACATCCGTAGTCTACTTCCCGATATTAGAGTACCATAGATTCAATATATAGATATTGAAATATGTGAGTGGTTACGCAAAAAGGGACCTGAAGGGATTGGAAACGGTTTTTTTTTTGATAAATTCTGATTCTATGGTCCTTCATCTTTGTTTTGTTCTAATCAAAATAATTTTAGGTGCCGTAGTTTTTTTTTTAATGATTTTTTATGTAAGCCGAGGCAGTTTTGAAAATATTACACCTTATACACAGCGCACACTAGTTTCTTTTTCTAGCGCGCACATAAAGACAAGTAAAAGACGAATAAATAAGTCACCAATAATACAGCTATCGCAAACACGTGCTATTTCTCACTGACGAAGTCGCTCACTAACGACACTAACATAAAACACCCCGCGCCTCTCTCATTTCGACTCAACATTTTAAACGTGATTTACAGTACCCGGCGATAAATATTGCACATCGAACTTTGGAAAGAGACAATCGGATAATTTCGGCTTCGTAAAGCGTTATCTCTGTCCCACACTACCTATGTGACGTTTAGTCAGTCGTTGTTCAAGTACGATAGAGTGTAGTCGCGTCCCGAAAAAAAAATATATTTAGAGTTGATAACACCCACAAATTTAAATAATTTAAAGTTGTAATATGGCATCTTTCGGAAAAAGAGGGAAACCTTTACGAGGTCAGTCACGTGAAATTATCTACAATGTTTATAAATACTTTGTAAGCGAAGCTGATAGATTTAAAAAAAAAATTGGATGAAAATGTAAGTTGTTATTTTAAGAAGATTCAAGAGCGAGTTGCAAATGCCACTGGAATTTCAAGAAGAACTTTGAACAATATATTAAACGAAGTCAGTACTGAAACACATTCGACTGAAATTAAGTTCAGCACTCCAAAAAAAGGGAGACCAAAAAAGCAATTTCGTTTGGATATGGACGATTTTGATTACGATGTTGTTCGAAGAATGGTGTATGATTTTCACTTACGATTTAATGAACTGCCAACAATAAAATCATTAAAAGCTAAGTTATCTGAAGCTATTAATTACAATGGGTCTGAAAAAACATTGAGAAAAATACTTCATGACATGGGATTTCAGTTCACTAAAATGGAAGATAATCGAAAAATTCTAATGGAAAAGTACGACGTTAGTCTCAAACGAATGGAATACCTTGATAAAATACGCAAATTTCGCGAAACAGGAAAAAATATCGTCTACATGGATGAGTCATATATACATGCATCCCACACTAAAGGGAAATCTTGGAGTGACGATAAGAAAAAAGGAGTAAAAAAGCCAATTTCAAAAGGTCAACGTTTGATAATAGTTCATGCGGGAAATGAAAAAGGCTTTGTACCCGGTGCTTTTTTAACGTATAAATCCACGGACACTACAGGTGACTATCACAATGAAATGAATAACGATAACTATGAGAAATGGCTGGTTAACCAATTAATCCCAAATATACCCAGTGATTCTGTTCTAGTTATCGACAACGCACCCTATCACCACAAGTATGTTGAGAGACCCCCCAACTCAAACACCATTAAACGGGAAATGATCAACTGGTTAAACAGACATGAAATTCCAGTTGATCCAAAATTAACAAAAACCCAGATTTACGCTATTATATGTCAGCACAAGGAGAGGTATACAGAGTTTTCTGTGGACAAAATACTTGCCGAACATGGGCACACTGTGTTGCGATTGCCACCATATCATCCGGATTTTAATCCAATTGAAAATATATGGTCTCAACTGAAAGGCTATGTAGCCTCTAGAAATGTGGGTATGAACTTAACTACAGTAAAAACATTATTGACTGAAAAAGTAAACATGATCGGCGCTGAAGAGTGGAAAAAGGTTTGCGATCATGCAATCAAATGTGAGAATGAATATAGAAGCATTCAACACAGTTTAGACAATTACACTGATAGATTAGTAATAAATACGGCTGATAGTGACAGTGATATTGACCTCTTTGAGAGCACAGATAGTGAAATGGAAGTAATTGAGAATTAGAATTATTATTATTTTTATTGCAATGTCTCATTTTAGCAATAGGTATAATGGTGTTTATTATGTACACTAAAGCTGTAATGTTCCAAAATAATTAAATACGTAAACATAATGTAAAAATGTTTTTTTATTTTATTTTACCCCAACCTAAAGCCATCACTTATAGAAAAATTAGTGTATTTTATACAAAGAATAAAAATATCAAAAGAAGCAAATCATACTTGTTTTAACAGCTCCTAATAGGTACCGGACTGTTTGTATTTTGTGCGACAGAGATAACGCTCTACGAAGCCGAAATTAGCCGATTGTCTCTTTCCAAAGGTCGATGTGCAATATTTATCGCCGGGTGCTGTACTCGAAATGAATTATTTTCCCTTGAGGTCCCTTTTTGCGTAACCACTCACATATGTAGATACAATATCCGATTTTCAAAAGCAATACATAGATACGATTCAATATTGCTTGAAAGCGATATTACTCACCTGTAATTTGCAACTTGAAGATTTTTGAAATTGAAATTAATGCTAGAATATTTTCTATAAATCGTTTTATCCAACAAAGGGGTTTAGATTTTACTAAATGCTTTTAAATATTTTGATGTAAAGAAAGTTTATTAAAAAATTTAAAAAAATTAAACAATTTTACGGACTTTCAATCAAGGATCGGATTCGGATCAAGCACAAGTAACCATTTTTCCCAATATAAACAAAGATCAGTGAATCCAAATGCAGTCCAAAATATAGTAACAAATATTGTTTGAGTGTTTAATGCAAATAATTAGGTGTGTTCAGCGAAACTCTAACCTTAAAAATTTTAGTTAGATAGTCAGAGTAAATAAAATTTTATATTAAGCGGGCGGTTTTGGTCAAGAGTCAGGACACACTTTCTATCTTTAAGTGAACCTTAAGCAAAAGTGTCAGAATTATACCACGACGCTGTGAAATACTAAGTTAAATAGCGGTATTGGACAGTTTCTAAAAATCTATAAAATTTCCTCGTGACCGGTGGAAATCTCAGCGCAAAATTCTTATAAGTCAGATTTCTGAGATTTTAGTTTCGCTCAATACACTTATTATTTGATAACATTAAGCGGAGGGTCCCCCCCCCCTTTTTGATAAAGAATAAAATTATAAGTGATCGTGCATCGGATCCATTACAAAGTACATAGGTTCGTCAGTGTTAGTTTAAATAGAACAATTGAAAGAAATTAGAAATATGAAAAAATGGGAAAGTTAACGTTAAGTTAGTTGTACTGAATTCATTAAGTGAAGCGCACAAAAAATAATTATTAATTCATAACTCTTGATGAAACTTGTGATGAAAAATGGGTCATGTGCGATAATCGGAAATGCTTATCACATTGGTTGATCCGAGGAGAACTAGCCAAATTCAGCTCGAATTGAAGTTGACTCAGGAAAAAGTCGGTAATGGGTCTGATGGTCCTGTACTGGTGTAACTACAGTTACAATACAATACAATAACTCTTTATTGTGCACCAAAATATATGACAACATTATAAGTTACAACATAAAAATAATACAAGTAAGATACACAAAGGCGGTCTTATCACTAATAAAGTGATCTCTTCCAGACAACCTTTATAATAAGGATAACAATATACTAGAAAAAGTGGTGCTAATCACAAGATAATTTATAGTTTTTATGCTCTTAAATAAAAATTACAATAATAATAATAAAAGTAACACCCAGTTACAGTTACACAGAAAAACAAAACAAAACAAAACAAATAAAACAGTGGTAATACAGAAAAATTAAACAAAATTACTAGGTACATAGAAAGTGACGTTTGACCATACTTTTGAAAGAGTTTAAACTTGGCGCCTTTCTGATATCTACTGGAAGAGAGTTCCAAAACGTAACAGCTTGTGAGGTAAAGGAACTACTGTAATAAATAGTGTTCTGCGTGACTGTAATAAATAGGGAACGATTATCAGTCGATCTAAGATATTTGTGCTGGTTGTCACGGAAAATGAATCTTTCTTTCAAATAAGATGGAGATTTCAAATCATAGAGAGTAGAGTATAGCTGTGAGAGAATATGAGTATTCCGACGAACATGAATAGGCAACCACTTGAACTTGGCACGAAATTTGGAAACGTGGTCATATTTGCGCAGACAACTTAATACAAAAATTTTGAAGTCGCTCAAGTTTATTGATCTGGTCTAAGGAGAGATTTACATAACTAGCGTCATAACTAGATTTACATAACATACAGTTGGTACTGCATTACAGTTTCCTAAAGGCAAAAGGAACTGGCTATCCATGTCACTCGTGAATATTACACGGTAGAATTCCGCAACGTCTCATCCGAGTATATACTATATAGTTACCATAAATAATACTATAAATAATTATTGTCAGTAACACTGCGTTAGTGGCGCCGCGACAGAGCGAATGTACTGTCTGGTGGTACTGTACCACCGTCTTACCTATTCCTTCAACCTATTCGGCATTCGAACACGGCGTCAGTGCCGCTGAGATTGTGGCGCCATGTCCCATGTTCCATGTTCCCTACATTTGCATAGTACATTCATCTGACGCTCTGTCGCGGCGCCACTAACGCAGTATTACTGACGCTACTGACGCTTGGCTCGAAACCTTAAAGACCATAATACTTTCAAAGTCCTGAATCAAGATGGCAATTGGAAAACCTGTTGCACGCACTGGCGTAACAATAGGGTGGCAGGGCTGGCAAAATGCCACGGGTTCCCGACCCAAGAGGGCCCCGGCCCAAGAGACCGTGAGCTCAAAAATATTTTTTTACATTGTGTAATTGACTACACTGAAAATCTCGAAGTTGATTAAAATTAAAATGAGTACAACGTGATTTTTACTGAACGGGCCCCATCAAAAGAATTTGCACGTTCCCCAGATGGTATAGTTACGCCATTGGTTGCACGCCTCTTCTCGCTGAAACTCGAGAACTGCTGAACCGATTTGGCTAATTTTGGTTTTGAATTAATTGTTGAAGTCCTGGGAAGGTTTGAAAGGTGAGAAAATATAGAAAAAAATAAGAGTAGTTAAAAAGGCAGAACAACGTTTGCCAGGTCAGCTAGTATATTATTAAGTAGAAAGCCACTTGTCACACGAACGTGATGAAATTATATTGAAACGGTGGGGTCATATTGAACAATGCATTTTTTTTCGAAAAAACTCTTATGTCACAAATTTTAAAATCTAATAAAATAGCAATAGTTAAAGGGAAACGTTTTGCTGGCGTAAATTAATGAGGCGTTTTCTATGATTTTTTGTGATTATCCTCGATAAACGAAAATTCAGTAGATAAATCTAAGACAATGGTCGTTATTAGATCGGTAAAAAGTGAGTAACAAACAAGTGGCGATGAAAATCATCCAGATGGACTTCTTAATTGACAAACTGGTGAATCCTTATGAACTGGAACGTCAGTAATTGATGGTTAGGTCACTTTATGTAACGCGTCAATGAACAATTTGATTTTTATTTTAGGCTAAAACGCTTATACTTAACGGCTAGCTTAATTGAAAAAATGCTTAAGTTGCCCTACCAAGATAATACCGACAATTTGAATATCGCATTATTTAATATGATTCATTCGGAAATTCGAGTACGGAGTACCTACTTATTTATTCCAAAAGGATTATCAATAAGTAACCGGAGATCTATCTGTGAATGGAAAACAGTAGGAATTTTGAAAAGTAGAATAAGGTTATTCGATGTAAGTATGTGCTGAAAGATCTCATAACAATACCTAGTTTTATATATAATTGAATTTTAAAAAGAATGCGTAAAAATACTTCAATGTTCTCAAAAGAATCCTTAGAGACTTTGTCGTAATATAACACAGATAAGTCTTTGTAATATATTAACAATTTTTATAAATAATTCATAATCAAAGTTAAAAGTTCGTGACATATTATTGGTTGTTAAATCAGAAAGAAAAATATCCAGGGATAACTGCCGATTAAAAGTTGAAACTGTTAACATAAATAGAAATTCGGAGATTTCGATAAACTTTGACAGTTTTCAGCAATGCTGCAATTTTAAGAATTCAAACACTCAGTTAATCAGTCAGTGCTGTAGAATAAATACTGAAGCAATGTGTAATCAAGCGTAACATAACTTTTGAGTTCGATTTTTTCAAGTGTTACGCACAAAAACACTGTGTAGTCCACTAGGTCGAAAACACAGTGTTTTTGGGCATCTGACAACGATTCCCAGTTCAGGAAAATCAAAAAATGTGTTTTTTCAGTTTTTTAATATAAAAAAAACAACATTGCCTGGGATTAGAAAAGTGCCCGGTTGGCGATAGGTAGGCCACCTGTCACATTGTGTATGTATTTTCGGCTAATCGTAGGTGCATATGCTGTCTCTTTTTTACATTTGTTGATATTAAAAACAAATTAAATGCTTTTAAAATACTTGAAATTTAAAAAAAAACTCAGATAATTGGTGAAAAATAATATATGAAGCCTTCGTGGAATCGCATGTCACATTGGGGTATTCTGCGATTTATGTTATTCCCCCGTGTTGGTCCGGGCTCTTTTGAAGAATAGACCAACTGCTGTTCTGCCAAGTAGGTCGTAATAGGCGACCGATTGGCTATACGTGTCCCTACCATCGTTACTAGTAGGTCATAGAGTTCCGTTACAAACTAAGTTTCTTATTCTAATCATTTTATGAACCTTTAAAAAAAGCTTTTAGCCTACAGATTCGATGATTTTTCTGACGAATCCTCCATTGTTTCTGAGACCTCCTCCATTGTTCCGTCTTAAACATCACCGTATATCGCCAAGGGGGAGGGGGGGGCTAAAAACTACCAAAAAAAAACATGATTAATGGACGGCCCCTAACTGGGAAGTGGGAAGTGGAATCTGGCAAACGTACCTACTTAATTTCAAGACTTTTACCATACAAATCTATACTATCTATATATAGATGTATACACGGTACATATACCAAAATAACACTTTTTACAATTTTTAGTTAGTTTTTTTCGAAATTTTTCTACGCGGACCAAGTTGCGGGCGCAGCCAGTTAATCAATATTTTTTCCTTTACTTTATTAGTACTTTATTAGTACATACCCGATTTGAGATTTTTTAAAGATGGGCGTCTTGTCAAGGCGAAGCTGTTCACAACAAATCAGCTTATGATTAATTAAAAAAAATGTTCCAGGGAATGTCTTTATGATTTTAACACATACGTAGACCAGGATATTAAGACATTTATATTCATCTCACGGTATTTATACGTATATATATGTCAACATCTTGATGTTGAAGTGCGGAGGGTAAGAGTTATGGCATTTTATATTAAACTGATGCATTAGTATGCATAAGCCTTGGAGATTGTAAATTCATTTTACTTGCTATTGTAAGAGTATTTATATATAGATACTAGCTGTGCCTGCGACTTCGTCCGCGTCGGTTTTTTAAAAAAAGTAGCCTAAGTTACTCCTTATTACATCAGCTATCTACCATTCAAAGCCCCGTCAAAATCGGTCCAGCCGTTCCAGAGATTAGCCGGAACAAACAGACAGAGAGACAGACAGAGGGACAGACAGACAGACAAAAATCGTAAAAATTGTTATATAGGTATGTGTACCGTGGATACATGCATATGCATTTAGTGAAAAGGGGTTATTTTAATATTACAAACAGACACTCCATTTTTTTTTATTTGTATAGATTTCAAGTAAATTCATTATACTTTAACATATTTCGGTTCACTTCAATTCATTGTTTGTCAGCTAGTGAGATATTAGACGCGATTTGTTATAGTCCCGAACCACATTTTTACGTGTTCTTTGATATATATAGCCTAGGCGGATCAAGAATGTGAATATAATGATGGTTTGTGATATTTGGATCAAATCGTCTCGTCGATAGAAAAAAGTTGTATCTGCAAAAATGCTATTTTTCGGGAGAGCTCTTTGAAATATTATTTTAATGGTATAGAAATGTGCTGATTCAAACAATAATATAATAAAAGTTTGAAGCCTAAAAATCTTCGTTTTGATGTTATACGCGTTTAACACTGTTTGCTAGATCTTGAATAGTGATGTACAGAATTGAGTAAAAGTTAATTTTGCTCTATGATCACATATAACTTTAATCTTTGGATGAATCGAAATAGATTATCAGATCAGATAAATATTTCAAAATTAAAATGGTAAACTAATCTTGAGTTGGATTGACTGATATTTGTTTGAATTAATTCGCAATTATTTATATGTAGCTTAGCACAGCAAACATAAAAATTTGTAGCATAAATTGCTTAATTAACTTCTATTTAGAATTAGGTACTCTTAGTCTTACTCGTGGTGTCAATTTATACTTCAACAGTGCAAAGTCAAATCTAAAATAAATTACTTTACTTTTATTTTGAACTAGCTGTTGCCCACGACTTCATCCGCGCGGACTTCGTTTACTCCGCACAGCACCTCCCCCGTAGGTGATAGCGTGATAATATGTAGCCTATATGTTGACCCGACCTATTAGTAATATTCATGCAAAATTTGAAGTAAATCAATGCAGTACTTTTTGAGTTTACCCCGGACATACATACAGACAAACAGACAAACAGATAAACAGACAAACAAACAAAAATTCTAAAAACTATATTTTTGGCTTCGATATCGATTGTAGATCACGCCCCAAGTATTTTTTAAAAAAATATTCAATGTACAGTTTTGACTTTCCTACGATTTTATTATATGTATAGATTTTGTGTGAATCTAATACAGCGTTTAATGTTATCGTAAAAGTAACAAATATATTTGATTTGTAACATCCATAACCTACGCATCGTGTTAATATAAAAATACAACACTCCTGAATATATCGTCCTTTTTAAGGTTCCGCAGTAAACTATAATAGGAACCCTTATAGTTTCGCTATGTACGTCCGCGGTCCAGCTCAGAGATCCTTAATACCAAAAAGCTGTAATTTAGCATAAATATACATTAGTTACGGCAACAAAGTGATAACATAAAATATTGAAAAATATTTTTTGAACTTATACCTACTTTTTTTTTGCGCGTTAGGGAAAAACGATGAAAGTAAATTTTTGCGATGCACGCGCACACCGTCACGAAAAACCGACAGCATGAAATTAGCTAGTCAACATTTTAGTTTTTCTATTATTAGTGTCCTCTTCTCTGCATAAATAGGATAACGCGAAGGATAAGGATAGAAGGAAATTATACAAGAAAGGATAAAGTATAACTTCTTATGTGCTTTAATATAAGTTCACATACAAGTTTTTTTTGGATAACTTTTCTATATGTAATTTTTTTATCGCGTACCCCATAGTGTGGGAACAACAAAACAATAACATCATTCTATGATAGTAGCCATTTCATTTGAAAATGTCTTTAGAAATTCTATAATAAAAGTCTATGCGTTCCGGGATTTTAGCCTTTTAGTACCTCCCTTTTAATTCCCCTACGCAATGCGTACACCTTACCCTTTGGCTACATGTACTTGGAGAAGTTTTTATAGGCGGGGAATCTGTGGAGTTAAGTGTGGTGTAGATGTATTCGTCATTGATATTAAATCTGTTAAATTTCGTAGTATGAAATAGTAAAAGCCGTCTTCTTAATCCGCATTATAGTGATGTGCAACTTCGGAGCCTTACATAATAGCGCGTGGTCCGACACGCACTTTACCAATTTATTAATTTTAATGTAATGGTTTATTTAAAATGTCCATTAGAAAGATCATGCTACTCAATTTCATTTCTTCGAAGTGGCTAAATATTCAATTTCGATCTTGTTCCATGTTCTTTCATGTTTACTTAACATGTTAGAAAACTTGGGTGACAAACTATTGTAGTATTTTAAATAAAATCTCATGAACACCCTCGTATCTCGAATGAGTACGTATAACTGCGGTATCATAGTGATAGTGTATACAGGTCTATAAATGTAAGACAAACCAGAATGCCCATTGACTTTCAGTTCGCTTTGTCTACAGTGTGATCGCTGTGATTATTTTTTCAAGATTTTCAAAGTCGTATAATTTGCCGAAAAAGTAAATATTGAAAGAAGATTATTGAATGAACATATGTAAATCAACGTTACATCAATTCCCCCGTGGGATAGGCAGAGTGAACTGAGAAACAATTGCGTTTGTCATACGTGTTCCCCTGAGTTTCTCCCGTGATGGCCTAGGCTTTTTTCGAAGAAAAGGCGGGGCAGGTCGTAAAAGGCAACAAGGCTTTACGAGTCACTACTATCGTGACTTTATTATAGGTGATAGAGTTTTGCAATGTCTCGCCTGAGTATACGCTACCACCACCTTATCTATTTCTGTCGTATTAGCTACAATGCTTCTCATTGTCGTGTTTCGGTTTGGAGGGTAAGGTAGGAGACATATATGACATTGCCATTACACCGCACGTATAGCAACGCACCATTAACATCTTTGGTTTTTATACGCGATGGTTTTTCTGTCCATCAGAAATTTTTAAATGGCAATGGTGGGCCCATCGTTTTCACCACTGTAACTTCTGTAAACCAGAATCGGCAGCGGAAACTGTCCTTATAGCCACTATAATTCGCTAGCTCAGGATGCCCTGGAGAAAAGCCAAGCTGGTTAGGCAACAATACATTCACGCCAACATAATTCAGCCAATCAAGCTAGCCTTCACTCGTGTTGGCCAACATAACGAACTAATAAGTTACCCAATCACTCGCATATTTTATTTATCAACATAACCAACCAATCAAGTTAGGCCATATTAACCAATTCTAATCAACTAGAATTCCATAGAATAACTACTTTATGATTTTGTTGCAAGAACAAAATTAGTATCGATAATCTAAATTGTTGCCACCTACAAATCAGTGTTGCCATCCGTGTCAACCTTACCCAAGCATCCAAGCATCGACTTGACGATTCTAAACAATAGATTGTTTTTATCGATGTTTCTTCGATAGATAGGTTATATTAAATAATATAACTAATAACACATTTTGCCTTACTTGAAAGTCGAGTTCGAGTCCTTACAACGTGAGCAGGACAGCATATTCTGAATAATTTAAAATATATTCAGACTTTTTCCCTTAAATTTCCTTTGCAAACGTAGAAGTTTAAATGAAAAAATAATCCAAATATTAGAAATATCCTTAAAACAAAAATAAGAACATTATGAAAACCAACTTCCAGACAAATTGAGACAAGTGGTTTTGTTACGTTAAATTTCCCTAGACAATCAAAACAAAGTTAATGATAAATACGAAGTTTGGTGGACTGAATGAAGCCATTAAATATTTTTTGGTCTAATGTTTAAAACTAATGAGTTATGACACATCTTCAATCTTAAGGGATCAATATAAAGATACTGTTACTTGAATCTTGTTGGAAGTTTTAATATTTTACTAAATTTTATTACATCGTTAGTATTTACGCTAACTAACTCGAGGTCTTTAACGGGCTTGCTTTATTATTACGCTAAAATTATTCATTGATTGAAAAAGAGAGTTCTTGGGGTTTTGTGGAAACAAATAAAAAATTCAAACAGTATTCCATCTACAGTACCTGGGGCCTTAGGGACAATCAGGACGCTGGGAGAAAACAAAAGGGCTTGCCAGTACCTAGAAACATGATGGTTCATAGATTTCGTTATACAGTCGCTGTGAAACTAACGGTTTAAACGCTTACTGTCAAAGTCTTTACGTAAGTGATCAGTAGGTCAGTTACACCTAGAAGGCTTATAGTGCCCTTTGTATCCAATACAATAAAACTTTCAAATCTGTTGCGGCGGTTTGCAGATGCACACGTGGAAAATTTCTATGCAACAATCGGGAAAAAATGATTAAATAAGTGGTAATTGTAACTTTTTTAAGAGAATTTTCAGTTTAAATATATTACAATTTTTAATGTCAAATATTATTTACTTAGATAGTTTAAAAGCAAGTTTTGTGACATTACTGTTTTTTTTAAATTGACTGTTAAGGGAGGAGGATTTCTTTATAATCAGGTTACGTACGCTAGATATTTTATTTTTAGGGGTTATTTATTAAATATATATGTGTTTTAGCACTTATACTGAGCTAGGGAAAACTTTAAAAACTTAACAAAGAGAAACTTGATCTTGACCTCGCCATTGGCCTGCACACTATCCATCTGAGCTGTGTGTCACTCGGTTCAACGTGGCGCAATTTTCTATGCTCTGTCAATTGTAATCAGTTCTGTCGATTGTACAGATTGCTAGATATACATACCTACGGATATCCTAGTTAACATTTTTTTATAGTAGAGGGGGCGAACGAGCTGGACGTGCACCTGATGGTAAATGATCACCGCCACCGCCACCAATGTTCACAGGAACATCCGCCCTTTTCGCGGGGTGTACCTAATACGCAAAACTACAACTACTACAATTACTTTGCATTGTGCCTAAACTTCATTTTGATTCGCTTTTAGTCTATGACTTTATGTGCATATACCTCCGCTCGTTTACTTAGCTTTATAATAACTTTGCTATATACCTGAATTTTATATAGTCTACATCGTGTAATGCCTAAACTGTATTTAGATATGCAAACTTCTTGCATCTATCTGACCACCATCAAAATCGATTAATTCGTCCGGGCCATAAATCATCATAGCCAAAAAATATTGAATTTTTTTTGATAACTTAAACTATAATCACTTCGAAATTTTTCAGCAAATTATTTTTTGAATTAGTACAATATAAAACTTAAAAAATGCCGTTTCAGCAATCAAAATCGTATCAAGTTTCCAAAAGTTACGGCTTTTCAAATATCAAAATTATGTTCATAAAAACCTTACCTCATATTTTGTAAAATTACTTTTAAGCTAATATACCGATTGAATTTAAAAATCTTATCAGTTTTCTTCTTTTAAAAAACTACACATTGTATTAAGATGGGTCAATTTATTTGGGATTTATCAGTGACAAAAAAATTTTGAAAAAATGTTTTTTGACATTACTTCGACATTTTTCAATCTATCAGTTATGAAGCTAAAATAACATTTTAGACCTCAAAAATTACGTTGAATGCCATTTGAAAGATCAAAACAATTATCGTTTCCAAAATTGTCAGCTTTTCAAAAATTAAAATACTGTTATACGTAATAAAGTAGATGTTAAAGCTGAAAAAATCTATGTTTATAGTTTTTATTTCTGAGATAAAAATAATTCAATTTAGTGAGAAGTTTCAGGGATTGTCTGCAGGGTCCACCGGTTTATAGTGTTTTTATTTAAATCAAAGTCTTTTAGGGATTTCTAGAGGTTTTTTTCTCTAAAATGTAGGGATTTTTTCACGTAGGTCTAGGGACTTTTTTTTAAATGCCCACATCGATTATTTTTTTTATAGCAGAGGGCAAACGATCAGGTGGTGCACCTGATGGTAAGTGATCACCGCCGCCCATGGAAAACTGCAATACCGGGGGTCTTGCAGCTGCGTTGCCGGCCTTTTAAGAATGTATAAGCTCGTTTCTTGAAGGTCTCTAAGTCGTATCCATTCAGAAACACCCTCGAGGGTAATTTATTCCACAAAGGAGTTGTGCGAGGCAAAAAGTGCCGACAAAAGCGCACGGTTGTGGATTTCCAGACATCAAGTGGTGAGGATGGAA
Source organism: Apodemia mormo (assembly GCA_036924255.1). Taxonomy (NCBI): domain Eukaryota; kingdom Metazoa; phylum Arthropoda; class Insecta; order Lepidoptera; family Riodinidae; genus Apodemia; species Apodemia mormo. The sequence goes on along the minus strand of JAUPFN010000006.1, from coordinate 27,791,278 downwards.
CTGTAAATTTTGACGCGATGTCCAATGATGGAATTTAGCGGCAGGAATTAGTCCGAATAACTCTTCGGAACACTCCCCATGATACATACGGTAAAAGATGCAGAGCGAATCTACATCTCTGCGTAACGCCAAAGAGTCAAGCCGATTAGAAATAGCCTGATCGTCGACGATTCGAACCGCTCTACGTTGAATGCGATCAAGAGGAAGAAGCTGGTACTGAGGAGCTCCGGCCCAGAGGTGAGAACAGTACTCCATATGAGGTCGAATTTGGGCCTTGTAAAGTTGAAGGCGATAGGCTGGCACGAAATACTGCTTTGCTCTACTGAGTACGCCAAGCTTTTTGGAGGCTAGTTTAACCTTTCCTTCCAAATGACCGCGGAACTGAACGTTGTTCGATATGTCGACTCCCAGTATTCTAATACTAGCTGAGGCTGTCAGGCGAGTGCTCTCAAACCGAGGTGATACGACAAAGGGTGTTTTTTAGCGGTGAACGCACAAAGCTGCATCTTTTTGGGGTTAAATGTAACAAGATTTTGACGACCCCATTCTGAGACATCGGTTAGTCGATTCTCGAGTTCAGATACAAGCTTGTTCCGGCCCTATTCGATGTGTTCCCGAGAAATACCGCTACGGCCGGAGTATGTAGCATCACCAGTACTGTCGTCCGCATAGCAATGTATGTTACTAATTCGCAACATATCATTGATATGCAGAAGAAACAGTGTCGGTGATAGCATGCAGCCTTGGGGAACACCAGCATTGACAGGTTTGAGGTCGGAACATGCACCGTCGACTACAACCTTAATGCTCCGATCGGCCAAAAAACTTGTAATCCACTTGCATAATTTCTCGGGAAGCCCATAGGAAGGCAGCTTTGGGAGAAGCGCTTTGTGCCATACCTGATCGAAGGCCTTCGCTATGTCTAAACTAACTGCCAATACCTCCCTCTTGGACTCAACTGCCTCCGCCCAACGATGCGTCAGGTATACTAGAAGATCACCAGCTGAGCGACCACACGGAAACCGTACTGACGATCACTAATCAGCTGGTGCTCTTCTAAATACTTCAGGAGCTGACAGTTTATAAGTGTCTCCGTAACTTTGAAGAACAAGGAGGTTATGGCTATTGGCCGATAATTTGATGGATTAGAGCGATCTCCTTTTTAGGGAGGGGATGCACTAAAGCTGTTTTCCATGAATTCGGTACCACGCTGAGTGAATAGGAAAGCCGGAATAGGTGCGTCAATACTGGCGCCAACTCTGGAGCACATACTTTAAGCACAATCGGAGGGATGCCATCAGGCCCACTCGACTTGTGAATGACCAAGGAAAGTAGTGCTTTACGCACAGATGACTGCCAAAACTGTGGTTCTGGCATAGAAATATCACACTGCGGGATGGTATTTTGTAATATAATATACTATATATATTGATTTTGTAATACGAGTATGAAAGTAAATACCTACAACATAAGCGACAAATTTTTGTGAAAGCTAAAACTTTATAGGTCCATTTATGGTTTACTCTTATTCGGCATAGACCAACATCGCCGTAGGTCTAACTCTCTTTATGTCTACTTCGCGTTAAGGTTTAGTCAAAACGCGAAGTAGTTGTTTTGCGTATTAGGTACACCCCGCGCAAATCCTCGGAGTAATAAATTTATTAACTGTGGTACGATTTTGTGACATTTACCTACGTAGTATTGTATACTCTTTGCATTTACTTTGTAAAAAGTGTCACTTGGTGTCACTTGAAAATTTTTAGGCACTGTATTTTCCATCTCCAAGCAAATACTCTCGTGTGAACGGGTATTGATTGAAAGCCTAGGAGTGCTGCGGAAATATTCACGGCACAGGTTTACTTTCAGAAATCTCACGTACAAAACCGAAATAGAAATGTTATTTACTATATTTATGTTAGTTTGCAATAATCTATATAAATATTATAATTGCGAAAGTTTGAATGTTTGGATGTCCGGATGTGTGTTACATAATCACCGGTTTGACCGATTTGGATGAATTTTGGAACACAGATGTTCACACAAATAACCCATAGTATAATTTTTATTCCAGAGAAATAATAATGTTGAGATATTGTATTACAGATGAGTTTGTTTGATAGAAAATAAAACGTGGCCACTAGTCCCGCAGCCTAATTATAAAAACTAGCGATCGCCTGTGGCCGACGTTCGACTACAAACTTAAGCCGTAAAGAAAAAAAATAATATTTTTGCGTATAATATCATGTATGTCATATGAACTTATGGTGTGTAATGTTTCTTTTTAGTAATTTAATGTATTCTTAATGCATTTTATAAAATAATAGGTTTCTGCTGTCCTCCGCAATATAAACTTTAATTGACAAACTTCATACTCCACCGTTGGAGCAATTATCTTAAAAAGGGGTTTTTCTTCACGTATTAAATATCTATACACTATACATATAATAAAATCGTAGGAAAGTCAAAACTGTACATTGAATATTTTTTTAAAGAATATTTGGGGCGTGATCTACAATCGATATCGAAGCCAAAAATATAGTTTTTAGAATTTTTGTCTGTTTGTCTGTATGTATGTCCGGGGTAAACTCAAAAATTACTGCATAGATTTACTTCAAATTTTGCATGAATATTACTAACAGGTCGGGTCAACATATAGGCTACATATTATCACGCTATCACCTACGGGGGAGGAGCTCTGCGGAGTAAACGAAGTCCGTGCGGGCGAAGTTGCGAGCAACAGCTAGTATATAATATATAATATATAGATATAATAGATGGTAAATGGGTATTCACAATAAAAAATATGGATATCGGAATTAGTTAAGACATAAATCTGATGGCTAGAGGTTTCATTCACAAATATTTAACTGACTATAATGAAACTTTTGCACCTGTAGCGAGAATAGCGAGATTTATGTTTATGGTTAATTTAGACGGTCAATTTAATTTATTGTTTCATCACATGGACGTAAAAACTGCTTTTCTTAATGGTGATTTAAAGAACAAACTTTGTATGAAAATTCCTTAAGTTGTAGAATATAAAGAAAATTACGTTTGTACATTAAATAAGTCATTATGGGTTAAACAGGCAGCTAGGTTTGAAAAGTTTGAACAGGCAATAGGTATTTAAAAGCTTGTAATTATATTTAAGACTAGCTGTACCCGCGACTTCGTTCGCAATTGCCATCCCTGCATAATAATTATTCATATTTAACCACAGTATTTCTCATATTTTAACAAACTTTGGAAGGTGCAGCGTTTTTATTATTTATTATTTTATCATTTACAAACACTTTATTGTACACAAAACATTTACAGTAAACATTAAAATGATGTATGCACTTTAATGAAGAAAGGAACTTTTTAGTGTGGTTTTGAAAATGCGTGGCTTTGATATCTACCCTTGTGTCTTGTGGGCCTTTAGGCAGTGTTTTTTTGTGATGACTACGGTTAGAAATCAGCACAAAACAACATTGTAACGCCTAATATTATTTATATATTTTTATGTTTTAACAAAACAAATTTATGTTGCGAATGTAGCTTCGCTAAAAAATCAATCAATGCCTAATTCGTAAAGTGTGCAACGTCCACACAAACCTACAACGAGGTTTAAGGATGTTGAAAAATTATAACTTTATGTTGTTTTATTTATGATAAACTAAAATGAAAATAAAACACAGACCTGTCGTTAAGCATGTATTTTCTACAGTCAAGCTCATAGTTTTCTTTGTGCGCCACTGTATACTCATCCGATATCATTATATTTGACTAAAGAACATTATTGCAAAACCTTTTTTTATTGGGAGAAAGGAGACACACCGGTAATACAAATTTCTATATTGTCATCTTAAACATGGCTGGGGTTATCCTTTCACCGGATAAAAATGTTGCTACGCCACTACCAGGGCGATCATAAATTAGCCAATGGGCTGCGAATTTGATCCTTATTTATAATAAAAAATAGTTTCGTGTGCCTCAATGTCTGTCAAAGAAAAAGGTTTTTAACGTAACTTTGAGATTAAACGAGCTAATTTTGTCCCAAGACGTTTTTAGAGTATTTTTGGTTTGTACAACAATATTATTGTCATAACAACTTAAATTTTTTGGGAAACAAATTAAAGGTGAAAGTATCGGCTTGTACCTAGAGTTCTTAATGGGCAACGATGTTTTTAAATTCATGCTGCATTTTTAATCATTTAACAATATCTGACTCCCTTGCAGAAGTCTAACAAAAGGCCTATTAGTCAGGGAGAAATAGTATTTGCTTCCAGTAAACGTTATAATTGCAATTTTTTGGCTTAAAAATTAGTCAAACATATTGTGTATAAGAGTGATACACATCTTGACGTTGTAAGAGGCGAGGGGAATTTTATTTATAAGAAATAAAAATAAAACCGGTCTTTTTGCAATTTTTTGGCAATATTTCAGAAAATATGCGTGTTATCGACATGTACTTATTAATAAAATTTCCCTATAACATTTTATTTGAAAACAAAATTGCGAATTAGTACAAAAACCTAGCATGTTTTTGTAATAATTTGCAATTTTGTTTTAATGTCGCAAAATTATCATTTATCGTAGAAAAGGTAAACTTTTCTAAAATGTATAAGTATTCAAATTATCTAATTTTCTAATAAGACATAGACATGAGACAAAAAGTAATCAAAATTTAATACTTTTATTTAGTGCAAATAAAATCCAATCCAATCAAAATCAATTGAATGTACGTTAGTGGGCAATACCTAATAAGCCCTGCATTTTTTATTGTTGAAATTAAACAGTGATTCAGAATTGATTCCTTACTTCAGTACAAATAAAACAGAATCACACGACCGACTATGCACTCAGCGACAACAAGTTTGTGCCTGAGTGTGGATGCAATCTTATTTGTCTTACGAGAGAAGTAGTACGTACGTAGACGAATTGTCGAAGTAAGTGCACAGATTACTAAATAGTTACTTTGTAAGTAAGTGTAAGTATTGTTGCCGTTAGTTGTGTGACAGCTTTGACAAGAGAAAGATAAGGACTTGGCATTAATTTCCATAAGCAATCAACATTATAAAATTGCATGCATTCCAACGCGGAACAAATATAAATGGCTTTATTTCTGTCTAACAAGTTAGAATTTTCATAACAGACAAAGCTACAACAATTTTGTCAGTGTTCTAATTTCAAATCATTTAAGAAAATTAACGTCACCTTAAACAGCTTGCGGCCAAAATGCCGTTACTAAAATACGCTGTCAATGTAGGTAAGTTAAAATTTGTCAAATAACCCTTTGATTACAAAATATTAAATTGAATTTAGAGTTTATTTGTATTTTTCTATAATTTTAGTGTGTACTTTAAATCTAATTGTTAAAATAACATGCCCATTTGCATGTTATGTTGATAATAAACAACTGTTGTTTTACTCCGCTATTGGTAGGGACGAAATGACACGATTTTCCCTTGGTTATTTCATATCTAGCAGTAGTTTCCTTCATCTAAGTGTGATAGCATGGTTATAGGGCTAGTAACAGACGTGTGAAATTAAAATACGACTGGTTCACACTTAGGGATTTCCATTAATAAGAAAAATAAATAAAAAAAATATCTACCTATTTTATTGTTATTTGGGTCGAGAATCATTATCATAATTACGTCCTTGGATTTGGATAGGATGCAAATCAACAGCTTGTATACAGTGTGTAAGGAAAACCCTGTTGGATAATTAGAGGTGTTATTTGGTACCGTAGTACGGTTACATACATGTGAATTAGTTTTCCCAATAAAAAAGTAATCTTAAATGGTATTTTCATACATTAAGTATGAAAACACCTACAAATAAGTAAATTCTGTTATCAATGAATGCCGCGCAAGTCGGATGCTACCGAATGACACGCGGTGCGTGTGTGGCGCGTTTAAGGTTCCTTTGTAAAAGCCGAAAATCGAACACCGCGCCTTGTGCTAAAGCCGTCAAAGCGAAACAAACAGCGATAAGGTATTGTCATTTTTTAAATATTTACTAACTCTAGGGAAATATAAGTTAAAATACGAATATTAAAAAAACAATATCTTTTTTAATTTTCAGAAATAAAGTCATTTTAATTTTTTTTCGGTAATTCCTTTAACCAACCTATATGCCTCTTTCGGATCGGACAGGGTTTTCTTTACACACTGTATAGATGATTGTGTGATTTACAGATTTATTTATGAAGGGGCGTTTTGAATTATCGATTGATTTTATAGCATGTCAATTGAGTATTGTACATAAAAAATAATCTTTTGTATATACTACTAGCTGTTGCCCGCGACTTCATTCGCGCGGACTTCGTTTACTCCGCACAGCTCCTCCCCTGTCATTGATATAAAAGTCCCTAGATGCACAGTCCCGAACAAAACTGACACTCAAAAGTGTCCCTAATTTCTTTTAAGTAGTTATAGATATATCAAAAACATATGTCTGCATATCCAATCTTAAGTGCAAGACTAATAGTTGTTTTTACAAAGCAATGTACAAAAATAAATGAAATTGACAGTGACGCGGCCAATGCGATTCTATTTGAAAAGAGCGCACAATTTAAAATTGTGCGATCATTTTTGGAGGACGTTTTTGACACACTGATTGTGTATCTTTAGTTTTTGGAACGAAGTTCCTTATCGCGCGTTGTGAAAGGGGGCTAGACGGAAAAAATTCTTACGAAAAGTTGTCACGACACTTTTTGCTATAGTAAGCTATTGTAAGCTGTGCGGCGTGCGCATGTTTCTCTCTCTCTCTCTCTTATAGAAAGCAAGCCAGATATTTTCATTTCTATTTCGCATTGAACAGTATGGTGTCGCGATGATTATTCGCGACGTTTACATTACATTATATTTGTTAATAATAAAAAAATATTATTATAACTTAAAAAAAAAAAAAAATTATTACAATTCCTTCACTAATTAATCGAAAGGAACTTCGTTCCATCCGGGTGTCCCTTGACACCTCTCAAGTTTTTTTTATTTATATCAATGTCCCCCGTAGATATAGCGTGATAATATGTAGCCTATATGTTGACCCGACCTGTTAGTAATATTCATGCAAAATTTGAAGTAAATCCATGCAGTACTTTTTGAGTTTACCCCGGACATACATTGACTTTCCTACGATTTTATTATATTTATTATAGATGAAATACGAGTTTTAGTATAAAAGAGCCGTCAGTCTGTGCGCGCACCACGGTCCGTGCAGCGGCAACGTGTCGCGCGATTTACGAAAATATTAATTAATTAATATTTGCTGCGCGTGTGACGCGGAGCACGACCGGTCGCTAGCTCGACACATTACACATTTTACATTAAATTTATTTTTTAAATCAGGATCGCTACTTATTCTTAACCCTAACCTCCTACAATAGCAAAGAAGCAAATGGCTCTCCTGATGGAAAAAGACAACCATCTCCTACAGATATTAAATATGTTAAATAGTGTCATCCTTATGGCGGGGTCTTAATGCCACATACATATTACATAATTTTATCTCCCTTACGGCCTGGCCACGAGAAAATCGCGCTTGCGATTTTTCACGCGGCACAAACGGCGAAGCGTCTGGCGTCTGAAACAAATGTATAGGGAAGTACTAAACATGCCACGCGGCGCAGCGACCGGCGGGGCGATGGACGATTTTTGACAAGCGAATCGGGCGCGCGGTGCGGGACGCGGCGAGCTAGTGAGACAAATGTATGAATCAGCATAGAGCATAGCGGTGGCCTTAGCGTATAATCTAGGAACCAGAATGGTTTAGTTGTAGTTGCCGAAAAAATACACTATGAACAGTTTAACTTTAATTTTGAAATACTTACTAGACCAGTAATTTGTAAGTCTGGTCCACCACATCATAAGACGCATAAACAAAGTCCAGAGATATAATTTTTCTTTCTTCGTACAATGTTGAATATTCATAAGAATATAAATAGTGTCGCTCAAAAATCGATAGTTTTAATCTAGAAATGCTATAACGTCGATAGTATCGAACTGTTACGCGGCCGACCCTGTCTGTCTTTTTTAAAAAAAAACCGGTTATACTAATTACCTTTATTGTACAATTACACAGCTTTAATTGGACTTCCCAAATATTAATCGCGTAAAGTACCGATCGCGGCGGCTTCCAGAATCTAACTGACTTACTGATGGTATAAAATAATTAATTAAAATTATCAATGTAGGAAAAATGCTGAATGCATGGAAAAATACAGTCTACATAGAGGGATTGCTGATTAAGACCTAACTACCTTGTAATAAGGGTTGTAACAGAACGCTGCAAGTAAATAAACTATTGACTGTGTCCATAGTATCAATTATTGGAGATAAACAAAGCATCAATTCTATCAATAGTATTTTTATTGACTATCGATATATTCGATACTCTCAATAGTTTGTACATACGATAGCATCGGCCTGTATAAGAAGTTGACTATCGATAGTTTTGATACCATCGATACTATCGATAGTAATTGTGATTAATGCAATATTATGTCGATAGTATGGATACTTTTGATAGTTTATTTTTTTTTATTAATGAATATTATCGATGCTATCGATTGTATTGCTGTTTATTGATAGTATTGTACTTATTGAGGTAATGGTACCCTATCGATAATAGACTATCAAGCGGCAACACTATAAATCAAAGGTTTCGAGTTTCATTCCAAAAATTTGTCTTGATATAGTACATATTTCTCATACTTCTTGTGAAATTCAACGTCTATACTATACCCTGATTCTTATTTAAATCTAATATCATGTACTACACATTCTCTTGCAAATAGTAAGTGTTGAAGTACAAAACTACTCCCCTCCAAGCAATATCGAGATAAAGTTGAAAAAGTTATCTTGCTCTCGGACTATACTGGTCGCGGCGGAGGACGCAATTTCCCGTGGCTTAGGTTATAGTCCGGGCTCCCTTTGAAGAATAGACCATCTGTCATTCTGCCAGGCAGTTCGCTAGAGGCAAATAATTGGCTATGCGGGTCACAAACAATGTGGCTACTACGTGGTAGAATTTTGCATTGTCTCGCCCGGGCCTAAAAGCATCATCGCCTAATCTATTCCTGGCACAATAACGTTAATGCTTGTCAATGTCGTGTTCCGGTTTGGAGGATAAGGTAGCCGGCAACGCACGTACGCACCATTAACATCTTTGTTGTCTATAGGCTATGGTTGTCTCTTTTCAACATGAGAGCCATCTGCTTATTGATATCTTATGATATGAAAAACAAAAATCTTTGCCTACACCTTGACGAAAGGAGTATTATTACAGTATTATATATTTTTAACTGAATTTATAATATTATTATAGACCGTCCGTTGGTCGAGTGGCTAGAGACCATGACTACGCAATCGACAGGGCTCGGATTCGATCCCCGACGGGGACAATCATTTGTGTGATGAGCATAAATGTTTGTATTTCGAGGGTTGGGTGTTTATTAAATATATTGCAGTATTTATATATGTATTTCTATTTATTTATTTATTTTATTTAATACTTTATTGTACACAATTAAAAGAGAAGTAGTACATAGAGAATTATTAAAAACAGACTGTACAATGGGCGAGCTTATCCCTAAAAAAAGAGATTTCTTCCAGCTGACCCGAATAAGAGTAAACACAATAATTATTGAGATGTTAAAATAGTGTACAATAATCATAAAACTAGATACATATGAATATAACAGTCTTGATACATTAAATTTATCCACATAATATTTGAAAGTGAACAACAATCGATACAAATGAAAGAAAAAATAAAAAATAAAATAAAAAATAAAAATACTATGTAGACCCAGCAAGAAAATGTTCTCTTAGACTCTTTTTGAAAATTGGAAGAGATTGACTTATACGAATCTTGGGCGGTAGTGAGTTCCATAACCTGACAGCTTGAATATGGAAAGAATTTGATAAAAATTTTGAACTGTGTGGGGGACATTTTAAAAGGGCAGTAACACTTAATCTACAAGGTGATCCAGGTGGATGCAAGAAAGAAAACCCATCACGCAGATAGCTTGGTGCATTAGGATTAAACAGAATATTAAAAAGAAGACAAAGAATATGAGTGTTCCTACGCAGCCGTATTGGAAGCCATTTAAGTTGAGCTCTAAAGTTAGAGACATGGTCATACTTCCGTAAACCAAAAATAAATCTGATACAGAGATTCTGCAGCCTCTCTAATTTGTTCACCAGTTCTTCAGTAGCATCAATAAAACAAACATCCGCATAATCGATGATAGGTAGTATGAGACTCTGCATTAGTAATATCTTTGTTTTAAAAGGCAAATAATTTTGTAAGTGTTTTAGAGAGTGCAGAGCAAAGTGAACTTTTTTACTTATGCTGTTAATATGCAAATCCCATGATAAATCGTTTGAAATTGTTACACCCAAGTAACTGACCGAGTTTGATATTGGAATAACTGTGTTATCATAAACAACCTGAGGAAGGTTTATGTTACCAAGGATTTTGCACATATACCTACTGCCTACAATTAAAACCTTGGACTTCGATGGATTGACAGTAAGCCCAAAAGCTTTTGCCCATTTCTATGTATTAGTATCGTTGACGTAACACCCATAGCACAAGCAAATAATTTGCTTACTTTGGGGTTAGATCAGTAAGTGTAGTTTGTGCCGTGAATATTTATTATTTATTATTATTATTATTATTTTATATTTGAAAACATTTTTTTTATTATTAATTTTAAGTCTTTATCGAAAGAAAGAAAATTCTTCATATTATTTCCAATTAGGTATATTTTTTTTTTCGTAAAAATACTTGAGTTGCTGAAAACTATGTAGAATACTTAATTTACGTAGACGCAAGGGTAAATCAATTTTTTTACTTCGGCTAAAGAAACAACATTCTTTGTATTATTAAAACTACATTTTTCTTTGTCATAGAAAGTATAAATGAGTAGTCGAGGGAACCATTTAGAGTAATTATTTGATTTTCCTCGACCCAAGGGTAAACAACTCTAACAATATCATATTTTTTAGTAAAAGTTATTTATTAGTCACTGTCTCTACGGATACATTACTGAGTAAATTGTTTCAGTCTTTATTTATTATACTTTCTTTATTACACGAATTTTGAATGGTGAATTTTTGACAACATTTTAAAATTGTAAAGTCGTCAAAATAAAAATACAATTTCTTTATTTTTCAATTCTGATTAGTAATATGTATTTTTTAATTTTTTTCGTTACTCAATCTCAATACTGGAGAATAAAAATTATAATGAAAATGCGTGTTATGACGTCACTTAAACGGCAGAATAAGGTGATTACTTTACTTTGCTAAAAGATATAGTTTAAAAAGTATAATGGGAATGTGATCATACAATAATGTCAAATATTTAGTATTGTTTATTTGTGTTAGAAAATGATCAAAGATCTGCTTTAGCGACTCCACTCTGTTCTATTTGTAATCAACACCTGGATTTATTTGATATTTCACAACAATATTACTGCAAACTAGAACGCTTTGTATAAATATGATGAAATGTAAACAACGGTTTAATGATTTGATGTTGATTTGATAAATGTCAATGTCATAGATAACATGCTTTTTGTCGGGTAGTATAAAAGGGCACAAGTTCTGGGTAGCACTAGCATCATTCAGCCGTATAAATGACCTCGTTTGGCACATGCGTCTATTTAGAATAGGAAGAATTTTAAAAGCTAAAATAAATATTAAAATGAATGAATTTTGAGAAAATAAAGAATACGGGTTTTTCAATCTAGTTTCAGTTAAAAATATAATATAGAAATAATAAATAGAAAAATGAAATGTTGTCAGTTGTGTTTAGGATGAAACTTGGTATAGATCTACCTACATGGCGAAAGATACGAAAATCCATACTAATATTTTTTAGATATTTTTTGTTTGTCTGTTACGCTTTCAAATATTAACCATTAATCCAATTTTTATGAAATTTGGCAATGAGATATATTTTGAAGACTTAGGGTTTTACATAGACCAAATTAAGAAAAAACAACCCATAAATGGCTGAAATAGGGATGATAATTTGATGAAACATATTAATGAACTATTACTTTATTTATGGGCGAACTAGCGTGGGTCAGCTAGTTATTTATAAGATACAGGATGTTAACAATCCACTACTACTAAAGCAGAATAGCGAAACTAATAGTTACGAGAACTTACAAGTATTATCCAACACACTACTGCTAAAACAGAATAGTGAAACTAATAATAATTATCGAAGGTTATAATTGAAGCCGCCATTTCGAAAAGGGTCACATTTTTTTAAACTTACTCTTTGGCGTCATTCTATTTTTTGAATCATTTAACATATTTTCTGCGAAAAGGGCTTAAGGGAGTATACTGCAAACCAACTTAATAAGTAATTAAACGTTCAAATCTGTAATAAAAAGGCACAAGTTCTCGGTTCTTGGAACATTTCATATTTATCAAGTCCAGGTCTTGGGACAACACGTACGTCCATAATTTGTTAAGTCGGTTATGAATTCTAATTATTACAGTAGGCAAGTACCAGGCTGACCTTACCATCAAGTAATACTCCTGCATATGCCAGTAAAGTGCCAATCAATGGAAAGAAAATGTCAGATTTGAAAAGGCGAGAGAAATATATCCCAGCAGAGCACCAAACTTTCTATACAGAGGTTTTACCATTTAAATGTAGGAACATTCACTATTGCTGATCAAAAGTATGACGAATTTTTATATCTCCAACTTAAAAAATGTTTGGTAACACCTACAGAAAATCTCTCGTTTCACTACCATCGAATAAAAGTAGCCTGTACAGTACAGTTACAGTACAGTAGACAGAGTTGCCTACTTCCACTACTCATGCTCAAATATTGTAACAATCATTTAGGTATTTTCTAGCCCAACCCGCTCGTCAGTTTCGCTAAACCTTGTCTCCCTCGTATTACCACTGTTATCGTCCTGCCATCTTGATTCAATTGCAATTAATTTGGTGGAGATATTGAATTTGAAGTGTATAAATTGAGTTTGATTGCAAAAGCGGGATATTCGGACAGACAGACTAAAAGCGGGACAATCCCGTCCACAGCAGGACTTATGGTCACGTTAACTATAATGCGTCACCAGTATTGTAATAAGCATAGTAATGATTATTATTAATTTAAACATATAATTTGTATGTAGAGTAAATAGTGTAACTAGCACACAGTTCAGGAGAACTCCAACTTTGAAAGATTTTAGGACAGAAAATGCACTAGCTGTAACGTGAATATTTATTCACGTTATATTTCTCTTCCGCTTCCTTGAGCTGTAAAATTATAACGAGCAGGGCACATCACTATTGGGCCGTTAGTTCGCTTCATACTTCGCGGTGGTGAGGCAAAACCTTTATAAACAACCGTTCCCCACTACTAAGCCCTTTTCACTCGTGGGTCGTCGGTCTGCCTGGTGTTCTTCTACTACGGGGTTTGGCGTTACCTGGTCAGCAGATGTCTCCTTTACGTCTTCGAGAGTTCGGGCCATCAGAGCATCAAGCATTTGCCTAGCAGCACAGCCAAAAATCCCGCTGAAGCCGTCCCACGTCAAACAGATAAGTCAACACCACCGAGCCTGAGCTGACGACCTAGCAACATTGTTTAATCTTTTTATAAACGTTATTTAAATGTTTTTTATATTTTTGCGGAACTTCTAAAGTTCTAGTGTTTCTCGAATAGTCTTAACTGGGTATTTTATCCTGGCGCCCTGAGAAGAGTCTCATTTTTAACCTAATATACGAACCACGAATATGTATCGAAATTAGTAATAAATCAATGTAATAATTAATTATCATTATTAAATTGTCATTCTTGTAACCACGTGGGGGCTTTCATTCTATCTCCCCATAAGAATCATTTTATTTCCCCAATACACATTTATTTACACATTCAGTAAAACACAATTAAAAAAGACTCATTTCCCCCCGTGACACAACCTATAAAAGGTTTGCTCACCTCAAAATATGTTGCAACGGCAATTGTAAAATGCAAGACTAGAAAACAAGCAGATTTGGTCACAGGGAAAACATGCTGAGAGTATAGAAGGCTTACTACTACCGTCTTTTGAAACATCAGGTATCTTCAGTAAAGTTTCCAGCCTTTTAATCGAAATCATACAGATTCTACATAGAGTCTCTGTCAGTAAGGTAGTAAAAAGCACAAAATACTTCAAGACTCAAATGGGTATAATTCACCGTGTGAACTAAACATCGGAATGGCGAGAGTAGACTTTGATTGTAAACATGATGAAATTAGCAATAGAAATTACTCATAACAAATTGTCATAGCAGTGTTATAATATACAGAGCGATTTAACATCTCTGCACAACATCAAAGAATCAAAATAGATACAATCTGGTCGCGGATTACATAAACCGCTTTAGACTGAAAGCGATCAAAAGGAAAAAGCGGAGCTCCCATTCATAAATAAGAACAACAAGGAGTAAGTATGTGAGGCCAAATTTGCGCTTTTTTATAGAAGAGCGGGCAAACGAGCAAGAGGTGCACCTGATGGTAAATGATCACCGCCGCCCATGGACATCTGCAATACCAGAGGTCTTGCAGTTGCGTTGCCGGCCTTTTAAGAATGAGTAAGCTCTTTTCTTGAAGGTCCCTATGACGTATCCGTTCGGAAATACCCCTGCCGGTAATTGGTTCCATAACAGAGTAGTGCGAGATAAAAAGTGTCGGGAGAAACGCACAGTTGTGGATTTCCAGACATCGAGATGGTGAGGATGGAACTTCAAGTTTTGACGCGATGTCCGATGGTGGAATTCGGCGGCAGGAATTAATCCAAACAACTCGTCGGAACACTCCATGATATATACGATAAAAGACACAGAGAGAACCTACATCTCTGCGCAATGCCAAAGAGTCAAGCTGTTTCGAAATGGCCTGGTCGTCAACGATTCGAACCGCTCTACGCTGAATGCGATCAAGAGGAAGAAGCTGGTACTGAGGAGCTCCGGCCCAGAGATGCGAACAGTACTCTATGTGAGCCGAACCTGTGCCTGTGCTGCTTTACTTTGCTAAATAAATAAATATATTGGAGGTTAGTTTTGTGTTTTCAAGTGATCATTTGACTATCCCCAGGAACACAGAACAAATATAAAGTTCTGTGCCCAGGAACTTAAATACCCCACCCGGGGTATGATGAAAGTATCTACAACAGGAAATTTTTTTTTGAGATCAATTAAACGATGTTTGTTGAGTACCCTCAAGTTTAAATACAAATTGTTTCGAACACTGGCTGACGTGTTCCTAAGAAATATCGCTGCGCTGTAATCACAGAATGAAGCATTTTTGTATTTGAATAAACTACCTTCATTGCTATGAAGGTAGTTTATTTATAACATCGCATTTATTTAGAGTAGAAAATGCAGTAGGTAATAGAATGCAGCCTTGGGGAATACAATTGACACGTTTAAAATAGAGTGTGCACTCTTAACCCCAACCTTGATGTTCCCAACAGCCAAGTAGTTTCTGATTCAATTGCATATCCTCTCGGGAAAGTTATATGAAGGAAGCTTTGAGGTAAACGCTTTGTGCGATATGCGGTCGAAGGTTTCGTTATGTTTGAAAAATAACAATTTTTATATTTTTTCCGTTCCTGTTTATTGAATGTTCGATCCAAATAAAAACATAAGTGGGGAAATTGTGTTATTTTCTGAAAAATCGGTTTTTAATTTTTTGGGGACGCAACTCCATCTTAATTTTTTCGTCTGTAATGCCATTCTCTCATTTGTCATTTCCCTGTGTTGGTTCCGGGCTCCTTTGAAGAATAGACCAACTGCCGTTCTGCCAGGCAGGTCACAAAAGGCGATCGATTGGTTATTTAAGTCACTACCATCGTGGATATTAGGTGGTAGAGTTCTGCATTGTCTCGCCCGGGTCTGGTACCACTGTATTGCCTATTCCTGCCGCAATAGCGACAGTGCTTGTCGCTGTCGTGTTCCGGTTTGGAGGGTAAGGTAATCTGTAAACTTATGCATGTGGCATAAGACCTCGCCACAAGATAGCAACGCACCATTTACACCTTTGGTGTCTATAGGTGATGGTTGACTCCTTCCATCAGGAGACCCATCTGCTTGTTTGCTATCTTATAATATAAAAAAAACTGTCTTTAATTTAAGATTGTCTTTGTTTATTTTATTTATTTTTTTATTTATTTATTTGTCTTTATTGATTTAAGAACTGCCTGGGTCTATTTTTCAGACAATATAGTCCTGGAACCTTTAAGAGCAGTGTGAATACTTTTTTTTAATGGGCGTGTACCACTTTTGTCTTCATCGACACTTTCCATCAGGTGAGTTGGAAGACAAATACCTATTCCAATTAAAATAACAAAAAAATATATTTCACGCACCACACAACATTAGTCCGTTATTAAACTGTGTATGAAAATGTCAATAGTTGAAATTATCATATAGAAGGTCGAGTGTTCGATTCAATATATTTAATGCAATACGCCAAAACAACCACCTTACTCTTTAAAGGGATTACACAGAAGCCCTAACGATGCGTTCGTGACCCGTTTGCTGTCGACGTACGGCGCATGCTATAGGTAACTTGTCTATAAAGTAACTTCACTTAATTTAATAATATACCTTGTCGCAATCTTTTGCCAAGGGCAAATGGCAGTTCGACGTTTTGTGTCGGTAAGATTCGGTCGAGTGTTCCCTCCTGTGTTGTGAGTAGTGCATTCTTTTAAGATGAGTGACGCAGCAGAAGATTGCAATGGTGTTGATGACAGTGACCAAGAAGAAAATCAGGGGTTGGTAATCCTTTTTTTTCCACTTACTGTGATATGCTAATGAGAAAGTTTGTATATGAATAAGGTAGCGTCAATTCAAATCTCTATTCCTGTCAAATTGTTCGTGATATATTTTTCCGTATTTTTTTTCGTATTTTTTTCCGTATTTTCAGCTCCAATCATGTAGCTAGTGTTGTTGATTTTAATGAACATTGATTGAAATGTAACTATGTAGTATTTATTTGAAATGAGGTAATGACAAGCTTTTACCTTCCTAGTACACAGGTTGACTTTATTTAAGAGATATTTGGGATAAAATCAGTTTAATGTTAAGTCTACTAAGCAACGCTATACTTTTATAAAACATTTTTCAGGGACCCATTGAAACAATAGTTTAATTCCATTGATGCCAGATACTACTATGGTAGTTTTCTGCGAATTATTGCCCGAGTTTTGTATCAGCACGTTGCCTTTATTTGCTGTGATAGTTTGTCGTGTTTCTGTTTAGAGAGTAACGGCTGTACTTATTTACTTTGCTGAAAAAATGCTAGGAGCGAGAACCAATAAAATCTTTGCAGGCCATTTGGATGCCACAATAGCGTTATTGTCGTATTCCGATTAGAAGAATAGGTTAGTCGGTAGATTTGGGCATGTGGCACTGCGATCGCACCACATGGATAGCAACGCACCATTCACATTTTTGGTGTCCATAGCCTATAGTTTGATGTAAGGCAACAGTCTTATTTTATTCCTACTGACTACGCTAATGGCTAAAAAGTTGTACACAAAAAGCATCAAATCCAGAAGTCTTAGGATAAATAACGTCAATTTATTACTATAGTTTTCATATTAACCATATTATTGAATATTTAAATACTCGTCTCAGTATGTGGTTAGGTTGTTAGTTTGTGGGTGTTTTGAGAAAAAAAAGTCGTTCACCAACATCTCTGGGCTGGATAGAAAATAAAATTATACTTACTGGTGAAGCTAAGTAAAACTCATCAGTTGTAAAAGTTTGCGAATGCGATATTGGGGATTATAAGATATGATAAGATTTATTATTATTACTTATTTCAAAACTTATTTATGAAACGGCGAGTGTTAGTAAATTTGAGAATTTAATAATGCTGTTTACGGAATTTGTGATACAATGTACTAAAAAGTGTGTTTTGGGCCTTTTATTGAAATACTACTATATACGAACATGTCCTCAACTAGGTATGTATTAATCCTCATAATATTGTGATATGTGGCAAACCTATTAACAAACACTGTCCGTTTGTCGAAGTTGACCACCTGACACAATCCAGTATCGAACAAGTTATGTTTTCCACAAAATCTAAAAAATCTTATTGAAAACGACTTGTGTCACTCAGGGATCGAAGTTATTGGCATATACTTCCTGCTTCGTGCGTCTGTTCAAAAGCCATTACTGCTAGGCTACTAAGGCGACTACATATTACCTACATGTTGTATTGAAACTAATCAAAATAGTCTATCTGTTCGCCTGATGGATTGTAATAATTTCTGATAAGTGCACTGTAACCAGCAAGCCTACAAAGCTTACTGCTGATCATGCCATTAAAACTACTGAAACTTGACATTAACTGAAAGGAGTATAGATACTTTGTGAAGCACGGGACAATAATACCCCTGTCAAATAGAAGTTCCTATAGCCTAGCTGGCTAACCTAGGCATCACACCAGATCGTCATCATATCAAGCAGTATTGCGATGATTTAATACGAATCATTTGCTTCTCGGTCATTTACTTCATAACTAATACTAACAGAGCAGAATTGAAGGTAATTTGATTTGCAACTTTTCGTGAAATCCAATAAATCTGTGACGTCTGTAATATCACTGGAACAAGAAAAGATTTAAACGTACTAGAAATCTGAAAAATAAGGTCTAGCGACACAATACTCCTGTCTCATCCACGACCACGTCAGTAGCACAAACTGAAACATACTGAGTCATTCTTTAGGCACCCTATATTGTATGATAACATGTACCATAAAAAACAGCAACCCTGTGGTCAGATGATGGAGCCCTGGGCAACCACCTGTGTCGCTCCACACAAAGCTGGAACTGCAGAAACACGCAGTATATGTACTCAACGCACGTTCCACTTAGAACCAAAACATCTGCGAGACAGTCCAAAAGCACTTCACCTTACAATCATTGAAGCATGTAAATTTGGAAGCTACTGAATAGTGGAAAGCTTGGTAGGCGTGGAAGAACTATTGCGCCGTTATGATCTCGGATCTCTTATATTTTCTAGAACTTTGCCAAGTTCTTTTCATCGACAATTTTTTTAGTGGCATTAAAGAAGTCACTTGTAAGATTTCGCAGAAAGTTGCAAATTAAATTACCTTAATTTCCTCCTTGAATTATAGATTTCCGTAAAGTAGCGTATGGATATATTAAATATATCAGTTTTTTTTTTCAGGGCTAAAGGCGTACTAGATTGGTAGTTTCTTGCAACGTCTTGCCCGAGCTTGGTACCTTTACTTTAGGTGTTTAATTTGCAACACGCACAGTGCTTATCCCTTGCATTTTCCAGTTCTGGGAGTAAGATTAGTGGTAAATTTATGAATGTTGCATTAGGTATAACGTATCATCAACATCTTTTGTGTCTATTAGGCATCATCTCTTTCTATTACATATATCATCCTCATATTTACTATCCTGTGGTACAAAAAACGTCTTTGTAAACTTTTAAGAATAGATTTTGATTTGCTATCTATGTAATTTAAAATAACAAAAGTTTCTGATTTATCAAGATTAAGTTTGTAGACTGAAGAAATATTACAAAAGTTCAATAGTAAAAGGCGTCACTGGTTATAACATGGGGCGCACTAAAAGTTTTGCACTTCTAGCTAATCGGAACTATTTGAATTTCTAATGTTATATTTTTAAAACGTTGCAACCTTCTTAGTGATTAAAAAAACAATTGGCGGGAAATTATTTGTCAATTGTTTTTTTTATCACACATCAAAGTTCTACATATGCAACGAAAATGAAATTAAGTCGAAAAGATTTTAGAGCGATGATTTTTTATGATTTTAAAAGTTCTCTTTCTCTGCAAGACTGTGCCGCTCGTCTTCAAAATGCTTTTGGGAGAGAAGCACATTGTTTGAGCACCGTGAGGCGATGGTTTGCTGAATTTGAGAGAGGTCGAGTTTTTTTACATGACGATTTTCGTGAAGAGCGGCCTTCAACTGCCGTCAACGAAAATAATGTGGCTACTGCTAAGCGGTTAATTGAAAAAAAAAACCCCGATTATTTATGAGATAATTTGAGGACTAATGGGGATTGGTATGAGCCAAGTTCAGAAAATTTTACACGAAGAATTAAAAGTTCGAAAACTTTGTTGTCGTTGGATCCCTCATGAACTGACAGCGGAGCAGAAGCGGGCTTGCGTGGAATGGTGCTCACAGATGCTACTGAAGTACGACCACGGACATTCTAATGCTGTTTATGACATTGTCACAGGAGACGAAACGTCGATTTATTGTTTTGAACCCAAAAAAAAAACAGCAATCTTGTGAATGGGTGTTTGAAAATGAGAACAGGCCAACAGAAGTGAGATAGGCGAGAAACTTTGGTAAAAAAATGATCGCGTTTTTTTTCTCAGCTACGGGTCCCATCACCCACCGGGTCCCAGTATCACCATGTTAGATAAATAGAATTACAATTAAATAACGCTTCTATTTTTTTATTGTAATTTAATTAAGTTTTTCCTCCAATATCTTCTGTCTATCATACTCATTCACTTACAATATTCTAAGATTTTTAAGATTTTCCCGTACGATGTTTAAATATTTTCTTTACAAACGATGTCTTGGCAGTAACAAATACAACAATAAAAGATTTTGTGATTTGGTCTATTTATTTCGAAGTTGTGTGTGTACAAACATTTTAGCCATTCATTTTTATTTATATAGATTAGCAAAAAAAATCACAGGTTCACGCCAAACTTACGAAATGGGCAGTGCTATTTGAAAATTATACCTTCTTAATGTACCAGGCAGATTTTTCTTGTTTTTTCTACATTTATGACTTTTTTCGTACACACATGCCAGTTATTTTTTTTTATCACAGGATACACAAGCAGATAGTTCTTCTGATGGAAGAAGTTTACGATAACGTTCATGGAATATGTTAATGGTGGCTTGCCATCAGTGTAGCAGGGCTGTAATTGCAAATACATAAGTTTACCGAATACTTCAAACTGGAACACGATAGTGAAAACTATGGATGCTATTGCGACATGAAAATAAAAGGCGTTAATAATAAACCCATTTCATACCCTGTAGGATGACATCAGTAACCAGGTCAGCGTAGGTACTGGTGTCGTCGAATGAAAAACAAAGAAACGAAGCATAAAATTTATGCAACCCGTCCCAGACTGCCAACTTGCAATGCATTATTTGGGGAATTCCAGGCGAACACGCACCAGTTCAGGACTTAATCTGTTATCAAACCTGCATTAAAAAAATGGTCAGATGATTTTTAAAATTGAGTTTTATAAAAAAACGTTGCCCGGGATAGAATGAGTGCCCGGTAGGCGATGGGCTTGCCACCTATCACATTGTGGGGCTTAGTATTTTCGGCTAAACGCGGGTGCAATGGTTACCTATTTGATTGAGACACTGTTAAACTACGACCAGTTCTTTTAGAAACCGGTCATAGTTTAACAGCGAATCATACTCTTGAAGTACTACATACATGCGATAAGGGTTTAAAGTAAAATATATTAGAGCAGTTAGAAATCATAAAACATAATAACGGTTTAATCAAATTGTTAAATGAACAAAAAATCTTTGAAATTCTCCCCTGTTACAAAAAGCGTTTGGTCTGCCCACATAATGCGTATAAAAAGCGCGTCAAACACCGGCGCGAATCAGTATTACTTACACTCGCGTAGAGTGAGGGTAGTGTTCGTTTCTCCTGAAGATGCTTTGGTTTCGAAGTGAAACATGCGTTGAGTGCGTACATAAATTGTGTGTATACCGGCGTGAAGATACTATAATTTTGGGTGGTTCAATGAAGCTCTGGCTGTAATTTGGTATTTTTTAGAATATGAGGTTAATAGAAGGCTATCTAATAGATAGCTTTAAGCTGCGATGTCATGAATACGAGTATAATTACATGAATCCACCAGTAAGATTGTATGCCAGAGTTAAGTCTTGTAGTAATCTTCCTACATGGTCAGTAGAACTTTGAGTTTAAACATTCAATATTTTGTATATTGAAGTCTTCTAGAATGACTACTTCTGTGGCAGGAAATCATGCCAAAATCAACTGAGCCTAGAAATGATCGAAGTGCCTATCAACCTCGACGTTAAAGGTTAGATCTATACAGACATCCAAATACAAAAGTGTAACACCCAAAATTCAAATGTATCCATCCAAAATTATCCAGATGATGAAGTTTTACAATTCAAGTTTTTGAAGCTGACAAAAGCAAACAACCTTTCTAAGAGATACATGTACAAACGTCCTCGTAGCAGATAAATGTGTTAACTAGCTTGTATTTACCAGATAATTTAGGTAATAGTGAAAAAATTACAATTTTTTCTTGTCATTTTTGTCAAGATATTGAAGATCCCTCTCACATCTTCTGTCTTACTCACTCATTCATTTTTTATATATTTTTAATATAAAAATTTTTATTATTATTATTTTATAAAAATCTTTTTCTTACAACCATGAATACAACAAAATACGAATTATCTAATTTGGTACCCTTATTCTAAAGTTGTGCGCACACAAACATTTCATTCTGATTTATTAAATTTCTGTATATAAAAAATATTTTATTATATTACAGGATGTCAAAGCAACATACATGTTTTTCCGGATGCAGTATGAGGTAACCATTGCCTATAAATATAGATGATTTGGTGATTGATGGTTTGTGGTAAACCGTGTGGTATGTAATGCTACCTACATCATACCACATCTACCATAAGATAACTGGCTATTACCTCAAAACCATAATATGACAGTAATAAGTTTTGACGTTATAGCGGTAGAATTAATTATACATAAGTAAGGCGACAGTACCAGATCCTGATGACACTTCTACCACATAATAATCACAACATTTGTAACACACTTAGCATTCGCGAACTTTCAAAGGTTAAAACGGATATATTGGTACTGTTTCGCGCTTAGAACGCGTCCATTCTTAATATGCTTTGAACTGTTGTTGATCTTGATTTTTTAAAAGACTTTTATTTGGGGCTTAAAATGTTAGTTTTGATTTATCAAATTTGATTATAAGCAGGTATCTCTTATTAAAGCAAAAGCATGCAAACATCAAGCTAGTGCGTATTCGTTTTAGGTGATACGAGTATTAATGAATGAATAAATGAATACACTTTATTGCGCACCAATAATTACAACAATAATAAACATTTCGCAATCATACTAATTAGGTACATGGGTACACAATGGCTGCAGTTTGAGCTTTATAGAGGACAGAAGAAACAGCTCATTGAATTTAAAATATATGCAAAACTTGATATCTATATAAGGTAATCGATTTATATGAGATTGTTTAAATTGGTTGTTTTCTATTTGTAGATTGGCCATTGACCCAAAACTGGGATGCCGGGTTCGTTTCCCCACTGCCGTCATACGAGAAACGTGAGTGTTATACGCAGTCTCGTCTGCATACGTCACGATATCCGTGACATCCTAAATGTTGCTTTTATATATTTTATTGGAAATTATGCTTTCACTGCAATGACAATCCCATTACACATGTTTGCACATATTTTGCAAATGCTTTATATGTTAACATTTTATTTAAGCCTAGAGGTCAAATTCGACCTCATTTTATGATAAAATAAATGTTTTATTTAATATATTTGTAATTTGTATAAAAATTATTTAATGTATTTGTAAGCACATTCTATGTAAATTAAGCTTTGCGCACTTCTTCTCCATATAATTTTTAACTATATGCTAAATATCACACTCTTCTGTGTGTGCTATATTTTTAAGAAATAGACTAAATTTTCTCTTAGCATATAAATATATAGGTTGCTGTTTAAATAATAAATTTGAATTGATTTACATATTTAAATCATGTTTTTAAGATGAAATCAATTTTAATACTATGGGAATCGCAAGAAATACTTGTGAATAAGAACGTGAAATAAACTTGAGATGCGATTGGTAAATATTGCTAGCTTACACAGTTGAAGAAAAATTGGACGCTATGTCGATTAGATTGTGATTTAAGGGGAAAAATATGATACTGATGGAAAAATACTGCAAGTTTAAGACATTTTGTTGACATAGCTCATAATGCAATTACCGTGTTAAAAAATATAATATGGTATAAATCAAGTTTCTACTTATAAATCGTATTCTTTAACATTTTTACAGACATCTCACCTCACGGGAAAAAAAATTTAAACAAAGATGTGTTTTAAGACGAAAAGAAAATTGTCACCATAACGATTAATCAGACAGATATGAATGTGACACCAAAAAATTCGTAATAATTTCCTTAGTACTTAATTTGTAATTTTTTTTCTTAGTGCTTTTTATAATAATAGAGAAAAAACCGAATAACCTGAGAGTTCCCCGCGCGAAGCACCCCTGCAACGCCTTTAACGCCTTCATGATATTCGGAATGTTATATCAGTATCTTGACTCTTGCGACGAGGGGATTATAAACTAGGGTGTTCCGAAAACAATAAAGATTACCAAAATATTTCTTTAAAAAAACTGTATTTTCAGGGTTCTACCGATTTTCAATATTTGGAAACTTTACCTTTACATGGTGATTTTTCGCTTTTCTTAAATTTATGTCCTAAACTAAATATAAAATTAATGTTTAATTTTTGTTCTAATTTGGTGTAATAAATACACGTAATTTCAAGATACTTGAAACACTGTGTTACCTGCGTTGTTAAATTTATTATTAGATTTCATCTTGCCAAAAATGTCATGTTTCATTTTGGTTTTCTTGACTCGATTCGCATTTCCTATATAGCCAAAGTAATAATTAGTTGGTTGAATTTTTTTTTAATTATTTACATCGTGATTTACACATTACAAAATTTGTTTTTGAACATTTTATTTAAGTCCCAACTGACTTTTACGCTATAAAAGTCGTAACATGTAAAGAAAATGAAAAAACTTTTTGCAATAAATGAAAATGGATAAAATAAGAAGTTTGGTTTCGGATTCAAATGAAGTAATTTGTGTTAAATGTGAGAGAACTACAACTAAATTGGCTTAGAAGGGTGGTATGATTCAATACTTAGAAGAATATTTGAAAATACTCTTACATTGGTGTATTGGTTTATTCTTTTGAACTTAGATAGTCGCGTCAATAAAATCACGGTTTCCCTACGTGCGGTGACTGGCAATTTATCTGACTTGTCGAAAATGTGGATTTATAAAATAAAGTTATACTACTTGTAGTTCCTGTACTTTTGAGTTGGTAACATATCAAACTGGATCGTTCACTCAGACTTAACAAAAATTTGAAATCGTTGGCAACTATGAAATTAAAGTATATTTATTTAAACTTCATTATCTATACACTTAAATAAGATTGT
The DNA here is from genome assembly GCA_036924255.1 of Apodemia mormo. Taxonomy (NCBI): domain Eukaryota; kingdom Metazoa; phylum Arthropoda; class Insecta; order Lepidoptera; family Riodinidae; genus Apodemia; species Apodemia mormo. The sequence continues at coordinate 27,765,922 of JAUPFN010000006.1, read as the reverse complement.
ACAAAAGCCGTGTGACACTGTTCTTTTGCTCGAGCAAGATGCTTAGTCAAACTTTAAGTTTACTTTTTACTGTTCTATGACATCGAACTTCGGTTTACAGCAATATCTTGAAAATAGGTGGGATTTATTTATTTTTAACTTCCTACTACGTATGTAGATAATTTAAAATTTTTGAAAATCGATTTTTGAAAATCGAGTTCTCACCAGACGTCCACGTTTTGAGGTCCTAGGAATCTTTTCGGACTATTTTCATGATGACTTCAGTACGTCTGTAGTAGTAAACGTCTCATAACTTTTGAATGGCTGGACAGATTGAAATGCGGTTGATGGCATTCGATTGGATTCTGCTCAACTTAGACTTCCTGAAAATTTAAACCAATTTGGTCCAGGAGATTCTGAGAAATTTTGAAAAAACATTAAAAAAAATTTTTGTGAAACAGTATTTTTTTAAAATAACTTCCAGATTTATGTACCGATTGAGTACAAAAACTAATCAGTTCTATTCCTTAAAAAAACTTCGTCTGATACATACATTGCATCAAAATCGGTTTATCCGTTTGGGAGTAATCCTTGACGAAAAATTTTGAAAAAAGTGTTTTTTCGACATGCTTCAAAATTTTTCAACCAATCTTGTTTTGGTATTCTACAATATTTTAGTACTAAAAAACAACGTCAAATGTCGTTTCAAAAATCAAAATCAAATCTGATTCTCAAAACTTATAGCTTTTCAAATATTAAAATTACATTGTTTTTAGCAAACTTACTTAGTTTTTTTTTAAATAACTTTTAAGTTAATTCACCGATTGACTTAAAAATCTCATTACCTTTTCTTCTTTAAAAACCGGACCAAATGTCCAGGAGGGTTTGAGAAATTTTGAAAAAACATGAAAAAAATTTTTGCAAAACAGTATTTTTTTAAAATAACTTCCAGATTTATGTACCGATTGAGTACAAAACTAATCAGCTCTATTCCTCAAAAAACTTCGTCTGATACATACATTGCATCAACATCGGTTTATCCGTTTGGGAGTAATCCTTGACGAAAAATTTTGAAAAAAGTGTTTTTTCAAAATGCTTCAAAATTTTTCAACCAATCTTGTTTTGGTATTCTACAATATTTTAGTACTAAAAAAACAACGTCAAATGCCGTTTCAAAAATCAAAATCAAATCTGATTCTCAAAACTTATAGCTTTTCAAATATTAAAATTACATTGTTTTTAGCAAACATACTTAGTTTTTTTTAAATAACTTTTAAGTTAATTCACCGATTGACTTAAAAATCTCATTACCTTTTCTTCTTTAAAAACTGCATCAAATACCGTAAATTAATCAAAATCGCTAAATTTTTTTGGGATTTATCAATAAAGAAATTTAAAAATAAAAATATTTTTTGACATTGTATCCAAATTTTTCAACCTATCGATTATTTAGCTAAAGCAATATTTTAGATCTCAAAAATTGAGTTGAATGCCATTATTGTTTCCAAAATAAACAGCTTTTCAAAAATCAGTATACTGCCATTTTTAACAAAATAGATGTTTGAACTGAAAAAATCTGTGGCGTGTGTGGTCCATACCGCTGAAGGGTCATAGTGTGATTGAACCAACGGGCCAACTATTGTCAGGTGATGTCATAACTGTGGAGGTCGATGACGTCACACAAGGACAAGTAAGGGGAAAAGGAAGATCTTCTCAGCCAGGCAAGGTGTATTGCCTGGAGACCGAAGTCCGTTTGAGAAATGTTGAAACTTGTATAATATTACGAGATAAATAATTGTGATATCGCGATTCAGGATTTTATTTTGAATTTCATTTTTTCCATTTGTTATTGATTTTTGTCCATTTTTTTTAAATTTTTTTTTCTTGTAGCGTTTGTAATTGTTTGAGCCACTATAAATCTATGTTTATAATTTTTACTCTTTTGAGCTTAAAATTAAAAATACCTTAATTAATTGGGAAGTTTCAGGGATGGCACGTAGGTTTAACCGTTTACACATTTTTTTCTTTTAAACCGGTGCAGTAATAGACCTTAAATCTAGCTTATATATTATAATAAAAATAACATTTTCCTTCCGTAACCCAAATTGCAAAAAAAAACCAAAAGCACACAACTTAATATAAAGAGAGAATAAAAAACCGTAAAAGGAATGAATACAAACAAAATTACTAACTTTAAAGCTATTGAATTTAAATTAAATTTAAAAAAATTAACTTTATTTTCGAACGTAACTATGCTGTTGAAGAATGCATCAAATTCAGCAGCCAGTTTATCGTACAACCACGTTGTGTATATGTTAGTTCGATAGTCGACAGGGCACTTGGCTAGCTAGATAAATCGGAAAAACGCGATCACACTAGATCGAGATTATTACATTTTAATTCTATTTCAACGCCCTTAGTTACGGTTAGGGTATCTTGAAGTTGGTTCGTGTGTGAACCTTAATACCGTATTGATTCGTAGCCCCGATGATGCGTTAAAACGCAAAACTGGTAAGCGATGTTAAATAAAAACGGAGAAAATTGGTACGAGTCTTTTTAAGATTTTAAATGTGATGGGATGGGATGGCGATGGGAATCACTAATTATTTATTGGCCTGACTGTCTATTGACGTTCGGTTCGCTCTTTTTACCTAGTTAGGAAGTTAGTGAGATGATAGATATATTTATGATAGAACTGGGATTATTATTGTTATCTATAATATGTCAAGTATTTTCTGAATATGTTAGATCCCAATATATAACCCAAAGGATCCATGATATCTATCTGGAATTGCCCGGAATGCATATTGAACATTTAGTGAAATACCACCTGGTTACCGACTGCGGTCAACCGAATTTTAATGTAAAACTTGATATGGGATAAGTCAGAATAGTACAATTTAAATTATTTATTTATTGATCTTGACAAGCCAGTTCAAACCTGACCAGAAATCATTTGAATATAAAATAATATATAATATGTGTTTTTAAACTTTCCGCTATGTAGTATTAAATGAATAAATAGATTAGTTTAGTTTAAGTTGCGCGTAAAGTTTTACTTCAAATAAATGTAATTAAAAAAAAAACCTATATCTCTAAAACTGCTAAACCAATTTTCATAAAATGTGGACGGTACTTTAAGTTGGAATATACCTGATCGATGAACTGAATATAATGAATATTCCATGGAAACAAAGTTATTAAAAATAGCTGTAAACCAGTTGACTCTGCAGGCCATCCGCGGCCCTACCATGAACTCGTATAATATATTATATATGATAATTAAACTGTCCTGCTATTTCGTACCATGAAAGCGTTATCTAACAGGCCAGTCAGTGACCACGTGACCAATGCCGGCGAGCGATCGTTTTACTATTCAAACCAACTTCTGCCTGTGCAAAAAAATAGTCACAAACTATACCAAAACTCTAATCTCAAAAAATCAAGACGTACTCAAGAAATTTAAAAACCGCGCTCATAACATAAACGTCTTTATTAAACAGTTCAAGGTCATGTGTAATATTCCCAGAGTTGCGTTCTTTAATGGATGCCGCTTAACAAATATTACGCGGTTTACTTTATGTTGCATATATTTTACATAGACTTTGAATAACTTAAAACTCGATCTCATTTGCCAGCTTATAATCTTAAATTCAAGATTTATAATTAAAATGCATTAATAATAATAACTTTATACTAAAATATGAAAATCGGCAAGTTATGTGTTTCTCAACGTTAATTTGATATGTGCTGCCAGAGATAATGTAACCGGCCAGAAGACGACGCATTGCAGGTCAACAAAAATTAGTTCATGGTACGATCGTAAAACTTGACAGGTTAATACTCATAGTTGAACTGCCTGGAACTTGACAAGTATTATAAGAGTTCATGGTAGGCCCTCTGAATCTTTTGACCACCCCGTTGGTCGAGTGGTTAGCGATCCTGACTACGCAATCAACAATACGCAAATACGCAAATAATTTGCTTACTTTAATCAGTAAGTGTAATTTGTCCCGTGAATATTTATTTATTTATTAGATTTATGAACTCTTAGAACTGAAAAATTTATGCGTAGGTATAGTTTTTGCTTCTTTGAGCTTAAAATATCTCAATTTAGCGAACATTTTTAAAAGATGGCCTGCAGCATCAAACGACTTACAGATTTTTTTGTGTGAAATTACATAAAAAAATACAACAGCTATAAAACAAACTATGTCCGATTCAAAATTGGCTTATAAGTATGTCGATGATATTATCAAAAAATAAATAATTAAATGATTGTATCAATAAAAATATAAATATTGTGGTATTTTAATATGGCGGTATTTTGAAATCCTTTGATTTAACCTTCAATTTCGTTAAAATTTAGCGAATAATTCAAATTTTACACTCCATCGCGTAAGCGGGCGTGGTCTAGTAATCGCACCTTGTCTGTCACCATATTTCATTGTGGCGAGGTGTAATGCCACATGCATAAGCTTACCGGCTACCTTATCCTCCAAACCGGAACACAACAGCGACAAGCACTGACGCTATTGTAGCAGGAATAGGTAAGGCGGTGGTACCAGACCCGGGCGAGACAATGCAGAACTCAACCACCTAGGTTCTAGGTAGGCAGCTTCTGCCAGGCAGGTCGCCTTTTACGACCTACCTGGCAGAATAGCAGTTGGTCTATTCTTCAAAGGAACCCGAAACCAACACGGGGAAAAATAACATACAGGGTTTTCTTTTCATTCCATCCAAATCAATACAGCTGTTTTCGAGATACGCGAAATTTTGTATAACATAAAAAAATACTCAATTAAAAAGACTACTGACTGACATTTGACTATAGAGTAAATAATAAAATATCTTTTAAGTTTTACTGCAGACTTTAGTTTTGCTTTAGCCGTAACGAAAATAGTATAAATACATATTATCATATATGTCACATGAATGTGTGTGTCTAATGTTTATTATTATTAATTTATTTCTAATGCATATTACTTAAAAATAGAATCGCCGTGGTCTAGTAGTCCGGTGTCGGTGTTGGCCACAGGAGGTCACGAGTTCGATTTTCGTGTCGAGCAATTCAAACATGTGTTTCGTTTTAGTTTTCTGATAAAAGCAACGTTGCCCGGTATTAGATAAGTGCCCAGTTGGCGATAGGCTTGCCACCTATCACATTGTGGGACTAAGCATCTTCTTCAGGCTAATACTGGGTGCATTGGTTGTAACTCTGCCTACCTTGGAGGGTTACGCGCGTGAAGATTGTTTAAAAATGTTAGGTTTCTGCAGTCCTTCGTACTGTAAACTTTAACAGTGCCAAGTTTTGTACTCCACTGTTAGCGTAATTGCCTTAAAAAGGGTGCAAACCTTTCTTCATGTATTAGATCGCCTCGTTGGTCGAGTGGTAAGCGACCCTGACTACGCAATTGACAGGGCTCGGGTTCGATTCCCGACGAGGACAAGCATTTGTGTGATGAGCATAAATGTTTGTATTTCCAGGTTTGGGTGTTTATTATGTATGTATTTATGTATGTATTTATATATGTATTTCTATATATTAGTATCATTGACTAGCACAAGCAAATAATTTGCTTACTTTGGGGTTAGATCAGTAAGTATAATTTGTGCCGTGAATATTTATTTATATTATTTATTTATTAAATACTAAGATTTTACACCTAATAACAGATACGAGTTGGTAGATTATTTTCATTGCCGAGTTTGTTTTATGAAGCATTGAAGCACATAAAGTAAAAGATGCTCGTTAATCCACATTACGTCTGTTTACACCTGGTTACGTGAATGTCAGCTTTTATTGCGCTTTCTATGTGATCTACGTTATTGCAGTCGTAAATGAAATGATAGAATATCAACTCAAGTCTACAGGTGAAATTCGCGTTTTATTGTGTGCGAAATTTTACGTATTCGTATATTTTCTTATATTTTGCATGCAAACGGCTCTCACGATGAAGACATCAAAGATGTTAATTATGCAATACTATTCGCTTGGCAGGGTGGTGATGCCATTTATATAAGCTTAAATTATTTTGTTGAGGGTGGAACTTCAAACTTTGGCGTGATATCCGATCTTGACATTCACATGGAGCAAATAAGCTAAACAAGTCTTTGGAAGACTCACCGTGATAATATATGCGTTAGTGTCATTTTTGAGAGCCTTCGCATGTGGCCAGCAGGCTACATGCGATGGCGTCATCTTGTTAATATCAATCTCACCAATATCTCGCATTACAGATGCACCACATCCGCCACCACAGTATACTGGAGACTAACAGTAGTCAATCTACATACATGTGATATTCGAGCAACGCACACATGGACACCTCTCACGGATGCGATATCTCGGAATGGTTCGGGACAGTTTGTTTCGTACCAGTCCGAGATATCGCGTCCGTGAGAGGTGTCTATGTGTGCTATGCTCGAATATTACTTGTATGTAACATTGACTTCTGTTATTCTTTAAGTATTCTGTGCCCGCCACATAATAATTAGGAAGTATTTGTTGGTAACATACGTTTTTAAATTGGCATTATGAATGTGTCAGCGACTGAGTGAAAGAAATCCGACAATATTTGGTTCTTTAGTGGAAGTATATTGCTTGTTTTGTAGCTTTCTTAAAGTCACCTGTATTCTTAGCTTGCCATAGAATCATTATATATTTTATTGATATTAACGACTGTAAGGAAGCTGTTAAAAAAAGATGCGGCTTCCATATTATTATAATTTTTTATTAATTTGCTCGTTTTTACATTTTCAATTTTTATGCTTAATAATGGCAAGACACAATTAAAGTATTATAGGATTTTAAATTTGCATGATTACTTATAATAATAAAATTTAAAAAAAAAGTAAATAGTCACGCCTCTATCACTGAATAGGAAAGCAGAAGTGTAACGGTAAAATACAAATTCAGCAGATTAAATTGTGTGAGAATATTGAAAGTTTTCTCGATAAGCTCTCATTACTTTTAGTTAAGCAAATTTTAAATTTAATTTATTATGTTTCGCGGTAAACAATGTTTCATAAATCTATACCATTATTATAAATGCAAAAGTTTGTCTATCCGTTACGCTTTAATGGCTAAACCGCTATTTTGATAAATTTTGACATGGACTTGGATGAAAATCCGGGGTCAAACATTGTTATACATTTGTATAAAAAATAAAATTGAAAAAAAAATGGATACAAGATATGTAAATTTCTTTAGCCACTTAACGATTTCTGGCAGGGCAAAATCAAACGGATTCGCGTCAGAAACATGCTATCCTTGTGTGCACTACAGCCGGGGGAGCCAGCGGACTGTAGATCTGGTTCTTCTCTCTTCGATGCCCCACCAGCCGTAGTGCTTTGGTCGAGCCGAATCTGCCGGGGAAATAATTGAGACCACAACTTTTCTTTGCAAAGGTGCTTTATTGTAACGAAATAAAGCAATAAAGCTAGCACCGTTGCAAAATATTTAACCTATTGTATGGAGAGCCACTACTTGCCCTAACACTGCCCTACTCTAAAGCCGGTACCCTATGGATATATACTAAAGCCCAGGAACTTGTCTGGGAAACTTATTAAGTCGTAACGAAACTATAACTTTACTGGAACGGAACGGAACTGATTGTATGGCCGCGCTCTCCGATATTTATAGTGCGCGGCCAGACGGTCGGCGGATATCTACAAAGATAACCGGCGCCGGGTGTGGCGCCACAATGTCTGGGATTTGTTAAATCCTACTTTTTGCAATCTAATCTCAATAATTTTATCTTAGGTAGCTTCTTCTACCTCTAATTAACTAGTGTGGCCCTCTAGCGAGTGCAACGGTACTACCTTTTTACAGATATATGCAAAACAAAGTACGTAATGCCCTAAGACCTACCGAAAACTAATTACAATGTGTTATTTCTTATTTATATACAAGGTTCTAACACAAATAAACTTATACAATAACAAACAAGAGTGTTATATACATTGTACGCTCTTACAGGACCTCGGAAACTCTTACAATCATAGAGTTGTACGCCTTTTCAGGTCGTACTATCCTGTTAACTATCTTTATATTACAGAAAAGTGTCCAAACATATGCCTAAGGCTTATACTTACACTATACATACTATTTACAATCATAAAACATTTGTTTTAACAAAGAATTTTGCATTTTTCGGATTTTCGTAATTGCGAGTTCCCGCATATAAATACTATCTCGCAAGAGTCGACTCGTAATGTCGTCGACTGCGTGGAACTCGCTTTATTCGTAATATGCCTAATAGGCAAAGATCATAGCTACATAAAGCCTTATTATTTCTATACAACAAAGCTGTATGTAGGTCTTAGGGCGAATAAAAGGCGAAAACGAACATTATTTATTACAAAAAACTTATGAACTAAACGAAACATACATTCTATCCTGCCTTACTATCTATTTACATTAATATGTACAACAAAACATGTCTGTGCTGCACATACTCCCGCCTATAACACGCAGTGTTATACTAAATATGGTGCAGCCAGACTAACTTCTTAACCGGTCTTCGCATGACTCCCGCAGCCGTACGTACGTCAGCCACTCGTACCACGCCGTCTGCTCTAGGGTGTACTGCCTCGATGATCCCCGTTGGCCACGTATTTCTTGGCAGCGCGCCGTCAGCGATAAGGACGATGTCGCCGACGCGCAACTCTGCTCCTCTTCCGTGAGGCTCCCGCCGCTTTTGGAGTAGCGGAAGCGCTTCTCGTACCCAGCGTGACCAGAAGTGGTTGGCCAGCTGTTGTGAGTGCCGCCAGTGGCGGCGGCCGATGGTATCGCCTTCGGAGAACGCGCCCGGGACAGGCACGCGTGATGGTCCGCCCAGCAGGAAGTGATTGGGCGTCAGTGGTGCCGGGTCTTCTGGCGAAACCGACACGTGAGTGAGAGGTCGGCTGTTGAGCGTGTGTTCGACCTCTATCAGCAGTGTGTGCAGTACCTCTTCTGGTGGATGCCGCTGTTGCAGCACGGCGAACAGTGCAGCCTTGACAGAGCGCACCATGCGCTCCCATGCGCCTCCCATGAAAGGCGCGCTCGGCGGGATGAACTTCCATTTGATTGCGTAGTTGGCTGCTGCTTCCTTAGTGGCGTCTAGTGCGGCGCGCCTCAGTTCTGCATCAGCGCCGCGCAGGTTGGTGCCGTTGTCGCTCCAAACCTCGGTGGGGCACCCGCGGCGCGACATCATGCGCCGCAGTGCCATTACTGCGGAGTCCGTAGTCAGGTTGGCGGCTATCTCCAGATGAACCGCCCTTGAAGTAAGGCATGTGAAAAGCGCCACGTATCTCTTTTGTGGCGCCGCCCGATGGTCACGCTGTATGGCCCAAGAAAGTCCAGGCCCACGTAGGTGAAGGCTCGCTGATGGTGCGCGACCCGGGACTTCGGCAGGTCGCCTGTAGGCGGCTGTGGCGGGATAGCGCTTCTTCTTCTGCAAAGCGCGCAGCTCTTTACTATGCCGCGCACGGTGGGGCGAAGCCGTAAAACCCAAAATTTCTGTAATATTTCACTCGTAGTTGCTTCCACCCCGCTATGGTGAAGACGCCGGTGTTCATGTTCTATGTAGAGGCGGGTGTATGGGTGACGGCCATCTAGTACGGCCGGTTCTCGTAAATCTTCACTTATCTCTTCTGCCGCCGCTATTCGTGACTTTATTTTCAAAATGCCTTCTTGATCGACGAACAACGATAACTGCTTCAACCGGCTGTCTCTTGCTATCGCGCTCCCGCCCGTAATAGCTTCTATTTCGCTAGCAAAGCTTTCTTTTTGTGATGATTTTATTAACAATTTCTCAGCGCTAATGATATCAGCGCCATCTAGCGGCAAGTAACGTCGTTTTTCTTCAGAACTTCGTGGCTTTTTAATTTTCTCTATTTTCCTCGAGCTTTTCGTATACTTTTTTCCCCAATCTTCATCATTGGAGGCACTCTGAGCTGTGCGCTTACGCACACCGGCGACATATTTCTTATTTGGTCTGCAGAGCTCAATGAACTGCAGCACGCGCGCTGTTGCACGCACCAGTCGAAGCCACGACGAAAATCTTGTTACATCCGGAAGTGCTTCTGTAATACACACAATTTTTCTAGTGTTATTTACAATATTTACACTATTTACAGCTGCCGACGGTTTTTCTTCGCCTGTTATTTCGCTACTGGTAGCGACATCTTGCGGCCACTTGTCCTCTTCTAAGTATAGGAAGGCCGGACCAACGAACCATCTATGTTGGTCTCCAAATTCTTCCGGGATATGGCGAGTAGCATCATCAGCTACATTGTCGCGAGACGGCACCCATCGCCACTCTGCGACCTTCGTAATATCTTCAATTTCAGCTACTCGATGGGCAACAAACGGCTTGAATGCTCGCGAGCCTGTGCGTAGCCACGATAGAACTGTGCGGCTGTCTGTCCAGTACACCCTGCGGCTTGGCTGATACTCGTACTCCTCCATGACGTGCTGAGCTAGGCGGGCACCTAGTAAAGCTGCTTGAATTTCTAACCTTGGTATGGAGGTAAACTTGAGCGGGCTGACTCTTCCTTTGGCTGCTGCTAGGCTGACGCTGACTTCGCCGTCCTCGTTGACTATGCGTCAGTAGACCGCCGCAGCATAGGCAGACTCACTGGCATCCGTAAAGATGTGCAGCTGCCGATCTCGCGCTCGCGCCAGGTTAGAGTCTGCGCGAGGTATTTCCAGATGTTCCATTCTTCTCACATCTTGAAGCCAGCTTCTCCATGTCTTCTCTAAGTCCGCAGGCAAAGGCTCGTCCCATGGTAGTCCGATTCGCCACGTTTCTTGAAGTAAATGTTTCGCGTGAATAGTTACAGGTGTAATTAAACCTAAAGGGTCGAAAATAGACATAGCTACCCGTAACGCGTGTCTCTTCGTAGGTGTTTTATCTTCATCGTACACCGCTTTAACATTGAAACCCAGCTTATCGTTATGAGGTTTCCATTTTAATCCCAAAACCTTCTCGCTTTCTGTGCTTAGTTCCCAATCGCCGCCCAGAGATGGCGCTACTAGTAGCGTTTTAGCTACGGTCGAGTTGTTCGTTTTCCATCCGCGCAGCTGGAAATGCGCCTGTTGATGAATAAAGCTAACCTACGAGGCTATTCTGATGGCATCTTCCTCGTTATCGAAGCTCTGCAGGTAATCGTCCATGTAATGGTTTCTTACCACGGCTGTAGCGGCGTCGGGATAGAGGTGGGCGTACTCTTTTGCGTTCTTATTTTTAACGAAGATAGCGGTGCTTGGTGATGACGCAGCTCCAAATACGACGCTGGTCATCCGATACTCACGTGGCGAATCTTTTCTATCGCTTCCTCGCCATAGGAAACGTAATGCGTCCCGGTCTTGTTGTCGTACACGTATTTGCAGAAACATTTCTTTTTTGTCTGCTGTCACGGCGATAGGCAGCTGTCGAAATCTCATTAGCACTCCGGGTAGGTTCTGCAGAAGGTCTGGACCAGCTAATAACATGTCGTTGAGACTTACTCCATTGACCCGCGCAGCTGCGTCGTACACTATTCGCGGCTTAGGTTTTGCAGGATTCACTACTGCAAAGTGAGGCAGGTACCAGCTGGATTGGCTAGGTGACTCGTTGGCAGGTTCGGCGTAACCACTATCAAATAAATGTTGTACCTGTTTTTCATATGCCTCCTTTAGCGCGGGGTCCTTGTCCAGACGTCTCTCTGTATTGTATAATCTTTTAATAGCCAGGTCGCGGCTATCAGGAAACTCGCGGCTATCTTCTTTCCATAATAGACCTGCCTCGTAACGCCCGTCAGGTAAGCGTTTACACGTATTTTCTAAAATCTGCAGGGCTCGCTGCTCGTTCTGGTTGATGGGCTGGCGCGGAGTGATGCCGACACTGTCCAAATCGAAATAATTTCTTATTACCTTTTCTATATCTTCATCCTGTTCGGCATAGGCAGCTCTCTGCACTAGGTGGACTCGCTGCTTATGGCGGTAGTCCACACCATGTAGCACCCAGCCAAGGTGCGTGAGCGATGCTACTGGTTGTCCACGTCTTCCGCTCTTCACAGCCCTCGTCACGATCAGATGCCAGTTGTCCTGGCCGATGAGCACGGTTGGCACGGCGCGCTCCATGATGACATCTTCTTCTATATCTTCTAGATGTCTGCAGTTGTTGACGATGGATCTACTAACAGACTGTGGCGATAGGTTAAGGTTACCTATAGTTCTTCCTATTATCCGATGTCGCTGATGGTGATGAAGGCCCTTGATGGTGACTGCGATGCGGCGCGACCTCTCTGCGTTGAGTCGCGTGCCGCCAACTGTTTCTATGCGGAACGGTTCCACCGGCCCGCGAGCTCCTATTCGTGCAGCCACCTTCTCTTCTACCAGCGTGACTGTAGAACCTTCATCCAATAGTGCGTATGTGTTCACGCTGCCCCTGGAACCTGTCAGGACAATCGGTACAACTTTAAGGTAGGCGCGCGGCGCGCTTGACTGTGTTGACGTCACCACGGCGTCACTGTCTTCTACTTGATCTTCAGATGTCTTCTTCGTATAACTGTTGCGGCCATTGTGTAGCCGCCGATGGTGCGAACTCTTACACCCGTCGATGCCGCACTGCCGAAACTTGCACTCGTGTTTTGGCTTTCTTTTTTGTAGACACCTGAAACATAAATTATTACGTTTTGCCATAGCCCACCTATCGTCAACACTAGCTTTCGTAAACTGTTCACATATAGAGCTAGTATGTGCATCTTGACATATCGCACATTTATCTCTCTTCACTTGTGGTTCATATTTCTGTGTGTGCGTTCGCTGTGTTTTCTTAAAAACTTGCTGATTTTCTTTCGTAGGTTCATGTGGCACCAACGCAGCACACATCTCGGCTTCTTTCATTAAAAATTCACTTATCATTTGTAGATCGGGTTTTCTATCTTCCCGTCTTGCGTACTGGAACCAGCTGTGCTGCAATGTATAATTAAACTTCGCTAATAAACTATTCACTGCCACCGTATCGTGTAGATAGCTTTCTCTGTTGAGAGCTCGAATCGTAGCGACGATATTGTTCACTTTACTGGCGAACACACACGTTTCCCGCGCACTTTCTTTCACTCGCGGCAATGACTTGATTTTTTCTAATTCGGCGTTCACTAGCGCGTCGGGCCGACCAAACTGTATTTCCAAATGGTCGACGATCTCACTTGGGTCGGTTTCCCCGTAAAACATGCAGGCGACGGCTTCTTTGGCGTTTCCACGTAAACATCTTCGAATTCTTGCCCGATTTTCCGCCTTGCTAAAATATTTCTCCGTATCTCGATATGCCGCTTTAAACTGCAACCATTCTTCACCAGCGCCATCGAAACTTGGTAACTCCATACTATAGCGCGGCGCCCCTCGTGATGCTTCTGCCAGGGCGGACGCGAGCGCGGTGATATCTGCGGCCTTCAATGCACCAGACTCTTGTTTTGGTGCCGTATTTTCAGTAGGCGTCGAAATCTTCGCCTTCTCTATGACGGACACATCATCTTCCGCCGGACGTACAGCGCGCGCTGAAATGCCCGCCGACTGCGCGGGCGACGTAGCTTGTGGCGCCTGGGCCACCTCTCGTGGTGCGGGCGACTCATGGCTCGCCGAATCTTCTTGGTGCGGCGCGTGCGCCGCCTCTTCGTATTGCGGCTTAGGTGCCGCCTTTCGTAGTGGGTGTGGCATAAGTGCCACCGTACTGGTGATTGCCAGCGGCTCTGGTGCCGGCTGGCGATCCGTGTGGGTTGGCCGAGCGGAGTCCATCCAATCTTCGACCCTCGTAATGGCAGTTGCTTGCCCTTCTTCATAAAGAGCGCGCGCGAGTTCCGTCCGTAAGCGCGCCTCTTCTGCTCGTAAGCGCGCTTCCTCTAATTTGGCGCGTAGGTAAACGATACGCGGCGACTCGACTGCGGATGGTACCGGCTTTTCGCTATTTGCAACGGTGCTGGTTGTGGTCTCGGTCGCCTCGGTGTTTTCCGTCGTTGTTGTGCCGCTAGTCTCCGTAGCGGACGTGGTGGTACCGCTCGTTTCCTCCTCGCGACTAGCGGCCTCTTCTTCTCGGCGACTCGACGTACTCCTCGTCTCGATCGGCATGGCTCAGTGATCCGGCTCGAATGCGACCAGAAAATGTGCACTACAGCCGGGGGAGCCAGCGGACTGTAGATCTGGTTCTTCTCTCTTCGATGCCCCACCAGCCGTAGTGCTTTGGTCGAGCCGAATCTGCCGGGGAAATAATTGAGACCACAACTTTTCTTTGCAAAGGTGCTTTATTGTAACGAAATAAAGCAATAAAGCTAGCACCGTTGCAAAATATTTAACCTATTGTATGGAGAGCCACTACTTGCCCTAACACTGCCCTACTCTAAAGCCGGTACCCTATGGATATATACTAAAGCCCAGGAACTTGTCTGGGAAACTTATTAAGTCGTAACGAAACTATAACTTTACTGGAACGGAACGGAACTGATTGTATGGCCGCGCTCTCCGATATTTATAGTGCGCGGCCAGACGGTCGGCGGAAATCTACAAAGATAACCGGCGCCGGGTGTGGCGCCACAATGTCTGGGATTTGTTAAATCCTACTTTTTGCAATCTAATCTCAATAATTTTATCTTAGGTAGCTTCTCCTACCTCTAATTAACTAGTGTGGCCCTCTAGCGAGTGCAACGGTACTACCTTTTTACAGATATATATATATATATTTTTTTTTTTTTTATATCATAAGATAGCAAACAAGCAGATGGGTCTCCTGATGGAAAGAGTCAACCATCGCCTATAGACACCAAAGATGTTAATGGTGCGTTGCTATCTTGTGGCGAGGTCTAATGCCACATGCATAAGTTTACCGGCTACCTTACCCTCCAAACCGGAACACGACAGCGACATGCATTGACGTTATTGCGGCAGGAATAGGTAAGGCGGTGGTACCAGACCCGGGCGAGACAATGCAGAACTCTACCACCTAGTAGCCACGATGTTAGTGACTCGATAGCCAATCGGTCGCCTTTTACGACCTGCCTGGTAGAACGGCAGTTGGCCTATTCTTCAAAGGAGGCCGGGACCAACACGGCGAAAATATATGCAAAACAAAGTACGTAATGCCCTAAGACCTACCGAAAACTAATTACAATGTGTTATTTCTTATTTATATACAAGGTTCTAACACAAATAAACTTATACAATAACAAACAAGAGTGTTATATAAATTGTACGCTCTTACAGGACCTCGGAAACTCTTACAATCATAGAGTTGTACGCCTTTTCAGGTCGTACTATCCTGTTAACTATCTTTATATTACAGAAAAGTGTCCAAACATATGCCTAAGGCTTATACTTACACTATACATACTATTTACAATCATAAAACATTTGTTTTAACAAAGAATTTTGCATTTTTCGGACTTTCGTAATTGCGAGTTCCCGCATATAAATACTATCTCGCAAGAGTCGACTCGTAATGTCGTCGACTGCGTGGAACTCGCTTTATTCGTAATATGCCTAATAGGCAAAGATCATAGCTACATAAAGCCTTATTATTTCTATACAACAAAGCTGTATGTAGGTCTTAGGGCGAATAAAAGGCGAAAACGAACATTATTTATTACAAAAAACTTATGAACTAAACGAAACATACATTCTATCCTGCCTTACTATCTATTTACATTAATATGTACAACAAAACATGTCTGTGCTGCACACCTTGATTGAACGAATAGGAAACATGTTAACTATGAAATCATTGGCGCTAGGCTTCGAATCCTAATGGGGACAATTGCATGATTAATAATTTAAGTATTTATCGTTTTTTAAGTATTTATTTGTTTTGCATGAGCTATTTTTATCAAAATTTGAAAAAAATATTTTCTTACTTAAAAAATTGGTACAAAAGATTGAAAAAAAATTAAGAGAGAGATGAGAGAAGAGAGAGAGCGAGAGAGAGGAAACGGGGATAGGGTGGAAGGTGCTAGGGGAAGGGAAAAGATAGCGAGAATAGATAGGGGAAGACGGAGATATGGGTAGGGGGAAATTAGTGAGGGGAGAGTTAGGAGGAAAGAGGAAGATAGGGGTAGCTGGGAGATAGGGAGAGAAGGAGGGGGTGGTAGAGAGAGAAAGAATTAAGATGAAGGTGGGGGAAGATAGAAGGAAGGCAGGAGCCGGTAGGGGAAGGTAGTAAAAGGTAGCGGGAAGACAGTGGGGAGATATATGAAGATGGTGGGAAGGTAGGGAGGTAGAAACAACGTAAGGGGAAGTAAAAGAAAAGTAGGGGAAAGTAGGGTTAAGGTAGCGGAAAGATAGTGGAATGTTGGGACAAGTAGTGGAAAGGAAGAGGGAAGGTAGTGGGAAGGTAGGGGAAAGGTAGGGGAAGGTATTTAGACGGTAAAGGAAGGTAGAGGACTTTTAACGGTACTTTTCTCGCTTTTATCGGTGGGGTAGAAGGAAGCTAGGGAAAGGTAAGAGGAAGGAAGCAGGATGTTAGTGGTAAGGTAGTAGAAAGGTAAGGAAAGGTAGAAAGATGACAAATGGAAGTTAGGGGAAAGTAGGGAAATGTAGCAGGTAGGTAGGGAAAAAATAGAGTGCAGGCAGGGGAAAAGTAGTGGGAAGGTAGTGGGAAAGTAGCAAAATGTGAGTGGGAAGGTAGCAGGATAGTGTTGGACAGGTAACGGGAAGGTAGCTGATGTTTAGCTGGAAGCTAGGAAGAAGTAGAGATAAGGTAGAAGAAAGTAGGAAACTGGATGAGGGTAAGGTAGGAGGCACATAGGGGACTAAGGTAGCGGGAAGCTAAAGGAAAGGTAGAGACAAGCTAGAAGTAGGTAGGAGCAAGTTAGAGGGAAGATAGCAAGAAAGTAGCGGGAAGGTATGGGGAAGGTAGAGAAAAAGTAGGAAAAGGTAGGGGGTACGTAGCGGGACTGTAAGGGGAAGGTAGTTAAAAGCTAGCAAGAAGATAGCGTGGGTATATAGGTAGGGGGAAATTAGGGGGAGGTGGAGAAGATAGCGAAAAGGGAGTGAGAACGTAGGGGAGGATAGGGAGAAGTTAACGAGAAGCTAGCGGGAAGGTTGGGGTAAGGTAGAGACAAGGTAGCAAAAGGTATGTGAAAGATAGGGGGAGGTAGAGGCAAGTTAGCAGATAAAGGGCAATGTAGGTAGGGGAAAATAGACGGAAGGTAGACAGGAAAGTAGCAGGAAGGTATGAGGAAAGTAGGGATAACATAGGGTAATGTAGGGGGAAGGTAGGGAAAAGTAGGAGAAAGATAGGGAAGGTAAGGGAAAAATAGAGAAGAAAGAGGAAGGTACCGAGAAGGTAAATAGAAGGTAGTTTATCTCGCTGAAATAGACTCAATGATTATCATTATCATGTTTTGGTTCAGAGAGTAAGGTAGCCGGTAGACCTATGTATGTGATATTGCTATCCCGCCACACGGTAGTAACGCACGAAAGGCTAAGGGAAGGTAGACGGAAGGTAGGAAGAAGGTATAAATGTATGTATGTGAGGTATAAATTCGTGTTTGTAAATACCGTTTCAAGTTTTCACATCTGTCGGCAGTCATCATGATTGCCTCCGATTTTTTTTGACTCATTTTAAATGATATACCTTTTTCATTTCAGGTAAGTCAGCACTCAAAATCACCGACCGTAAAAAACTGATAACTTCTTACGTATTGATGTAGTGTGATCTGAAATTGGTTTCTATAGTATTTCGTGTATTAAGCAACTGGTGTTTCCTCCAAAATGTGGCGAATGGTAAATTCTTTGATTTTTTTACTTTTTTTACTAAGCTTCTAGTATTCTCTTCTAAATGAGACAAATAGAAAAATAGAAATATAAAATATTGTAAATAAGTGTGATTTTAGAATTCTTCCAAAATAATACTAAGTATCGTTTTAAAAAAGTGAAATAGAATAAAGAAGCGACAACGCGGGAATGAATCTGAAGGCGAACCTGAATTTGAAAATATTTCAATCAGTGAGCTTTGCTAGACTGGTCGAGGTAAGTAACCATATATACGAGGCAAGTATTTAAGCAAACAAACATTTAAGCAAACTTAATGATGAAATATTAAAGAATGAAAATATCGTAAAAATACTTAATACTTAATGTTAATAAGGACATAATTAATTTTGTTTAAAGATAATTTTATGTTAAGAATAATTTGAAAACAACTTTACAGTTATATTTACTGCAACAAAAAGATAGTTTTGAATATTTTACCTTGTGTTCGTCCGGTTCTCTGTTGAAGAATAGATCATCTGCCTTTCTGCCAGGCAATTCATAAAAGACAAACGACTGACTAAAAGTATCACATCATTGTGACGACAAGGTGGTAGGAGGGAAGTGGTAGAATAGATAGGGACCTATTTATGATGTAATAGCGTCAGTGATTGTCACTCTCATGTTCAAATTTGGAGAGTAAGTTGATAGTAATAAATGTACAATATTTTTTATATTATAAAATGAACAAGCAGATGACCTTTCTGATGGAAAGAGAAATAACGCCAAGGATGTCAATGGCGCGTTACTATCTGTGTGGCGAGTTGTAATGCACTTGCACCAGCTATCTAAATCTCCGAATCAGAGCATGTAAGAAACAAATACAGAATTTTCATGGCAGGAATAAGTAAGGCAATGATACGCGAGCCCGGGCGAGACGTTACAGTACTTTATCACCTAGTAATCACGATGGTGGTGGCATATTTGGTCAACTATTCACCTTTTATGAACTACCAAGCAGGCTAGCAGATGGTCTATTCTTCATAAGGGCCCATATAGTGTTTTTACACTATATAGCAAACAAGGAGATGGGTCTTCTGATGGAAAGAGACGTACACCAGCGATATTAATGGTGCGTTGCTATCTATGTGGGGGTTGAAAAGCCACACGCATGGAAGGGTAAGATAAGCCTTCAAATCTGGACCACAACAATGACAAGCATTGACCCAACCTGAGTGAGAACTTGCAGAACTCAACGACCTCGTAGTCACGATGATAGTGACGTATTTGATCAATAATTCACGCTTAATGAACAACTTGACGAGGAGGCAGATGGTTTATCTTACAAAAAGAGCCGAGACCAAAACGGGGTAAAAATTTTGAAATTTCTGACATTGCACACAAACTATTAATGGAACTATATATTGTTCGCTCATTTGCGACAAAATCGACGTTTCTTTAAAAACATCATTTTACAGGAGAGCCATTACCAGTTCCCAAAACAAAATATACAATACTACAATGGCGCAGTTAGGAAATTATTTTCTCTTTCACTTACTACAGATTCTAAATAAATCACGTTTTACAGTAAATGGAACATTATTTATTCTACAGGAATAGGTATATCATTAACTCAAAAATCGTCAATTTTGAGATGTGTCGAACTTGTAGCAAATGAGCGACGTGTTTGAACATGAATGCAGATTAGCGTCCATTCTTATTCATCGACCACGACGTAGCAATAAATAGGAATAAACGAGACCGAATAAGCGCTGACCATAGATTACTGACGATTTATGTTCATTAATAAGAAAATAAGTATAGAACACGAGTTATACATATAAAAAACAAGGAATAAAGTATTGACAATTGACTTAAGCATACTAAGTTTATTAGATTCATTCTCAAAATAACGCACAAACCGATAACGCATTCAAGTGTAAGCTGCCTCTTTGAACCGGAAACACAAACAGTTCAAACGAATTTCCACTTAGGGAAATTTACTGATTCGAATTTTTTATCACCATTTATAAAAGGGACTTCTTTTTATATCGTCACATTAGGCACGCAATAGACAGTAATAATTTTGTCAATAAAACTTTTTATTGTCAATATAGTAGTTTAAACGAGTGGAAATTGGGATTTAAATATCATTAAATACTTTTTCTATAAGTTTTTATTTATGCAGTCATTCTTCTGAAAATATTTATTTGAGTCAAAGTACTAAAATACAATTACATATATAAAAGTAGTACTTTTGTACAGTGTGTAAAGAAAACCTTGTCCGATTGTCAAAGGCGTTATGTGTGTGGTAGCTTAATACAATAATATTAGTGTTATTATTTTAAGGATATTGATTAATACATTTCAAAATATCTGCTTGATTTAAGGGGAAGTTGCTCAATTTTAGTACTAAAATAAGCACTTTAAAATGAAATATTTTTTTTATTTTAATAAAAAGATTTCTTTTTTAATAATGTCATTGACCTGCCTATATACCTCTTTCGGATCGGACAGAGTGTTTTTTACACACTGTATATGTATTTGTAGTATGTACTACCGGGAGTTGATGACACAAAATATTTGATTATTTGCACTAGTGTTGCGGTTCTTTAAGGATCTAACTAAAAACTAAAAGGAAAATAATGGTCATATCGCTGGTACCGGCCGTTAATCGAACGTGTCGGATAAATTACTAGAGTCGAACGATTTATTCCACAAAAATTCTTGTATTTTTCGACAGTCCATGAAAATGAAGTAGGTGGTAGCATGATGCCATACTTCTCCGGTGTGGCTTACAGCCCGCCATACTAACGCCAACACGTTAATTTAAGAAAAACAATTCAACCATTTGTACCAAGTTAAATCCTGCACAGCTAATCCCGTTGAGTAGCCATTTACGAAAATTACGTTGCCATATCTTCTTTTCTGACCGTTCCCAATGGCTGTCATGCCGCCGCAAAGGAGTAAACTTTTTCTTTTGTACCACCCTAAAACTTTTTTAACAGTTCTCTGTATGATCATAAATAGAATGATGATTTAATTGATGAATTGCAAAATAGTAAAAAAGTTGTATCATGGAAGAGATTAAAAAGTAATTAGGTGACTGAATGCCATAAACTCATAATTTATAGATTTAGATCTGATCCCCGTGTTGGTTCCGGGCTCCTTTGAAGAATAGACCAACTGCCGTTCTGCTAAGCTGGTCGTAAAATGCGACCAATTGGCTATGCGAGTCACTAACATCGTGGCTACTAGGTGGTTGAGTTCTGAATTGTCTCGCCCGTGTCTGGTACCACCACCTTACCTATTCCTGTCGCAATAGCGTCAGTGCTTGTCGCTGTTGTGTTCCGGTTTGGAGGGTAAGGTAGCCGGTAAACTTATGCATGTGGCATTAGATCTCGCCACAAGATAGCAACGCACCATTAACATCTTTGGTGTCTATAGGCGATGGTTGACTCTTTCCATCAGGAGACCCATCTGCGTGTTTGCTATCTTATGATATAAAAAAAAAAAAAAATTAGATAACATTGTAAAAGTCCTAATAAGGAGTTTGAATGGTAAATTTTTACAAAGTATAACTTCGAGCACAAAGAACTCAAAAACATTCAGAAATTTTGACAATATTTTTTTAAATTAAAACCTTAGAAAGCCCATTAATTAAGCTTTTGTTAGTTGTTTTTCTTAGTAATTAAATTATAATCAAATATGTAGTCAGTGGCTTACTAATGTCGGGTGCTAAAATAAGATTTTTTTACTCTAAAATTAAATCGTCGATTCACGTAATATTTTATCTGCTGGCATATGACACATGAACGATTTAGAAAATATTGTCGTAGGCAACAAAAATAAGTGAAATCTCACCAAAGTATTTTCATGTAAACTGTAAAGTGTTTCCAGGACGAGACCACATGGCTCGCAATGTCAAAAAGTTATCAGACCTCAGCCAAGCTTCTAATTCTACACCCCCTAACTCTGCAAGCCCTAACTTTACAAACTCTACGAGTATATCTTAGTCAATAGACATGGCTTGGTCGATTCGCTACCGTCAGATGGGTGTAAAGTGAAACAATTTATTCACTGTTCATTACTTTTCTGTTATAAAAGAGTTGTTGGAGTAACGAAACGGCTAAGTTACAACTTTTGATAACGGTGTAGAATTTGTCAAGTTAGGACTTGTAGAGTTAAAGCGTGTAGAGTGAGAAGCTTTGCTCTTCATGAGATTTGATAACTTTTTGATAGTGCGAGCCATGTGATGTCATCCTGGTAACACAGTACGTCAAAATGATTTTGGTGGGATCAATAATATTCCTGTGATTGTTTTAAAATGTTATCATCAGACTATTTACGTTATCATCAAGTATTCTTCTTGAGAAGTGTCAATGGCAAACCATATGTGTCATTAAAATTTAATCTACTTTGACTAGTCTTCAGACTAGTCAAAGTAGTCTTGTCTTAATATTGGGACAAATTTTAATTATTACAAATTTTAATACACTAGCAAAACGCAGAGCTTTGTAAGGGCTCGCTAAGTTATATTACCTAGTAATATTCTTAGGAAAGTATTTTTATGCGAATTACATATTTTAATGTATCATGGACTTTAACATCTTTTAATGTATCATGGACTTTATTTATTATATTCGCATCAAGGCGTCGTCAGGCTTTGTATCTAGGGAGGCGCAGAAAACTAAAACCATAATAAAAAATAAAATGTTTCTAAGATAAATTTTTTTAGTACTTATGTATAAGAAAATATCTTTAAAATTTTCTTGATTTATTAAAAACACGATTTCTATAATTATCAATGTTATTTACACAGAACAATTATAAAGGTTATCTACATATTTTACACCATAT
Source organism: Apodemia mormo (assembly GCA_036924255.1). Classification (NCBI taxonomy): domain Eukaryota; kingdom Metazoa; phylum Arthropoda; class Insecta; order Lepidoptera; family Riodinidae; genus Apodemia; species Apodemia mormo. The sequence continues at coordinate 27,743,373 of JAUPFN010000006.1, read as the reverse complement.
TTTCTGGTCTACCTATATTATAGTATCTATCTATAATATGTAGCAATTCAAGATCTATCTCGCGCCACCACTTCGCTTTGAAGTCTTATATTGATAGAAATTAATTTTTATTTTTGGTAATTTTCTTGTAAAAGAGTTTTCTAGGAAAAATGAGTTTTATTTTAAAAAAATAAAAGTTGATCTTGTAAAGAAAATTTAATTTAATTAACCTTCAAAATTTTTAGAATTAATATTAGACTTAACGCAGGCACGAAAAATTGGCGGTAGAAACTCAGCAAATAATTTTTTTTAATTTTTCCCTCTCGGGAGAAACTCTCGGGGTTCGATTCCCGAGTCAGGCAAATCAAAAATGTGTTTTTTCAGTTTGCTGATAAAAATAACATTGCCCGGGATTGGAAAAGTACCCAGTTGGTGATAGACTGGTCACCTATCAGTGTCTGTAATCTGTAAATGGTTGACCTTGCAAGCCATCCCTGAAAGTTTCCGCTAAATTAACGTATTTTAAGCTCAAAATAGTAAAAACTAGAAGTATAGGTTTTTTCAGTATAAACATCTATTTTGATAAAAATCGCAGTATATTGATTTTTGAAAAGCTGTATATTTTGGAAACAATTATCGATTTTGATCTTTCAAATGGCATTCAACACAATTTAAATATTGCTTTACCTAAAAAATCGGTAGGTTCAAAAATTTCGAAGCAATGTCAAAAACCATTTTTTTCAAAAATTTTCGTCATTGGTAGATCCCAAACAAATCGACCATTTTTTATCCAATTAACGGTACGTGGCACAGTTTTAAAAGGAGAAAAGATGACAAGATTTTGAAGTCAATCGGTGTATTAGCCTGAAAGTTATTTCAAAAATATTAAGTAACTGCTAAAGAAAACGTAATTTTAATATTTGAAAAGCTGTAACTTTTGAAAATAAGATTTGGTTTTGATTTTTAAAAGGGCATTCGACGTAATTTTTTTAGTATTAAAATATCGTAAAATACCAAAAAATGATTGGTTGAAATATTTCGAAGTTATGCCGAAAACACATTTTTTCAAAATTTTCGTCAACGATTACTTCCAAACGAATAAACTGATTTTGAGGCAATTTATGCATTACACTTAATTTTTTAAGGAATAGTTTTTGTACTCAATCGGTACATTAACTGGAAGTTATTAAAAAAATTCTGTTTCGCCACAATTTTTTTGGGTTTTTTCAAAATTTCTCAAAATCTCTTGGGCCCATTTGGTTCAAATTTTCAGTAAGTATAAATTGAGCGGAATCCAATCGCATGGCATTAACCGCGTTTCGATCGGTCCAGGCGTTCAAAATTATGACTTGTTGACACACACACACACGCACACACACATAAATAAATACTGACGTCATCGCGAAAATAGTCGAAAATGGTTCCTAAGACCACAAAACGTGGACATACGGTGAAAACTCCATTTTTGAAAATCGGAGCAAAATCAGTAACCTCCCTATCTACATACGTAGTGGGAAGTTAAAAAGTACAAGTGTTTTAATAGATTAATATTGTATTAAAATGGAGTGAATGAAAATGAATTAAATGAAATAAAACTACCACGCCAAAGCTTAAACCTAAAAGAGCAATATTTTTTCAGTAAAATGTACCACTAAAGGGCACAGATCGTCGCTTAGTGTAGCTTTGTAGCTTTGTAGCTTTGTAGCATTTTAACTCGTTAGTTTTGTAGTAGATGGCGTTAGCAGTAATAAAATTCTAATACAAAATGTATCTTATATTTTTTAAATGTTTATGAAATAGCATTTAAATGGTAGATAACATAATATCTAGACATGAATTTAAACCACCACGTCAAAGCTCAAACCTAAAAGTACTTTTGCAGTAAAATGTACCACAAAAGTGCATAGAAAGTCGCCTAGTGTAGGGCTCGGCCTACGGGAAATTAATATAAAACCATAAAAACATAAAGGTTATTCGAACTAGTCTCCATTAGCTGCAATACCGTCCTTTAAACATTGAGGCCAGTTATCAATAGAAACACGCACTCTTTTCTTGGAAAAATTCACCAGTGCCAATCGTATGGATTGTTTTAGGGACTCCAAATTATCATGGCACTAAGAGCAAGCCATATTTTCCAAAAATGATCATAAATCATTATCCAGTGGATTAAGATCGGGACTAGATAACGACCGGTCTTCCGCTCTGATGAAGTCCGGAACGTTTGTTTTTAACCAAGATCGGGTGGATCCGGCACCGAATCTTGCTGAAAGGACTATTCTTGGTTATTGAATATGGTGTTGTTAAGGGGCTTGGCTAAATTCTTACGAATGGTATCTTGATACACTTATACCTCTGTTTTGATACGTTTTTCACAAAAATATGGCTCAGTCACTCCATCATAGCTAACATCCCACCAAACCATCACTGAAGTTGGATAATGCCCACGGTGTGTTCTGTTGACTAATTGAGAAGATTCTAAAAAAGCCTTGAGCATAAAATACGGTCATTTTGTTTGCTAAAATATTACTCAATTGTAAAAAATATCTTATCCGTAAATGAGATTTTTCTATGACCTCCCTTTGTGTACCGATTAAGCAATAAGTAGTTACTTTGATTTTACAGCCCTATTCTTTTTGAAATTATCAATTATGAAATGACCAGTGCATCTCTTATAGGCTGCAAGTCCTAAGTCATCTTTTAAAATACGCGACATAATTTTTCTTCACCTCCCGAGATAAAATCTTTTGTTGTTAGACATCATTTCTTCAAATTCTTTCCCTTACTGCTTTAATCGCCTTTTTTGTACGAACACTACGTGGACGGCCAGATGTTTTTCTGTCACAAACAGAGGAGCTTTCATTATACCTATCAGTAGCTCGGTACACAAACATTTGACTTATACCAAGCGATGGAGAGTTTTAAATATTGTATTAAGCTCTATATCTACTCTGTGTAATACAATCACAGCGATTTGGTACTCTTTATCACCCCACTCCATTTTAATATCATAAAATATTTTACAATGAATTGGCGCGAAAATGAGAAAACACAATGATCAATCATACAAAAATGACAGATTCCAAATTCAAATGTAATATTTTGTTTCTTCTTAATTGTAACATTATTTATGGCCAGACTAAGTATTTCCAACGGTTTTTTATTAATGCGATGAAACAAGAAGAGCGATGATATTTAAATTCCCTACATTTTGTTTTGTCAAAACGGAAATTTATCCCTGAAAACGCACTTCACGCTTGGTTGCTCAATTCCAAAGTTTTTCCGAAGACTGTACATAAATTAACTGTCTGAATAATTATACTAACAGAAGAAAATCGGATGACTTTTAATTGGCAATTTTTAGTTTATAACCTGGTAATACTCGGACACTAGTGGCTAAAATGGTGAATGATAACTTTACGAATACAATAAAGCGGTGGTTTTTTGTTATAACTTATGACACACTAATCTTTGGCTGAAACTATTGAAATTTATGATGTACGTAGCTCAGGAAGGTTGTTAGCTATTTTTAGGGTTCCGTACCTGTTAAGAAATAACGAAACCCTTATAGGATCACTCCGTAGTCCGTCTGCCCGTATGTCTGTCTGTCTGTCCGTGTTTGAGCCTTCTTTTCAGGTACGCGTAGATATACCCATTTGAAATTTATATACTCGAGTTCTTGACCCCTTTTAACTGTAAAAAAATCAAACTTGTATGTTAACGCGATCTTAAGATATGACTATTTATGTCGCATATTTTGCGATCTCTAGCGTATTTATAAGGGAGTCAAAACCTGTAGGGTTTAGTTGTCCTAGAAATATGAAATATGCCATGAAGCAATATTACAGTACATGTAAAAGGGAAATATGAAAACCGTAAATTTTTAGTAACATCACAAAAAAATGCGGTCAAAAGTTATGACCGTTTATGTCGAATATTTTACAAGGGAATCAAAGGAAAGAAGGAAGGGTACTTAGCGTTGACCTAGAATAATGTTTGTGCAGCTGGTTACCTACAAGTTTGTGCGGAACCCTTGGTATGCGAGTCCAACTCACACTTGACCAGTTTTTTATCCGACTAAACAAAATAAAGTTTTGATTTTGGGGCACACAAATGAAATCGCGTGTAACAGGTTTATAGGGTCAAGCTTATAAAATATGACGTATGTGACTTATTTAAACCATTTTTGTAATCTAGTGGTATAAGATCCCAGAGCCGCCAGATGTTACTTATTTTCGAAGTAACGAAATTTACGGAATGCATACTCTTATTTTTTACTCAATTTCAGTAATATTTTTCCAAAAAATAATAATAAATTCTCATGTAATTCGATTCGGTTTTACAAACTATCGTTATAATTTAGTTTCTTAGGATGAAAATACATTGTAAAAACATCTTAATATATAGGTAAAATTACGTGTCATGTTGTTTGCCCGCGATGGACTCCAAAACTATTGTACCTATTTCAATGAAATTTTGTAGATATCTACTGTTTGGTCCAACTTAAAAATAAGATAGCTTTTATCAATTGAGATAAAAGTCCCCCAAGTACTAAAATATTAATGACAAAATAACGTTTGCCGGGTGAGCTAGTTTTAAAGTATAAAAATGAGATATCGATAGTCGTGAAATTTGTAATGAAATAAGTTTATCTTAATTTTATGATTATTCGCGGGTATGTTTTAGTGATAAACACAGTATCTGTTGCTATTTGCACAACGTGATTTAAAACAGAAAAGGTATTGTATTGAGATAATCATAAACGATGGTTATATGTATAAATATAAATATAAATATTCACGGGACAAATTACACTTACTGATCTAACCCCAAAGTAAGCAAATTATTTGCTTGTGTTATGGGTGTAAGTCAACAATACTAATATATAGAAATACATCTATAAATACTAGAATATATTTAATAAACACCCAAACCCGGAAATACAAACATTTATGCTCATCACACAAAAGTTTGTCTCCGTCGGGGATCGAACCCGAGCCCCGTCGATTGCATAGTCAGGGTCGCTAACCACTCGACCAATGGCTCGGTGTATGTATATATATGTATATTTTCATTGTCTGGTATATTGTAACATAAAGTACTCGTGCAAACTACTTTACATTTTACCCAATTTGTTCACAATAGCCTCGTCGTTATGTATTCACTTGAATACTCAACTCGTCCGAAAGTAGTGCAAAGCGAAATGCTAGTACAAAACGTCTCCAGCTGGTCCTCGCTAGCGACGCTTATATATTTTTCAAAGAAATGTTTATAGCCTTATAAATAAAGTTGTATACATTATGCAACTCCTGTGAAATTGTAAGACACACTCTATTGGGTGTAAATATTTAGACCTAAAACGTTTTATAGTTCTATGAAGTTGGATGATTTTACCCGTAATGGTCGGGGCTCCTTTAAAGAATAGACCAATTGCGGTTCTGCCAGGCAGGTCGTAAAAGTAGCAACATCGCTCATAAACAACATCGGTAGAGACATCGATGTTACAAACATCGAAATTTATGAACGATACATCGATGTCGACTGTTTTCGATGTTTTTTAATTACCTGTATTTATTCCTGACTTCTATGATGTGGTGGTCCGTGAACGGCAGACAACTTAGAAAATAACGAATGAGTGACTGAGAGAGATATATGTTTATGTGTGTAGCTGTTTATCACAGACAGGGTGGAAGTTGTATCTATTATAAAGCATTGTTCATAAAACATCGCTCATGAAGAGCGATATATCGTGGATGTGTAAGGTTTCAATATATATCAAACCACAATAGCCACAACAAATTTATACACACCAAGCAATATTATATCAAATGTACAATTGATACAATATTGCTTTTTTTTTATATTATAAGATAGCAAACAAGCAGATGGGTCTCCTGATGGAAAGAGTCAACCATCGCCTATAGACACCAAAGATGTTAATGGTGCGTTGCTATCTTGTGGCGAGGTCTAATGCCACATGCATAAGTTTGCTTGCTTGTTGATTTTGTCTCAAGGAACGCGAAAATAGGTCAATGCTCTTGGCTACTAAGTTAAGCACCTGGAACGTGCCTGTTAAAGAAATGTCCTTCCACGCAGCATTTTTAAATAATAAATTATATCTCTAAATTTCAATTGACATTCTTTCTTACATTCATTTCTTACATTCAACATATTTATTTATTTCTTTAACAAAATCCACAGCGCTTAACAACAAAATACCTACTACATACAAAGCGTAACTTGGGCTTACGGCCAGTTATGGCTTTATATTATATATACATTATATATATAACACAGTCAGCGCCAAAGCCATTTCTGTCAAAATGTGTGGATTGTTGCTTTTTTTTTATTGCAAATTTAGATTATTTGTGCCCGTCATTACACATATATATTTATTTATGTATTTTTTATTTTATTTACCCCCCCTTTTTTATAGGGTGTGTATAGTATACTTTACTATACACCGGCCTGGGAATGTATAATCGACAGATTTGTATTCAGCGGGCCAGGTGTATACACCTAGTTCTTTTTATTTCCTTAAAATTTTATGTTGCATACATGTATTTCACTAAAGAAAGGTCACTGTAAAGGATGCTACGCTGTTTATGGTAAAAAAGGCAAAATCGTAGATGGAAAACGAAAACACGCTGCCCAAGTAATAACCATTTGCAATATTTGTAAATGCTTTTATTGTCGAAAATGTTTCAACAAGGCACATTAGCTTTCTTATGTGTTATAAACAATAATTAATTGATTGAAGACTGAAATAATTAAATTTTAGAAGAAGAATATAAATGTTGTAATTGTTTCTATAGTAAAATAAAAGTCTCAGTCAAAAAAAAACATAACTTTTCATTTCTTTACCATTTCAAACCCTAAAAACACTGATACATTCTCCAGGGCCAATGCTATTTAACACCATACTAATTTGTAAGGAACAGTGTATTCTGAACTACACACTGGCCCGCGAACCTGGCATGGTACTGTGTATACTCAAGTATACACTGGCCTGTGACAAGTGACAACTCACCCGTTGGTGTATACTTAAGTATACACTGGCGCTGACTGTGTTAAAGATGATTTTAATCAATTACACGCTCGAATCTACAATTCTAATCTTTTTTGCAATAGGGGCAGTTTTCAACACTAAAAAACTAAAAACAAACCCCCAGCACTAGATTGACTTTGAAGTAGATAATGTCTTTTTTTATCGGTGGGAAGGATGCGCTGTGCCGCGCTCCCGACTGCATTTATAAAAAATATTTTGTGTTGTTTTTGTATTGTTTTTAACAATAATTCTAATTAAAATAACAGTTTTTTTTTAATTTGGACAATAATTTGTATATCTATCTCTAAACAATGACATAATTTTTAATTACAATTTAATTTCTCCGTGTTGTTTCGGGCTCCCTTGGAAAAATAGAGCGTCTGCCGTTCTGTCAGACAGTTCGTAAGAGGCGAAGAATTGGCTATGCGAGTTACTACCATCGTGGCTACTGGTGTGGTGCAGTTCTGCATTGTCTCGCTCGAATCTGGTAAACTATCACCTTACCTATTCCTGCCACAACAGCTTAAATTCTTGTCACTGTCGGGTTCCGGTTTGGAGGGAAATGTAGCCGGTAAACTTATGTATGTGGCATTAAGACCTCGCCACATGAATAGCAACGCACCATTAAGATCTTCGGCGTCTATTGGCGATGGTTTTCTTTCCATAAGGAGCGCCGTCCGCTTTTGCTATCTAATGATTAAAAAAAAACTAATAACGGTGTCAACGGGCCAAGACATGTGTTTGTCTGTTTTTGCCTCTTATAGAACTCTGAGTGCTAAGTGTGAGTTTTTCTTTTCGCATTCGATCGTGAGCGTGTTTGGAGTTTACTAGGAATTTGTATGTGATTTGTACAGCGCCACCTAGTGGTAAACGTGAGAAACCAGTTTACCACTAGGTGGCGCTGTACAAATCACATACAAATTCCTAGTAAACTCGAAACGCGCTCACGATCGAATGCGAAAAGAAAAACTCACACTTCGCACTCTGTTCTTGAACTATAGATAAGCACCTGAAATTTTCACATAATGCATGTTACTGTAACTGCTATCTTTTCTTAATCTTATCTTATTCTAATAATATATATATAAATTACGTGTCACGTTGTTTGTCCGCTATTATTTCTTAAACTATGGAACCGGTTTTAATGAAATTTGGTAGATATCTACTGTTTGGTCCAATTGATAGCAAGATAGGATAGCTTTTATCTCAATTAACCCCTCCTCTCGTCTTAAGTAAGTTTGTATGGCAAAACAACATTTGCCGGGTCAGCTAGTACCATAGACCACAAAAAACTAATAGACACGCTATTGTGAAGCAAACGTGAAATAAACCAAGTTGTACTGTTTTATCCTACCGAATAAGATGACAAGGTTTATAAATTACTCTTGAAGTTATTTTATTTCATCGGTTAGTACTATAACTCTATATTTCTGTGTGTAATTGCTAGCTATACTGAAAAACTAAGAAATTGTCTGGAAAGGCTTAACTATTTAATCTATGGCTAGTACTTATAATAAAACAGTTGAAAATGACTTAATAATATCAGTGGGATTTATGTCACCATTTATTTAGATATAGACATTGAAAAATTATCCTGTAAATTTATACTTTTTTTTACTAGCGGCTTACTGTTTACTTACTGTTTTACCAGCACACTTCGATAGAAGTGCGAGAAGTATGTAATTTTTTCACGAGTTCCGATGTGTTAACCTCAGTCTCCTGTGCCTCAGCTGAAGGCGCGGATCAACAATTAGGACGAGTGGAAATGACAATTCCGCACGTGCATCGAATTTTTTATATCATAAGAAAGCAAACAAGCAGATGCGTCTCCTGATAGAAAGAGCCAACCATCGACTATAGATACTATAGGTGTTAATGGTGCGTTGCTATCTTGTTGCGAGGTCTAATGCCACATGTATAAGGTTACCTTTCATCCCAAATCGGAACACGACAGTGACAAGCAGTAACGCTATTGCGACAAGAAAATGTTGACTTTTTGCGAAAAAAGTAAAGAAATATATTCATCACAATCAGTATTAAAACTCATTTTTTTAAATTTCAATCAAAAATGCAGAAATATTAAATCAGCGCAGCAACCTTCTTTTTTAGAGTAGGTACCTGGCAAGGCTAAGGTTTATATGCATTCAGATAAATCAATGATATCTAATAATTCATCTAAATTCAAAATATTTTTAATTGCTTTATTTATTTATTGCAATTATACTTACATATTAAAAAACCGGTCAAGTGTGAGCCGGGCTCGCGCACGAAGTGTTCCGTACCATTTTTTACATACAAGCCTGCGGATAAACCTGCTGGTTTTTGCAGTGCTTGAGGGATAAATATTTGATCTTATACTTTTTGTTTAAAATAAATGAAAAAAAAAAATTATAAAAACGGCAAAAAATCACGTTTGTTGTATGGGAGCCCTCCTTAAATATTTATTTTATCCTGTTTTTAGTATTTTTTGTTTTAGCGGCAACAGAAATACCTACATCATTTGTGAAAGTTTCAACTATTACTATCTATTACGGTTCATGGCATGGTCTCACCAGGCTGTTTCGCCTGGTGAGACATAGAGCGACGGACAGCGGAGTCTTAGTAATAGGGTTCCGTTTGTAGCCTTTGGGTACGGAATCCTACAGAATAAATTTATTTTTAACTAGCTGTGCCCGCGACTTCGTCCGCGTGAAAGAATGTTTAAAAGATAGACAGTCATGGGATTTTACCCACATAGTTCCCGATCCCGTGGGATTTTAGGGATAAAAAATATCCTATGTCCTTTCTTGGGTCTCAAACTATCTTTGTACCAAATTTCATCTAAATCGGTACAGTGGTTTAGGCGTGAAAAAGAGACAGAGGGACAGACCGACAGATTTACTTTAGCATTTTTTTTTATATCATAAGATAGCAAACCAGCAGATGGGTCGCCTGATGGAAAGAGTCCACCATCGCCTATAGACACCAAAGATGTTAATGGTGCGTTGCCATCTTGTGGCGAGGTCTAATGCCACATGCATAAGTTTACCGGCTACCTTACTCTCCAAACTGGAACACAACAGTGACAAGCACTGACGTTATTGCGGCAGGAATAGTTAAGGCGGTGGTAGCATTCCCGGACGAGACAATGCAGAACTTTACCAACTAGAAGTCACGATGGTAGTGATTCGCATAGCCAATCGGTCGCCTTTTACGACCTGCTTGGCAGAACGGCAGTTGGCCTATTTTTCAAAGGAGCCCGGAACTAACACGGGGAAAAATAAAAAATCGCATTCACAATATTAGTATGGATTTAATTCATGTATTAATAGCCTTTACGGCGTAAAACAGTAATTACATACAAAAAGTCAAAAAAGTACAGAAGACTTTTGAAAAACCTCATTTATATATTTGGAGATTATATGCAGGAGGAAACCAAAGAGCAGTAGAAAAACAAAGAAAAGAATAACTCCGCATGCTTAACTGTTTAAACACACATGGAAAAGTTTACTTTTTGAGGAAATGTTTTTAAAATGTTTATTACATTAGCTGTTGTCCGCGACTTCGTTCGCGCGGACTTCGTTTACTCCGCACAGCTCCTCCCCCGTAGGTGATAGCGTAATTATATAGCCTATGTGTTGCCCTGACCTGTTAGTAATATTCATGCAAAATTTGAAGTAAATCCATGCAGTACTTTTTGAGTTTACCCCGGACATACATTGACTTTCCTACGATTTTATTATATGTATATAGATTAGCAAAGCAAATCTGTTGCCATGAAATGATTACGCAGCGTATTGCTCGCTATGTAAACTCGTTTAGTAATAAGGAAACATGTTTAGATTCCGTATTTTGAATAAGCTACTGAATAATGAATATGGACCAAAGAATAATTGATGCGTATAATAATAGAAAAGCGATGGACACGTTTTAAAATAAACGTTTATAACTTTCAGAATACAACCATACCCTTTTAGAAGCTTAAAGAGCTGTTAAAATATAATAAGCTGGGAAGTTTTAGAACTAATTATATGTGTGAAATGGAACATTCGTGTAAAACTTTAGTCAAATTTTATATTACTGTTCTCAGGTAACGTAAACGTTGCGGTAACGAAAATGATTATTACTGTTAGGTACCTTTTTAGGGTTGCGTATACAAAGAGGATCAAAGCAACCCTTTGTGTCTGTTTATGTATCACATGATTGCATCTTTTAAACTGTTATAAGAAGCAGTAGACACTTACGCCCATATTCATAAACAACTCTTACTTAAGTAAGATAGTAACACTATGCAAAGAACGCTAATTTGCTATGCAATTCACATGACAAGCCATCTGTTTCATAAACAACATTTAAGTATTACTTTCCTGTGAGATATCATAGTGTCGAATTCCAAGCAGTGATTGGTTGCCTTAATGCAGCTTATTTCACACTGTATGTTTGACAAATTTCAATAAATCAAATAGATTAAATTATTAAAAATAACTACAATTCTAAACTACATTTCTTTTACGAGTTGTGATTTTCAATTTGTTCCTGTTTATTAATTAATATAGTATTATCAATATGGCTACGTTTTGAAATATCAATATATTCGATGTAAATATTTTGGAAGAGAGAAAAAGATTTTGTAAATCTCGAATAATTTATTTTGTTCTAATTATTCTTTAATATCTGCTTGACCGAGCTTTGCTCGGTTTTTCACATACCCATATCTTGGGAACCGAGCTTTTCTTGGACCTGGAACCTTGATAAATCGATTCCTTTACCCGAAAAACCTCTAATTTGTGACTTTCATGAAAACCATTGGAGCCGATTCTGAGATTCTAATTATATATATAGAGAATTGCTCGTTTAAAGGTATAAGATTCAAATAATCTACTAAATATATAATTATCGAATTCTTTGTCACTTCCATTATCCATTAAAAACACAAATTATAATTTCAATTATATTAACATTAACCCTCACGTCGGTCTGGACACTACACACTAATTAATGGGACAACATCTGGACACCAGACTCTAAAACTGAACACTATTCGTTCTGAAAAATAGCTCGGCGCTTAACTTTAATGTACGTAAATTTAAAAAGACGCATAGTAACAACCGGGCCGAAAAAATATGAATCGCTTTAAACGACTCGCGAATGCGCTCACTAACCCTATGCATTACGCCCTCATAGTATCGTCACAGATTACTAAATAGTTACTTCGTAAGTATCGTTTGCGAAACTTTTACGGCCTTACAAATAAACACGTTATAAAACGTTATACCAAGAATAAACTAAGTATAAGCAAAACTTCTACTAATAAACTTGGAATAGCCTAAACCTAATATAACCTCAGTATAACTGTCCATACAGACTTATTTCAACCCTCGCTTTAGTTCAAGTCCCATATAGCCTAAAATCTACTTTTGACATCACTATTTTGTTTTATTTTTACATGTGCTAAATTTGTTCGTTACCGAAATTGAAAGTATTATGATGGAAATAAAAAGAGTAGAAGAGATTGAAGAAGTGAATAATGTGATAAACCAATTACATAACATGAGGAAAAGAGAACTTTTAAAACAAGAAAAACCCTTTGATTTGTACAGTGACGAAGAGATTCGTTTAAAATATCGTTTTTCTAAGGCCAGTGTTTTATTTTTGGACCAATTATTTGGTAGTGCTTTCAAAATAGATAAGCGTGGAGGTGGCTTTTTTCCACTTTTCAAAAATTAAAATAAATTAATTTTAAAACAAATGCCATGTGTAAATAAATACTACGCTAATACCAGTAAACACATTTTACTTTTTCTCTTTTCCCAGTTAATTGAACGTTCTCTCTTTGCAGCCATTATATTTTGAAATGGCGTACGGAACGTCAATGTGACAAAAACAGACAACTTAAGGGCGCGTATTGGATTACGAAAGCTTCATATTGTTTTCAATTGTTTCCCAGAGCAATATCGTAATAATGTGAGCAGATTATTCGAAGGATATTACAGTTTTTGCACGATTAAGTCTTGATTGTTCGATTTATCGTAGGTTCAAAATTTGATCAGCAAAAGATTGCGCACGAGGATTTATAGTGTTTTTAAAATAATTCTTCTAAATAAATGAGTTCATTTAACGGATTGAAAAAAAAATCAGTATATTAAACATTATCTTATTTCACATATAATAAATATTTTAGGTTTCTATTGAATCCAGTAAGCTGGTGAAAAAAAAAATGTTAAAGTGAGCTGATTTTGTAATTTTTTAATATTATTTTTTAATATCTAACAACAATGTTTCGCTAATACTATTTCGCTCGTACGAATGTATCCACCCTATCTCTGTCTTTGTTTCCATGTTCATGATTGTGATAACAGATGTGTGTGAGTGTAGGTGTATATATATGTATTATGCCGAGCCTAGTTTAGTGAATGCGATGTAAGAACGTAACGTATCTTTCTCTTTTATATCAATGGATTATACCGAAGTTACGCCGAGTTTATTTGTTAGAAAATATATTTTTGCTATTCTTGATTTATTCTAGATATAACTATTCCTAGTATAATCGTGGTATTAATATGGATTAGTTTATTTTTATTTTTAAGGCTGTTACAGAGTACGTATAGAGTATGAGCTACTGTTATCGTTATAATAGAGAATACTAAAAATAAAATAGAATAAAGTTTTCACGTTACTATATCATCTTTTAAATATCGTTGATATGCGCCAAAAGTTTTAAATTGTCAAAACATAATATTTTACTTCAAAATCTATTGTACATATAATAATTGCACGATAGCCGCTGATGATAGCAGTATATTTTTCCTTGATTTTCCCATGGCTTTACTCGTCATAAATTTATTTTTCACTATCAAAAAAAGTTATTTTTACGTGGTACCCTATTGTGTACTCCTGACTACATGTATGTGAAATTTCAATTGTTGTTGGGTTGCTAGCATCTTTCCAAGTTGATAAGAAATCGACTTGGATTAAAATAGAACTAATTTTGATTTTAAAATCCAAGTCCATGTCAAGTACTAGGTAGTTGTTTTGGATGTGTGAAAAAACTCACGGTGGTATATAACGTAGACAAGATAAAATTAAAAATTTCACAAACCCCCGACACATTTTCATATCCTCAGATCGCCATTCTTTTCCATATGCATCATTTTAAGAGCAAAACGTGAAAGGAGCTGATGATCTTCGAAAAGAAATCTTGCAGAATCAGGTTAAGGTTGCCATGGTTCCGTAATCAACAAGCTTGAGTTGTTTTATTGCAAGTTTTCATGGCCTCCTTTTAGCTCCACTATGTTACTCTGGAAATAACTCTGATTTAGTGTTCCTATGTATTTGCCAAAATATAACAAATCTACCACACTCGATCGATATTTTATTTAGTTTAGGAGCTCCATGGCTACCTTCTAGTTCTGTTATCAAAGCTTGTAAATGTTCTTGCTGTAAAGACAAACTAAATCAGCCCAAGCTGGGATAACCCTTCCAGTTCCATCATTAGATCCTAAAAAACGCACCTAAGAGTTTGCCAAAATAAACCGGATTTGCCCACACTCCTTGGGTTTTACCGGTTTAGCTTAGGAGTTCTCATGGATTTCCTCCAGCTCTATCATTGAACACTGAAAACCATCCGGCTCCAAAGTCCTTAAAAGAACGAATCAAATAAGCCCAAAATATATGTTGTTACACAATTGTAATTCAAAGTTCCAATGACCTCCTTCCTGCTTTATCGCAAGACCCTAGAAATCATCTACCACCAGAGTATTTGTCAAAACAGAACTCCGAGTCCAAGATCGATTGGTTTATCTTGTTTAATTTAATAATTCCCATAGCCACCTTCTAGTTCCATAATCGGATCTTAAAATTCATCCAGCAACAAAGTGCATGTCAAAACTAATTTCCAAATCAGCCAACACTCGATGAGTTTGTCTAGATTAGCTTAGGAGTTTTCATAGACTTCTTCCAGCTCTAGTATCAGGGTTTGGAAGCCATCCTGCCCAAAAGTCCTTAAAAGATCGGATCAAACGACCCCAAAGTCGATGAAATTGAATTTCTATGATCACCTTCCAGCTCCATCATGAGACCCTGGAAATTATCTAGCACTAGGGTGTATGTAACAAAAGAACGAACGAGTCCAAACTAGATGAGTTTATCTTGTTTTAGTTAAAGAGTTTCTATGGTGACCTTCCAGTTCATTATCAAATCCTAGCAGCATAGCTCCAATACCAAAAGATTAGCCCATAAAAGACAATTGAGTGCTTGTATACTTTTAAGCTTTCGCGGCTTTTTTGAACTGAATTATTAATAATTAACGGGATCTATTTCGGCGCTGTTGCAAGCACCATGATCACGGGGAACTGAAGTATTGCGGGTAGTTGAACTAGCAGACTAGAATGAGCAGACAAGCCTGTCTACCCTTTTTCTTATTCGTTTGCCCGTACCACTGGAACTCGTACGAAAGTCACTTTGACAATACACACTAACCATATCACTAGGTTTATTTGGACATATCGATTGTCTTTTGTTTTTTATTTCACTGATCATTTGATTTCACGATCCCGACAATTTAAACCCGTCTTCCCGGTTGATACTTCAACCGAGTTGCCTGGTTCGGAACAAACTGTCCGGAACCATTCCGCGATATCGCGTGCGTGAGAGGCGTCTATGTGTGCGTTGCTTGAATATTATTTGTATGTACATTGACTTCTGTTAGTCTCTACTATTCTGTGTCAGTGCTAAGTAGACTTTACAAGTTTACGAGTTATAAGTCAACAACAAAGAAAAGCGAATATACATAATATAATATCCATTATTGGCGGTGAAAACTTTGAATGTTAATAGTATAGAACCGGTATATATTATAATATCGGTATTTTTACTTACGACTTAAATATGCTATTTGTTTTTAAAATATCTATAATTTTATCATTAACTTTCATTTGTTTTAATTGAAAATCAAAAGTTTTTCGCTATGTTTAATTATGTTCAAAGTAGTTAACTGTAATGAAAGACACATAATGCCATGATCTATACCTTGCAGCTACGTGCGAGCCGCTTTTGTTTAAATATAGCGATCATGTTCTACAAGTATGAAACCAGCACTTTTCAAATAAAATTATAAAATAAAAAAATATAAAAAAGAAATATTTTAGTAAAGGCTTTCAAACAACAGAAAAATTAATCATGCAATTTGTAAAAAAAATGCATTAAAAATGGTATAATATGCACATGTCATTACACATATCGATACATATCACTACATATTATAAAACGCGTCTGTCGATTTATCTGTCTGTTCGCGATAAACTAAAAACTACCGGACGGTTCATGCGGTTTTCAGCTGTAGATAGGGGGACTCACATGCAAGGTTTAGGTACAGAAGTCAATCAAATGTATGTACTTCACTTTATATTCTTACGCTTGGCTGCTACGCTAGGGTTATCAACTTTGGCTTATGCACAAAAACATATTTTGGTTAAACCGAATTCAAATGAATTTTAGCCCATCTCTACTATTTACGAGTGAATTTTATGAGGCTTATGTTATTATTGAAAAATAAAAAAAAATAGATAAAAACTATTTTCGGTCGTAGTTTATTAAAACAATAATGCATCGGTAATAATATATGGTTCTCAGGAGTATTCCATTTTTTCGTTACCTTTGTTTTTATTTATATTTTGAATAAAAATATGTCAAGCCGAAAGCATTAGGCGACATCGTGATTGCTTGTCCGGAACACAGTAACGCACTCACAAGCGTGTAAATGGCATCCAAGCGTTTGTAAAGGCTTGGTGTTTGTGGAGGCTTGCCAAGCCTTTACAAGCATGTAAATGTACTATTATATCTTTTACAATTTTCCTACACAAAAACTTTCACTAATCTGTGTACCCGCTTGGACGTGCAATCGCGCTTGCACTATTCCCAACCATTCCGAGATATTGCGTTCGTGAGAGGTCTCTATATGTGCGTTGCTCGAGCGCCCTTTGTGTGTAGATTGAGTTCTGTACCTATTTGTATTGTTGTTTAGGTATGTACAATTTGTCGAGGTTTTGTGAAAATTAGTTATAATATAACGATATTTATTGGAAGTGTCAGAAAAAATCAAGTCACCTGGGAGCTTTTATCGAAGACGCTGTCTTATTCCTTTGAGATTTAAGAAAATAATGCATGGTGGGATATTCTTCCTTCATAGATCTACAATAAAGTTGCGGTGGCATATTAAATCTAACTTTTTAAAAATAGCTTTTTACCTTTTGTAATCCTTAATAAAAATACGTACGGTAAGTGAAAAGCTATTTAGATGTATATCTACAGTATTAATCGTATCAGTAACTCACGTCGTACGATACAAATCGGTGCTGTCAACATGGATTTTTATAAAATACTTAAGTCAGACTAACTGATATAGAGAATTGATAGAATGTTCATAATTATAAAATATCTAATATAAAAGAATCACCGCATGTATATAATTGGTATTTCAATTTCGCTACAGAAAATAAAGCAAACTTTTTGCCGACTTTCATTCATTTATTAGATGTGCCCATAATATAAGGTAAATAAATGACATAATGAATATACCCAGATCAATAAATGTTAAATTAAATTCTTTCAGTCAACATAGAATACCTATTAAAGCCGAGTCTTGTAATTTCCTTCAGATATTATTTCCGTTTTCTTTCTAATGAAAAGATTCAATATGCAGGAAACCATAATATGAAATATGCATGCAATATGCAGGAAAAAGTAATTGACAAAGTATTTGCTATTCTCTCTCATGCCTATTGCCTACGTGTGCCACCTACTCACTTACTATTTTTGTGCTATAAAAATAATAGGTAGTGGACTAATTTTTTTTTATATCATAAGATAGCAAACAAGCACATGGGTTTTGTGATGGAAAGAGTCACCCATCGCATATAGACACCAAAGGTGTTAATGGTGCGTGGCTATCTTGTGGCGAAGTCTAATGCCACATGCATAAGTTTACCGGCTACTTTACCTTCCAAACCGGAATATGACAGTGACAAGCACTGACGCTATTGCGGCAGGAATAGGTAAGGCGGTGGTACCAGACCCGGGCGAGACAATGCAGAACTCTACCACCTAGTAGCCACGATGGTAGTGATTCGAGTAGCCAATCAGGCGCCTTTTACGTCCTACCTGGCAGAACGGCAGTTGGCCTATTCTTCAAAGGAGCCCGGGACCAACATTGAAACGTTTTAGTAACATCTTTGATGTTCAAATTGATGTTTAATGTGTATAGTGAAATATTGCATATGATTTTTTTGGTTATCATGCTATTGAAAAGTATAAAAAATTAAGAAAAATAAGGTAGTAAATCATGGAATTGATATCTTATATGATCCCAATAATTTCAATATTATACATGCGAAAGTTTGTGCTTGTGTATGTGTGTGATACTCCTTCAGGCTGAAATTGCTGGATAAATTTGGATGAAATTTGTTATACAGACCTACAAAATAAATTTTTTTTTGTTCTTAATGAATGCAAGTGCGGGAAGTATCGTATATTTTTTATTATTTTTTCTCGAGGCCCGATTTGTTAATCCAAGCCGAAGGTGCAGTTCAGCAATAGGGACGAGTAAATATGATAATTCCATACGTGCATCAAACGACCTCTTTATATACATTTGTAAAACAAAACAATTTATTCATCAAAATCACTATATCATATTAGAATTCATTTTTTCAAATTTTAATTTAATGAAATATTATATTGCTGGGGTAAGTTTCTTTTCTTTAGAGAAGCAACGGTTTCTGTGCATTCAGCCAATTCAATGATAATAATAATTTATCTGAATTCAAAATAATTCTAATTGCGTTATTTGATTATTGACGTTATATTATTAAAATTAAAAAATTAAATTTACTACGTAACAGGTATTTACGCTGTAAATTGGACATATCATAGAAAAAATTTGTACAAAATTTTATGATTAAAAACCTCCTTTATGCATTTGGAGGTTTATAGTAAACGCAGGAGGAAAACAAAAATACAATTATGGATGTGGTGTATGTTACAATGAATAAGTTTTTATACGCTAAACACAGATTGAAAATTCCATTTTTTGAGAAGAAGTAAATAGACTTTAATCTTAGGCGCCCAGTAGACCAATAGACCTACAATAATATTGCGCAATATTACGTATTGTACAATATTATTGACGTTTAGGGTTTATATTGAAGACTGCACAAAGATTGAACGAAAGTTTGAGCGGGTTCAATGTTTATTGTGCAATATTTTTTTTTGCACTGTGTGTGTGGGCTTAATATTGCATAAGTTAGGAGCGGTCGCGTTTGGTCAGTCATGGTGTAATGTATGGTCGTGTCGTTAATTTAGGTAAAATAGCGAGCAAGAATGCTATAAAAGATAAATGGATGAAATGTTATCTGAAAAAAAAATGTTTATTTTTCAGACAACAAATATCCGTAAATCTAGTTAAGTTTCCACTTATAACTATACCCAACATTTATATTAATATAATTAACAGTTTGTACCAGCATTTTAATAGGTATATAAAATGTTTAAACAAAATTTAACGACAAGTAATGAAAACTAAGTAACATGGCAAAACAAAGTTTTAATTAGGTAAGACCTGCTATTATTTGCCTTATGTTCCTCTTATAAATTCACGTTGAACAGTCAAAAGGCACTGATAACGATTATAAAAATTACATGCATGATAGAGAAAAGAGTGTGTAGCATACTTTCTTTTAGTAGAGGAAGTATAAAACAATGGTTTGTGTCATGAACTTATCCGAGAGCAGCTGAAATTTATTTGATGAAGAAAAAAGGAGAATCTACATAGCCATTTAAAATTATTTCATAGAAAAACAAACAGCAAATAAGTTTGCTGATAGAAAGAGATTACTAGAGATTCGAAGATGTTTATAGTGCGTTGCTATCCGTGAAACAGGGTTGGAAAACCACATGCGTAAGTTTACCGGCTACCTTGCCCTTCAAACAGGAATACAACAGCGAAAAGCAACGATTCCATTGCAGCAAGAATAGGTAGGGCGGTCATACCAAAACCTAGGCGCGACTCGGCGGAAATTTACCATCCAGAAAAGACATAAACAGATATAAAATAAAACAAATACCTTTTTTTATGTTGCCATAACCTCTTTACATTGCTCGCTATACTCTTTTTTATTATTTTGACTCGACGTTTCCTTATCTAAATGTAAGATTTCTAAAAGTATTAAAGTACATTAGTGCAAATACTGTGAAAAAAACAATTGCAGGTCAAGTATGAGTTTAAAGGTGGGGACATTTTCGTCGAGGTTTTATTTTTCTGAAATAAATACAAGGAAATAAAAAAGGTTTTTATGTTATTCTTTTCTTTACCGCCTGTGCCGTAAGATAATCTTGAAAGAGATCAGAATTTAAATAACACTACAACAACCTTTCAATACGATATCGCCGTGCCGCGGCCGTCGCGTTTTTATTCGAAACTAGCTGTTGCCCACGACTTCGTCCGCGCGGACTTCGTTTACTCCGCACCGCTTCTGCCCCGTAGATGATAGCGTGATAATATGTAGCCTATATGTTGACCCGACCTATTAGTAATATTCATGCAAAATGTAAAGAAAATCCATGCAGTACTTTTTGAGTTTACCCCGGACATACATACAGACAAACAGGCAAAAAATCTAAAAACTATATTTTTGGTTTCTATATCGATTGTAGATCACGCCCTAAGTATTCTTTTAAAAAAATATTCAATGTACAGTTTTGACTTTCTTACGATTTTATTATATGTATAGATTAAAAAAACGTGCTGCCAAAATACGATCGCCAATGGATTTAGCATTAGTTTTCCTGTGTACGTAAATATAATATACTTCGCGGTTCGCGTGTTCCTTGCGAAGTATTGACAATATATTTTGCGCGCTTTTTTGGAGAAAATTGTAATTTTTTTATAAAAGAACTTTATAAAAGAAACTTAGAATAGGTAGCAAACAAGCTGATGGCCTTTCTGAAAGTAGTTAGGCGACAAATTTGAAATATTTGAAAAGTATACTTTATCATATAGGAGAAATACTGTGGGCTTAGACAAAGTGACATCGCTTCGTAGCGAAACGATATTAATTATACTCGTCTTCGTCTCTGAGACAAAGAAAACCCCCTACCCAATGTGAAATTATTGTCGCGATCGTGGTGTCAAATTGGTTTATCGAAAAAAAATATGCTTTCCACTCTAATATTCGCAAAAGCGAATCATTTCATATTTTTAATAAAGCACTAAAAAGCTTTACCTCTGATCTTAATTTGTGCGTTCTCGCGTCTAGGGTCTTCTGGTAGACATCTCTTTCAAAGATAAGCTCGCCTCTTGTACATGTTTTATAAAATAATTTTCTATAGAATTGTATTTTGTGTAAAATAAAGTGTTAAATAAATAAAACCAATTTGACCAACCAACACCTACACAATTAAATTATTTGTTCAAAAATTCGTTACTTCATGCTTTTGTTACGAATATCGTTGACATTGTCTACCAACTTGCGATAACGATGACGACTGACCACGTGATTTAGCGCATCCTATGTCAATCCAATACATTTTAATCTTTTCTAATTCCGTTATACTACTATATTCTTACTTTGTCTAAGCCCCCTGATAAGGCTAATTTTCACTTTGATTAGTGCGAGTGCGAGTGTTTAATGCAGATGCTCAAAGTTAAGCAAAAAATACATGTGGACAGCCGTTGATTAGTACGAATGATTAGTAATCAGTGTGGATAGTAGGAATAGGACTAGGGATAATTGAACTGGGTACGGTACTACACACAGATCACACAAATACTAATAGACACGGTGTTGGGCGCTAAACGTGTAGCCGCACATACGAGCAAATGTATGTAAATGTCGAACACTTGTAAATCCATTACACCGTGAAAAAATGAAAACATGCCATATTATGCTGTGTTATCGTACTGAAAAAAAGCTAAGACTTTAAAAATACCCTGAAGTGATTTTATATCATCGGTAAGTAGTATAACTCCATTTGTGGGTATTAATGCAAGAGACACTTACAACTTTGAAATTGCCTGGAACGACGTATCCGGGTTAATCCGTCCTTATACCATGGTCCTACTTAATCATCTCGTCATTTATATTAATAAAAGTGTTTCAGTTTGGATTGTATGGTAACCAGTAACATTTCTTCTTAAAGGATGGCAAGGCACCAATAACATCTTTGTTGTTTAAGTATAGTCAATGGTTACCTCATCTGTTTTTTTAGCCATCTTATAAAATATAATGTTATCGTTGACTACCTTTCAGGAGATTCTGCTGCTTGTTTAACTCGAAAAAGCACTTCTAAGTATAGATAAAATCCAATGTATATTTTATGATTAAATTTTATGAACTAATCTAGGCAATAATGAGGCCATACCTCAAGATAGCTATGTAGCGATATGACTACTTTTGTGTACTCATGTACTTATTATATGTAATAATAGACCACCCTATTGGTCGAGTGGTAAGCAAATCTAACTACAAATCGACTTGGGTTTGATTCCCGAGAGGGACAAATATTTGTTTAATGAGCATAAATGTTTGTATTTCTGGGTTTGGGTGTTTTTATATTCCAGTATTTATATATGTGTGTCTCTGTATTAATATTGTTGTCTAAAATCCATAATATCTATATGTACATATAAAAATCAATTGGTGTTCGTTACTCTCTCTAAAACTCGAGAACGGCTGAACCGATTTGTCTAATTTTGATTTTCAATTAATTGTTGAAGACAGACAGACACACAGACACATAGACATAGAGACACACAAACACACAGACACACAGGGAAGGTTTAAAAGGTGAGAAAATATAGAAAAAAAATAAAAGTAGTTAAAAAGGCAGAACAACGTTTGCGATGTCAGCTAGTAAGCAAATAATTTGCTAGCTTTGTTGTTAGGTCTATTGGTGTAATTTGTCCAGCGACAATTATTAATTATAATTATACACTTAATAATTATCATTAGGTAGGTACATTAATAATATTTATTTATTTATGTTGTAGTTATTGGTGTGCAATAAAGTGTATTAATTCTATCCTTCATTAATAAACAGATCTCTGCAAATAATATTCGCTTCAACTGATAGCTATTAATGTATATCCGTGTTTATGTAAAGATTTCTCTATGAGAATTGATATATCCGTTTCATTGTTTATTCATCGTAAAATATGTATCTACTAGCAAATAGCATACAGTGTAAAAATTATAAATGTTTTATTTCAAAAGTATCTTCACGCCCGTATTCCCGAAGAGGTAGGTAGAGGTATAACAAGTGTATCCACGATTAACCAAAGATACTTGGTCTCATAATGTTTTTCCAATTCCGGGCAATATTGTTTTTAGCATAAAACAGAAAAAAAAACATTTTTTAACTGCCCGATCGGAAATCGAACCCGGGATCTCATGTGGTCAAGGCCAACTCCACGCCGGATCACTAAATCACAGAGGCGATTAATTAATTTATTTTAAGGTTATTTTAAATTTCTTGAAGGCATATTTTTGCACCGTTTGGTATTACCGTCTATTACCTAACCTCAATAGCGCCAGTAACTGTCACTGTCGTGTTCCAATATTGAGTTATGAGTGTATCATGGTCAGTAAAATTATGCATGTGACCGTCTGGTACATGGATGATATCGCACCAATAATAACTTTCCTAAGGCGATGATTACCTTTTTACGTCAGTAGCATGCTATTATATTACTCCGAAATTGTTATATTCAAGGTAATCTTAATAAATGATATCAAATATGAAGGATACCCATCTCCGTTTAAAAGAACACAGGTGGTTTTGGTTTTGTACATCTCTTGTGTGTCTTTCGGAGTGAAGAATATTAGATAAACTAGAATAATTTTCTACGTTTTTTAAATTAATTAAATAAAATATATCGCTAAGAACAATCATATAAAATATATTGAGACTTTATTAAAGTGTTAATATTGTACCTATAAAACTTAAATTACATTTGCATTTAAACAGCAATAAGTTTATATATCATAATTTTTATTATAAGTATGTATCAAATAATTATCGCCTCTGTGGTCTAGTGATCCAGCGTTGGCGTTGACCACATGAGCTCCCGGGTTCGATTCCCGGGTCGGGCACATAAAAAAAAGTGTTTTTTTTCAGTTTTCTGAGAAACACAAAGTTGCCCGGGATTGGAAAGTGCCCGGTTGGCGACAGGCTTGCCACCTATCACATTGTGGGACCAAGTATCTTCGACTAATCGTGGGTGCACTTGTTGTACCTCTGCCTACCCCTTCGGGGATATGGGCGTGAAGATACTTTTATGTATCAAATAAAACTTCTCCCTGTTTTTGTACTAAAGACTAGTTTAAAGCTATTTTATTTTTTGTTATTTTAAGTAGGTATCTAAAAAGTGTCTTGGCAAAATATTAGCTTAAAATTTTGTAAATCTAACTCAGATTTCTGAGATTAGTAGAGACACCCATCAAATGACAAGATAAATGCCTAAACACAGACTACTAAGGAGAGAACTGAATGTTTGAACTTTAACCTGGTTGCTCCCGGCCTCCTTTGAAGAATAGGCCAACTGCCGTTCTGCCAGGCAGGTCGTAAAAGGCGACCGATTGTCTATCGAGTCACTACCATCGTGGCTACTAGGTGGTAGAGTTCTTCATTGTCTCGCCCGGGTCTAGTACCACCGCCTTACCTATTCCTGCTGCAATAGCGTCAGTGCTTGTCGCTGTCGTGTTCCGGTTTGGAGGGTAAGCTAGCTGGTAAACTTATGCATGTGGCATTAGACCTCGCCACAAGATAGCAACGCATCATTAACATCTTTGGTGTCTATAGGTGATGGTTGACTCTTTCCATCAGGAGACCCATCTGCTTGTTTGCTATCTTATGATATAAAAAAAACTTACCTTCTTTCCAACTTTATTAAGCTACTGTTCACCAAGTTTAAAAAATATTTATTAAATGCGTATAAGTTAAGGAGTCGATATAGAATCATACAAAATATAGTAAATTTTAAGGTAATAGCTAAAAAGAACGATGTATGAAGTCTCGCCCTTGTTCTTTGTGAAAATCTTAAAGCTCAGATGTCGTGTCCCATACACGACATCTGAGCTTTGTAGAAATTTTATCAATAAATGGATTATAAACAGACTGTGATCACCAAGGGTAAAATAACGCGTTGGAAATTTTGCACGCAGGCAGACGTGACACGCGAACGGTACCGTTTTACTAAAGGCTGTGACGCGAATTTACGCGAAATTTTAACGTATAACTCGCGCGAGTAAACATGACACCTGGTAATTCACACTTGGCAAAGATTTTTTTTAATATAATAAGATAGCAAACAAGGAGAGGAGTCTCCTGATGGAAAGAATCAACCGTCGCGTCGCCTATAGACACCAAATATGTAAATGGTGCGTTGCTATCTTGTGGGCGAGGTCTAATGCCATATGCATAAGTTTGTCGGCTAACTTACCTTCCAAACCGGGACACGACAGTGACAAGCTATTGCGGCAGGACAATAAGTATTGTGCATTGACTTACTTATATTAGTAAGTCAATGGTGCTGTGTGTAAAAAGATTTATTTTTAATTTTAAAACTCAAATACACGTACAACGACGATGCTATCGTTACGTACTTCCCTCGCACGGCGACGGCGGGGCGCCGCGCCGCGCAAATGGTTTAAGTGCCCACGACATAAAATCTAGTCCCATAAGACTACCGGATGGTATATTCATAGTTAAATACGTCGTTAACGGGGGTATATGAAAGGCTATGCTGCGAATGCTGCGAAAGTGAAAAATCTGATGGCGCTATTAAAAAAAATGAAATAAAAATATCCGATTTCGTATGTTCCTCGATACCGGAGAAAAAATCCTGTACTGCATGTCCCCATGACCGGCCTTATCAGTGGTATCAGCATGATAAGTGACACCGCGAACCTAGGTACCTAGTACGATCAGCCTACCGCAAAATCCGAAGCCAATCTGAAAGATCATCAATTTTTGTGTAAGGAAAACCACTGCTGCATTTCCGAAACAGTGGAAGTAGATAGTGGTTGCTGCAGCGATAAAGGCCCGCTACATAGC
This sequence comes from Apodemia mormo, assembly GCA_036924255.1. Lineage (NCBI taxonomy): Eukaryota > Metazoa > Arthropoda > Insecta > Lepidoptera > Riodinidae > Apodemia > Apodemia mormo. The sequence continues at coordinate 27,717,263 of JAUPFN010000006.1, read as the reverse complement.
TGAAATCGTCGTTTCTATTCGGTTTTCTCCGCAATTACCTGGTTTCTTTTGATTGGTACTAATTGAATACCCGTGCTACAGTCAGGTACGAATAACTTTACTGGTCGTTGTTTAAACAAATGAAATCACGTATTTTAAGTGATATTTCCTCCGTTTTCATTAGGGATAGGGATAGGGATACAACAGGGATAGGGATGTATAGGCTAAAAGATTTTAGTGTTATTTCATAAAATAATCAAGCGATTGAAAACTAATTGTTATTAAGCAATATTTTTCCTTCACCAAACATCAGACATGATTAAAGCTCCCTAAATTTATTAATTACCCGATTCGAGGTTTTTCGAAGAGAGAAAAGATGGGCGTATCGTCAAAACGAAGCTGTTTACAATAATTCAGCTTGTTATATTAATAAAAAAAAACCTGGGACAGTGGTCTAAATGTCTGAATGGGTACGACAAAACTTTAAGGAATAAATTACTAATTCTAAAAAATACAATCAGATATCTCTGTGTTGTAAATGGACACGCGGCGATGATTACTTTGAACACAAATGTTAACATATCATATTAATATCTTTTTTCAGATAATCATCGCCACATGTGCGATTATTATACCATTTTAAAGTGTTTTTTTTCTAGCAATACTTTTTACATACCTAATTAAAAAGGGCCATGTAATTGTGAAAATTATCAATGCACTGCACATTGTTGAGTGTCGAGGCGCATGTTGGCCATATACAATATTTTGACAGTTGAGTACCAAAATGATCGGAAAGTCATATACCTCCGTAAAGGTACCTATTAAGTTACCTATAAATACAATATTATAAGTACTATTTATTTGTTCCTCGTGGACGCATTTCTTGCTCGCCTGCGCCATCGAGGACATTAAAGTTATTTATATTAACAATAATGTAGTTCGTGTAAATTATCATACCTTAATATTTACATATTTTTTTGAAAATTTATTAAAAATACCTATTTTGAAAAAATTGTAAGACCTGGATTTTTATCATTAAATCTCGTGTTAGATGCATGAAGTTTTTTTATAAATTCAGATGAATGTTACTACTAGTATCATTAGACTCACTAGACTAACCAGGTGATAAAATTAGTTTAAATTTCCTTATAAGTTTTGGCATATACCTATACGTTTTGCAATTAAATTTATACCTATAATAATACGTGACGGGAAAATTTTGAGCCCCTTTTTAAGACGATGAAATTTGGCGCAGTTAAAGTTTACATTGTAGAGAACTGCCGAAACCTAATATTTTTAAATAAAATGCATTAAAATATATTAAATGAATAAAAATAACATTAAACACACTACATTTATGTTATATACATGACATTAAACACATGGAGACTGAATTATTTTCTTTTCGGCTAAAGTCAGTTGTCAAATTTTAGAGATTTTATTGTTTAGTCGAATTTTGACCACATGCAATCGCTGGTACAATCAAATTGCTATTAAAATAAAATATTTTATATATTTATTTAATAGACTTAGATACTGTGTGACTATATCGTCTCATTAGATTTGCACAATAACTAAAATTAAAAAATAAAACAAGCAATTATAAGTAAGTTTTTATACTAAATTTTTAGTGTGAATTATTTTGATGTTATCTTTTAATCTTTCGATATGCTAGAAACAACGTCAAGGTGTGTGATTGCAAAGAATTCAAAAGCAATGGAAAATGAGGGGCAGGGAAACACAGGGGCGCTGCCGCCCGCCCAAAGGCGAAAGCTAGTCAGTTACAACTTCGCGCGCGTTCTGATCGCTCGGAGCTTACTGCTTCTTTAAATACAAAACTCGTCGATTGTTCCGTTCTATCTTACATCTGATACATAATATTAAAAGTTGTTTTTAAAGTAATCAACTATTACAGTGAGTGTATTTGGTATTGGTTTTTTGTGTTTACAACAACATGTGTGGCGGTCACCACGCGGCCGCTGCCGCCGGGTGACCGTCGTTTTATGAACTTTCCTTTATTACCTGTGCTGGTAAGTGTATGTTTTTTAAATATTTTGAAATAACAATGGGTGAATTAAACCCTAAACTTTTGCATTGTTGTACTATGTGTGTTATTCTAAATTTGAAACAGTGTTAACATACAATATTCTAGAAAACATGCTTGTTTTCTTAGCACTAAAATAGAAATGTTTTGAATTTAGTCTGACGTCTCATATTAAAACTATTTTGTTACATCTATGAAACAATTACTGTATTTTATTACCTACGATAAAGTTTTGACCGTACTGAATTTGAAAACTTTTTTATGATATAAGTTTCAATATCTTTGATATCTGTGAAGATGTAGTTGTATTATAACAAAGCGTAAAGTGCACAAAGCATAAAAAGAAAGTACAAAGTTTATAATTATTTAAATAATTTATATTATTCAAATAATTATAAACTTTATACTATGTACAATAATTTAGACTGCGCCATACTCAATAAATATATGTATATAATATTATTTGTTTGTTTACCACCGTAATATGTTAAGAATCATATTTATTTGTTAATATTTTTATGCCTTTACAAATTTTATGACTTTTATGGCATTATGGTCCTACTAAAAAGTGGTTTCTACCCTTTTCAATAAAATTACCCGTATTATGTATATAGGGGAACTGACTTTACCCATAACTTAAAATATTTCAAACCAACAATGTTAGCAAATGCACATATCTTTAATAATTAACAAATTACTGTGCAACTTACACGTTTATAATCATAACGTACTTAGGTAATATATAAATAAATAACTGAATCATTGACTAGACTACTCCGAGAATTGAAATTAGTTAGTTATTAGTGTGAAGTTTGATACTGCTTTTAATAATTTTACCCTATTTATTAATTCTAGGTACTAACACTATTGCCTGTATAAAATCGCTGTTTTACCCTTGCAAGCGTCATTACCCGATTTCGAAGTAATTTACATATATTAGAAATGTGAAAGTTTCAGTATGTGTATGTTAGTCAGTTTTAAAAAACGACTGGACAGACGTAGATAAAATTTGTAATACAAGTAGTTGGGGGTACACAACTTTTTGTCTCAGGAAATGCTATGTTTTCGACGAATTCATAAAAAACTGTAAAAAATAAAGTACTCGTTAGTGGGAATTATGAAAATTTTATGACACGAAATTAAAGTATTTCAAATAACTCCTAATAAATAACTCCTGTTCCCTTGCGTGGTAGAAAGACTGAATTGAATGTCATTAGACAACCCGGGTCCCCGGTTTCGGTTAATCGTAAAAGAATTTCTAAAATCGCTTTTTTTGCATATTTTGACTAATAAAACAAAGTACAAAAAATTGTCTTTTCCTCCATTATATTATTGTATAGTGGTTAGCGGTCAAATAATTTTGTAATCGCTTAAGTAGTTTGACAAATTAATTTTCTTTGTTATATTTCGGTCTTTTCCTCTGTTATGTTAGTGTTGATTAATTTAATAATGGCAGTAGTGGTTTAGTAGTTAACCGAAAAATTATTTCCATAACCGCTCCCGTAATTTTAAAAAACGAACAAAATACATAAGTACAAACATTTTGCTCTGTAATATGTATTGATTAATAAAGTCATTGATTTTGTTATGATAAAATTTTGATTGGCTTTATTGGTGGTTTAGTGATTAACAATGATTTTGATTGAATGAATGAATTAATGATTAATATAAATTTTATAGTCGCTCCGGTAGTTTTATCAAACAAAACACACAAATACAAATCTTTTTCTATTAGTGTCGATTAATTTAATAGTTGTTTTTATCGTTATTGTTATTCGCTGGTTTATTAGTTTTGTAATAAAGAATTTTTAAAATCGCTCCAATAGTTTTTACAAACAAATAAATTACACAAATATCATAAAAAAATAACACAAATTAATTAAATAACTTCTATAATCGCTCTTGCAATATTAAAAAAGAGACAAAATACACAAATACAAACTACCTTTTCCTCTGTAAGTGTTGATTAATTTAATCATTGGTTTTGTTGTTATTATTACTGGCGGTACTGGTAGTTTAGTGATTGCTGCAGTAGTTAAAATAAATAAGCAAAATAAAAATCTTTTACTATATGCTATAAGTGTCGATTAAATTAGGTACCGATTTTGTTATTTGACCGCCCCGTTGGTCGAGTGGTTAGCGTCCCTGACTACGCAATCGACGGGGCTCGGGCTCGATCCCCGACGGGAACAAGCATTTATGTGATAAACATATATGTGTATTTCCGGGTTTGGGTGTTTATTAAATATATTCTTGTATTTATATATGTATTTCTATGTATTAGTATCGTTGGTCAACATCCATAACACAAGCAAATTATTTGCTTACTTTGGGCTTAGATCAGTAAGTGTAATTTGTCCCGTGAATATTTATTTATTTATTATTTTTACTGAAACCGACGATGGAAAAGGAAACATGTGTAGATCACAAGAAATTCGTCGCGAGGATCAGCTAATAGTGATAATAATATAAATAAAATAGCCAATTGGTTTTTACAGCGCCATTTGGACTTTTAAAGATTGGAATGATGCTGTAAAATGTTACGCTTGGCTATTTTTAAGTAAAAGTGAAGAGTTATGTAGCCAGGTGTTTTAGTTTATTTATACCTATGTAAAGTGGCTGTTACCAGTGGCGGACAACGGTTGATGCCGCCCTAGGCCCCGACTGATATGCCGTTCTTTTTTTAGTTTGTGATAGCATTTAATTTATAAACATTTTTTTTCAACAAAATTTTATTAAATTTATAATTATTTTTTTAAATTTTCTCAATATTAGCTGTTGCCCACGATTGCATTCACTGACTCAAAAGCATTACATATTTTTGTAAAAAGTAGACTATGTTAATCCGGAATAATTAATTTTTGTTTTAATAATTATGTTTTTCGTAAGGTAATTTTTTAAATTGGATTGTTCTATATTCTAGTGCCTCAGGAAAGCACGTTCAGCTGTTGATATCATTAATCGTAAAAACAAGCAAAAATTTTTAAATTCTGTTATTAAACACTACATTTGTGAGCAAACTGCAGCTCATATCTGTCCGTTAAACGTTATATATATATATATATATATATATATATATATATATATATATATATATATATATATATATTTTAATACGTTTCCTACCTCGCTACGGCACTGGCGGCGTGAAAATATTTATTCTACTTAGGTACATATCAATATGTCAGTAAACATTTACTTCCAGTGGAAATACAATATCTGGACATCTTTAGTGACATGTCCATTTAGAAAGATGAAATCAGCAATAAGTGTGTATAAACAATGCCTTCTTTGTTTTTATACTTGTTATAGTTTTAAATATATATCTATACTAATAATATAAAATTTGTAGAATTTGTTTGTTTGTTTGGTTGTACGCGGTAATCTCGAAAACGGCTGAACCGATTTGAATAACTCTTTTTGAGTTAGATAGCTTGCTTATCGAGGAAGGTTATAGGCTATATAACATCTTGCTGCCACCAGTAGGAGCGGAGTAAACAAAGTCTGCGCAGACGATGTCGCGAGCAACAGCTAGTATATTATATAAAATAGCAAACAAGCAAATGACTCTCCTGATGGAAAAATGCAATAACCTATATAAATTAAAGATGTTAAATGGTATCCGTGCGGCGGGATGGTAATGCCACAATCCACATGCATAAGTTTACTGGCTACCTTGTCCTCCAAACTGTAGGACAAGAGTGACACTGACTGACGCTATTGCACTAGAAAAAATAAAAGCGGTGGTACCGAACCCGGGCAAAACATTACAGAGCTATACAATCTAGTAGTCACGATGGTAGTGATGTGTGATGTAAAGCGGTGATGATGTAAAGTCAATTGTTCTCCCTTTATGAACTGTCTGGCAGAAGGCAGAAAAATCACTACCTACTTATAAAAGTTTACGTTTATATGCCAACATTCATATTATGTCGCGTGATAAACGACCCACACACAAAGCGAAGGTACAGGTTCGTTTCCGAGAATAGTTGAACATATATTTTTATGTTATACTAGCGACTCGCTATGCAGCGCACTGCGTGATTAAACTTTTTGTGAATTTCACAAAAGTAATGCATTTTTCCTAGAGAATAGGTAGCATTTGTTTTAAGTACATATACCTTAGTCTACGGGACCTCATGCTGTTTGTTAAATTATGAATATCTTTGTGAGTGGTCTACTTTTGGCAAGTCTATCAAACTTTCTATCTACGACTTTCTTCGAAAATATTGCTAAACATAAAACCCAAGATAACGTCATATTTAACCATTGATTAAACAGGATACGTCTTTAAAAACAATTTTTTGAGTTGTCAGTATAGTTTGCAATTACACCTACGTCCCAGACATACAGAGTTATAGTACTTACCAATGAAATGAAACCATACCAATAGTATATTTTAAGCTTTAGTTTCTTATTCGGTCCGATAAAACAGCATAACATGGCATATTTATATTTTTTCGCGCTATGATATGTCTACAAGCGTTTGACATTTATAAACATTTGCTCATATGAGTGGCTACAAGTTTTCTGCGCAACATTGTATCTGTTAGTATTTGTGCAGTCTGTGTATCTCATCTATGTAGCCATCGGTCTGAAACAAAGCATAACAAATTTGTTGGACACTATGAGCTCTTGAAAACATTAATAACAATTAAATATTAAAAAAAAAAACAGAAATAAATAATCATGGATGTATTGTTTCTTGTCCTGAAAACATACTTAAACACGGCCTGTAGCTCCGCGTTAACAGAGAAGCTCTAAAATGTATTTTATCTGATGACACATTTTTTGAATTATGTAATAAATTATCTTGCAATTGTATTAAAACTAACTACGTATCCATTAAAATAGAAAAAAATATGAATTCGGCATATTTTGATCATGCTCATTTGAAAAAATGCAGTGTTTTAGAAAAGTCGTAGAGAAAAAGTTTAGTAAACTCGCCAAAAGAAAGCCACTCAGGATGTTTGAAGTATGTATTCATTGCTTAACAAACAGTTTGGTGCGTCGCGGACTAAGAATTAACGTGCACACAAACTTTCTTATTTACAGTGTTAGTACGATTTGCGTTTTTCAGGGATCCGTACCCAAAAGGTGATAGACATAGCCCTATTAATATACCTCCAATTCCAGTATCTGTTTGCCTGTGACAGGGCTCTGTCTTTTGAATGGAAATAGGTAGACATATGAAATTTTTACAAAATGTATGTTAATGTGGCTGATACCACAACAAATAGTAAAAAAAAAAGAAAAGTAAAGCGCCAAAGAGTGTCTCTGTCGAGGTAACCAAGCTACTTGTGTGAGCCTCACTCGCGGTGGGCTAGTTGACCAAATTTAAAAACACTTTGATAACTTGCCTTATTGAGTGTATTAACCAAAAAATATTTTTAGTAAATAACGTAAAACTATTTTTTTGCTAAAACTGTAACAAAATTTCGCGTATAAAAATTGAAATTAAAATTTAACAGCGAAAACGCTCTGGACTGTTATGGCGTCCTAATGACATCACGCCGTGGTAATATCTACATTCTATTAAAACGACAAAATCAAAATGACGTTTTACGACGTTATGACGTAACGATTTATTCAATATTATTCAATATTTATTCACGTTTCGACTGTCCTTATGTCACAGATCATAACTACGTCACAGATTATATTATAATAGTTACCATCGTAACCTACGTGTAGTTACTAAATTGAAAATTTATGAAATATTATGTTGCTTCTATAAAAATAAATTTTCATATAAAGCGATCGAATATCCATTTTGTTATAAAATTGTAGCTTATATTTCAAATCTATTGCCGTTATCTCCATAAATGACAATATTATAAACAAAGTTAACTTTAGATGGCTCCCTGTAAATCACCCATTTTCAATTTTGTTGTTATACGTAGGTACAGTCGATTTCATTTTAATATATTGTTTGATAGCTTATTGCCATTTTGTAGGTTGTGATATAAATTAACTGCTATAGAAGTTAGGGATTTCTGTTATATGTATATTCCGAGCGTATCCACGTTGATCCGGGCTACTGTTGAATATTAGACCAGGCAGTTTATGTATCAGGCAGTTTATAAAAGGTGAATGATTAGTCAAATATTTCGGAGAGTTAAAACAATACAAAAAAGTCTTCTTATAGACAATTCATATAAGATCACAACGTATATGTATAATATAACAATATGCAATTAAAAAGTAATTGAAAAAGTTCGACACAATTATTTGAAACAAAAACAAAACGCATGGATGTAATTTCAATTACGGAAAATTCGAACTAAAATATTGTAGTGCCTTCATTCAAATGATCAAATTCAAGTGATCGGGAAAAATGTACTCGTGTTTAGAGCGACAGATTACATAATAATTACTATCGTAATTGTAACTACGTAAAGTAAAATGACACACTGTCAGCATACACACATGCCAGCATATAGAATAAAGGAGTTTTCGCGTTACAAGCTAGACTGTACATCTTATTTTTTAATTTATAAATATGACATGAAAGTCTGTCGAAACTTTGGAAGCATGTTCCACTCGTTAACGCTAATATTATTGTTGGCTTTTGAAATTGTTTATGTGCGTATTTTAATCTCTTCGCTAGGACGTATTTTTGGAAAAACATAAAGAAACTCGTTGAACTTTAAACTGTAGAACATTGTTTTAAACTCTATCTTTGTAAATAATTTAATTGATTTAATAATAAGAAAGTTATAAATTTGACTTGTGTGTATTTTTTTTAAATTTTATGTCATAAGATAGCAAACAAGCAGATGGGTCTCCTGATGGAAACACTCAACCATTGCCTATAGACACAAAAGGTGTTAATGATGCGTTGCTATCTTGTGGCGAGGTCTTATGCCACATGCATAAGTTTACCGGGTACCTTACCCTCCAAACCGGAACACGACAGTGACTAACACTGACGCTATTGCGGCAGGAATAGGTAAGGCGTTGGTATCAGACCCGGGCAACTCGCCACACAGATAGCAATGCACCGTGTACATCTTTGGTGTCTATAAGGCGATGGTGTCTCTTGCCATAAAGTGAGTGAAAAGTGAAAAGCACTGACGCTATTGCGGCAGTAGGTAAGGCGGTGGTACCAAACCCGGGCGAGACAATGCTGAACTCTACCACCTAGTTGCCACGATGTTAGTGACTCGATAGCCAATCGGTCGCCTTTTACGACCTGCCTGGCAAAACGGCAGTTGGCCTATTCTACAAAGGAGGCCGGGACCATATGTTAATATTATAAATGCGAAAGTTGGGATATTTGGATGCTTGGAGGAATGGATGTTTGGATGGACGGATGTTGTTACTCAATCACGCAAAAACCACTGAACGGATTTGAGGCACATGCATAAGTTTACGGGTGGAATAGAGGGTAAAGTATCAAACCGGAACACGACAAACACTGACGACAGGAACTGAATAACGACAGGAATAGGTATGGTGGTGGTACCAGACCCGGGAGAGACAATGCAAAACTCTACTAGTAGGCACTATGGTAATGACTCGCATAGCCAATCGTTCGCCTTTAACGAACTGCCTGGCGGAACGTCAGATGGTTTATTTTTTAAAGGGAGACCAGATCAACAAAGAGGAAAGAAATATGTAGTGAAAATGACATTTAAATACTAATAATAATCATACTATTTTTAATATTTTTTAAATTTTAATAAAATTAGTAGAGTCAAAACAAATTTATTAAAATAAAAAACCTAGGACGCTGCTTCAAAACTTTTCAGGGCAGCCCAGGAATCTACATATTTACATATTTGTTTTCATTTTTTTTGGATTTAGTAACTTCGGGACCTTTGCCACCTGGCGCTTAGAACACTTATCCACGATCAGTGCTGAACGTATCGCCGGGGTTTGGTACCAACGGCTTATCTTATTTCCCCAATAACGTCAGTTTTTTGTCAGTGTCAGAACACTGCTGTGTTCCAATTAAGAGAGTAAAATAGCTGGCAAATACGTAGCACGTATATAGCATCACATCCCCGCCACATAGATGTCAACACGGCATTACCATATTGAACGCCTTACAACACGCGAGCGCGGCGTGTGGGAGTGCTCTACACTAGATATGTCGCGAATCGCAAAATATAATTATATATATTAAGTTAGACACTTAAATTTATATAAAAAGGGGATACATATTTGGAGGATTTGAAATATTTAATTAAAAGTCAATGTCTTTTTAAATTCGCTTGTTTAACTTTATATTCACTTTAGTTTTGTATAACAAAAAATTTAGATAAAATTATAAATACGGCTGTCTGCTTGCCCGTGAACTTGTTAGTCTTGACGCTTAAGAAACAAGTACGCAACTGATTGTTATAAATCATTTTAAATAATTTTAGAGTTGAACCTTATTTCTTATCACGATTAAAGGTCAGTGGCGGATTTATACATTTGCCGTCATTAGGTTTTTCACATTTGCTGCAAGTAGGTATCATATCTTGATTATCAGTAATAGGACCAAAAAATACATGCTAGCACATGAAAGGTAAGCTTATAAAAGGTAAGCAAAGGTAATTATTGCAAAATTAATTTAATTTACAAGTAGATTATCTGTATTAAAATGATTATTAAGTTTTCATTTTCTTAATATATGGTGATTACGCTTAATGGGACATATACTCCGTGACTCTCATTTTAGGGTCCCGAAGTAAACGAGAAAACTTTATAGTTTCGTTATGTCCGTCCGTCCGTTGTTCCGTTCGTCTGTCTGTCCCTCCGTTCGCACTGTAGCTTAGTATCCTTAGTACTAGAAAACTGTGATTCGGTATGAATATTCATATTAGTCACGTCAATAAATTGGTAACATAAAATCTTGAATAATATTTTTAGGGTAGCTTATCTACATGTAAAATAGGGAGGTTAATTTTTTTACTCGTGTACCCCATAGTGTGGAGTATCGTTGACAGCGGATCTAAGAATATTAGAAGGTATCGTTACACACAACATTTCTCACTTAAATAATTTTAATTTTAGTATCGCTTGATAAATAAGCAGCCGAATTAAACATCGTTAGTATGTTCTCAACACGTTCTTTCGCTTCTGTTTCGTAACAAAGAAGTTGAAAACTTTGGCTCTCATATGGCTGTACGATGCGAGGTTTTAAGCTTGACTTTATTCACGCTTGTAACTTTAAAGCGCAAACAAAATTCAACAGCATATTAAAACAGGAGGATTAATCTTAATAAAAATATTATTACACTAGCTTCCTCGTAGAAAAAACAAAATAAACTCATTATATATAGTTCACAATCTTGTCAGCTTTTTCCCCGTGTTGGTCCCGGGCTCCTTTGAAGAATAGGCCAATTGCCGTTCTGCCAGGCAGGTCGTAAAAGGCGACCGAATGGCTATACGAGTCACTAACATCGTGGCTACTACGTGGTAGAGTTCAGCATTGTCTCGCCCGGGTTTGGTACCACCGCCTTACCTACTTCTGCCGCAATAGCGTCAGTGCTTTTCACTTTTCACTCATTTTATGGCAAGAGACATCATCGCCTTATAGACACCAAAGATGTACACGGTGCATTGCTATATATATATATATATATATATATATATATATATATATATATATATATATATATATATATATATATTACCAATCTTACCACTTTTATCAAGCAAAGTAACAAGTATATTTAAACGTTGCTTGTCAGAATCGAGAGCTTTATGTGCACTTTGATGCGGTTCGACGTGATTATATATCTCCGTTCTAATGCCAATACTTCTAAAATATTAAACATTCCAATCCATAAAACTATACTTAAAGTAACGGACAATATTTGAAGTAAATATGAGGTCTGTTGGAATGGTATGTAAGGCACAACATACGAAAGAGGATGTACGGATGATATCTATTAAAGCGGGCTATACGGCACTTAGCCGCGCTACCGTGGGCCATTGTGTGTCTTAATAATAGTGGCTAATCCTGCCAACCCAGCTCCCTCCAGAGTAGTACGGGAATGCTCAAACATCTCCACATACGTCGTCCCGTCCTTCAGAAACTTAGCCCTTAGGTAGTTTAGCTCCACGCACTCCAGCAGCACGTGTGTGTTTCCTCACTGTTCAAGTATGCTCTACATAACGGACTGTCTGTTAAATGTTTACGGATTACATATCTATCTATACATATAATAAAAATGTAAGAGGTCGAATTCTGTACATTGAAGATATTTTAAAAATTTTTTTTGGAAGATACTCTTTAATCGACACTGAAGCGAAAAATGTAATTTTTTTAATTTTTGTCTGTCTGTCTGTCTGTCTGTCTGTCTGTCTGTATCAAGGCCGCGCATCACGCTGAATCTACTGAACGGATTCAAATGAAATTTAGCATGGTTAAAACTCATACTCCGAAGAAGGTTATAGGATACTTTTTATCCCAAAATTCAATACGGTTCCCGTGGAATAGGGGATGAAAATAAAAACGTATATTTAGCTTTAATTCATTAACCTGCAGTCCGAAATCCTTTATTATTTTTTTGTTCAAAAGTAAGTACTATAAAGATTGTCCCTTAAAAATTTCAAAGTCATCAGTTTTATAATTTAGAAGTTACAGACATCACAAATTTCAACGGTTTCCGGGTGGAGGGTCCAGTTGAATGTGACACCCGCATTGTATACAAAACCTTTGAACGCACGGCTCATTATAAGTTAGGGTATTCATTTCATAGTATTTGTATAATGGATATAACCTAAGAGATCTGTTTAGAATATATACTCTTTTATTAAAATGTTATAAATGCAATTTTACTAGCCTAAAAATGAGTAAAATATGTGTAAAATGTAAACCTAAACATTTTATTTATTTATATAAGAATTATAATATATTTGAAAATAAAACAGGTCATTTTTCAGTTTTTTGCCAATATTTCAGAAAATATGCATCTAATCGACATTAAGTATACTAATAAAATTTGTTATTTATTGTTTTTACGTAACGATAGGCTTTTGGAAAAATTCACTATTTTGTTTTTACATTGCATAACTTAAAAAAGGGTAAAAAAGTATCTAACCGCCAATACCCGAAATATGTAGGCAGAGGTACAAGAAGTGTACCCACGATTAGCCGTATATACCATCTCACGCAATGTGAAAGGTGGCAAGCCTATTGCCAACCGGGCCCTTTCCAATCCCTAGCAACGTTGTTTTATCAGAAAAGTTAAAAACACGTTTTGTTTTGCCCGACCCGGGAATCGAACCCGGGAACTCATATGGTCAACGATGGCACCGGGCCACTAAACAACACATATTTCAAAGTTCTTTGAAAATGAATGAAACTTCTGCGAAGTGTAGATGTTGGAGTGCCTTAACTACTTAGTGTACTCATTAAAGTCAGACTCCAAAATACGTTTAAAAAATTGTTAAGTAGAATATACTTATAACTTCAGTCCTGGATAAGATCAACATCTTACAGAAAAAAACTTTAGACAAAGATAACTTCATCAAAACAAATTCAGTAAAAAGTTACTTAACTTTCCTTTATTTGTGAGAATCGAAAATCAAAAATGTGAAAAAAAAATACGTGGCTTTGTTGTTTTTTACTGAAGTATCATCACTCCCGGTTCCCTTGCGGGGTAGGCAGAGTAAACCGAACGTCTATAGACTTTCCGTTTCACCGCGATTCACCGGTTTGTCGGTTGGTGATATAAATGGTAATCCACATCGCCGCATATACCGACACGTTAACGATTATCGACTATTTTTAGCGATAACTGGAACCGAAAGTTTTACATGCTCATCCGAGGCACGGCACTGGTAATATATATACCACTCCGTCAGTCTTCGAGTTGCTACTGAGATTTTAGGTTTTCGAGAAAATCCTCGAAAATATCTCAATAACACGTTTGCCCGATCCGGTGATCGAACCCGGGACCACATGATCTGAGCCGAATAGGCTATCCCAAGACCACGAGACAGAGTAGTTTGTTATTAATAAAAAAAACCTTGACTGCTTATCTTGCTTATTGAAAACTAGCTGTTGCCTACGACTTCGTCCGCGCGGACTTCGTTTACTCCGCACAGCACCTCCCCCGTGGGTGATAGCGTGATAATATGTAGCCTATATGTTGACCCGACCTATTAGTAATATTCATGCAAAATTTAAAGTAAATCCATGCAGTACTTTTCGAGTATACCCCGGACATACATACAGACAAACAGACAAAAATTCTAAAAACTATATTTTTGGCTTCGATATCGATCGTAGATCACTCCCAAGTATTCTTTTAAAAAAAATATTCAATGTACAGTTGTGACTTTCCTACGATTTTATTATATGTACAGATGATACAAACTTACATTAAATTTATTTAAAAATAATAATAAATTTAAGAAAAGTGCAACAAGATTTTTTTACTGCAAATCGTTTTCAATGAACAAAGATATGCATCTTAGTCAAAAGCTATTTTCTTTTTTTATTAATAACAAACCACAAAGCCATGTGTTAATTTATTTATTTTTATACTTCCCGCTACCAAAAGTGCCTTAAATAAAAATGATTCAAAATAATAATAATAGGATTCGATTGGATTCCACTCAATTTAGACTTCCTAAAAATTTTAACCAATTCAGTCAAGAAGATTTTGAGAAATTTTGAACAAACCTCACATAAGTTTTTGGCGATACAGTATTTTTTTAATACAATTCCCAGATTAATGTACCGATAGAGTACAAAATTTAATCAGCTTTACATCTTTAAAAACTGCGACCAATGCATAAATTGCATCAAAATTTATTATCCGTTCGGGAGTTTATAGTTGACGAAAAATTTTGCAAAAGTATTTTTTCGGCATAATTTCGAAATTTTTTAACTAATCATTTTTAATCTTCTGCAATATTTTAGTACTTACTAAAAAACTACATTGAATGCCTTCTCTTCTGCAATATTTTAGTACTTACTAAAAAACTACATTAAAACTTATTACATATTGTTTAAATAACTTTCAGATTTATATACCGATTGATATAAAAATCAAATTAGAGTTTCCCTCTAAAAAACTGCGCCAAATACTGGAAATTGGATCAAAATCGTTTGATTTATTTGGGATTTGTCAATGGCGAAAATTAAAAAAAATTTTTTTTTACATTCTTTAAAATTTTTTAACCTATCGATTTTTTAGCTATTAAAACAATTTTGAGTTAAAAAATTGCGTTGAATGCCATTCAAAAGATCACAATCGATCATCAATTTAAAAAAAAATATGATGTATATTTTTCAACCATTAATTAGGAAATTAATATCATTTTTACAACTCGAACTCAACATAAAATTATTATAAATACCTTTTGATTCATTTTTCTCTCATGTCGATATCTTATTAGAATATTTGATCATTTTAGTATTTATATAATTTTGAAAAGTTTACCTTTTTACGTTGAATGCTAATTTTGCGACATAAAAATAAAATATTGCAAATATTCACAATAGCCACCACACCATTAAGTGAAATTTTATAGACGCACAGATTCTAGGCATCGCCATATGGTGGACATTCCACATGCCCGGACAAAGCGGTTAGACTTAACATTCTTCATTTAAACCGCAAAGGACTGGAACATGCTTCCTGAATCTGTGTTCCCCGTCGAGTCAATCTGGGGATCTTTAAGAGAAGAGTGAACAGGTACCTTCTAGGGAAGCACGTTCCATCTTAGACCGCACCTTAGCTTACCATTAGGCGAGATCGTGGTCAAGCGCTTCCCTATCGATAATTAAAAAAATATGTCGATAACACACATATTTTACGAAATATAAGCAAAAAATTGCAAAAAGCCGTTTTTTAATTGTTCCGCCCCGTTGGTCGAGTGGTTAGCGACCCTGATTACGCAATCAACGGGGCTCGGGTTCGATCCCCGACGGAGACAAGCATTTGTGTGATGAGCATAAATGTTTGTATTTCCGGGTTTGGGTAATTATTATGTACTAGCTGTTGCCTGCGACTTCGTCCGCGCGGACTATCTTTACTCCGCACTGCTCCTCCCCCGTAGGTGATAGCGTGATAATATGTAGCCTATATGTTGGCCCGACCAGTTAGTAATATTCATGCAAAATTTAAAGTAAATCCATGCAGTACTTTTTGAGTTTACCCCGGACATACATACAGACAAAAATATACAGACAAACAGACAAAAAATCTAAAAACTATATTTTTGGCTTCGATATCGATTATAGATCACACCCCAAGTATTTTTAAAAAAAAATATTCAATGTAACAGTTTTGAGTTTCCTACGATTTTATTATATGTATAGATGTAAGAGTATTTATATATGTATTTCTATGTATTAGTATCGTTGACTAACACCTATAACACAAGCAAATAATTTGCTTACTTTGGGGTTAGATCAATAAGTGTAATTTATCCCGTGAATATTTATTAATATTATTATTATTTAAACAAAATGTTCCTAACCTCCTACACGGTCAATATATTATGTTTAATAATAATAACGTTGCAATTTAACCTTTACTGAAAGCAAATACTATTTATTTCTCCCTGACTAATGGGTCTGTCGTCAAATTTAGCCAGGCAGACTGCAAAGGAGTCAGATATTGTTATTTATCAGACATAAACCACAGATTTCAAACTAGCTTGAATAATCATCGTTGCCCATTAAGAACAGGTACAAGCCGATAATTTCACCTTCAATCTTTTTTATCCGGTGGAAGGATAGCCCCAGCCATGCTTTAAAAGTGACAATACAGTTAAAGACTTTTGCTTCACGGTGTGTGATCTTTCTCCCAATAAAAAAAAGGTTCTGCAAAAATGATCTTTAGTCAAATATAGTCATATGGAATGAGTATATAATGTCAGGCAAATAAAACTGCAAGCATGACTGTAGAAAAAAAAGGCGAGGTGACTTCAGTTAAACACGCTTAAAGCCCTATAAGGCACAAGGGTCGTTATCAAAGTGAACGTGTTTTCAAATCCATAATAAAAGAATCCTTTCTTAATATTTCTCCTTTAATAAAAGTGTTTCGCCGTCCAAAGTATTGCTGAATACGAAAAATACTGTGGTCAATTACTAATAATTACTCTGCAAGGATGGCCAAACGCGAACGAAGTCGCGGGTACAGCTAGTTCTATATATAGTGGTTTACAGAAAGCGATCCATAAATTTGTATGAAAACTTTTGACAAAGAATGTGTTCGGCCACGTATTACATTGATTTGATGTCTAGCAGGATTATTAATTTCAGCTTGCCTGTGTATCTTGTATCTGGATAAATTTCCCAAGGATGGAAGAAAGGAAAATTTTGAAAGACGACTGAAAAAATGGACACAATAAAATGTGGCAAATTAAAGTATTATTAATTAAAAAGAAAATAAAACAAAAACCACAAGTGCGATTTGGACTCGCTCACCGAAAGTTCCGTACAAAGGAGACTGATACCGTTGCATATATTCTTGGGCCCTCTTGTAATAAGATGAGAATTATGTTAATTAAAAGCTAGTTTAACATTATATAAATACTGAAAATTTCACAGATTTTAGTAATCTGAGAACAGAGATGTAAAATATTCACTAGAAGTAAGATTACGGTACTATGGTGTAATTTAACTCACTATAACCACAATTCTGTACTATAACCGTTTACTATTATATAAACAACTGATACTTGTAATACAGGCAACTATGTTTCATGTTTATAAATTGACACAATACTAAAACACATATTTTTGGAAACCACAAATTAAAGGATGCCTTCCTGTAGGCCGTACATAAAATAGCGAAGAGTGAAGTCTGCGACTTGCGACTCTTGCACGCCGTCAGTGATGTCAGTTGTTATTGTCACTTTTAGCTTTATTTAATCCACAGACACTAAATCGTATTAAGTTAGATGTAATGTAATCAATCGATTATTTAAATTGTATCGAATGTATTTTATCTTTTTATATTATAAATGGTTTGTAAAGTATTGATGGTACTTACTGTTCACTAAACTAAATATTAATCAAGAATACACTTCTACATATACTTACGAGCTTGTATTTCGATTAAAATTATTTACATAAATCGATTATAATTTTATCGATTATACAATTATAGTACCGCAAATTTATTTTCGTGATTTCTTTTTCTCAGAAAGCGAATGAAGCTCATATTTTGAATTTTGAAATAGAAAAATAGTACAATTTTTTTGAACCACACTTCAACCCTTTACATTTGGGCCCCAAAATCCCCCTCTCCTTTGTAAGTACATATTATAAGTATATATGTATAGTTTGCAGATTTTTCATAGCTAAATTTTACACCTAGTTCTAAGCCAAAGTGAAGTACCCTATTAACTTTGATTGTCTCGAGACTGTCGAAATATACGTTTTTTTGCGGCACTTATTATGCCGTAGAAACGGCCGTCTCTTTTTTTACTTTAATTTAGGAGTTTAATTTTACACAGCTTCAAGAGACTATAGACCTGGTATATGGTTTTAATTTAAACTCCATAACTCATCGCGTTCCCGGAATAAAGGGTGGCTAGGCGTGATCCTATGAAAGTTCAGTTTTTTCGTTTTAAGGTACGGAACCCTAAAAACAGTTTTAATGGCTGTTATGGATGATGTAGGGGTAGAACAAGTTTAAATTGATAGAAAAATATCCGCTCGTGTAAAAATAACTTTAGGTATTAATAAGTTACAAAGTATATGTATAATTCTAATTCAGGGTGTAAATCTTGCTCTGCGTAACTGTTTTAAGGTTATCCTGTAAGTATCTCAGATCCCCTTCTGAAGAATAAATCATCTGCCTTTTTGATAGGTCGTTTGTAAAAGGCTGATCACCTAGTAGTCACGGTGGTTGTAAGTACTGATTTATATCATAAGATAGCAAACAAGCAGATGGGTCTCCTGATGGAAAGAGTCAACCATCGCCTATAGACACCAAAGATGTTAATGGTGCGTTGCTATCTTGTGGCGAGGTCTAATGCCACATGCATAAGTTTACCGGCTACCTTACCCTCCAAACCGGAACACGACAGCGACAAGCGCTGACGCTATCGCGGCAGGAATAGGTAAGGCGGTGGTACCAGACCCGGGCGATACAATGCAGAACTCTACCACCTAGTAGCCACGATGGTAGTGACTCGATAGCCAATCGGTCGCCTTTTACGACCTGCCTGGCAGAACGGCAGTTGGCCTATTCTACAAAGGAGGCCGGAACCAACACGGGGAGAGGTATATACATATATATATATATATATATATATATATATATATATATAATATATATATATATATATATATATATATATATATATATATATATATATATATATATATATATATATATATATATGTTTACCGAATATTATAATTATATAACTAACTCTCACTTGAAAAATTAAATTATACTAGTTGACATGTGCGCAGATTTCGCATGGCGCCATCTAGCGTTTTTCAAGTATAAAACTCTATTAAGATGTTTGATGTATCACCCACAGATGGTGCTCCGGTCGATTGTTATAAAAATATATTTAATTTTGATTTTTTTTATATTTTTCGCGCAAAGTGGAAAACATAAGCTTTAACTGGATTTTTTTTTTTTTGGTGAAGTTAGTTAAAGAGATCAAGCCACTCGAGGAAAAAACACCTTTTAGAAATAATATATAATATGATGATGATTGTAAAAAAAATAAGGATTTGACATATAGCCTGTCTAGAGATGAAATGTTTATCAAGTCTTATTTATGGTTAAAAAGTCGAAAAACATCCAGTCGGCAATCGAATGCGCGTCCAAGTCGGTATTTCCGGTTTCATTTCCGCATACCATTTTCATTAATGAAGGTACGCTCTGCAAATCTTTTCATAGAAAGAAGATAAATGTAAGGATTTTTTTCTTAGGTTCAAATGTGTTTATACTCGAAAATCAACTAGTAGACATCCGCGATTTCGTTTACTTGAAAATTGTCAGCTATCCTTCCCTATCGTCTGAATAATGTAGATGTAACATTTATGTTACAGTAAAATATTTACAGTTATATTGTAATAAATACAATCGCCTCTGTGGTTTGGTGGTCCTGTGTCGGTGTTATCGACGTAAAGTCCCAAGTTAGATTCCTGGGTCGGGCAATTCAAAATGTGTTTTTTCAGATTTCTGATAAAAACAACGTTGCCCGGGATTGGATAAGTGCCCGTTTGGCGATAGGTTTGCCACCTATCACACGTGGGGCTAAGTATTTTCGTAGTAGTGGGTGCACTTGTTGTATCTCTGCCTACAACTTCGGGGATACGGGCGTGAAGATACTTTTTTAAAGTAAGAAGAGTAAACATAAAATTTTATTTTTATTTATTTATTTATACAAAAAATCCACAGTGATCAGTAAAAAGATACATTTACATTGTAGATTAGGGTTACGGCCAATTTACATTATACATACATATTTTTACGCTAAATCCTTTACAGGATAGAGAGAACCGAGTGCCACACGTAACGATCCTTGCAAATTTGCCCGTTAAATGGGTGATTCTTCAAAAATGTGTTCTCCGTGTAATTTCCATGGTATTTTTGAAATCTTATTAAAAAAAAATAAAGTAAACTACACAAACATTTTAAAAGTTTATGCAAATTTAAAGAACATATGAAAATTCGACACGTAGTGGATCTATAGTTTTCCTAAAAAAAGTATTGAACATTTGCGGGCCATGGAAATTACATTAGAGACCACGGGAAAGACCCAGCAAGTAAAATTTTGCTAAATACCGTATCAGATATGAAAATAAGATTAGATAAAAGTGATTTGGGGAACTATGAACGGCTGTATATATATGTTAAAACGATATTAGGCAAATTCTTTTCAGCAACTCTTTATTTCTGAATTTCTCCTCTCCGCTAAACTTAGATACAGCAAAAAAAATTAGTGATAAAGTGCGTGTGCTACACATTTCTTATTACCTTTTGCTTTTCTAAACCATGCAATTGAAAGTATGTGAAAAACTTAGTGTTCGTATATTTTCATAAAAATCATTATAATTGTAGCGACCATGTAATCATATGGAGTAGTCGAGTAACGAAGAATTGCAGGATTTGCGAAAAATATGAATGTATGCATAACCGAGTAGTTACCTAGCCTAGCTTATGCGTAGTACTACACTTTACGTTGAATACATTCCTTAACATCAAAACATTAATAGTAGATTCATTTTTGGACACTTTGAGCACGATAATTAGACGCTTTAAATGATAATAAGCTTCGGTTTAACAAATTTAAATAAAAAAGGCAGATGAAACTGAACGTCTATAGACTTTCTGCTTCACCGTGATTCACCGGTTTGTCGGTTGACGAGGTAAGTGGTGATGCTAATCGCCGCATTTTTCGATATGTTAACGATTATCGACTATTCCTAGTGATAACCGGGACCGACAGTTTTACGTGCTCATCCTAGGCACGGGAGTGGTAATACGCCACTCCGCCAGACTCTGAGCAGCTACTGAGGCTTAAGATTTTTGAGGAAACCTCGAAAACATTTGAATAACACCTTTGCCTGACCTGGGGATCGAACCTAGGACTATGAGACAGTCTAAATTATAAGCTTCGGATTAACAGATTTAAATTAAAAAAAATAACTGACTAACAATATTTATCACTTAATCTGATAATTGCATGAATTACAGTATAAACATTGAATATTTCATTTTAATTATTGCAAACAAAATGAAATAGAGTAATTTCCATGAGTTTTATGTAACTTCCATGTTGTTTTATACATGGAAATTACTCCATGGAAATCACAAAAAAGCATATATTTTGAAATTTCTCGCCAATGGAAAGATATAGGCTACTAGTTTGTTATTGGCTATCTACATTTGGGAGTTAGGTATAAGACTGTAATACCCGTTCACTAAAAATAGTACGATTATGTTCCAAAAATGTGACATGGAAATTCCTAAAAACTGAGAACCAAAAATTGAAAAATTGAAGAACTTACTCTTGCACCGAAATGAAGAGATTTAGGGCTACGAATACTTGACCCATAAGCTGCAGCGTAAAAGCAGAATCAGAAAAACCAATCTCGATGCCTCTAGACCTCACCAGTTCAGAGTAGTACCCGTCGCAATAAGCGAAGCTAAATTTTGCCAAGTGTGTGACATACTTACACTCATAAAATAAAAACTTTCAGTGCAATTGGATTTGTATTTTTGAATTTTGTGTATAAATCTGATTGAAAGCATTTGTGAATTAAAAAATATCTGCGATTGATCAGAAGACGGCGCACGTGTTACGCGTGTAAAACGTGCAAAATTAACCGGATTTGAGGTGTTGAGGGCAAATAACTTCTATGTAAATGGTTATTACATAATAAAATCTATATGACACGATGCATATAGAATGTATAAATAATGTTATAGTAGATTTATGCAAACATTATTTGTTTATATAGGAAATAAGAATATGTTACGCTCAAAAAATGTACTCCGAAGAATGACCCAAATACTATTATGTAAACAACAACGCCTTTGTACAACTCCGGTTGTTTGAAATCTTGAAACCACCTTCGGACAGTAACCGATCAATCTGATCATGGTATATCAGTCTTGGCCTTACTCTTATGGCCGTAGCGATCTCATCTCGACCGCGTTGATTCTACTTTCATGTCCTTTCTGATATACCCAACTCTCACTTACATAAAATGGCGTTTGGATAAACACATAATTATGCAGGGCTAGACGGGCACCCTGATTTAAAACTTGTGCTTTTAAGTAATCTCCCTCATGCTTCTTGTACTCTGTTCCTTGTAAATTCTTGTTCATACATCGGCGGTGTATTTTCTATCCCTACTAAAAGCACATCCA
Organism: Apodemia mormo; assembly: GCA_036924255.1. Taxonomy (NCBI): domain Eukaryota; kingdom Metazoa; phylum Arthropoda; class Insecta; order Lepidoptera; family Riodinidae; genus Apodemia; species Apodemia mormo. Next base: position 27,694,430 of record JAUPFN010000006.1, on the reverse strand, counting down.
AGATATACAAATTTTGTCAACTTTTTCCAGCACTACGTTATCATAAGATATTTTTTTTATATCATAAGATAACAAACAAGCAGATGGGTCTCCTGATAGAATGAGTCGACCATCGCCTATAGACACCAAAGATGTTATTGGTGCGTTGCTATCTTGTGGCGAGGTCTAATGCCACATGCATAAGTTTACCGGCTACCTTACCCTCCAAACCGGAACACTATAACGGAATAGATAAGGTGGTGCGCGGTGGTACTAGACACGGGCGAGACAATGCAGAACTCTACCACCTGGTAGCCACGATGGTACTGACTCGCATAGCCAATCGGTTGCCTTTTACGACCTGCCTGGCAGAACGGCAGTTGGTCTATTCTTCAAAAGAGCCCGGATCCAACACGGGGTGATTTTTGAAGTTTGTAAGTTTCGGCTATAGTAATAACTTTCTTTTTGTTGCATTTTATGCAATAGTTTATTTAACATTTTGCGTCTTACCTATCCAAATTTTTTCTAACTTTTTAAAAATATATAAACGGGTCAAAAACGCGTACATTGACCGTGGTCACAAGCGGACTTTTTTCTAACATTTTTGCTTGGCCATAAAAAAGTATTAACTTTGTGGCAGAAAAAAACCTTTGCTTGATTTAGAAATGAGAAAAAGCGTACAAGTTTAATGAGTTTTAGTTTTCAAGTATGTTCCTTTTTAAATTTACTTGCTATTAAAAGGTTTCATTAAATTCTCATATTGGCTTACTGTGAAATTAAATAATTTGATAATTTTGGCTGACGCTATATCCTTGTAGAACTTTGGGGCAGATCTAATCAATCTCCGTGTAACGATATTGCGTGGATATAGAATATTTTTTATAATATTTTGATATTGGCCATTTAATATCAAAATAATATAAATGGTACAGTGGCCTCAACTAGTACCTCCACTCTATATGCAATTTTATTATTATTTATACCTTTGTTGGAACTCAAAAATCGTACAAAATTTAAATTAAACCGTGCTTGCGAAAAATTCACTTTCCACACGTTACTTACAAAGATATTATCTGTCACACATATTCACACATCTTTACACTTTAAGCTCTCCGTGTTCGTCCCAGGCTCCTTTGAACAAATAGGCCAACTGTCGTTCTGCCAGGCAGGTCGTAAAAGGCGACCGATTGGCTATACGAGTCACTACCGTCGTGGCTACTAGGTGGTAGAGTTCTGCATTGTCTCGCCCGGGTCTGGTACCACCGCCTTACCTATTCCTGCCGCAATAGCGTCAGTGCTCGTCGCTGTCGTGTTCCGGCTTGGAGGTTAAGGTAGCTGGTAATCTTATGCACGTGGTATTAGACCTTGCCTCAAGATAGCAACGCACTATTAACATCTTTGGTGTCTATAGGTGATGGTTGACTCTTTTCATCAGGAGAGCCATCTGCTTGTTTGCTATTTAATGATATTAAAAAAAACACTAGATCTCTTACAACAGTAGTAGGGATTCGTTGGTTCCCGACCACCCGGGTCGTTGGGTCTGGATCCCTGTTTCTGTCCCACCTGTGTTTCTGACCCACTTGGTGGTCGGTCAAAACTAAAAAAAAAAAAAAAAAAAAAAAAAAAATTTGGTGTCAAAATGGGGGTTTCCGGGTACGCCCGATCGATTGCAAGCATCCGTTTTTTGATATCTCGCACGGTTGCAAAGTTAGCATTCCTGGCTCTCCTTCGTTATCTAATCACCTCATTATCATTAAGCTCGAACGCCCGTCACACAATCGCACTATTAAAAGCTCATTAGGACGTCTCGCATTGCGTATCACTTGCAACTAATGAATATGGAATAAAATAAATATCATCAAGCTGATTCCCGTGTCGAGAAGGCAGAGCGAGCGTCTTAACGTTCCACTGCGATTCACCTGTTCAGCGGACAAAAGCACGATTATGGCGATCATTCTATTATCATTTTAGCAGCCTGTAAGACTTTTACTTTTTTTCATAGTAATTTATATCATTAACATCGTGAGTACTGACTAGTTGGTGAGTTCTGCAACGTCTCGACCGGGTTGAGTTCCACCACCTTGACCCATCTTATTACATACATCATCAGTGCTAGTCGCTGTGGTGGTGCTATTATTACTGGGTCTGTGTGCTTATTAAATATATTCCAGTACTTGTATGCATGTAAAAAAGTATCTTCACGGCCATATCCCCGAAGAGGTAGACAGAGGTACAACTAATGCTCCCACGATTAGCCGAAGATACTAAGTTCCACAACGTGATAGGTGACAATCCCGACCCAGGAATCGAACCTAGGACCTCATGTGGCAAGCATCGACACCGCACCATTATGCCGCAGAGGTGATTTGTTTGAATGTATTTATTTAGTGTTGTTGACAAACACCCATATTGCATGATGTCTGGGCTAGCAGGATCGGTCACTTCCGGTATCAAAAGCTTCACATGCTCTTAAGGTATGTGGGTGTTTCGCAATACACAAGTATGAACTTCACTAACGATTCATTGGAATGTTGTATCATAATTGCTAATGCGAATGTGATGAGCAACAAGATTTGTAACAGAACGTGTTCGCTAATGTTAATTGCTTAAAACTTCCTATATAAACCTTGGATGAAAGCACATCTACAATATATCAAAAAATTATTTTAACAGAGATAGTGCTACATTATTGTAACGTGTGTGTGTGTGTTATTGTGTTCACGTGCTACTTCGATAATATGGATGTAAGTATCTCATTTATTGCTCTTATAATATCTTATATATTAAATATGTGTAATGAATGTAGATATAATATTTTTGTCGTTTCATATTTTTACAATATTATTCATGTATTTCACCGGAGAGGAAAGTATACTTGTATGATGAACGTACACATATTTTTTCAGATTTGGTTAGAAAATAATATTTATACCTACATGCACACACAGAAATGATGTATGTGTTAAATCTATACATATGTGTACTACATGTATACTGAACAGAAATTTTACCTAAATATATTCAGTCGTTAAGGCGTGTAAGAACTTGTAACAAATATACACGCACAAACTTTAGATTTATAACATAGTATTAGGATTTTACGTTAGCTATGTCGTAGTGTCTAATATTTGGTATTATGTCCTTTACAGAATTCCTCGAGCATCCTTGAAGAGAACACTTTAAAACATTATTATTATCCACTGTCTGACGACGACGAGTCAGATTTACAATTGACACAGCCATTGAAAATAAAAAGAACACGTAGCAGCAGCAGTTTGGACGACCTATTTGAAAAGCCAGCCAAAAAGAAGAAAAAAATGTCGTCCTGCGTTGGAAGGGCGTCTCGAGATGGTGGAATGGCATACATATCAACCAATACCGACGATGGGGCGCAAGCCACACACTTTGTAAAAATAGAAGTTTACGATCTAAAAAAACTGGCGAGGATACCCCCAACTGATCATTGGAAACATGCAACCACTCGGATTAAATATTATGCGGCAAGTCATAGGCTCAACAAAATCAATGAAGTGATCTATGATATATCTAAGGAAATAGCCGATGCACCTGACGTAAAAAAATATCACTTCGACAAAAATACTTGATATTGTTCTTTCAATGACTGATTTTTTAAGTATGCTATTGTATAAAGTTTCAATGTAATTAGAGATAATAATGTGATTAATACTTGAATACTTAAATAAAGGTTTTATTTTTGTTATCCCATTTGTTTTTTTTGTATTCCTATGACATACAGGGTAAAATAATACAACGAAATTTCTTTATCAATTATATTTTATTACAGAAAAAGTATTTAAACAAATTATTTACAATTTTATCATTAATAACAGTATTAGTAGTAAACATATTAGTGAAGTTAAACATACATACTCCATAATATCTGAAATATATAAAAACTAGACAGTAAATTCCACACATAGAACTAAAACAATTTTGAATTACTTTATTATTATAATTCCACTTCTTACAATTTGTTACCAAAAATGACTCATGATAACCAGTTGGCTTTCTCCCGAAAGAATCAAAATATTCCCCAACACCATGTTTATCAATGCATATTGCTACCCAATGAGAACCAGGCTTTGTATCAGGGTCTAAATTTGATATAGAATAAAAGGGTAAGCTAACATGTACTGGTATACGATTAGCTGCAAATACATTAAGCTTTAAGCTACCATTAACCATAACCAGAAACTTTTGGATTTCTATAGAATCCATCATAGGATTTAATTTTTAAAAACGTCTATTTTTAAAGATATGCTGAATGAAATTGACAGTAAATACACTAGCAATATAATATATAAGTACAATTTCATAAATTAATTAAAATTAAGATTAGCTATTATAATCTATAATAACCTCTCTATTTTTGTTTATTTCTATAACATTATCAAATTCTGCATATACTATACAATTTACAGTTGATGACAAAGTGCCTTCAAACCGTACTTCTATTCTAACACTTCCACGTTTTACTAAATTCCAATGAGTTGTAGAGTTTGCACTTAAGTCTGGAGTCATATCAAAAGCCATTAGACAGTACCCGTTTGCAAAAGCTTCTTTAGATATCGAATTACCTTCATTTAAAAAGTGTATACCGGTCCCAGAGAATAATGTATGATAAACGCTGGTAAAAGCATTGTCGGAAAAATTGGGAGTTAATGTTTTCGGTGGTATTTGCTGTCCATCTACATATACACTAAGCAGATTGAGGTTGTTGTGTTTAAAATCGAAGGGATTCGTTTCGAAACTGCCATTAAATGCTTTATTGCTAACGAATCCTATAATACACCTTTTAGGCATTTGCCCAAGAAATACATTATCAAGAACTTTCCCTTGAACACCAGATGGAATAGTTAATACTTTTACTTCAGCTCTAGCAACTGGGTACTTAGCTGTGGTTGTTGCTAGTACTTTTTCGTGTGCAAGTAATATTGATGGATTGATTCTTGCTTTACGGATTATGAGCGAAGCATTTATTATATTAACTTTGAATTTATTTTCTACTGTGGACGATATGAGATTAAAAGAATCTTTCGAACGAACTAATTTTAACCGCATTTCAATACCATTAACTAAAAATTTCCCTTGATTAAATATATCACCATGTAAATGACCTATCATTTCAATAGTTGAACTCTGCTTTGATAGTTGCTGTCGCTTAGCAAATCCTTCGTTAGTTGCGTCACACGAAGTAAACTTTCCTGGAGTATCTTCATACCATAAACCACAGGTAAGATGGGAAGCTTTCGCTGCTGGACCATAATTTAATAAAGTTTCTATATACGCACGATATGCATATGTGTTATTTGGTGGAGAAACAAGTTTCTGATTTAAATAAATATCCAACTGACTAAAAAGCGAGTGTAGCCAATTATTTACAGGTGCAACATTGGCATCGACAGCTAATTTTGATGAATCAATATTTTCTATTCGTGCACTGATACTAATCATTGTGTGTGATAAGTCAATATATTCATCACCAGCACCAGGTATTAAAAACTCGATAGGGCCATCATCAGTTAGCGATGATATCGGACGATATTGCATCCATTGACCACTCTCTATACTTGTTTGTGTTGTCGGTAAAGCAAAGATATCCAATTCTGATTTCACACATTCACAAGAATTATTGTGTAGGAACGCCATTTTTAATTTCCAAAAATATCTTTTTTATTTTTGAGAGCTCCTTTAAGAGTTCTTCTTTGTTTTGATGTCTTCTTGTGAGTGATAGACTTAAGTCTTTGCCTTTTATTTTTATAACCGGATCCTGCCATTATGGAGTCGAGTTTTTCATCAGCTTTTCTTTTTAAATTAGAAGTAGCGGTTCGGAATCGAGTTTTTATCGATTCATCAAGAGGTTGAGCTCCAACTAAATCACTTAGAAGGCCAACTCCAGCATTTAATGCTTCTTTTCCAAGAACCTTTGCGCCACTTTTTAAAATTGGAAATACTGACCTAAATAAACCCCCTAGAAAACTCCCTATGCCATGTCCACGTTGATATGGTGTTCCTTTATAAATTATACCTACACCAGATCCTGCTTGTGCAGAGTAATAGTGATGATAGGGACATACCATTTTTATATATTTAATGTAATATTAAGAACTTATTTTTTTGAAATGAAGCTTAATACATGAGGTTCCAAATTGAAATGGTACTCTTTCACCAATGCTCGTTCTTATATCAATTTCTATCACATCAAATTCCCTACGTAAAACAGGAAGATAGTGTGCAGGAGAAAATACATTAATTTTGTAGGCTCCATAAATATATTTCGTAGGATCTAATGGAATTATTCTCAGTAAAGATGACATTACATCTCCTATTATCTGTGGATGTACTATATCGGAGTAAATAAATAGTTGTGACGGTAGACCTAAATGTAAGTTTATTGGATACTTACCAATATTCTGCCTAACAAAATTTGTATTGGGTTCGAACCCAAGTTGAAGTGACAATTTGGGGTTAGCTGTTATTCGAGTAATGTTACTTGTCATATTTGTTACGGCGACAAGTCTTGATATTTCATCGTGTTGAAACTTTACTTTCCCATTTAATAAAGGATTTGCATTGAATGCGTTTAAGAAGTTACTAATATTTTCGTAGTTTGTTGCTGGTATATGGGATTTATATTCAACGTTAGCATAATCTGTTTTTGAATCGGGTAAATATACTTTTTTAGAAATGTATACTACATTTTCATGATCCTGTACATTTAACATACTACACGGATAGTGACATTCAACTAGACCGACCACCCATTCTCCTTCTAGCTTAATGGTTTTAGGTAGTTTAGTGAAGAAGTTTGCTGTTGTGTTTTCTGGAAAGTAGCCCATGGAGCTGTTACTAAGTAACGTTAAATAAAAACTATTATCCATTATATTGTCTTTAAATTTGATATAGGAACCCAAGTATTAAATTTATTCGGATAACCTACCCACTTCACAAGCACTTCTTTTCTGATTCCAGAATAACGTGAACCTATTATTTTATCAATTTTAAAATACGATGTGGGGTCATAAGAAACTTTTTGTAATTCATTCTCATAAAATGTACCTACAATTCCTTCGTTTAGAATATCTTTTATGGTATAAATCAATACAGGCTTACGTTTTACCGAGGCCACTATAAAAAATTCATCACTCCAATTAGTCTCATAGCCTTTTTTAAATATATGCTTATATTTAGTAATTCTAACGTAGTCGCCTATACTTAATTTTGGATCCTGATTATTGTGTACCATTTTTTTCCCCTGTAATCGTCCTTCGTTGATATTACGCCATACAGTCATTATATTATTAAAATTAACATCAACTGGGCGCATTTTTATAGTTGAATGAAAACTATAATTATAGGAATAGACTAATTCTTGCAATATATCTATGTATCTATATGTATTTTTGTGGGTGAAGTATCGCCACATTTTCGTTTTGAGAGTTCTCTGAAACCTTTCCACTATACTAGCCTTAATATCAGGGTTATTCGTTGTGTAATAATTAATATTCTTATTCATTAAATATTGTCTTACATCTTTTGATACGAATTCGGTTCCCTTATCCGATTGTATGTGACTAGGTGTGGCCTTTGCCTCGCAAAATATGCTCTCAAAACAATTTTTTATTGATTGTGAATTCTTTTTAATTAAGGGTCTAACAAATGCATATTTACTAAATACATCAATAACACACAAAATATAATTATAACCATCATTATATTGACTATACTTTCTCATATCACTTAAATCTACTTGCCAGAGTTCATTTAAGTTTGATAAGATATATCTGTTTCTTGGAAATTTTCTTTTTATAGGTTTATGAAGAGTATAAGTTTCCTGTTTTTGCAGCCATTCTTGAACTTGTTTTCGATTCATTTTACCTTTCATTGCTCTAGTTAATGCATTTACACTACTATATCCCGCCGGATTTGCTATATCATAGTAAGTACTATGTATATCTAATAAGGTGTCCATCTTTCCCAATCTATTTTTCTTCCTGGTTTAGATAATTTCGGTGTATTTAGTTTTGTAGGAGTATTAAGACGAAAATCTTCTACATACAATTCATTCATGAATTTATTTATTTCAGGATTACCAACACATATTAGTGGTACTTTAATATCTTTTAATGCTTTTGCAAACTTTTCCCACCCATCAGGTTTATATTTTAAGGGTCGGAGAGTTATATTTATGAGATCTATTATATTGCTGTGAGGTAAATGTTCTTTGTTGATCACAACAGTACCATCATCATTCCAGGAAATTTTATCGTTATTTTTATAAAGAGTATCTAAAAGAATGCTACCTTTCTTTTTGTAAGTTTTAGGAATAAGTCGTTTCAAATAATCAGCCGTGTAGTGTTTTAGTAATATATCCGGAGATTCCGGTGTCTGTACGTCCTGAACTGGTGATAACTCTTTTACAAATGGAATCATCTGCTTCTCGCTTGTGTTGTCTTTAACTTCTTCAATTGTGATAGGTAACTTTAAAGGTTTTTTATCTTCTTGTATTAAGTGTAAGTATTTCTGTAATTCTTGGAGGTATAATGACCATTTTTCACGATCATCAATTTTACTTTTTAATATTTTTTGCATTTCCTTGTCTAATCTTGACAAAGAATCATCAGAAATATTTTCTCTTTTCTTTAGTCGCTCCAATGCGTCTGGTTCAATCAATATCATTTTCTTTGTAGTATCCATTTTGTTTTTATTTATTTATTATGTAATTCAATAATCCACTTAATACTGTGCTAAGAATAATAGGAAGAAAAGCCCCACCTTTCTGTATAATGATTCGCTTTCTTAACCTATGTTTACCCTTCGACACTAGCAAACGCAACAGCTTTTTATATTTCTTTAATTTAGACTTTTCTGTTTCCTTCAATATTATTTTACCATTCAGAACATTATAAATACATTCACAAATACAGTTTATTTCCTCATCGCTACAGACTTTTAATAAGGCTGTACGATGTTTGGGTTTCAGTGTATGTAAAGCTCTTAATAAATCTTGATGTGTCTTCACTCTTTTCGACATAGCTCTACACTGAGAAATTTTAGGGTGTAAAATAGTTTATAAACGGTATCAAAAAACAACTGCACTGCAGAATGTTACCCGAAGACTTAGTGACATCTGCAAGTTTTCCATCAAAAATTTTATAAAGGTTTTCACAAATAAGATCTAATTCATTATCACTGTAAGATTGTATTAAAAGTTTGCGATATTTTGATTTAAAAGTGTATAAAATTTTTCTACTGGACTTTGCAGTAGACGCTGTTTCACCGACACCATTCATCGGATACTATTAAGAATCTCATCGTTCAAATCGTATTTAAATCCTTTTTTCGGTACATACACTATACAATGTTCATTTAAGGGAAATATTTTCGTCTTAAACCGATATGCGTCATTCGTAGCTTGTTTTAAATCTATCATCAAATACCCATGAGGCTCATTAGTAGCATCTCTGTAAGATTCTTCCACGAATTTTGGATTGTCGGGAAACACCTGACGGGCCAAATGTTTTATTTGTGTCCTATCTCGAGGATTTTTGAAATATATGAGATAGCTGGTATTTAGAGAAATATCTCTCTGACCTCTGCCCTGATGGAATAAGTTTTGGGTTATGTAAAATACACTTAAATTTCTGTGGTGGCTTCCTTTCGTGAAGATATCAACTATACGACCATCCGATTCTCTCATAAGATCATCGATAATGAGTAATTGAGGGTGTTTCCCATTAAACATATTCATATCAGGTATTCCTTGGATATATGTCACATCTATTCTATTATAAAGTGGTTGCATTTCATCATAACACCATAATATTTTATCAAACTTGACATCACATATATCTTTTATGTAAGTCAAAAAATTTGAAACAAAGTTAGACTTTCCACATCCACTAGGTCCAGCCACTATCGATGTGAATGGATGAATAAAGTGAATCATTTTTATTCCGTATTATATTAAACGTCTACCTCTTTATAAACAATAATTTAAAATGGCATATGAAGAAATAAAACAGAGTCTTTATATACTAATAAATTTATTGCTCAGAACACATTTATACTATACATATTTTTACATAAATTATTTTATTTATTTATTTTATAGAAAGAAACTTATTACTATACAAAATATGTCATATCACTTAAGTGCTACGGAATTTATATTCTTAAAACTACAGTTACAAATATTAAAAATACTTAAAACTACGTTACATTTATTACAAATTACAAACAAAAATATTTACAATTTCTTTAAATTATCTTATTGAATAATGCCCCCATGCGAGGGTGTCTGTTGAATTAGGTATTAAATACCTTTTAGTATCATTAGAAGACAAACAAATCTTATTAATTTTTTGAGTAAAAACTATGTGCTTAATCGATCTGAATCTATACATTTCCGCTAATTTGATTGTGTTATTCATTAAACAGGACTCAAAATCTTTGAATGTTAATTTCTTAGTAACACTCTTATTAACACCCTTAGCTTTAGTTATTAATTTATTATCAACTATCATTGAATACATTTTTGATCGCAACCCAACAAATTCACGAAATATTTGCCCATTATTTTCATCTTTGAAAACCCCGATTTTTTTCTTGTTTATCAGGTTATAATTATAAATATTATTTTCCGGGTAATCTGAAGTATCGAAATATTTTTCTAAATCTGGTTTAATATCACTGTAAAAGTTTTTCGTATATATTTGGTATATTAAACTATCTGTATCAGTATATAGTAATTTTGGGCTTAAAAACTTACTTTTCATATAGGTGTAATGAAAATCAAACATTAAGGTTTTTGAAATATCCAGTATACAAAATCCGAGATATATTGGTTTATTGTATTCAAGTTTTACCTTTTTGAGTTGAACAGCTACTAAGTTTTCGGAAAATATAGAAAGACTATGAAATTCGGGACGTGCAATAAGTGATTGAGCTCCTTGGGTCTTTCCAAGATTTTCCCAATGGGTAAGTAACTTAACATCAACTCTTTTTTCTATGTTTTCCATCGTTTTACCAAATATTGAATTATTCATTAACTTATAGAAATCTTTTTCAAACTCATTTTTTGATAAAGTTCGAAGAGATGTGTTAAGATCTATGTATTGTTTTAACCAAGGACTTTGTCTAAATTTTAAAATTCTATGAACCTTTTTAAGTATTAAGCCCAGTGACAAACACTGTTTAAGATTTCGGTAATGAATTACGTATTTTGTTTTATTATTTAAATTTGTTACTAATTTGGGGTGAATAGATTGGTCTGTGCAAATACGTTCAGGACATAAAGGTAAATCTGAGTGAGTATCATGTAGGTTTTCAGGATATTCCAAATCTACTTCTACTATGTATCCATAATCAGAATCGTCAGAAACATCGAATTTTGTGTTGACATCTACCCATTCAAAGTTATTTATTGGAAGATATTGTGACATTGCCCACCCATATAAATTATTGGCATCCAAATATATCAGATAGGAATCAGGTTGTTCCTTATTATAATCTTCCATGTATTGATTGTTTGCTTTAGCATAGCGATTACTACACTGTGAAATACCACCTCGTATACCTGATTTTAAAAAAGAAATTATCTCAAAGTCTGTTAATAACTCCAATTCCACTTTTGTTAATTTCATCATGGCATCCCAACTTAACCCTGGTGCTGTGTAATAGTGACATGGATCCAAATAGTAAGTAGTTAAACATACATTTCTAAAATTCTCGAATACATCGGTCAGCAATAAAACATCTGTTTTTAAATATAGATCGGAATAATCACCCATAGTTTTACATTTAAAATGTTGCCACACGTCCTTTGCATGTTTATAATCTTCATCTGACACATTAGAATCGGACATTGAATTATAAAACCTTTCCTTAGGGGGTAACGTTGTTAAATTTAAAGAATGAAATGATTGCATTTGTTCATACGGATAAATTCCTTTTCGCTTTACACGTACAAAGTCCTCATTATTTGGAAAGTTTTTACGTAATTCAATAAATTGTTCATTATTTAGGTTTTGAGATAATTTTTCTAAACTACTGGACATAAACTTTAAAGAATCTATAAATCGTATACTAATACTACGATTGTTGATCTTTATAGTTTTTGAAAAAGATATGTATTTTTCTTTGTTTTGTGGTATTACTTGAATGTTACCTTCAACTACGTGTAAAGCACGGACTATAAAGTGAGCATCATAATGGCTCATGTTATGTAATATGACTGGTACAAAGTCAGGCGTTACATATTTCTTACCACAAATTGTATGTGCAAAACCTTTAAATTCGCCGGTATATGAATCATACACGGTGAAATCTTCACAATTTAAATCTAAATCACAAACGTAACATTTACTATCATGTGTTGTAAAGTTTACATTTTGTTCAGATAGTGGTTTTGGTGATTTGCGGAAAGTGTTACGTTCTAAAATGTTTTCTAAATCTTTAATTAAACTCTGAATAAATACACACTCACAATCATTTCCTTTATAAGATACATATTTTGAAATGCTATCATCATATGAACATTTAATATAATAACCAAAGCTATATACATCATGTTTCTGTACATTTTCTGTGTGTGATGCACATGGATTATTCGAACAACTATAAATTGGCCTTAAAAATGATTCGAAATCTGCATATATTACAAATGGAATTTTTAGTTTTCTGTGATAGCTTTCAAATTTTAACTTATTGCTGTGTGTTAATGTACCAAACCAATCCTTCCTTAAAGCATTTACGGATGGAATTTCCGTACGGATTTGCATACAATCACTTTTTTGGTGATTCATTAAAGCATCTTTCTTAGTAAAGAATAGTAAACACCCATCGCAAATAAAAATTGCATTGTTTCGATTAGTAACTTGTTTTGACAATAAACGAGATAAGTTTTTAATGTAGCAATAATGATTAGTGTTGCCATGTGTTAATAACAATAAATTTACGTGAACAGGTCTACGTTGTTTTGTATGGTGTAAAGGCCCAACTACGATATTTTTTTTTTCTTTTTTACTGTACTCTAAACCAAAAACATTAATGCTTAGATTATTTAAAATTTCAAATTTTGAAATATCACGTAATTTTACTGGGAATGCTATTTGATTAAATTTTAATTTATTAGAGTGTTGGCTATAAGCAGTGACTCTATCAGAATGGTTTTGTGCAGGATATAAAGCGGAGAGAATTGCCCATTTGAAACAAAGAACATCTGTGTTTTTCACATTAATAACTGCCTTTTTAGAACGTATGTCACGTGGAAGCTCAATAAAAGAACTACCCCGACAGGGATTAAACTTTCCTACATTCAAATCTAATTCGGTCAGGTGTTGAAGGCTCCAACCACTATCTTTCCTTTCAAATTCACTAATCTTATTGGTTAAGATACTATAAACAGATGTAATTAGTTCATTAACATCAGTACTCATACAAACAATATAGTTGGAAGTCTGAAAATCAAATGAATTTTTTAAATCTTTCGTTTGCTGAATAAAACTCCCCCGCAATATAAAATTAACCTTAAATGTAGTAAATTGTTTTATACATTCGGAGAGTAGTTGCACAACACTGTTATTGATTGAAGAAAAATATAATTCCGGGGTTGTAAAATCCTTGGAAGAATTCGTACCTATCCTATATGTTAGTAATCGGTCTTTAAATGCAGTTTCAATTATATCTACGTTTTCCAAGGAGTGTTTCAATTTAAATAAGTTATTTTTATGTAAATGACTATTAACATGATTGGAAAAATACCTTTTTTTTACATTAACGTTGCAAGTAGTACACTTCATCATTTTCACAGTAGATGGTGTACATTCTTGAATCGACGTCTCTATATTATGAAATGTATGATCTTTAGATGTAGATGGTATTGCACCTGGTTCTCCACAACCCACTTGGATGAAAGTACTGAAAATTTATTAATAATTTAGAAACTGCATATAGCGGGTATATAAATAATAATATTTCATATAACAATAAATTGCGTTTACCTTTCAATAGTTTCACACATGTTGTAGAGTTCTGAGTCTAAATATTGAGAGTCAACGAAAGGCTGTGATCTATTTCGGTGACCATGACAAAACTCATCTTCATTGATTCGGCGATGTTTTTCATGATTGCCATTTTGATAATTATCTTCAGATTTACGTTTACATTGAGCTTGTTCCTTCTCTACTTTGCAACATATTTCATATAGTTCAGCATCGTAGCACGAATCATATAGTGACTCAACTAAAGTATCGTTACTTAATTCAAAATATAAACTTTTTATAAAAGACATTTTTACAGTTGGTTGTACGACAACTGTGTTAAAATATACAATAATAGCACTTGTTTAGTGCAACGCTGTTATATATATGGCACCTTTTCACGCCCACTTCATTAACTAAAGACCTTTAAAATTCTTTTAAAATTGTTAACTGATGACTAAAATTAATCACCAATCACATTATTATCTCTAATTACATTGAAACTTTATACAATAGCATACTTAAAAAATCAGTCATTGAAAGAACAATATCAAGTATTTTTGTCGAAGTGATATTTTTTTACGTCAGGTGCATCGGCTATTTCCTTAGATATATCATAGATCACTTCATTGATTTTGTTGAGCCTATGACTTGCCGCATAATATTTAATCCGAGTGGTTGCATGTTTCCAATGATCAGTTGGGGGTATCCTCGCCAGTTTTTTTAGATCGTAAACTTCTATTTTTACAAAGTGTGTGGCTTGCGCCCCATCGTCGGTATTGGTTGATATGTATGCCATTCCACCATCTCGAGACGCCCTTCCAACGCAGGACGACATTTTTTTCTTCTTTTTGGCTGGCTTTTCAAATAGGTCGTCCAAACTGCTGCTGCTACGTGTTCTTTTTATTTTCAATGGCTGTGTCAATTGTAAATCTGACTCGTCGTCGTCAGACAGTGGATAATAATAATGTTTTAAAGTGTTCTCTTCAAGGATGCTCGAGGAATTCTGTAAAGGACATAATACCAAATATTAGACACTACGACATAGCTAACGTAAAATCCTAATACTATGTTATAAATCTAAAGTTTGTGCGTGTATATTTGTTACAAGTTCTTACACGCCTTAACGACTGAATATATTTAGGTAAAATTTCTGTTCAGTATACATGTAGTACACATATGTATAGATTTAACACATACATCATTTCTGTGTGTGCATGTAGGTATAAATATTATTTTCTAACCAAATCTGAAAAAATATGTGTACGTTCAACACACAAGTATACTTTCCTCTCCGGTGAAATACATGAATAATATTGTAAAAATATGAAACGACAAAAATATTATATCTACATTCATTACACATATTTAATATATAAGATATTATAAGAGCAATAAATGAGATACTTACATCCATATTATCGAAGTAGCACGTGAACACAATAACACACACACACACACGTTACAATAATGTAGCACTATCTCTGTTAAAATAATTATTTGATATATTGTAGATGTGCTTTCATCCGAGGTTTATATAGGAAGTTTTAAGCAATTAACATTAGCGAACACGTTCTGTTACAAATCTTGTTGCTCATCACATTCGCATTAGCAATTATGATACAACATTCCAATGAATCGTTAGTGAAGTTCATACTTGTGTATTGCGAAACACCCACATACCTTAAGAGCATGTGAAGCTTTTGATACCGGAAGTGACCGATCCTGCTAGCCCAGACATCATGCAATATGGGTGTTTGTCAACAACACTAAATAAATACATTCAAACAAATCACCTCTGCGGCATAATGGTGCGGTGTCGATGCTTGCCACATGAGGTCCTAGGTTCGATTCCTGGGTCGGGATTGTCACCTATCACGTTGTGGAACTTAGTATCTTCGGCTAATCGTGGGAGCATTAGTTGTACCTCTGTCTACCTCTTCGGGGATATGGCCGTGAAGATACTTTTTTACATGCATACAAGTACTGGAATATATTTAATAAGCACACAGACCCAGTAATAATAGCACCACCACAGCGACTAGCACTGATGATGTATGTAATAAGATGGGTCAAGGTGGTGGTACTCAACCCGGTCGAGACGTTGCAGAACTCACCAACTAGTCAGTACTCACGATGTTAATGATATAAATTACTATGAAAAAAAGTAAAAGTCTTACAGGCTGCTAAAATGATAATAGAATGATCGCCATAATCGTGCTTTTGTCCGCTGAACAGGTGAATCGCAGTGGAACGTTAAGACGCTCGCTCTGCCTTCTCGACACGGGAATCAGCTTGATGATATTTATTTTATTCCATATTCATTAGTTGCAAGTGATACGCAATGCGAGACGTCCTAATGAGCTTTTAATAGTGCGATTGTGTGACGGGCGTTCGAGCTTAATGATAATGAGGTGATTAGATAACGAAGGAGAGCCAGGAATGCTAACTTTGCAACCGTGCGAGATATCAAAAAACGGATGCTTGCAATCGATCGGGCGTACCCGGAAACCCCCATTTTGACACCAAATTTTTTTTTTTTTTTTTTTTTTTTAGTTTTGACCGACCACCAAGTGGGTCAGAAACACAGGTGGGACAGAAACAGGGATCCAGACCCAACGACCCGGGTGGTCGGGAACCAACGAATCCCTACTACTTACAACATAGATGGAAGGACAGATTGACGTTTATCACGGTTCTCAAGATCTCACATTTCTTTTCATATAAACACGCCGGTTATTGGCGCTGAGACCCTTGTATCAATTTTTCAAACCATTGAAGAATGTTGTAACAACTTTCCGCGGTTTAAGCAAACATCTTTGGAGAATATACCATCTGGCGTTCGTTCAGCCAGGTCAGTAGACTGATGAGAATGTGGCATTTTTATCCCGCCACACGAATAGCAACGCACCATTAAGCAGCAGCATCAGGAGGGTCATCTGATTGTTTGCTATCTAATGCCATAAAAAATCATGATTTTTTGTAATGTTTAATTGTTTGCTATCTAATGCCATTAAAAATTCATGATTTTTTGTAATGTTTTGTTTTGTGATGTTTAATTCTTTGCTATCTAATGCCATAAAAAATCGTGATGTTCTGGCTACTAGGTGGTAGTGTTCTGCATTGTCTCGCCCGGGTCTGGTACCTTGTCTTGCCTGTTCCTGCCGCAATAGCGTCAGTGCTTGTCGCTGTCGTATTCCAGTTTGGAGTGTAAGGTAGCCGGTAAACTTATGCATGTGGCATTAGACCTCGCCACAAGATAGCAACGCACGTTTAACACCTTTGGTGTCTATAGGCCATGGTTGACTCTTTCCATCAGGGCACCAATCTGCTTGTTTGCTATCTTATAATAAAAAATATATACGTATAAAAAAAAATGAAAACTCTTCCAGGTTAGGCTCAGGCATAGTGGATTGAACATAATTGTTTTTAGTCTACGACCACTCAATTTCCGAGATGAGTGGCAATTTCGCATCACCGCATTTGTCAACCAATATCTCCTGACATTTGATATTCGGGACCTATTTACTTCTCACATATGGCGGTGCTGGCACACTACTAACAAACTATGACGATTTCTTGATATAGAAAAGAATCCACCATTCACAGACCCGGGAATCGAACCCGAAACCTCGTGATTTGAGCTGAACCAACGTGTCAAATACTAGCTAGTAATATCTTGTTAAAATGTATACACGAAGAAATAGGATGCAAGCGTTTATAATTATGATCCTGATATTATTATACTCCGTCAAATTTACACTGCCTGAAAATTTTGTTATTCTGTTGATTCTGTATAATTAACCAAAATTGTTGTGTAAAATTACAATGAAAGGGAAAATATTTCCGAACACGAATGAATACAATATAAACTTTGCGTTCCAAGATATTATCCTGTTTCGTAACGATCTTCTTATATGTACAAAAATCTCGTATCAAGGTGTTTGTGATGTGGTTATTCAAGTGATGAAGTAAAAAAACTACTTGGTATTGATAAATATTTTTATTCACCAAATTGACAAGTTTGACGCCCCCTCGCTTTATTAGTTACCCGATTCGAGATTTTTCGTAGAGAGAAAATTGAGCATTTCGGCAAAACGAAGCTGTGCAAAAAAATTCAGCTTGTTATTATGAAAAACTAATAAATTGGTACAGTGCGTGTCAGGCCACGCGCCATGTAAGGTTCCGTACTGACATATTGATATGTACCTAAGTAGAATAAATATTTTCACGCCCCCGTCCATTATATATATATATATATATATATATATATATATATATATATATATATATATATATATATATATGTGAGTGGTTACGCAAAAAGGGACCTGAAGGGATTGGAAACGGTTTTTTTTTTTGATAAATTCTGATTCTATGGTCCTTCATCTTTGTTTTGTTCTAATCAAAATAATTTTAGGTAGTTTTTTTTTAATGATTTTTTTATGTAAGCCGAGGCAGTTTTGAAAATATTACACCTTATACACAGCGCACACTAGTTTCTTTTTCTAGCGCGCACATAAAGACAACTAAAAGACGAATAAATAAGTCATCAATAATACAGTTATCTCAAACACGTGCTATTTCTCACTGACGAAGTCGCTCACTAACGACACTAACATAAAACACCCTGCGCCTCTCTCCCGCACTCGTGGCGAAACTCATTTCGACTCAACATTTTAAACGTGATTTACTCGAAATCAATTATTTTCCCTTGAGGTCCCTTTTTGCGTAACCACTCACATATATATATATATATATATATATATATATATATATATATATATATATATATATATATATATATATATATATATATATATATATATATATATATGTAATGTTTTCTGTGCGCATCACAGGTTCACTGCCTATAAAAACTTCTCTAAATACATTTTATAAGTTGGTCGACTATTACTCAAAAACTTGTAAAGCCTTCTAAGCCATGATAGGTTTCCTTTTAATTTTATTATATTTACTACTTCCATTATATTTTTCCATTTATTATCGCACAAGTGCTTGTCCCCATCGGGGATCGAACCCGAGCCCCGTCGATTGCGTAGTCAGGGTCGCTAACCACTCGACCAACGGGGCGGTAAAATTGATTTAATACCTTACAAAGTACTTAAAAAGTATAGTTTTCTTGGAACAAGCAAAGACGCAAAATTTCTAACAATTACTATCGATAAAAGGCGCTGTTGTCGTTGAATTAATGCTAATTAGTAAAGATTCCGCGGAAAAAGCGACATAATGGTTAGTTGCGCGGGGGGCTCCGTGAAATACAGTTGTATTTGAGTGCTGCATCGACCTAAAAGTAATTATGACATGACTTACTACAATTACATGAGCTACAATGACGGTATACAAAAAAAAAACGTATTTTTTTGTTACTATCTCATATAATGAGTCCTTAAAGTGATAATTACATTATGCCGTTGAAAAAGCTTAATTATCTAAGACGAAGAAGACCGAGCTTTAATTTTTTTTTTTAATCTATACATATAATAAAATTGTAGGAAAGTCAAAACTGTACATTGAATATTTTTTTAAAAGAATACTTGGGGCGTAATCTACAATCGATATCGAAGCCAAAAATATAGTTTTTAGAATTTTTGTCTGTTTGTCTGTATGTATATCCGGGGTAAACTCAAAAAGTACTGCATGGATTTACTTCAAATTTTGCATGAATATTACTGACAGGTCGAGTCGTCATTTAGGCTACATATTATCATGCTATCACCTACGGGGGAGGAGCTGTGCGGAGTAGACGAAGTCTGCGCGGACGAAGTTGCGGGCAACAGCTAGTATATATAATAATAAAGGTCTATTTTATTACTGTAATAAAATTTAGTTTGGTTTATTTGAAAGAAAATGTCGGTGTAAAGATGAGAAAGGGCATGCTCCGTTGGTTCGGGCATGTAGAAAGAATGGTAGATGAAAGGTTAACAAAAAAGATATACAATACGAATGTGGAAAGATGTAGTTATCGGGAAGATCAAGACTGACATATTATGATCAGATTAATCGAGTACTCTCCGAAGGTGGTGTCAAGAGTCTTCGCAACCGGCATGTGTGTATGAAGAGAGTGATGAATGTGGAGGAAGCGAAACAAGCCTGCAAGGATCGTGATGTATGGCACTCGGCTCTCTCTGCCTACCCCGCAAGGGATCTGGAGTAAAGATATGCATGTATGTGTGTAAAATTTTGTTGATATTTGTCGCAAAATCAATAGAAAAATGTGTATTTGGCATTTTTCGTAGTTTACCAATATTTTTTGAGTTACAATTACGAAATTATAAGTACCTACTAAAATATGTTTGGTTTATATATAATAGCAATATCAATAACATTTTTAGATTTAATCACCTCATAAAAATATATTATTTTATCCTATCCTATATTGTTCTCAATAAAAAAAAACTCGTTTTAGTCTATTATTATTATTCGTACAGTAAAATCCTCAAAAATAAAATCACACTTTAAATCACTCTCCTGTAAAATCATAAAAGTAACAGTTACCCAATGTTCTGCCAAATGAGTGATATGCCTATTTGGGTGTAACTGAAAGCAAACAAAAAAGAAGAGCGTAAATTTGATGAAAATATTGTGAGATTTTACAACTTGAAACTGTTAACGATTTATGAATATCAATATTCGATAACACTAAACTAAACCAATCAATTATTATTTACATTTATTTACACTGAATGAAATAATACGTAACCTTTTCATCCGACTACAGCTTAGCAAAAAGAGGATTAATTGATTTTAATTCTATGTTTAACTATTAACTTATAACTTCTAAACTAATCATTATTTGACAAATGAGGTGCCACTGAAAGTGTCTTCATTGTCCACTGTTTATGATCTTTGTGACATCTTCAATGTGACAATGTCTTGTGACTTGTGACTTCAATGTGACAAATTTAATATGGCGTTCTCTAGAGGACGTTAAAGCACTAAGGAAAATAAATGTCGAGTTGGATGTCAAATGAAAAGACTTTAGAAACATTTTTAAAAATATGCATATCTTTAGCTGTTGTCTGCAGTTTTATTCATATGCATACTTATAGTAGCATAAGTTAACAATTTATGGTAGAATAAATTATTTCTGAAATCACACCCCAGAGCTACTTTTTATGCAAAATCTTTATCTGAAAATTGTAATTCCAATACATTTAAAATTGAAAATCTAAAACTCACCTACTGAAAAATCACGCTCGAAGTATGAAACAAAAAAATAAGCTCATTGGAAATTGTAATTTAAAAAGAAGAGTGGAACAAGTTGAACTTTTAATGTTCTGTTTGTATTGTATAAAAAAACAACTCCAACATTTAATATACCTATTTAATACCTATTTTTAGTGTACAGATAATATTTGCTTGAGATATCAGTAGACTAGCAAATTAAATACATTCCAACAGTAGTAGCCGATTATGGGATGTAGGGTAGAGTGGCATACGGTCACGAGGTTATTCTCTGATTATCACAATGAATACGGATTAAATATTTTAAAATATACTATGTGTAAATTGATTATTGTTTAGTAGACGATAAGATAAATATTGAATATTTTGTACATAACAATTTCAGATACAAACATTTTCTTTAATTCTTGTATATATATAATTGGAATCGCGGAATCGGCTCCAACGATTTTCATAAAATTTAGTATAAGGGGGTTTCGAGGGCGATAAATCAATCTAGGTAGGAATCATTTTTGAGAAAATGTCATTTTATTCGTGTTTTAAAGTCCCAATTAAAACTGAAAAAAAAATATGTCTCTTCCTGACATCTATTGGCGAATAATAATACTATTTTTTGGATTATAAGTTATTCCAGCTGGATGGTGTTGTTAAGTAACACGAAGTCAATGAGTGTTTGCTTTGAGGTTAGACTAAGAAAATCAATTGTTTATTTAGGGGTTTTTCGGGTCAAGGAATCGATTTATCAAGGTTCCAGGTCCAAGAAAAGTTCGGTTCCAAAGATATGAGTATGTGAAAAACCGAGCATAGCTCGGTCAACCAAATATTTTATATTTATATTTTATATTTACATACAGCATGTATTTATATTTATATAAGGCATGGTTATTCTGAAGTTAGGTTTTAATTTTCAAACTTACTATAATAAGTGTCATAGTAGTAATTCCTTGTTATTGTAAATTTACCTGCTTAATGATTTTCAGCCTTCATGCTTTGTAAATAGGTACTAATGTTAAAGCTTTTCCCACATACAAAAAATAACCATTCCCTATAGATACCGACAATCTTAGATTACTACGAGCTGAACACGTACATACACAATGTACCTACGTGTTTTATTCTTGTTTTATTAATAGCACCTTTAGTAACTACACTAAATCCTCGTAATAACGGATTAAAAATAAAAGCGTAGGTAATAAAAATTATCGTAAATATTTATTTAAAACGTGAATTGTAATCTATCCCGTAAAGTTTAGTTATACTCTGTTTTATAGGCGTAGAAATATCTTTTATGAGCTAGTTTTATGAGATTAAATGGTTCCTTATGTGCGTGCGTGGTTTTTTACAGAACAACGTCAGTTTTCCTAAGAAATTTGTGCTTAGCACTAGTCACTTAACTTACCACGACTTATTTTACGTAAATTTTTCATTTTTTTCAAAAGATAAAATGGATTAATATCATGGTGCCGGTTCTTTACGGGGTAGGCAGAGTGAAACACACGTTGATAGATCATACATAAGTTCCCTGAGTGATTAATAGGTGTTTTTTTTTTTCAAAACACGATTACCGCTTTTAAACAACTATCGTTTCTGACCGACGACTGAAATCGATAACGTGTTTTTAAGTATAAAAATTTTTAAACACCACATACCAGGACTGCTACTGATATTGCTTAAGCAGATATTCCACTAATTGAACGAGCAGGCGAAGCAAGTATAGTTTCAAAGTCAGCGAGAACAATCCACCGTTTTTATGAAAGTGTGTAGTGTATTGTGTATGTATGTAAAAATGTTTATTCGACAAAAATTTAATAGCTACACGCATTAGAAGTAAAACTTTGTGTTCTGGTTAATTTGTAAAAGAATTAGATGAATACATTATCGAGATGGTTTACAGAGAGAGAGAGAGAGAGAGAGAGAGAGAGAGAGAGAGAGAGAGATTTTTATTGATTAAAGTAAAAAAGAACGAATGAGAGTGAAAGAAATAAATAAATGAAAAAGGTTTTTCGTATTTAAATCTATAATCTATAATTTTCGTAAAAAAATCTAATGTAAATATTATGCAATGCGAGTGGAGAGAAGAACCACTAGTATTTTACCCAACCTGAGAATTGAACTCGCAACCTCAAGATCTAAGCCGAGTCGACTAACCACTAGACTTGATGGTCCGTAGGAGGGTGGTGAGAGGAGGTTGAAAAATTTGGGATTATGGACATTTATGATGCCGAATCAAAAAACATTCCAAAAAAATCGTCAAAAATAGTTTTTTTTTGGGTAGGGTCACCGTAAACATTTTTTATATACTTATATGTTAAGATATATTAATGCTATATTTTTAAAAATATTATAGCCCTGAAGATGGCATAAAAAGCAAAATTGGCGATATAAACAAAATAAAAAATGTTTTGTGAAACAGTACAAGTGCATTTACATAATTACAAATGGAGTTTAACCAAATGCCGACAACAAAATGTATAAAATACACCCTAATCACCTAGCGATATAAAACGTAATTTACAACCTATTCTCATATAGACCGTTGTCCCAGAAACATTTATAGGGTTCCGAAGTAAACTAGGAACCCTTATAGTTTAGCTATGTCCGTCCGTCCGTCCGTCCGCACGATAGTAATTTGGCACAAATATACTGTTACGTACTTCGGGTTCGTAATTGTATGAAAACAACATTTATATTAAATCCGTGTATTTAGTATACAAATACACAAGACAACACAATGTAATACTAAAATACACTTTACACACTACTCACTCACTGTACTATCTCTGACTACACAATAAAATACTTCTCGCTTCGCACTAATCACTTGAAGTATCGCTCTCAATCGCTTGATAAAAACTGCCCTGTATTTGTCAACTCATCTCTATTTATAGCCAGGGTAAAGTTCTACCTGGATCCAGAAAAATCTAAATGTATCGGGAAACAATGAATCACTTCTTATCGTAAACATGTTATGAGTTATAAATCCTAGTACACACTAATTTCAACCTTATGCCATAACCCACAATGTTATTATGGCATAGCCCAGGTCAACTATTTGTTTGTCAATAGGAGTAGCTATCTTTTTCTTTTATTTCTAGATCTCTCCAGCGCTCCAACTCTACACGTTTCTAGATTATTCGTAACAATACATATTATTCACGTCAACAAAGTGTTAACATAAAATCTGTAAAAGTGTTTTTTCAGGGTAGCTCCCTACATGTAAAGTGGGGATGTTAATTTTTTTTTTCACGTATTCCATTGTGTGGGGCATCGTTACATAGGTTTTTAAAAAATACTGTAGGTTTGTGAAAACAAAATTTTCGACTAACGGACTCGTTTGTAAAATATTAAGCTTTTAAGTGCTACTTTTTGTTAGAATCGAGCCCCCCCCCCCTTCCGTAGGCTAAATGGTTTGTTTTGAGGACGGGAAAAATATAATGGAAGTAGTAAATATAATAAAATTAAAAGGAAACCTATCATGGCTTAGAAGGCTTTACAAGTTTTTGAGTAATAGTCGACCAACTTATAAAATGTATTTAGAGAAGTTTTTATAGGCAGTGAACCTGTGATGCGCACAGAAAACATTATATATATATATATATATATATATATATATATATATATATATATATATATATATATATATATATATATATATATATATATAAAACATTATATCGACTCGACCTGTCAGTAATATTCATGCAAAATTTGAAGTAAATCCTTGCAGTACTTTTTGAGTTTACCCCGGATATACATACAGACAAATAGACAAAAATTCTAAAAACTATATTTTTGGCTTCGATATCGATTGTAGATTACGCCCCAAGTATTCTTTTAAAAAAATATTCAATATACAGTTTTGACTTTCCTACGATTTTATTATATGTATAGATTTAAAAAAAAAATTTAAGCTCGGTCTTCTTCGTCTTAGATAATTAAGCTTTTTCAACAGCATAATGTAATTATCACTTTAAGGACTCATTATATGAGATAGTAACAAAAAAATACGTTTTTTTGTATACCGTCATTGTAGCTCATGTAATTGTAGTAAGTCATGTCATAATTACTTTTAGGTCGATGTAGCACTCAAATACAACTGTATTTCACGGAGCCCTCCGCGCAACTAACTATTATGTCGCTTTTTCCGCGGAATCTTTACTAATTAACATTAATTCAACGACAACAGCGCCTTTTATCGATAGTAATTGTTAGAAATTTTGCGTCTTTGCTTGTTCCAAGAAAACTATACTTTTTAAGTACTTTGTAAGGTATTAAATCAATTTTACCGCCCCGTTGGTCGAGTGGTTAGCGACCCTGACTACGCAATCGACGGGGCTCGGGTTCGATCCCCGATGGGGACAAGCACTTGTGCGATGATCATAGATGTTTGTATTTCCGGGTTAGGGTGTTTATTAAATATATTCCAGTATTTATTTATGTATTACTATGTAATAGTATCGTTGACTAACACCCGTAACACAAGCAAATAATTTGCTTACTTTGGGGTTAGATCAGTAAGTGTAATTTGTCCCGTGTATAATTATTTATTTTATTATTTAGTATTAAATTTTGTTAAAAATTGCATTTTTGTCATTGTTTAACTAAATGAGCGATATAAGTACATATAAACTTATATAAAATCTTTTCAACCGATTTTCTAAGAAAGAAGAGATTTTCAATCTTGCTGCAATCTATATCTATATTATTTTATATT
Organism: Apodemia mormo; assembly: GCA_036924255.1. Taxonomy (NCBI): domain Eukaryota; kingdom Metazoa; phylum Arthropoda; class Insecta; order Lepidoptera; family Riodinidae; genus Apodemia; species Apodemia mormo. The sequence goes on along the minus strand of JAUPFN010000006.1, from coordinate 27,668,525 downwards.
ATAAATGTGAAAGTTTGGATGTTTGAATAGATGTTTGTTATTCAATCACGCAAAAACTATTGAATGGATTTGGATGAAATTTGGCACACAGTATGATATGAAATAGCACATGGGCTACTTTCAATCCAGAAAAAATGAGTTGTTCCCGCAGAACTCACCAAAACTTTTACAATGCAGTGCATCTAGTTTTTTATATATTTCTTATAATTTATATGGTATAGAACTCGGCCATTTATAGCCCCATTTGTATACTTTTTTTGTGTGGGAAATATGACCACAATTGGTTCCATATAAGAATAATTTAGTGAAGATATAATCTAAGGTTCCATATAAGCAAGACATTGTATGTCGTTTGTTTCAGATTTACGGTGTTTAAATTATGAATTTATACTATCAATATTTATTAAGTTAGTTTCACAAGGGACCAGAAAGTATAATCTACTAAAATATTAAGATCCCAATAAACATTCGACGGCAAGCATGTCCGAAGTTCTAAATTAACAGCTGTTTCAATATGGCCTATTGAGTAAACTACCGGAATCACTTTAATTAGTACATAGCGTGACTATTACTTTGTTCATTTGAGTTTCTAAAGCAAATAATTCAAAGGACTAGGAAATAGAGTATTGATTGTATTATTTTCTTACAACTAACTTAACAAGTATTTATTTGTGAAGGCTTTATATAAGAGAAAAATGAGGGTCCATACAAAGTTGGCCTCATGCTGACAAATGATTATCGTATTGTAATATATTATTATTTTTTCTGATGTATAAATTTTATCACAGACACTTTTTATAATTTTGGCGATAAAAAATTTTTGGCGAAACAGTATTTTTTAATATAACTTCCAGTTTAATGTACCGAGTGGGTACAAAAACAAATCAGCTATATTCCTCAAAACACTACGTCTAATGCATAAATTGCTTCAAAAACAGTTTATCTGTTTGAGAGTAATCGTTGACGAAAAATTTTGAAAAAAGTGTTTTTTCGACATAACTTCGAAATTTTTCAACCAATCAGTTTTTGGTATTCTACGATATTTTAGTATTAAAAAAACTTCGTCGAATGACATTTCAAAAATCAAAATCAAATCTAATTTTGAAAAGTTACAGCTTTAAGCCGCCACGTTGGTCGAGTGGTTAGCGACCCTAACTACGCAATCAACGGGACTCAGGTTCGATTCCCGACAGGGACAGGCATTTGTGTGAAAAGCAAAAATTATCGTATTTCTGGCTTTGGGTGTTTATTAAATATGTTCCACTATTTATATATATATATTTCTATGTATTAGTATCGTTGACATTTTGTTGACATGTTAACACCCATAACACAGGCAAATAATTTGCTTATTTTGGGGTTAGTTCGATTTGTGTAATTTGTCCAGTGATAATTATTTATATTTATATTAATAATTATTAATTAGTTAATTAATTAACTAGCTGTTGCCGCTATAAACAGCTCCTCCCCCGTAGGTGATAGTGTGATAATATGTAGCCTATATGTTGGCCCGACCTGTTAGTAATATTCATGCCAAATTTGAAGTAAATCGTGACTTCGTTTACACCGCACAGCTCCTTCCCCGTAGGTGTTAGCGTGATAATATGTAGCCTATATGTTGACCCGACCTGTTAGTAATATTCATGCAAAATTTGAAGTAAATCCATGCAGTACTTTTTGAGCTTAGCCCGGACATACATACAGACAAACAGACAAAAATTCTAAAAACTATATTTTTGGCTTCGATATCGATCGTAGATCACGCCCCAAATATTCTTTTAAAAAAATATTCAATGTACAGTTTTGACTTTCCTACGATTTTATTATCTATACTAGCTGTTGCCAGCGACTTCGTCCGCGCGGACTTCGTTTACTCCGCACAGCCTCTCACCCGTAGGTGATAGCGTAATAATATGTAGCCTATATGTCGACCCGACCTGGTAGTAATATTCACACAAAATTTGAAGCAAATCCATGCAGTACTTTTTGAGTTTACCCCGGACATATATACAGACAAACAGACCAACAGACAAACAGACATACAGACAAACAGACATACAGACAAACAGAGAAAAATTCTAAAAACTATATTTTTGGCTTCGATATCGATTGTAGATCACGCTCCAAGTATTCTTTTAAAAAAATATTCAATGTACTGTTTTGACTTTTCTACGATTTTATTATATGTATAGATAAATATAGACGACAGCTCGATAGCCCGAAGTCTGGACCTGTATATAAAAATTAGGTGTTTATGTTAGCCTTCGATTCATGAGTAACTTTCTTTATTCGTATCATACGTTGAATTTATTTTAATTATACTGACTACCTATTCTATATCCATTAGTTCGAACTGGTTAACTATAATATGTATATTTCTAGCCAAAGAGCTACTAGAGCTACTTATATAATCCGATAATAATATAGTACAAAATGGTCTATTTGTATTAACAGAGTGATTCGTTATATATCTAGGTTAATAACAAGCATTCTGATTCGGTTTTCAGTCCTTAAATGTTTGTTTCTAAATATGTTGAGCTCGATGAATGTGTGACTGTGGGTACATTGCCGTACTGATGTAGATGCGGTCCAGTGCGAGTTTCAGAAAATAAAGGTTTTGAAAGATGGACGTACGGACAGACGGACTTATAAGGACTTATAAAGACTTATAAGGGTTCCATTTTTTCTCATGATGTATGGAAACCTAAAAATTGATCACAGTTATGAAATTAATGGAAGAACATGAGCTTGCAATTAAATACGAATAAAACCAAGAACGGATATTTTAAAGAGAACCAATCAGAACCATTATGGGATTATGAGACATGAGACAAATGGAAAATTTGGAAAATGAGACAGCTTACTGATGTTGACACTGCACGCCTTGTTTACTTTAGTTATTTTCAGTGTTATGTCATATGGATTTCTTCTCTGGGGGAATTCCGCTGAAATTAATACAAAATTTATATTAGAAAAAAGGGCTATAAGGGCAATTTACCATCTTAGTCCAAGGACCTCCCTGAGAGAAAAATTCAAAGAAATCAATATTTTAATTATAATTTTTCAGTATATATTCGAAACCTTGATGTACGTTCGTAAAAATATTTGCTTATTTAAAAAGAACAGTGATATTCACTCACTAAATACGAGGAACAAGAACAACTTGCTGCGCATGTGTCTCGTCTCCACAGAATAAGCAACTCTTTTATAGGGCAAAGTATACGCTTCTACAATAAGCTGCCTGATGCCATTAGAGATTTACCAGTTAACAAATTCAAAAAATGTGTTAAAACAAAACTGTGTAAATGAGGTTACTATAAAATATCTGAATATCTTGATGACAGGAAAGCATGGGATTACTGCTCCTCGTATCGGCAATCCTTATTATTAATGTAACAATTAGATACTAATTAAATATTATGTAATATTTTATTTAAAAAATGTTTTGAAAAACCTTCCACCGGATCTTCTCAGTGTGTGGCCGCGTTTCCAATCCGGTAGTAGTTTAAAAAAATGTTGACGCGTCAAAATAACTTGTAAAACGTTTTATTGAATAAAGTACTTCTGATTTCTGATTTCTGATGGTCCAGACCCCTTCGAAGAATAGACCAACTGTCATTCGCCCATGCAATTCGCAAAAGGCGAACGATTGGCTATTACTTGTCATTACTATCGTGACTACTAAGTGGTTAAGAGTTCAGCGAAGTCTCTTCGGGTTGGAATTCCTGCCGCAAAAGCATCAAAGCTTGTTACTGTCGTGTTCCGATTTAGAGTTCTGCGAAGTGGTTTAGGGTTCTGCGAAGTCTCGATGGGTTGGAATTCCTGCCGCAAAAGCATTAAAGCTTGTTACTGTCGTGTTCCGATTTAGAGTTCTGCGAAGTGGTTAAGAGTTCTGCGATGTCTCGTCGGGTTGGAATTCCTGCCGCAAAAGCATCAAAGCTTGTTACTGACATGTTCCGATTTAGAGAGTAAGGTAGCCGGTAAACTTATTCATGTTACATTACTATCCCGACACACGAATAGCAACGCGCCATTAACATTTTTGGTGCCTATAAGCGATGATTTGTCTCTTGCCATCAAGAGATCTATGTTGTTTGTTATCTTATTAAAAACCGCTTAAGTGCAAATTTTGCGAGTCAAGCTTGCACTTACGCATTACCGTTTACCGAGGGTTCTGGTTAGCGGTTATATCTTGACTGTGTTTTTTGTGACGTAACTAAAAGTTTACGGCTTTTGTATTTTTTTACTTTATATATGCTGTGAGACATTACTTCCTGCCAATTTAATAAATCTAGTTCAACGGGAAGTACCTACCCTATATGTTTTGATTCACTTAAAATCGCAAAGAATCAACATTTGCGAGATAAACGGTCATAACTTTTAATCTCGTGGATTTACAAGTTTGATTTTCTCAGAACTGAGAGGGCGATGAATATCAATGTTTTCCCTTCCTCCCTCCCTCCAGGGAGGAAAAATATTGATATTCATAAACTGTTAAGATAGTTTGAGGTTGTAAGAAGAAATCGACCTGTAGTTAAATTTGTCCACATTTTAAAAAATAAAATTTCTTTTAAGTTTGACAAAGGACATTAATCGTAAAGAAAATATAGGAAATATGCATGTGTGTATAATATCATGTATGTCACATGAATTTAATGTGAATAGTGTTTAATTTTGTTAATATCATGTATTAAATAGGAACAATAAATTAATAAATATAAAAATTATAAATTTTCGAATGCATATTATTTAAAAATATTAAGTTTCTGCAGTCCTCTGCAATTTAAAGTTTAACTGCGCTTTTCATACTCTAACGGTTGCAAAATTTTTGGTTAAAAGGATACAAAAATGTTGCTTCACGTTTAATATATAAAAAGATACTTTAAGCCGATATATATGTGCGTCAATTTTAACAAATTACAACCTCAACAAATTAAAACGACAGATACAAATGTAATAGTGCGCGTACTTAAACTAGGGTATTGATTAATTTTGTACTCATTTCTTATTAAGCACGTATTTAACTTTTAGAACTTGGTAATCTTACTGGTAATTATTTATAGCTCTGCATGTGGATTGGCCTACTTTCGTTTATTATCGAAATTTCATTTTGTAATGAAAAAAACATTGATATTTATCTAAGCGGTGATCGTGTGTTACTGTCTTTTCAATTCAGTTGTCATTAGAGTGATAGTGATAAAATGATTAATAAATTGCAATTCAATTTATACGGACTTAATAGACCATGGTCCCACGAGCAAACTTTGTTTGGATTAATAACATGCTGAATTTTTATGAACAGCTTTGTTGTGACGAGACAACCATCTTTTCTATCTTTGAAAATTTTGATTGACATTGAAATTCGTGTGACGTGGATAGCCCCTAAGGTATGCTTGTGGCACTGTCATCCCGCTGCACAAAAAGCAATGCAACATTAACATCTTTGGTGTCTATAGGCGAATGTTTCTCTTTTCATCAGAAGAGCCATCTGCTTGTTTTCTATCTTATAATATAAAAAAAGTTTAAAAAACACTTAAGGGGAGGTGGTTCAGGTATTCCTGCAAAATACGTTTTTTCTTATGCATTTTTGAAATAGTAAACATTAAAATTGTAATCTAATAAAATTTACTGATATTGTTGAGGCTATATTGTAGGGAATTCAACCGATGGAAACATGATTTCATAAAGTTGTCTCGATAGAATAAATTCACGAAGTTACCTCTTTTCCGGTCATTTTATCTACTATTTTCGGTTTTATTTTTAAAACAACTGATTTAATATTATGATTTATTTACCAAAATAAAGTTCACATGTAACTGGAGGTCTTTTATCCGATCGTTTTTTTTTAGTAAATCTATTAATTTTTAATCGATTATTTAACTGATTTTTGATCCGCGGGGCGCCCGCATTCTCCCGCGGGACGTTACCGAGGTAGGACCTGTGCCAATTTTTTGCGCGCGCGTCAATTTAGTTGGGCCAAAAAATATTTGCATATAATAATAATTTTCATTAATAGAACCAATAATATAAGTAGGTTAAGCTAACCATTATTTTTATTAATTAGTAGTTAAAGTTAAAGTTTTTTTGTGTAAATATTCAATATAAAGTATGATAACTTTTATTTCATTCGTATTTTTAATATTAGGAAGGATTCAATATCCTTACTTACTAACCACAGTCTAATATATATATATATATATATATATATATATATATATATATATATATATATATATATATATATATATATTGATATGAATCATAGCAGTGCATATCCATATTAATATTATAAATGCGAAAGTCTGTCTGTCTGTCTTTTTGTTACGCTTTCACAGCTAAACCAGGGTCAAACATAGGTTAATTTTTTCAACAATCAACTCCTAAGGGATGAAGTTAGGGTATGAAATTTATATAAAAAGCTATATCGATGACATGTTAATCTACTCGCGGGCGAAGCTGCGCGGGTCAGCTAGTTAAGATACATATTTTTTTATATCAAGATAGCAAACAAGCAAATGGGTCTCTTGATAGAGTCATCCATTGCCTATAAACACCAAAGATGTTAATGATGCGTTGCTATCTTGTGGCGAGGTCTAACGCCACATGCATAAGTTTAACGGCTACTGACGCTATTGCGGCAGGAAAAGGTAAGGCGGTGGTACCTGACCCGGGTGAGACAATGCAGAACTCTACCACCTAGTAGCCACGATGGTAGTGACTCGCATAGCCAATCGGTCGCCTTTTACGACCTGCCTGGCAAAATGGCAGTTGGTCTATTCTTCAAAGGAGCCCGAAACCAACATGGGGAAATAATTTCTGCATAATTTTTTGTGTGACCGCACACGCAGGTATAATATATATGACGTCACCAATATTATAGCTACGTCTGTTGCGGACTTTATAATCAGTTTCTACTACCTAGTCACAGTACATTCGTAGACCAGTATGGAAACTATGAATAAACTCTCGAAACGGTACACTCATACAAAAATTCTATGCAAGAGGTATGTATGCCCATTAGAGACATATCAATTCAAAAAGAAAATGAATAACACCCCAGGTCCCCCTAATACTAACTCTGATAACTCTGATGATTCAATGCCGACACAAAGCACGCGCTAATTACATTTAGATGAGTTTTAAAAAAAATTTGAAACTAGTTAAAACTAATCAGCGCTACATGACAAACGTTACACTCGTATTCAGCTCAAAATGAATAACTTCAATTATTTTTTGTTTTAAATAAATCATCATCATCATCAGGCTTAATTAGCCTATTGCTGAACATAGGCATCCTTCATTGAACGCCGAGACGACCAATCTCTTGCCGCCGCATCTAACACGAACCGGCCATCGCAACGAGATCGTTTTCCCGACTGGTTAATGACCAACTAAGTTGATATACCTAAACGCGTCATACACTCAGAAGAACGGATGGTCGATGGACCAATAAGGTTCAGTACTATTACAAAAATACAAAATTCAAAAGTAAATTTGTATGCCTGACTGTCTGTAGCATTTTTATGCTTAAGCCGATGAAGTAATGTAAAAATTCATCAACTTCATAATTTAATTACAGGTTACTTTATTGAGATAATACACAATAATATTTTAAATTTAATATGTAATTTGTTTTGATACCCTTTATTCTATTTATCCTAAATAGTCTTTAAAATAAATAACCCTGAAATCAAAGGATTACTTTGATCACTTACTTCATTTATTTACGAAACTTTAAAAAAAATATAATAAATGCATTCCTATTTATTTCTTTTTTAAAGCTGCCTCTTAACATTGGGCTATGATAGCCTAATAAAGGCAAACATGGTAGTGTAGAGGGTATAAATGTCTGTGTTGGGCCATCATTGCGTATGATCGAGCGCAATCGCCGTGGTGTCGGTACATCAAAGGAATGTTGGCTCATGATTGCGTGCGCTACCACACAATCGCCCATATTTCTATCGATTTAAAAATAATGGTTGCGTGGACGAATGACAAAAATTTTTTTTCATAGAGTAATATAAAAAAGAGACATGCTTTTGGCTTCCAATAAATAAGCATTACAAAGATAAAACAAAGGTAGCCGTTACTGTTTAACAAGAATTATATTTGTCTTTTTATATAATAAATAAATAATAAATATATATTAGGAATAGGTAAGGCGGTGGTGCCAGACGAAGGCGAGATGATATAGAACTTTACGACCTAGTAGCTACGATGGTAGCGACTTGTGTCGCTACCATCGTAGCACTCGACTCTCAGAAACTACCTGGCACAGCGGCAGTTGGTCTAATCGTCAAAATAAGTCCGGACCAACACAACACTTTTATTTAAACCGCCCGTTGGTCGAGTAGTTAGCAAAATTAACTACGAGTCGAGGGGACTTGGGTTCAATTCCCGACAGGGACAAACATTTGTGTGATGAGCATATATGTTTATATTTTTGAGTGTGGGTATTTGTTATATATGTTAAAGTATTTATATATATATTTCTATGTTAATAATATCGTCGTTGACTAACACCCATAACACAAGCATACTTTAACCATTATTTTGTTGCGAACATTAAGTAAATCATTATAAGAGCTAACTAAGTATAAATATTGCCGCAGCCTCGATCACTTTGCTATCCATTTTCGATAGATGTCATAACATAACAGTAGACAGTTAGTAAATGAGCGTGCACGATTGTGTGGAGAGTTGCCCGATCATGGCGGCGATGTTGAGAGATCATTTATTGGGCCAACATGGCCCAATCTGAAGAGAAGCCATAAAGCCAAATAAAGTTATTCTATTGCTTAATTCTGCACTGTATCGCTGACGGTGGGTTCACGTCGGCAATGCGATTAAGAGAGCGAGAGATAGCAAGCACCTAATGCCTACTTTTCCAGGAATACCAAGCCTTACATTTTTTCTTCTCTTAGATATCAATGTTACTTACTATTACCTTATGTTGCATTTTATACTGTGCCTTAAGCATCGAAAACAAAACCATAAAAAATATTATATAATGTAATTAAGAAATAAAAAAAAATCTAGTAAGTTGCACTACTGTTAAAATTATACTAGAACGCACAATTTTTACACTGCCGCGCGACGGGGTCAGAGACAATTCATTTGATCGGAGACTTCACGTAACTAATCGCGCGGGGAGTGGGGAGCCCCAAATGCCTACTATTTTCGAACATCCTGGCCTTAAGGCGTTGATACCAACATGTACGCGTGATGGTGCGATTCACCTTGAGAAGTTCAGTCGTTTCAGCGACGTCTGAGTTCCCGAGGATTCGAATTTTTCACTAATCTAAAGTCTCTACATGTTCTTTTTATAGTTTTCCTATTGTTTTTCTTTAGGGATAAAAATTTTAAGAGTTATGTGATTATGCAACAGATGTAACAGAGCCATCGACATAATACCTCTGATTTCGCTGAACAGAGCTATAAAATGTTTATTCAAATTAATAGCCATCTAGGTTTTATGGAGGTGGTAGAACCTTACCTTACCTTACACTTCAACATTTGGTTCAAGTTGGCAAGATCGTTTTAGTAATTCCACCTGAGATAAATTGAGTGCTTGTCACTGTTCTGTTACTATTTCCATAGTAAAGTTATTGGTATTTAAGTTTGGAGCTTTACATTCCTGTTAGATTTTTCCGAGATTTTTGGTGTCTGTATTTAATGACTTTTTAATAGAAATAAACTACTCTTTCTATCAGGAAAGCAATAAATGTTTGTTTTGCAAGTTAAAAAATATGATGATCAAAATTTGCATGTACTCATGTATAATTAATAAAGTAGGTATTGGAAAGACAAACGATATCACATGCAGTGAAGAGCTGCAAAGAATTTTGGTTCCCTGTTTCCAGCTGCGTACAACACCGGATTTTTATATAATACTGGTTGACCCGCGCGGCTTTGCCCACAATAGAGTAAATGTATCAATATAATCATAAACATCCAAATCCAAGAATATAAACATCTACGCTCATCACACAAATGTTTGTCCTTAATCAAACCTAAACCCTATCGATTCATAGTCAGGTTCACTCGACTCGCTCAATCAACGAAGCGGCGGTGGTATTATATCCTCCATAAAACCATCACGCATGTTTTCAGTTATCGAAAGAAACAAGCAATAATCGTCAAATACATAAAATTAGATCGGTTTCACCACCATTTGACAAGCTGGTAGATCGTGATGAACCGGTTACGTCTACTGTTATTTGATTTATTCTCCCAACTTCGTAAGGAAAGTGGTGTGGTGATATTTATAGATTTATTTTGCGTTACACCAGCAGAATCTATATTAATATTATAAATGTGAAAGTTTGGATGTTTGGATGGATGGATGTTTGTTTTTTATCAATCATACAAAAACTACTGAATGGGATAACGAACCTGGAATATCACATAGGCTACACATTTTATCCCGGAAAAATTAGGTAATCTCGCGGGATTTGTCAAAAACTTTTATAATTCAGCAGGATGCACGTTGTAGCTAGTAGATTCATATTTGAATCGCTACTTCAATTGCAGTTTTTAGGGTTACGGACCTAAAAGGTAAAATGGTACCCATTACTAAGCATCCACATCTCATAAACCGTGATAGCTACAAAGCTGAAATTTTCGCAAATTATGTATTTCCATTGACGCTATAACAACAAATACTAAAAACAAAAATGGAGGAGGGGGTCCCCATATAATAACCGTAAATTTTAAGCAATTTTTTTTTTACTCGATCTTAATGAATAGGTAGAAACTTGAATAGGGATGGTACGGAACCCTTCGTGCGCGAGTCCGACTAGCACTTGGCAGCTTTTTTCAAGGTTTTCACATTTGAATTTGCGCGTAAGTGTTATATCCTTAACGGCAAAATTATTAGTTTTCAGAGATAGTCTACAAAAGAAAAACGAATAACAATATCATGTTTATTTTATAACGAGTCTTTGATGCCATACAAAGCCCATACAATAGTTCGAAGGATCGAGTCAAAGGATAAGATCTAAGTGTTACAAATATTTTCTTATTCAATTGGTAGAAGGGGTTCTCTTTTGTGTAATAAAATATTTACACTGCATATAAGAAAACGTCTTAAAGATTGTGTGGCGAAGGAATTTTCTCAAAATATCGGTCTCCTTCTAACATATTCCTTTTTTGTTAAGATGCTTTTACACCTATCTCGTTGGGATGGGACGAGATGAAGCGATAGGATAGAAGGCAAGACGAGGATTTTAATTAAAAAAGTCCTTTTTAACGTGACCATAGTCACGTGAAAATGGTATTGGTTGATGAGAATATACTAGACGAATAATGTTAAGCTGTACTCATAACGGTATTCATAATGCCTGTCCACATAAAGTTATTAAAATTTTTGAAAAAATCCGTGTTGAGTACTAAAATTTAAGAAAACAATATTTGTCCATGTAAATATAAATATGGTAGCTGCCATCTTAGATTTAGATTTTTTTTTTAAAACTGGAAAAAAGCCTGCATTTTAATAAAATATGTGCACGTTTATTAAATGCGGGAAATAATTAAAATCTTTATTTTTTTCGTCAAAACATCTAACATTTAGTGGCGGCCATCTTGGGTTTGAAATTTTATATAATTAACATATTTTGAATCCCACTAGCGACTAGTCAATCCCTTTCATTCGATACCTTCTTTGTCTTATTAGAAGTAACCACGGAGCAAATACAAAGGCAGTCACTATTATATAATCTGTGCCCATGTTGGGGACATAGTAAAAAATTGTAATCCGCTATTTTATAGCAGCAGCCATTTTGAAGAAATCTTAATCCTGCGGCAGCATCTTTATTGTAAGATCTATATTTTGAACAGGATCGTATTTTTACTATTTAAAATGCCTTTTATCTTTGCTTGGTGATATTGCGTTAAACAGTAAAATGGAAATGTTTTGTGAAAGTGTGTCGGCGTGGTTTCAATTCTCTCCTCTTCTCGTTCCCTCGTCTTCTTACTGATGGAAATGTAGCATTACGCTGGCTGTGATCACCATTTACGTTAAACAAATATGATTAAATTCATGGGTTTCTAGATTAATCGGATAACTTCTTATATGTGTTAAAAATCCTCATAATCGCTCTTTCAAAGCGGTCGTAGTCATCATGCTAAGTTATATGCCAAACCGTGCAATATATGTATAATTTACTAAATCAATATCTATATATTATTACGTAAATCTATTATTAATACGTGAAGGGAAAATGTTGTATCCCTTTTTAAGACAATTACGTAAACGATGGAGTATGAAATTTGGTACAATTAAAGTTTACATAGCAAAGGACTGCAGAAAAGTAATATTTCTAAATAAAAATAATTAGAAATACATTAAATTAATAAAAATAAATATTACACATACTACATGATATCATACATACAGGTATACTACATATTTTCTTTACAGCCAAAGTCAGTTGTCAAACTTAAAAGACATTTTATTGTTTAGTTTAACCCAGAGCTGTTCAAACTACGGCCCACAGGCCACATGCGGCCCGCGGCTTGTGATTGTGCGGCTCGCGAATTGTTTTTAATTCACCGCTACGTACTTAACAATCTACTGTTTTCTTCATGCACGTAAACTGTAATAAGAGATAAGCTCGTCTTTTGTAGTATTATGTTTTATTTAATAATTTTAACTGCATATTCATTTGTTTTGCCTTTGCGGCCCTTCAATTTATTTGGTCATTCATATTAGCCCAGGATGGTATCTGACTTGGACAGGCCTGGTCTAATCGATCGGTCGAATTTCGGCCACAGGCGATCGCTAGTAAATTTACAAGCACCACCATAGAATCCTTGTATACATATAGGTATGTATGTCCGCTATAAAATCCTTGTAGTAGGTATAGCAGCAAGGCGGGCTGTAGAAATGTAGAAGTAATACCTATAAATAAATTAAGCTTAAACCATGTTCAATTTCAAACTTTGTAAATAGCGATTATCTTCACCAACAGCGATACGTAATTGGATAACTTTATATTGTCTTCTAAAATAACATTTCTCAATGTCGAAAGTCAAAACCGATTGAAATTTTAATGAACCAATTAACTAGACATTTTGGCTATAGATACATTGACAAGATAAAGCGCTTACAGTCCAGAAGCATTTATTTTAATAACGTTTTTAAAAAGAACAATAGACAAATGGAAACGTGTTGGTCCGGGCTACATCACCTGCTATTCTGCTAGGTAGATTTTAAAAGACGAATGATTCACAAAACACGCCAATGCCGTCGTGATTGCTTGGTGGTAGTGACCCGTAACGTCTTGTCGTGGTTTGGTACCAACGCCTTGAGTATTCTTGTCTTAATATAGTGAATGGTTGTCACTGTCGTGTTCTTTTTTGTAATGTAAGATATTGGGTAGACTTATGTATGTTGCAATAACATCTCGCCAAGAAAATAATAACGTACCATTAACATCTTTGGTGTCTATAGGCGATGGTTGTCTCTTTCTGTCAAAAAAGTTATCAGCTTGTTTGTTATCCTATGATATAAATAAATCGAAAAATATTGTTTTAGCACGAATGTCATATAGACTTCATACTTATAAGATATTTTTTCTGATAATATATATTAGATAATGATTTTCGCAGTGTGTGCTTCGTAAGTTTTAAAGTAAAACTAATAATTAATATGATGTAATAAAAATACGGCAATATTTCATATACATATTATAAATCTGAAAGTGTGTAATTTAGAATATTTAGATGTTTAGACATTTGGATGTTTATTATTCAATCATGCAAAAACTGCTAGACTGATTTAAATAAAATATGGCATGCAGGTAGACAATGTTCTCAAACAGTACATAGGATACTTTTATCACGTAAAAATAAGTTCTTCCCGTGGGATTTACCAAAAATTTAAAAAATGCAGAGAAAGAGAGAGAGAGAGAGAGAGAGAGAGAGAGAGAGAGAGAGAGAGAGAGAGAGAGAGAGAGAGAAATCTAGTCAGTAAATAATTTAAACGCAGCCAAACGGCAACAACTAATATCTAATCTTCTGTCTCTGGAATCCTTGACTAGTTCTTCATCAAATTTATATTGGACCAAATGTTGTTCCCATTTAAACAACAGTAATTTTACAAATCAGCTAAAATATGACCAAGTTCTGAAATAACAAACGTAAAAAATATAGCCCAATTGAGAATATCCTTCTTCTTAAAAAGTTGTTTGAAAATAAATAAATTTTATTCCATTACTTTGGTTCTAAAAATGAACGTCAATAAAATTTGATTCGTCACAGTTCATTAGTTTGCCGACTAGCGAAATGGCTCGTCACATGTGCTAACTTTAAAGATTTTTACTCGTCCTTGTGGTAACTTGTCTTCATCTTTGTAGGATTTTGTGAGGGAAGACATACATAACTCCAGGTTGGTAATGAGATATTCTAGATACAAGCGTCGTCCAGTAAAGTCCGTCCGTAAAGTCCTGCACGAATTGCAAGTGGTCCAAAACAAATTCTTATACACTGTAACGAGTTGCCCTTGGTACGTGCAAAATCTAGACCTCCATAGAGAGCAAAAACTCCCAACATTAGCCCAACATTTCAAAGAACTGTCAAAAAAATTACTTTTCGAAAGTAGCCAACCATCCTAATCCATTAACTAACAGCTGCGGCAGATTACGTCACTAACACACATTCCGTCCTTAGGTGCAGGAGTCTCCGCAATGTACTAACCGATCCCAAAGATCCCATAACGGTGGGTAAGGCCGTCAGTTTACTACAAAACGTACCTACACTATAATACACCGTCGCCGCCGGTCTCAATGGCAGCGAAGGCTGCTATATCGCCCTGCGCCCAGCGCGGAGCGCAATTCGGTCAATTCCACTATTCCTACCCCTCCATAATTATTTAAAACTAGCTGTCGCCCGCGACTTCGTCCGCGCTGACTTCGTTTACTCCGCACAGCTCCTCCCCGTAGGTGATAGCGTGATAATATTATGTAGCCTATATGTTGACCCGACCTATCTATATACATATAATAAAACTGTAAGAGGTCGAATTCTGTACATTGAAGATATTTTAAAAAATTTTTTTGGAAGATACTCTTTAATCGATACTGAAGCGAAAAATGTAATTTTTTTAATTTTTGTCTGTCTGTCTGTCTGTCTGTCTGTATCAAGGCCGCGCATCACGCCGAATCTACTGAACGGATTCAAATGAAATTTAGCATGATTAAAGTTACTACTCCGAAGAAGGTTATAGGATATTTTTTATCCCAAAATTCAGTATGGTTCCCGTGGGATAGGGGATGACGATAAAAACGTATATTTAGCTTTAATTTATTAACCTGTCATACGAAATCCTTTATTATTTTTTTGTTCAAAAGTAAGTACTATAAAGATTATCCCTTAAAAATTTCAAGTTCATGAGTTTTATAATTTAGAAGTTACAGACATCAGAAGTTTCAACGGTTTCGGGTGGTAAGTCCAGTTGAACGTGACACCCGGAGTGTATACAAAACCTTTGAACGCACGGCTCAATATAAGTTAGCATTTTCATTTCAATGTATACTTTTTTATTAAAGTTATTATAAATGCAATTTTACTAGCTTAAAAATTAGTAAAATATGTGTAAAATATAAACCTAAACATTTTATTTATTTATATAAGAATAATTATAAAATATTTGAAAATATAACAGGTCAATTTTCAGGTTTTTGCTAATATCTCAGAAAAGATGCATCTAATCGAAATTGAGTATACTAATAGAATTTGTTCTTTATAAAATTTAACGTAAGGATAGGCTATTGGGAAAATTCACTATTTTGTTTTTACATTGCATAACGTAAAAAAGGATAAAAAGTATCTACACGCCCATATCCTGGAATACGTAGGCAGAGGTGCAAGAAGTGTACCCACGATTAGCCGAAAATACTCTCTCACAATGTGATAGGTGGCAAGCCAATCCCGGGCAACGTTGTTTTATCAGAAAACTGAAAAAGTACATTTTGTTTTGCCTGACCCGGGAATCAGACCCGGGATCTCATATGGTCAACGACGATACCGGACCGCTAAGACAACACGGTAAATATTTCAAAATTAGATACATCAATCAGTTATCTTTTAAAATGAATGAAACTTCTGCAAGTGTAGATGTTAAAGTGCCTAAGCCACTTAGTATACTGACTAACGTCGGACTCCAAAATACTTTACATAAAATTGTTAAGTAGAATATACGAACATGTACTTATAAGTTCTGTCCAGAATAAGATCAACATCGTACAGACAAAATTTACACACATATAACTTCATCAAAACAAATTCTATCAAAAGATACTTAACTTTCCTTTATTTGTGAGAATCAAAAATCGAAAATGTGAGGAAAAATTACGTGGCGTTGTTGTTTTTTATTAAAGTATCATCACGCCCGGTTCCCTTGCGACGTAGGCAGAGTAAACCGACCGTCTATAGATTTTCCGGTTCACCGCGATTCACCGGTTTGTCGGTGGTGAGATAAATGGTAATCCTCATCGCCGCATATTCGATCGACTATTTTTAGCGATAACTGGAACCGAAAGTTTTACGTGCTCATCCGAGGCACGGCAGTGGTAATATATATGCCACTCCGCCAGTTTCCGTGTTGCTACTGAGATTTTAGATTTTCGAGAAAATCCTCGAAAATATCTCAATAACATCTTTGACCGACCCGGGGATTGAACCCGGGACCTCATGATCTGAGCCAAATAGGCTGTCCCTAGACCACAAGGCAGAGTAGTTTGTTATAATAATAAAAAAACCCTTGACTGCTTATCTTGCTTATTGAAAATGATGCAAATTTACATTAAAAATATTTTTTAAAGAATGAAAATATTAATAAATTTAAGAAAAGTGCAACAAGATGTTTTTTTTTATTGCAAATTGTTTTCAATGAAAAACAATAGCTTCTTAGTCAAAGGCTATTTTGTTTTTTATTAATAACAAACTACAAAGCCATGTGTTAATTTATTTATTTTTAACTTCCCGCTACGAAATTTGCTTTAAATAAAAATTATTCAAAAAATAAACCTGAATAAATAACTTTTTATCTTTTTAATTAGGTATATATTTTTAACTTCCCGCTACGTAGCTACGTAGATAGATAGATAGATAAGGAAGTTACTGATTTTGCCTCGATTTTCGAAAATCGAGTGTTCACCAGATCTCCACGTTTTGAGGACCTAGGAACCTTTTCGGACTATTTTCATGATGACATATGTATGTATGTGTGTGTGTGTGTGCGCGCGTGAGTGTGTATGTGTGTATGTAAACATCTCATTAATTTTGAACGGCTTGACCGATTGAAACGTGGTTAATGGGATTCAATTGGATTCCACTCAACATAGACTTCCTGAAAATTTTAACTAATTCAGTAAAGGAGATTTTGAGAAATTTTGGAAAACCTCACAAAGGTTTTTGGCAGAACAATATTTTTTTAATACAATTTCCAGATTAATGAACCGATATAGTACAAAATTTAATCAGCTTTACTTCTCAAAAAACTGCCTCCAATGCATAAATTGCATCAAAATATATTTATCCGTTCGGAGTTATTTTTTTCGACATAACTTCGAATTTTTTTAACTAATCATTTTTAATCTTCTGCAATATTTTAGTACTTACTAAAAAAACTATATTGAATTTCAAAAATCAAAATCGAGTCAAATTTTCAAAAGGTACAGCTTTTCAAACATTAAAATTACGTTGTTTACAGTAAACTTATTACAGATTTTTTAATAAACTTTCAGGTTAATATACCGTTTGATATAAAAATCGAATTAGGTTTGCCCTCTAAAAAACCGCACTAAATACTGGAAATTGGTTCAAAACTGGATTTATTTGGGATTTGTCAGTGACGATTCAATATAAAAAAAAGTTTTAAAAAATTAAAAAAAGTTTTTTTTACATTTCTTCGACATTTTTTAACCTATCGATTAAAACAATTTTGAGTTAAACAATTGCGTTGAATGCCATTCGAAAGATCACAATCAATCATCAATTTTAAAAAATATGATGTATATTTTTCAAACATTAATTTCCTAAGTATCATTTATATAAACTAGATTTTTTGAACTCTTCGAACTCTAGGGAACTTCTAGGGAAGCGCGTTCTATCTTAGGCCACATCTTAGCTTACCGTCAGGCGAGATCGTAGTCAAGCGCTTCCCTAATGATAATAAAAAAACATGTCGATTCCACGCGTATTTTACGAAATATTGACAAAAAATTGCAAAAAGCCGTATTTTAATTGTTTTAAACAAAATGTTCCTAACCCCCACACGTCCTCCTCCACGGTCAATATATTATGCTTAATAATAATAACATTGCAGTTATAACGTTTACTGGAAGCAAATACTATTTATTTCGCCCTGACTTATAGGTCTTGACTAATACTACTGCAATGGAGTCAGATATTGTTAATTATCAGACATACACCATGGATTTTAAAATTAGTTAGCTTAAATATCATCGTTGCCCATTAGGAACCTAGGTACAAGCCAATACTTTCACCTTCAATCTTTTGCCCTCAAAAAATCTTAAAGTTGTTATGATAATAATATCTAAGGTTGTTGAAACCAAAAATGTCTATTTTGAAGTTTTAATACTGTAACTTTTGATCGCGATTTTATCGATTTTAATCTTTCAAACAGCATTAAACGCAGTTTTAGCAAGATGAAAAACGTTGTCTTGGGAAAAAATTAACTGGTTGAAAAATCTCAAAGTCATGTTTAACCACATTTTTTTTAATTTTTTCGTACGCGGTAACTCCTGAAGGATTATTGACCGAGCCTTCTGCTCTGAAACCGGCTATGATGTGACAAATGTTGCACGTAATATAACAAATATAAACTAAACCGTGCAGTCGTTAAACAGCGAACAGCTGTCAATGGAGTAAGGATAACACCGTAAATAACTCTGGGTGGAAGTTTTTTTGGACTCACTTCAAGGTAGACGAAAACATTTTTTTACAAATAAGAATTAAATTCGCAGTCTCTTGGCTGATTATGATTGCCCTGGCAGTGGCGTATTTTAGTTGCGACACTTTTATCCGGTGGAAGGATAGCCCCAGCCATGTTTAACAATTATAAAACAGATGAAGACATTTGCTTCACCGGTGTGCAATTTTCCTTTCTATAAAAAATAGGTTTTGCAAAAATGATTTTATTCAAATATAAAATCATTTTTTAAATGGAATGAGTATATAATGGCAAACAAATAAAACTGTAAGCATGACTGTAGAAAATAAAAGGCGAGGTGACTTCAGTTAAACACTGCCTAAATCCCTACAAGACACAAGGTTCGTTATCAAAGTCAACGTGTTTTCAAATCCACACTAAAAGAATCCTTTCTTAATATTTCTCATTTGATAAAAGTGCTTCGCCGTCCAAAGTATTGCTGAATACGAGAAATACTGTGGTCAGTTCCTAATAATTACTCTGCAAGGATGGCCAAACGCGAACGAAGTCGCGGGTACAGCTAGTCAGTAATATTCATGCAAAATTTGAAGTAAATCCATGCTTTTTGAGTTTACCACGGACATACATACAGACATACAGACAAACAGACGAAAATTCTAAAAACTATATTTTTGGCTTTGATATCGATTGTAGATCACGCCCCAAGTATTCTTTAAAAAAATATTCGATGTACAGTTTTGACTTTCCTACGATTTTATTATATGTATAGATGAAGCACAAAACATCATTTTAATTAATTATCGCAGGAGAGAATCCTTAGCATGGGCGTTTACTATCCAATTTTAAATTTAAAGGTAGTTTATAAAAGGCGTACAATCTATATCTATTAATTATTATTCTTATTATTATTCTTATCTATATCTATATTAATATTATAAATGCGAAAGTTTGGATGGATGTTTGTTGCTCAATCACGCAAAAACTACTGTACAGCTGACTGAGCAGATGACCTGGAATAGCACATTGGCTAACTTTTATCACGGAAAAATTAGACGATCCCGCGGGATTCGCCAAAGACTCTTATAATGCAGCGGGCTGCACGCTGCAGCTAGTTAGGGCGAGCGAAGCGAGCCCTACACTAGGCGACTTTCTATGCACTTTTGTGGTACATTTTACTAAAAAAGTATCGCACTTTTAGGTTTGAGCTTTGACGTGGTGGTTTAAATTCCTGTATAGATATGTTATCTACCATTAAAATGCTATTTCATAAACATTAAAAAAATAGAAGATACATTTTGTATTAGAATTTTATTACTGCTACCGCCATCTATTATAAAACTAACGAGTTAAAATGCTACAAAGCTACACTGCCCTTTAGTGGTACATTTTCTGAAAAAATATCGCACTTTTAGGTTTAAGTTTTGGCGTGGTAGTTTGATTTCATATAATTCATTTTAATTTACTCCATTTTAATACAATATTAATCTATTAAAACACTTGTACTTTTTAACTTCCCACTACGTATGTAGATAGGGAGGTTACCGATTTTGCTACGATTTTCAAAAATGGAGTTTTCACCATATGTCCACGTTTTGTGGTCTTAGGAACCATTTTCGACTATTTTCGCGATGACGTCAGTATGTCTGTATGTATGTGTGTGTGTTAACAACTGATAAGTTTTGTTAACGCCTGGACCGATCGAAACGCGGTTGATGGCATTCGATTGGATTCCGCTGAACTTATACTTCCTGAAAATTTGAACCAAATGGGCCCAAGAGATTTGAAGAAAAAACCAAAAAAAAATTGTGGCGAAACAGAATTTTTTTAAATAACTTCCAGATTAATGTACCAATTGAGTACAAAAAATAATCAGCTCTATTCCTCAAAAAGTTACGTCTAATGAATAAATTGCCTCAAAATCAGTTTATTCGTATGGAAGTAACCGTTGACGAAAATTTTGAAAAAAAGTGTTTTTTCGACATAACTTCGAAAAATTTCAACCAATCATTTTTTGGTATTCTACGATATTTAGTACTACAAAAATTACGTTAAATGCCTTTTTAAAAATCAAAACCGAATCTTATTTTCAAAAGTTACAGCTTTTCAAATATTAAAATTACGTTTTCTTTAGCAAAGTTACTTAATATTTTTGAAATAATTTTCAGGCTAATATACTGATTGACTTCAAAATCTTACCATCTTTTCTCCTTTAAAAACTGCGCCACGTACCGTTAATTGGTTAAAAATGTGTCAATTTGTGTGGGATCTATCAATAACGAAAATTTTTGAAAAAAATGTTTTTTGAGATTGCTTCGAAATTTTTGAACCTACCGATTTTTTAGCTAAAGCAATATTTAAATTAAGTTGAATGCCATTTGAAAGATCAAAATCGATCATCGTTTCCAAAATATACAGCTTTTCAAAAATCAATATACTGCCATTTTTATCAAAATAGATGTTTATATTGAAAAAACCTATGCTTATAGTTTTTACTATTTTGAGCTTAAAATACGTTAATTTAGCGGGAAGTTTCAGGGATGGCTTCTTCTTCTTCTTCTCGTGGTCGGGTCTCCGCAACTCGACGACTAGCGCCTTTTTTGCGTGTGGTTAGGATGGTTCTACTCTTGCCATCCCAACTCCTCCAGGAAGCCCAGCAATCAGGGATGGCTTGCAAGATCGACCATTTACAGATTACAGACAGTGATAGGTGACCAGTCTATCAACAACTAGGTACTTTTCCAATCCCGGGCAACGTTGTTTTTATCAGCAAACTGAAAAAAACACATTTTTGATTTGCCTGACTCGGGAATCGAACACCGAGAGTTTCTCTGAGGTAAAAATTCGAAAAATTTATTCGCTGAGTTTCTACCGCCAATTCTTCGTGCCTGCGGTAAGTCCAATATTAATTATATAAATTTTGAAGGTTAATTAAATTAAATTTTCTTTATAAGATCAACTTTTATTTTTAAAACTCATTTTTCCAAGAAAACTCTTTTACAAGAAAGTTACCATAAATAAAAGTTGATTTCTATCAATATTAGACTTCAAGAGCGAAGTGGTGGCGCGAGATAGATCTTGACTTGCTACATATTATAGGTAGGTACTATATTATAGGTAGACCAGAAAATATGGAGTAAAATATGTAGATAACCTTTATAATTGTTCTGTGTAGATGACATTGATGAAATTATAGAAATCGTGTTTTTAATAAATCAAGAAAATTGTAAAGAATTTTTCAAGTACTAACAAATTGATTTTAGAAACATTTTATTTATTATTTTGGTTTTATTTTCCTGCGCCTCCCTAGATACAAAGCCTGACGACGCCTTTGATGCGAATATAATAAATAATTTCCATGATACATTAAAAGATGTTGAAGTCCATGATCCATTAAAAGATGTAATTCGCATAAAAATACTTTCCTAAGAATATTACTAGGTAATATACCTAGCCCTTACAAAGCTCTGCTTTTTGCTAGTTATATTATAAATTCGAAAGTTTAAATGTTTTGAACGGATGTTTGTTACTCAATCACGTCAAAACTACTGTACAGATCAGAATGAAATTTGGTACACAGGCAGATGACGACCTGAAATAGCACATAAGCTACTTTTATCCCGGAAAAACTTGATGGTCCCGCGGGGTTCGTCAAAAACTTTTGTAAAGCAGCGGGCTGCATGCTGCAACTAGTTATTATTTATACTACTATATTATACCATATTTAGGTTATACTTGTCACTATCATCGTGACTACTAAGTGGTAGATTACCGCAACGTTTTGCCTAGGTTTATTGGCACCGCCTTACCTATTTCTATAGTGTCAATGCTTACTCGTAATGTTCCGGTTTGGAGGGTAAGGTAGCCCGTAAACTTATGTATGTGGCATTACCACACGAATAGCAACGCATCATTAACGTCTTTAGTGTCTATAGGTGATATCTTTTCTTTCCATCAGAGATTGTTTGCTAACTAATGGTATGAAAATAAGACCTATGATAACTCTTTTTGTAGTAGATATTGCCATACACTAATATATTATAATCATAGATATAGAGGTTTATATACTCAAAGATTATAATTTACCATAGATATATCACACGTCTGTACTAAAGTAATTTCCTAATCTTTGGTATTGCCAAGATAGAGCCAAGATATTAAAAAATGTAGTGTCATTGTGGCATTACGCACGTTGTGGCAAACAAACAATACCGTGTGTAAACATTTTAAAACTCTTTGTACCTATAAACTTTTTCGAAAATTAATCTTTTCAATTCAATTTAATTTAAAAGTTTGAGTATTTAATAATTGTTTTATACGTTGTAACGATAGATACCACGCAGATTTTTTCCATTCTAGACGTTATAAAAACTATGGATTCAATATTGTAGATTTCATACACAAACCAAGGCTATTTTCAATGAAGTTGGGCTTAAAAGGATTTAAAACTTTGTTTAAATTATAATTCTTGCCTTACAGGTAAGAGCAAGATCCCTTCGTCTTGTTTTATGGCTCATTTTTGGTAGAAAAGCATTTTACTAAAAATATAAAGCTTGAAAAAATTCTTCGATATATTATATTTAATCCTTAAAATATGTTCTCTATACTTACAGTATAAATATTTCAATAGACAAAAAAATCCCTTCTACCAATTGAATAAGAAAATATTTGTAACACTTAGTCTAACCCTTTGACTCGATCCTTCGAAGTATTATTGTGCATGGGCTTTGTTGTGCTATCAAAGAATCGTTAGAAAATAAACATGATATCATTACTCGTTCTTCTTTTGTAGACAATCTCTGAAAACCAATAACTTTACCGTTAAAGATAACACTTTTACGCGCAAATCCAATTGTGAAAACCTTTCAAATTACTGCGATTGAAATAGAAATCTATTTTGCTGGTGTAATGCAAAAGAAAACCTAATAAACATCAACACGATGATTTTTTTACGGGATTGGCAGTGATGATCCTTCGAGCTATTGTGTATGAGCTTCAATGTGTATTCAAAGATTCAATATATAATACTCATATTATTACTTGAATTTCTTTTATGTTTTATTATTTGACAGTAAAAGATTTATCACTTTTACGCACAAGTTCAGTTTTAAAACACTTTTAAAGAACTACGATTGACTGAAATTTATTTTGCTAATGTAGTACAAAAGAAATGTTAAATAAAATCAAATGCATATCACCACGCCAGTTCACCTATGTAGAAAACCAAGTGAGTCAAATGTACGTCACATTCGTCATAACATCCAGTTCACTATGACCCACCAGTTTGTTGGTTGCAATTATATATAAAAACCCAAGAAACACAGTCCCGAACAAAACTGACACTCAAAACTTTCGATAATTATTCTAAAAAGTTTATAGTTATGGCAAAAACGAGTTTTTGCATATTCAACCTTAAGAGCAAGACTTATAGTTGTTTTTAAAAAGCACTGTATAAAAAGCAATAAAATTTTTGACTGAAGTTAGCCTGTAGGACAAGGCTTCAGTGGAGTAAAATATATTTTTATGCGTTGACTTAGGTAGTATTTTAAGGGGTTTGTAAAATTTACATTTTAAAAAATCTGATCGAAAATCTGTATTTACGTCGATCATTTATATATCAGTAAAACAAATAATGAACGTTAACAGAATTTATATTTCAAATATTGTAGGTTATTGGTTCTATTACACAGAACCTAAACATATCGGCAAACTGAGGGTGTTATAGCCTTGTAGTATTTGACGCTTGATATTGATACATTTATCGTTTTTCCATCGTTTTTCCAGATTCCCAAGCACGGGGTGAGTGTTATAACACAAAAATAATTAGAAATACGAAAGTACTGATCAAAATTATAAATGTGAATTTCATCTGTAACGATGAACTCATTTAACTAATTATACGTATGTATAGCTAGCGATCAGTACAATCGACGTAATCGATCATATAGCAAAGAAGAATTTCGCCGCCTCGAGCCTGTCGACACTAGCTCAGCGGAAGAGCGTCCCGGCTTTAGGGAAATGGTCGCAGGTTCAAATCCCGCGTGTCGATATTTTTCTTTGCTGTTTTTAAGGTTTTTGATACATTTAGTTTGCATATTCTAGGTGTTGCATAGGTTTAAAAGATACTCAAATAGGAAATTTACTACAATTGTGACAATGACTACGTTATTAAGTTCATAGATTCCTATTAGATAACAGATACTAAATAGTTTTCTTCATTCTTATTATATTATGTATAGACAGCATAGTAGGAAACGCATTAATTTCCTAGAAATAAGCTTAGTTTTTCGTAAAATTCTTTTTTTGAATTAGATTTCAGTTTTTCTGTTGTTTATTTTTTGAAATATTATGTAAACGAACATTTGTTCAGTTATAGTATCTGCAGGCGTACGAGCAAATATTGCCCATAGACATTTGCAACACAAAAGGTTATTTGCTAATGCGATGCTGGCTTCTGAAAATTTGATTGAACCTCCTCTTAAAAATTCCAATATCAAAGCTGGTCGGAAAAACTGAATGAGGTAAGCTGCTGATCCAGAGTTTGTCTGTTTGTATTAAGCAGATTAAACTGGATGTAATCTGTCACTACGGCGTAAGCCAAATTCGGTAAAAGAATACGCCAAAACTAATGACTTATTTCCGCGTTTTCCAAAATTCAACTTCTTAGAGGGTAAAATAGGGGATGAATGTTTTATATGATCTCATAGGCTAAACCCTTAGGGCTAGAAACTTAAGATTTCACAAACGTATTCCTCTTATGACGTAGGGATCCACTTAGGAATGATTTTTCAAAATTAAACTCCGGTGGTGATTTAATAGGTTTATAATTTTTGAACTTTTCGAACTCAAAACTCTATGCTTAGGCATAGTTTTTTTCTTTGAGCTTAAAATACCTCAATTTTTTTTTATATCATAAGATAGCAAACAAGCAGATGGGTCTCCTGATGGAAAGAGTCAACCATCGCCTATAGACACCAAAGATGTTAATGGTGCGTTGCTATCTTGTGGCGAGGTCTAATGCCACATGCATAAGTTTACCGGCTACCTTACCCTCCCAACCGGAATACGACAGCGACAAGGACTGACGCTATTGCGGCAGGAATAGGTAAGGCGGTGGTACCAGACCCGGGCGAGACAATGCAGAACTCTACCACCTAGTTCCACCAATTTACCACCAGAACTCTACCAATTTAGCGGGAAGTTTCAGGTGACCTGTAGAGTCAACCAGCTCACAGATTTTTTTTAATATAGTTGGTTACATAGGTGTGTTACATACATCCATACATCCATCATACATAATCCTAATAGATACGTATATTTAGTTTGGAGTATAGTTTAGTACATACCTATAATATTATTGCCAAAGGTAATTTTAGATTAGATATTTCCTGTTAATTAGAAATTTCTTTTATAATTACGTTAGTTTGTTCGATAGGTGTGTTACTAATAGATTTTTAGTTTGAGGTTATAGTTAGTTATGATATTAGGTATAGAAAATTTAGAAGTTATAGGAAGTTCATGTCTAACGATTTTTACTTAAATTTTAATAACAAAAATGTCGTATATAAATAATTAAGATGAATATGTAAATATTATTTTTTAAAGCACTAGTGGGCCACCCGGCAATGTAGAGATTGTGAATAAAATAAAGAAAGGTTAAATAAGTTGTAAAGTAAATATGCGCGAGCAAAGTCGCGGGTAACAGATAGTATGCAAATAAAACAACTCGTACATATAAACAGTTACTTAAAATTATACGAGACTAGCTGCAGACCTCTGCATTAGGATAAAAGTATTTAATGTGCTATTCCAGGTCATCTTATATCCGAGTCCAAATCCAAATTAGTATAGCTATTTTTTACGTGATTGGTTATCAAACATCCAAACATACAAACTTTAACATTTATAATATGTAGGTATAGTATAAGATATCGCAATCAAAAACAACATTTTATTAAAATTAAATTATTTAATTAAAAAAAATAATCTTTATACAACCTGTTCCTTCCACTTAAGAAAGCGTTATCAACAACACACTTGTAAACAGAACAAAATTCGATGCTACTTATGATTTCCTATATTTATATTACGAAACTTTTAATATAACAATATCAAAAATTTTATAACATATCTCCAAAGTTTATCGTAAGAATCACAATTATATATTGTTATTTTATATTCGTACAAATCGAATAAAAAGAATCACCTAACTTGGTCCTCAAAATAAGTAATCAATATAATCAAATATTTTAAAATCGTCAAACTGATGTCCTCTTCTCTTTTGGCAGTTGGTTAACAACTATAAAAGGTATTCAAAATTATTAATGAAAATAATTAATCTTATTAAAAAAAAATTAACCTATTAATGAAAAAAAAAAATCGACTCCACTAATAATAACAGGATCAATTTGTACTATTCGACTAAATTAAAAGGAGGTTGTAATGCACTGTCCTTTTACTGAAAAAGAGACCATTGAAATTTTGTCGTATTATATATTTGGAGTGTGGAGTAAATTTTTAAGACAAATAAAATAAAAAACATACATTACACCCTATATTTAGTCACATAAACAACAAATATAAATCGATAAACCCTTATCCTTACCGAAAATACAATATCTTATATTTTTTTAACGTTCATGATGTTGTATTTTACAATTTATCAGAGAACAATTTTGTATTTTTGACGTGCGGGCAGTGACGTGAGCGACGGGATTCTATTTGAAGTGAGAGCACAATTTTAAATTGTGCGCCCATTCTTAGAGAACGTTTTTAAGATACTGATTGTGTGTCTTGAGTTTTTATATATCAACGGTTGGTTGGCAAGATTAGTAATGATATCCATTATAAAAGAAAATTATATTTGAAGATAAAAACTTTCTAACACTTTTCACACGAATTACGCGAACATTTGTTGTAGTTAAAGTTTTACACTATGGAGCAGCGCAAAAACATATTTTTTATATAATATGCGTTATAAATATATTAAATTTATTAAAAAGTAAACATTTTACACACATATTCATTTGACATACACCATATATACACACGTATACTACAATATTTACGATAAAAGTCTGTTATCAAACATAGAAGAAATTTTGTGGCAAAGGTCGAGTTTCGACCAGATGGCTAGTAGAATCTTTTGATTCTTCAAATCAAATCTTTATTGCATCAAATATTGTAGATAAAATATTTCATTGTGCAGGTATAAATATTTGGCCTTGTAGGCGTGCAATACAAGATATAAGCAAAGTAATGCGTATGTTAGGATGTACCGCTCTTCCAATACATCTACCTATAACCAAAGTGTAATTTAAGTGATATACATACCTATGCGTGTGTATATTTGTTTATGTGTATGAGTCTGTATGTGTGTACATAATGAGGATTAATTATTTAAATACACTCTATATTACTATTAATCTAGTCATTATAGTAAAAGAAATTGCGCGAATTTCATTTCGAATAACTTTTGAAATAGAAATCTATTTTTGTGGTTGGGCCGGTCTGTAAGAAATAAGTAATGACTGAATTTTCCAATTTTCACTGTTTTTATTCGGACCATGACCGTAAAATGCAGATCTTAAAATACGAGCAAAGAATGAATGAGTACTGAATGTTGAAGTTTTGTATCAACGGCCTTGCCCATTCCTGTCGCAGTAAATTCGGTGCTTACACAGTAAATTTGGTGCTTACGCAGTAAATTCGGTGCTTACGCAGTAAATTCGGTGCTTACGCAGTAAATTCAATGTTTTCCAAGTTAGAGAATAATATAGCCGGTAAAGTTATTTTAACACGTTACCATTTATTATAATTCGGGGTCTGAAAAAGTCGTATTATAGGAAATGGTCATAATAGATCAGTAATCATAACCAATTAGGTTTATGAGCTATTGACAATACTACTATCACCAATACTAAATACTACTATTTTCAATTGGAGTTTAAAATTTCAAAGTCACATAAAATATTTTGCGTAGGAAAAATGAGCTGTAGTTTTATTAATAAACCGTTAGCTAAAAACTAGTTTCATCACAAGTATCACGTATCTAAAGGTTTTTTAGATTTTAGGTTTATTAAGGACTAGCTGTTGCCCACACTTCGTCCGCGTGGACTCCGTTTACTCCGCACAGCTCCTCCCCCGTAGGTGATAGCGTGATAATATGTAGCCTACATGTTGACTCGACCTATTAGTAATATCCATGCAAAATTTGAAGTCCATGCAGTGTTTTTGAGTTTACCCCGGATATACATACAAACAGACAAAAATTCTAAAAACTATATTTTTGGCTTCGATATTGATTGTAGATCACGCCCCAAGTATTCTTGTAAAAAAATATTCAATGTACAGACTTTCCTACGATTTTATTATATGTATAGAATACCGCTAATCGACAACACCAATTGAAAATTGGATGTTAACAGTGGAAAATGAAATGCCACAGTAAAAACGTTTTAACCCTGCCACTGATTTACTTCTTATAGACCTTTATGTGTCGAAAACTTTTTCTATTGCATTCAGTTATTTATACTTGTTAGAGTGGGAAAAGGTCAACCACTACAATACGGCTTTTTATATCGTTATATTAGGAGCTCGTTAAAGCTAAATTGATATTAATTGTATTGTTACATCTCATTCAATTATTTCATTCACTGAAATAGTTATATTTTCATTAAAATATATTTGATCCGAATACGTACTCGTTTTTTTATGGAAGGTTACACACTATATCTGAGTTCCGTCATCCGTAAAGCTCCAATTTGAAGCGGAATATTGACAAACCGAAGAAGTAGCCACACAAGCCTCGTTAACAATTACCTTTTGAGTCAAACTTTTTTCTCTGCCTTTGAAAAATATGAACGTGGTGTTCTTCGATTTAGAATAGCGTATAGATGATCTTTCATGTAAAATCTCATCCACTATTTGACTAAGAGTCTCAGTGTTAATTAACTTCATTTAGCAATTTAATTTTCCACGAAGCGTAAAACAGGCAGGAAGATATGCTTTCGCATTTAAAATATTAGCATGGGTTATATATATTGAGAAATTCAAATTGAGTAGTTAATCAAGAAAATAATCTAACAATATTATTATTTAATTGGAGTAAATGTCTTTGAAAGAGTACTTCAAAAGTTTTGAGAGTTCCGTATTCGTTTGATGATCAAAATATAAAAGGTGCGACGATAGCAATTTGATTAGATCTTATAACCTAATACTTCTTCTTTTAAGGTCTCGAAGATTTTTGAACAAATTTTGTTCGTACCGATTGCACATATAATAGCTTTCAACAATTTGGTGTTGGGACCATCGTAGAGTGTACTGAGCCGTTTAACTACGAGTGCTACGAAGTACAAAGTGTAGCGTGTACAAATGCAGTCATGACAAAGTACGAAAATTACTCTCTATCGAAGAATGAATGTTACTTGGAACAAAAAAATAATGCATCACATCCACCTATAGGCCTTATAGACAAGACACATGCTAAATTCACGTGTAGGAAGGTATGAGTAATGAATACATCGGAAAGAAATAAAACCATTTTTGAGTTATAGTTACCATGTTTTGGTTTGAAATTCGGTTACATTCATGCTTGGCATTACATCTGGGAATATAACACGGCATACTTGTGTATCATGGCATACAAAATGGATGGAAACGCTCCATTAACCTCCTTGGTAATTTATCTATATAAAATTTGTTGGTGTCTATAAGGGATGGT
The DNA here is from genome assembly GCA_036924255.1 of Apodemia mormo. Taxonomy (NCBI): domain Eukaryota; kingdom Metazoa; phylum Arthropoda; class Insecta; order Lepidoptera; family Riodinidae; genus Apodemia; species Apodemia mormo. Next base: position 27,637,890 of record JAUPFN010000006.1, on the reverse strand, counting down.
TTCCTTTTTCCATCAGAAGAGCCATCTATTTATTTGCTATCTTTTTTATATAATAAGTTAACAGGCAGATGGGTCTCCTGATGGAAAGTGAAGCCGTCGCTAATAAATACTAAAATCGTTAATAGTGCATTGCCGTCCGTATGGCAAGATGGCAATGCCACGAGCATAAGTGTACCAGCTACCCCTAAAGAGGAACACGACAGTGACATGCTCTGACCCTATTACGGTATAAATAGGTAAAGTGGTGGTACCAGACATGGACGAGATGTTGCAGAACTCTACCACCTAGTTATCACGATGATAGCAACTCGTATAGCCAGTTGTTCACCTTTTACAAACTGCCTGGTAGAATGGCAGTTAGTCTATTCTTTATAGAGGGTTTAGGCCAACATGGGGTAAATTCTGTTAATGGAGTAAAAGAGTATCTAATGATATTAAAAAAAAATATTTTGATTTTAGAATGGCAGTTAGTCTATTCTTTATAGAGGGTTTAGGCCAACATGGGGTAAATTCTGTTAACGGAGTAAAGGAGTATCTAATGATATTAAAAAAATTACAATATATTATGCAAATCAATCTAATTCTAAAGTAAGCAAATTAGTTGCGTGTTAATCAACGATAATTATTATACATATAATACTAGATGACCGTGCGAAGATTTCGCATGGCGCCATTTAGCATTTTCCAAGTACAAAACTCTATTAAAATTATGTTAAGTTCTATCACCCACATATGGCACTCCGGTCGCTTGTTATATATATATATATATATATATATATATATATATATATATATATATATATATATAAATCAATGGAAAGAGTATCAGTTCTGATAGTGACAGAATCAGATCGACTTACGATCTGAAATTAAAACAGATCTAACTGTCAGTTATTATTAGCATTTATTATTAGTTTATGCTACGACCAAAATTCGTAATCGAAGAGCTTATGAGAAGTTACCATATCTCCTAGTGTCTTTGTCTTTTGTCTTTAATATTGGCCAAATTCTAGATTTTAGAACTTGATTTTACAGTGCTGTTTTTTAGGAATCACGATTTTTGGTTTGACAATAATCTATATTATATAAATATGTGAAGGAAAAAGTTTGGACTCTTTTTTAAGACAGTTGCGCGAAAAGTGGATTATTAGACACAAAGTTTACATCACAGAAGACTGCAGAAACCTATTATTTTCAGATGTTTCAGTGAATATTGACTAAAAACCTATAAATATTACGCACACTACATTCATGTGACATACTTACACGATAATATACATGTGTATAATATTATATTAATGGCTGAAGTCTATTTATTACTTAGTTATGGTCGAATTTCTGCCCCAAGCGAACGATAGTTTATTTTATTGTATAATTTTTTTTAATTATCGATAGGGAAGTGCTTGCCTTTTAGAGCCCTTTATATTGATAGCCTACTTGATAGTCTAAAAAATTAAGTATGTTCATTAAAGCGCGTAAAATCTACATTTTTGATATTGAAGAATCTTTTACATCCATCATCAAGATAAATAAATAAAATATATTGCTGGACAAATTACACAAATTGATCTGTGAACCCCAAAATAAGTAAATTATTTGCTTGTATTATGAGTATCAGTCAACGATACTAATACATAGAAACACATATATAAATATTCACATGATATTTCATAAAAAATCAAGCCCAGAAATACAATCGTGTGGGTAGACCATGAAACACCCATGCTCATCACACAAATATTCGTCCATGTCGAGAACCAAACCCGAGCCAATTCGATGCGTAGTCAGGGTCACTAACCACTCGACCAATGGGGCGTGATAACGTATTTTTTATCAAAATCTTTTTAACCATTGAGTAGTTACGAGTTGTAATGGTCAAACACATAACCTTCTTTATGGGCTTTACTGCAGTCAGGTAATTGAACGAAATTTATCGAAATGTACCTACTGTGGCTTTTGCATGCAAACAAAAATGTAAAACTCGGTAATTTTATTAATAGTAGGTATAGATTTAGCGGTTAGTTGAAGTTAAGACTTCAGATAATCAATTTGACTATAATATAAATTGTTTTGTATATACACACTGTCGGAGAGATTTAACTTAGTTATAATATTAATAAATATACCAAGAACTAAAACTATTTGTACTTAGTTAATATTTAGTTTTAAACAGCTAATTATCTGTGGGTGGAAGAACTTCTATTGTGATTTCAATTATAGGGACTAAAATAGTACGTTCAATACTAGTCGATATATTTATTTATAGTATAACATTGTTACTTTAAATATTTGGCGAACAGATAACAATCACAGTTCTTTTGATGATGATTTCTGTCATTCACTAATTTACGTAGCGTACATTATATAGTTGCTTAGCTGATGTGTATTATTTTTACGTGGGGAAATCCCTCATGGGTACCACTCTAATCACGAGGGTGATTCGTTATGTCTGACTCCTATCGACTAAAATACCATGGTTGCTGTTTCGGCGCATATGGGTGAGCACCGGGATCTTCAACAGAAACGCACGAGGCGGTCCCACGCGCACTTAGCTGCAATGTGCAGCTCTTCTTAAAAGAGAATCATCTTTTTGCTTTATATCGCTCCGCTTTGTTATGGAAGTATACTTCAGTATATTAGTATAGTAAGTAGCTACCTATATTCTTCCGCACTTCTATGGCTGCTAAGCAAGTATGCAAGGCTCCCGCCTCACGCACTAAGCATTACCAGAACGTAAGGGTATCGCACGGGTACAAGGGTAGGTCAAGGCTATTTCTGCGACGCATCCCGCACGGGCAGGGTTCTCTTGCTCCCGGTCGCGCTCGTCGCTTTCCTGCTGTGTCATTACTGCTTCACGGAATGAAAGTACCGCTTTCCACACATTCTCGTTTGTCATCTTACCTTCCAGTTACTTTGACAATGAGATGTTGGTTCCATTTATGGCATGGCTAAGTGTGCTGCGTTTCTCAATCCAAGCTGGACACTGTTCCCAAGTGTATTCAGCGGATTCCTCTGGACTGCTATAGTGGTGGTAAGCAGCAGGCTCTCTACAGATTCGACATAGACACTGTCCGAAGCAGCCATGCCCCGTTAGGATCTGCGTCATGTGAAAAGATAAAAAGCGTGGCACCTTTTCAATCACTGTTTCAGTATTGGCAGAATGGCACAAACGGTTCTTAGACCCGATTCGGCATTCGCCAACCGTAGAGCCCACCCTTTTATCTCTTCATTTCAAAGCCGTGCTTCTCTCCTCTTCATCTCGTTGGGAGTTAACTGAAATCCCCGGTTCCGTCGCACTTCCTCTCGACAATGGAAAAGTGAGGAGAGAGCTCTGGCATCTAGGTCCCAGGGTGGTGTCCTGGCCAGCCCCACGCAGTATCATACGTGACAGTACGGTATGTGCGAGCTACTCATCAGATAGGCTATCAAGCCATCATACTCTGCGGCTGGCGCAGCGGAGTTATATTCCGGTTTCTCAAAAAGACAGCCCAGACCGGTGTCCTATAAAGGGTAAGTTATATATCGGCCACACGATGCCAACGTAGAGCTGCCGGCATAAAACATTCAGTCAAATTGGGCAACATCCAAAATGAGTGGCTGCCAGACGCAAAAGTTTGGGTGAAAAGCGCTCAAAGTGAGGATAGACGTTGCATTTGCTATCCAGCACGAGTCTTAGATATTTCAATGGCGTTTGATCAGCAATTGGAACGCCCCCAAGCTGATGTGTATTGCCGCAGGTACAGATATCTTACTTATTATTAAATCTGTTTGATCTTTTTTGTAAATTACCGTTCTTTTTGTCGCATGACGTCACATGTAACATTATTACTGAATGGAATAAAAAACTGAACGTTAATTTACAGCCACGATCAAACTGATTTATTAAACAAAGATTCTCAAGCCCGCTTGCACTAAACTATTCACACATACCAAAAGAAAATAAATTGCTTACTTTGAAGTTAGATCAATTTGTGTAATTTATTTACCGATATTATCTATGCAATTTATCTCATGTTATAAATATTTAAATAGTTTTTAAATTACTTTTACAAGAGATAAATACGTTAAAAGCGTATTTAAATAGTCTAGTGCAAATGGCCTTAGATCTCGCCGTTTTGACGCTTTTAAATACACTTTAAATGTATGTAAATCTTGTAAAAATCATTTAAACTATTTATGAACACACAAAATTAAATTGTGCGCTTACTTCAAATAGAATCGCGTCGCTCACGTCACTGCCCGCATGTCAAAAATGCCGAAGTGTTTTCTGATGAATTGTAAAAATACGACATCATGAACATTGAAAAATATATAGTTTTATTAAAAATTTAAAAATATATAGTTTTTTTTGTAAGTATAGGAGTTTATTGATATATTTTTGTTGTTTATTTGACTAAATGTAAATAAATAATAATAAATAAATATTCATGGGACAAATTACACTTACTGATCTAACCCCACAGTAAGCAAATTATTTGAATGAATGAATGAATGAAACTCTTTATTGTGCACAAACTTAGAATTTAAAAATACATGTTTAGTATAATTAATTACTATACTCGTGGTACACAAAGGCGGTCTTATCGCCAAAAGAACGATCTCTGCCAAACAACCTTTCTGCCAGGCAGGTCGTAAAAGGCGACCGATTGGCTCTACGAGTCACTAACATCGTGACTACTAGATGGTAGAGTTCTGCATTGTCTCGCCCGGGTCTGGTACCACCGCCTTACCTATTTCTGCCGCAATAGCGTCAGTGCTTGTCATTGTCGTGTTCCGGTTTGGAGGGTAAGGTAGCCGGTAAACTTATGCATGTGGCATAAGGCCTCGCCACAAGATAGCAACGCACCATTAACACCTTTGGTGTCTATAGGCGATGGTTGACTCTTTTCATCAGGAGACCCATTTCTTGTTTGCTATCTTTAACTATAAAAAAAAAACTATTATATTATCTTGTGACTATATACCTATTTTACATCTATACATACAAATTATGCAATCACACATATAGACAAATCCAAAATCACAACATAAAAACACATTGATGGATAACAAAATGTACAAAAATCAAAACAGGAAAAAATTAATTTATATTATTTATTCTGTAAAACTAAAATTCAAATAAGTAATACGTTTTAACAAAATTTTTAAAAGTATTTAGTGATTTCGCACGTCTAATGTTAGAAGGTAGCTTGTTCCACAGCTTAATAGCTTGAATTATTTGCTTGTGTTATGGGCGTTAGTCAACGATAATAATACATACAAATACATATATAAGTACTGGATTATATTTAATAAACACCCAAATCCGGAAATACGAACATTTATGCTCATCACACAAATGCTTGCCCCTGTCGAGGATCGAACCCGAGCCCCGTCGATTGCGTAGTCAGGGTCGCCAACCACTCGACCAACGGGGCGGTCAGCAAAATATAGAGACTAGAGAGCAATGTGTGATTTTTGTGTGATTTGTCTTAAAAATTTACTCGACAGTCCAAATAAAATTTAATGGTCACTTTTTCAGTAATAGAACAATCCATTACAACCTCCTTTTAATTTAGTCGAATAATACACATTGATCCTGTTCTTATCAGTGGAGTCAATTTTTTTAACTTCCCGCTACGTAAGTAGATAAGGAAGTTACTGATATTGCCCCGATTTTTGAACATCGAGTTTTCACCAGGTCTCCAAGTTTTGAGGTCCTAGGAACCTTTTCCGATCATTTTCACGACGATGTCAGCATGTCTGTATGTATGTATGTGTGTAAACATCTCATAACTTTTGAGCATAACAGTATCAGCCGAATGTCATCGCGGTTGATGACATTCGACTGATACTGAAAATCCTGAAAATTTGAACCGATTTAGCTTAGAAAATTTAGATAAATTTTGTAAAAACCTCAAAAAACTATTTTTTTAAATAAATTACAGATTAATGTGCCAATTGATTACAAAATTTGATCATCTTTCATCCTTCAAAAACTCTGTCCAATAAATTGCATCAAAATTGGTGTATCCTTTCGAAAGCTGTCGTTGACGAAAAATGTTCGAAAAGTTATTTTTCGATATAACTTTGAATATATTAATATTTATTAAACTCGAATGCCGTTTAAAAAATAAAAATAGAATAACAGTGATCAAAAGTTACAGCTTTTCAAAAATTAAAATTACGCCGTTTTCAATACTTACTTCAGATCTTCAAAGTACCTTACAGAATAATAATACACGATTGATTTCAAAATCTAATGAGGTATTTTTCTTAAAAAAAAGACTATAAAATAATGCAAAAATTATCAAGTAAAAAGTATTTTCACGCCCGTATCACCGAAGGGGTAGGCAGAGGTACAACAAGTGCACCCACAATTAGCCGAAGATAACTGAAAAAACACTTTTTTTTAATTGCCCGGCCCGGGAATCAAACCCGGGGCCTCATGTGGGCAACTCCCTCACAGGACCATTAGGCAACAGAGGCAATAAAAATTATTAAGTCTGGTTTATTCGTTCGGTATTTATCAATGCCGAGAGATTAGAGCTTAAAAAAACGATAATTAAAATTAAAATACTGTCATTTATAACAAACTCAACAATAGTTGATGAGATGGCGTGGAAACAAGAGAGATACGGTTACGTGTGTGTGGCAATATTTCGCCAGGCCAACAGCCGGTATTTCACATCAAAATGACAAGCCCGATGAGTTTCTTCCGCCGGATCTTCATATTCCAACCAGAGCACTCAGATCTGGCAGATTATAGAATTTGTAGTTATAAAATTGTCCATTCACCAGTCACCTCAGAACTCGTCAAAAATGCCTGTAAGGTTAATTTGTTTTATTTTGATTAATATAAATGATATTTTTTAGTACTATTTAGGGACTATTTGTTAATCTTATTGTACTTTAATGTAAGATTTAAAAAATATGATTTTTATATAATTAACTGTCTTAGAGGCATCGACGTGTATAATATTACCACTATTATACACGTCAATGATTAGAGACCATTCATAAATTACGTCACATGTTAAGGGGGAGGGAGGAGCTCAAGGAAGTGTAACATTGCGTGACAAGGGTCAGGGAGGTGTCCTAAATTTTATAACATCGCATTTTTTCAAAATATAATATTTTATATCAAAAAGTATTACAAAACTTAAATTAAAAAGCTACCTGAATAAATAATAAAATAATCGAATGAGATCATTATTCCAATGTAAAATTGTAAAATATGTTACATCACACTAGGTATGGGGGTCTCATGGGGGGGGGGGGGGGGTCTCACAAATGTGACCAGGACGGGGGAGGGGTTAAAAAATCGTGAAATTCGTGTGACGTAATTTATGGATGGCCCCTTAGTCGTAATATTATGTACATAGTAAAAGTTAATATTCATATTTATTTATTTTTTTGTCTATTAAGGATTTTGTTTTAAACCTTATTTCCCAATACATAAGCATTTTGATAAGCTTATTCCAAATTTACTTGACATACCTACATGTGGTCATTTTCTTTATTTTTCTTATCTGTTTTCTAACAGTAATTGCAAGTGCAAGATGCACAGCACTTTCTGTTAGTACTTAAAATTTTATAGCAAAATGGGTCTTGCATTTTGCATATAAGCACAAGTTATAAAATAGAAATTTCGATGACTTCCCCATATGTTAAAATAAAGAATTCGAAACTAGTATTGAAAAGATGTTGTTGTTGTTGTTGACTGAGTATTGACGTCGATCGATTGAAAAAGATAGCTTAAGCTCGTAGCTCTTTGCTAGTACCATAATCTACTAATTGGCCCGGATCGACCGACCATTATCGATAGATTATGGCGTTAATCGACGCTCGATTATTCGATGTAAAAACACTCTAAAACGCATTTACTTTTTTATTACTGCTTCTCATTAAACCCCTTGTACAATTTAAAGCTTTTTTGTGTCTGATGCTAAGGATTTATCGTTAAAGACGCAATTATGGAGAATATTATAGACAAAATGTTTAATATTTTTAGATCTAAGCTAAGCAATAAACAACAAAGGACGTGGAGTTAATTTTAGTGTAGCCATAGTTTTCGATTACCTCCACTGTGCATTTTCAACTGACTTCCTAAAATGAGGGGGTTGTCAATTTGGCTGTATGTACTTTTAATGTTTTTTACCTCAGAACTCGATTACTGAACCAGTTTTGAAATTTCTTTTTTGTTTGAGAAAGCATACTCCCTGTGTGATCTCATTCAATTTAGTAAGGATGTAATGCAGGACTGCAGTCCTAAGATATAATTATTGCGTCAAGCATTATATTATTCAATTTTATAACATTTTCAATTTTATTAGTATTAAAAGAGGAGCAAATAAGTCCACTTGACATTACGTATAATGGAAGTGATTGGTTAGTTTATTTTTTTATGTTTTATCGTATAGTGTAGGTGTTATGAGGTTTCTATCCATTTGGCATGCCAAATGCACAAGGGCTACCTTAGCCTCCAAACCGGAACACGACAGCGGCACGACTAACGCCATTGAGGCAGGAATAGCTAAGGATGTGGTAACAAATAAGGTCGAAACATTGGAGAACTCTACCACCTGGTAGTCACGATGGTAGAGACACATATAGTCAGTCTCTCGCATTTTATGAACTGCCTGGCAGAATGGCAGATGGACTAGTCTTCAAAAGGCCCCGGAGCACACAACGTAAACCCTTATCATGAGGATTATACTTCAGAATCGTAACAGAATTGACATCTCTTTCTACCAGGAGAGCCATTTACGTGTTTTCTATCTTATGATGCACACTAACATTATAAATGCGAAAGTAACTTTGTCAGCCTGTCTGTCTCTTCTTCCCGCCTAAACCACTAAACCGATTTGGATGAAATTCAGTATAAAGATAGTTTGAAACCTGAGAAAGAATAAATGTAGTTTTTATCCTGAAAATCCCACGGGAACGGGATTTATGCGGATAAAACCACGCAAGTTTATTTTGGATTTTTTTCTGTCGCGGGTACAGCTAGTAATATATAAAAATCTTATTTTTATTCGTAAAATTGTTACAAAGTAGCTAACGATCCCAAACGACATTTAGAAAGTTTTCTCTTACACACAGGAAAATATTTTATTACCTTTCACCTAATACGTCTTAAAGTTTCACAACGAACTCACAAGTTGGAAAAATTCGGTCTCAATTGGTCCCAATTTGCCTTGCAAATATAGCGATGTTATCATTCGATCCAAATGGCTTTGATGTCGTTTGATGCAAAGGTTTGTCGGAGCGGGATCGAAAGTTTGATAATAAAATCGAAATAAAGACCTTAAAGTGATGAATGTGCATGAATGTTACTTGTGACGGTTAAGCACATTAAAAATAATTGTTTTTACCATAGTAGTCGAAAATATTAATTGTTTATTTTATTCATTTAACACTTTATTATACACAAATACAAATACAGTAAATATTAAAATGATATAATATATTAAGACTAAAGGTGAGCTTTAATTGTTATTTATTTATATTTAATTGTTGTTCGAAATTTCAATTTCAAATTTTAATTACTTAATTTAGAAGTTTATATTGCGCTTCGCATGTCGCTTGTCGTGGCGGGGGCACTACCATTAAGCCAAATTTAAATTCTACGAGTAAATTATTGGTTTTAATTATTAAATATTGATTTAAGATTTTACTCCCAAACAAATCATAGGATTTAATAAATATTAAATCTTGAATGTGATTTAAAATTCTTATTTCTAATTTTAATTATTTAATTTAGAAGTTTTTATATAAATTCTAAATCATTAGTTTTAATTATCATTACATAGTATAAAACAAAGTCGCTTTCTCTGTCTGCCCCTATGTCCCTATGTATGCTTAAATCTTTAAAACTACGCAACGGATTTTGATGCGATTTTTTTAATAGAGAGACTGATTCTTGAGGCTGGTTTGAGTATATAAACCTTTCCGATATTTCCATGGGAACAAAAGCTACGCGGGTGAAACCGCGGGCAGGTCGCTAGTTATATATAAGTTGCAGCGTGCAGCCCGCTGCATTATAAAAGTTTTTAGTAAATCCCACGAGAACGATTCATTTTCCCGGGATAAAAGTAGCCTATATGCTATTTCTGGTCATCATCTACCTGTGTGCCGTATTTCATTCAAATCCGTTTAGTAGTTTTTGCGTGATTGAGTAACAAACATCCATCCAAACATCCAAACTTTCGCATTAATAATATTAATGTAGATAAATAATTAACTAGATTGATTCTTTTTTCAAGAGCTAGAATTTCATAAAATATTTAGTATACATAAAATTAAATTTAGGAAAGCCAAAGGATTACGGCGTTTTGCTAGTGTCTGGCGTGAATCCGATTATATGGAACATTAATAATTATTAAAGTTTATGCTGTTTGAATGGGAACGAAATCTAGCAGCTAATTTTCACTGTACCTCCAATTAATTATGCATGGAAAACCGTTTGCCAACAAAGATTATACTGTTCTCTAAACCTACTAATCTTTACTGATTTGTGATTAATTCATGCTAAATTTGCCTATATCCGAATCGCCGAAGATTTAGCGGTAGAATTGTTAAGTAGGTAGAGTTCTATAATATCATGTCCGGGTTTAGTACCAGCGATAAATATATTCCTGTCGCGTTGCGTCATTGTCTGTCACTGTTGTGTTTCAGCTTGGAGGGTAAAGTATCCGGTACACTTATGCATGTGGTATATGAAAATCACTACGCGGATTGTTCCGTCTCCCGTGTCCAGCCGATCGGTCCAGCCAAATTGTCAGAAGCCGTTCAGAATCGATAATATACGTATATATCGATAATATCGTTCGATATATGTATAAAAAAATAATTTAAAAAAATTTAAATTTCATTTTTATACAAAATGAAACATAATTTAATAATTTAGTAGCTCCAACCAAATGACAAGTGACCGGGAAAAATGTACTTAGAGCGACATATTACAGTTACTATCGTAATTATAAGTAAAATAAATATAACACACTGCCAGCATTACAGTGTTAATTCACAAGACTCGGTGCATCGAATTCATGAATTTAGCGGGTTATTTTCAAATGAATATTTTTATATTATCTTGTAATAATTTTACAATAATAATTAGAACGCACTTTCGGTTTAATATTTAGTTTCTAATTTTAAAATTTAGCGGTACTTTTAAAAGCAACCCTGTATAATATAAAAAACAGTGACAGGTGATAGACGGAGTTGCAACAAGTGCAGAAACTTAGATTTATTTAAGGAAGTGTATTAAGTGCGACTAGTAGCTCTTTATCCCTATTACGTACAGTGCTGTAAGTTACGTCATATTAGTATGTGTCCCGTACTAAGTTACCTACATGAATTGTTACATATACGTGAACTAAGTGACTTACGTTACCTTTAGGTTACACATCTAGAAAAGGGACCTAGACCTCGACTAGATACTTAGCTAAAATTGTGACTAAGTGGTACTGTAATGATACTTGATAGATACTTCTTTATACTACTACTATAAGTTGTCGAGCTAATTTGACGTAAGAAATTGCATACGCTTCAAGGTTTTTAAAGATTCTTGTGGCACTCTATCATTTTTCTTTATTTATATCAGACAAACAGACACTTAAGGCTTGAGATTCTTGAGAATTCTAGATATATAATAAAGAAAATATAGAAAAGTATAAGTTAACATATAAGAGAAAAACATAGAGAAATCTAAGTTAACATAACAGAGCAGATTATAGAGAGGTATAAGTTAACATTAATTTGAGAATAATATAGAGAAGTATAAGTTAACAACTTAGATAAAAATGTAGAGTAGTATAGGTTAACATATTGGAGAAAAATAAAGAGAAATATAATTTAACGTAACAGAAAAGAATGTAGAGAAATATAAGTTAAGTATATTATACTTTGAACACTGAATATCGTCGGCACTTGGTAAAACTCCATGTTAACTTATATTTATATCGTATTAAAAGCACTTGTACTGTTTTACTTGACTTTTTAATTATTAAAACCAACCGGTTTCTAATACTATAATTCTAGAATTCGAATAATTATTTTATATTAATCTTATTAGGGAAATGTATCACGACATTTAATTATTTTAATTTGACATTAGAATCTATATGACATTTTTACATATTAATCAATCCAATTATACTATTACTTTGCACTATTGACATCGACATAATTCATGTAATTCATTCATTCATTAATAAATTACTATACACAATTCTCCCTGCTTAAAAGGGTAATTATGATGTGTGAGTAACACCGATATTGTGAAATATAATTTTAAATTTAAAATGTTCATACTACCTTCAGTATATATTGTTAATTGTCAAATTGTCAATTGTACTAAACAATAATAACTTTTGCCCTGATGATGCGTTAAAACGCGAAACCGGTTGGTTTTAATAATTAAAAAGTCAAGTAAAACAGTACAAGTGCTTTTAATACGATATAAATATAAGTTAAGTATATTACATCCTGAAGATGCTTTAAAAAGTGAAACCGGTCGAGTAATATAATAAAAATTGTGTAAAATTGAAATTTATGTACAAGTGGAATAGTAGAAGTGTCTAGAAATATAAGTTTATATATTAAAGAAGAATATAGAGAAATATAAGTTCACATATTAGAGAAAAATATAGAGAAATGTAAGTTCACATATTAAAGAAGAATATAGAGAAATATAAGTTCACATATTAGAGAAGAATATACAGAAGTTTAAGTTAACATATTAGAGAAGAATATAGGGAAATTTAGGTTCACATATTAGAGAAGAATATAGAGAAATATAAGTTCACATATTAGAGAAGAATATAGAGAAATATAAATTCACATATTAGAGAAAAATATAGAGAAATTGTAATTCTTACTCCAATTTAAAACATCCTCCAATTTTAAACATTTCCCATTTATGATTTTGGCATCAAATAATGTATTTCAAATATTTCAATAAATGAGATAAAACGTTTCAACAAAAAGCAATATTTAGCAACATGATCCTTAGAAAGCCTTTCTGTGTTCACGATAAGCTTAGACGGGCGGTATTGATACCAGAATTGATAGCGACTAAAGTATATCAACGAATGTTGTGCTAATTTACGTATTGATGATATAATACTCGACAGTTAATTCTTATACAATGCTGGTAATGAACATCTAAATATTTATCAACTTTCTAAAACCTACCATTAATATAAACTTGCAATATTTGGGTTTTTTATATCAATGATTTATAATAAAAAAATAATGAAATAACACACAGTAGCACAATAGTAGACTCACTTTCACCGAACTTTCTTCCACGTCAGTCGCAAAGGCAGTAACACACAATTATGCACTCAACGTACGTTTCACTTCGTAGCCGAAGCATCTTCAGGAGAGTCGAATAGCACTTCACTCTACGGACGGTGAAGCATTAATGCTTCATCCATTTGAATAGTGAAGTGCTATTCGACTTTTCTGAAGATGCTTTGGTTACGTAGTGAAATATGCGTTGAGTACATAATTTGTGTGTTACTGCCTTTGCTACCGATGTGGAAGAAAGTATAGTTGATGTGGGTGGACTATTCTGCTGCTGTGGTCTCCTCTAATTTTCAGGCCTTGGATAAGTTTGCCCCATTTCTTACATTGCGTTTTCGTTTCAGTCGTATCACAGTGGTTTCATATAGAATTTGCTGAAATCTTAAAAATTAAATACTTACCTCAATTTCTTCTTTGAATTACGGATTTTCGCAAAGTAGCGCCTGAATCTATAAAACACACTATAACATTTTTAAGAATAGATGCGTGTCACTAACATCGTGATGACTAATTGTGGTAGAGTTTTGCAATGTCTCGACCAGATTTAGTCGTTCCCCGTGTTGGTTTAGGCCCTCTTTGGACAATATACCATATGCCATTCTGCCAGGTAACTTGTAAAACGCAAACGATGGCAGAGTTCTGCAACATCTTACCAGGGTCTTGATACCATCGCCTTATCTATTTCTGCCGCAATAATGTTAACGCTTGTCATGTTTTCCATTGTCATGTTCCAGTTTAGGTGGTAAGGTAGCCAGTAAACTTATGCATGTGGCATCATAATGGCATCCATATGGAGAGTAACGCTTCCTTAACATCTTTGGTGTCTATAGGAAATATTAATAATAATAATAAATAAATAATAAATATTCACGGAACAAATTACACTTACTGATCTAACCCTAAAGTACGCAAATTATTCGCTTGTGTTGTAGGTAGGTTATAGGTAGTCAACGATACTAATATATAGAAATACATATATAAATACCAAAATATATTTAATAAACACCCAAATCCGGAAATACAAACATTTATGCTCATCACACAAATGCTTGTCCCCGTCGGGGATCGAACCCGAGCCCCGTTGATTGCGTAGTCAAGATCGCTAACCACTCGACCAACGGCACAGAATACGTAATAGCACTTGTACTATGATGGCACAGAATGCATAATAGTGCACTGCAATTTTTTATTTCGTCAAAGATGGTCGTTAATTTATTATATTAATTATTACATTAATTACACGATATTCTGGTCAAAGATTTTCGTGTTATGGTTTTAGATACATGTATACATACATAAATTCAACCGTTGGATTATTTCAGTAGACTCAAAGAGCATCGCTGGATGACTCATCCATTCAAAAATACCAAAACTATACTAAACATCCAGACATAAAACATTTATGTTTAATACACAAATGCATATTCCTGGTCGAAATCGAATCTAAGCCTCGCTTCGATTGTATGGTGAGACTTACACTATAGGCACAACGAGGCACCTGAAACCGTGATTAAGAAGAATAATCCAAATTTAAATCATATGGTTCATAAAAAATGTTAGCTCGGGATACGGGCGTGAAGATACTTAAAACTTAAGCATCTTCACGCCCATATCACGGAAGAGGTTGTCAGAGGTACGACCAGTGCACTCACGATTAGCCAAAGATACTTAGTCCTACAATGTGATAGGTGACAAGCCTATCATCAAACGGGTACTTTTCCAATCCCGAAAAAAGTTGCTTTTATCAGAAAACTGAAAAAACACATTTTTAAATGCTTGTCCCGGGAATCGAGCTCGGGGTCTCATGTGGTCAATAACGACACTGTAAAACTAGACCACAGTGGCGAGTGTAGTTTTGTATCTTGAAAAAATATCAGTAGCAAACAGGAGCCTGCTGGGATTGTATTAAGACCCCCGTCGTTAAACGTAAAGATATTGATCCTTGTTATCAGAACAAGCGATATTATCGTTAAGAGGCGGACAAGACCTAATTTGTTGAAATTGATGATATTTAAGCAGTTTTTTAAGAAAAACTATTTATTACAGCACATCACAAAAAATATATGTTAATATTCATCATATGTCAACGACCGTGGCTGGACCCGATACATAATTGAACAAGATTGGGTCGATAGAAAATAATTGCGAAGATTAGTCTTAAAATCATCATTAACGGTTCTACATCTTTATTTTTTTTTTCGCATGGATCTGTAATTAAAAACATGAAATCATATTCATACCTAAACCGCTACCAAATTATTTTTGAAAAATAATCTACTCTTTTTTTAAATTTCAATATTTACTTAATAATAAGACCTGGCCGCCCAGTTACACTGATAGTGGGCTCTCGTTTACTCCGATATAAATAGACATTTTGGTGTTGACTGCGTCTTAAGGTAAATATGCGTAGTTGACTAATGCTGCAGCCGCACTTGCGTCTATTGTCACAAAGCTTCGTGCAATGACACGATAAATGCAGATGTGACCGGCTATTATCGGCTATTTTAGTATACATTTCGGACTGCGTGTGCCTTAACCCGCATATAACTTCAGGGTGACAGAGGCAAGTGCGGCTTCAGTATAACTGTTACATTTCTGCAACGATTTGCCGGGCCTCCATCATCACCTTATCTATTCTAACGTCAGTGTTTATGACTGTACACGGATAAATAAGTAAGATAAATAAATAGTTTGGAAAATTTAAAAGTGTACGACTTATAATGTCCAATTAGTCGCATAAAAATATTCGCGCTAAGAATCACATGCAATTTTTCGCTCCAGATGCACAAGAATAAAAAAAATTAAACGCAGTAAATCTCCAGCAACTGACTTCCCATTTACTGTATAAACCGTTAAATGGATCAAAATTGGTCAGTTTGACAATCAATCTCTAAAATTAAAAAAAAAATGTTTTTTGACACTTCGAAATTTTTCAACCTGTCGATTATTTAGCTAAAGCAATATTTTAGATTTGAAAAATTGAGTTGAATGCCATCATCTTTTTCAAAATATACAGCTTTTCAAAAATTAATATACTGCCATTTTTAACAAAATAGATGTTTGAACTGAAAAGTCTATGTATATATTTTTTAAACTTTTGAGCTTAACATACCTTAATTTAGTGGGAAGTTTCAGGGGTCAACCGTTTACACATTTTTTCTTCTCAATATATCATATATCCAAGCTACACAAATTTTTACTTAAAACTTATTAGTAAAATTAAAAATTAGATATTTATTTAATGCAGTAGCATTAAATACGTATTTAAAATTGTGAATTTAATCTTTATGAAATAATCTATAAAATAGTACATTAATTAAGTAGGTTCTCTGTATGAAAAAGGGAATAAATTGCATGTAAAAAAACGATCCTAGAGCTTTCTCTAATGCTTCGCTTGGCTTTGAGTTCGCATTATGAGTAATAGCTTTTATATGGTTAAATAAATAATCCATCTAACCTTGATATTTTTGGTGCATGCTTGTTATTTGACAAAGCGTTGAATCATGGAGATATCCTACCATACTGATTCAGTAGTTATGCAAAATCTAATATACACTACATCCACTAGCGATCGCTCTCTGGTCAAAATTCGACAAATAGACTAAACAATAAAATCTCTTCTAAGTTTGACAACAGACTTAGCCATAAACATAATATACACATGTGTGTATATTATCATGTGTGTCACACGAATGTAGTTTTGTGTAATGTTTATTTTTATTTTTTATTGTATTTTTAATGCATGCTACTGAAAAATATTAGGATTCTGCACTCCTCCACAATGTAAACTTTAATTATGACAAATATCATACTCCACTTTTTGCGTAATAGTCGTAAAAATGGGTATAAAAGTTTGAGGTTTTTTAGAACGTTGAAATTTAACAAGCTTTGAATGAGTTTAGGAATAACATTTAATTCAGACCTATTTACTCACTCAGACTAAATAACGCTGTTACGAATCAGGATTCTAATTATAGAACTAGCTGACCCACGCAGTTTCACCCGCGAGTAAAGTAAGACGTCGTCAATATAATCTTTCATATACTCCCTATTACCCCCTACCCCTAATGATTACCACCTATTCATGCTCTTGAGGAGTCTTTATTATTTGTCAATAAATTGCTTATATTTGGCCCCAGGTTTTCAACTACTTTTTTCAACCGTTTAGCCGCGAAGTCGTAACAGACAGATAGGCTTTCTCATTTATAATATTAGCATAAATATAAAATACTACGTTGTCATCAAACAGTTGGCACTTGGCAAAACAGGTTTTCGCTTTTCTCTCGGCCACAAGCTCGATCGGAGTTACGGCGGGCGTTTGTGCCCTGCAACGTTGCGATAGACACCTGTGTATTTTAAATTGTTTATGTAATGATACATTTAAATATCCGATGTTTATTTTATATCGTGTTGTTTATATCCCGCCTGGAACTGAAAAGATTAGACGGTTTTATTTTCTGTATGAGGCTTATAAAGAATTGTTAGGTATAGTTGTAAGCATATTTTGATTAAGAGTACATATTATAATACCTACTTTTATAGATTTTTATTTGTAGAATACAAAGTCACTTTAAATATTACCTATTAGGAATGTTTTTTTTAAGTATCTACACGCTCGTATACGCGAAGAGGTAAAGATACTTAGTCCCACACAATGTGATAGGTGGCAAGCCTATGGCCAATCGATCACTAATCCGATCCCAAGCAGCGTTTTTTTATCAAGAAACGGAAAAAACACATTTTTGAATTGCCCGAATTTTGAACTGCGCGGAAATCGAACCCGGGACCTCATGAAGTCAACTTCGACATCGACCACAGAGGCGATTATTTGTTATATTGAGAATTATCTATAAGTGATTATGTATTCAATAGTTTAGGCTACCTAGTTAATTAGTGCAGAATTAAGTGGAGATGTGAGTATAGAAACATCATATAAGGCGCTTGTGCCACCAGTGCCTCTGTTATCATTCACCGTTATTTTAAAAGGTACTGTAACAATTTTTTAGTGTTATAAATTTTTACAGGTACAGGCCACTTATTATCTTTTTATATGATTTAAAACATATATAAAATGTATAGAACCATTTTCGAATGTAGTCAAAAATTAGATTGTATTAAAAAGTTTGTGGTAGGTACTCGCTTCGGCAGCACATCTACTACTAAAAAGCGTGTGTAGGGATAGACGTCCCGTTTATGTAATATGTAATAAAGTACTTTAGTATCTTCACGCCCGTATCTTCGAAGAGGTAGGTAGAAGTACACCTAGAATTAGCCGAAAATACTTCCACAATATGACAGGTGGCATAAACCTATCGCCAACCCGGTACCTGTCCAATCGAACCCGAAACTTCATGTGGTAAACGCCGACACCGGACCACAGAGGCGTTAAGTATTTCAAATAAAAGAAAATTAGTGAAAAAAAGTTTTTCTTTCCTAATATTAAAGTAAAAGATCCTAATACCTCCAAAGTCGCTACAAAGCAGCGCGGGGTTTACAGCATTTTCTCCCTCCTGGCGCTTATTGTTGATTGAGCCTTCGAGTTTACTTGAGGATGAATTTTCACCTAAATAGGATTTTCATAAAGCTTATTTTTATTTTTGTTACTAGCTAGTCTAACCATACAATTAAATCTATATTAATATTATAAACACGAAAGTTTGGATGTTTGAATGGATGGATGGATAAATGTTTAATGAAAGAAAAACTTTGGACTCTTTTTTAAGGCAATTGTGGCAAAACAGTCGCGTATGAAATTTGGTACAGTTAAAAAAGTTTGCATAACGGAGGACTGCATAAACCTATTATTATTAAATAAATGCATTAGAATTAATACATTATATTTATAAAAATTAACGTTATACACACTACATTCACGATATAGTTTAATTCATGATAATATACACACATGTACACTATTTTCGTTACGGCTAAAGTCAATTGTCAAACTTAAAAGAGATTTTGATGATTCTTTGGTTGAAATTCGGCCACGGGCGATCGGTAGTTACAATTAAATATTTCGAACATACTTATTTGTAATATGTTGATCATATTATATATAATCTTCCTTTGACAAGAGAACGATAAGGACTCGGCATTTTCTATAAATAATCAAAATTATAAAATTGCATGCATTCCAATGCTGAACATATAAAAATTACTTTATCTCTGTCTAAGAAGTTCGAATTTTCGTAATAGACAAAGCTACAAAAATTGTGTCAGTGCTCTAATTTCAAATCATTTAAGAAAATAACGTCACCTTTGACAGCTTGAGGTCAATACGCCATTACTAAAATACGCTGTCAATGTACGTAAAATGTCAAATAGCCCTTTGTTAACAAAATATTAAATTGATTTGAGCGTTTATTTTTATTTTTTATTATTTTAGTGTATTTAGTGTGTGTAAATCTAAAATAAAGTCTAATTGTTAAAGAAACATGCCCAATTGCAATATAACTAATCAATTGTCTAGTCAGTAAACAGCTGTTCTTAAGTCCGCTATTACTCGGGACGAAATTACACGGTTTTCACTTAGTTATTTTATATCTAGTAGTAGTTTCCTTCATCTAAGTAATCTTCTCACTAACTTGTGTCTCATTTAATTATCCACGTTTTATATTTTGAGATTTTTGATAACTTTTCCGGAAAATTTTTAATATTTTCTTTTTTACAATCCTTGAGTTGGTAATAACTAACACAATAAAAGCAAAATTATCCAATTTAATATACGGACTCCGAAGTTATGAGCGTATTTACATTTCAGGCGATTTATTTTTATTTATATAGATATTTACTTTCAGAGATTGGAGTCTTTTGTATGAAATTAATAGCGTGAAAAAGGCATTGAATTGTGTTATGTCAAGTGAGAAGCTAACGTATTCCTTATATTATGTCGATGGTCGTAGGCTCTTGCTCGATATCAAAGAGAAATCAAATTGGTCCTCAATGATCCGTTATGATATTTACTCGCACGTATTTATAGACAAATATATTTTAATATCATGCAAGTGTTAGATAATTATTATTTGAATATTCATTATCTATCGTGCAATTTCTAATCTGTCCCATATTGTTCTTCTACGAATATTGCAATTTCCCCCATGTTGTAGAATAAAACATTTACCATTATACCATGAAGTTCGTAAAACTTCAAAGGCAAGCGCTTGACTATTGTAGGTTTCATTACCTTCGTGACTACTAGGTAGTAGAGATTTGCAACATCTCGGCTAGGTGCGGTATCTATTCCTGCTGCATAAAATACCTTTCTTGTATACTTACATAGAAAAACACGGCCCTTCCTGATTGGGTACCATCTTGTAACAATAGGTTTGTATAGTGAAAAGTAAACAAGAGCCTAAAACACACTCTTAGTGTTTCTATATACTAAAAAAAGTATCTTTACACCCGTATCCCTGAAGGAGTAGGCAGAGGTACAACAAGTGCACCCACGATTAGCGGAAGATACTTGGTCCCACAATGTGATAGGTGGCTAGCCTATCGCCAACCGGGCACTTTCCAATCCCGGGCATCATTGTTTTTATCAGAAAACTGATAAACACGTTTTTGTAATTGCCCGACTCGGGAATAGAAACCGGGATCTCATGTGGTCAACGCCAACGTCGGCCCACTAAACCACAGAGGTATATACTAACACAAAAATAACTATTCCATATTATCAAAACTGTGAAAACTAATACTAATCTATACTATAATATTATAAAATTGTAGAGTTTGTTTGTTTGGTTGTACGCGCTAATCTCGAAAACTGCTAAACCGATTTGAATAATTCTTTTTGAGTTGGATAGCCTGTTTATCGAGGAAGGTTATAAGCTTCATAACATCATCCTACAACCAGTAGGAGCGGAGTAAACAAAGTCCGCGCCGACGAAGTCGCGGGCAACAGCTAGTTTTTTATAATAACATTAAATATTTAACCTCTCAGTCCCATATATTTGCATTCACAATACTAAAGTCTTAATGTCGATTTCAGTATCAAACTCCGCTCTAACAAACCTTGCTTGCTTGCTAAATAATGACGTTATATTTGCAAGGTAAATTTTCGGCGATTGGGACTAGAGGTTTTCAAACTTGTGAGTTTGTTTCCTAACTATAAAACGCTTATATGAAGGACAATAAAATATTTTATATGCGTATGGGAAAACTTTCTGCATCTAGTTTGATATGGTTATGCTGATTTATGGCAATTTGAAAGTAGTAGGAAAGTATTTTAAAAGTTGTAAGCCATTTGCGTTTATTTTATGCATATTCTTTGTGTTCTAATTGATCTGCTGATCTTTAATAATTTTACTTTAAATTGGTCAAAATAAATTCAACTTTATTGATCATTGACCCTTCGCGATGATTGATTTGATGATAATGAAACAAACATTGACCATATTACATTGTGGTAATAACTAATCCAAGGGCGGATCCAGCCTTTGGTTCAGGGGGGGGGGGGGGAGGTCACATTTACTAGGGGCGATCCAGCCTTCGGTTCAGGGTCACATATTTGAGGTTTAGTCATAATAGGATTTAAACTTTATCTCATCCTAATAAATCCATACCTAAACCCCTGCCAGGGGAGTCATGACCCCTATGACTGCCCCTTGAACTAATCTTATTTCTATTTGATTATACAGATATACTTAAGACAAATAGACATTTTAAAAAAAATTTTTAGAAAATTATCACAAAACTGACGTGCAATAAAAGTATCTTCACGCCCGTATCTCCGATGAGATAGGCAGAGGTACAACCAGTGCACTCAAGATTATCCGAAGATACTTAGCCCCCCAATGTGATAGACAAGCCTATCGCCAGACGCGCACACATCCCGGGATTGGCCCGTGCACCGTCGTTTTTAAAACTGAAAAAACACATTTTTAAATTACCCGATCCGAGAATCGAACCAGGGACCTCACGTGGTCAACACCGATACCGGACCACTAGATTACTGACTGATATTATTTATCTATTTTTCGATATACATTGCACTAAAAATGCTCTAACTAAATTTCATTTGGAAAAAACAGGAGCCATCCCTAAATTACAACACACTTTTTGGACTGCTTCTACTTGTTACTTCCCTGGTATGATACCACATATTTTTTTAATTTTATATTTCAAAATAATTAAATTAAAACAGTAGTTTTTCTATAAAAATTTTGCAATTTTTTAGATTTTAACATTTTATGCGGATGACCCCTTATCTGTATTTAATCTTTTTCATACATACATATATAAATACACGCTTCCCTACCCTATTCCGGCTGAAATATGTAAGGTGGTGATACCGATTGTCGGAACGTACGTGGTGGTGGTATTGCGCCACACGAAACGTTTTGTGGAACTCTACCACCTAGTACTTTCGATGATAGAGAGACATTTGGTGAATCTTTCGCCTTTTGAGAACTGCGAGCTTATAAAATAGCTTCATCATATTATAACAAAATATCTGGTATGACCGAGCTTTGCTCGGTTTTTCAGATTCCCATATCTCGGGAATCGAGCTTTTCTTTGACCTGGAACCTTGATAAATCGATTCCTTGACTAGAAATCTCGAAAATATACAAGAATTGCTCGTTTAAAGGTATTAGATTAGATTAGATTAGATATAGAAATAAAATGCTGAGGTACTTAAATATTTAAAAAGTGATTGTACTACCTACTTTTTTAAATTATAATAACTACATAACAACTAAAACTATAAATTGTAACTATTATATAGCAATAATAGGGTGCATCTATGTTCATCCGACGAAAAATATGGAGAAGGTTCTGAATTCGACGCGTATATTTTTTTTTAGCGTTAGACCACGAATAACTTTTTAGGGAGTAGTCCGGTTTTGATAATTTTTTTTCAATTAGAATAGGTATACCACAAGAGTGATGTCATTCAACTTTTTTTTTAAATTCCAAACATAAGGGTACGAAAACAAGAGTTGATTGATTTTACACTCACTGATTTTAAAAAAAGTTATGTATGGTCATAAATGTATGACCATGCATAACTTTTTACAGAGATATCCGATTTTGATATTTTTTTATATCATAAGATAACATGGTGTTCCGGTTTGGAGGGTAAGGTAGCCGGTAAACTTATGCATGTGGCTTTAGACCTCGCCACAAGATAGCAACGCACCATTAACATCTTTGGTGTCTATAGACTATTTCCATTAGGATACCCATCTGCTTGTTTGCTACCTTATGATATAAAAAAAAACTAGCAAATGGGTCTCCTGATGGAAAGAGTCGACCATCGCCTATAGACACCAAAGAAGTTAATGGTGCGTTGCTATCTTGTAGCGAGATCTAATGCCACATGCGTAAGTTTACCGGCTACCTTTCTCTCCAAACCAGAACACGACAGTGACAAGCACTGACGCTATTACGACAGGAATAGGTAAGGCGGTGGTACCAGTGTAGAACTCTACCACCTAGTAGCCACGATGGTAGTGACTCGTATAGCCAATCGGTCGCCTTTTACGACCTGCCTGGCAGAACGGCAGTTGGTCTATTCGTTAAAGGAGCCCGGATCCAACACGGGGGAAAATTATAATTTTTTTTTGTTGGTTAGAAGATACTCTAAGGACTATTTCATATAAATAATGAAAAAATACACCCAAAAGAATACCAAATCGGAGAATTATTGATTAATTATTCACTCACTGATTTTAATGTATGAATTCATGCATAATTTTGCGTCGGCTTAATTTTTTGTTAAAAGATATTATTATTGTATAATGTTCACTTTTGTTTAAATACACAATAAAAAGAAAACAAATATACTTATTTTGTATTAAGTTCTTTAAGTTGTCACTTTACAATTTTCAATCTTTAACTTATTATACGTAAAATATTCAAGCGATAAATTTACTGTTACTACGCGGGGCGACGAATCCTTTGTAATAAGTACATTGATATAAAAAACCCTAGATGCACAGTCCCGAACAGAACTGACACTTAAAAGTGTCCCTAATTTCTTAGATATGGCAAAAATATATGTCTTTGCATATCCAACCTTAAGTACAAGACTTATAGTTGTTTTTACAAAGAAATGTACGAAAATAAATAAAATTGACAGTGACGCAGCCGACGCGATTTTATTTGAAATGAGTACACAATTTAAAATTGTGCAACGGGGAACTTGAAGATTTTTGTAGTAAAAATTAACTCTAGATTTTTTCTAACAAATCGTTTTATCAAACAAAAGGGTTTGGATTTTCCAAAATATTTTAGATTTTTTCGAAATAAATTAATTAAAATAAAAGCAAAATAAATAATTTTATAGTTTTTTCTACTAATTAGGCACAAGTAATCATTTTTCTAAATATAAACAAAGATAAATAAATAACTTGAAAATACAGTAAAAATAATGTATCTATGGCTTAATGCAAATAACTGGGTGTGTTTAGTGAAAATTTAACTTCAGTAATATAACTTAGATAGTCAGAGAAAACAAAATTATATTTTTAGTGTCTAAGCGCAGCTGATTTTGCCCAGAACACACCTTTTATCTTTAAGAACCTATAGAAGAATTGTCACATTTATATAATAACATCGTGGCATAC
Organism: Apodemia mormo; assembly: GCA_036924255.1. Lineage (NCBI taxonomy): Eukaryota > Metazoa > Arthropoda > Insecta > Lepidoptera > Riodinidae > Apodemia > Apodemia mormo. The sequence goes on along the minus strand of JAUPFN010000006.1, from coordinate 27,613,027 downwards.
TAAGTACAATAGCGGCATTGGAAAGTTTCTTAATATTTATTGTCCCGGTGCGGAGGCTGGCAGTAATCTTAGTTCAGAGTTCTGAGTAGTCAGATTTCTGAGGTTTTTTTAAGCTAAACAAACACTTTCATTATTTGAATACATTTGACAGCTAACATAATTGAATATACACAAAGACTATAAATCTTTGTAAAAAAAATGTAAAATTAAACTAAGCACTAGGATAATCATATTTTTGACATTAACATTTAATAACAAGGCGTTCACCTTTTCTGTTAAAAGATGAAATATGTAGAGCAAAATAGAACAGTGGTTGGGGGAAAAATCTACTAATTATTGTGCCTAATTTAAAATGGTAACATTTTGAGTATTGCGTACTAAAGAAAACGTCATGTACAACAAAATTTTTAAAATGACAAATACGAACGAAATTTCACAAAATTAATAAGATTTTATAGTGAGAGATTTGATCAAATACGATAATTTAAAATACTACGTATGGACCCACCCTTTTTCTTTAATAGAAGTCCCGCCTCGGGAAACGCGGGAGAAAAAGCGTATGATAGCATGCGTAGGGTTGCTAACCAATTTACTTATTGTCACTACAATTTAAAGTTAGCAACCCTGTAGTAGGTGCTACACCCTAGTTACCTTATCGTTTAATTACGTTACACTGTTTGAGCTCAACAATCTATATTTCGATATATTTTTCACTCCTTTGAGCTTTAACTACCTGAATTCAGTGCGAAATTTCAGGGAGGGCCTGCAAAGTCAATCGGTTTACAGTTTTTTTTGTATTATTGACCTACCTAGCTTACTACTTACCCATCTGTCTGTAGGTAGGCAGATTCTACGTTAGTCAGTGTATAATTTTAGCTTCACCCACAGCCAGCGGTATGATTAAAGTCTTTAAAGAAAGACTAGTCGTATATTCAATTTTTTTAAATTCTGGCTAACAGCGGGAACATGGACATGAGTTTACAGACGAAGATTTGCATTTATAAACCCGCAGTTTGCAGAACAACAGCGGCTGTAGTTAATTTATCACACAGCGCTATGTATATATAATACGTGTTGTTTTTTAATTTTGCGAAAACAGATTTTTCTGGAAATCCTGTTTATCTAAAATTTGCCTGCTCACCTAATTTCATAAATGTTTCTCTAATGGTCTATTGTGAATATCTGTTTTGACCAAGAGAGCAATTTTCTTGTTATCTTGTGTTATAAATATTCACCCGTATAATTTGTATTAAATAAAAAGGAATCATACAAATCACAAAGAAAAAATGTATCTCAACACACAATGAATAAAACACATACATACTGCTTAGTATAGATATATTAAACGTCATACTCCAAGCTGCTTAAATAACATAATCATAGATTAAATGTAAATGATATCAACTACAGAATAGGGGGCAAACCTTGATGGTAAGTGATCGGCGCCGCCCATGAACAGCTATGAAGGAATTTGAGAAATAAGTAAGGTGTTTTCTTGAGTGACTTGTTCGAGGTACTAAATTCCTTGAGTATCACATTTTAGTGAACTTACTGACATCAAAATTATGATGATGATGATGATGTGGAATTTCATAATATATATAATTGCATAATTTTACTGAAAACAAAATTCTAACTCTGTAATCAAATCAAACAATTCCTCAGAATACAGCATAATAAATGCGGTAAAAGATGCTGAGAGATCAAACATATTTTTTTTTTCTTTATTTAAGAACTTAATCACAGTGTGATTATGCCGCTCTATAAAATCAACTTATAATTAAAACATTTTTTATAAATTATTAAATTACACATAGTTCGATATAGAATAAATAACAAGTAGCTTAACTAATGTAACTGATCCGAGAATTTTTTATGGTATAACTTTACAATTGATGCAATATGATTGGACTGCGGCTGGGATAAAATAATATTGCAATCAGCGAAATCTCTTAAGCTATTTTTACATTCCGTAGATCGGTAGGTTGCGTTACCAACACACTCCAACAAGACGTGAATTATGTCTTCTGATACACCGCAAATATCGCAGTTCGGTGAGGGAACTTTTCCCATGAGGAACGCAAATCTCTTAGACGGAATGTGCCCGGATCGCAACCTCATGATTGTTACCGCGTCACGTCTAGATAGCATATGTTTATCGATCCACGGATTTTTAGGGGGATGTGGTTGGATCGTTTTGTACCAAATTCCTTTTTCTTTTGACCTTCAATCGAAATATTCCCTCCAAATTTTATCACATTGATTTTTAATTAAATATGTAAAATCTGAATAGCATGGAATAATGTCGTAATTAATTCCTTCAGTTGCAGCTTGTTTTGCCAAAACATCTACTCTCTCGTTATCTTCAATGCCACAATGAGACGGGATCCATTGCAATTTGATTGATTTGGAGCGCGATGCCAGTCCATAAATAGTATCCAGGACTGTATAGGCTATCGGTGTGCCTCGGCTACCCGAGGTGCATCGAGCCAAATGCTGCAGTGAACTTTTCGAATCCGTAAAGATCACTATGTTGTCTTGGTCTAGAGACGCAGCGTATGAGAGAGCTTCAGAAATGGCGATAAGCTCCGCTTCCATTATGCATATTTTCTTCTCTATTTTAAAATGAATTCCAATATTAAACTGTGGGTCGTAGACTGCTGAACCGATTTCATCTTTATCTTTAGATCCGTCAGTAAATAGTTTATAGTAATTTGAATACTTGTTATTAATAAAATCTAAACAAATATCTTTTAAATTAGGCTTGGAATAATAACGTTTGGCTTTCGAAAAATTTATAATATTTAAACTAATAATATTACTAACATCTATGGCATTAACCCATATATTCAGAGAGTACATATCTAATTGAGTCCCAGCATTAATATTAATGTCTTGTACATATTCATAAGAAGTAAGCAAAAGTGGTTTAGTTTTATTTTGCCAATATCTGTTATTTTTGAGCAACAGAAGTTTTTGTAGTAGATTGCCTGTGATATTATTATTTTGAGTTTTTAATTTTAGTAAAAATTTTCCTCCTAAAAAAATTCGTCGAACATGTAAAGGTGGCAAACACAATTCTGATTCCATGACATGAATCGGCGTAGTTTTTATAAAACCTCCAATAATTCTAAGCGCTTGATTTTGAGCTTTATCTAATTTACTTAAATACTTTTTGTAGCTGTTGTCATAGAGGAAACTTCCGTAATCCAATCTGCTTCTAATTATAGTTATGTACAAACGTCTTAAATGTTTGGGATGTACACCCCATCCAGCTCCTGCTAGAACTTTAAATATATTCAAATACTTCATACACTTAGTCAGTAAAACCAAAATATGCTTATTCCATTTTAGAGAACGATCCAACCACATCCCTAGGTACTTAACGTCATGTACCACCTCTATAGGCATATCATTTAAAAAAAGAGAAATGGGTTGTCTATTAATACCTTTCTTAAAAATGCAAACTTTTGTTTTAACAGGTGAAATCTCTAAACCTAGATCAAAAAACAATTTTTGGACTTTAGATAGAGCTAGTTGTAGTTCATTTACAGCAAGATTAATATTTTTGCTTGTCATGTACATCACGTAGTCATCAGCGTACTGTGACATTACTACATTAGTTATTTGCTTACAAATATGAAGAGTTGCAATATTAAATAACAATGGAGCCAAAGGATCTCCTTGAGCTATTCCACGAGCTGTAGATCGAGATAGAATGACTTCATTAACTTGTACGCTTAAATAACGTTCTTTCAAAAAGGTCCATAAATATTTACAAACTTTTGCTCCGGCTCCTAGTCGATCTAAGTTTGTGAGAAGGGCGGTTATATCTATATTGTTGTAAGCATTTTCAATGTCTATGAAACAACCAATCGTCATTTGATTTTCGGAGAAACCCAACTGAATTCTGGTGACTAGGTTGCTAAGATTGTCCAAACAGGATTTGGTTTTCCTAAAGCCCGTAGTTTCTTCATGGAAAAAGTTACCGCTTTCTATGAACCACTCTAACCTATTTTTTAGCAAAGCGTGAAATATTTTGCATAGGCATGACATAAGAGAAATAGGTCGTAGAGATGATGATGACGAGGGATTGCGACCTGGTTTTGGAATTGGTACGACACGAATGTGACGCCACTGAGAAGGTACAAAACTAAGGGTGTAAAATAAATTGAAAAGAGAAAGAAGAATTACATATGCCTCTTCTGGTAAATGTCTTATTATTGAGTATGAGATGTTGTCAATCCCAGGGGAAGTGTCCACCGTTTTAACACAGCTTTTGAGTTCACATAGTGAGAAAGGCGATTCAATTCTTCTATTTTGAGACGTAAAAATAGGATGATTTGGGCTTACATAATCAGGTGTTAGGCTGTGTAAAAGTTTATTTGCTGTAATTTCATTAACATAGTTAATATTTGATCTATATCCCTTTAGCCACTTCATTCTTCTCCACATCTCTTGTACAGAAGTTGATTCATCGATTGAGGAACAGAAATTAACAAAAGATTTGCTTTTAGCTTTTCGTATGAGTGATTGGGAGTTTCTAATTTTATCTTTTAACTTATCTAGGTTATCAGGGGTAGGATTTTTGCGAAACATAGTAAGAGCCAAACGTCTTTCCGCCACTGCTTTAGATAGATCGCTAGTCCAATAGTGTTTTGGAGTAAAGTGTTGAGTGGGATCTTGGCTAATTTTGTATAGAGGAATGTGAGCATCGGCGGCTTCATTAATTATGCTTAGAAATAAATCATACCCTCTCTGTGGATCAACATGATCAAAATCAAAATCAGTTAATTTATTTAGAATACAGTGATGGTATCCACTCCGATCCGCTTTATTGAAATTTCTTTTTTTTATATATTTAGGGCTATTATTATGATATGACATGCTTATCTTTATTATTAAATGATCACTACCTAATGATTCATTTGTGACATTCCAATCCCAATGTAATGCTATATCAGAAGATGCTATAGAAATATCTGGGGAAGTTTCTTTTAGATTACCGTTTACATATTTAATACGAGTAGCTCTACCATCATTCAAGGATACAAAATTATAGTCAGCCATAGAATCAAATATAAAGTTATCTCTCGGATCAGTTTTACAGGACCAGCTCGAATGATGTCCGTTGAAGTCCCCGAGAACTAAAGTTCTACTTGTTTTGAATGAAAATATTTCATCCCAGTCATTTTGAGAAGTACGTATGGTTGGCGGACAGTAGATCGAGACAATGTAATCGATATATTTACAGTTAAAAACCCTAATACATATTAGCTCAATGCCTAGGTTGGTTATTTGAAACGGGACTACTTGAGACTTAATAGATTTATGCACTAGAAAAGCAACTCCTCCATACGAGTCATCTCGGTCCTTACGAAAGGCATTATACCCGCTAATTTTAAAGTTAACATTGCTGTTTAGCCAAGTTTCACATATAGAAACTACATGAATCTTTTCTTGGGTCAGTAGTTGTTCAATATCGACCTGCTTGGGCTTGACACTCTGTGAATTCCACTGGATGATGGTTATTTTACATTGAGAATCCATATTATAATCCAAATATGTTTTTAAAAGGCAGATCCCAGATTAACTGCCCCACGGATGGTAGTATGGACATCAACCATTCAAGACATACCGACACTCCTTGTGTTATTTTGCTTTTTATGTCTTTTTTGGAGTCTGAAAATATTGCACATAAATCATAAAGCAACTCCCTAAAATTAAAGTCAGATCTATTGTGTTTCCTTTTTCTTTTTTCCTGCTGTTTACTTTCCTCTCCTTGTTGCCTCTCATTTCTCCAGTAACTCTCGTTTTCTAACTCAGTTTCTTTTTCACTTCTAACTGCCTCAGATTCTGAGGATATGTTCCAATTAAAGACTTCTTTTTCACTGTGTCTCTTTCTCTTGTTTTTCTTTTTTGCTCTTTCTTGTGAAGGTGGAGGTTCAGTCACCTTCATTGCATGTGGTTGAGAGAACACTGTGGGGTATATATTCTCGTGAGTATGTATGCGATAAGGCGTATTTTTAGTTATATTTGCGTACGAGTGTGGATTTTCATAGTGTGGTTGTTGCTCGGGCGGCGCACGAGACAGAGAATTTGAGTTTAGAGATCTTTGTTCTTCACTTGCTACAGGTGGATCCGATGGTACATAAATTTGTAAGGCCTTCCTATAAGAGCAATTAAATTCGGCCATTAAGTCTCTGAGACGCTTTTCCTTTTTGAACGCTGGGCAGGATCTGTCTAAAGCTAAATGATTGCCAGTACAATTAACACATTTATAGGTTGTTATTTCACAATTAGTATGGCCTTTACCACATTTAGGGCAAACTACCTTTTTTGTTGGGCAAACGCGAAGAGAATGCCCAAATTTCCAACATCTCGAGCACTGGGTTACTGGGAATACATAAGGATCAACGTTGATTTTCATACCATAAATATAAACCGAAGTTGGCAGAGATTGCCCTTTGAAAGCGAGACGTACTGATTCACTATCTTCCCACCCACTACCATCCTTGCATCTGCGCTTTAGTCGTTTTGCATAAACTAGTTCGCGATCGCTCGATATTATTTTCAGCATATCCTGATCGGATAAGTCCAATTCCACATCTTTTATTACTCCATAGGACATCGTAACTTCAAGTGGTCTCTGACATCTCCATCCTAGATCTTGTAACTCTTTGCAGTTTATCAGCCTTTCCGCACTTTCTGCACACTCAAACTGAATGAAGATTTTATAAGGGTTGACATACTTTACCCGACAAACATTTTCAATATTGTTTGACTTTAATAATTTTGCAAACGCAAACTGTTTAGGTAATTTCTCCGAACAGTTGATATATAAATCCACTTTATGTGCTATTTTCTTTCCGTTCTTTCCAACAGTGGTCCAATTTTCCTCCTCCTCCTCCCCCATCCGTGCTCTCTTAGATGGTCTAGAATTAGTAATAGTAGTTACAGATCCCTCTGATTGTATGCAATCATCTAATAAACAATCGTTCGCCTCCTCAGAATTATTTATTTCACGCAAAGTATTGGTAGTATCTTCAACACAAACTCCATCTTCAGGCAAACTTAATACTTCCTCCATAGATAATAGGGTGCACTATTTACTGCGATTACAATGACACACTGCATTAGTCATTACAAGCGCGTTCAATAAAAAACTGGAAATTGACCGATAGATTAGCGATAAGAACGCGCGACGATAAACACGTGTGCTCTAAACAGATGCAGTTCGGTTACTATCATCAAACATATTTTTGTAACGACAAAAATTAAGCCAATCTGAAAGAACCCAATCATTGACGATTCGAGTTATTCTGCGCTGTATGCGATTAGAAGCTAGGTGCTATTTCTAGCTCGGGAAACTCGTTTTGGAGCTTAGCATGAAAAATAAAATGTCTGGGGCCAAGTGCCTTACCCGATTTATATACTTAGTTGATTACGTTTACGTTACACTTACGGGGCAATACGAGAAGTACAGTACCCGGCGATAAATATTGCACATCGACCTTTGGAAAGAGACAATCGGCTAATTTCGGCTTCGTAGAGCGTTATCTCTGTCGCACAAAATACAAACAGTCCGGTACCTATTAGGAGCTGTTAAAACAAGTATGATTTGCTTCTTTTGATATTTTTATTCTTTGTATAAAATACACTAATTTTTCTATAAGTGATGGCTTTAGGTTGGGGTAAAATAAAATAAAAAAACATTTTTACATTATGTTTACGTATTTAATTATTTTGGAACATTACAGCTTTAGTGTACATAATAAACACCATTATACCTATTGCTAAAATGAGACATTGCAATAAAAATAATAATAATTCTAATTCTCAATTACTTCCATTTCACTATCTGTGCTCTCAAAGAGGTCAATATCACTGTCACTATCAGCCGTATTTATTACTAATCTATCAGTGTAATTGTCTAAACTGTGTTGAATGCTTCTATATTCATTCTCACATTTGATTGCATGATCGCAAACCTTTTTCCACTCTTCAGCGCCGATCATGTTTACTTTTTCAGTCAATAATGTTTTTACTGTAGTTAAGTTCATACCCACATTTCTAGAGGCTACATAGCCTTTCAGTTGAGACCATATATTTTCAATTGGATTAAAATCCGGATGATATGGTGGCAATCGCAACACAGTGTGCCCATGTTCGGCAAGTATTTTGTCCACAGAAAACTCTGTATACCTCTCCTTGTGCTGACATATAATAGCGTAAATCTGGGTTTTGTTAATTTTGGATCAACTGGAATTTCATGTCTGTTTAACCAGTTGATCATTTCCCGTTTAATGGTGTTTGAGTTGGGGGGTCTCTCAACATACTTGTTGTGATAGGGTGCGTTGTCGATAACTAGAACAGAATCACTGGGTATATTTGGGATTAATTGGTTAACCAGCCATTTCTCATAGTTATCGTTATTCATTTCATTGTGATAGTCACCTGTAGTGTCCGTGGATTTATACGTTAAAAAAGCACCGGGTACAAAGCCTTTTTCATTTCCCGCATGAACTATTATCAAACGTTGACCTTTTGAAATTGGCTTTTTTACTCCTTTTTTCTTATCGTCACTCCAAGATTTCCCTTTAGTGTGGGATGCATGTATATATGACTCATCCATGTAGACGATATTTTTTCCTGTTTCGCGAAATTTGCGTATTTTATCAAGGTATTCCATTCGTTTGAGACTAACGTCGTGCTTTTCCATTAGAATTTTTCGATTATCTTCCATTTTAGTGAACTGAAATCCCATGTCATGAAGTATTTTTCTCAACGTTTTTTCAGACCCATTGTAATTAATAGCTTCAGATAACTTAGCTTTTAATGATTTTATTGTTGGCAGTTCATTAAATCGTAAGTGAAAATCATACACCATTCTTCGAACAACATCGTAATCAAAATCGTCCATATCCAAACGAAATTGCTTTTTTGGTCTCCCTTTTTTTGGAGTGCTGAACTTAATTTCAGTCGAATGTGTTTCAGTTTTGACTTCGTTTAATATATTGTTCAAAGTTCTTCTTGAAATTCCAGTGGCATTTGCAACTCGCTCTTGAATCTTCTTAAAATAACAACTTACATTTTCATCTACTTTTTTTTAAAATCTATCAGCTTCGCTTACAAAGTATTTATAAACATTGTAGATAATTTCACGTGACTGACCTCGTAAAGGTTTCCCTCTTTTTCCGAAAGATGCCATATTACAACTTTAAATTATTTAAATTTGTGGGTGTTATCAACTCTAAATATATATTTTTTTCGGGACGCGACTGCACTCTATCGTACTTGAACAACGACTGACTAAACGTCACATAGGTAGTGTGGGACAGAGATAACGCTTTACGAAGCCGAAATTATCCGATTGTCTCTTTCCAAAGTTCGATGTGCAATATTTATCGCCGGGTACTGTAGAAATGTGACTGTCGAAATTTCTATGAGAACCGCTATCGCCAAACGTACACAAATGAAAGAATAATCGCACATTGCACAGCATATGAACAAATTTTCTAATTAGTCCTTTTATACATCATCATCCTTCATCATTTAAGTGCAAAAATCTGTCCGTATGTTTGTTACACATTCACAGCTAAACTGCTGCTATTTTGATTAATTTGGCATATAGTTTCAAACCCAGGATAAAACAAAGTCTACTTTGTTCGAAAATTAAGCCCTAAAATGCTGAATTAGGGGAAGAAAGCTATTTTATATTGATGTCGTAGTCACGTCACTGTTCGCGAGTGAAGCTGCATGGGTCAGCTACTAGCTAACATTTAAATAAAGACATAAAATATATTCTGTTGTACTGTAAAATGTATTAAAACGTCTACTTACAATTGTGTTAGCCTTAACGTCAGATAAATGGCCGGAAGACGCGATGTAAGATTCAAAGAAATGAACAAACTTTTTAATGTAGTTATTACATCTCTAATATTTTTTTATATCATGATATACCAAAAGATAAACCATCACCAATAGACACCAAAGATGTTAAAAGTGCGTTGCTATCTGTGCGGCGGGATGGTAATGCCACATGCCTTACACTAAAAACCTGAACACGACGATAACAAGCATTGGAGCTATTGCGGTAGGAATAAGTAAGGCAGTGGTACCAAATACTCAGGCGAGATTTTGCGCAACTCTACCACCTAATAGTCAATATGGTAGAGACACATATTATAGCCGATCGGTCGCCTTTTATGGCCTCCCTGACCGAACAGCAGCTGGTCTGTTCTTCAAAAGAGTTCGGACCAACGTGGGGTAATGTTTGAAGTGTCATTTTGATTTCTTTTTTATTTCCCGTTTGGATTATAACTGGCGTTATAATACAAACTTAATAAAACAAAGCATAAAAGTCGTTTCTCGCTTTAGATTAAGAAAAATTCAATAGCGAGCATTCAAAAGAGTTCAAATTGTCTAGAATACCTTGCCTAGTGAGTCTGAATCAGTTTAATGAAAAGTTAAATTAACGTGGTAACTTTGTCATTTAAAAGCACCCTTCTGAAGTTAGTAATTTGTTTTGTTTTTATTGTCTATATTAAGAGTTAACGCAAACAAGAAAATCTTTGTGGGAGGGTTTTAATGTGCGTGACTTAAACTTATACACATTAAGTTGCAGAAAAATTGTTTCGTTCGAGTAAAAAAGATAATGTAAAGAAAACGTAAAGTTTAAAACGAGATTGTTGTATAAGGTCATATTAATAATTTATATTGAAAACCGAATACTAATTTAAGAAATAATTATTTATATAAAACTGCCTCGTTCTTTAGAGAATAGCTGGTTTGACTTAGATCATGAGGACCCGAGTTCGATTCCCGTCGAGCAATTGAAGATTTTGCGACGTTTTTCCGAGAATCAAAAATATCAGTAGCAGTTCAAAGTCTGGCGGGTGCCACTTCTGCGTTTCAGATGAGCACTTAAAGACATCATTCTCGGCTATTGCTAGAAATAGTCGATAATTGTTATCAGATCGGTAAAATGTGGTGATGAAGATCACCACTCATCTCGCCAACCGACAAACCAATTAATATTTATTATTTTATTTGTCCCGTGAATGAATCGTGGTGAAACGGGTTTAAAAATGATAGGTTTACTCTGCCTACCCCTCAAGAGAACCGGGCGTGATGATGACGAATTATTTAAAGAACCTGCCTGAAAATTAACATGATATTTGCAACAATAATAGCTTTATTAGCATGTGATTCTGGACATAATCCCATTGCTGTCGAAATTTTTATACTTTTTATCGAAAAACTGCGACACGTAATTTTGACAGTCCCCTGATCCCTCTTGATATTTACTTAACACTACCTTAAAAAATCTGAAGAGACCGAATGAGGTAAAAAAATGAGGGTGCAAAGTTACGGCGATACGATGAGGTATTCTCCTCAACCTCAAGGATACTCCTCAACCAAGCACTCTCAATATTTTCTGAGTGGCTGAAAACGTGCGTGGTCTGGTGTTATTGTGATTAAATATCACACCCACTCTGTTTTTTTTATATCATAAGATAGCAAACAAGCAGATGGGTCTCCTGATGGAAAGAGTCAACCATCGCCTATAGACACCAAAGATGTTAATGGTGCGTTGCTATCATGTGGCGAGATCTAATGCCACATGCAAAAAAAAATGCAAAATCTGTTGATCAATTCCCGCCGTTTTTCTTGATTTCTTGCTTAAATCTCTATAGCTGTTGGCCGCAGTAATCCAAGTTGATGGCCCGTTCGTTCTTAATATAATTATATTTGACTATGTAAACTATCCAAACTAATTTTATAAACAAGGAAAGATATGATTTTTACTTGTTCGTTTCAATTTAACTCAAAAACTACTGGACCGATTTTAAAACCTCTTTCATGTTTTATTCAGAAATTACATAGACTGATTTTTACCGTTTAACCCTACCTATCCGTTTTTTGTGACTATCCTGTGACGGAAGATGAAGATAGATATAAAATTGGCGTTTTGGTAGCATATTTGAAATCACATTGATGTGAAATTTGTGGCATTGGGTAAGGAAACTCAATTTTTTTTCTGGTCCGTTATTTGTGGTATTGGTTCGGTAACTGCAACTTAAACTAACTAGATAACCCAAAATTATAGAATCAACGCTGATGAAAATTTATTTTTTAAGTTTTAGAATATAATATAGAAACTTGTTTAATTTTTACTAAAATTTACAATTAATTACGTGTTTAAACAGATTTGCTTCATTTAAAATATACATAACAACCTCAACTCACTTTAAACAGCAGCTTGTATTAGACAGCACTTTTTTTTTTCAATAATCTCTGAGCTTTGAAAACTAAAGCCTTCGTTCAGAAATGTGCAAGATCCATCGTTCCATATAAACGCAATATAAAAGTAAAAAATACGTAGGTCACACTATAAGTTTTGCGTAACTTAAAAAAACAACATGTTATAACCAAAATATTATGTTTAATGCTTTTCAAAATAATCTCCTTTACATTTTAAACATTTTTTCATGTGATCGAACCATTTTTTAAAACAGGAGGACCACAGATCTAAAGATATGTTTTCTACGTGCTGATTGAACGCTATCACTGCCTCTTCGGAGTTGGTAAAAGTAAAACCTCTCATCAAATCTTTGATTTTGGGGAAATTATAGAAGTCATAGGGTGCTAGGTCGGGGTGTAGGGTGTATGCGCAGGATGAGTGATGAGATGTACTTTTTCGGAAGCTAAAAATGACTTTGTTTTGTTGGCCGTGTGTGAAGAAGCGTTATCATGGTGTAGGAGAATGCGGCTTTTGGGTCGTCTTTCGCGAACTTTTTCTAACCCCCTGGATAAACAAATGGTAGAATACCACTCGGCATTAACACTCTTTTGATCTTCAAGTGAAATTGTACAGATGGGACCCGAAGCTGAGAAAAAAAACGCGATCATTTTTTACCAACGTTTCTCGCCTGTCTCAGTTTTGTTGGCCTGTTCTCATTTTCAAACAACCATTCACAAGTTTGCTGTTTTTTTTTCGGGTTCAAAACAATAAATCCACGTTTCGTCTCCTGTGCCAATGTTATAAACAGCATTAGATTGTTCGTGGTCGTGCTTCAGTAGCATCTGTGAGCACCATTCCACGCGAGCCCGCTTCTGCTCCGCTGTCAGTTCATGAGGGATCCAACGGCAACAAAGTTTCAATTTTTTTTCAATTTTTCAACTTTCAATTCTTCGTGTAAAATTTTCTGAATTTCGCTAATACCAATCCCCAATAGTCCTAAAATTGTCCCATAGGTAATCCGGGGGTTTTCTTCAATTAACCACTTACCAGTAGCCACATTATTTTCGTTGAGGGCAGTTGAAGGCCGCCCTTCACAAAATTCGTCATGTAAAGAAACTCGATCTCTCTCAAATTCAGCAAACCATCGGCTCACGGTGCTCAAACAGGTGCTTCTCTCCCAAAAGCATTTTGAAAACGAGCGGCACAATCTTGCGGAGAAAGAGAACTTATAAAATCATTAAAAATCATCGCTCTAAAATCTTTTCGACTTAATTCCTTTTTTTTATTACCAAGAAGGTTGCAACGTTTTAAAAATATAACATTTGAAATTCAAACAGCTCCGATTAGCTAGAAGTGTAAAACTTTTATGTTCTTTAGCTCCATGAAACACGTATTTTTAAATATACAATTTTAATACTTCTATAGAAATTAAGTTTTATCATATTTTTTAGATTGATTTTGACCACCCCGTTGGTCAAGTGGTTAGCATCCCTGACTATGCAATCGACGGGGCTTGGGTTCGATCCCCGACGGGGACAAGCTTTTATGTGATGAGCATAAATGTTTGTATTTCCGTGTTTGGGTGTTTATTAAATATATTCTAGTATTTACATATGTATTTATATGTATTAGTATCGTTGACTTAACACCCATAACATAAGGGTTAGATCAGTTAGTGTAATTTGTCCCGTGAATTGTTATTTATATTTATTTATTATTTATTTATATTTCTCTACTCACCTGAAGATAATTGCGTTTATTGCGTTCCGTATTCATATATATGTCAAATACATCATTTTTAACGACACACTCATATCTCTTTTACGTTTATTAGTTTATGAAACCATAACTTTTCTTTTGACCGCAAACTGTTTTACACTCATCACAATTGAGATTTTTCATTTAGCTACTTCCCATAAAGGCAGTTAGATATATTTATCTAACTATTTATGAAACAACTTCTGAGATTGGTTTGTGATCTATCTTTTCACTGAGTTCATTGCAGTTTGCCTGATATGTCTATTCACATTATTATGTTATGTGCAATGTTAACTTACAAGTATGACATTCGTCCTTACATATATCTTAAACAATACGTACGTATTTATTATAAACATAATCACGAAATGACTACAAATACATTCGCAAAGAATAGACACTACTTTCCACAAAACATTTTCCCCGTGTTGGTCCAGGCTTTTTATTAAATATATTTTACCTACACTAATATTATAAAGAGGAAAGATTTGATTGTTTGTTTGGATTGAATAGGCTTCGAAACTTTTACCGATTACCGATTTAAAAAATTCTTTTACCATTAGAATTCTACGTTATCCCTGATGAACATAGGCTATATTTAATACAAGAAAAAATAGGTTTATTAACCCTTCACGCTAAAACTACTTAACTGATTGGTCTAAAATTTGGTATATAGATAGCTTAGATCCTGAAAAATAGGGTGATTTTCAGAGAATCAAACCGCGACGCACAGCAAGTATTACATAATATTCTGAAGATATTGTAACTGCAATTTGGGGACCGCTGTTTTCACTAATCTTCGCCTTTGAGTATTGTCAGATATATCGAACTTATTAAAATGTGTCGAACATAGGTATTTTAAATTTTTTGCAAATCTAGTAAAATTCTTCTCTTCTTTCTTGCGCGACTATGAATATTTGGACAGCGAAATGGATCAGTCGAAAATCTTGAAAATATGATATATATTTTTTAATTTTATATAACCACTCCATGCATTTTTTGTTCCAGAACAATCGATATTTGTTGAGATTGTTGGTTATTGGATCGTAAATATTAGCTAAAATATGAAATATTTGTTAAATAATAATTTTAAGCAGCGTAAAACAGGAACTAGCATTTACTTATCGAAAGAAAAACACTCCTTCTGAAATTTCACTCTTACGGTGGTTATTTTTGCAGTTTTTAAAAGCAAATTGAGACATTTTGACACGTGCGCGCATTGTCAGTGGTTAGACATACTAAATTCAAATAAGAACACAAATTTATTTGTGCTATTATTTTATTAGCCATATTTGAGGCCGCGATCTTGAATCTAGTACATTTCTGATCGAAGACTAAAGTACTAAATCCATATACTTTTATATATAAATCATACGTATATATATGTAGCCAAATATACTACTTTTATAGATATTCTTAATCGTCATCGTATAACTCAGATCGTAATCACGAGACCACGACACAATAATACACATTGATTTTCGATTGCGACTCGTATCGTGACTACTAGTTGGTAGAGTTTTGCGTGGCCTCGCCTGGTTCTGATACCACTGCCTTACCTATTCCTCCTGCAATAGCGTCAGTGCTTGTTAGTGTCGTTGATATGACAGCCGGTAAACCTATTACCTATGCACGTGACATTAAAATCCCCACCATAAGGATAGCAACGCACCCAACGTTGCGTGCGTTGCTATCCTTGTGGTGGAGGTTTCTTTACATCAGGAGGGCCATTTGCTTGTTTGCTATCTTATGATTTAAAAAATGTGTAAACGGTTATTTATCCCTTCAGGCCATTCCTAAAACTTCTTGCTAAATTAAGTTATTTGAAACTTAAAAAGTAAAAAATCAAAGCATAGGTCGAGTGATTAGCGACCCTGACTGCGCAATCGACGGGGCTCGGGTTCAATCCCCGACGGGGACAAGCATTTGTGTGATGAGCATAAATGTTTGTATTTCCAGGTTTGGGTGTTTATTAAATATATTCTAGTATTTATATATGTATTTCTAAGTATTAGTATCGTTGACTAACACCCATAACACAAGCAAATAATTTGCTTACTTTGGGGTTAGATCAATAAGTGTAATTTGTCCCGTGAATATTTATTTATTATTTATTTTTCAGTTCAAACATCTATTTTGTTAAAATGGCAGTGCATCGATTTTTGAAAAGCTGTATATTTTGGAAACGATAATTAAATTTGATCTTTCGAATGACATCCAACTTAACTTTTGAGCTCTAAAATATTTATTTCGCTAAATAATCGATAGGTTGAAAAATTTCGAAGCAATGTCAAAAAACATTTTTTTTAAAGATTTTCGTCATTGATAAATCCCAAACAAATTGATCGATTTTTATTCAGTAAACAGTATTTGATGCAATTTTAAAACGAAGAAAGTTGATATTTTTTTTAATTAACCGGTGCATTAGCCTAAAAGTTATTTCAGAAATATTAAGTAAATTAGCTAAAATCAACGTAATTTTAATATTTGAAAAGCTGTAACTGTTTTTGATTTTGATTTTAGAAACGGAATTTGACGTATTTTTAGTACTAACATATTGTAGGACACCAAAAAATGATTAGTTGAAAAATTTCGAAGTTATGTCGAAAAACACTTTCTTCAAAATTTTTTGTCAACGATTTCTTCCAAACGGATAAACCGATTTTGATGCAATTTATGTTTTTTGAGGAATAGAGCTAATTGGTTTTTGTTTTCAATCGGTATATTAATGTGGAAGATATATTAAAAAAAAATAGTTTCGTCAAAATTTTATTTGAGGTTTTTAAAATTTCTCAAAGTCTCCTAGGCCGATTTGGTTCAAATTTTCAGGAAGTCTAAGTTGAGTGGATTCCAATCGAATGTCGTCCGCGTTTTGATCGGTCTAGCCGTTCAAAAGTAAGATCAAACACACACGTACACACACACACACATACATACATACTTACGTACAGACATACTGACGTCATCGTGGAAATAGTCGGAAATGGTTCCTAGAATTTCAAAATATGGAAATCTGGTGAAAACTTAAGTTTCGAAAATTGTGGCAAAATCAGTAACTTCCTTAACTCCTGTATATGTAGCGGGAAGTTAAAAAAATAGAAATTCATTTTTACGAATACCGTTTTTTCCCTTTAATTATTATAGCACGTATTTCTGTAGAAATTAAATCTATGTTATATTTGCAAAGTACATTTTTATGCGGAAATTATGTACATACTAATTACATAATTTCTAAAGTACACACATTGTGACGGGTCCAGTGGGACTACCAAATTATTTGCGGGTGGAGTGGGATGGTTAGGTATAAAAGGTCAAGATTTGGGCCAGGGCCAGTGGATGCAAGACCCAAAGATATTATATAAAACATGCGCAGCAAAGGATCGAGCATATTAGGACGGACCGCATCGGGGCAGAGCGGACCACATCGCAACGAAAACCTAGCATAATTATGAACATTAGTGATGTGTCGGCCCGCAGCGCATTTACAAATTTAGTGTGATACTGCTGGACGTGATGTCTGTACATTATTTATAGCCCTTTGTAACTTTAAACTAAAATTATTGATCTTTCTTCAGCCACAATTACATTTATACATGTTTTATTAGCAAGCTAATACTCAAAACTTCGAGAACTCGTGCGCGCAATTCCACTCACCATAGTACTTGTACACTGGCGACGGGGCGCAGCGAGTCGAGGTGGAAAACATCGCATTCATCGAAATCTGCCGCGCAAAAATCCACCCCCCCTGCGCTCCGGCATTTTTTTATGTCATAAGATAACAAACAAGCAGATGGATCTCCTTATGGAAAGAATCAACCATTGCCTATATGCTATATAGGCGATGGTTGATTCTTATATAAATATAGACACCAAAGATGTTAATAGTGCATTGCTATCTTGTGGCAAGGTCTAACGCCACATGTATAAGTTGTCCGACTACCTTATCCTCCAAACCCGAACAGGACAGTGACAATACTGACGCTATTGCGGCAGGAATAGGTGATGCTGTGGTACTATACCCGGGCGAGACAATGCAGAACTCTACCTCCTAGTAGCCACGATGGTAGCGACTCGTATAGCCAATCGGTCGCTTTTTACGACCTACCTGGTAGAACGGCAATTGGCTTATTCTTCAAAGGAGCCCGGACCAACACGAGGAAAAGTTTGTGATAGTTCATAATATAAAATGTATGTGTTACTGTAAAAGCCCGAACTGTGGTAAATCCTGAGATTTTATGGTAAAACCTAAGATTTACCAACTCTCAATGGTAAATGTCAAAACAGTTCCTTTGTTTCGAATTTTTACCACCATTCACTTGGTAAATCTTAGGATTTACCTCAAAAGCACGGTAAATGTTGAAAAATACATTTTTTTACTTTTTGAATTTTGTATATTATACAACATGGATTTATATGTATCATATGAGTACTACGACAAGGAATGGAGTACTTTATTCCTGTCTCCGACGTAGCTATGTCCAGTAAAGCTCAATCCTGGTTCAGAGCCGATTGTGGACGCGTTGAGGCAGTAAAGCATGAGGCATATCTGGCTTGGGTAGATGCCCGACACCGCAAGGTCAAGGACGTATCGGAGAAGAAGAAAGCCTTCAACTGGGCCGCCAAGTCCTGCAAAAAGGCTCTACTGAAAGCTCGATTTGATTACGTCAGCCGTATTGAGAACAAACTGCCTTCAGTTTATTCTCAATACGGCTGACGTAGTCAAATCACTAAACTTAGGTAGTAAGCCTTTTGGTCCCTGGCAAAGTCGGTTGAATCGAATTTCTGCCACCCCTCACTTCCTCCACTGCTGAAACCGGATGAGACACTGGCTCACACCGCCGTAGAGAAAGCAAACCTGTTCGCTACTCTATTCGCGGAAAACTCGCGTCTTGATCCCACCAATAAGAAACCACCCAGTCTACCTGGATGCGAGGTGAATATGGCAGAAATTCGCATCCATCAGACTGAGGTTCTTAAAACGTTGCGGAATCTGGACGTGAACAAAGCCAGTGTCCCTGATGGATTCCAGACATAGTACTGAAAACTTATGCGCCTGAACTCGCTCTTGTGTTGACACGCCTCTTTCACCTTTCATTGACGACTGGAAAAGTACCGAAATCATGGATATTGCCAACGTGCAGCCTGTGCCCAAAAAAGGCAGTCGTGCCGACCCCTCCAACTATAGGCCAATTTCAGTCACGTCCACACTCTGCAAGACTATGGAGCTTGTACTGAACAGCAGGCTAATGGTACACCTAGAAGCAAACGATCTACTCAGTGACTGCCAATACGGGTTTCGCCGAAATCGGTCCACTGGCGATCTTCTAGCGTATGCCAATTACATCTTGAGCTCAGCCATCGTGAATCATGGGGAAGCACTAGCTGTCTCCCTTGATATTTCGAAGGGCTTTGACAGGATCTGGCATGATAGTCTTATTGACAAGCTTCCATCCATGTTCTGTTTAGTGGTCTTTGCGTCTACATCTCAGATTTTCTGAGTGGCCGGTCGATTAAATAGTCGTCGACGGCTACTCGTCCGACCAAATGGCTATAAATGCCGGAGTCCCTCAGGGATCATTTCTCTCCGCAACTCTTTATTTAATTTTCAGCAGATTAACAATCTGCTGAAGGCCGGTATCTATGGGTACGCAGATGATAGCACAGTTGTGGAGAGTTACGTATCCAGTGCGCGGGCCAGTACGACACAGATCCAGTCTCTCAGAGAGACAATGGTCGATCGTATGAACCTGTCCTTACAGGCAGTCTCCGATTGGGGTAATGCCAATCTGGTCAAGTCTAATACAACTAAGATTCAGGCGTGTCTATTCTCCACTAAACGGAGTCCGTTCCATCTAACTCCGTCTTTCCAGGGCGTGTCCGTGCCAATAACTGACCACCTCGAGTTCCTTGGTATCACCTTAACGCCTACTTTCAACTTTGGTTCGTACATCGAATCTAAAGCCCAAGTTGCATCAAAAAAGTTTGGTATTCTGGCGAAGGTGAGACAGTGTTTCAGCCCGGGACAGTTTCTCAACCTTTATAAAGCACAAGTCCGTTCGTGTATGGAATACTGCTCTCACCTCTGAGATGGACCCGCCAAATACCAGCTGGAGACACTTGAGGCGATAGAGAGGCATGCCAAGAGGCTCATAAACGACGATGATCTGGTAGTTTATTGGTTGGTTGGAGTGGCTAGTTTATTGGTTTTTATCGGATACACTTTGGAGAGTACGCTGCAGAATTGCACGACTTAATTCCACCATCCCCGTTTTTCTATCGATCGTCGAGGCGCACAGATTCTAGGCATCACCATATGGTGGACGTTCCACGTACCCGAACAAAGCGGTTCATCTCAACATTCTTCATTCGAACCGCAAAGGACTGGAACATGCTTCCTGAGTCTGTGTTCCCCGACAAGTACAATCTAGGAATCTTCAAGAGAAGAGTGAACAGGTACCTTATGGGGAAGCGCGTTTCATCTTAAACCTCATCTTAGCTTACCATCGCGAGATCGAGGTCATCGATCGAGGATCATTAATCTTTTATATTATTAGTCAGTCAAATCCTTACCTATTTTAAATTATTTTCTTTTGGGATTTTCTAAATACTTGGCATATTTGTCTCTATCGAAATAAAAGTGCCCTTCTTGCTTGCAACGATCTTGTCCATTCCATATCCAGATTTCATAAAATCTATGTTTTATACTCATTTTGATTCATAAATTACTAATAGATTGGACAACACAAACAGGAGTTAACTAAACGTGTCAAAAATTGACTGAGGCGAGCGAATGAAGAGTAACGTGGAGTTGCGGACTGCCCACGAGGACGAGATGAGGCGTCGAACACGGAACATGTCTTTATCGACTTTTACCGTGTCTTTATGGTAAATCCTAAGATTTACCAAGTGAATGGTGGTAAAAGTTCGGAATTTAAGAACTGTTCGAACATTTACCATTGAAAGTTGGTAATTCTTAGGTTTTACTGGAAAATCTTAGGATTTACTACAGTTCGGGCTTTTACAGTAACTTATGTAAGTGATCTAGGCAGATTATTTCAATGCCGCCCGGCCCGTTGCTTTTCATCTTAGTGTCCTCGATTCTTATGAATATAGTAAGAAAAAATACTTTAAAAACAATTCGGTTTTATTTAGTAAATAGAAAAATGGGATTTCTTGCACATACCACCATTATATATATTGATGTATTCATGTATTTATTTATTTATTGTTTTATCTCTGTCCTCAGGGAATTCACCACATACATACCGATTATATAATTTACGTGTCACGTTGTTTAGTCCTTAATGGACTACGAAACTACTGACTCAATTTCAATGAAATTTTGTAGATATCTACTCTTTGCTCCAACCTAAAAGATTTTAAGAGATTAGTTTTTATCTCAGTAAAACCCTCCCCCTTTCAAGTACCAAGTAATTTGTATTTTTTAATTTTTTTTTTAATATCATGAGATAGCAAACAAGCAGATGGGTCTCCTGATGGAAAGAGCCAACCATCGCCTATAGACACCAAAGATGTTAATGGTGCGTTGCTATCTTGTGGCGAGGTCTAATGCCACATGCATAAGTTTACCGGCTACCTTACCCTCCAAACCGGAATACGACAGCGACAAGCACTGACGCTATTGCGGCAGGAACAGGTAGGGCGGTGGTACCAGACCCGGGCGAGACAATGCAGAACTCTACCACCTAGTAGCCACGATAGTAGTGACTCGCATAGCCAATCGGTCGCCTTTTACGAGCTGCCTGGCAGAACGGCAGTTGGCCTATTCTTCAAAGGAGGCCGGGACCAACACGGCGAAAAACATTGTATGGCAAAACGACGTTTGCCTAAATGTCAAAATTAAAAAATCTAAAAATCTAAATGTGTCGTGAGTAAAATAAACAAACATTAGATGAGATCAATACGTTAGAGAAAACGGAATTAATGATTCATAATTTCGTGATGATTATTAAAGCTGTAGCCGGTTACTTAATATAATTTCATGGTAAGCTTCCATAGCAGTAAGCCATTGAGTGGAACTTTCCAATTTCATTGTTATTACCAGAACAAAATTAAACTTTATTTTACAAAGTGTGCTCAATTGTTAGTATTCAGTGCACGGAGTATAGAAATTTTACTAAAATATACAATATAAATATATATCCCTACTGGGATTTCACAATGCGAAGAGAGGCAATATTTTTCAATCATCTCTTGATTTTGGAATCTTTATTACGTTTTGGAAATATAAAATATTGGTTCTTCCTCTTGAATCTCGGGAGTATTAGCTCCGTAAGAGTCGTAATGTGATGTTATATAGCATATAATATGTATATCTTAAAAAGGTTATAAAACATAAAATGTTGTTTTTTAATTCAGACGTAAATACAGGTATGAACCCAATAATACAAAAAAGATACATGTTAAGCGGTGAATTCACTAGACGGACGGACGGACACGGCGGTGCCCGCGGGTAAGCCCGCAGACATACCCGCCGGACTTTGCTAATATAGGCCGCTCGTCCCACGTCGGCAGTACACTTGGCAGACATTTACACAGACCTATAGAAACTAAGTCCTGCTTTTTGCTATCCAATGGAATAAAATAAATAAAAACATAGTTCCATAGATAAATAGTAAGGGCAAAAGGCAGTGAGGGTCGAATTTGTCTAGTATTGATAAGTTATACAACAAAAGTTTATTTTCAAATACATACGTTAAAATAAATGGTTAATATTAGTTTACGCTAGTCCTTCAGTAATATTCATGAGTTACACGCTTCAAATATTATTAAAATAACATTTTCAACTCGATCATTTCTAAAGTAACTTGTAAGATATTTTTGTCAAAACATAACTTGAACTTTGTTCAAATGGAAGAATAACAATTCCGATGATATTGCGTCATACGAGCATGAATTTATAAAGGTAATAATGATTATAATCATTATTACCATTATTTTAAACCATTACCATTAACATTAGTACCTACAATGTAATATCTAAAATACAAGTTTAAAGGAAAGAGCAAATCTTTTTAAATAATGGTAATGTAAAAAATTTAACCGACTTCAATTATCAACTATATTTATATTACAAAAACTACTGAACCGATATTGATGAAACTTAAACTGTCCCCTAAGTTAAAAAATACCTGATTTAAATCAAAAAAAATATCTCAATGTGGTTTTTAGTTTAGCGTGGATAAACATACATATGTAGGAAGTGGGTCAGATATTATAAATAAAATGCGGATGTGGTAATATAACAACTCTTTATATTTTGTTCAACTTGTATCAAAAAATAGCATAAAATCACTATTAAAGCTTTCCATCACTAATGACTAGTTCTCGTTTAACAATTCCAAGTAACTTAATTATTCCTTATTACAAATAAGTCATAATTTAAGCAATAGATAGTCAATTATAAATTGCACTGCGACTAATTTATAGTTGACAATAATAATTAACTTGTTTGCACAAATTAATTATCCGAGAGTCAAGAATAAGCTACTAGCAAGATACAACAAGTGTACCGAGCCACGCCAGAGCCTAGACTGCCTTATCGGCGGGCGCTCGGAGCCTTTTATACAGGTAGCAAAACAAGTTGAGTAGTAGGGATATCGAACGATGCGCTTGCCGGCCCAGGCCGTGCATTTGTTGTTTACACTTTACAATAATCTTGCATTTGAGGACGCGGACGCCGTCACGGCCATACTGACATGCACACGTCCTCGTGTGCGCATCTTTATACATCTGAGGACAAGGAACGCCTCGTTCATCCTGACATATCTTTTAGAAAACTAAACATAATCTTATTTTTTTTACAACTCTATAATTAGCGTAATCTTTTAGCGAAATGTTACAATAGTGTGCTGGTCCGGTAACCCCTTCAGCAACTACAACTATTAAACCTTTCTCGTCAGTTTTGAAACCGGAGACTGGATCCTACTAAGCTAGGAATCCCTCATCAATTAAAAAAACCGGAGACTGGATTGTACTAAGCTCCCTCTCATCAGTTAAAAACCGGAGACTGGAGTGTATTAAGCTCTCTCTCATCAGTTAAAAACCGGAGACTGGAGTGCACTAAGCTCCCTCTCATCAGTTAAAACCGGAAACTGGAGTGTACTAAGCTCCCTCTCATCAGTTTAAAACCGGAGACTGGAGTGTGCTAGGCCGGAAATCCCTTTAGCTACAGTGCTAGATCGGAAATCCCTTTAGCTGACAGTGCTAGACCGGAAATCCCTTTGGCTGACGGTGCTAGACCGGAAATCCCTTTAGCTGACAGTGCAAGACCAGAAATCCCTGTAGCTAATGCTAGACTGGGTTGCAATCACTGTACCCAAAAGGCTAGCCCGGAATGAACCCCTTTAGCTGAGTCACACTCCCTTCAATGACTCTAATCTTCCTACATTTTTTGTCAATCCTACATATTTTGTCACATTACTTTTACTTTTTTTTATTTTTTTATTTTACATTGATTTCTTTTCATAGTTTTATAAGACTCCCATTTCCTTTAATTATTATTATTTATTTTTTTTACTTACATTTTCAGTGATATATTTTTTTTATCATCACTTTACTACGTTTTTTTTCCTTTAATTTATATCGTATTGTTTTTGCGAATGATGCAGCCTCATGAACAGTGGCATTAGTTATTACAAGATTAGAGAATCTCCTCCGCAGGTAGTTCGAAGATATTAAAAACTGACTCTTATAACTATTTACAATATACACTGCATTTCTATCAATATTGTTTGGACCAGTTTTATGAACAAGATCATTATCATGAGTATACGCCGTCACGTCATTCTTGTTATAATTTTCATTTAGGTACCTCAAGAAACCCTACAGGAATATGGGGAACTTCGCAGAGGCTATCATGGGCGCACTTATATGTCCTATTAGATCCATTGATATGTCTTAATTCGTACCTATTGTTTTCTAAAATTGCGGTAACTTTAAGGAGCCCTTATATTTTGAATCAAGTTTCATTTAGTGTCGTTCTTCATTCCTAACAAAGACAAAGTCACCTACACTAAAAGGTTTAATCTTTCATTATCTCTACTCAACCGTAAAATGTCCGATTGGGCTGATTTTTTGATTCTATTGGATACACTGGATCTTCAAAGCTTGTAGATACTTTTGCGAGTTTTTGTTAGTTGCCGAATGTCAAATCTAATGCTGCTGAGTGCGTGTTAAATATTACCTAACCGCTCTTGCCATGATTTGTCAGAGAATTATACTGCGCTATCATTATTAAACCCTACAAGATTCGCATCACATATTCGGACCGACTGTTAGCTCTATATGTGCCTGTCGCAAGAAGATATAATGTTTTTTTTTAATATTAGTTTGAGTTTAGTTGGTAATAAACTTTAAGATTGCTTATTAATGATCTTCAAAGGGTTAACTAATTCGATTTCAGCTCGACGAATTTAAGCCCGACGGTTTTAATTCAACTGGTTGTCAATTGTTTTTAAAAATATCTACCAAGCGCTCTCTATCTTTACCTACAAGGTCAGTGTTTACCATACTCTCACTAGCAGATTTTGAAACTGAGCAGGATTGTGTTTAAGTATTGCTAAGCATTAACCTGTTGTCGCTTAGTTCCTATTCTATATTGGCCCAAAATTTTGCGACCTAACGAAAATTTTTTATTAAGACTCATTAGGTCAAACGTGAAATATGACCTCCAAATTTAAATTTTGCCCTGTGGTTAAACATTTGATCTGTTGAGTGGAAATTACATTAGGACAAGCGACTACTTGGATTCTTGTTCATAAAACCATTCTCTTACAAAGGAATCACAAGATATTTGTTAGATATGGCCTTCTGAACCAGAGTCAAATATAAAAAATAATTAATTTTCACTTAGTGTAATACACCATGTGACGCTCTGGAACAGATGTTGACTGGTTTTCTGTTTTCGGAACTTGATGTGGCAACTTCTTTCTTCTTGTAGCGCTTCGGACAAATGGAAGCTATGTGGCTGGGCCGGGGTCACAACATACATAGCAGACCACTGGTGGTCGGCCACTGGACACGCCACCAGAGATAGTGGTAGATGACCTGCTTTCGCTGCAAGCAAAAATTATTTGAGATAAGTTTCTGTTTATCACGGCAATAGTTGTTACGATGTTCGATTCTGTCACAAAAATTGTAACTTCCTCGAAATACAGTGGTGCTCTTAAATCGGTTCATATCTAAGTCTAAAAGGAAGAGATCTTCAAGTCATAATATAGCTTGCCAAGACAGCAGCTTGTGAAGTAGGTGACGGCATGAATCTTAAGTGAGTGAGTAGCTACAATGATCAGATCAACTTCGTCTATTTTTTTCTTTTCTATGTTTATTTTACTTGAGGTACACCAGCTTGTAAGTTACACGACAAAAATCCTACGAGTCAGATGAAGGGTCTTTGGAACGACAGAAGCATCTCATTAAAAATAAAGCAGAGGCTGGTTTGTACGCTGGTGTTCTCCATATTTACGTATGGCGCAGAGTCATAGACACTAAGAGCTGCAGACAGACGTCGCATTGATGCGTTTGAAATGTGGTGCTGGAGGAAAATGTTACGTATCCCTTGGACAGCACACAGGACCAACGCCTTCATACTAAAACAACTTGGAGTAAAGACCAGACTGTCTGCTACGTGCCTTCAAAGAATTCTATAATACTTCGGCTACATCTCTAGAAAGCAAGGAGACAATCTCGAAAAGCTAATAGTGACCGGAAAAGTAGAAGACAAAAGACCACGTGGTCGTACTCCTATGCGATGGTCAGACCAGGTTTGCACCAATCTTATGTCTAAAATGTTTTATGATGCTCTGCACGCCGCTGAAGATAGAGTCCAATGGCATAATATTGAGCTATCAAGAACAATCTAATGAGGAGGTTACGACCCTCAGTAATGAAGAATACGAAGCTAGGAGGAGGACACCAGTTAGTCATATCGTCTCCTTCATCAGAATCAAAGTATATCAACTTAAGGGGAGTAGATGCATTTACAGAACGTGAATTAATATTTTCTGCTATTTTTCAAAGAAAAGTTTCCATACCACAAGTGAAAAGAGACATTTACTGTTCTACATAATTAACCGAAATAGTTTGATGCTGAAGTGGGAGTGAATCCGATCCCACTTCTGATGTAGGAAGTGGGTCAGATATTATAAATAAAAT
The DNA here is from genome assembly GCA_036924255.1 of Apodemia mormo. Classification (NCBI taxonomy): domain Eukaryota; kingdom Metazoa; phylum Arthropoda; class Insecta; order Lepidoptera; family Riodinidae; genus Apodemia; species Apodemia mormo. The sequence goes on along the minus strand of JAUPFN010000006.1, from coordinate 27,585,846 downwards.
GCGGATGTGGTAATATAACAACTCTTTATATTTTGTTCAACTTGTATCAAAAATAACATAAAATCACTATTAAAGCTTTCCATCACTAATGACTAGTTCTCGTTTAACAATTCCAAGTAACTTAATTATTCCTTATTACAAATAAGTCATAATTTAAGCAATAGATAGTCAATTATAAATTGTACTGCGACTAATTTATAGTTGACAATAATAATTAACTTGTTTGCACAAATTAATTATCCGAGAGTCAAGGATAAGCTACTAGCAAGATACAACAAGTGTACCGAGCCACGCCAGAGCCTAGACTGCCTTATCGGCGGGCGCTCGGAGCCTTTTATACAGGTAGCAAAACAAGTTGAGTAGTAGGGATATCGAACGATGCGCTTGCCGGCCCAGGCCGTGCATTTGTTGTTTACACTTTACAATAATCTTGCATTTGAGGACGCGGACGCCGTCACATACACTAATGAAATTTAGTACTCGTGCTGGGCCTTCTAAATAGATCATCCATAAATGTCAGACTTTTGACCTCCCGTTTTTTAACCCCCGTGTTGGTCAAGGCTCCCTTTGAAGAATAGTCTATGTGCTGTTCTATCAAGCAATTCGTAATACGCGAACGATTAGCTATTCGAGTCACTACTATCTTGGCTACTAGGAGTTCTGCATTGGCTTGCCTGGGTCTGGTACAACTGCCTTACCTATTTCTGCCGCAATAGTGTCAATGCTTGTCACTGTCGTGTTCCAGTTTATAGGGTAAGGTAGCCGATAAACTTATGAAAGTGATACTAACACTGAATATAATAACTAAATATGTTAGTACTAACACTAAGGGCGGCTTGCACCAAAATGCTTAAATGCATTTAGTTCCTTAAACATGTTTAGCAAATGTCAAAACGCCTTAAACGCTGACACTTTAAACGTATTTAGTGACTTAAAATTATTTAAGCATTTTGGTGCAAGCCGCCCTAAATATAATAACTAAATAACTAAATAAAGGCCATATTGATAACAAAGCATCACTAACATATTTGGTGTCTATAGGCGATGGTTGTTTCGTTCCATCATGAGTTACCAACTAGTTATCACGATGTTAGTGATACGTATAAGTTTTCTCTTGACTTTTACGAAATGCCTTGCAGAAAGGTAATTGATCGATTGCTCAAAAAAGGGCCCAGATCTACATGGGGAAATTATAATTTATGTAACATAAAAATAAAATCAAAAGACCGTGCTCCCAGGAACGTATTTATTTTTAATTAATAACAACCTAAATTTTTGTAAATAGCTCCGTTTTGACGAGACGCCCATCTTTTCTCTCTTCGAAAAATCTTGAATCGGGTAACTAACAAAATTAGGCGGCTTCAAGCATGTTAATTTGGCGAAGGATAAATGTTGATTAATAACAATAACTAGGTTTTTTACTTTAAACGCTTGATTAATAAAAACACGAAAAAAATTTTGTCTTCACGTTCAATGGTTTTTCTGACGAGTCGTCTACTCTAAAGATATCGAAATTGTGAGATTTTTAAATGGATATTAATCAATTTAAAAACAACCTAATTTTCTCACAACAGCTTGTTAATTATTATAATAATTCAAGGTTAACTTTGTCTTACACGTTATGTAGAAACTTTTCTTAGTCCGACACTAAAGTTTTCTTTTTTACCTGACTTTTTCAGTTATCAAATTCGAGATTTTTCGAAGATAGAAAAAATGAGCGTCTCGTCAATACGAACTTGTTCACAAAAAAATCAGGTTGTTATTATTCAAATATAAATACGTTCCTGGGAGCACGGTCTATTGATTTTATTTCTATGTTACATAAGTTATAATTTCCCAGTATAGAACTGGGCCTTTTTTGAGGAATCGATCAACTGCCTTTCTGCTAGGAATTTCGTAAAAGTCAAGAGAAAACTTATAGGGGAACGAGGGGTATTGAGAGCGGTCGGGCAATGGGAGCTATAGTGATTGAACAGAACGCACGCACATTTGCGCGATCGCAAGCACTCGGTTGCTTCCGTTACCCATCGGCAAACTTCATCTGACGCGCTCGAACCGATAGGGCCATTCATTTTGTTACGGGGCCCGATTGTGTGTTTTTTGCACCACGCTTACAAAAAGTTGCCTATTGCCAGCATCAAGGTAAGAATGAAATTATTTTCTTATTTTATTGTATTTATGATTGTTATATTCCTAGATTAATTTACTAACAAGTTCAATTAGTTGAATTGTAATTGACAATAGATTTGTATTTTTATGTTATTACATTTCAAAATGATGGCCGGCGGATAATGGTAGCCTAGTTTGGCACTCATTACCCGACATAGCACGCATTAACCCATTTAGTTAAATACCACGTAAAAGAAGAGAACACAACCTAGAAACACAAGTATCGGAAGACAACAAAATATTTATTTAAAGATGAAGATTCATCTACTGATGAAGATGAAGTGGGCGAAAATGCTATCTACGATGATGAATCGGAATTTTCCGAAAAGGATAATTTATTTACAATTTGTTTAGATACTGGAAAGAGTGAAGAGATGTGGTACTGGTGCAGAAGTTTCGGAAACTAGACCCATAAAGAGAGTTCTAGCAGTGATAGACCAGCTTCTTATAATCGTACATTTTTTTGGGATCCATTAAGTCTGAATCTTTTGTTTTCCATTAATAATTTCATATATGTTTCTCCGTTTTCTTTAGAAAAATATTTTTTAATCTGTGTTAGAAATAGTTTATTGTATTAATAATAATAATAATTAAGATCTCATTTAAAATACGTTTTGTTATTTTTTTGGTTTAATAGTAATGATAATGGCTCCCATTTCCCGTATAAGCGTTAAATCGGTTCTCATTAGCCGTTTGTATCGGGTAATAGGAGCGACTGTATTTTTTGTAAAACTGTAATTGTACCTTATTACACTTCTGTAACTGATTTGACTGTGGTTAAAAATATTCTTTAATTATCAAAAATAATTAGAAATTATCAAAAATTTTGACAAACTTCGTTTTTATCGAAAGTTTCCCTTAGTAGGCTCCCATTGCCCTGTTCTCCCCTACGTATCACTAACATCGTGATAACTAGTTGGTAACTCATGATGAAACGAAACAACTATCGCCTATAGACACGAAATATGTTAGTGATGCTTTGTTAATATTGCTAGCCATATTGATAACAACGCATCACTAACATATTTAGTTATTTAGTTATTATATTTAGGGCGGCTTGCACCAAAATGCTTAAATCATTTTAAGTCACTAAATACGTTTAAACTGACAGCATTTAAGGCGTTTTGACAATTTGCTAAACATGTTTAAGAGACTAAATGCATTTAAGCGTTTTAGTGTAAGCCGCCCTTAGTGTTAGTACTAACATATTTAGTTATTATATTCAGTGTTAGTATCACTTTCATAAGTTTATCGACTACCTTACCCTATAAACTGGAACACGACAGTGACAAGCATTGACACTATTGCGGCAGAAATAGGTAAGGCAGTTGTACAACGCATTTAACATTTTTACAAGCGAATCGTGTCGTAGACTTTGAAAATGAATATAATCTATGAACGTTCTTTATTTTATTTATTTGTCACAGTATCCATTCTAGTCCATACTAATATTATAAATGCGAAAGTTACTCTGTCTGTCTGTGTGCGACTTTTTTATCACGGCCAAACTATTGAGCTGATTGCGATAAAATTTCATATAGCGAAGTCTTGCGATGAACATAGGCAACTTTTTAAAACTTTTATTACTTATTTTGTCCATACGTTCATACTAATATTACAAATGCAAGTCTGTCTATCTGTTACTCTTTTACGACTAAATCGCTGAACCGATTATGATAAAACTTGGCATGGAGATATTTGAAGATCCGGTGTTTAACATAGATTACCTTCTTTTTAAAATATCAACCCTGAGGGGGTAGAAGTTTGTATGAAAAATTATATCGCTTTTGTGGTCTAGTGGTTCGGTGTCGGAGTTGACCACATGAGGTCCCGGATTCGATTCCTAAGTCAGGCAATTCAAAAATGCGTTTTTTTTAAGTTTTCTGATAAAAACAATGTCGCCCGGATTGGAAAGTATCTGGTTGGCAATAGGCTGGCCTCCTAACACATTGTATGACCAAGTATCTTCGGCTAATCGTGGGTGCACTTGTTGTACCTCCGCCTACCTCTTCGGGGATACGGGCGTGAAGATACTCTTTTTTTAATTATGGTCAATCTCAGACTCATCCGCAACATACTAAACGTAAAAATAGATCCGAAGTAGCTTAGATATCCATACTACTATTATAAATTCAAAAGTTTGTGGTATTGCTGGTCGCCACTGTAAGAGTGGTGATCACGTCGGCATGACGTCAACACTGTAAAGGTTGATGACACGGAAGTGGAAAACGATGTCTGCATCCAGGCAAGGTATACTGCCTGGGGACCAAAGTCCATCTGAGAAGCGTTGAAACTTGTTTATAGTGTTGACAAGATAAATAATTGTGATATCGTGATTTAGGATTTTATTGTGAATTTCATTATTTTTGAAGTTATACTTCTTTTGGCGCGTTAGGAAAAAATATGAGAGTAAATTTTTACGATGCGCGCCCGTCACGACAAACCGACAGCATGAAATCAGCTAGTCAATATTTTACTTTTTTTTCTATTATTAGTGTCGTCTTCGCTACACACGTAAGATAAGGATAAGGATATTATGATGGAATTTCTTTAAGAAAGGATAAAGTATAAATTATTACGTGCGTACATAACCACACACACGTTTTTTTTTGTAGCGATTGTAAATTGCTTGAACCGCTACATGTTTGTTTGTCAGTCTGTTAGGCTTTCACGGCTGAATTGTTAAACCGATTTTTATGAAATTGATTTGAATTGATTGACATAGTTGAAGATCAGGGGTCAAACATAGGTTAACTTTTTCTTAAAAATTAACTCCCAAGTGGCTGAAAGTTAGTATAAAAAACTATGCCGACGACATTTTTTTTTATATTATAAGATAACAAACAAGCAGATAGGTCTACTGATGGAAAGAGTAAACCATCGCCTACAGACACCAAAGTTGTTAATGATGCGTCCATTTTGTGGCGAGGTCTGAAGCCACATGTATAAGTTTACCGGCTACCTTACCCTCCAAACCGGAACACAACAGTGACAAGCACTGACGCTATTGCGGCAGGAATAGGTTAGGCGGTGGTACCAGACCCGGGCGAGAAAATGCAGAACTCTACCACCTAGTAGTCACGATGGTAGTGACTCGTATAGCCAATCGGTCGCCTTTTACGACCTGCCTGACAGAACAGCAGTTGACCTATTCTTCAAAGGAGCTCGGGATCAACACGGGGAAAAATGTTAATATACTTGCGAGCAAAGCTGCAAGAGTTATCTCGTTAACATATTCCAAATATTAAGAGAGTAATTTTCTCAATATAAAAAAAAAACAATTTTTCAAATCGTCCTACTCAATTAATTACGTCTGAAAAACACAGAACGTCATTGTGTTACAATATATTATAATATCTGAGAATAATGGGTTGTTGTTATAGATATAAATCTCTCCATCATAATAAACTACGCATTTATTGTGTGAAGATTCTGTTAACGTATCTAGATGAAAGACTATGTAGGTAGGGTACTGACGTCAATGGTGCTTTATGATTCAATTCGATGTTAAACTGAGCTTCGCCCAGCTGAGTGCAGGCCGCTCTAAAAATAATATGTTAAGAATTTCACATACGTCCTAACACGGCGCCACGCGAATATTGGGAATATTGAACTCTTTGTAAAGTAGTACATCAGTACATCGTATAAAACAAAGTCGCTTTCCGTTGTCTGTCCCTATGTATACCGCCCCGTTGGTCGCGTGGTTAGCGGCCCTGACTACGCAATCAACGGGGCTCGGGGATCGAGGGAAAAGCTTTTGCGTGATGAGCATAAATGTTTGTATTTCCGGGTTTGGGTGTTTATTAAATATATTCCCGTATTTATATATGTATTTCTATGTATTAGTATCGTTGACTAACGCCCATTACACAAGCAAATAATTTGCTTACTTTGGGGTTAGATCAGTAAGTGTAATCTGTCCCGTGAATATTATATTATATTATTATGTATCTTTAAAATTACACTACCGATTTTTATGCGGTTATTTTAATGGATAGAGTGATTCAATAGGAAGGTTTATATGTATTATTATAGTTTATACAGCAAAACAACGTTGTCAGGTCAGCTAGTGCGACTATACAATTATATTACGATAAATCTACACGCCCGAATTCTCAAAGAGGTAAACAGAGGTACAACGAATACACCCACGATTAAACGAAAATACATAGTCCCACAATGTGATAGGTGGCAAGCCCATTGCCAACCAGGCACTTATCCAATCCTGGGCAACGTTGTTTTTATCAGAAAACTGAAAGCACACATTTTAAATTTTCCTGACCCCCTGACCCGAGAATCGAACCCGGGATCTCATGTGGATTATAAAACTACGATATTTTACAAAATATCACACAGCTATATATATATATATATATATATATATATATATATATATATATATATATATATATATATATATATATACATACATATATATCGTATTTTTGGCCACGGTGCCCAGGATTGGATAAGTGCCCGGTTGGCGATGGTGTATCAACGCACAGGCCAAAACCCCTAACCCTAAGATTAGAAACTTGAAATTTCGCACACGTATTTTTCTTATGATTTAGGAATCCAGTAAGGAAAGGTTTTTCAAAATTCAACCCCAAACGGGGTGAAATAGGGGACAAAAGTTTGTATGAAACTTTTTATTCCCTGGAAATATTATTTACATGAAATTTCGTATAAATTGAGTACAAAAAAAATAATTAATTACGTGTTTAGGCGTAATAATCGCCTCTGTGGTCTAGTGGTCCAGTATTGGCGTTGACCACATGAGGTCCCGGGTTCGATTCCCGGGTCGGGCACTTTAAAAAAAAAGTGTTTTTTCAGTTTTCTGAGAAACACAAAGTTGCCCGGGATTGGAAAGTGCCCGGTTGGCGATAGGCTTGCCACCTATCACATTTGTGGGACCAAGTATCTTCGGCTAATCGTGGGTGCACTTGTTGTACCTCTGCCTACCCCTTCGGGGATATGGGCGTGAAGATACTTTTTTTTTTGGTGTTTAGGCGTTTTTCAAAATTCGATCTCTAAGAGGGTAAAATAAGGAAAATAGCTTATAAAGAAAGATTAAATAAGTTCTAAAGTAAATATGCGCGAGCGAAGCCGCGGGAACTCATAATTTCATATTAGCGAATCGATCCCCTGTGGCCGAAATAATGAAATCTTTTTTAAGTTTGACCACATATATTGGGCGTAATGAAAATGGTATACATAGGTACATGTGTGTATACTATCATGCATGTCACATGAATATAGTATGTTTAATGTTTATTTTTATTAATTAAACGTGTTTTTTAATGCTTTTTATTTTAATGTGTTAAAGCTTTTTATTTTAAAATATTAGGTTTCTGCAGTACGCCGCAATGTGTACTTTAATTGCGTCACTCCATTGTCTTAGAAAGGGCTTACAAAGCTTTACCCTCACGTATATATAGATAAAGCCAGAATTTATTATAAATATTCTTTATTCCTTATTCTCCGAATTTATAAGTTTATAGTAACATTTCAAGTGTTATTAAATTGGGTGGCACTTGGCAGTAATGGATCTGACCTGACCCTAGCACAGATTAATTTAATTTGCACGAAACACAATCTTAAGTTTTGCCTCGTAACCCGAGCGTTCGATTATCAATTGATATTTTACATAAAGCTTATCTTTCTGTAAATGTCTCGTATAATGTTTGAAGTAGTATCATTATCCTCTCAAGGTATTGATAAATATTTGGACGGAACAATGACAAGACTCTCTAAGCTTCTTTGTGAGGATTTAGAAAAGGATGGATAGTATTAGTATACTCTAGTGAGTTGACAAATTCAAAACTCCAGAATATACCTGTGTACTTTTTAATGAGCTTGGTTTTAGGGTTCCGTACTTAAAAGGTAAAAACGGGACCCTATTACTAAGCCTCCGCTGTCTATCCGTCTGTCTGTCTGTCACCAGGCTGTATCTCATAAACCGTGATAGCTAGAAAGCTGAAATTTTCATAAATTATGTATTTCCGTTGCAGCTATAACAATAAATATTAAAAATTTGGGGGGGGACGAATAAAGCAAACGTAATTTTTTTCGTTTTTTATCGATGTTAGTACGGAAACCATCGTGCGCGAGTCCGACTTGCACTTGGCCGGTTTTTATTTATATCATAGGGCAGAAAATAAACAGATGGGTATCTTGATGGAAAGAGAAACCATCACTTATAGACACCTAAGATGTTAATGATGCGTTGCTATTCATGTAGCGGGGTAGTAACTGGCTACCTTACTCTCCAAACCCGAACACGAAATTTATGTGAAAAGCTGTCAAAACCATTAAAATGAATTATGAATAATAGCATAGCGGCCTTTCATGGGAGCTTTTGATATGCAGCCACGATGTGTTGGAACAACCTACCTCCGCCTTTTCGAGAAATAAATTCTATCCTCGGATTTAAACGCAAATTAAAAATATGCTTTTAACATTCCTGAAGAATGATTAGAAATCAGAAATCAGAAATCAAAAGCACTTTATTCAATAAAAGTTTTTACAAGTTATTTTGACGCGTCAACATTTTTTTAAACTATTACCGGATCGGAGACGCGGCCACACACTGAGAAGATCCGGCGGAAGAAACTCAGCGGGCTTGTCTTTTTTCCATAATAATTCATAATAATTTTCATAGTGATAATGTATTTTCATATTGGTGAAAAAAAATACCAATTATACCATAGACTAGTGGTTTTATGATGTAACTTTAGTGTATTTAAAAGAGCATGTTATTGAAAATTAATCTATTTTTTTATACATATATTTTTCTTTCTTTGTTTAATGTTTGTTATTATTAGTATTATTATTATTTAACTATATTCATGATGCGATCGCAATGTCGGTTCCCCATGGCTGCCTCGTAGACGCAGCACAACTTTTCTCTGGACTCTCTGAAAATCAGTGCTGTGGCGCAATTACTGCAGTGCAGGCTGGGTAGGATTTCATTTTGGGATCACATCACTTGCGATGCTAAGGTATTAAAAGCATTACAAGCATTCGTTTTCTTTCTTGTGTTCTTGTTATACGTTACTGTACATATTCATATGTAAATTGCATTCCATTGTATTTTTTATAAGTAAATTTTGTTTATTTTAAGTAAATTGCGCCCATTTGTTCAATAGTATCGTAAGTTTATATGTAAGTTGATACCAAATAAATTGAATAAAATAAAATAAAATAAAGAACATACCCGATGAGATACTCTTGCTGGGTTTCAGTGTCTTTTTCTGATCTCATTGAGTTTCAGTATTTCTAAGTTTCTTATTTAGTAGCTTCTTTATTAATAGACGTTGTCAGTAAAGGATAATTAGAATCAAAAAAGATTTTTGAATCTTAAAGTACTTAGTAAGTTATTATCTCATTGTTGGCCTAGTATCAACCATAGAACGATTTACTGGATGGTTGGGCTGGTATCATAGCAATATCTATTCCATTTGCAAATATTTCGTCAATACATGTTACACTTATGTTAAGTTTAAAAAGTACTTGGAAACCTTACGCATGCCTAATTGCATCCCCATCATACGAAAGCAACGTATGCTTATTAACTAACAAGTTATGTTTCTAAAGGTGATGATTAAATAAATCGTTGGAAAAATTGTATGATTTTTTTTTATAGAAGAGGGGGCAAACGAGCAGGAGGTGCACCTGATGGTAAGTGATCACCGCCGCCCATCGACATCCACTATACCAGAGGTCTTGCAGTTGCGTTGGCCGTTGCCGACCTTTTAAGAATGAGTAGGCTCTTTTCTTTAAGGCCCCCAAGTCGAATCCGTTTGGAAACACCCCTGCCGGTAATTGGTTCCACAACAAAGTAGTGCGAGGCAAAAAGTGTCGAGAGAAACGCAGTTGTGGATTTCCAGACATCGAGATGGTGAGGATGGAATTTCAAATTTTGACGCGATGTCCGATGATGGAATTCGGCGGCAGAAATTAATCGAAATAACTCGTCGGAACACTCCCCATGAAAGATATGATAGAAGATACAGAGTGAACCAACATCTCTGTGCAATGCCAAAAAGTCAAGCCGTTTCGAAATAGCCAGGTCGTCACCGATTCGAATCGCTCTACGCTGAATGCGATCAAAAGTAAGGAGCTGGAACTGAGGAGCTCCGGCCCAGAGATTAGAACAGTACTCCATGTGGGGCCGAATTCGAGCCTTATAAAGTTGAAGGCGATGAGCCGGCAAGAAGTACTGTCTCGCTCTGCTGAGCACACCGAGCTTTTTGGAGGCTAGTTTAGCCTTACCTTCCAAATGACCGCGAAACTGAACGTTATTCGATATGTCGACTCCCAAAATCCCGATACTAGCTGAGACTGTCAGGAGAGTATCCCCAAATCGAGATGACACGACAAAGGGTGTCTTTTTAGCGGAAAACACGCAAAGCTGTGTCTTCTTGGGGTTAAAAGTGACCAGGTTTTGACGACCCCATTCCGAGACATCGGTTAGTCGATTATCAACTTCGGACACAAGCTTGTTTCGGCTCTCTTCGACGTGTTCCCGAGAAATACCACTTCGGCCGGAGTATGTAGCATCACCAGTACTGTCGTCTGCATAGCAATGTATGTTGCGAATTCGCATCATGTTGTTGAATTGATTTAACCCTAAAAATAAACGAGTTAATGTCTGTATTCTGGGTATTAGTATATAATAGTGATAAAGAACCTCTAAACATACAAACCTAGAAATACAAACATTTGCCCTCATCACACAAATACTTGTCTTTCGGGAAGCAAACTCGAACCCTATCAACTGCGTAGTCAGGATCGATAATAATCGATAATCTCTTTACTAGAAGAGACATATACTTGTTTTGGTGTCCTATAATAAAAAAAAAGTAAAAAAAGCGAGCACTTTTCGACTTTTGCAAGCAAAAATTGTATACTTTAGTTACTTCCACAGCACTAAGTCATATGGGATTCTTTTCTAGAGAAATTCTGCTGAAATAAATACTACATAAATAAATAAATATTCACGGTAAAAATTACACTTACTGATCTAATCCTAAAGTAAGTAAATTATTTGCTTGTATTATGGGTGTTAGTCAACGACACTAATACATAGAAATACATAAACATATAAATACTTTAACATACGTAATAAACACCCAAACCCGGAAATACAAACATTTATGCTTATCACACAAATGCTTGTCCCCGTCGGGGATCGAACCCGAACCCCGCCCATTGCGTAGTCAGGGTCGCTAACCAGTCGACCAACGGGGCGGTCCTATTCCTTTTCTGCAGTACTATGTTAGTATTGTATTTTTCGCCGTGTTGGTCCCGGCCTCCTTTGTAGAATAGGCCAACTGCCGTTCTGCCAGGCAGGTCGTAAAAGGCGACCGATTGGCTATTGAGTCACTACCATCGTGGCTACTAGGTGGTAGAGTTCTGCATTGTCTCGCCCGGGTCTGGTACCACCGCCTAACCTATTCCTGCCGCAATAGCGTCAGTGCTTGTCGCTGTCGTGTTCTGGTTTGGAGGGTAAGGTAGCCGGTAAACTTATGCATGTGACATTAGACCTCGCCACAAGATAGCAACGCACCATTAATATCTTTGGTGTCTATAGGCGATGGTTGACTCTTTCCATCAGGAGACCCATCTGCTTGTTTGCTATCTTATGACATAAAAAAAGAGCTATTGGGGTAGTTTACAATCTTAGCCCAAGGGTTTCTCTAAAATAAAAATTCAAAGAAATCAATATCCTAACTGTGACTAAATATATCCCATGTATATTTAAGAACTTGATGTACGTTCATAAAAATATGTTAAAAAAGGTGATGTACACTCACTAAATATATATAGGTATATATTGTAATTAATTATAAATAAAATAGAAAAAAAGACAAATCCGCTGAGTTTCTTGCGTCGGATCTTCTAAGTTTATGGCCGCGTTCCGATCCGGTAGTAATTCTAAAAAAATCCACTCTTCAAAAGTACCTGTAAAGGTTTATTTGAATAAAACACGTTTTAAATTTTCAAAAGACATTATTTTACTCCAGGTTTACTAAAAAGGCTTCAATCGTCTATCCCGTAATAAAACCCCCTTCTTATTTGAATATATTTATACTCTATGCTGTTTTTATATCATTAAATAGCAAACAAGTGGATTTCTCTCCTGATGGAAAGATAAACAATCGCCTATAGACACCAATAATGTTAATGAAGCATCGCTAACCGTGTGCTGGTTTAAACGGCAATGCCGTTTAAACCAGCACACGGTCGGATCATGCGCGGATCTATCGTTCAAAATAATAGGGGAGCCCAAGATGCTAAATGGGTAGTTACTTGAGAGTCGTAGGGACCTATTGGATTTTGTAGATTAAATTATAGGAAAAATATAAGGTAATATAATGTTTTTTATTTCAATGGCGGGGAAAAAATCTAAAGATACAAAAATGTTAAAAAAAACATGGATGACATGGAAACACTGAAGCGCGTTCGATTAAGGTATGTTGGGTTAATTGCCACCTAAAATTTAGAAATTCTGCCGATTCAAGTGTAGCGTAAGGGAGTGGGAGGGTCACAAATTTGCAAAGAAAACGTTGTCTTGACACTCTCGAGCGCGTCTGAATTTTCTTTTATTATAGAGGAAATGATGTAAGAATTACGAAAAAAGTATAATCTGACAATTTCCACAAGCCGAAGTTATTTTAATTTTGTTTTTTTTCTGCCATAGTTACCCCCTCTATAGGGCTTACATTTGGTGGAGAGCCTTAACAGTATGCGAGGTACCCCCTCCTATGTTAAACTGATGCGCTCGAGTAAATACCAAAATCCCCTCTTGGGCTCTCTACTAAAAAAGATCGTGGGCACAGCCACCCGAAAATAAGTGCGTGTCGACATAATCAATATAGTGCATTCCTGATATTTATATGATATAATATGTATTATGACGCCCCGCCCTTGACCGCCCCGTTGGTCGAGTAGTTAGAGACCCTGACTACGCGATCAACGGGGCTCGGGTTCGATCCCCGACGGGGACAAGCATTTGTGTGATGAGCATAAATGTTTGTATTTCCGAGTTTGAGTGTTTATTAAATATATTCTTGTATTTATATATGTATTTCTATGTATTAGTGTCGTTAACTAACACCCATAACACAAGCAAATAATTTGCTTACTTTGGGGTTAGACCAGTCAGTGTAATTTGTCCCGTGAATATTTATATTTATTTATTTATTATGACGCCCAAAATTTTGCACACTGTACCTATTAATTTACTAGCTGTTGCCCACGACTTTGTCTGCGCGGAGTAAACGAAGTCCGTCCCCCGTAGGTGATAGCGTGATAATATGTAGCCTATATGTTGACCCGACCTATTAGTAATATTGATACAAAATTTGAAGTAAATCCATGCAATACTTTTTGAATTTACCCCGGACATACATACAGACAGACAAACAGACAAACATTCTAAAAACTATATTTTTGGCTTCGATATCGATTGTAGATCACGCCCCAAGTATTCTTTTAAAAAAATATTCAATGTACAGTTTTGACTTTCCTACGATTTTATTATATGTATAAAGATGTAGTACTTAACGTAGGCAAAGCTGTGGGAAAAACACTAGTCAGTTAATAAACGTGTAAAATGTTAGTATGTTCCCTCACAAAAACAAAGGTTTCGGAACGCAGCAAAGCTTATTACTTTGCAGCGTTCCGAATCTCGCACGATTCATTGTTCTTTTCATTAAGGTATAGATAATACCTTAATGAGAAGAACAATGAATCGTGCGTGTGAATGAATGAATCTCGCACGATTCATTGTTCTTCTCATTAAGGTATAGATAATAATACCTTAATGAGAAGAACAATGAATCGTGCGAGATACATATAATAAAATCGTAGGAAAGTCAAAACTGTACATTGAATATTTTTTTAAAAAAATACTTGGGGCGTGATCTACAATCGATATCGAAGCCAAAAATATAGTTTTTAGAATTTTTGGTTTGTTTGTCTATTATCTGTTTGTCTGTTTTTCTGTTTGTCTGTTTGTCTGTTTGTCTGTTTGTCTGTTTGTCTGTTTGTCTGTTTGTCTGTTTGTCTGTTTGTCTGTTTGTCTGTTTGTCTGTTTGTCTGTTTGTCTGTTTGTCTGTTTGTCTGTTTGTCTGTTTGTCTGTTTGTCTGTTTGTCTGTTTGTCTGTTTGTCTGTTTGTCTGTTTGTCTGTTTGTCTGTTTGTCTGTTTGTCTGTTTGTCTGTTTGTCTGTTTGTCTGTTTGTCTGTTTGTCTGTTTGTCTGTTTGTCTGTTTGTCTGTTTGTCTGTTTGTCTGTTTGTCTGTTTGTCTGTTTGTCTGTTTGTCTGTTTGTCTGTTTGTCTGTTTGTCTGTTTGTCTGTTTGTCTGTTTGTCTGTTTGTCTGTTTGTCTGTTTGTCTGTTTGTCTGTTTGTCTGTTTGTCTGTTTGTCTGTTTGTCTGTTTGTCTGTTTGTCTGTTTGTCTGTTTGTCTGTTTGTCTGTTTGTCTGTTTGTCTGTTTGTCTGTTTGTCTGTTTGTCTGTTTGTCTGTTTGTCTGTTTGTCTGTTTGTCTGTTTGTCTGTTTGTCTGTTTGTCTGTTTGTCTGTTTGTCTGTTTGTCTGTTTGTCTGTTTGTCTGTTTGTCTGTTTGTCTGTTTGTCTGTTTGTCTGTTTGTCTGTTTGTCTGTTTGTCTGTTTGTCTGTTTGTCTGTTTGTCTGTTTGTCTGTTTGTCTGTTTGTCTGTTTGTCTGTTTGTCTGTTTGTCTGTTTGTCTGTTTGTCTGTTTGTCTGTTTGTCTGTTTGTCTGTTTGTCTGTTTGTCTGTTTGTCTGTTTGTCTGTTTGTCTGTTTGTCTGTTTGTCTGTTTGTCTGTTTGTCTGTTTGTCTGTTTGTCTGTTTGTCTGTTTGTCTGTTTGTCTGTTTGTCTGTTTGTCTGTTTGTCTGTTTGTCTGTTTGTCTGTTTGTCTGTTTGTCTGTTTGTCTGTTTGTCTGTTTGTCTGTTTGTCTGTTTATCTGTTTGTCTGTATGTATGTCCGGGATAAACTCAAAAAGTACTGCATGGATTTACTTCAAATTTTGCATGAATATTACTGACAGGTCGGGTCAACATATATGCTACATATTATCACGCTATTACCTAGCGGCAACGTGCTGTGCGGAGTAAACGAAGTCCGCGCGGACGAAGTCGCTGGCAACAGCTAGTAGATCAATATTATTGATATCTACATATTATATTAAATCGCAATAGACCGTAAAAGTGTGACGTCAAAAGTCTATTAGGGATATGGGAATGCCAACAAAGGTGGATCCACGGCTTTGCATAAGTCTATCGGCTACCTTACCTTCCAAACTGGATCACGACAATGACAAGCTATGACGCTATTACGGATAGGTAAGGCGGTGGAACCATATACCTGAGACGTTGCGGATATATCAAAAACATTTTCAAAGCAATGACTTTATTTTCACAGACTTCTGTCTGATTTCCCGTGTTATTTTAGTTTTAGTATCAACAGTGCATTGGGTTTTTATGTTTCATTGTTTAAACGATAGTAAAATATTTATAGAACCTGATGTTTGCTTGTATAAATGTACCAGCTGATATTTAGTGTACGGAAAGTTTGTCCATGGAAATATTCCGGAACTTAAGCTAACTATTTATGTTTCCATTCCTTTCATGAAAATGATTTTTAGGGACCCGAAGTAATTTAGGAACACTTATAGTTTCGTTGTGTCCGTCTGTCCGTCCACAGCCTAACGCAGACATCCTTAGTACTGGAAAGCTGTAATTTGGCATGAATACGGCAACAAAGTGGTAACATAAAATTTAGACAAATATTTACTAAATTTTCCTCGTGTTGGTCCCGGGCTCCTTTAAAAAAAGGCCAACTGACGTTCTACCAGGCAGATCGTAAAAGGCGATCGATTGGCTATACGAGTCACTACCATCCTGGCTACTAGGTGGTAGAGTTCTGCATTGTCTCACTCGGGTCTAGTACCACCGCCTTACCTATTCCTGCCGCAATAGCGTCAGTGCTTGTCACTGTCGTGTTCCGGTTTGGAGGGTGAGGTAGCCGGTAAACTTATGCATGTGGTATTAGACCTCGCCACAAGATAGCAATGCACCTTTGGTGTCTATAGGCGATATTGACTCTTTCCGTCAGGAGACCCATATGCTTGTTTGCTATCTTATGATATAAAAAAATAAGGGTAAAATCTACACATGTAAAGTGGATATTTAGTTTTTTTCTCATGTAATTTAGCTTTAAAGCTAATTTTTGTAAGATTTAACTGTCCCACTTGATTATACCACCCTCACTGCCAGCTAAACTGTTGGTTTTAGGGGTGAGAAAAAATTCACGGTAGTACTAAATATAATGAAGTTAAAAGAAAAACTATCACGGCTTAGAAGGCTTTATAAGTTTTTTATTAATGGTCGACCAACTTATAAAATGTTCTTGGAGAAGTTTTTCTAGGCAGAGAACCTTTGGTGCGGATATATTCGTCATTGACGTTAAATGGGTTAAATGTTCATAGTATGAAATAATAAAATCCCTCTTATTTGTCCGCAATATTGTGATGGCAGTTTCGGAACCCTGCACTGCGCGTATCCCGACACGCACTTTTCCATTTTTTATATCATAAGATAGCAAACTATCAGATGGCCAAAGATGTTAATGGTGCGTTGTTATTCTTGTGGCACGGTACATGCATAAGTTTACTTGCTTACTGTACCCTTCAAACTGGAACACGAAAAGCACTGACGTTAATGCGACAGGAATATGCAGGGTTCTTTTAAAGGTTCTTTTAAAGGTCCCGCCAAATTTTTAAAATTAGAACTAAATATTGAATTGAATGTGCTTTTTAATTATTATTGTAAAATTATTACAATATTATATAAACATATTCGTTTAAAAATATCCCACTAATTCATAAATTGCATGTATCGAGTCTTGTAAATGAACTCTATAAATCTAACTATGATTATTTCATGTAGCGCAATCCCCAACAAATGTAGAGGTATTAGTTGATGATCATCTGAAAGATCAATTTTTTGACAAAAATAAAAAATAATTCCTTAGAAAATAATAAAAAATAGACAAAAAAAGGTTGCCGATAAGCTTATGATTATTGTTAACATCCTAAGCGTCCATGAAGTAAATTTTTCTTGATATCGATTGTAAGTGAATACCTGGGCGATGATAGTTTTTACAGATTTTCTATTTAATTAATAAAAATAGTTATATATACAACTTCTCTAACATAATATTTAGTCTATTCAACTATCTCAAAACTTAATGACATTTCATTTGTGGCTCTAATGATCTCTTCTTTTAAAGGCCCTTGACTAAATATTCACTTTAATGAGGGTTTGGTAATAAAATTGAATTTGACCTACTTATGGGATCGCGATGTTTTAAGTAAAATAAAAGCACCTTTAAATCTGAGTACATTATTCTTCGTATTGTTGCGAATAATCTAGAATCGTGTGGAGTTGGAACGCTGGGGAGATCTAGAAATGGAAGAAAGGGATAGCTACTGCTATTGACAAACAGGTTGACCTAAGCTATGTCATAATGGACTTTGTGGTATAGGGCATGGGGTTGAAAATAGCGTGTACTAGTATTTATGAGTCGTAACTTGTAAGTTGTTTGCAATAATAAGAGGTGATTCATTGTTTCCCGATACATTTGGATTTTTCCGGATCCAGGTGGAAATTTACCCTGGGTATAGATGGGGATGTGTTGGCGAATACGGGGAAGTTTTTATCAAGCGATCGAGAGGGATACTTGAAGTGACCCGTGCGAAGCGAGAAGTGTTTTATTGTGTAGTCAGTGATAGTACAGTGAGTGACTAGTGTGTAAAGTGTATTTTAGCAATACATTTAGTCTTGTCTTGTATGTATTTGTATCGTAAATACACTCGAAAGTTTTCAAACTCAAAAGAGATTTTATTGCTTAGTCTATGGTCGAATTTCGGCCACAGAAGTAGCGCGGCGATACATCTAGCTACTGGTCGCTACAAGTGAAAAAAAATCACATATATTCAGCAATGGGGTCAATTGAAAGTTGGCGTGATGAGGGTTCGACTAAAGACAGAGATTTTGATTTTACGCTATGGCTGTTTTTTAAATTGCCCCTCCTATTCTTGCATACTCGCCTTTAGTATAATAATTTGATACAGCTCATAAATAAGATATACGAAAATCATTTTTGAGATAGGGGTTATCATTTTTGCAAACTGATAGTGAATAACGGTTGTTTTTTACGATAGCTGGGACCCGACAGCTTTTCGTGCACATTTAATTTAAAGCATGACGGTGTTAATACGTCACCACCAGACTACGAGTTGCCACTAAATTTTTAATTTTGCGGATAATACTAAAAAGCCTCAATAATACTTTCGAGGATGAAAAGCCCAAAAATCCCTTTAGAAGATAATCTCAAAAAGCCTCATTAATATTTTAGAGATAATCTCAAAAAGTCTCTATAATACTTTCGAAGAAAATCTCCAAAAGCTTAAATAGTGCTTTCGATAAATCCCAAAAACTTTCAATAATATTTTCGAGCATAAACCCAAAAATCCCAATAAAACTTCAAGGATAATCCGAAAACCCAGGACCCTAACGTTCTAAGTCGAACAGGCTACGTTATACATTACATCGCGAGATAGTCATTTTGTGAATATTATTTTCATTCATGAAAATATGCAAAAAAAATATTTTCTGTAACTCTCTATTATTGTTTTTTAAGACTGTAGTTGCTTTAATTACGAAGTGAAACTGTATGTTTCTGCTTCTGCTTCTAATGTCGGTAAAAGTGTGGTGAATTCAGGTGATGTTGAATCACTGGGTTCTCCTTTAATTTTTAGACCTTAAATAAAATCTTTCTATTTTAGGCTTCCGAAATAAACTAGGAACACTTAAGTTTCGCTATGTCCGTCCGTTCGTCCGTCCGCCCGTCCACACGATTGCTCACACATCCTTAAATATTACTAGAAAACTGTAATTTGGCAACAGGTTTTCGATTACGGGACTCGTTTGTAAGATATTACTAAGCTTTTAAGTGCTAATTTTTGTTAGAGTCAAGTGTCCCCCCTCCCTCTATAGGCTAAACGTTTGGTTTTGGGAATGGGCAAAAAATCATGGTAATGAAGTTAAAAGGAAAACTATCACGGCTTAGAAGGCTTTACAATTTTTTTAGTAATAGTCGACCAACTTATAAAATGTACTTAGAGAAATTTTTGTAGGCGCTAAACCTGTGGTGCGGATCGATATTTGTCATAGTATGAAACTAAAAAAACCATATTCTTAGTCCGCATTGTTTCGAAACCCTATAATGCGCGTTTCCAATTTTTGTTTTAGTGGTATTACAGCAGTAACATATAAGATTTCGCGGACACTTACCATAATTTTATCCTAAAATTATAAATTTTAACAAACTAACACTTGAATATATATAATAAAGACAAGATAAAATTTATATATTGTAATCAAAGAGGGTTGCCATACGTGAAACGTGATTTTACTAAAGTTTTTTCAAATAACGTGTGTTTGTATATTGTACATGGAAACTTTTAGCTGCAAGTTCGTCTTGAACTCGTCCTTATTTAATAGCGTAGAATAGCAAAAAAGCACACAGTTCTCTTGATGGTAAGAGGATTACCTCCTATCGTCGCTTATATTCAATTAATATATATGTAAATACTAGCTGTACGCGTGGCAGGGGTGTATTACCAAAATCGTAATATAAACGGCTCTTTAGAGAAAAAAATACAGCGGTCTTGTATATGTATTCTTACAGTTTTGGTAGTTTGTATCGCGGTCGGGAAAGATTAGTCTCAGATTAATGGCTACCATATATAGTCGTAGTTATTTATAGAGCCCAATTAGCCGGCATTAGAAGTGGCGGTACTTCACGCTGTCCTCGACATCA
The DNA here is from genome assembly GCA_036924255.1 of Apodemia mormo. Classification (NCBI taxonomy): domain Eukaryota; kingdom Metazoa; phylum Arthropoda; class Insecta; order Lepidoptera; family Riodinidae; genus Apodemia; species Apodemia mormo. Next base: position 27,565,762 of record JAUPFN010000006.1, on the reverse strand, counting down.
AATGTCATCAAATTCCCTAATAATAGGGTTGTTTGTAGCTTATAATAGCGAAAGTTTTAACTATAAACTCGAAAGTGTAACGAGAGTACGACATGTATAAAATTTTTTTATTTATCATATACGTGTGTATTCTGTATGTGTACACTTACTGATCTTACCCCAAAGTAAGCAAATTATTTGTTTGTGTTATGGGTGTTAGTCAATGATTCTAATACATAGAAATACATATAAATACTTTTACATACATAATAAATACCCAAACCCGGAAATACAAGCATTTATGCTCATCACAAATGATTGTCCCCATCTGGGATCGAACCCGAGCCCCGTCGATTGCGTAGTCAGTGTCGCTAACCACTCGACCAACGGAGTGGTCAATATATCTTTGTATTTAGAGTAATAACTATAAAAAAAATTTAATAATAAACTTTTATGAGTTGCTGTGCCCGACAGGGTCCATAAAGCTCTAATTAGCTTTAAGCTTATTATATTATCCCCTGTAACATTATGGAATCAATACATATAATAAAATCGTAGGAAAGTCAAAACTGTACATTGAATATTTTTTTAAAAGAATACTTGGGGCGTGATCTACAATTGATATCAAAGCCAAAAATAGAGTTTTTAGAATTTTTGTCTGTTTGTCTGTATGTATATCCGGGGTTAACTCAAAAAGTACTGCATGAATTTACTTCAAATTTTGCATGAATATTACTAACAGGTCGGGTCAACATATTGGCTACATATTATCACGCGAAACTAAAATAAAATAAAACGAACTCCGCGCGGACGAAGTTGCTGACAACAGCTGTATGCAATAAAATTGAAATTGGAATACATGGAATACAAAAATGAGGCATTTTTTTTGTAAATTTGACTATGTCAGCAGCAAAGCCTATTCAATGAGCCCTTAACTGATCGATATAGACTACTCTATTGTGTTCTTTGTGGACGGATTATTATTAAAACTACCATACAATCTGTAGGTGACTTTCGTCTTAGGAGAGCCATATGATTATTTGGTACCCAATGATAAAAATCATACTCTTGAAACCAATTGGATTTTTTTTCCTACTCGTAATTTTCACTGATAATTGTATGTTATTAACAGCAATAGTTGAATGGCAAACGGCAAAACAGAGATGCGCACGGGATAAAATCTACTTACTTGAGCTGACGAAATTTAATTATATATGACCCAAAAACTATTTGGGAATGTGAAATTGAAGCCCTCTCATATTACATTCCACTTGACCTGTTCATCTCACTTTAAAATTTAAAGCCCGTATTTGGGTGTCCTATAATAGAAAATAAATATATTTTACTAATAAAAATTACGATTTAAATATTAAAAAAATATTATTACTTAATTTTATAGTTTCTCACTGAAGTTAAAGATATTTCATATTTGAGTAAACTTTACGAATTGTCACTCTATGAAGGGAAATAACACCGGCATACAAAAAAAAGTTGCCTGTACACCGGGCACCACCTATCTACGGGCATGTTTTTCGACCCGCTGAATACGAATTTCAAGTCAGTTTAGGCCGTCCGGGCTTCAATTTCGAGTAAATTGCAAAAAAACCCCAAAAAATAGCGAAAATTCGATGTTTTGGTTTTCGGTTATATAAATAATGGATAAAAAACCACTTGACTAATCAGTAATCACGATTTAAGTCATTGATCAAAATCAAGTAAACTGAATCATCTCAACCCTGATAGCAAAATTGTTTAACCATAATCACTAAAGGTACTTACTGGAATAATCTTGGTAGGTACAAGATAAATGTAGAGACCAACAGATAAAAAATAAATAAATAAATATTCACGGGACAAATTACACTTACTGATCTAATCCCAAAGTAAGCAAATTATTTGCTTGTGCTATGGGTGTTAGTCAACGATACTAATAGGTACATAGAAATACATAATATACAAATACTAGCATATATTTAATAAACACCCAAACCCGGAAATACAAACATTTATGTCCATCACACAAATGCTTGTCCCCGTCGGGGATGGAACCCAAGCCCCGTCGATTGCGTAGTCAGTGTCGCTAACCACTCGATCAACGGAGCGGTTACAGATAAAATCTTATGACATATATATGTAAGAATTCTTTTCATTGTTTTAGGTTGAACCCAGAATCATGTAGAAGCTTGGTTTGGTCTGAAATATAATGAAATGTTTTGTTCAGTCAAGCTGCATTGTCCAGTCTTTTACAAAATATATTATGAATATTATGAAATAGCTTCTCAAGAAATTCCAAGAGAATGCTATGACAAAAATTTTATGCGAAAATTTCATACTTCCATACAAATTTCACGAATATTTTAATTGGCAAAGTTTGGATGCGGTTTCATTCCGTGTACTAAGTATTTACGATCTTTGCTTTGTTTTTAAAGTTTGATTTCGTGTAGCTTTATTTTACCTTTTCTTTGTTTAAACTTTATTGTACACTTAAATAAATTTGTACACAAGGCAAATTTAATGCTAGATGCATTTTCTCCCAGTGAACCTTTGCGCTAACAGAAATTGTAAAGTGTAGGTACCAAGAAGTATATAAAAATTAATTAAAAGGATATATTTGAATTAATACATAAGTAATAATACATAAATATTACAAATAAACATACAAATATCACATACTTATATGTGTATACTAATATAGTGTGTAAATAATAGCATAAAATATATAAAAAAAATATTTTTTTTTAAAACTCGAAGAAGCTTTTTCGAGTTTTATAAAAGATCTTTAGATCCCTGGGTCCGACTCCAATGTGGGGTAAATTGATATCTTACCTTTTTAATCAAAATAATTTGAAGAATAGACCACCTGAAATTCTAACAGGCAGTTTGTGAAGACAAGCAAAGACTAGCATTTTTACTGTTAATAACTAGCTGACCCGGCAAACGTTGTTCTGCCTGTTTAACTACTCTTATTTTTTTCTATATTTTCTCAACTTTTAAACCTTCCTTGGACTTCACAATTAATTCAAAACCAAAATTAGCCAAATCGGTTAATCTATATATATATATATATATATATATATATATATATATATATATATATATATATATATATATATATATATATATATATATATATATATATTCAGTAAAAAAAGTCATAGAACATAGCTTAAACTTCCGTCAAAACCTTAAAACTATTAGACCGTGGACGCCCATCTTTTCTATCTTCGAAAACTCTCGAATGATTAAAGTAAAAAAATAATATTTAAAATTTTTCCTACACTCAATTAAAATATTTGAAGCCCCTAACTTTATTAGTTACCCGATTCGAGATTATTGTTATTAGTCAAAAAAAGTTTGTCCTGGAATTACTGTCTGTATATAAAATTACAATTTTAGATGCATATAATTTTAATACCTAATTTAATAGAAGAGAGATTGGACATCATTAGTATCTACACTCGTTTGACGCAAGATATTTAGTTAGACGTAGTTAAATATTTGCACACTATTTTATTTTTATTCCAAAAACGGGTGAAATGAAGGGTCAACATTTTAAAGACCTAGGTTACTAGGTTAAGTGGAATATTATATAAAAGGGCTTACATTTTGCGCATTCTTAGATTGTCGTTTGCAAGCAAGTTTAAGAAAGAGTAATAGAAAAGCAAATACGTAGGTAGCTCTGCAGATAAAAATAATCAACAGCTATTGTCGATAGACACCAAACATCTGTATAGCGAGGATGTAATGGCCTGCGTTGCTAGCAACAGGGGGATGGGCGGTTCGCCCCTGGTGTCACCTGTTCGAGGGTGACACCTAGCCTTAAAAGAATGTAACTTAAAAACCTTATTTAAAAAAACAAAAATATTGCCCTAGAAGTACGACTTAATATGATTTCCAAAGAACGGAGATGGCGGGGATTAGTAACAATAATCAACACATGAAAAAACACAATTGGATCCTGGGCGCCTTTACCATGTTGGCACCGTCGCTTTTTCAACGCGTTTAAATAGTAGTATAGTATAGTATATAGTCAGGTAGCTTTCTGAGTAGGGGTGACACCATAATGGCTACACGGGTGACACCCGTGCTAACTAAGCCACTGTGTAGTGTCAGTCTGCACATGTACAAGTTTATCGGGTACCTTACTCTCTAGCCCGAACACGGCAGTGACTAGCAAAAACGCTATTACGTCAGGTAAAAACAAGGCGGTGGCACCAAACAAGGACGAGACGGTACAAAAATATCAATTAAATTATATTTCTCTCCTTTTCTCAAAATTTCTAAACTGATATCTATCTATATATACTATAAAATCTGTAGTGTCTGTCGGTACATATATTTTTGTTGTAAAAAATCGTGATTAATGTAATTTTAAGTAACTTCTCTAAGATAAGCATTATATTATTCGGTATCTATATATGTTTTATTAACTAAGTATCAAAGTTTTTGGTATATAATTCTTGAATGTGATCTACATTGTAATTTTTCTTGAATGTACTTTAACTTAAACGATTGATGATTCTCACACATACCGTGAAAGAGCAGGAGAAGGGGAAGAAGGGAAGAGAAGGAGGGGGAAGAGAAAGAGAAGGGAGAAGGGGGAAAGAAAGGGAAATGGGATAAGAGGGAAGAGGAGGAAAGGAAAGGAAAGAGAGGCAGAAGGAGTTATGGGGAAAATGGGCGGAAGAGAGGGGAACAGGCGGAAGCGGGCGAAAACAGACGGGAAAAGGTGGAAACTGGCGGGAACGGGAGAAAGAGGCGGGAAAAGTCAGAAAGAGGAGAGAGAAAGAGATTGGGAGAAAAATAAAGAAATGGGGAAAATAAAAATCTTCGTTGCAACCAAGTGTTCCACAACAGTCACGCGTTGTTTTAATTTATTTATATAATCTTGGGTTTCCTAAATATTACAATCAAAAATGTATGAAATTAAGAAAAAAGTTATATGAAGGAATAATAGTAATAAATATGCCTGGAAAAATAACACAAATTGCCCTAATCCCAAAAGATGCAAATTCTTTGTATCATGGAATCGCTCTATATAAAACATAGAAATACTTACCTATTTTATACAGCAAATATATTCAAGTGCATTTTTTCTTAAAATAATATTTTTTCTTAAAATAATAACGAGTTGTGATATAAGGTTTTTTGATGAAAAACTGGGGTCAGCAACTCAGTGAGTATCTTAAGGTTAGATTTTGTTCTTTGTGAACGGGTCTTCTATCTAACGGAAAAGGCAATACTCATTTTCCATTCGTTTTACTTCATTAAAATACTATTTTATTGTAGGTAACTTATAGCGTTGAAAGAATCTTTTGTTAGTTGAACCTTATAAAATATCAAATATCATAATATTTATCACCGTAATAAACCATTATAGATTCTATTGCGTTTTTGTCATTTATTAACTTATTCATTACTTATGTGCTATCAGCGCAATAACCCTTATCGTTGTTTGTATTTGATGACGAAATTTTTTTTTGTAATGACGTATACACCCGTACAAAACCGGCATATATTAAATGAAATCTGTAGACACTTCAGTGGGTAATATCGGCCTCATATGGACTCTTAAATTTATTATCTTTCCTGGGCTACACCATAGTTGGATTAAAAGGGTTTTACAAATTACCCGATTACGATTTATCGTACCCAATTTACACCTTTACGTTTTTATAGCTTGGTCCATGTATTAGTTTGAGTTGTGCTTTGAAATATCAGCCAGTAAACTTTTCATTTTATATATACTAATGACGTTATATTTCTATATTTGATCCCTATGAAAATTCTATTTTTATACCTTCTTTTTATTTGCTCGTGTCTGAAGTCGAGAATCGACTTACCGATGTTTTGATATGGGGTCGTCAAAATCTTGCTACATTCAATCGTAAGAAGACGCAGCTTTGCGCGTTCACTGCAAAAAACCCACCCTTTGTCATACACATGTCAAACACCCTTTGTCGTATCACCTCGATTTGAGAATACTTTCCGGACTGCCTCAGCTAGTATTGGAATTCTGAGATTTGACATATCGAAGAACGTTCAGTTCCGCGGTTATTTAGACGGAAAGGCTAAACTAGCCTTCGAAAAGCTTGGTGTACTTATCGCCTCCAACTTTACAAGACCCAAATTCGACCTTACATGGTCTCACCTCACCTCTGGGCTGGAGCTCCTCAGTACCAGCTTCTTCCTTTTGACGCAATCAACGTAGATTGGTTTGAATTGTCGACGACTAGGCTATTTCAAATCGGCTTGACTCTTTGGCGTTACGCAGAGATGTAGGTTCGCTCTGCATCTTTTACCGCATTTATCATGGGGAGTGTTATGACGAGTTGTTCGGATTAATTTCTGCCGCTAAATTTTATCATCGGACATAGCGGTAAAATTTAAAGTTCCATCCTCACCACCTCGATGTCTGAAACTCCACAACTTTGCGCTTTTGTCAGCCATTTCTGCCTCGTACCACTCCTTTGTGGAATCAATTACTAGCGGGGGTGTTTCCGAACGGATACGACTTGGGGACCTGCAAGAAAAGAGCTTACTCATTTTTAACGGCAACGCAACTGCACGACCCCTGGTATTGTAGATATTCATGGGTGGCGGTGATCACTTACCATCAGGTGCACCCCCTGGTCATTTGCCCCCTCTAATATATACATATGTATAAAAGAAAGACAAGTTACCCGTCTTGGCTTGGCACGGGTAGCGCTAATTATGTATAGACGTATGACACAAAATTAACAAAAAGCTAAAAAATCTGTTTATTCGAATGATAACAAACTTCACAAGATCTCTCGATTGGCAAATCAAAAGTGATTCAATTTCATCAGAAGCATTTAAGCCGTTCTAAAATCCACAGGGAACTTACATGCACGTTTTCACCGTGATTGTCCGGGCTGCCTCAACTCAAGAAGGGTAGATCCCTTCTACCTGACAATTCCTAAAAGATTACCTTTTACCAACTGTGTGTCTTATTTTCGAATTACTTAATTTATCTTATAAATGCATTTACTTTACGAAATATTCTTGGTTATTGACGTTTTTTCGAGGTTTCCCTCGAAAATCCAAAATCTCAGTAGCAGATCGAAGTCTGACGGTCTTACCACTCCCATGCCTCGAATGAGCACGGAAATACGTCGGTCTCCGTAATTGCTAGAAATAGTCGATAATCGTAATCAATTTGACGAAATGAGGCGATGGTGATGACCACTCATCTCGCCGACAGACAAACCGGTGAATTGTGGTGAACGAAAAGTCTTTAGTCTACCTACTCCGCAAGGGAACCGGGCGTGATGATAGTTTTTAAACGCATTTAAACTAAGTATGTATCCATTAAGAAAACCCATCACCTCCTATGGCCCTGCCTACCATTTCATAGTTTAACGGGCTGCATCTTGAGGATACTGCACTACGTCTGCTCTTAGGTTCTCCTTGTCGTGCAATTCTTCTTTCCCTAAAATTTGTGTACCTCTCAACGTTTGCCTATAAAGTTCGCCGGTGAACCTACAAGCCCTGAAAAATAAACCAGTCACATCTCCAAACGTACACCAAGGTTTCTAATATATACTGAGAAATTACAGTTAAAATATTGATTCACACCACATTCTCAGAGCTTCACACCCATCAGCGGTCGCCACCTCTTCTCCGATGATCCATTAAGCAAAAACTTATGTATTCGGCATATTTCGATCATGTTCATTTGCACTTTAAAAAAAACACTTTCGAAAAAAGTTGTGAACCTCACAACACTTCAAGTATGTATAAATCATTTAACAAAAAAGAGACCCGCATCCGTTGTCCTGCAGACTATATCTTAGGTCCACATGTGAGTGTACTTCTTTAAGTAAAGTATAAAGCGTTAATATTTTAAGTATAATTAGCGCAAGCCGTGATCACTTAATTTCATGTTAATAGGCAGTCCTGATATTGCTACAAAATTAAATTAGCAAACTCAATGTTCGTGCGGAAATTCAGACTAGCATAAGGTTAACAAGATAATTGGGAAACATAATCTAATTGGTGACAAGTATCTACCACTACATTAATATGATTTGCAGTATTAGATACCTTTTACTGAACTGTATAGTAAATGAAAAAATGGTAAAATGACGTGGTAAAGAAAGATCGCTTAGACCTTCTAAGCAATTATATAACTTATAGATACATATTTTTTCTTACTGAACTCTAATAAGGCCGAGATAAATAGTCGTTACTTAACACTGGCTTAGCCATAGCAACTGCTTAGCCAACGAAATTCCATTAAATAGACGTTACGCACGATACTTTCGATGAAAGTCAACTAAGAATTTTCGGCTAATCATGTATGCACATATTGTACCTCTGTCTACCTCTTCAAGGATACAGACTTAAGATACTTTACTAATGTATACTATACTAGAGACCTGCCCGCGGTTTCACCAGCGTAGCTTTTGTTCCCGTGGGAATATCGAAAATTGATACACTAAACTAAAATCTTCCTCAAGAATCAATCTAGTATCAAAATCCGTTGCGTACCTAGTTTTAAAGATTTAAGCATACATAGAGACATAGGGACAGAGAGAAAGCGACTTTGTTTTATACTATGTAGTCATAACAAAATGTGTGTATATACATTACACACTTATTTTATTATATCATTTGTATAAAAAACACTATAAACAATAATAATAATAAATAATAAATATCGCTGGACAATTAATACATAGATAAGGTATAAACAATTGAACTCTTATTAAATATACGGAAATATATTTAATAAGTGTTCAAATCTAGAAATACACACATTTATGCTCATTAAACAAATGCTTTCCGTAGTAGAGAATCGAACCCGAACCCTATCGATTGCGTAGTAGGTCATAGGATACTTGTCTTACTATTGGCCTAGGATACTAATCACTCAACCAACGGGGCAGTCGAAAAAATAACGTAAACATAAAAATGAATAAATATACAAAGCACTTACGGACTACAGTATTTAAAACTAACGACTTTAAAATAATCGCTTCTGTGGTCTAGTGGTTCGGCGATGGCATAAACCGCAAGAGGTCCCGGGTTTAATTCCCGGGTCGGGCATTTAAAAAAATGTGCTTTGTCAGTTTTCTGACAAAAACAAGCTGCCCGGGATTGGAAAGTGGCCGGTGGGCGATGTACCTGTGGGACCAAGTATCTTTGGCTAATCGTGGGTGCACTTGTTGTACCTCAGCCTAAACCTTCGAAGATGCGGACGGGAAGATACTGCTGACTTTAAAATATATACATTAAAAAAACTAGACTTGATTTTTTTCAATCTAATTCTGATAGAGACAAAGTGTCTATGTACTACGTATATTTAACATACGGACCAAAAGCGCGTGGGATCGTAAACAAAATGCTTTAGGTTGTTGAATCATCAAGCTGATATCAAGTGCCGTAGTAATGAGTTGGCAAACAGTCCGATACAACACCCAAATTACTTGTTTATCCACCTTAATAACGCAATTGTTGCGGGATTCGTAAAATACAGTTCATGATATTGTATGAAGGAAGTAAATTGCGACAATATTACTTCTTTTTATGTTTAAGTACAATTATATAATTGTTACTTTTTTGTAATACCTATAAGTCTGTAGCACTAACAGTGATACCGGATTGATTAATTTTATAACTAGTGATTGCCTGTGGCCGAAATTCGACCATATACTAAACAATAAAAATTCTTTTATGTTTGATTACTAACTTTAGCCGTAAAGAAAATATTATACCTAAATTTTATCATGTATGTCACATAAATGTAGTGTGTGTAGTGTTTATTTTTATAATTTAGTTTTTTTTTTTCGAAACGGCTATTACAGTTGATCTTATGGGTCGTTACTGCGTCACCAGGCTTTTTGGGCGAGCAGAGTGCTCAGCTAGAACTTAAATTAATATTGGGCCTATAAACGCCCGCGTTAAGGGCTATCTCCTGTGAGACCGGACCTCGGCTTAGTACGACGTTCGGACTAGTAGTGGTGGGTGGAGTCGTGGCATTGAGTTCCGCGTTAGGCGCAAGCATGAAGTACTAATTATCAGCTTCATGGGCGCGAGGCGATAAAGAAGTCTTCGCCGTCGAGACCGACGACGACGGTGTAGAGTAGTGTGCGTACCTAATCTGAATTTGTGTTGTTGTTTGTGGTGGTAATAGGATCATAGGAATAGAAAAATACGTGGCGTGGTCTTAACAGTATCTACATGTAATGTGTAATATATTACATGTAGATACTGTTCTACGGGTCTCTAGAGTGCACCCGTAGAGCCCACGCTCTACGGGTGCAATACAGTAATGCCTTTAGGAAGTTGATGGGGCGGCCTCGATTCTGCAGCGCGTCATGGATGTTCGCCGAGGCGCACGTAGTCTGCTTCTATACGAAAACGGTGCACATTCTTCCTGCATAGAGGTCCCCCCCAGTAGCGTCCTGAGGGTATTTGTTGATAGGTTTGATTGCCAGTATTTGAATCACTGTTGTGTGAATTATGTAACGGCAAATCGATCCTGTCCTAGTTTTAAGATATAGATGTTTAGTTTTACGAACAAATAGGTTTAAGTTATAAGTATGTACCTACTCGTACTAACTGTATAATCTCTATTGGTCGAAATAAAGTAACTTTCATATTTTGAGATTTCAAAAAATCCGTATGGTTTGTAATATTTTCTTAAATGATCCTTTTCCTGACAACAACGAACACAACAAAAAAGAATAATATCCAATGCATTTATTCCAATTTATGCATGTACAAATATTTCATGGATTTATTTTATTTATGTAGATAGCAAACAATCGGAAAGCTTTTGAAATGAAGTGAAAAAAGATAATCATAGCGTATAGACTTTACAAAAATCACGGTCAAAACCCCGTTAATTAATAACTAGCAGTGTCCTCGAATTCGTCTACGTGGACGAAGGTTTTTTTTACGGAAAGCCAAATATTTTTCTAAAATAATAGTAGCATAATTTACTCCTTATATAATCAGATATATCAGAGACAGCTTCATTAAAATCGGTTAAGCCTTTTTGGAAATTATCAAAAACAAACAAATAGACGTAAAAAGACAGATCTAGGCAGATGGACATATATTATTTTTAATATGTTTTTTGGTATCAGCAACGTGCAAACATTCATATATGTACTTAGTAAAAAGCTGTTATCTTGACATTATAAACATACGCTTCAATATTATTTATAGGCATAGATGTAGCGCGATTTCACCCGCGTTAATTTGTGGAAAGACCTAAAATATAATCTAATTTCTTCTTTAGTAATATTCAATGCATTACTTTAAGAAGCTTATAAGTACATCATAATAATATGATCAGTAAAAGTTAAACTATAAACATTGTAAACCAGTTGACCCTGCAGTTCATTCCAGAACCTTCCCGCTAAAATGAGGTATTCTACCCTTAAAGCATTAAACAATGTACCTAAGCTTGCAGATTTGAACTTGAAGAGATAAAAACTGCGTTTGTTGAAAACGGTAACATTTCAATTTTTGAAAAGCTGTAAGCATTTAACGCGATGTTTGATTTTAATTATTCGATTGACATTCAAAGCATGTTTTAAACTCTTAATATTATGTCGCCACGTTTACCAAATCGATTGGTTGGAAAAACTTTTTGTAAAAAAAATTACACGATTTTTGGCATTCATCACAGTTTTCTAAACATAACAGCTGATCAGATATTTTTAACAATTGGTACATCAATCTAAAGTTTATTTTGATATTCTGTAGTAAGTTGGTTGAAAACAACTCTATTATATTCAAAAAGTTGTAACTTTTAAATACTTGATTCAATTTTGATATTTCATTCGGCATTCTATTTTTCTTTTGAGTTTTCTGTTTTTGACCACTAAAAATGCAAAACGTTGAAACTCGATTACTTAAAAAATATCCAAGCTATGCCGAAAACCGCTTTCTTCAAAAATTTTCGTCTCATAATTCCCGAACAAATTAACGATTCAATTTTGCAGCATTCAACGCAAGTTCTTAAGAAAGAAAGTTATTTAAGAAACTGAATGTTACAGAAACTTGAATGTTTCAGTGATTTATTTGATGTTTCTTAAATCAGTTGAATTTTTCAAGATGTCTAAGTTTGCTGAAACCAAGTCAACCGCGTTTTTTTTATAGTAGAAGGGGCAAACGAGCAGATGGTGCACCTGATGGTAAGTGATCACCGCCGCCCATGGACTATACCGGGGGTATTGCAAATGCGTTGCCGGCCTTTTAAGAATGAATAAGCTCGTTTCTTGAAGGTCCCTAAGTCGTATCCATTCGGAAACACCCCCGAGGGTAAATGATTCCACAAAGGAGTAGTGCGAGGCAAAAAGTGTCGACAAAAGCGCACGGTTGTAGATTTCCAGACATCGAGGTGGTGATAATGGAACTTTAAATTTTGACGCGATGTCCGATGGTGGAATTTAGCGGCAGGCATTAGTCCGAACAACTCTTCGGAATACTCCCCATGATAAATACGGTAAAAGATGCAGAGCGAACCTACATCTCTGCGTAACGCCAAAGAGTCAAGCCGATTAGAAATACCCTGGTCATCGACGATTCGAACCGCTCTACGTTGAATGCGATCAAGAAGAAGAAGCTGGTACTGAGGAGCTCCGGCCCAGAGGTGAGGACAGCACTCCATGGGAGGTTGAATTTGGGCCTTGTAAAGTAGGAGGCGATGGGCTGGCATGAAGTACTACTTTGCTCTACTGAGTACACCAAGCTTTTTGGAGGCTAGTTTTGCCTTCCCTTCTAAATGACCGCGGAACTGAACGTTGTTCGATATGTTGACTCTCAGAATTCCAATACTGGCTGAGGCTGTCAGGAGAGTGTTTTCGAACCGAGGTGATACGACAAAGGGCGTTTTTTTTTGCGGTGAACGCACAAAGCTGCGTCTTTTTGGGGTTAAATGTAATAAGGTTTTGACGACCCCATTCTGAGACATCAGTTTTCATCAGATTCTCGAGTTCAGACACGAGCTTGTTCCGGCCCTCTTCGACGTGTTCCCGAGAAATGTCGCTACGGTCGGAGTATGTAGCAGTACTGTCGTCCGCATAGCAATGTATGTTACTAATTCGCAACATATCATTGATATGCAGAAGAAACAGTGTCGGTGATAGTACGCAGCCTTGGGGAACACCAGCATTGACAGGTTTAAGGTCGGAGCATGCACCGTCGACTACGATCTTAATACTCCGATCAGCCAAAAAACTGGTGATCCACTTGCATAGTTTCTCGGGAAGCCCTTTATGCCATACCCGATCGAAGGCCTTCGCTATATCTAAACTAACTGCCAATACCTCCCCCTTGGACTCAACTGCCTCCGCCCAACGATGTGTCAGGTATACTAGAAGATCACCAGCTGAGCGGCCACGACGGAAATCGTACTGACGGTCACTAATCAGCTGGTGCTCTTCTAAATGGGCGCGTGACTGGCACTTTGCTCCGGATCAGGTAGTGGTCCGACGCGCCAAGTGGATCGTCCACCGATACCTGATAATGATCCACGTCAGAGGTCAGCAGGAGATCCAACAGTGAAGGCGTATGGCCATCCACATCGGGAACACGCGTACGCGAGGTTACCAATTGTGTTAGACTATACGCCAAGGCAAAATCGTGAACATACCTCCCCGCATGATCGGTGGTGCGAGAACAAAGCCATTCGGCGTGGTGGGCATTAAAATCGCCCAAGATCACGATCTATGCGGAGGGGGTCTGCTCTAACATAGAATCCACAGCCGTTTGTAAGCGCTCAACTAGCCGGTCAACTTCAGTGTTCCCGCTAGAGGACCTGTATAGGCACGCGTAGCTGCGTGGATGGTCGTCGCAAGCTATACGTAACCAGAGGATGGATAGGTCCTGACCTTCAAGTCTGCCGAGGCGCCGGTAACAGATATCTTCTCTGACGTATGCGCACACACCAGCCCGCGGTTCCATGGAATGTTCCGGTTTATACCCCAGGTAGGAGAGGTAGGAAGTATCAGCCGGAGAAGATATATGTGCCTCGGTTAAGAAGAGCAAAGCTGGTTTCGCCGTCTCGAGATGGTAGTGGACGGCGTTCAGGACTCTCACAAACCAGACGAAACACAGCAGGAAACTCCCCGGGCGTGCCGGCCTATTCAGTTGCAAATGCAGTATGGCACTACCACTAATTTGGTTGACTGACTGCACCGGTGCTAGATAATTTTTGAACAAAAATTCTCCCGCCAGTGGGCGATGGGGCCGTCACATCCCTACGCCGGCAAAGCTGGCGCCGGCGTTTCAATTGGTTCAAATGTTGAGATTTACGCACACATAAAAACACATACATACGTGACATAGCGTAAAAATAGTTAGATCCTAATTACCTACTTTATTGCGTAGGTATAAAATTGTAGTCACCTCGATGAAAACTTGTACAGTACCCGGCGATAAATATTGCACATCGAACTTTGGAAAGAGACAGTCGGATAATTTCGGCTGCGTAGAGCGTTATCTCAGTCCCACACTACCTATGTGACGTTTAGTCAGTCGTTGTTCAAGTACGATAGAGTGCAGTCGCGTCCCGATCAAAAATATATATTTAGAGTTGATAACACCCACAAATTTAAATAATTTAAAGTTGTAATATGGCATCTTTCGGAAAAAGAGTGAAACCTTTACGAGATCAGTCACGTGAAATTATCTACAATGTTTATAAATACTTTGTAACCGAAGCTGATAGATTTAAAAAAAAAGTAGATGAAAATGTAAGTTGTTATTTTAAGAAGATTCAAGAGCGAGTTGCAAATGCCACTGGAATTTCAAGAAGAACTTTGAACAATATATTAAACGAAGTCAGTACTGAAACACATTCGACTGGAATTAAGTTCAGCACTCCAAAAAAAGGGAGACCAAAAAAGCAATTTCGTTTGGATATGGACGATTTTGATTACGATGTTGTTCGAAGAATGGTGTATGATTTTCACTTACGATTTAATGAACTGCCAACAATAAAATCATTAAAAGCTAAATTATCTGAAGCTATTAATTACAATGGGTCTGAAAAAACGTTGAGAAAAATACTTCATGACATGGGATTTCAGTTCACTAAAATGGAAGATAATCGAAAAATTCTAATGGAAAAGCACGACGTTAGTCTCAAACGAATGGAATACCTTGATAAAATATGCAAATTTCGCGAAACAGGAAAAAATATCGTCTACATGGATGAGTCATATATACATGCATCCCACACTAAAGGGAAATCTTGGAGTGACGATAAGAAAAAAGGAGTAAAAAAGCCAATTTCAAAAGGTCAACGTTTGATAATAGTTCATGCGGGAAATGAAAAAGCTTTGTACCCGGTGCTTTTTTAACGTATAAATCCACGGACACTACAGGTGACTATCACAATGAAATGAATAACGATAACTATGAGAAATGGCTGGTTAACCAATTAATCCCAAATATACCCAGTGATTCTGTTCTAGTTATCGACAACGCACCCTATCACAACAAATATATTGAGAGACCCCCCAACTCAAACACCATTAAACGGGAAATGATCAACTGGTTAAACAGACACGAAATTCCAGTTGATCCAAAATTAACAAAAACCCAGATTTACGCTATTATATGTCAGCACAAGGAGAGGTATACAGAGTTTTCTGTGGACAAAGTACTTGCCGAACATGGGCACACTGTGTTGCGATTGCCACCATATCATCCGGATTTTAATCCAATTGAAAATATATGGTCTCAACTGAAAGGCTATGTAGCCTCTAGAAATGTGGGTATGAACTTAACTACAGTAAAAACATTATTGACTGAAAAAGTAAACATGATCGGCGCTGAAGAGTGGGAAAAGGTTTGCGATCATGCAATCAAATGTGAGAATGAATATAGAAGCATTCAACACAGTTTAGACAATTACACTGATAGATTAGTAATAAATACGGCTGATAGTGGCAGTGATATTGACCTCTTTGAGAGCACAGATAGTGAAATGGAAGTAATTGAGAATTAGAATTATTATTATTTTTATTGCAATGTCTCATTTTAGCAATAGGTATAATGGTGTTTATTATGTACACTAAAGCTGTAATGTTCCAAAATAATTAAATACGTAAATATAATGTGAACATGTTTTTTTAATTTATTTTACCCCAACCTAAAGCCATCACTTATAGAAAAATTAGTGTATTTTATACAAAGAATAAAAATATTAAAGAAGCAAATCATACTTGTTTTAACAGCTCCTAATAGGTACCGGACTGTTTGTATTTTATGCGACAGAGATAACGCTCTACGAAGCTGAAATTAGCCGATTGTCTCTTTCCAAAGGTCGATGTGCAATATTTATCGCCGGGTACTGTAGTTTCCTCGATAGAAAAAAATACAGTACCTCTGAATAAAAAAGAAAACCCCAGGGCCCTAAGACACTAGGATGCCATGGCGACATTGCTGACCACGTATAATAATTATATAATATAATTTATTTACTCATCTCAAAGTTAGTACAATTTCTAATTATACAGGTTGCAAAACATGTACTGGGCTAGTTTATTTTATAAATTAGTTTATTACATTTTGAAACTTATTCCAAGTTTGTGAGAGTCTGGTGCCTGAAAATAATTTGTATTGTATATGAAACGCATCCAAGCAATTTGTATTGAATTTTACGATTTGTGAGTTAGCCAGCAAATAATTCAATATAAACTGTTTGGATATGGTAGCCGGTGACGGCTCTTGGCGTTTAACTTAATTAGTGCCCTTAGTTAATTCTAGGTGTTAATACTTAACGGAAAATTATCAGTCTTTAAATAATAGCAAAACAACATGTTTTTTATAACTTATATACTTTATAGTTTTAAAATGTGTACAAATACAAATTTTAATGATAAAAAGGAAATATCAAAATCCGTTCTCATGTCGCCCATCCTAGTCAGAATATCACGCTTCCCACTGCCCTGTAGAAGGCTCAAATATTGATCTGCTCTAAAAGCACGGTGCCGTCTTAAGGATATCTACAAAATGACGTTTTAATTACTTAATGTGTTTGAACAGGTATAATATACTTAATTAAGCAATGAGTAATTATTCCATAATACATAGTCTGAGATTAAAGACTTTGAACCTTGTAAATGTTTGATCTTATTTAATTGAAATGAAGGAGACGGTAATTATATTAAAAAATATCTTCACACCTCTATGTCTGAGGACGTAGACAGAGGTACAACAATTGCACCCACGAGTAGCCGAAGATACTTTGTCCAAAATGTGATAGGTGGCAAGCTTATCGTCAACCGAGCACTTATCCAATCCCGGGCAGCCTTGTTTTTATCAGAAAACTGAAAAACTACATTTTTGATTTGCCGGGAATCGAACCCGGATCTCGTCTGGTAACACGACTACAGAGGCGGTACTTATATGAGTTAAGTAAACTCGTCTTTCTTCTGGACTAGCTGTGACCGGGTGGAATCGAATGGGTAACTTTTTCTGCTGCAGCTGTGCTAACTTTTATGATTTCTTTATGAAATTCCACGAATTTGTTGACTAAATAACCTAAATAAATATTCACGGGACAAATTACACTTGCTGGTCTAACCCCAAAGTAAGCAAATGGGTGTTAGTCAACGATACTAATACATATACAAATACTGGAATATATATATATATATATATATATATATATATATATATATATATATATATATATATATATATATATATATATATATATATATATATGTGAGTGGTTACGCAAAAAGGGACCTGAAGGGATTGGAAACGGTTTTTTTTTTTTTGATAAATTCTGATTCTATGGTCCTTCATCTTTGTTTTGTTCTAATCAAAATAATTTTAGGTGCCGTAGTTTTTTTTTAATGATTTTTTATGTAAGCCTAGGCAGTTTTGAAAATATTACACCTTATACACAGCGCACACTAGTTTCTTTTTCTAGCGCGCACATAAAGACAAGTAAAAGACGAATAAATAAGTCACCAATGATACAGCTATCGCAAACACGTGCTATTTCTCACTGACGAAGTCGCTCACTAACGACACTAACATAAAACACCCCGCGCCTCTCTCATTTCGACTCAACATTTTAAACGTGATTTACTCGAAATCAATTATTTTCCCTTGAGGTCCCTTTTTGCGTAACCACTCACATATATATATATATATATATATATATATATATCGATAGGGAAGCTTTTTACCACGATCTAGCATATTCCAGTCCCTTGCGAGCGAGGTTCTGGAGTTTTTTGTCTACCAAATCATCGTCGTTTATGAGCCTCTTGGCACGCCTCTCTATCGCCTCAAGCGTCTCCAGCTGGTATCCGCCGTATCCATCCCAGAGGTGAGAGCAGTATTCCATGCACGAACGGATTTGTGCTTGATAAAGATTGAGCAACTGTCCCGGGCTGAAATACTGTCGCACCTTGGCCAAAATACCAAGCTTTTTTGAGGCAACTTGAGCTTTTGATTCGATGTACGAACCAAAGTAAAGAGTAGGCGTTAAGTTGATACCAAGGAATTCGAGGTGGTCAGTTATCGGCACGGACACACCCTGAAAAGACGGAGATAGGTGGAATGGACTCCGTTTTGCGGAGAATAGACACGCCTGGGTATTCAGACCGTTGATATGTAGCAGGAACAGAGTTGCGGAGAGAACTGATCCCTGAGGGACTCCGGCATTTATATCCATTTCGTCCGACGAGCAGCCGTCGACGACTACCCTAATCAACCGGCCACTCAGAAAATCTGAGATCCAGGCGCAGAGACTAGTAGGTATACCGTACGAAGGAAGCTTGCTAATAAGACTGTCATGCCAGACCCTACCCAGACCAGACCCAGTTATATATATATATATATATATATATATATATATATATATATATATATATATATATATACCGTGGATTTATTACTTTTAAGAAGAAAGTATAGGGCATAACAATTTGATCCATTTTCTTGCATAAAGGTGACACTTTTTTTATTTTTAATAATTACGCGAACGATGGAATATTAAATTGGCACAGTTAAAGTTTACATTGCGGAGTACTGTAGAAATCTAATGTTTTTAAATAATTTGCATTAGAAATACATTAAATTAATAAAAATCAACATACATGTATACTAGACACATATATGTACATATGTTACATGTATTTTCTTACTAAACTACATAAAAGTGATTTTATTGTTTAGTCCAGTGTTTTTCAATCTTTTGCAAGACACGAGCCTCTTAGCATGTTACAAAAAAATTGCGACCCACTGCCGCCTACCTTACATTAAAAAATTCAAATCCTTGTAATATTTATCTTTATTATCAAGTAAATATTTTGTCTTTGTTTTTTAGTAACACTAGCTAGCGTCTACGACCCCCTTGCAAAGGCCTCGCGACCCCTCAGGGGGCCGCGACACACACTTTGAAAAACACTGGTTTATCCTATAAACGAATATCGACCAGAGAACGATCGCCAGTATTTTATTGTAACGCAAGAGTTTGTATAATTTACTACAATATATTTTCGTACAATTGTTCAACTGTCTTATTACATAAGCATCTACAAAATGCGAGACATTACTAAGCGAGTCTTTGCTTATTAGGTGATAGTTAAGACGATAGGATCGATAATTAGTGGAAAATCACGACAATGTTGCTGGGCCGAGTCTGACAGTCTGGAGGCCTCGGGGCGATGATGGAGCGTTGCTTTTTGAAATCTTATTTCACAATTAATAATATCAACTTAATTTAGCATTATATTCCATGGTTATATGTCACGCACTGACTTTAAGACTTGAAGTGATTAAATGTGATTACCATCCTGCTACACGGATAGTAACGCACTATTAAACATTTTAGGTGGTGGTGGTGTGTATTGGCGACGGTTTCTCTTTCCATTTGTTTGTTTTTAACCCTATAATATAAAAAACAAGCACATTAAAAATACACAGATATATTTTGAAGTTTTCAATTTGTCAATTCTAGTGATTCTAGTATACTATTCCATCTAAATCCTCTTTTCTAAATCCTCACAAAGAAACCTAGGGTATCTTGTCATTGTTCCGTCCAAATATTTATCAATACCTTGAGAGGATATTGACACTACTTCAAACATTGTACGAGACGTTTACAGAAAAATAAGCTTTATGTGAGCTGTGCCCGCGACTTAGTCCGCGTGGAAACATTTCCAAAATAAAATCCGCATAATTCTCGTTCCCGTGAAATTTCCGGGATAAAAACTATCTAATGCCCTTTCTCGGATCTCAAGCTATCTTTGTACCAAATTTTATCCAAATTGGTTCAGTAGTTTAGGCGTGAAGAAGAGACATACCGTAACAGTTACTTTCGCATTTATAATATTAGTATGGAAGTATGGTTATCAATTGATACTAAAATGTTCAGGTTTCGAGGCGAAACTTAAGACTAAGTGTTTCGTGCAGATTAAATTAATCTGTGCTAGGGTCAGGTCAGATTCATTACTGCCAAGTGCCACCCAATATAATAACACTTGAAATGTTACTATGGACTTATTTATTTCAGAGAATAAGGAAGAGAGAGTATTTAATAAACAATCTGGCTTTATATGTAGGTAATTATAACACAACTTTTTTTAGTACCCACAATATGTAGGTATCTCAATATAATATGTTTCACAAGTCAACTCTCAGAAACAGTCTGGGCTAATTCCTATTTTTTTTATAGTAGAGGGGGCAAACGTGAAGGTGGTGCATCTGATGGTAAGTGATCACCGCCGCCCACGTAAGTACATCTGCAATACCCCCGGTATTGTAGCTGCGTTGCCGGCCTTTTAAAAATGAATAAGCTCGTTTCTTGAAGGTTCCTAAGTCATATCCGTTCGGAAACAACCCCGGGGGTAATTGATTGCACAAAGGAGTAGTGCGAGGCAAAAAGTGCCGACAAAAGCGCATGGTTGTGGATTTCCAGACATCGAGGTGGTGAGGATGGAACTTTAAGTTTTGGCGCGATGTCCGTTGATAGAATTTAGCAGTAGGAATTAGCCCGAACAACTCATCGGAACTCTCCTCATGATAAATACGGTAAAAAATGCAGAGCCAACCTACATCTCTGCGTAACTCTAAAGAGTCAAGCTGATTAGAACCGCTCTACGTTGAATAATACTACGTACGTATTCAACGTAGAGCGGTTCTAATCACGTATTTTGCATAATTTTTAACGTCTACGTATTTTGTAATATATTTTGTTTTTATAATCCTTTTTCCGTGATGTGTCCGAATATACAGTTTTCTGAATCAATAACCCTAAAAACAAATATCTTGACCACAGATTTGTGATGAGTTGAGAACATGTTTTTGTTTTTGAAATCGTTTAAAAAGTTAATTGGACGCTAGTCTTGCTTTTTTATATATTATAAACAATATCAGGAGATCCTTTATAAAAAGTCACTGATTTCTATTCGTATCATCGGATATACTTTGACAAAAAGTGATGTATTACTTCTACCTGGTAATTGGGATAGGAAACTTAATATATACAAGATTACCACCGACCTTACCTTTCAAGCTAATACAATAGCATATAGCGAGTGGAATACATAGAACGGCAGAAATACATGTACAATATCCAGGAGAATTGCTACTATCTCAATTCTCAATAAAATTCATATTTATACAGATTCTTTCTGTATAAATATTCTCAAACAGTGAACGGCTCGAATAAAAATTTGACATAAAGATATCTATTCGTGATAGATACCGTTTGGTAATCAATCCCTACCACACGATATCAACATTAACATCTTTGGTGTTTATAGGCGATGGTTATCTCTTTCCATCAGAAGACTCATCTGCTTGGTTGCTTTGATATAAAAAGCCAAGTAATATTTGCAGTCTGTTAGGGTTCAAACGGGATCTCGCCGATCTGCGGCACGGCGCGGCGGCGAGAGTGACGCGATCTAACACATATATTTTTAAGGAAGTGAAATGGATGACAGCGCGGCGGCGCAGAGCGCTAAATCGCGTTGGTCTCGTCGCCGCACCGCAGATCGCCGAGATCCCGTTTGAGCCCTAACAGACTGCAAATATTACTTGGCTTTTTATATCATAGGATAGCAACCAAGCAGATGAGTCTTCTGATGGAAAGAGATAATTAATTCTTGCGTTGCGGTTGGGATTACTTGTAAGAAATAATAGCCTGATGAGTTGACAGAACAATTGGGCTATTATTAGGTCTCTTTTGCCTAGAGACCTAATAATAGACCAAGTTTTTTGCACGCTTCATAAGCAGAGCGCTGCGGGAGTGCTCTACCTTCAACATGTCAAGGTCAAGCAATTTTGTGGACTTAAGCGGTATCTATTGTATTTCACTAATACGATTATATAGAACCATCCACCCACGATCAGCCGAAGATACTTAATCCCACAATGTGTTAGGTGGCAAGTTTATCGTCAACCCGACACTTATCCACTCCCGGGCAACATTGTTTTTATCAGAGAACTGAAAAGAAAGATTTTTTAATTGCCCGACCCGGGAATCGGACTTGGTCCCTCATGTGGCTAAGTTTGAGGTCCTAGGAATCTTTTCCGACTATTTTCACGATGACATCAGTATGTCTGTACGTATGTATGTGTGTGTGTGTGAATGTGTGTATGTAAACATCTCATAACTTTTGAACGGCTAGACCGATCGAAACGCGGTTGATGGCATTCGATTGGATTTCGCTCAACTGAGACTTCCTGAAAATTTGAACCAAATTGGCCCAAAAGATTTTGAGAAATTTTGGAAAAACCTCAAAAAAAATTTGGCGGAACAGTCTTTTTTAATATAACTTCCAGCTTTATGTACCGATTGAGTATAAAAAGTAATCAGCTCTATTCCTTAAAACCACATCTAATGCATAAATTTCATCAAAATCGATTTATTCGTTTGGGAGAAAACGCTGACTTAGGTTGTTTTTAGCAAATTTACATATTTTTGAAATAACTTTTTCAGGCTTATACACCGATTGACTTAAAAATCTTATCAGCTTTTCTCCTTTAAAAACTGCGTCAAATACCGTTAATTGGATCAAAATCTTGGAAAAAAAATTTTGAAAAAAATGTTTATTGCTTCGAAATTTTCCAACCTATCGATTATTTAGATAAAGCGATATTTAAGATTTCAGAAATTGAGTTGAATGTCATTTGAAAGATCAAATTCTATCAACGTTTCCAAAATATACAGCTTTTCAAAAATCAATATACTGCCATTTTAACAAAATAGATGTTTGAACTGAAAAAATCTATGCTTATAGTTTTTAAACTTTGAGCTTAAAATACCTTGATTTAGCGAGAAGTTTCAGGGATAGCCTGTAAGGTCAACCGTTTACACATTTTTTTTACTTTGGTTCGCAACTGCTTGAAAGGAAACACCCACTGTCCTTTATTTTCCGGATCATAACAGTAAATCCAGCTTTCATCACCTGTAAGTATGTCGAACACAGCATTTGAGTCACCTTCGTTAAATCTTTGAAGCATTTTACGACACCAATCAACACAACAAAGTTTTTGGGCTTCGGGACAAAGACACAACACGCTTTGGGGACAAAGCTTCCTGACTGCTAAATGTTCATGGAGGATTTCGTGCACTTGACTCAATCCGTTGCCTAAGCTTGTCCAAATCTGCTGATAGGTCACTTTGTGTAGTCTCTATCATACGCCGCGCAACACTGATGTTATTTTTATTCAATCGTCGCCGTAGAAGGCTGTCCCTCACGCAGATCATCGGTGAGATCAGTGCAACCACGTTTAATCTCATTAAAACAGTTGTAAACAGTGGAAAAAGATAGGTCTTCATCGTGAAAGACCAATCGAGGTCTATCATAACTTTCTTGTTGACTTAAATGACATCGAAATTCATTAAAAAATCATGCCACGACGCGTTAAATTTACGCTGACGTGACACTGAAAATTTTCAATTTACCGCCAAATCTAAAAACAAATGACAACTGAATGAATTACAGACTGAATAATACTGGCAAAAAGTTCCATTTTCAAAGTTTAATCTTATTTATTTATTATATTTTTTACAAGTGGCCAGTTCTAAAAACATTCAGATTGACCCTTGTATATAAACACTAGCTGTTGCTCGCGACTTCGTTCGCGCGGACTTCCGTTTACTCCGCTCAGCTCCTCCCCTGTAGGTGATAGCGTGATACTATGTAGTCTATATGTCGACCCGATCTGTTAGAAATATTCATGCAAAATTTAAAGTAAATCCATGCAGTACTTTTTGAGTTTACCCTGGACATACATTGACTTTCCTACGATTTTATTATATGTATATATAGATATTTATTATAATACTATTAAAAACTGTTTTGAGAAATATTTCGTGACGTTCGGATGTCTGTATGTATGGGTGTGAGACGATTACGTTCAAAATACTATATACAAGTATATACATAGATAGCTTCAGTATGTCACAGAATTGTTTCCTATTAAATTTTAATAAATAAATAATAAATAAATATTGCTTGAGAAATTATACGACTTGGTCTAACTCCAAAATAAGCAAATTATTTGCTTGTGTTATGAGTGTTAGTGAATGATACTAATACATAGAAATACACATATAAATACTGCTATATACGTAGTTACATAATAAAAACGCAAACTCAGAAATACAAACAACTATGCTCAACACATAAATGTTTGTCCCTTTCGGGAATCGAATCGGAGCCCCCTCGATTCGTAGTTAATTTCGTTAACCACTCGACCAATGGGGCAGCAAACACTATTCAATTCAGTGTCGTTAAATTATTTTTCAAACTAAACGAGCTTTATGAGGCGTGCGCTCTTGGATTTTCCAAACTTTTTTGAAAATTCATCCATTAAAATTGTAAATACGGAATTGTTTGGTGACGATCACAGTCGTTAAACAATTCATTGTACGATTTTATATCAATATTAAACAAAAATAAATGAGAAAAATGTCAGAATATTATGAAAAGGGGTATAATGGACGAGAGCTAATGAAGATAAGAGGATAAAGAAGACCCCTGGATTTTTGTAAAGGATTGTACCGAGGCGGAGTGAATTTCATTATTACTATCTCGACTTTTGTGCTTATCTGACTTGTCTATAAAATAAGTTATCTTTACTTTGCCCAACTTTTTTTTATGGACCTGTGTTTGTCTATATCTCTTTTGAAAGAAACATTATCACGCTGTTCCTCTTGTGATTTAAGCAGAGTGAGCTGAATGTCACTAGACCTGATTTTTTTATGTTAGTTGGATAGGCAAACTGGCAGACGTACCTGATGGTAAGTGGTCGACGTCGCCCATGAACATAAACTAGTTTACCTGGAACTGGTCCAGGTAACTCATTTATGTGTTGCCTATCCTGAGGCATAAGCTGTTAAGTCTCGGTGCCAGTAATTACACTGCCTGTCTTTCCCTTCTTTCCGAAACACTGCAAAGCTGTTTCACGGGAGAAACAAGCAAGATGGTGGTACCCAAGGGAAACGCTGTGCTGCGCTCCCGGCTGGAGCGCAACACAGCGCTTCTCTCCCACCGGTAATCCGGTTATCCTAAAAAAGCTGATAATGATTATCGGTTACTTTTAGCGATAGCCGGGACTGACGGCTTTACGTGCTCATCCAAGGCACAGGAGTGGTAATACACCACCCGCCAGACTCCGAGCTGGTACTGAAGTTTTGGACTTTCGAGAAAATGCTCAAAAACAAGAATTTATAGTCATATAAGAAGTCACTGCCATCGTGGCTACTAGGTGGTAGAGTTCTGCATTGTCTCGCCCGGGTCTGGTACCACTGCCTTACCTATTCCTGCCGCAATGGCGTCAGTGCTTGTCGCTGTCGTGTTCTGGTTTGGCGGGGTAAGGTAGCCGGTAAACTAATGCATGTGGCATTAGACCTCGTCACAAGTTAGCAACGCACCATTAACACCATTGGTGTCATAGGCGATGGGTGACTCTTTCCATCAGGAGACCCATCTGCTTGTTTGGTCTCTTATGATATAAAAAAAGATTACTTCGTATACGTTAATATATTTCCTCACCAAGATATTTGACAGGGATTAAATGGATACGCCTTTCAAGACAATTTCTTATTGCTTTATTGCACTTATACTGAATTTTTACTTCTAAACATATATTTTTAATATATTACTCGACCGGTTTCACTTTTTATAGCATCCTTAGGATGTAATTATATCCTGATAATTACATAATTACATCCTGAAGATGCTTTTAAAAGTCTTTCGAGTAATATAGGTATTAAAAATATATGGTTAAAAATGAAATGTAAGTACTAGTGCGATAGTAAAAGTGTCTAATAATAATGGAATTTCACGTGGCTACGATGGAAAATATAGAATTTACAATTTCTTAGTTTGTCAGAGTAGCTTCCATTTACACACAAAAATACAGAGTTATTATATTTACCGATAAAATAAAAACACTCCAAGGGTAATTTTTAAATCTTGCCATCTCATGCGGTACGATAAAATAGTACAACATGGTTTATTTCTATTTTTTCACTATATAAATATAACATACAAATGTATGACATTTTTGACAGTAAAAGAGCGTTTGCTTATATGCGCGGCGACACGTTTCTTTTCCAATTGCGTGTCTATTAGTATTCAAATGGTCTGTGATATTTGACTACTACATGCAAACGATCTAAGAATTTTCTCGTTATGAATATAAATATGGTTTTATTTATGGTTTTTAAGTTGATTATATATTTTACATACATGTTTTTTATAGATACCAAAGATGCTAATGTTGCGTTGCTATCAATGTGGCGGGATGGCAATGCTACATGAATAAGTCTACCGGCTACCTTACCCTCCAAACCGCTACAAGACAATGGCAAGCGTTGATGCTATTGCGACAGGAATAGGTAAGGCGGTGGTACCTAATACCAGGGCGAATCGTTACAGATCTCTACAGCCTAGTAGTCACGATGGTAGTGACATGTAAAGCCAAATGGTCGCCTTTTACGACCTACCTGGCAGAACGACAGTTGATTTATTCTTCAAAGGAGCCCGGATCAACACGTAGGAAAAATGTTGATTTAATTTGCATATTCCCCTTTAAATGTATTTTATAAGTATCATCACACCCGGTTTTCTTGCGGAATAGGCAGAGTAAAGCGAACGTCTATAGACTTTCCAGTTTACCGCAATTCACCGGTTTGTCGGTTGGCAAGATAAGAAGAGATTATCGACTATTTCTAGCGATAGCCGGTACTGACAGCTTTACGTGCTCGTCCGAGGCACGGGAGTAGTTTAATATACCATTCCGCCAAACTCCGAGCTGCTACTGAGATTTTTGATTTTCGAGGAAAACCTTGAAAAAACTTAAATAAAACATTTGACCGTCCCAGGGATGGTACTCTGGACGTCATGATCAGAGCCGAATAGGCTACCCCTAGAAAACAAGGCATTCAAATACATTTTATTAAAATTGATGTGGATTGATTGGTAAAGAATGCCATAATATGTAGACATTGATGTTTGTATACAATTATTGTAGGTACATTCATTGTTAATTATACGAAATTATTATAGAGGTTAATCTATCTATCTATATATATATAAAAGAGAAAGTGTGTGGGTATGTTCCGTATAGGCTCCGAAACGGCTGGACCGATTTCAATGAAACTTTCAAGGAATCTCCGGATTGACCTGGCGAGTAATCCTGTAAAGTTTGGTGACGATCGGAGCACTCCTATTTTTGAACTGTCAAATACAGCTTTTATTTACTATGATGATATTCTATTGTTTTATAACCCAAATTTGTATTGACACATGCGTTGTGTAGGTATATCTATGTCATTATGAACCATGTGGAATTACAATGGAGTATATTGAAGTATAATGAAGTATAATAAAGTATACTGAAGTACATTAAAGATATTACATACATACATACATAAAGTTATAGTGCCGCGAATGTATCCGTTTACTGCTGCTTTTTTAATTGATTATTACTACGGAAAATTGTATTTTCCTTCACCAATCATGTTTCTTCACAGAATCATTGTAATTAATAAAAATGCCATCCAAAAAAGCAAGCATTGGTAAACAAACATCCAAATCGAATAAAGTAAAGGAAAAAGAGTAAATGAAACAGCTGAAGAACGTGAGTTACGCCTTGAGAAAAATCGTAACAGAATATCTAAAAGAAGAAATATAGAAACTGAAGAAGAGCGTGAATCACGGCTTCAAGAAAAGCGTGACAAAGAATCTTCATCGCGAGCTACCGAGACAACTCAAAAACGTACCCAAAGACTTCATGCCAATATAGTATATGCCAATATAGTATACACTTTATGCCAATACACATTATTACCAATGTACATGGGTGTAGATAAAGATCTTCACCCGCTAGAAGAGGATAGAAGAGAATGAATACGGAGAGAAATAAATGATTTAATATATTATGAGACTTAAATTAAAAATTTAATGATGTAAGTTTATTGTTTAAATAAAATAAAGCAAAATCTAGCCCAGCGAAGCGGGCTGGGTACGCTAGTTAGTTACATAAATAAAGAAAATAATTATACTCTGTCGCAGCTGTGCTAGCTTTTATGATTTCTTTATGAAATTCTGCGAATTTGTTGACTAAATAACCTAAATAAATAAACTAATAAAGAATAAGGCTCTCCAAAGATTAAGGTCATTGAATGTGGGAATGCGCATGAGTGATCTAGTGGTGAACTGCCTGCTTTATGCGGATGATGCTGTACTTCTAGACTCAACTCCATCTGAGCTGGAAACTCTGGTCACAGTTATGAATGATGATTGTAAGAGTATGGGCTTACATTTGAATGCGAAGAAAACTAAAGTTTTAGTATTTGAAAGAGAAGAAACCAGAACGAATGTAAGAGTTGTGGTCGATGATGTAGTGCTGGAACAAGTGAAATTTGTAAATCTTGGGTGAGCTTTTAGCAGGGATGGAAGGTACACCGTTGATATTGAAAGAAGAGTGTGTGCAGGGAACAGAGTGAATGGAGCGTTAGGGAAATTACTTAATAGCCCAATTATAAGTCAAGGTGCTCGTGTGCCCTGCATAATTATGTGCGTATCCCAACGCTATTGCATGAAAGTGAGAGATGGGTATGTCAGAAAGGGCATGAAAGTAGAATCGACGTGATCGAGAGATCATTAAGAAAAATATGTAGTGTAACACTCGCGGACCGGGTTCGTAATGTGAAAGTGAGTGAGTGAAGTGTGGAAGTGAGAGAAGTTAGGCTTGAAAGAGAGTGTCAGTGTAAAGATGAGAAAGGGCATGCTCCGTTGGTTCGGACGGAAATAATGGTAGATAAAAGGTTAACAAAACAGATATACAATGCGAATGTGGAAGGATGTAGGTACCAGGGAAGACCAAGAGTGACATACCATGATCAGATTGATCGAGTACTGTCCGAAGGTGGTGTCAAGAGTCTTTGCAACCGGCGTGTGTTTATGAAGAGAGTGTTGAATGTGGAGGAAGCGAGACAAGCCTGCAAGGATCGAGATTAATGGCACTCGGTCCCCTTTGCCTACCCAGTAAGGGATCTGGCGTGAAGATATGTATGTAAGTATGTGGGTAGCTAGTAAAGGGCAAAAATAAATACCCGTGAAGGCACTGACATGTTTTTCATATTAACGTTACAATTATATGAGCCGAGATTTTGTTGAGAGTGTTATAACAACAGGCAACATGTGAAACTAATTAAAAAACTCCCCGTCAAAGCTCAAAGTTACTTTCACGCGTCGAGTGTGAAAATACATGTTTTTATGTAAAAACATTCTTGTTGTATATATTCCATGGTATTCTCAAATTCTTAATTACTTAATAAATATTTTGTTCTTTTTTAATATTTATGAATTAAAACATGAATAGTATTTTTTGTAATAAGGCATGTGGTAAAATGGAAGCTTCTTTGCAACATACGGAAACATATTTTACCGATTTAATAATTTATAAAATAAATACAAATACATTTAATTTTTTTATTAAACCAACACGCTAATTAGTTTATTGTTAGTCATAATTTAGAATGTACTTTCACCGGTGGGAGGGATGCGCTGTGCCGCGCTCCCGGCTGCATGGGTACCACCATCTTGCTTATTTCTTCCGTGAAACAGCTTTGCTGTGTTTCGGAGAGAAGGGCAAGTCAGGCAGTGTAATTACTGGTACCGAGACTTAACATCTTATGTCTCAGGATAGGCAACACACGAATGGAATACCTGGGCTAGTTCTAGCCCAGGTATCCCATTTTTGTTCATTGGCGACGTCAACCACATACCATCAGGTGGCACGTCTGCCAGTTAGCCTATCTCAATAACATTAAAAAAAAAAGAATGTACTTGTACTTTATTCAGATTCAGATAGATTCAGTACGAGTAGTAGGTATACTTATACATACTCGTTTATCCCTTAATTTAGTAGGTAACGTCTACCTTTACACATTAGAATACTCTTGTTATTATCCACAACCACTCAGAACAAATATTCGTAATAGTAACCGAAAACTATTCACCAACCGAGCCGTCACTACAGAAAACTCGCGCTCAAAAAGAAAGGTTGTTCCGATTGGTGGATAATGGAAGCGTGCGATTAGTCGATTTTGACCAATCTAGCGTAAGAGGTAGTGTTACCTGTATAATATGAATTAAAATAAATTACTGGTTAGATTATATTAAAAAAAGTTACTAAATTCTTCGAACCATCACATTATGAGCAGCGTTGTTTTCTTGTTCGTTTAGGAACTATTAAGAACACAACGTAAAAAAAGAAAAAAGTACAAAACAGCGTAACAATTTAAGTTTTTAGCTCTGATGATGCAATAAAATGCGAAACCGGTTGGCTATTTAAATAAAAATATACATCGTTTGTGAATTATGAAACAGTACAAGTGCAAAATTCAAAACAAAAACTGTTAAGAAAATCTATACATAATAAAATCATAGAAAAGTCAAAACAGTACATTGAATATTTTTTTAAATAAATACTTGGGGCGTGATCTGCAATCGATATCAAGGCCAAAAATATAGTTTTTAGAATTTTTGTCTGTTTGTCTGTCTGTTTGTCTGTTTGTCTGTTTGTCTGTTTGTCTGTTTGTCTGTTTGTCTGTTTGTCTGTTTGTCTGTTTGTCTGTTTGTCTGTTTGTCTGTTTGTCTGTTTGTCTGTTTGTCTGTTTGTCTGTTTGTCTGTTTGTCTGTTTGTCTGTTTGTCTGTTTGTCTGTTTGTCTGTTTGTCTGTTTGTCTGTTTGTCTGTTTGTCTGTTTGTCTGTTTGTCTGTTTGTCTGTTTGTCTGTTTGTCTGTTTGTCTGTTTGTCTGTTTGTCTGTTTGTCTGTTTGTCTGTTTGTCTGTTTGTCTGTTTGTCTGTTTGTCTGTTTGTCTGTTTGTCTGTCTGTCTGTTTGTCTGTTTGTCTGTCTGTCTGTCCGTCTGTCTGTTTGTCTGTTTGTCTGTCTGTCTGTCTGTTTGTCTGTTTGTCTGTTTGCCTGTTTGTCTGTTTGTCTGTTTGTCTGATTGTCTGAATGTATGTCCGGGGTAAACACAAAAAGTATTACATGGATTAACTTCAAATTTTGCATGAACATTACTAACAGGTCGGGTCAACATATAGGTTACATATTATCACGCTATCACTTACGGGGGAGGTGCTGTGCGGAGTAAACGAAGTCCGCGGGGACGAAGTCGTGGGCAACAGCTAGTAATATATAAAAAGGCTAGTAATGCAGCTGGAAAAGCAAAAATTGCTGATGGTAGAAATTTCCACTGTCCAGTTAAATTGCTTGCCATCAGACGATTCTCTTTTCTAT
Organism: Apodemia mormo; assembly: GCA_036924255.1. NCBI lineage: Eukaryota > Metazoa > Arthropoda > Insecta > Lepidoptera > Riodinidae > Apodemia > Apodemia mormo. Next base: position 27,534,000 of record JAUPFN010000006.1, on the reverse strand, counting down.
TGATCCCATGGATTAAAGAAACGTTACGGTAAACGGTAAAAGAATCCATTAGGCTTAAGAGCAACTAAAATAACGTGCAACACAATAAAATAATATTCGCAACACTCATGATTCTATATTACATAGTCCCAGTTAAGCAAATGCATAAAACAGAAATGCATTCTGCACTCTATTTTGAACGTAGTGTAATATTTAAAGCTTTATTAATGTGGTAGTCGCCGCAAAGCAAATTGCTAGGTTTATGAAAATAATTTTAAATTCACCAGCTTTACTTGTTGCATTTAGGAAGATCAAGGACTTTTATTTTATTGTAGTACTAGCTGTTGCCAGCGACTTCGTCCGCGCGGAGTTCGTTTACTCCGCACAGCCCCTCCCCCGTAGGTGATAGCGTGATAATATGTAGCCTATATGTTGACCCGACCTGTTAGTAATATTCATACAAAATTTGAAGTAAATCCTGCATGGATTAGTAGTACTTTTGAGTTTACCCCGGACATACATACAGACAAACAGACAAAAATTCTAAAAACTATATTTTTGGCTTCGATATCGGTTGCAGATCACGCCCCAAGTATTCTTTTAAAAAAATATTCATTGTACAGTTTTGAATTTCCTACAATTTTTTTATATGTATAGATGAGGCCGCTTTTCGAAAGGTAGCCAATGTTTTACCTCGAATTTACATCTATATTCTTGCCAAATTTTATCAAAATCGGCTCTGCGGTTAAGATATGAAACGTAACAGACGGATAGATAGACTTACGAGTTTATTCAATACGCGTTATCATTATCATCAATATAAGAAATTTCTTACAATCTTTCATCCTCTATTTCAAGATCATAGGATTGGTTTTTGAAAATAAAATTTATTACGCTTACGTTTGTCTTCTGTTCTCCAAATACTTTTTACCAATTTTCATCTAAATTGGTTCAATGTTTTCGCGGTGAAAGCGTAACAGATAAACAGACAGACTTTCGTTTTTACTCGTATCGTATATTTATTCTTCGTTTTGGATGTATATGGATAGATTCGATTTTGGAAAATAGTCTTAAAAACAGTGAGGTGTCTAATACTGTGGTGATGTGCTAACGTCCCCATGTCTCAAAAATCGCATAAATGATTATCGTTAAAACTTTTGGTTATCGTTAAAACAACTTAGCAAGTACGGTAGTGAAGTTAATAACAATTCACCATTAGGCAAACTTGGTAGTCATCGGCTACATAGATTCACTCTGTGTTTCTTACCGATAAAATTTGTCATCAAATCTGGTATCTCTTTTTTTCTTACTGATCTAACCCCAAAGTAAGCAAATTATTTGTTTGTGTTATGGGTATTAGTCAACGATACTAATACATAGAAATAAATAAATAAATACTGGAATATATTTAATAAACACCCAAACCCGAAAATACAAACATTTATGCCCATCACACAAATGCTTGTACCTGTCGGGGATCGAACTCTAGCCCCGTCGATTGCGTAATCAGGGTCGCTAACCACTCGACCAACGGGGCGGTCTAATGGTAAGCGATCTTGTGATGAATGAAAATGTTTGAAAAATATTTTACGGGGTACATAACTCCTGTTGGCAATGTGGAGAAGTTTAATCTTGGCTTGACAAAGGCACAAAGGCTGAAATCCACTTTGCATGCTATTTCAAACGTAGGTTAATATCAAACTATGGCAGTAAAACCTGCATAAATATATGATACCTAAATTTGGTATGCCCAAAAGGCTTATAACAACGTTTAAAATGTTACTAAATTGTAAATAAAATTAGTATAAGTAACTTAACACCGACTTTAATTTATGATCGAGATTCAGGAACGATTTCAATTTAATATAAGAATTAAGAGACTGGAAATTAATTTTAAATATCATAAGATAGCAAACAAGCAGATGGCTCTCTTGCTGGAAAGAGACAATAATTGCTTAGAGACACCAAATATGTTAATGGTGCGTTGCTATCCTTGTAGCGAGGTCTTAATGCTGTCATGTCTTAGTTTATCGGCTAGGTTACCCTCCAACATGACAGTGAAAAGTACCGACGCTATTGCGGCAGGTATACCTAGGTAAGGCGGTGGTACCAGACCCGGGCGAGACAATGCAGAACTCTACCACCTAGTCATTAGCTATTTTTTAGAGTTCACCTCTAAGGGACAGAAGTAGGATTTGAAGGTTTGTGTAAAAGATCGAATTGATGTCATGAAGTATTAGGTAAAGGCGGAGGTAGCACTCGGATTAATTACTTGAAATATGTAACACACACGTTATATCTCAGTCTATGAGGTCTCGCTAACTCCTTTTATACAGCTGTGTTAAAACGAAAGGGCAAGACCTCAGAAGATAACAGCAGTATTTAAAATTGTGTTTAAGCAGATATTCGACCGCCCCGTTGGTCGAGTGGTTAGCGACCCAGACTACGCAATCGACGGGGCTCGGGTTCGATTCCCGACGGGAACAAGCATATGTGTGATGAGCATAAACGTTTGTATTTCCGGGTTTGGGTGTTCATTAAATATATTTCAGTATTTTCCCCGTGTTGGTCCCGGGCTCCTTTGAAGAATAGGCCAACTGCCCATCCCATCTGCTTGTTTGCTATCTTATGATATAAAAAAAGTATATATGTATTTCTATGTATTAGTATTATTGACTAATACCCATAACACAAGCAAATAATTTGCTTACTTTGGAGTTAGATTAGTAAGTGAAATTTGTCCCCTGAATTATTTATTATTATTATATCAGAAGTGTTGTCTCCAGATATAATACAGCTTCATGATTGATGCAATATTAATGACATGTTGTACTACACGCAGTCGAAGTTGCACGGGTAAATATTTGATAGACAATTTCTCGAGTATCGTTGATCGAACTCGATCGAAATCGATTCGACATTGTGGAATATTGTAGAATATCAGTAGCCAGTATCACTTTGGTAATCGAATTATAATAATAATATTGCTGGACAAATTACGCGAATTGATCTAACCCCAAAATAAACAAATTATTCGCTTGTATTATGGGGGTTAGTCAACGATACTAATACGTAGAAATACATAGATAAATACTATTAGACATAGAAATACATAGATAAACACCCAAACCCAGAAATACAAACATCTATGCTCGTCACAGAAATGCTTGTCGCTGTCGGGAATCGAACCCGCGCCCCATAAATACATAGTTAGTTTCGCTAACAATTCGATGTTTCTATAGGTGTGGTTTTTCTTGCCATCAGGAGAGCTATTCTCTTGTTTGTTATCTAACGATATAAAAATATAGATTCTTATTCGGCAGGACTATTCGTATTAGACAGGACTTAAAAAATATTTATGGAAACAGTACCTATACCTTAAGTCTAAATAAAACTTATAAGTTCAACCTAATGTCTTCTAAGTCGGAAAATTCTCATCCACAAACTTTGATATATTGTCAATAAAAAGAAAAACTAATATTCCCAGGTGATTCCCAAAACAAACATCGCTACTCCAACAATATGAATATAAAGGGTTCTGAATTTTCACTCTGACATAACATAAAGGATAAACTTATTGTAGGGTTGTTTAATAACTGTCACTCTGACATAACATAAAGGATAAACTTATTGTAGGGTTGTTTAATAACTGTCACTCTGACATAACATAAAGGATAAACTTATTGTAGGGTTGTTTAATAACTGTCACTCTGACATAACATAAAGGATAAACTTATTGTAGGGTCGTTTAATAACTGTCACTCTGACATAACATAAAGGATAAACTTATTGTAGGGTCGTTTAATAACTGTCACTCTGACATAACATAAAGAATAAACTTATTGTAGGGTCGTTTAATAACTGTCACTCTGACATAACATAAAGGATAAACTTATTGTAGGGTTGTTTAATAACTGTCACTCTGACATAACATAAAGGATAAACTTATTGTAGGGTTGTTTAATAACGATAGATATTATACAGTCAACGTAAAAATATATGCACTTTATAGTATTTTTTATTATAAAATCCTAGCTGACTCGGCAAAAGTTGTTTTGCCATATAAATTACTTGTATGGAATATTTTGGTGAGGTACTTAAGAGGGGGGGAGGTTAATTAAGATAAAAACTAACCTGTCTTTTAAGATAGATGAAACAGTAGATATCTACAAAAAAAATCGCCTCTGTGGTCTAATGGTCCAGCGTTGGCGTTGACCACATGACGTCCCGGGTTCTATTCTCGGGTCGGGCATATAAAAAAAGTATTTTTTCAGTTTTCTGAGAAACACAAAGTTGCCCGGGATTGGAAAGTGTCGGTTGGCGATAGGCTTGCCACCTATCACATTTGTTGGACTAAGTATCTTCGGCTAATCGTGGGTGCACTTGTTGTACCTATGCCTACCCCGTCGGGGATATGGGAGTGAAGATATCTACAAAATTTCATTGAAATCGGTTTATAGTTTGGTAATTCATAACGGACGAACAACGTGACATGTAAATTATACATATAAAGATTAGCTGACCCGGCAAACGTTGTTTTGCTTTACAAATTACTTGTATTGAATATTTTGGTGGGGTATTTTAGAAGAGTAGGAGATTAATTGAGATAAAAAAACTGCTATGTTTTGAGATGAACTAAACAGTAAAAAGTAGATGTTTATACAAAATTTTACGTAAATCGGTTCAAGAGTTTTGGAGTCTATCGCAGACAAACAACGTGACACGTAATTTATATATATTATGAACACTGCATTGGTCGAGTGGTTAGCGACCCTGACTACGCAATCAATGGAGTCCGGGTTCGATTCGCAGGGACAGGCATTTGTATGATGAGCACAGATGTTTGTATTTCTGGGTTTGGGAGTTTATTAAATATATTAGAGTATTTATATATGTATTTCTATGTATTAGTATCGTTGACTGACTATGGGAGTCAGTCAACGATACTATATATACGATCACAAGCATATATAAGCACCCATGTATAAGCATATCAATTCGTGTAATTTGTCCAGTGATACATGTATTTATTTATTAATTAATATAAAAGCTGTTTGGTGATTTGAAGCATCGATCTTTCAGATGGTTTTTCAAAGGTATTGCACAGTATCCACTTCTCCATTTATGACTTTTTACTCTATATTATATCCTACAATTAAAATGTTCTCATGATGAAAGCAAGCTTGATACAACGGCCCTGTTATATGTCAGTTGTACAATATAGGATAAGAGTCTAAAAATATAAAGTATTCGCGTAGCTATGATTATGATTTACAATTGTTATCATAACTAAAGAGAATAATATCAAAAATTAACTCGAGAAGTATACAAAGAGCATAAAACTAAACCAGTACAGGCATGCGTTTGGAGTTGCAAAGCAATGACTTCAAATACACATTATATTATTGTGTTATGAGCACATCGATGACAAAATTATTTTTTTTAACACAAGAAAGCAAACAAGCTGATAGCTGATGATTGTCTCTTTTCATCAGGAAAGGCACCTTTTCCTGATGAAAAGAGACAATCATCAGCTATCAGAATGAGAACCATCAAAGATGTTAATGGTGCTATGTTATCCGTGTGGCGAGATGTTAATGCCACTTGCATAAGTTTATTGGTTACCTTACCCTCCAAACTGACACACATCAATGACAAGCATTGACGCTATAGTGGCAGGAATAAATAAAGCAGTAGTATCTAATACCTGGACGAGATGTTGCGGAACTCTACCACCTAGTACTCACGATGGTAGTGACACGTATAGCCACTGCTCCATATATGCATGGCTTTACTCAACATATTTTTGATGACGTCGATTAACAGAGCAAATAATACCTAAAATGGTATTTAAAGTAGATCTATTAACCATATCACGTGTAGGTAAAATCGATGGTCCACATTTTGTATATATTACTAGCTGCCACGGCAAACGTTGTTTTGCCATACATATTAGGAATCCATAGCGGACAAACAACGTTTTATATAAGTTTAAGTATACGGGATTGTCCTTCCAGGCAGCCGAAAGGGCATTGACGTTATATATATATATATATATATATATATATATATATATATATATATATATATATATATATATATATGCTAAGGGTAGCATGGTACGAAAAATTGCGACCTACTCGCGCCTAACTTACCTTTAAAAAATCAAATCCTTTTAACATTTTTTTGTGTTATCAAGTAAATATTTTTTCTTTGTTTTTTTATAACACTAAACTACCGTCTACAACCTCCTTGCAAAAACCTCGCAACCTCCTAGGGGGCCACGAACCACACTTTGAAAAACACTGATATAGATAATCACTTCCAGCCTGGAACGTTTTTCCTGCAATAGCATAGTACGTGCTTATCTGTGTTCCAGCATAGTAGGTAAGTAAATTTGAGAATATATCTAAGCATTTATGCCAAGTAATGCTCATTTATATTACTAATCATATCTGCCGGTTGTAAAAACCACGTGTCCCTGATCGTTAGGAGTGCCAGCCGGACAGCTAAAGATAATTTGGTTGGTGCTATGAAGTAAATTTTACACATGCTAGATATATTTCCAATTTGTCGATAAATTGATCACCCTTTCATGGGATTGAATATATCGTTGGCTAATAGTGGGTTCACTTTTTGCTATTGCACCTCTGCCCAACTCTTGGGGAATATGGGATTGATCATAAAAAAAGAACATTTTAAAAGATCTATCAGCGTTATTTTTTAATTAAATAATATATAAAACTACGAACGGTAATTAGTATAATGTAACTATCTGTTAATAGATGGTAAAAATTTTGCAGACTGTACAAAGCCAAAGCGAAAATCAATAAGTGTACCTTTAAGCATAATTGTAAGCATACTAAAACAGCGTGGGTTTTAATGAGTTTAACAGAAATTGTAATAATAGTATGAAAGTTGAAGATTATTATTTTTCATGAGAATATTATAAACTAGCTGTTCCTGCGGCTTCTTTTGCGTGACCCACGCACATTACTTACTTCCAATTAGTCGGATAAAAAAGTGGGCTATATTACTCAATAATAATGTAAAATTGGCGATTAAGTATGTTGGAGAAATAATTTGACAAAACGGTCCAGAAGTTTTTGAGTTTATCCATTACAAATAACTAAACTAAACTCTTATCTCTTTATAATATTAATTTTTATGTGAAAAGAGATTGACGTGGCTCCATACAAAGTACGCCTCGAATGAACGTATGTTAATAGATGCTTATCGTTATATATACATCAAAATAATTTCTTTATGTAAATTGTATCACGGATAGCTTACAGGGACAAGCATTAATATAATTTATAGTTTACAATTCACGAAAAACCTATACAGATTACGATTAGTTAAATTCCCAATTATGACATATTATTTCAACCCATTCACGTCGCCAGGTTATTTCTTATTATAAAGATTATTTGACTTTAAACACTTAAAATTTATAAAATAAACAATTTTTTTGTTTCTTTAGGATGATACTTACACACAGTAGCATGTTTACACAGCGTTCTGTGTAGTAAGTTTCGACTATAGTAATATATACTTACTTAGCTTTTAGTTGCATTTTATACACGTTTATTTAACATTTTGCGTCTTACCTATCCGATATATTCCTAACTTTTTCAAAAGTTCTAATAGCCCTTTTTATCCTGAAATTCTTATAACTTGTTTCGTTGGACATAAGTAAAAGAAAGTGTTAACTTTATGGCAGAAAAGAAATATCTTTGCTTATTTAGAAATAGTAAAAAGCGTACAAATTTGATTAGTTTCATGACTTCCAACTATATTCCTCTTTAAAATTTACTTGCTATTAAAAAATTACCGTTGAATTTTAATATGGACTTATGGTACATTAAATTAATTTGATAATTTTGACTGACGATTTATTTTTGCAGCACTTTGAGCCCGATCTCATCAGTCTCCTTTGTATGTTAAGATGTTTGTAACTCAATCGCGCAATAATTACCCAGACGTATGCCCAGACTTAATACGAAGTAACTGTGATCCCAAAACGTTTTGTTAACGTGGGATACACGAAAACCTTGATTAGTTTAATAGGTGCTAAATTCCGCAACGTCTTGCCCAGGTATTTGGTACCACTATCTTATCTATTCGTGCCGCAATAGCGTTAGTGCTTGTCATTGTCATATACTGGTATAGGGGGTAAGGTAACCGGTAAACTTATGCAAGTGGTATAAAGGCTTGTCACACGGTTGGCAACGCCTCATTAACATCTGTGTCATAACTTATCTAACACATAACATATTATCTTTTACTTCCATGTAAAATGATGTAAGTATTGAAAAAGCTTTTTACGTTTATTCGGGTTTTTTCCAAATTAAAAATTATAATTTTATTAGTAGTATATTAAATATAGTGCTAAAATAAATATATAATTAATACTCTCACTCTATACTTTTTTATATTTTAACAATATTACGCTTTACAAAACCAAATGTAGGTATGATATAAACTAATAGTTTTTCTTTAAGTATCAATGTACTACACTATGAGGGACTGAGTGTGCTTTGATATAACAAAAAGGTTTTGCCCAATATTATTCACATTTTCAGATTTTACCAACAAAACATTTTCAAAGAGCAAAAAATGCTACTCTTATTCACTCTGCATTAATTATTTAAAAAATGTATCCATCCAATCTATCTAATAATATTATAAATGCGAAAATCAGTCTGTCTATCTGCTATGATTTTACGGCTGAATCACTGAACAGATTTTAATTAAATTTGCCATGAAAAGATCCGGGTCTAACATATAATTTCTTTTAACCTACCAAGCCAAGCCTTTAAAAAGAAATAGCAGACATTGTGCCCAAATAAATTTGAGTTGCTACCTATACATGAAATAACAAAACAGAATGATTACAAACGCCTAAAAGCCGGAAATTAACAAAAAATATATACTAAATGCTTTTTTCATTTTCTTATAATAAAATGCGATTGCACGAAGCACGGCCGCATCGCTAGTTATATACATTATTTCTTTAATTTTGTTTAACCTCCAAGGATTTCAAATATATCTAGAAGCCCATTTTTCTCTGACCTGAACCGCAATTTAGGGATAATTGCGTTAGAACATGATACTTATGAAATAAGTTTTGATAATAATTTATGTATTTATTATTCTGTGAGGTTCTGTAATCCTCTGGTCTTATTTTGATAAAATAATATACCTATGTATACTAGCGGCCCGGTACGTCCTCCGCTATGTATAGTCAAATATTTAAAAAAAAAATTGGAAAACAAAAAAATATATTTTATTAATTGCTAGCTATTTTAAAAATTAAATAAAAACGTTTGGATAAACAATATTTTTTTGTTTTTCCATTTCATCCATTTCCATTTCCATCCATTTGAGCATGAATAAACAAACGGCAAAACATAGATAAAACATTTTGTTTATTGAATTCATTTGGTACAAAAAATGTGATAAATGAAGAACCGCTCTACCGATTTTATGCAATCTTCACATAAACCATCTACTAAATAATACAATAAATAGTATATATATATATATATATATATATATATATATATATATATATATATATATATATATATATATATATATATATATATATATATATATATATATATATATATAATGCATTTATACCGTTACAAATACCACTTTTTTTTGTGCCAACCAGCTTTGCCAACATTTTTGTTACAATTGCTTTCGGACCGATTGATTCCAAAATCTAATCTGCTCACTTTCGTATTTATTGATTGCTGCAAATCAAATCAGAATTGATTAATTTGTTCGGGAGTATTAATTGTTGATGCAAGAATTTGAAAAACTGTCATACAACATATTAACTTTGAGATTTTACTGCCGATTTAAAGTTTTTATGCTCAGTAGAACGTTTTTAGAGCACAAAAAATTGCGTTGAATTCCGTTTGAAAGATCAAAATCGATTATCGTGTTGAAAAGTAACAGCTTTCAAAAATTAATATACTGTTTTCAACAAACATATGAACTTTGAGCAACGATCCATCATCTAACCGTTTATTATTATATTCCTTAATCCTACATTATTTTTTCCTGGTTATTTTGAGTGATTTTAGACTCGCCGAAAATTTCAGAGACAGCATTCCTATGAATTTTTTATATCATTGCATCGCAAACAGGCAGATGGTTCTACTGATGGAAGCTTGTTGTCATGCTAGTTGACAAACACAGTCGCTATTGCGGTAGGAATATAAAACAAAACGCAGGCGAGACGTTTCACAACTTTACTACCTAGTTAGTAATTACGATTACAGTGGCAAGTTATAGGCTACTCTCACTTTTTACGAGATTCCTGAGAGTTGATCTATCGTTAAAAACGGGCCAGAATTAAGCATTGACGCTTTTGTGACAGGAAAATAATGTAAGACCATAATATTAAATACAAGTAAAACGTTACAGAATTTTAATAAATGATAAATGAAATTCTCTTCCAGTCACTTAAGAAATTTGCGTCATTCCAAAATTATTATTTACTTTCAGCTATTTTTTAATTATTTCTAAGCGTTTCAATATCTCTAAAAATAAAATTACGTATTCACTGTCCTATTCGTGTTATAAATGTGAAAGTTTGTATGTTTAGACATGTATATATCTGGTCACGCAAAAACGGATAGACTGATTTGGATGCAATTTGCCACACAGGTAGATGATAACCTGAAATGGCACATAAAAACTTGTTATTCCGGGAAAATATTTTTCCCGTGGTATTCACTAAAAAAACTTTTGTAATGCAGCGGTCTGCATAATGCAGGTAGTATCGCATATTACCTGCAAACTTAATTTAAATTAAAATAAATAACGACTATACTGTGCGTCGTGCCGAGTTACACCATTATTAAAGTAATGCACTGAATATTTTTACGAGATGTCTAGTATAAAGTAGTTGATAGTAAGTTAGTGACAAGCACCGTTACTACTGTGATAGGAACAAAAAACTAAACGCGGGTGAGACGCTGCAGAACTCTACCAACTAGTGATGGTCACTGATCTACGGTTCAAAGAGTCAAGATTAACACAAAGAACTGTTTAGTGCAGCTGACGTTATTGCTACTAGAAAAAGTAAGCACCGCGTTAATTTTTTCGGATTCTAAAATACTAAACCCGTGCGAGACTTAGCAGATCTCGTAAACGATTCTCTCTCCCTGTCACGTAAAAGGATTATGTAATACTTTTAGAGCTGCAGCGTGCACTCCGCTGCATTATAAAAGTTTCGGCGAATCCCGCGGGATCACCTAATTTTTTTGGGATAAAAAGTAGCCTATGTGCTATTTCAGATCATCATCACTTGCATGCCAAATGTCATTCAAATCCGTTGAGTAGTGTTTGTGTGAATGAGAAGCAAACATTCATCGATTCAAACATCTATCTATACAAACATCCAAACTTTCGTATTTATGATATTAATAGTATAGATTAACTTGTGTTATTTTTCAATTATTTCTCTAGCGTTTATATATATAACAAAAATATCTTTAATACTTGTAAATGATAAATGATGGTTTTGTTACGTACTTCGGGTTCGTAATTGTATGAAAACACCACTTATATTAAATCCGTGTATTTACAATACAAATACACAACAACACAACATAATGTAATACTCAAATACTCTGATTAACACTAGTCACTCGCTGTACTATCACTAAACTTAATCGACTACACAATAAAACTCTTCTCGCTTCGCACAAGTCGCTTCAAGTATCGCTCTCGATAGCTTTATAAAAACTGCCTTGTATTTGTCAACACATCTCTGTTTATACCCAGGGTAAAGTTCTACCTGAACCCAGAAAAATCTAAATTTATTGCGTTAATAATAACAATAACAACATTTGATAAACAACTCCTAGTACACGCTATTTACAGCTTTATCCCTTATACCACAAAGTCCATTATGGCATAGCTATCGAATAACGGTCAACTATTTATTTGTCAATAGGAGCTATCTCTTTCTTTTATTTCTAGATCTCTCCAGCGTTCCAACTCTTCAAGTTTCTAGATTATTCGTAACACTCTCTTCCTGTCACCTATGATAATTATGTAAAATAATATTTATATTAACTCGTATTATTTTTTAATTATTTCCCAAGTTGTATGTAGCTGAATAGAAAATTACTCATCCAATATATCTTATATTCACTACAAATTTAATTTAAATTAAAAATAAATAACGACTCCGCTGTGCTTCGTGCCTTGTTCCAACATAATTAAACTATATGCACTGTATATTTACTGTAAAAAACTTCAACGTGAAATAATAATTTACTTCAGTTGAATAAATAAGAAACTAATTGCTTTAAACGTAATGACTTTCGTAATCATATATTAACACGCTAGTTTTCTTGTGGGTTATGTAGAGTGACCCGAAGTTGTAAGATTGAAAGATTGAAAGAAAAGTGACGCTAGTTTTTTTTTTTATTTTTATTTTATAGGATCGGGCAGAGAGTTATTTTAATGGAAAAAATAAGCGTCGCCTATAGACACCGCAGGTATTGGTGGTGCGTTGCTATCCGTGTTCAAAAGCTACATGCATAAAGAAAAATGATAAGTGTCCGTACAATGTTTGCCTAGAAACCGCCTGATTTATGTTATATCTATTTGTAACAAATTATTAGTTTCTTCTAAATCGTATCGTTTCTTCTAATTCGTTTCTTCTAAATGGTATCGCCGATACTTTTTTAGTGCTATAATTTACGGAAAATCCATAAGGATTTTGAAAACTTGAATTCAGTAAAATTTAAATAATTATTACATATTAATTTAACCATACACGTCACAATGCATCGGTAACATAGATGTTATACGGTATTTTCTAAGTTTCGGCAAGAGTAATAAATACTTCACTTATTGTTGCATCTCACATAAACGTTTGTTAAAATTTTGCATCCATCCATATCGATTTTTTTTTAACTTCCCGCTACGTATGTAGATAAGGAAGTTATTAGTTTAGCCCTGATTTTCGAAAATCAAGTTTTTATCAGATCTTCACGTTTTGAGCTTTTAAGAACCTTTTCCGACTATTTTCACTATGACGTCAGTATGTCTGTATGTATATATGTATATGTGTATGTAAACATCGCATAACTTTTGAACGGGTTGAACAATCACAACGCGGTTGATAGCATTCGATTGGATTCCGCTCAACTTAGACTTCCTGAAAATTTTAACCGATTCGGCCCAGGAGATTTTGAAAAATGTTGAAATAGCCTCAAAAATAGTTTTGGCGAAGCAGTTTTTTGTAAATATAACTTCCAGATTAATGTACCGATCAAGTACAAATTCTAATCAGTCCTATCCCTCAAAAAAAAACTGCATCCAATGCATAAATTGCTATGCAAATCTATATAATCAAATACTAGGTGGTAGTGTTCTGCATTGTCTCGCCCGAGTCTGGTACCACCGCCTTACCTATTCCTGCCGCAATAGCGTCAGTGCTTGTCACTGTCGTGTTCCGGTTTGGAGGGTAAGGTAAACTTATGCATGTGGCATTAGACCTCGTCACAAAATATCAACGAACCATTAACACCTTTGGTGTCTATAATGGTTGACTCTTTCGATCGGGAGCCCCATCTGCTTGTTTGCTTTCTTATAATATAAAAAAATCGTTTGAAATTATCAGCTTTTCTCCTTAAAAAACTGTGTCAAATACCGCCAACTGGATCAAAATTGATCAACTTGTTTGGGATTCATCAATGACGAAAGTTATTGACTACCGACTATGTAGCTAAAACACTACTTTCGATCTCAAAAATCTTGAATGCATTCAGCGTAGAGCGGTTCGAATCGTTGACGACCAAGCTATTTTGAAACGGCTTGACTCTATGGCATTGCACGGAGATGTAAATTCACTTTGCGTCTTCTGTTGTATTTATTATGGGGATTGTGTCGACGATTTATTTGGATTAATTCCTGCCACCGATATCGCGTCAAAATTTGAAGTTCTACCCTCGCCATCTAGATGTCTGGAAATCCAAAAATCCACTCGCACAATTTTGTTGAGGGGTCATTTACTCAAGAAAAGAGCTTACACATTCTTAAAAGGCTGGCAACGCAACTGCAAGATCTCTGGTACTATGGATGTCCATGGGCGGCGGTGATCAATTACCAACAAGTGCATCCCCTGCTCTTTTATCCCTTCTTCTACAAAAAAAGAGAAGAAACATCTTTGTCTGTTGTTAAAATACAACTTCAGGAATTTCATGACTTTCCAAATATGTTTTGAAAATGTACTTATTATTAAAATTACCTTTATTCGAGTCTTACCGTTTGATTATACAGACGTCTTTATTCTAAGCAAATGACGTTTAAACACTCTCAGAATCTGATTGTGTGAAGCATGTGTGAAGTGTCAATGGCACTTGTTTACTTACTTTAGTCAAATTGTTAGTGAGCGTGTTTGGGGTGCCTCCTCTAATTTTTTTGGTTTCCCTGCTTTCAATAAAAAGGGTGAAGATTAAATTAAGCGATCTAGATTTATTCTGTGCCTAAACTGCAGAGTAACACCCCCCCTATTAGACATTTTTATAAGTGCACTTGTACATAAATTTTACTTTTACACATGTATTTTTAATATATTACTCGACCGGTCTCACTTTTAAAGCATTTTATACTTAACTGATTATTATTGAATTTCACCAAATGCCGACGATGGAAAGTATAGAATATAATACACCCCCCCCCCCCCCCGCCCTCCCTATTATAACAGCTAATATTATGTTTCTATTATTATATATATGAATCTAAAAAAAACATTTTTATTTTCGATTGATAATAGAAAATTATAACCAATATTATTAGCAATTTATTGGACATCGCAAAAAACATTTCATTCGGTTTACTATAATTCAGGTTTAGAGACGATAAAAACATTTCGAGTGTGATCCACCCTTTTTATCCTTAAAAATATCCGGGATTGATGTTTTGTTTTATTGTTCTGTGACACGAATACTATACAGTAAATTGACGAATATGGGTCCGTCTTTATTCGATTATCTGCCAGACATTCTAAAATAATATTATAAAAAAAGGTTTTTTCTATGTTTGTATTTGTAATACACACTTAAAAACTAGAGATTGGATTTACCAAAAAAAAATACAATTACAGATAATGTATTATCAGTAAATAATGCTATACCTTTTTTTGACTTTATGATTTTATAGGTAGAAAAGTTCAGCAACATCTGGTCCAGTCCCCTAATTCACTTAATAAAACTTCAATTACATCGAAGCGCGCAGGGCTTTTACACACATCAATCATCAATCATCGCGTCGTCGGGCCACGACGCCGCTTAATGTGTGAGAAAATGTGTAAGTGCCCTAAATCTTTCGACTCAATTGACATTTCGTTACGGGAATCAGGTCCCAGATTTAGTACCATTGCCTTAGCTTTACTTTCAAAAGATATGCTTTGCCTGCCGCAATAACGTTAATGCTTGTCGCTGTCAAAAGAGGTCCCTAATGAAATTTATAATTAATATTCAATGCATCAATAATAAGTAGATAAAAAGAATTAGTCCTTGTTGTCCCGAGCCCCTGTGAAGAAAAGACCAGCTGCCATTCAGTTAGGCAGTTTGTAAAATGTGACAGATTGGCCACGCGAGTCATTAACATCGTGATTTCTAGGTGGTAGAGTACTCGCCTCGGTCTAGTAGCGCCACCGTCTTACCCGTTCCTGCCGCAACAGTGTCAATGCTTGCTACTCGCGTGTTCCCGTTTTGAAGGATGCCACATGCATAAGGATAGCCATTAGCCGCTATACTTATGCATGTGGCATCAATACCCTACTATACGGATAACAACGCACTTTTAACATCTTTGGTGTCTATAGGCGATGGTATTCTCTTTCCATCAGGAGAGTCATCTACTTGTTTGCTTTCTATTGATATAAAAAAATGGAAACAATTTTATTAACATTTATAAAAGTTTCCCATTACTCATATTTTAGAAGCATATGTTAACATGTTCGAAAGTTTAAGTTTTAAAATGTAAACCTTAAAATGAAAATTATAATTTTTATCCGTCGGCCAAAAATAATTATTTTCCACCCCAGGACAATTTTTGAGGACTCAACTCGATTAAAAGATAATCCTGTGCCTCGGAAAGCACGATAAAAGGTGTAGTTTCTGGTTATTGTACTTTATATATGGTAGTCGTAAAGGTAACATAAATTCTGTGGGAAAGATTCACACATTTCGCAAGCTTACAATTTACGTCCCAGGTAAATATAAATGAACCGAAGTTTTTATTGACTTTCTGTTTATTCTATTTTAAACCTGAATGGTAGTATTTTTTATTACTAGCTGCTTGCCCGGGCTTTGCACAAGTGTGTTACCTAATAAATAAGACAAAATCTACCGTTTACAGTACGACCATGCATATAATTACAATTAAATAATGCAACTAATCTTTATTGTAATATATTGAAAATCCTACGCCAACATATTTTGTCCCACTTACTCAGTCACTTTCCATATCATAAGATTTTTAAGATTTTCTCGTAGGTACGATTATTACTAAATTTTCTTTTTAAACTTCCCGCTACGTAGTACGTAATGTACGTAGATAGGAAGTAACTGAATTTTCCCCGATTTCGGAAAATCGAGTTTTCACCGCATCTCCACGTTTTGAGGTTATGGGATATCAGTCAATCAATAATAATCAGTTAAGTACATTACACCTTGAAGATGCTTTAAAAGTGAAACCGCTCGAGTAATATATTAAAAATATATGTTTAAAAGTAAAATTTATGTACAAGTCCCGCCGTGTTGGGTGTTGGTCCCGGCCTCCTTTGTAGAATAGGCCAACTGCCGTTCTGCCAGGCAGGTCGTAAAAGGCGACCGATTGGCTATCGAGTCACTACCATCGTGGCTACTAGGTGGTAGAGTTCTGCATTGTCTCGCCCGGGTCTGGTACCACCGTCTTACCTATTCCTGCCGCAATAGCGTCAGTGCTTGTCGCTGTCGTGTTCCGGTTTGGAGGGTAAGGTAGCCGGTAAACTTATGCATGTGGCATTAGACCTCGCCACAAGATAGCAACGCACCATTAACATCTTTGGTGTCTATAGGCGATGGTTGACTCTTTCCATCAGGAGACCCATCTGCTTGTTTGCTATCTTATGATATATATATATTAAAAAAAAAAGTGCAATAATAAAAGTGTCAAATAACAATGGAATTTCACCAAGTGCTGACGATGGAAAGCATAGAATATAATAATAACATAGCCTACTTTGTTGGGTCACGCGAAGTCACGGGGAATAGCTATTATTAAAAATAAATCGTGGTAAATCGTGAGGGTGATCGAAAAAGGGCAAATAGATCCATAAGTCATAGTCGTTGATCGAAACCCTGTCATTTATCTCAAACGTGACCTGTCAAATGGAGACAAATGACAGATTTCACAGTTATACACAATAATGTTTTACCTTGTAAATAGGAGGACATTACGTTATAATATTTGTAGAAGAAGAAGATATCTAGCTTAGTGATACAAGAAAAAGTCGCCAAAAACGCAAATGGCATATTGCTATTCACGTGGCAAAAAGCTTATGATACTTGCAAATTTTACCCGTACTTGATCTTAAGCCCCGTTTTCACTTTGGTTAGTGCGAGTGTGAGTGTTTAATGCAGGTGCTTATTATTAAGACAAAAATACGTGAAGATAGATGGATCAGTGCGAGTGATTCGTAATCAGCGTAGTAAAAGTGAATAGATGCTGATTTCTTATCACTCGCACTGATCAACGGCTGTCTTCACGTATTTTTTGCTTAATACTAAGCACCTGCATTATACACAGACACTCGTACTAATCAAAGTGAAAACGGGGCTTTAACCGTAGCACTACAGCGTTAATGGGCGTGCTCTTGTTAACTTATCTGACAGTCTATTTTAACTGTCTACTAAACTTACTTAGACCTGTTTAGAGTAAACAAAATTAAACATAGCTTATTATTTCGGACACACTTTTCTATCTTTAATTGTCAAAACCACAGACTATATGAATACGAATAGACACGCCATTGGGAAGGAAACCTGTCGCCGCGCATATGAACAAACGCTCCTATTACTGTCAGAAATTTCATACATTTGTAGGTTATATTATATTGTGAAAAAATAGAAATTAACAATGTTGTACTGTTTTATCGTATCGAATGAGATGACAAGGTTTAAAAATTATCCTTGAAATAATTTTGTTTCATTGGCAAGTAGTATAGCCCTGTATTTCTGTATGTTATTGCAAGCTACATTGATAAACTAAGAAGTTATTTTGAAAGGTATATCCATTTAATGCGTGGTCAAAACCTATAGAAAAATTGTCAGAATTATGCAAAGGCGGCTTGACTTACAAAGTATGATGTCGGCATTGGATTATGTCTTACTCATGAAGTATTAGGTATAGGTGGAGCTAGCACTCGTATTAATCACTTGAAATAAATACCTACGTTATATCTCACTCTCTCAGATCTTCCTATCTCTTATTATACAGCTGTGTTAGAAAGAGAGGGTGAGACCTCAGAAGATGACAGCAGTATTTAAAATTGTGTTTCAAGTAGGTATTGGAAGTGCTGCCTCCAGATATAATACAGCTTCATGGTCTTACTATCTATGGAGTGTCCTGATAAAATGTTAGTTAAACCATCTGTCAACTTTGTTAGAAGTCTGAGTTTAGACATATTCCGTGTTGATCCGCGCCCCTTTAAAAAAATAGACTACTGCCGTTCTATCAAGCAGTTCGTAAAAGGCGAAAGAATGGTCATACGTGTCACTACCATCGTGATTATCAGGTGGTAGTGTTCTGAGTGCTAAGTGTGAGTTTTTCTTTTCGCATTCGATCGTGAGCGCGTTTCGAGTTTACTAGGAATTTGTATGTGATTTGTACAGCGTCACCTAGTGGTAAACTGGTTTCTCACGTTTACCACTAGGTGGCGCTGTACAAATCACACACAAATTCCTAGTGAACTCCAAACGCGCTCACGATCGAATGCGAAAAGAAAAACTCACACTTAGCACTCTGAAATGTCTCGCCCGGATATTTGGTATCATCGCCATACCTGTTTCTCGTGGCTTATGGATTATCATTTGCTGAAAGCAAAGGTACTAAAAACGTTTTAACTGCAGCTTTGTTAGAAGGGATTTAAATCACGGATTTAAAACGTTATAATATCGATATGTTTGCGCGTTTAATGCTGTTTCGTGATTGGTTCGCCAACTAGCGCTAGAAGACGTCATAATATTATATACCATAACGTTAATTCACATGGAACTATATTCATCCGAGTTAATTCACTAAGAATTCATGAAACAGCATGACACCAATCACGAAATAGCATGACACGCGCAAACATATCGAAATTATAACGTTTTAAATCCCCTTATGTTGCAGTAAAATGCAAAATCTGTGGACTAGTTAATTAATAAGAAGAAATAGTCTGTGAATTGTGAATCACAAGTGTTTTTTGATGCCAACGATCATTATTTAGATGAATAATGCTGGCAATGAAGAAATTGTTTACGGACATCGAATCTTATGCGACATTTTAACTCAAAAAATATCAACATTGAATACAGTAGCTAGAATGGTGTTCGTGTAGTAGAGCCGTTTTAAAATATTGAATTCTTTTGAGTGGTTGTCTCAACTTTTTGACACTTTCTCTAAAAAATATCGTCTGGTACAGCAACGCCATTTTTCTTTAAGTTGTTTTAGATATACTTATTTTACAATAATATTGTACTTGTACTCTATAGAGTAAAGTAAGGAAGCCACCAGATGCATTTATTTCACATATATCAGTAATCCGTGAAAAATCCAAATGATTCTAGTAAAGAAAAAACTTTGATTGACAAAAATACGTAAATAAAAATAAGTTTTTTTTCGCAATGAGGTTTTTACGTTAGCAGCTATTTAAGCCTAAAGGACTTTTGCGGAGCTTTTATTGCCCACAGTTTTCACTTTATTTCCACATTTTTACATTGAGCTGAATGTCGCAATCGTTTTTATCAATGTCGATTTACCTTCAGCTTTTTCAACAGTTTTGATTTTAATGAGAAAAAACCATAAAAGTCTTAATAATTTTCTTAACTTTTCTGTATTGGTCTGGGCTCTCTTTGAAAGGAAAGACCATCAGCTATTATTCCAGGCAGTTCGTAAAAAGGCGAAATATTGGCTACACGTGTCACTACTACTGTGACTACCAGGTGGTAGAGTTCCGCATTGTTTCGCTGAGTATGGTATCAACGCCTTACTTATTCGTGTTGTAATAGCGTAAATATTTGGCACTGTCTTGTTCTGATTTGGAGAATAAGTTAGTTGGTAAAATTATGCATACAGCAAAAACACCCGACCATACAAATAGCAACGCAACATTAACATTTTGGTGACTACAGTTAATGGTTGTCTTTTTCCATTAGAAGAGCCACCTCCTTGTTTGCTGTTTTTATATCATAAGCTAGCAAACAAGCAGATTGGTCTCCTGATGGAAAGAGTCATCCATCGCATATAGGCACCAAAGATGTTAATGGTGCGTTACTATCTTGTGGCGAGGTCTACACATGCATACGTTTACCGGCTACCTTATCCTCCAAGCCGGAACACGATAGTGATAGGCATTGACGCTGACTGACTGTACATACTGTATACCGATTCGTTGCGGATGACACGACAGCCGTTTCATGATTGTTTTTAACTACTTTTTAACATAAGACGTATGACACAGGAGTCGTGCTATTTTTAAGTTAATAATATCTCCTTAAAATTGCATTTTAAAAGGTTGCACCTTGAACTTTTGCTCAGAGTAGAACCTTTTAAAATGGCGGGTGATATGGTAACCGTATCATCAACGTATATAGCGTTTGAAACGGCAGCCGTGTCAAAAAATATTTGTACGCTGCCATTTCTAAAAGTTTTGGAAAATATACACCTTAACGAATCGGTTAATAGCAAAGTTAAACCATTGTAATTATTGTAATTACAATAAACTCTCTTAGAAGGTGGGTGGTTCTTTGGGAAAATCTTAAAGGAATCTGAGTAGTCTGTAACTACGAGTAAGGAACGAAAGGAGTTTCGTTACAAACATTGAATCCTAAAATATTAACTTTTTGTCTTTATGAGAATAAATGAATCTTTAACCTTTAACTTTCCAATGTCACGAGTTAAGTTAAATTTCAATACTGAAATTTTTTCCTCCCACTCAATCCTAAATGACAACAACCCATCAGAAATACATTTGTTGCTGCAAATGTTCTTTAAGGCGGTTATTGCTTCCCAGCAAACATTTTGCTATTACGATCGTACGCTGAAAACGAGTATATTGCAGTTTATA
Source organism: Apodemia mormo (assembly GCA_036924255.1). Lineage (NCBI taxonomy): Eukaryota > Metazoa > Arthropoda > Insecta > Lepidoptera > Riodinidae > Apodemia > Apodemia mormo. The sequence goes on along the minus strand of JAUPFN010000006.1, from coordinate 27,512,663 downwards.
CCTAAATACATATTGATTTTTCAAATGTGCTCCCCGTGTTGGTCTCGGGCTCTTTTGAAGAATAGGCCAACTACCTTTCTGCCAGGCAGGTCGTAAAAGGCGACCGATTGCCTATACGAGTCACTACTATCGTGGCTACTAGGTGGTAGAGTTCTGCATTGTCTCGCCCAGGTCTGGTACCACTGCCTTACCTATTCCTATCGCAATAGCGTCTGTGCTTTGCACTTTCGTGTTTCGGTTTGGAAGGTAAGGTAGCCGGTAAACTTATGCATGTGGCATTAGACCTCGTCACAAGATAGCAACGCACCATTAACACCTTTGGTGTCTATAGGCGATGGTTGACTCTTTCCATCATCCATTACATTAGTATCTTTATTCCACACAAACTTTCACTGTGCCAAATTTCAAACTCCTCTGAGGTACAAAGTTTTCGCTTCACGTATGTTATATATAAATACTGATTAGTGAAGACACATACATTGGAAGAAGAGCTAAGTAATTCGCGAATTTGTAAGCCACATTATTTAAATTTAATCTTGCTGTTCGTTTGACAATAAAGAAAACCACTTTATACATGTATTCAAAGCAAATGCAAATTTAAGCTACTTTTTCATTCACTCGGTTACAACTCTACTGTAAGTATATTACGGTTAATCTTCGAATAAAATATTACCCGTATTAGTCTCGTTCAAAAGTAGCTTAATTTTTCTCTTGTGAATTTTAGATAAGGTGAAATATTTGAATTCGTAGCTCAATCCTTGGATTTTTAACCCTCGTCGCAAAACCGAGAGGTGTGTGGGTGTGTGTGTGAGTATATGTATGCGTGTGTTGCTGTGTGGGGTACCGCAGCTCCTGCGCTAATGAAGGTTTTTTTTATAAGAAAACATGTCTCTTGAGAGAGTTCTTATATATCTTCAAGCCAGATGCCTTATGCCAGATACCAGGTAGGCAGAGAGAACTGAGTGCCATACATTACGATCCTTGCAGGCTTGTGTCGCTTCCTCCATATTCATTACTATCTTCATACAGTCACGCTGGTTGCGAAGACTCAGACAGACTACAGACAGTACTGGATCAATCTGATCGTGGTACGTCAGTTTTGGTCTTCCCTGGTACCTACATCCTTCCACATTCGCATTGTATATGTTTTGTTAACCTTTCATCTACAATTCTTTCTACATCTCCGAAACAAATGAAAATATATCTTCACGCCCGTTTCCCTGAAAGGGAAGGCAGAGGTACAACCAGTGCACCCACGATTAGCCGAAGATACTTAGCCTCACAATGTGATAGGTGGCAAGTCAATCGCCAACCAGGCACTTATCCAATCTCTGGCAACGTTGTTTCAATCAGAAAACTGAAAAAAAAACACATTTTTAAATTGCCCAGCCCGAAAATCAAACCCGGGACCTCATGTGATTAATACCGAGACTGGACCACAGAGGCGAATAAATCGATGGTCCCTACGTATGAAGGGACTTGGACCTCAGTTCATGTGGACATGAACTGAGGTTTACAGGAGAGCGTAATTAATGTTAAAATGTCTCTTAAAATAATTATTAATTGTATTATTAATTACAATTGTAAATTTTTTTAATATTTTCCCGGAAATATAAAAGTACAAAAATCTGTTAATTGCTCGACCTTGCAAACTATTCCCGAAACTTTCCGCTAAATTAAGTTTTTTTTTTAAAGGAGTAAAAAATATATCTAAGCATAGATTTTTGTTCTTTTTTATTTTTATTTTAGAAAAGATGTATTTTTTAAGTACGATGATTCATTTTACCACCATAAATTCATGGTACCACCGCCTTACCTATTCCTGCCGCAAGAGCGTCAGTGCTTATCGCTGTCGTGTTCCGGTTTGGAGGGTAAGGTAGCCGGTAAACTTACGCACGTCACAAGATAGCACCATTAACTTCTTTGGTGTCTATAGGCGTTGATTGATGTGCTGTCGTGTTCCGGTTTGGAGGGTAAGGTAGCCGGTAAACTTACGCACGTCACAAGATAGCACCATTAACTTCTTTGGTGTCTATAGGCGTTGATTGACTCTTTCCATCAGGAGACCCATCTGCTTGTTAGCTATCTTATGATATAAAGAAAAGAAAAAAAGAAAACAAATATCTAAATGTTTAGATATTTGTTTTCTTTTTTTCTTTTCTTTTTTGGTTTATAAAAATTATAAATGCGAAAGTTTGGATGTCCAAACTTTCGCATTTATAATTTTTATATAGATTATATAGATATGGATTGTGAGTAGATACTTTCGATCGCTTGTGGCCGAAATTTGACCATGGACTAAGCAATAAAATCTCTTTTAAGTTTGACAACTGACTTTAGCCATAAATAAAATAGCATATATGGGTGCTTTGAGCATGGGTCATTGACATGTATAATAGTGGTAATATTATACATGTCAATGGCATGGGTGTATATTATCATGTGTGTCATAATAAATGATTGTAGTGTATGTAATGTTTATTTAATGTTTAAGTAATTTAATTTTTTTTAATGCATTTTATGCTGTCCTCTGCTATATAAACTTATATATATATATATATATATATATATATATATATATATATATATATATATATATATATATATATATATATATATATATATATATATATAATCAATCCCTATATTCCTTGGTCACGACATCACGCCTGAAAGACTGGACCAATATCGGAAATTTTTTTTTGTTGTGTTTGTAATTGTAAGGAGAAGGTTCTTATAAAAGAAAATATTAAGAAAATTGCGCGGAAAATTAGAAAATTTAAGAATACTTAACCACCATAAAAAGTTCAATGCCATTTTGGCTGCGTGGAAGGACAATCCCGTAGTCTTATATAAATTACGTGTCACGTTGTTTGTCCGCTATGGATTCCTAATATGTAAGGCAAAACAACGTTTGCCGGGTCAGCTAGTACATATAATAAAATCGTAGGAAAGTTAAAACTGTACATTGATTTTTTTTTAAAGAATACTTGGGGCGTGATCTACAATAATATCGATATAGTTTTTAGAATTTTTTGTCTGTCTGTCTGTCTGTCTGTCCGTCCGTCCGTCCGTCCGTCCGTCCGTCCGTCCGTCCTGAATATTACTAACAGGTCGGGTCTACATATGGGCTACATATTATCACGCTATCACCTACGGGGGAGGGGCAGTGCGGAGTAAACGAAGTCCGCGCGGACGATGTCGCTGGCAACAGCTAGTTAATATATAAATTAAGAATAATTTACAACGAAATTCGGTCACGAAACATAATAATCTAAAAAACAATATTCTGACACCGTATTACTTTAGCTCTTTTATGTTACTTTCTCCCCTTGAATATTTCATTCGCAGCCATTTATTATTCATTGACTCGGCAGACAATTTCCTTCTTAATTATACTATATTAATGACGTGTCTCACTGTTGCTTCTGACAATTACTTTTAGGAATTCTATTAAAGGTAGAAGTCATCATTAATTGAAATTTCTCTCATGTTTCTTCAAGTCCTTTTCAACAAGATAGCACCTGTCTTCTAACCAGGAAAGTTGTAAAAGACCAACGAAAACTAAATGTGTCTATACCATGACTAATAGATCATAGTTCTACAACAAATTCTCCTGATTGATAAGCCCACTATTTTTTAATATATTTTTAAAGTGAAACTTTTATTACAATGCCTCAAATTTTTTGGTCTATGTGTCGCATGTCGCGTGACGGTCGGCCGCGGAGTAGGGATAAAGTGAAAGGCGCGCAAATATCTATAATGTGAAAAAAAGTTACACTTTTACCGTGGTTTCATAAAATCACACAATCCGTTTTTATTATATATCATAAGATATATACAGCAGATCCTGATGGAAAGAGAAAACAATCGCCTATAGACATCAAAGATATTAATGGTGCGTTGTTACCCTTGTGGCGGGGTTTCAATACCACATGCATAAGTTTACCGGCTACCTTATCCTCCAAATCGGAACACGACAGTGACAAGCACTGACGCTATTGCGGTAGGAATAGGTAAGGCGGTAGTACCATACATGGGCGAGACAATGCAAAACTCTACCACCTAGTAGGTAGGTAGGTATGGACTCGTATAGCAAATCGATGAAATCGACAGATAACGATGCGGCATAATGTGTAAGAGTCCCAAGCAGCAATCAAGCATGTTTAATACCCATAAAGCAGCTCATATATTACCTAAAGTTCTATTGCAGCCGTACAATGGTGTATAATAATATTTTATCGGTATAAAAGACCTTTATGAGTTTTTATACAGCCTAATGCTGTACAAGGCCTTTCTTAGAGTTTCGCGTAAGCTTTAGGCGTTATATCTGAATATTAATACACTACTGTACAACTTTTAGTATTTTGTAACTCATTAGGCTTATTTTAACACTTAAAGCTGTGCATTAGCTGTATTATGTTTAGCACGGGAATTTATTACAGCTTTAAGTGTTATTATAGTATCACTCAACGCTTATTTCTGTAAAATAGGAGATGCAATCACCGTTCTACAATTACGCCATAAATATATGGCGTAATTGTAGACTGTTATGCAGCCAATGGTGTTAAAAAATCTGCATATACAGCTGTAGTGCAGCTCAAGGCTGTATTACTGATTTTGTTATTTGCTGTTTTTATATCTGCATCGTTATTATCATGTGGAAAAAATCAAGAGGAAGATTGAAAAGGAATATTTAAATATTATAAATTATCAACCAAGTAATCGTAATGAAGATAAAGCTGAAAAATTACTAAATCAGGTAACCTAAAATCGTCATTTTTATTAATGTTCAAGGAAAAGGGTTCCGTAACAAAAACATTAAAAAGTGATTGAAGGTTATCTGATTTATTATTTTTTAGGCTTATCTTCTTCATTAAGGTTATTTGGTTGGTAATTTATAATATTTTATTTTTTTTTAATGTCATAAGACAGCAAACAAGCAGATGGGTCTCCTGATGGAAAGAGTCAACCATCGCCTATTGGCAGCAAAATGTTAATGGTGCGTTGCTATCTTGTGGCGAGGTCTAATGCCACATGCATAAGTTTACCGGCCACATTGGCCTCTAAACCGGAACATGACAGTGACTAGCACTGACTCTTTGCAGCAGGAATAGATAAGGTGGTGGTACCAGACCCGGTCGAGCCAATGCAGAACTCTATCCCCAAGTAACCACGATAGAAGTGACTCGCATTGCCCATCGGTTTCCTTTTACGACCTGCCTGGCAGATAGGCAATTGGTCTATTCTTCAAAGAATATATAAAAAAGAGTTAAAAAGAGAAATAAAAATCATTACACTGAGAAAATATATATATTTTTTTATTTTTAACTTGCTACTATACGGAGTGTTACAAAAGCGGTATAGTAAGCCGAAAGGGGGTGACTCAGAGGGTCATGCTGAACAACTTTTGTTCAACGATTTGTAAAAATTCGCGAAAAACAATTTTGTTTTTCCATTGTGAAAAGTCACGTGACCAACAAAATTTCTATGGAGAATCAATATTTTTTTCGCGAATTTCCAAAAGTCGTTAAACAAAAGTTGTTAAGAATGACCCCTGAGTCACTCCTTTTCGGCTTACTGTACCACTTTTGCAACACCCCGTATATATGTATACTTACAATCATTTTAAAAATATTATATACTTAGATACAATTACAGGCAAGAGAGTATGTGTTTCTCTTTGAAGAACTAATAATATTAAATCACAAGTACGAAATAACGTATTCTTCTTAAAAATATTTTTGTGATAGACCAATCTTTAAAGGGCTAGATTTTTCGTTCTTGATCAACTTAGTTATATCATTTTGTTTTCTTGACCATTATAATTCACATTCCTCACAAACTGGATACGATGCAAATACAGTTTTGGCTTCTCTCAATTGTTTTTATTATTTTATAAGGCATATTTCCCTGAAAAATAAAGTAAAACATGATTGAAATACATATCCCATAAGTTATAGTTAACAATAAGTTGGTTTAGTTGTAAAGTCAAACGACCGACATCAATACATCACAATAGCGAAATCAAGTGATATATGTTTTGTATTTAGGGTTCTTAAATTTTTGTACGCATCCCTAAACATAAGTTAAGTGATTAAAAGCCAATGACTGTATAGATTTATATAGGGACTTAGTACAGCCTAAAGTGTATTTGGACGGTAATTAAAAGCCAATAGCGGTATAATAGAATAAAAAAGAGATTCAGTACAGCTATTTGCAGTATATCACCCTCTAAATACACTTTAGGCTGTATAACAAAGCGTCGTCATTATTGTGTGTTAAAAACAACATTAAAGAAATATATTGTTAAATAAAAGATATATTTAGCAACAGCTAAAGCTATGTCGTGACAAGCAACTTATATTATGATCAGTATGCCTTTATATACAATATTATACCATAAATACTTGTATATTCTAACCTTAAACACAAACACTTACCGTATTTTGCAATGATTTATTTGTGTTATCTTGAATATTTCGTTGGCGCGTGAATATTTTGAGAGAAAACATACACGATTTTACAATGATTTTGAATTTGCACTTTGAATACACCGTTCAATACTGCTCCAAGTCCAAGAATTTATTGTATATTAATATACTTTTAATTATGGCGTCTGCAGATACGTGATATAATTAATGTTATACAATATCAAAAATAGATTGTTACTTTTTATCATTTTCAAACACCTATTAAGAACATTTAGCTGTACGAAAGAGTATATTTAGTGTTACAGTTTCTTTATACACCGAATAACAGCCTTTGTACAGCCTATAACAGCTTGTACAGCTATTGTGCAGCCTATTTAACGCTTAGCTGTACAAGACAGTTACAAGAGAGTATCCTTAGTGTTATAGTTTCTTTATACACCAAATAACGGCCATTGTACAGTTTATAACAGCTTGTATAGCTATTGTGCAGCCTACATAACGCAATAAGCTGTATAACTTGGGGCCCTTTTTGGTGTTATATCGGCTGTAGAAGCGCTTCTACAGCCTTTGTACGGCTTAGTATACATCTTTAAGTTTAAAAATGAACCTAAATGCTGCCTATATACAGCTTAACGTGCTACTTGGGAGTCCTTACTCCTAAGCGCTTGGACTCAATTGACATTTGTTACATGGGATCTCATCCCGTTCTAGTTCACTCTGCCTATTGCGCAAGAAAACTGGTGTGGTGACACTTTTTGAAAAGTGTTAAAACTTGTTGAATGCCAACAGTACCATTTTATACTGACTGTCACTAGCAGACGAAGAAATCAAAAATATATCACATATTCTTACGTATGCATAGCTAAAAAAATATAATTCAATATTTCGGACACTTTTCTGTCTTTGATTTAAGCTAGTTATTTTCAGTTCCAAGGTCGATGATTAGATTACTCAGGTCCTAAAGTTAATTTATATCTTTTTTAGTTTCTATTATTCCTTAGTAGTTTTCTTTGAATAACCTTGATGCTGGTAGTTTGTTGAAAACACTTGACATTACGTGCTACCTGATCATTCATCATTTTATTCATCGAATTTTATATAGTGTTAGTTTTTTGTCAGTCAAATAAATTAATAAAAACTGTCACACCTACAGATATTATTTATATATGTGATATTTTTGCTTTGCTTATCAACTACTTTAAATGAATAAACACCTTATTCATTTAAAGTAGTTGATAAGCAAAGCAAAAATACAACAGGTATAACATAACATGACAGACAGAAATAAGTATTATATATATTTGATTAAAAAGTAAAATGTAAGTTGTCATTACATGTTACTTTTTTATCAAAATTATGGATAATGATTTTTTTATATTGACATAAATAAATAAAAATTGTCACACTAATACAGATAATATGTGTGTCGCTTTTTATTTATTAATAGTGTGTGTGTGTAGTAAAGCGCAACTGGTGCACTAAGTATTTACACCAATGGATGTTAGTGACACCACAGTTGACATTACAATAAAATGAATAAATAAAACTATCACATCCTTATGGATAAGGGTGTAACAATTTTTGTAAATACAAATTTGCAAATGGTGCTGCACCTAGGATTAGCCAATGTTATTAACTGCCATGAATTCGATAATCCAGAAAAAACTGTGAAATTTAATTAGAAATTTTAGGCTCAGATCATGGGGTTTCAGGTTAGATGCCCATGTCGAGCAAAAGTGTTATTGAGGTATTTACGAATTTAAATGTTGCATTTTATTCAAATTAAACTTTACAAGCACTTTTGACCATCTTCGATAATCCGAAAATCTCAGAAGCAGCTCAGTGTCTGGGTGGTGATGTGTAACAATATAATAGTTGTCAGACTTGATTACAACTAGAAAAAGGCGATAACCGTTAACAGGTTGGCAAATATGTGGCGATCATAACTCATCACGCCCACCGAAAATCTGGTGAATCGTGGTAAGGCAGAAAGTATAAAGACGTTCATTCAACTCTGCCAATCACGCAGGGGAACTAGCGTGATGATGATTGCATAACTAACAAATGATGCAAATAGCGACATTAAGGAGTATAAAATACATTAAATGATCAGTCATTAAAATACCAATGGATTTCGTTCATTTAGTGAATACTAGTAAATTTTTTGTTTTGAGCTAAACTACTTATTTTTAGATATTTTGCTTTGTTTTGAGTTAAACTACTTATTTTTAGATATCTTTAAAGTTTTTGTCTCTCGCTTTACCATATTAAGATAAGTTATAATGCAATATTTCACGGTTCCTAAGATTATATTTCATAAATGGCCTCCTCCCAAAGCTATGAATTTATGTGACATACTACAGCCACAAGCCAGGTAATGAGATAACTGATAATTTATTACATACATTAGCTGCAAGAAATTAATACAATTAATGAGGTTTGTTGTTAAGGGAATATGTAGCTATTTTGGGATTTTTGTACGCATTTGTTTTTAAGTTGTAAATAAGAAAATCAGCCAAGTGCGTATAGGATTATGGATTCTGTTCTTGTCCAAGAAGTGTAGCTTTATTATTGTTTCATACTTTGAACTTTTTTAACATTTTCATCCGCACCACCTATATATGATTTCTGTGCGCACCACAGATTTACCGTCAATAAAATCTTTTCGTAGTAGGTGCATTTTATAATTTGGTCGACGATTAAAGCTTATTTCATTGTGATAGCTTTCCTTTTGATTTCGTTATATACATATACTTCTACGTAATTTGAACCTAACAAGACTCGTTAATTAAGGATGAAATAATCAATAAAAAAAATTGGTGTATCAAACCCGCAATAACTTTTAAAGACCTATACAATAACGCCATTCACCACATTGTACGAAAGGATGTAAATTATTCCTACCTTACGTGTAGAGGAGAAATCCTATTTTATTCCTTTTTTGGCGTCACTTATAAGGCATATAATAGCAAACAAGCAAATTCGTAAGGCGTAAGTAACTAAGGAATCGCTGCCAAGGTGTTATATAAACATCGCTATTATTAAAGCTGGGATGTAAAACGCTACCGTATTCTACAGACCAGACTATGATAGTTTAAGCTCTACCTATTGATATTGTCACACAAATAAGTAAGATGGTACGTTATTCAGGGTAGTGGATAATTCGGGATAATCGCTCAACAAGAAGGGCGCCAGTATTGAATGAACATCATTTAAGTTCAAAATTAACTGAACATGACTAGTCAAATATCACTGAACACCATTTTCTCCAAAATTGTTGATCGTTATAATATCCGAAAACATTATAACATTCAGTTTTACAAAAGTCATTGAACAATATAAAATATTTGTTTTGGATATCTAGTGTAATCGTAGTTGTATAAATTGTCTTTTATATTTTGTCTTGAACTCTTCACATTTATGTTTGTTGACGTCAACAAGCGTTCTTAAATGTACCTACGTCGAATAAATGTTATTTGATTGATCGATTGAATCACGGTAACGTCCAAAAATGACTTAACATCATAAATACCAAAAGTGACTGAACAATATAAAACAATATAAAATGCTTGTTTTGATTATCTCGTGTGTAGTTTATGATTTTTATAGTTACGATTGAACTAGAACCTAATCTTTATACATATAAGACTCATTTTCAAAATTCACACAAATTCCGTTTTAATTCAACTCTTTGGGAAACATAGTTGTGGGTATTTGAAAAACTGTTTACCCTTGAATGTAAAAAGAACATTTCTATTTAACCGGCTGCCAACCGAGAAAAATCTAAATCAAAAATTAAGAAATAATGACTAGGCAAGGCGCGTTTTCGAAGGTATAAAAAGTTTTATTACTTTAAAATGAATCAATATTTTATTATTCTGTAAACAAGCATTTGCTAGTTAATATATTCATTATCTATTAGGCATAAAAATAAAGTAATATTATTATATTTTACTTGAAAAAACGGTACTACCTCATATTTTTATAATTTATTTGAAAAAAAACTTTTACCGGTCCTTATTTCTTGTTAGTACTTTTTATTTCTTACAACTAAATATCTTAATACAATAATTATAAGTGAAATAAACCTTTTATCAACATTTTATAATGAAAAAACACGGTAATTACACAATACACACGCGACAATTACTTTCGGCGCTAAAGTGAAATCATTATACAGACAAATAAACATAGACTATTTGAATATTTTGAATGAATATAATGAAAGAAATATAACAAAGAGCGTAAGCCACACAACTTCCTCGTACTAACATAGTCTGTATTATTAGTAACGATGGTATGCTATTTTTGTCAAAAATTTGTTCAAAGCCTTTAGAAACGAAGAATGTTACGTATGTCTGTATGTATGTATCTCTCTCTCTCTCTCTCTCTCTCTCTCTCTGTGTGTGTGTGTGTGTGTGTGTGTGTGCGTGTGTGTGCGTGTGCGTGTGCGTGTGTGTGCGTGTGCGTGTGTGTGTGTGTGTGCGTGTTAGTGCGTGTGCGTGTGTGCGCGTGTGCGTGTGTGCGCGTGTGCTCGAGTACGCGTGTGCGCGTGTGCTCGTGTGCTCGTGTGTGTGTGTGTGTGTGTATGTTTGTTCCTATGTAGCGTTCTAGAGACCAAGCACGTAGACTGACTTTGATGATTCTTATGTCAATCGATTCGTCTTAATCTTGCAAGTGTCACTAAAGTTCATCATGGAAACCGCCAGGCGCCATATTGTCAAAATAAAAAATATACATGTATATTGATGAACAATGCCATGTGGGTCAAAACAATTCATGAATTTTAATTAATTACAGAACGATTAACAGTCAGGTCCCTTTGACAGCTAAAAATTAAATATTTGACAGCTAAAAATGGAATGGGCCTGACTGTTAATTGTTCTGGAATTAATTAAAATTCATGAATTGTTTTATATGAACATCAATTATAAAACTATTTCAATTGTGTAGTTATTCATTATTACTTAACTACAACGTTATTACATGATTAACATGATTCTAAGCTACTGGGCTTGTTTCTTTCTTTTAAGTTTTTATTTAAGGCAATGAATTTTTTCCAAGATTAAATGCAGTCGGGTTTTTTGTCAATAATGTTTTTTAAGTGTCTTCAATGACAGATGGCTCCACAGTTATATTTTATTTTCTTGACTATCCCATTTCATATTGTGATTAATTATGTGAAAAAATGAAATGGGAAAAAACTGAATGAAGAATTTAACACGATAAACGCATCTTAAATACAAAATAATTAATTAATAAGGATATAATAGTTATGGCCTCTGTGGTACTAAATAATAGTTTATCTGTAGATCAATTTACATAGACGCATCGGTACTAATCGGTCTGATAAGTAATATATATTTATTAGTTAAACTAAGTTATGATCACTTGTACTTTAATTTCACTACGAATATAAACAAATAATTTGAAATTAATCGACCAGTTTCGCTTTTTAAAGTATCTTCAGGACGTAATATTCTTTACAGAAAAAAGCATCTTCAGGACATAATATTCTTTACAGAAAGTATATTACGTCCTGAAGATGCTTGAAAAAGCGAAACCGGTTGATTAATTTAAAATTATTTGTCTATATTTCTAGTGAAATTAAAGAACAAGTGATCATAACCTAGTTTTAACTAATAACAATGGAATTTCACCAAGTGCCGACGACTGAAAGTGTAAAAACTAATATATAGATTAAGCATAAAAAACACATTTATTATTTTAGTGTACTTCGATTATACCATACATCAGTTACTGTATAGATCAATAAGAATTTTAGACTGTCAAATATATATATATTTATTTATTTCCCCTTAAAAAAGCAGTGACGTGTTTCTGAAATACAATACACTTTTGTACCTCTCATATTTAATTTTAACAACTTAAAAGTTACAAGATGAACAACGTTTGTTTATAATAAATAAGCAAATATTTATTGTCACTCGTTTATAGATTAAATAGATGAAACTTTTTTTTTGTTTCTTTAAGACGATACTAAGAGTATTGGTTTTTTTAAATATAAACGCTTGTACTGTTTAACGCATATAATTTATATTTTATTTATATCTATCTATGCAAAGAGTAGAAGAGAGAAAAAGTTTATACAGCTTTCTGTGCTGTAAGTTGTTAACATTTTGCATCTTACCTGTCCGACATATTTCTAACTTTTTTGGTTGGTATTAAATAAAAGGAAGTGTTTACTTTAGAACAAAAAAGAATAATATTGTATATAATAACAGACTATGTAAAAACGTTATAAAAGTGATGTAATCAACATTAACGAGTTTTTATGGACTAATTTTAAAAGACATATACAATAACCTGGGGTATGAAATTTCGGTCCTGGATATGGATATGGATATAGGAATAAAATTATACGTATTTCGGATACAGTTACGGATGCGTAATTATTTCGGATTATTCGTTATGCTCGGATAGTTTCAGTTACGGTTTTTTTATAGAAAAAAGGGGCAAACGAACAGGAGGCTTACCTGATGAGAAGATTACTATCGCCCATGGACAGCCACATCACCAAAGGTCTTGAAGCTGCGTTGCCGGCCTTTTGAAAAGGAATATGCTCTTTTCTTGAAGGTGCCTAAGTCGTATCCGTTCGAAACACCCCCGCCGGTAATTGATTCCACAGAGGAGTAGTGCGTGGTAAGAAGTGCTCAGAGAATCGCACGGTTGTGGATTTACAGATATCAAGGTGATGAGGATGGAACTTTATATTAGATTTCGTTTACATTTTGTAGAATCTACATTAACGTGATCAAAAATATTTAAAAAAATCGATTTTTAACGCATTTTGTCTGTGTGTATAAATAAATTTAATACGTAACACAACACTTTTCCTTTACTATATTAAATTAAGTACCTACATGTTAATAAAAAGTGACTAGTTATGAATGAGGCTATGTTATGACTAGAAGTAATAAACAAAATATGCGAGATTCACTGGGCGTGCCAGGCAGCGGTAAGACAAAAAGTTCTCGAAATATGTTTCATTTACTCCGCTATTATCCGAAACTATCCGAATCTTTTGTAACGGATACGGTTATGGTTATGGATATATTTTAATTACGGATATTCGATAGTTACGGTTACGGAACTCCATAACATCCTGACAATAACACATTTAGTAGGGTTTTTTTTGCGAGCTATTAAAACTCAAAATAACAATTAAAAGGTCATTTATTTCATTAGCTGATTACGCTCAATTGCCTTTTACACTCACCAAGTATATTTACAATTAATTTACTGAACTGAAATAAAATTAAGTAATACAATTGAGAAAATTATTCTATATGATTATTGTGGCGTACCTAAACCTTTCATGAATATTTACTTCGCATCTAAAATTATTATTAATACAGAAATATCACGTCTTAATAAACGTTAACGGAATAGCTATTCATGAATACGGTTAGTAAGGTATTTTAGATTTGAAGTGTCGCATGAAAGCTCTTTATTATTTACATAGGTATATTTTGTATTAGTACAGTCAATCAAGGCAAAAAATGCTTTACGGATATATAAACAATATGTCAAGTTATCATAATAGTAACTTGTTAGTATGTTACTAACAAGTGACCGCCTTTGGTCGAGTGGTTAGCGATCCTGACTACGCAATCGACGGAGCTCGAGTTCTATCCCCGACAGGGACAAGCATTGGTGTGATTAGCGTAGATGTTTGTATTTCTGAGTTTGGGTGTTTATTATGTATTTAATAGTATTTATATATGTATTTTTATGTATTAGTATCGTTGACTAACACCCATAACACAAGCAAATAATTTGCTTACTTTGGGGTTAGAACAGCAAGTGTAATTTGTCCCGTGAATATTAATTTATTTATATTTATAAGTTACTATTATGATCTACTACTACCCGTAGATACATAAACAAATTATTTTATTTTGCTTGCAAGTTTGTTGAAAGAGCTTCTGTTGTCCACCGTCTTTGTTTTCAATTTTTTTTCGTCTGATGTTTCTTTACTCGAAGGGGGAGTAACCCTTTAAATGTTGAATTTTCGGAATAATTTCTTAGTAATCTACTACGCGTATATAATATATTACTCGATTCTGATACATAATATGTAAAAAATAGGTACTTAAATTTTGACCTAATTAGCCAAGAAAAATATAAGGTAGGAGCACACATGTGTAGGTATCGAAGTTCATTGTTTATAAACACGATTTGCCGCTGCGGCATGTGAAAGTCAACGCATTTATTTCTACAAAGTTTATTTCTAATTCTTTCTACGTTGCGAGTGATATCTCACAATTTCTTTCTCGTATTTAATATGAAAAGTGGTTAGCATGATGTCGAAATTTGACCAAAGACTAAACAATAAAATCTCTTTTAAGTTTGTCTCTTTTAACTTTGGCCGGAATGAAAATAATAGGTAGCTATAATCAACGTATATTATCATGCATATCACATGAATGAATGTAGTGTGTGTAATATGTAGTATGGTAGTGTGTATGCAGTCTTCTGCAATTTAAAATTTAACTGCGCACAATTTTATACTCGACCGTTCGCGTAATTGGTGGTAAAAGAGGTAAAGTTTTTGCTATATATATATATATATATATATATATATATATATATATATATATATATATATATATATATATATATATATATATATATATAAACTTTATATGAATAAAAATGTTAAGAAGGTCGGATGTTGGTTGTAGCTATTCTGATGTAAATTTCTGATGTAAATACCTGAAATGACTGTACTGTTAATAAAATATAATTTTCATTGTTGTTTTTCAGCAACTTACGTATACTCACGCTACGGAGGTAACGTATTTAATTATTTCGGGTCATGCATAAAAAGGGCGGCAAATATAACATAAATCATACACCACACGCGAACCCATTACTATTTCATTTAATTATAGTTTGCAGTAAGTCAATCAACGGAAGGATATAATATTTCAGGTATATTTCTTTTTTTGATTCATTTTTATACAATGAACGCAAGTTTGGCATAGGTCTCGAATTCCAGGTCAAAGCAAAAAAAACGCGTTTTAGGAAAAAAACTCAACTTTTTAGCAAAAACTTCTTTTTAGTATAGCGGTATTTACATCGACATAGGCGCATAGGGTCCCGAGTTCGATTTCCATGAAATACAAATACCCGAAACTTTAGACATAATGCGTAAAAGGTTTTTAGTTTTTTCTAAAAAAAATGCCTGAAAGTGGACATGGGCCCGAGACTTATGTTGGCCATCTTTAACAAAACAGGACTTAATACTATATATTAAAAATTGATGTTCCATTACGCCCTGCTGCTTCAATTATATTAATGTGATATTTAGATGAAAACTAATTTAAACGCAATGACACAGCAATAACCAATCTCCCAATTCCTACATCTCCAGATTCATGTGGACACAGAGTCCAGAACCCTGCATTATATTTTCAGCCAATTAAAACGGGACCTGGAAAGGATACCATTTGAAACAAAAAAAAATCCACATCGATTCAAGTATCTTCGACTTATCGATGAACAATGAACATACCTACATAAAAAAATATTTCGGCGAATTAAGAACCTCCTGCTCTTTGAGAAGTTGGTTGAAAATCAGTAGCAACCCGAAGTTACAATACATTACCCACATACACACAAGTATTAGAGTATACATATTGATTTTTACCTGCAATATTATATAGTAGGTACATTTGATTCCGAAGAAAAGTACGATTTCCGAAAAATATCAAAAATAACAGTATCAGTCCGAAGTACTACGAGTAAAACCTAAGGCTCAGAAATTATAAAATATACAGATTACAGTAACAAATCAGTTTTAAGCTGGATTAATATAATAATATCTGGTTGAACGAGCTTTGCTTGGTTATTCACATACCCATATCTTGGGAACCGAGCTTTTCTTGGACCTGGAACCTTGATAAATCGATTCCTATAGAATATTTGTTTTTTCTGTACCTGGTTGACCGAGCTTTGCTTGGTTTTTCACATACTCATATCTTGGGAATCGAGCTTTTCTTGGACCTGGAACCTTGATAAATCGATTCCTTGACCCGAAAAACTTTAATTGCTCGTTTAAAGGTATTAGATATAGTACTTTGGATTCCGAAAGTAAGTAGGTACGATTTCCGAGAATTATTAAAAAAAACAGTAGCAGGCCGGAGTACTAATCATTCAGTACCAAACTTATGACAGAGTAAATAATAACATTGAGTTTTTTAAGGGAATGGCCTAAATATTAAACTTTATTACACATCGTAGTCAATCAATCAATAGAAATAATTATTTTACAAATGTACGTTGACAGAGAACGCCCTATTAATTAATTGTACGTCGGCTCAGTGGTGGTATATGAAAAATTCAATTGGCTGCTCATTTTAAAAACAATTTCCTGACGAAAAACAAAAGCTTTTTACGTTATTTAAGAACAATGGCTTATTTTTTGGGCAACAATAGATTGACTCTGAATTAAAAATTAACTGGTATGTTTTTCAATATACTATTGGATTGTGAAATTCTTTATGAAGATCAATTTATATTGTTCAGATTCTATGATTTAACGTTTTTGTTCCATGTACTTGTAAGATTTTCTTTAAGATCCTTCAATCAGTTCTTATCGTTCATTTGTTATTTCATTAATGTTTTCTTTAAAATCTATTTTTTTCTGTCATTCATCTTCTCTTAATGTGACTTAAACTGTGGAATTTGCTTCTTATATTTGTTTAATTAATGAGCTAGCAATTCGCTGTTTATTTACAAAAAATGAGGTAAATAACATTTAAAAATGTGTCATAAAATAGTTCAATATTTCAACTACCTCGATGGTGGAGTGGTCAGCGACCCTAACTTCGCATTTAGTAGGACTCGCGCTAGGTAGGAATGAATATTTGTGCATGATATTTTTTATTTCTGGGTTTTGGTCTTTATTAAATATATTAGTATTTATGGATACTGCTAACTAAATTCATTAACATTCATATCACATGTAAAAATTTGTTTACTTTAAATTATGTGATTTTTCAAGCGATATTTATTTAATTGGGTGTTTTTTTAGCATAAAGGCTTTTTAGGATACAGCATCCTTAATGTTGTATCCTAAAAAACCTTTATGCTAATATCATGGAGGTAAGTAATTTCTTGAGATTACTTACCTCCATGATATCCGCAATGCTAGAGGTTAGCATTTGCGTTGCCGGCTTTTTGAGTTTGAGAAAGTTCTTTTCTGTTTCCGCACGGTTTTGAAAACTCTGTACATATAAAAGTGTATTTTTACTTCTCAAAACGTTTCTTTAGTTTCTTAAGGATTTTAGTTTGAATTTGTAGGTTTGTTTATGTGGTGCACATTTATTTGCTGTTGTCTGTCTGAAGGCTAGTTTAAAGAAATCACATTCGAGATGAGATTAACTTTTAGAATAATGTTTGTTTGTATACAATTACTTCATTGTATTTGTGTGCAATAAAGTACCTATTGAATAAATTGAAAAATATAAGATTTTTAAAAATTTAAGTAGCCATTTTATCTACATCTTAACTAACTTCTAATTTTAGTAAAGATACATTGCGCTTTTTCTGTAATTTATCGCATATTTTACAAGACAACATTATCAATGTATAACCTATAAATAAGTACCTACATTTCAATTCCATGTATTTGTATAGCTGGCCTCAATATTGACTAATAGAGTTACGTCATGTGGTTTTCTGCACTTATACCAATAGGTATAATATGATTAGTCACTGTATATTAATGAAATCCAATAAATTTAGTACACTTAACTTGATTTGGCAAAGGCCTTATATTTTCTTTCAAATCCTGAACAAATCTACTACCGAAAACTAAAAAGTATATTTTCTCAAATAACCGTAATATATTTGAATAGTTTTTGTTAGAAAATTTTGAATTTAAAAAACGTAGCAGTCACTTTTTTGTAACCATGTTGTATGCATGAATGTAGACAAATGCTATTTACATATTTGGTATTTACACCATGCGCTGCCTTTGATACAGTTCAGTTCAATACATGCCAAATAAAGCATTTGCGTAACTTCACTATTTTCTATTTAAAGAGGTACACGAGGACTTACGGCAAATTTTTATTATTAATTTACTACGGCCATTTTGTGGATAAGTAATTTATTCCTTTTCTAAAAAATAATAAATAAGCCCTGTTAAAACCGCCGCCGTTATAAACCGTCTAAAAACTTTTTATTCATTGATGGAAGGACGAAAATGGATCGTGGAAATCTGAAAATATATGTATATTTAAATATAAGTTAAATAGAAAATAAAAAATAGAAATTTGTGGAAAAAATAGTTTAAAAATGTCCAAATAAGCCACTTTTTTCTATTACTAGGGAACTGGAATCTTTTTTGAAAGTCCGTTTAGAAGCTACATTCAATAGTTAAGTGTAATTATGTTAGTAAATTACAATAAGTTTTATTTTTATTTTTCCGTACTCAAAGGGCAAAGACGTGACAAAACTCTACAACCTAGTTATTAGCCTTCTCTAACCTTTTACGAGATTCCTAGCTTCCTAGCTGTTCATTTATTTCTTAAAATTACATCTATCAGCAGTTCATTTATTCCTTAAAATTGGAGTCTGAATAAACACGGGTTTAGTGATTGAGATTTTTGTACTGAAAAAAAGCATGCAATAAATAAAGCGTTTATTTTTTCTATTTCGTGTAAAAAAGCAAAACTCGTGTATTTACATTACTTCCCATTACTCGTATCTCTGAAACTTTGCATTAAACCTTCGAAAAATAAAATAGCATCATTTAAAACCGGCAACCATCATAACCATACACCATCCTCGGTCCCCCCTAAGCCACTATAACAGTAGAATATGCTAGAAACATTAAACTGTAACCTTAGTAATAGAAGTAACACCATAATCATTCACTCACTCATTCACCATCATTCGTTTCGCAGCTGCTGCGATAAAAATCTTAATAATATTTTTTACCGATATAAGGATTGAATAGGACTAATATAACTCATCCACAAGCCACAAAACATCTATCACGTGACAACAGAAAAAACTTTGCTGTAATATTATACCTACAATCGAAGTCTTTATCTAGTTACGTTAGCTAATAATAGCTTCAGTCCATAGTTTGCGGACTGTGAAAGTTACACGACACTATCATTCTTTTGATAAATGTACTTTTACTTATCTCCAGTTATTCGTAACATCGGTTGGGGCCTTTCTCAGATAAGGTAGCTGTAACATGGGATTATTTTGTGAAGTTTATATGAAACTTCATACAATAATTTTTGTTCCGAAAGGTTAGAACTTTTTATACGAAACAATAAATCTACGCTTTGGCGTGCAGAAACTTCTAATATATATGTATATAGATATGTTTGACTAAGATCTTGAGGTTGTACGTTCGACCTGATAGTCTAGAATGTGAGTAGAAGTCCAGAGCCTGTAATGTTTCGTAGTTTCATTGTTCAAGCAAATCTACAAAAACGCTACAAGAACTGTGACGTTGCTGGTCGGAACCACTGAAAAGTCGTAGCGGTTGAACTAGCATGCCAACTATAACTGTCAGAGTTACATCATAACTGTGGAGGTTGATGACGTCACACTGATAAAGTGAAGAAGTAAGATCTACCCAGCCAGGCAAAGCATACTACCCGGCATCCGAAGCCCATCCCAAAAGCGCTAGAACTTGATTATGACGTTTACAAGATAAGTACTATGCGTTCCAACTAAGAATAGGATCGCGCTTGTTATCAACTTCATACCACAAGTGTGATACTAGTAATGTCAGCGAAAAAATATTTGTTCAAAAAATATTGCTGATTTATTAAAAAAACAAATATGTAACGTTTTAATAATATTATTTACATCAATAACAAATTTGTAAAAAGCATCAGTCTAGCTGTTCATCTATATATTACTAGCGGCCTGTTACGTGCTTCGCTACGTATCGCCATTTATTGAATTAATTTGTTACAAAAAAAATATGATAAATGAAGAACCGCTCTACCGATTTTGTGCAAACTTTACCTAAACCATATTCTAAGTAGTCCGAACAAATTTACTTTTATTAATTAATTACAACGAAAAGTGACATTGATTTTATATATAGATATAAAGATGTCGTGTCGTTTACACCACTTACAAGTCAAAAACGACAGGGCCAATTTTGTTGCGATTTTTGTGGGTTTGGGTTGTCTTTGTCCAGAATTGGCTAAAAAGTATTAAAATATAATATTCATCAATAAAAAACAGTAAAATATATCAGTTTAGCCGTTCATCTAAATATACGTATACTTTTTTTTTTATATCATAAGATAACAAACAAGCAGACGGGTCTCCTGATGGAAAGAGTCAACCGTCGCCTATAGACACCAAAGGTGTTAATAGTGCGTTGCTATCCTGTGGCGAGGTCTAATGCCACATGCATAAGTCTACCGGCTACCTTACCCTCCAGACCGAAACACGACAGTGACAAGCACTGACGCTATTGCGGCAGGAATAAGTAAGGCGGTGGTACCAGACCCAGGCGAGACAATGCAGAACTCTACCACCTAGTAGCCACGATGTTAGTGACTTGCATAGCCAATCAGTCGCCTTTTACAACATGCCTGGCAGAACGGCAGTTGGTCTATTCTTCAAAGGAGCCCGGAACCAACACGGGGAATACTTATATAAAAGTCGTGCTAGTTATTTTACACCTTATTTTAATACATGGTTACATAATATGATGGAAATCTAAATAAAAATGTAACAATTAGAATGAAGTTATTTTTTTTAAGTATTTCTTTATTAGAATTTTTTTGCACACCTTACTCATGAGTAACTAAGTAAGTAGCACTGACAAAGTTTTTGCAAACTGCGGAGCAACATGTCACCCTGACAGTCCTATTTTTAGTTGAAACACATAGTAACTGTAATATTGCAATTTAGAATTTTACTTTATTTTTTTTAAATTATTTTTTCTTGTAGCGTTTGTAAATTATTTGACCGCCATATAGGACTGCCTAAAAACTGCAGAGAGCCAAACGCATTGCTGCTCACTATTTTTTACAAATTTTTCGCACGTCCACACTATTTTGTTGTACAGCTAAGATTATTTTTTCTAAACTGGAAAGCCGACTATTTTTTCTAAACTGGAAACACTCGTAAGGAACTTTTTTCTATGTGTACGTGCCTCTTATATATTCAGGTATTGGTAGAAATTAATTTTGATCTTATTAGTGTGTGAGTATACTTATTTTTAAGTATTATTAAAAGAAAATCCTTGAAATGGACGCGAACTGTGCGATGGACGCGAACAGGCGAACTTACCCTATGTGTAAAAAAATGTGTAAGAGTCCTAAACGCTTCAATTGTATTGAAGTTTCGTTACATGAATGGCCCAGCTTGGGTATAGAACGCTGTGCATTTTAAAGTTAATGGTTTATATTTTGTCTGTGATAAAATGCTTAAATGGTGGCAACGCTGTTGTCTCTACCCATTAGGAGAACCATCTCCTTGTTTGCTAATTTATAATATAAAAAAATATTATAATATTATTTCCATTTGGCTTTTATTATATGAACTGGAGTGACGTTATTGTGACGTAAATTATTTATTTATTTAAACACTTTATTGCACAAATCAGTACAAAAGGCGTAACTTAATGCTATTAAGCATTTTGACACAGTTTACCTTGGTTATGCTGAGAGAAAAAACTTGGGTAGTGCGTAAGAGCATATTATTGCGAATTTAAGTATAAAATCTAATCACAATTAACTAGATACTTATTTACAATTATATCATTGCATAAGGAAACAACTAAATACTGTATTATACATATTTCAAATAGCTATATATATATATATATATATATATATATATATATATATATATATATATATATATATATATATATATATATATATATATATATATATACATACACACACATATATACATACATACATATATATACACACATACACATATACATACATACATACAATATAACAACATAAATTAACATACAGCAGTGACTAAAACAGAAAAACAACAGGATAATTAAGAATTTTGTCGATTCAAGAAATACTTAATCATTAACTCGAGACTTGAAGATAGAGAGGAAAAGGGAAAGAAATTACATGAACTAAGAACATAATTATTACTTGTGTGTTTGATGCATGTGATCAGTGAGTTGTAAAAAAAGTAATGTTAATATGATTGTCGTAGCAATATTGCTTATCCTCTTAATCGTATTAATATCTACGTAGGTATATTGTATACAGACTGGTAATCTGTAATACAGTTTTCCTAGTACAGATAGTAGTCTGTCATATAGATTAAATTAAGGTAAGTGATAGAGGATCGCTAACGGGACTCTGTTACTTTTGTTAAAGAACTATAAAATGTATTATATATAAAAAAAATGGCATTTGATAGATACTACTTCACGGTACTAAAAACTCTCATGCCGTAAGCGACGCGCATACATTTTACGGTTATATTATATAAAATTACGACTCAATGATCACATGACTCAAACACACTTAGACTGCGTAATACAAATTATATCCGGAACATAAATAAATTCCTAGATAATTTGATTTATACCAGACAGAAATAATAGTATAATATTGTTATCTATATATATATAAAAATCAATCCCTATTTTCCTTGGTCACGACATCACGCCTGAATGGCTGGACCAATTTCGGTAATTTTTTTTTGTTGTGTTTGTAATTGTAAGGAGAAGGTTCTTATAAAAGAAAATATTAAGAAAATTGCGCGGAAAATTAGAAAATATAAGAATACTTAACCACCATATAAAGTTTAATGCAATTTTGGCTGCGTAGAAGGACAATCGCGAAGACTTATATAAATTACGTGTCACGTTGTTTGTCCGCTATGGAGTCCTAATATGAATGGCAAAACAACGTTTGCCGGGACAGCTAGTTATATTATAGATTATCATAAAATGCGTTGCTACCGATGAGGCGAGATGATAATGCTACACTTATAAGTTTACCGGTAGCTTTACCTCCCCAAAGCGGATAACTGCAGTGACAGGAATAACTAAGGCCTGTTATTTACGTACCATATCTGACCGAGACTTTGCGAAACTGTAACATATACATCTAAAATTCAAGGCAGTTGGGCCTTTGATCGGAACTTGGACCGTGTGGACAAAAGAATTATTGTCATTGAAATTTATTTCTACACTAGCTGCAGCGTGCAGCCCGTTGCATTATAAAAGTTATTGGCAAATCCCGCGGGACCACTTAATTTTTCCGGGATAAAAAGTAGCCTATGTGCTATTCCAAGTCATCATCTACCTGTGTGCCAAATTTCATTCAAATCCATTCAGTAGTTTTTGCGTGATTGAGTAACAAACATCCATCCATACATCCAAACTTTCGCATTTATAATATTAACTAGCTGTGCCCGCGACTTCGCTCGCGTGGAAAAATTTCTAAAATAAAAACCCGCATAGTTCCCGTTCCCGTGGGATTTCCGGGATAAGAACTATCCTATGTCCTTTCTTGGGTCTCAAACTATATTTGTACCAAATTTTATCTAAATCGGTTCAGCGGTTTAGCCGTGAAAGCGTAACAGACAGACAGACAGACAGAGTTACTTTCGCATTTATAATATTAGTATGGATTAGTATGGATAATATTAATAATTAATGATAATAATATAGATGTTACGAAACATGAAGTATTTATGAACATTAAACAACAAAGTATTTTTTATATCATAAGATATAACAAGGTGATGGGTCTCCTGGTAGATAGAAACAACCATCGCGTATAGACACCACCGATGTTATGGCGCGTTATCTTGTGGCGAGGTCTAATGCCACATGCATAAGTTTACCGGCTACCTTACCCTCCAAACCGGACACAATAGTGATTAGCACTGACGCTACTGCGGCAGGAATAGGTAAGGCGGTGGTACCAGACCCGGGCGAGAAAATGTAGAAGGCTACCACCTAGTAGCCACAATGGTAGTGATTTGCATAGCCAACGGGGCGCCTTTTACGGCCTGCCTGACAGAACAGCACTTGGCCTATTCTTCAAAAGAGCCCGGAACCAACACGGGGAAGAAAGCTAAGTCTTTCACTATTTAGGTGGTCTCGTAGAGTTGTGCAACGTCTAGCCCGAATTTGTTGTCGTGACGTAACTGTTCTAAGAGAGTTGGTACTTATCGCTATCGTGTTTCTGCTACTCAGAAGAAGAACTAACAAGGAGGCTCAACTAGCCTCCTCCCTAAATTTTGAACATAACCTCCCAAACAAAAAATCGCTGAATCAAGCCTCTCCTCCTCTAAACTAAAATTCTGAGTTCGCCACCTGCCTGCAAACTTGGTAAATCAAATGGAGCTTGTTAAAACTGTACAGCATTGTTTCGTACGCCAAATTTAACTCTTGTGAGAGTTCACAAATATTTAATTCAAAACTGAGCTATTTTGTTTATTACAGCGTCGTCGTCGTCAGGACTTTCAATTTAACATTCAATTTATTAAAAGTAAAATTCCGGTGATGCTCTTATAAGCAAAACCGGTTCCCTTTAAATCAACATATGCACACATACATTCCTTAACGCTAGTTCTTTTGCACGGTAGAGGAGAACCGAGTGCCATAGTAAACGATCGTTGCATATTTGTCTTGTTTCCTCCACATTCATGACTCTTTTCATATAAGCACGCTGGCTCTGAAAACTCTAGATAATACCTACCTTGAGACAGCATCTGATTAATCTGATCATGGTATGTCAATCTTAGCCTTCCCTGATACCAAAATCCTTCCACATTCGTATTGTAAATCGATTTGGGTAATTTTCATCTGCAATTTTTTACATATCCGAATCAACGGAATATACATTTTCTCATTTTTACACCAACAGGCCTAACTTCTCTCTCACTTCTTCTTCTTCTTCTTCTCGTGGGCGGGTCTCCGCAACTCGACGACTAGCGCCTTTTTTGCGTGTGGTTAGGATGGTTCTACTCTTGCCATCCCAACTCCTCCAGGAAGCCCAGCAACCCCTTGATGTGGGAGAAAGCTTCGGGGAGCGACCTCGGGGATCCGAGATACTTGACCCGGTAATTCGCCACGCCTTCACAATCAATGATGTTGTGGGCAGCCGTTTCTTCTGTCTGCATGCAAGCTCTGCACAGAGGACTGTCTGTAACACCCATGTTAAACATGTGTTTGTTAAAAGGACCTTGCCCTGTAATAGCGCCAGTTATTACACGTAGCTGTTTTTTGTTTAATTTAAGTAACCTGTGCGATAGTGCGGGTTCATTTTGTTAAATACCTGTTTCGATTGCCCACAGTCGATTCGCTCGGCCCAGTATTTATTGTGCATGTCGGTCGTGCGTTGACGTAGACTCACGTACAGCCAACGGGCCGGCAAGGGAGCAGCGGGTTCCGCTCCCAACACGGCCATATCAGACGCCCGCCGAGCTAAATCATCGGCTGCATCATTCCCCTGTGAGTCACTATGTCCTTTAATCTACTGTAGTGTGACGTTGTTATACTTACCTATGTTATTTAGGGAAGTATGACATTCGTCAATAAAACTTGAAGTAATTTTATTGCTTTGGAGAGCCATAAGGGCCGCCTTGCTGTCTGTCGGATCTTGATTGATTCATTGGTTACCTGTCTAGCTGCGATCGCCTGTGTAGCTAAGATTATTCCAGTGCTTTCGGCCTGGAAGATAGAATTGTATATGCCGAGTGGCCAGGCAATCTTGATGTTCAGGTCTTCAGAGAAGACACCCGTACCTGAGCCTGAACCTGTCTTTGAGCCATCTGTAAAGATCCTGATGTCTCTGGTGTTGAGTCCCTCCTTACCTTCATCAGAGAGCTGTATTTTGTTCTTCTTATTGAAGACAAATTTGACAGGTATCGAGTCGTTTGGAGCTGCGACAAACGGTTGGTATTCGAGAACCTGTTTAAAGATACTTGCATGAGAACCTTCCTGTACCTGCCCAGCTTGACTCCAGGCCCGCAGCGACTGTAAACGAACCGCCGAGGCCGCTGCTGTCTGCTGTATAAACAGGTGAAGAGGTGGTATGCAGAGCATCGTCTCTAATTTGTTGATCGCCGTTTGACGTGTGGTTCGTGGCCACCAGACTACCGCACCATAACACACTAACGGCCTAATCACTGCTGTATATAGCCACAGCATAATTTTTGGTGAGAGACCCCATCTCTTACCAATTAATCTGCGGCATTGCCAAATGATGATACTTGCCTTATCTAGCTTATGTTCAGTATGTTTAGACCAGTTTAGTTTACTGTCCAGTATGACTCCTAAGTATTTGACCTGGGTCGATAACTGAAGTTCAGTGTTTCCTAACCTGGGTAGTCTGTAGTTTCCTAAGGTACGTTTTTTGGTGAACATAACCAGTTCTGTCTTACTTGGGTTGACTGTGAGTCCAAACGAACTACACCATCTTTCTATAATGCGGAGTGCGCTTTGTGTGAGGTCGCAGACTGTGTCGGCGAACTTACCTTCGGTTAAAACTGCTAAGTCATCCGCATAACCCACCGTATAGAAATGATTTTCATTTAGTATTTTAATAAGCGTATTGATAACCAGGTTACAAAAGAGAGGTGACAGTACACCACCCTGAGGACAGCCACGACTTTGACTTTTTACAATGGCTTTTTGGTTGTCTAGTTTGCGAAAACTGACCGTTCTTTTACGTAGCATGTTGTCGATCCAACCTACGAGTGTTTTGTTAACACCATGGTTTGAGAGTACCATGCTTATGCTGGAGAAGTTGGTTTTGTCAAAGGCTCCTTCCACATCTATGAAAGTGCCTAAACATATACCTTTGTTTTGGAGTGATTGTTCAATCTTAGATACAACAAGGTGCAAGGCCGACTCCGTTGATTTGCCAGGGGTGTATGCATGTTGCTGGCAATGTAGTGGTGTAGTTTTAAGTACGTTATCTCTCAGTTCCCGGTCACACAGCCTCTCCAACGTTTTAAGTAGGAAGGATGTGAGACTTATGGGTCTGAAGGATTTTGGGTCGCTGTAGTCGGTTTTACCAGGTTTAGGTATAAAAGTTACTCTTACCTCTCGCCATAGCATAGGTATATACTGAAAAGCTAGGCAAGCTCGGTAGATGTTGCACAGTAGGGGGACTAGGCGACCTTCGCTCCACTGTAGTAGCGCCGGGAAAATCCCGTCTAGGCCAGGTGTTTTAAAAGGTTGGAAGCTGTCAACTGCCCACCGTACCTTACTTGGGGTTACCACTCTTTCTGCCATGGTCCAGCATTCTCTGGTTGGTGTGGCAGGCGTGTCTTCCCAGCAGTGATCTTGCACTAGTCTACAATCAGGAAAATGGGTGTAGAGCAGGATCCGTTGAATTTCCGCCGAGCAGTTGGTTTTTGTGTTATCTGCTCTGCGGAGAATAGATGGGCCATCGTTGGGCTGGTGTGCTAAAATTTTCCTTACCCTGTTAGCCTGTTGATTTTTCTCAATATTGTCGCAGAAGTTCCTCCATGATTGGGTCTTATGGAACCTAATGCGTTTTTTGTATAGGGACTTGGCCTCCTTGTAGTTGTCCCAGTCCGTTTCATGCATCGTATTCATTGCCCTATTGAATAGCTTCCTTACCTTCTTGCGGAGGCGGGCTAGCTCAGGTCCCCACCATGTATTTGATCCATTGTTACACTGGGCAGAGGCCCCGAGTGGGCAAGCAGTTTCATAACAGCGAATGAGTACATTGGTCAAAGATGCTACCTGCTGTTCGATTTGTTGCACATTTGCCGTCTCGTGTACCACTTGTATCTCGCGCAATTCGGTGGCTGTTTTCCTTTGGAAAAGTACTCGATCCGTCTTGCGAGGATTCCGTCGTGGTGTTATTTCTTTTGTTATTATACGCAAATTGAACCTAATCCATCTATGGTCAGAGCAGGATGCCTCTTCCGAGACATGCCAGTCCGTAATGAAACCCGTGGCTTTGTTTGTGGCGAGTGTCAGATCTATTATGGTCTGGCTGCGCCGTGTAACGAAGGTTGGTGTAGCGCCTGTGTTAATAATATCTAAAGGACTTGACATTAAAAACTCAAAAAGTGCCTCACCTCTCCGGTTTTTCCCATTGCATCCCCAGGCAATGTGATGTGCGTTGCAGTCGGTGGCGATGATGACCTCGTCACCTATAGTTCCGCAGCTGTTGATCAGCCTCACCAGGTCGTGCGGCGGGGGTTCGTCCGCTTCCGGCATGTAGACCGACGAAAGGGTCACTCTAGAGCAACTCCTTTCATCTGGTGAGGGTATTTTGATTGTGCTCATGTCTCTAGAACAAAAATCTGTTAGAGGTTCTGCCAGTATTCTCCTTGAAACATAAATACAGGCCCTAGGGTAGGGTTCTGAGCTAGTAAAAAGTTTACCTCCTAAATTGGAGAGTCCCTGGATTCTGCCTGTGCCACTGATCCACGGCTCTTGGATCAGAGCTATTGCCGGTTCATTTACTTCCAGCCACCTACGCAATTGAGCCATGGCGGCTAAACTGTGCTGGAGGTTGACTTGGACTACCTTACTGAGCGAAGAGGACGCCATCGTCCTCTTCACTCGTCTGGATGTCCATCCCCTCAAGCCTTTTCGCCCACTCGTCGCCGTCATCCTCTAGGGGTTCGACGACGGGTTTGGCTAGAGGTGAGGGGGAACTGTCGAGTAGGTCGGCGTCGGTGCCGGTGTCATCCGACATGCAGGTGTCAGCGACACCGACCCCGACCCCCTCTGTGGTAGTCGTATTTGGATTCGACGCGGGCTCCACCGGAGTAGTGCCCGCGTCGAGCTCAGTGCCATCTTCAAGACACGTCTGTGCCATCTTCCTCAATGGAGGGGGGGATGTTAATAAACTTCCCACCCTTCCCTTGTAATTTGACATATACCGACCCTAATTTAAACATAAGTCTGCGCTCGTGCGCCATCAGGGTAGGTACCAGCGACGTAGGGATGGTCAGAATACAGAAAGTGTCCCCGCGGGCCCTGTTGACATGGTGCCCTACGAGAATCCACTTTCGCATCTCAGCCCTCGGATTTTGGTAGTTTAAAATACGGCCAATCCGCTGGGAGTCGTGAACACCTGGAAGAAGGATGCCACATCTGATCCTTTGGGGTACCTCGCTTGGTTTGCAACAAACCAAGCGCTCACCACCTGGGAGAGTAGCATTCTCCATGTGTTCCTTGAGCCAGTCAACCGATTGCTTGTCGATACACCAGAGTTTCAAGGCTCCACCGCTGTAAGTCGGTTTGCCCCGAAAGCCGGGTCCCGGCGTCGGCGAATCGATTGGTGACTCAATCGCTAGCAGTTCGATCTTATCGCCGATCATTTCCGTCACCTGATCGGCTTGCGCCCTGGTAAGGTTCCCAGTGTTTGCCTTGGTGATAGCAACCACTAGGTCTGCTTTTGCAGCATTTGCGTAGTCTCCCCTGCTCGTAGGTGGAGGTGTGTTGAGCCTGGGCCTTTTCCGTTCCCTCGGTGAAATGGTGTCATTCAACCGAGATCGTTTGGTCGAGCCCCCGACCCCCGTATTGCCACTGACAGTCGCAGGCACGCTTCCGGAGGGGATGGCCGGCGTCTGCGTGCCAGATGGTCCCGCTACTGCCTGGTCAGCGAGCTGCACAGGTGTAGGGTCGCCCGGCAACGCTACGGCCACACCATTCCCCCCATCAGCAGTGTTCACCGCGTTGTCAGTGGTAAGAGTCCGTTGCTTCGCGCGCATACGCTGCTTGAAGCTCAGTCTCTTGCGCTTCTTTTTCCCGGACCGGGCACAGCATTGGCACTCACCCCGACAGCCGCCTTTGACAGCGACTTTAGGGTGTTGGTGCCTACGCTCCGCCACAGTCCACGCATCATCGAAGTCGTTTCTAGGGGTGATTGGCCCACCACCCAGAACGCCTACTTCGGTGATTCTGCTGCTATTCGCAGCACATTGAGGAGGATTGCCAGGACCTGGTTTGCCTCGCAATCCACCTTCTACGGCGGTAACAGGTTGCCCAAGGGCTCCCTGGGCCGCCGCAGTACGGGGGGTAACGGTTTTACCCGTTACTTCTCCCTGCGCAGGCTGTCCCGGCTGGACAGTCCGCTGTGAGGCTACCTGCCTACCACTGGGGCCAGCTTTCACCACTAGGGGGGTTACGGTTTTCACCGCAACGCCACCCACAGCAGGCCCGCCATCCGAGCCAGCCTGCCGCACCGCTAAAGACTGCCCGGAAGCAGCTTTAGCTCTCCTTCTTTCTCTCCTCCTCTCCCTCTTCTTCTCCTGCCTCTCCGCCTTCGTCAGCGCGTTATTGCCTCCCCCAGATACGGTGGGGCAGCCCGGACCCGAGCTGGAGCTCGGACCGGGGAGGGATTCCCCAGCTTGGCTGGGACCCTCCTGGGGATTCTTTTTATAAAGCGCTTTCATCATTGGGGTTGTTGGGCTGGAAGTAATGATGAGTTCGCCCATGCTCATCATCTGGTCTTTTAGCCGCTATGGGTCTAGGTCTCCGGTAGGCCTATTACTCCCCCCTCCCCATTTGTGGTACACATTGCAATCTTGCGATTACAATGTGTTCCTGGGCCCTCCTTCTTTATCCGGGCTTGGGACCGGCACCTTGCCGTCGCTTGTGCTGGCCGCCAAAAGGCTGCCAGTCCAAGAAACGCCAACGTGGCCAAGTTGGCGTCTCTCACTTTTGTATTACGAACCCAGTTCGCGAGTGTTTCAGAACATACCGCGTCGCCCAGTTCCTATAAAATTGACGCGCGTGATAATACCTCGCCTTAATCCTTATTTCATGTCCTTTCTGGCTCTCGTGCAACAGCGTTGACAAAACAACATGTTAAATGCTTTTTGCAATTGTGAAATACAAGAAATTATTTAAAGATTAATCAATAAAAATCTACTAAATTTAGATGTAGAAACGACATTACGTAAGCACCCTTAGAACTCACTAATAAAAGATTTTACAAAGGTCAAACCTTAAGGGATGAAAAAAGGGTTGATGTTATTTTTAATACATTTACATATAGGTAACAGGAAAAACGGGGAACGGGGGGAACAGGGGTGGGGAACACCCGAGTTGGTCCAGGTACCCTTTTTTGGAAGGTACACCGCTGATGTTGAAAGAAGAGTGTGTGCAGGGAACAGAGTGAATGGAGCGTTAGGGAGATTACTTAATAGCACAATTTTAAGTCAGGGTGCCCGTCTAGCCCTGCATAATCATGTGCTTATCCCAACGCTATTGTATGGAAGTGAGAGTTGGGTATGTCAGAAAGGGCACGAAAGTAGAATCAACGCGGTTGAGATAAGGTCGCTAAGAAAAATATGTGGTGTGACACTCGCGGACCGGGTTCGTAATGTCGAAGTGAGAGAGAGGTTAGGTTTGAAAGAAAGTGTCGGTGTAAAGATGAGAAAGGGCATGCTCCGTTGGTTCGGACATGTAGAAAGAATGGTAGATGAAAGGTTAACAAAACAGATATACAATGCGAATGTGGAAGGATGTAGGTACCGGGGAAGACCAAGACTGACATACCACGATCAGATTGATCGAGTACTGTCCGAAGGTGGTGTCAAGAGTCTTCGCAACCGGCGTGTGTGTATGAAGAGAGTGATGAATGTGGAGGAAGCGAGACAAGCCTGCAAGGATCGTGATGTATGGCACTCGGTTTTCTCTGCCTACCCCGTAAGGGATCTGGCGTGAAGATATGTATATGTACATATAGGTAGACACAAAAAGGTTCCCTATTCAAGTAAGAAAATTTCAATCAAATCAAAGCGTTTAGGGCTTTTACATATTATACCACATTGTAGCACGTGACGTGTGACACGAAGGCGGTGGTACTATACACTCAGGTAAGACTGCGGTAGGACTCAGGTAAAACTCTACCAACTAGTAGTCACGACGGTAGTGACACGTATAGTCAATCGCCTTTAACGACCTGCTTGGCAGGACGGCAGATGGTCTATTTTTCAAAAGGGTATCTGGACCAACTCGGGTATTCCCCACCCCTGTTCCCCCCGTTCCCCCCGTTCCCCGTTTTTCCCCCTATTATTTATTTTAGTTTATTCCCCCGTAATTTAAATCTAGTAAAACTGCAACAACTAACTTCCATTTCCTGTATATCTGGAATCCAGAATCAAACTTTCACCAAATTATATGAAATCAAACAGCTAAAGTGTTCCTAAATAAAAAAGGAATTTTGCAAATCCGTCCATATAATATGACGGAATCGAAAGTTATCAAATCAAAATCATCAAAGTCGATGGAAAAAATCTAGATGATTTTTTATGTAAATTTGGGCATACTAAAATTACATATATTCTACACTCTTACGGTTAGATGTTGGTTTGGTTTTAGTTTGTAATTGCCTTGATGATGCTTATAGAAGCGAAGCGAATGCGAAAGTTTGGATGGTTGGATAATATATATATATATATATATATATATATATATATATATATATATATATATATATATATATATATATATATATATATATATATATATATATATATATATATATATATATATATATATATATATATATATATATAGCCCTGAAGATCCAGAAAAAGGCGAACCCGGTTGGTTATATAAATTAAATTAAAAGTATTTTGTCAGTATATTAACATATTTTTTTTTTATTATTATTCTCCAATCTCGGGCAATGTTGTCTTTATCAGAAAACTGAGAAAACACTTATTTTGAATTTCCCGACTTCATGTGGTCAACACCGACACCGGACCACTAGACCACAGAGACGATAAACTTAGAAGTTGTTTAAAAATAACGTTAATTTGAAATTGATATTGATCGAGCCCCCCAGAAGAATAGATATGCTTTCTCAGTCCCAGGTATCTCGAAAAAGGCGAGGAACTCTCTTTCTCTCTTACTACCGTCGTACCAATTGACTAGATGGTAGAGCTCTGCAATGTCTATTTGGTCCCACCACTTTACATACTCTTACCGCAATAGCGTCGATGTATGTTATCGTGTTCATTTTGAAGGATATGATAGCCAATAAATTTTTGCATATGGGTATTTAGGTATATACCTACGCTGTTGATGATATCTGGCTATTCTCACTTTTGGTGTTTCTAGATTAATGAATGAGTGAATGAATTTGTTTGCAAAATTATACACATCGATTTTAATATGTATAAAGTGGTTAAAAGTTAATAAAATACATGTATAATTCGGTTTATGAACATCAGGTGGACAGAAGGTGGATGACTGTCATATTGTAAGGTATTGACAATTTGTAATAGAACAAAGTATGGTTAACGGTTCCTTGCACATCCAACGTAAGGAGTCTATTATCTACATGATTTACAAGCCTCATAAGCGGAGCGTTAAGATAGTGCTCTACTCTCAGCACGTCAAAGTCATTCATTTTTCTGGATGCTAACTGGATCTCTTGTATTTATATTTAATAATACAACAACATTAGCACACATATATAAACAATAACCCAATAATAAAAAAAATAAAAAAAATTGAGAACGTCCGGATTTCAGTATGTATGGATGTGCCAAGATCACGCTTTTACTTTTTTTCTAAAACAGCCTTAAATATCTCACGGGATCGCTTCCTACTGAAGATTACTATCAATTTTGGTGTCGTTTAATTATTTTTTGAATTAAATGAGCGTTATGAGTCATACACTTGTAGATTTCCCAAACTTTTTCGCTTAAGTGTGGCCAATGCAATAATCTATATCTATATTAATATAATAAATGCGAAAGTTTGGATGTTTGGATGGATGGATGTTTGGATGGTTTTTTGTTACTCAATCACGCAAAAACTACTGAACTGATTTAAATGAAATTTAGTATACAGTTAGATAATGACCTGAAATCAGAAGAACTTTATTCAATAAAACTTTTTACAAGTTATTTTGACACGTCAACATTTTTTAAAACTACTACCGGATCGGAACGCGGCCACACACTGAGAAGATCCTGGAACATACAGCACAGAGGCTACTTTTTATCTCGGAAAAATGAGGTGATCCCGCGGGATTCACCAAAACTTTATAATGCAATGGGCTGCACGCTGCAGCAGCTAGTCAGTAATAATAATTTCAACGCATGGACAAACACAAGTCCTTTTTAATAGATGTATACCTAAGCAAACTTTATTAGGTAAATGAATTTTATGTGACGTACATAAAATTTATGAATTGTAACAAATGACTTATGGCCCTGCAATATCTTTTTACGATCTTTAAGATATAACCTGATATGTGAATCTTGTTCTACTCAAAGGAACTTGGCTTTCTCTCATAAACATGTTTTTATTACATACTTCGAAATCTTTATGTCTAATATGTAATTTTCTGTCACTTAAAATGTAGGAGATTCCTTTATTTATGGCTACACTGCTTAATACGTGATAGATAAGTACGATAAGTTCGAACTCACTGCTAGTTTTCAACTTTATTAATATTATGGGATAAAAAAAAACTATGAGATGTCTCTTAATGAAAGCAGATATCTACATACGCCTGTACACCTCGCCACAAGATAGCAACGCACCATTAAAACCTTTGTTGTTTATAGGCGATGGTTGACTCTTTCCATATGCTTGTTTGCTATCCTATGATATAAAAAAGACACATTTATAAAACTCTATTATTACTTAGCCTTTCACCGTGCAACCACTGCATTTATAATAGATTTTGAGAATCCCGTGAGAACAACATCTGTTTCAGAGATAAAACGTAGCCTGTGTACTATTCTAAGTCATCATCTACCTGTGTGCTAAATTTCATCTAAATCCGTTTTGTAGTTTTGGTGTGGTCGAGGTGCAAACATTCGTCCCAACATCTAAACTTTCGCATTTGGTATCTAGTAGTCACGACAGTAGCGCAGAATACTTAGAGACTAACAGTAGTCAATCTACATACGTGTGATATTCGAGCAACGCACGCATTGACACCTCTCACGGACGCGATATCTCGGAATGGTTCGGGACAGTTTCTACCGCACAAGGCCGAGATATTGGATCCGTGAGAGTGTGCGTTGCTCGAATATCACATGTATGTAGATTGACTACTGTTAGTCTTCAGTATACTGTGATAGTAGTGATATGACTGATATGTAAGACTAATCATTCGCTTTTTATAAACCTCTAGACAGAGTGGTAAATGTTCTATTCTTCAAAGGCAGCCCGGACCAACACGAGGATCGTGTACTTATAGGGCTTTATCTCTTGAACGGAAATATGAAGACACCTGAAGTTTTCATAAAATGAGTATGAAATAATAAAAAAAGTAAAAAGATAGATCTCTAATGGGATCTCCATACAAGTATTTCCCCTTTGGTGTGAGCTCCTTTAAAGAATAGGCCAACTGCCATTCTGCCAGGCAGTTTGTAAGAGGCGAACAATTGGCTATACCATTGTAGCTACTAGGTGGTAGAGTTCTACATTGTCTTGCCCGGGTCTGGTACCACCGCCTTACCTACTCTTGCCGCGATAGCGTCAGTGCTTGTCACTGTTGTGTTTGGAGGGTAAGGTAGCTGGTAAACTTATGCATGTGGCATTAGACCTTGCTACAAGATAGCAACGCACCATTAACATTAGTGTCTATAGGCGATAGTTGACTCTTTCCATCAGGAGACCCATCTGCTTGTTTGCTATCTAATGATATAAAAAATAGATCCCCAATAGGATCCAATAGAAGTATTCTTATTAAAAATCGTGTAGCGGTACGGAACCCTACTTGTGCAAGTCTGTTTTACACTTCATAAGTTTTTCTTAAGTTACACAACTTATACCGTGGGATCGCCATGAATTTATTCATTAACGTAAAATATGTATTTTATTTCAAAGGCAAAAGTGAATACAAATTTGTGCAAATTGGAGCGTAGAAGGAAATCAAACCAACTTTTTGAACTTTACGTCTTAAACTTCTTCAAAATATGGTAGTTCGATAACGAGCCACATGTAAAACTTTGTTGGTAAGTATTCATTCAAATCTACCACCATTTTATTGCTTAACTTAATAAAAACATTATTATAATTTGAGAGTTTTTGAAATATCCAAGAGCTTTTGTCCATAATTTAAATTATATCAATTTTAAATTATGGGGGAAACTTATAATATCGTATAATATATTCTTTTATAACTTACTAGATGTGCCCGCGACTTCATCCGCGTGGAAAAATTTCTAAACTAAAAAACCGCATAGTTCCTGTTCCCGTGGGATTTCCAGGATAAAAATGTATCCTATTCTTTGTCCTTTGTCGGGTCTCAAACTATCATTGTACCAAATTTCATCCAAATATTTTCAGTTGTTTAGGCGTGAAGAAGAGACAGACAGAAAGAGTTTTCCATTTATAATATTAGTATGAATTTTAAATTACTACAAATAGCATGAATGTGGGTCAAGCAAGGCAAATCTGCAAGGATCGTGACGTATCTCTGATGGCACTCGGTCCTATTTGCCTACCATGTAAGGCATCTGGCATGAAGATGTGTGTGTGTGTGTGTGTGTATATATCTGTGTACTGTTTTCGGAGCAATATTAAATTAAGTGCTAGCAAAGTCACGGATAGCTACTAGCCTATAAAGTCAACGTCGGAAAATAAACTATCACAAACCAATCTCAATCCATAAAATAATATGAACTACAAAGTCCATGCAAACTGAAAACTCAATAGAAAGTATTATTAAGCTTCAAATATAAGCTACGAAAGAGCTTGGAAAATACAAGTTTTTACAAATTTGTAACATAAAATAGATAAAAAATTATTTTCAACTGACATCCCAAAAATATAATAGGAGGTTCTAAATAAGGTTGTATGTCTCCAAATATTTGTAACCTAAGATCTTGTTTATTCATGAATAGTTTTGGAAAATTCTTTTATAGGAGTGTGTGATATAAACTTGCAGTTTAAAAAGGAAATCTTAGACAAAGTACGGGTTTATATTACACGAGCTATTAAAGTAAATTACAATACGCATGACTTCAAAGGTATCAAAGAAGAATATTTAGGTCACGGAAAAGCGTGCCTAAAGTGCGGGCTTAGTTCACACAGCACTATAAAGTAATAATAAATGCGATTGATAGGTGTGACTGAAATTATCTATTTTCGCGGCGTTTGGCACCCGCACTGCGCTCGAGGGCTAGCTTCACGCCGTGTGATAAAAGAAAACTTAGTCACACATATCGTGATGTTATTATTTATTTTTTTTAATTTGGTAGAGATATAGGAGGTTGACAGTTGGTGGTAGGAGTTTTACAGTTCGGGGTCAGTTCAGATTGTCTGTCTCACGGATCAAACTGTATACGCGTTTCAAGGCAATTTCTTAGGTTGTCAACGTCACTTGTATTTACATAGAGAAATACGGAGTTATAATACTTACCGATGAAGTAAATCACTCCAGAGGTACTTCTTAAGCCTTAGCTGTTTATTCGACAAGATAAAATAGCACAATATGGCGTATTTCAATTTTTTTACGATATATCTATAAGCGTTTAACATTTGTTAGACACTTTTACTATTCCACTTGTACATAAATTTCACTTTTACACAATTTTTTATTATATTACTCGACCGGTTTCACTTTTTAAAGCATCTTCAAGATCTAATATACTTAACTGACTATTATTGATAATAATAATTGATAATAATCAGTTAAGTATATTACATCCTGAAGATGCTTTAAAAAGTGAAACCGGTCGAGTAATATAATAAAAAATTGTGTAAAAGTGAAATTTATGTACAAGTGGAATAATAAAAGTGTCTAATAACAATGGAATTTCACCAAGTGCCGACGATGGAAAGTATAGAATATGTTTAACATTTACATACATTTGCTCATGTGAGCGGCTACGCATTTTACTGCCAAACCGTGTCTGTTATTATTTGTTTGGTCTGTGCTCTGTCATATTGAGTTATTACGCATTATGTTATTCTTGTTGTTTAATAAGATAGGTTAGTAATAATACTACCTCATGGGTACTAAATGTTGAGATGAGATGTATGTATAATATGCTCTCAAAATACGTTAGACAGTAGACACGAATAGGAAAGCGGCAGAACCGTATCAGGATTAGGCATTAAAAAAGACTATTCCTTTATATTGACAAATGCTGCCGGGCAAGAGGGTAGATGGCCTATTGTTGTTAAAACGTCCAGATTAATATTTATTAGCTTATTCGGGTCAAGCAAGTCATATTGATTTTTTTTAGACATTTCGCGAAAATTTCTGTAGTAACTTAGACTTTAGTTGTAGTGTACTAACACCTATGTGTTGGTTATCACTACAAATAAGCGGTTATTATTATCAGGTCGAATAAAATCTCCTCCATCACTACCTTTCTGGCCAACCGACAACCTGGTAAATTATAGTCAATTGGAGAGTCTAGTCTAGAGACATTTCACTATCTACTCCGTACGATGTTCATGTCATATTCACAGTGTTATTTACTGATTTAATTATACTCGTATAAATAAACAAATCATATAACACCACGTCCGCGTTGACAGTAGGAAACGAAATTATTACAAATTCCGGTTTACGAAGATTTACCCGTTTGTCAATTGATGAATGGGTTAAGTATATATAATTATAATGTTCTTCATCGGCACGTTTTATCGACCGGCAGGCGTATCATCTAAAATTTGCAATCTGCCAGCGATCAGTGATGGCTGTTTAATGTAACACAAAAGTCATCAAAAACGTCGCCAATTGCTTACTGATCGCTGCGAATGCACTTTTTGCGATGTCACAGCACCAAAAATAATCAAACGATAACGACTGCCACTAATATACAAGGCTGTGTTATACGATACTAAACAATTACGATAATTTCGCATTGCGTGTTACGTGACATCATCGCCGATAATCGCTTGATTTTTGCGTGTTAAACCAAAACATGTGATTGATAGCCACGACCAGACTCTAAGTTTCTACTAAGTGATCGGTTTCGGATCGATATTTTTGTGAGATTTTTTTTGGGTCATCTTAGACCCAAAAAAATCCTCATAATACTTATGCTAGATCTGGGAATCGAATCTGATGATCCTAATGATCTGGGCGGCATAATCTAAGCACTAAAGCACGAGACAGTCAATAACTAATAAAAACATGCCTTAACGATTGTAATGATGAAATTTTTCATGTTTCAGAAAAATTTTACTTAAATATTTTTACTAGATTCTTATTCGCCGAGAAAACATTAGATGAAAGCTTGTTATAAAGAAAGGTATAACATGATATTAAACTATTATTTTCTGCGATAAAATGTGTAAAATGTAATGGAAACTGCAAAGTAAAACTTAAAATGGTTATTAAGTTACTTAATAGTACTAGGACGAGCACTTCTTTATGATTGTTATTTTCTTGGGCTTAGGAAACTAATAGTCTGCGGGATATCACACTGTTGGTTAAGTGATGAATAGGTACATATTTTAAACTTTCTTTGAGGCTTCCTTTTGACTAACAAAATTTATATCAACAGCTTTTTTCGAACGTCGAAATATATTTTAGAAATTATATATTATGTATTTCTTAGGATTAGTATCGATTACTAACACCCTTGTAATTTATTTACATAATTTGCTTACTTTGAGGTTACACACAAAAGTGTGTTGTGTAATTTGGGCAGCAAATATTTATTCCTATTATTATTTAGCTTTTGCCAGTTTCTTACGAGTAGCCTGATGCAAAGGCAGCCACGAAATAGGTACATAAAATTATAAAACAGATGATTTTTGTACGTATACACATTTGCATATAGGTATGCATACATTTATTTACGTACGTAAGTATGTATGTATGTGCATGTCCGACGATTTTTTCATGTCATAAGATAGCAAAAAAGCAGATGACTTTTCTGATGGAAAGAGACAACCGTCGCCTGTAGATATCAAAGATATTAACGGTGCGTTACTACCCTTATACCACGTGACACACAAAAAGGTATATTTGCCATTCGTGTGGCAGGGTGTTTTAATTTTACTAGCTAACTTAACCTCCAAATCGGAACAGGTCAGTGACACGTACTGACACTATTGCGGCAGGAATAGGTAAGGCCGTACAACCAGACCCGGGCGAAGCAATGCAGAACTCTAGCACTCAGCAGCCACGATAATAGTGACTTACATAGCCAATTAATCTTGCGAACTGCCTGACAGAACAACAGATGGTCTATTCTTCAAAGGACACCCAGACCAACGCAGAGGACGATGGCTAATTTTGCTGATTGTGATGAAAAATTGGACTCAGTTTAAATTCTTCAAATTCAAAAAAGAAATGTGTATGTTGGTCTTTCAATTCCTAAAGGTTAACAAACGCCAATATAGTAAACATACAATGCTGACAAAATTTCGTGGCTAGTATTGAATTTTCAAGTGATAATATCGGTTTGTTGCTATTTCTATAACTCACTTTATAGTCTAAGATACCACTGGACGAACTTCAAATAAATAAATATATTGCAAGTAGGTTGACTAAACAGTCCAGAATATTTTTTTAAACATTTCGCTAGTTTGA
This sequence comes from Apodemia mormo, assembly GCA_036924255.1. NCBI lineage: Eukaryota > Metazoa > Arthropoda > Insecta > Lepidoptera > Riodinidae > Apodemia > Apodemia mormo. The sequence continues at coordinate 27,471,736 of JAUPFN010000006.1, read as the reverse complement.
TATTGGACAATCCATACCAATCGAAAGTATGAAGTTTATAGAATATGCAAACGTTATGTTGACTATTTTCCCAATCACTACTCTTGGGTATGCAGATATAAACACGTAAATAGATACTAGTAATCTGCCTACCGAAGAGTAGTTACGGGAAAATAATAGTCAACGTAATGTTTGCATATTCTATTTGACTTGGTTGGTATGGAATTTGTTTATTAACTAAACTAGTGAACTGTTTAATCGAAATTGTTAATTACTCATATTCTGGACTGTTTCAACCTTTTTACAATATATTAACTAACTCGGGTGAAGGTCGTCTTATAGTGGGATCCTATTATATTAGTGATTCCTATAAATAAATTTATATATATTATTATATATATTATATTATTGTTATATTATATTATTATTTATTTTATTATATAATATACTAGCTGTTACCAGCGACTTCGTCCGCGCGGAGTTCGGTTACTCCACACTGCCCCTCCCCCGTAGGTGATAGCGTGATAATATGTAGCCTATATGTTGACCCGACCTATTAGTAATATTCATACAAAATTTGAAGTTAATCCATGCAGTACTTTTTGAGTTTACCCCGGACATACATACAGACAAACAAACAGACAAAAATTCTAAAAACTATATTTTTGGCTTTGATCTCGATTGTAGATCACGCCCCAAGTATGTTTTTAAAAAAATATTCAATGTACAGTTTTGACTTTCCTACGATTTTATTAAATGTACTAGCTGTTGCCCGCGACTTAGTCCGCGCGGACTTTATCCGCACTCTTCTCCCCCGTAGGTGCTAGCGTTATAATATGTAGTCTTTAAGTTGAACCGACCTGTTAATAATATACATGCAAAATTTGAAGTAAATCCATGCAGTACTTTCTGAGTTTACCCCGGACATACATGACTTTCCTACGATTTTATTATATTATTATTTATATTATTATATTATATTATTATTTATATATATTATAATATAGAAAGAGAAACCATCGTCTTGGCACCAAAGATGTTAATGATGTATTGCTCTCCGTGTGGTGGGATGCTACTGTGGCAATGTCACATGTAAAGTCTATGGGCTACCCTACCTTCCAAACCAGAATATGACAATGACAAAGCTTTACCGCCATCGCGCCATAGGTAAGGCGGTAGTACCAAATACCCGGACAAGACGCTGCAGAACTCTACCACCTAGTAGTCACGATGTTAGTGACAAGTATGGCTAATCAGTCGCCTTTTACGACCTGCCTGGCAGAACGACAGTTGATCTATTCTTTAAAAGAGTACGAACCAACACGGGGATTTGTTGTGAATTAGTAAGTAAAATTCACATGGTTTTGATAGATTTTATATATAATTTTAGTAGAGCTTATTTATGTAATCAAGTTTTTTATTTGTAGCGTAATAATTTCTATGATATGCCGGCAGTCAATTAGGGGAAATACTTCGTTTGCTCAAATCTATACATATAATAAAATCGTAGGAAAGTCAAAACTGTACATTGAATATTTTTTAAAAAGAATACTTGGGGCGTGATCTACAATCAATATCGAAGCCAAAAATATAGTTTTTAGAATTTTTGTCTGTTTGTCTGTATGTATGTCCGGGGTAAACTCAAAAAGTACTGGATGGATTTACTTCAAATTTTTCATGAATATTACTAACAGGTCGGGTCAACATATAGGCTACATATTATCACGCTATTACCTACGGGGGAGGAGCAGTGCGGAGTAAACGAAGTCCGCGCGGCCGAAGTCGCTGGCAACAGCTAGTCTATACATATAATAAAATCGTAGGAAAGTCAAAACTGTACATTGAATATTTTTCAAAAAGAATACTTGGGGCATGATCTACAATCGATATCGAAGCCAAAAATGTAGTTTTTAGAATTTTTGTCTGTTTGTCTGTATGTATGTCCGGGGTAAACTCAAAAAGTACTGCATGGATTTACTTCAAATTTTGCATGAATATTACTAACATGTCGGGTCAACATATAGGCTACATATTATCACGCTATCACCTACGGGGGAGGTGCTGTGCGGAGTAAACGAAGTCCGCGCGGACGAAGTCGCGGGCAACAGCTGGTTATAAATAAAGGTGCAAAAAAATTTTACCATTCTTAAATGATGAATACATAGCTGACATTGTTCCCGAGCTCCTCCTACGAGGTCAAGATTTTAGGCTTATAGTACACATATTCGACTAATTGTTAAGCCTATAAAATTGCAGTCATTGTCATAACACTTCCTGTAAATTTTATTTCTCCCAGTGTTTCATTTTTATGTCTCACCCTGATTTCTGGTGTTCTGGTTTGGAACATAAACGATCTAGTAAGGTTATGCCTGCGACATATTAACCCTGTCATCTTTTGTATTGGCGATGACAATCTATTACTATTAAAAGAGCCACTGCTATTTTGTTACTCGGTTGTATAATAAAAAACATCATTAGAAACTAGATTTGTCATTCTCGTGGCAGTTCCAATGCACATGCTATTATTAGGCATGGTGTAGGTTTTTTGGTTCCATTACCCCTTGACAAACTTATCCTAGATTATAAAATTTTATTGCGTGTATTAATATCAAGTTTGTTTTATTGTAGATAGGGAAGCTCTTGACCACGATCTCGCCTGATGGTAATCTAAGATGTTGCCTAAGATGGAACATGTTTCCCTAGAAGATCCCCAGATTTTACTCGTCAATTTTTATGGCGATTTACCTCCACTTACCTACTAACACTTAGAATAACACTTTACTACTTAGCATATCGTAAAAGACGAATAAAACCTGTCAATATCGTGAATAATAACTAGGCGAACCAAGCGATAAAGTTGTGCAACGTTTCGTTTGGGGTTGGTATCATCGCTTTACCTATTTGCTATTATTCTTGCCTTATAAGTGTCGGGAGTTGTCGCTGCTGTGTTCCGGTTTTTAGGGTAAGGGATTACCATACCACCATACGAATAGCAACGCCACCAGCTGTCTATTTCTATCAGAATATCCATCTGATTGTTTGCTGTTTTGTGATACAAAAAAAGAAATATTATATTACACATATAAATTAAGGATAACAATTTTGTTTATCTGAGCAACGAACCATATGTAGAAATGATTAGTAATTGTGATGATATTAATATTTGTATCTTTTTCTGTAATTTGATGTACCTATTTATCTGTTTGAATACCAATAACGGGTATGAAGTCTATTTGAGTTTGAAATAAATTTGTGTTTTGGTTTTGAATAAATTATTTATTTAGTGTTTATCTAAAATATATAATATTAGTATAATCCTCAAAATTATTGTAGAAAATATTTTCAACTGAGTTGTATTGTGAGATAACACAGTTCTTAATATTTATGCACACAAAAGACTCATTTTTGTTATGTGCTACAGAATGTCATGAAATATTCAAACGTTTCCTCAAGACACGTAAAGTTGCGGAATCACAGACCGCGCGCGACTGCTTATATTCGGTGTAAGGGTGCGACCATCGGTTAAGATAATGCAAAAATAAAAAAGCACATAATGTAAAAACATAGTTACCTACTGTCCTATTCAAAATTAAAAAAAAAAATCACAAATTGACAGAAAGAATCTACGTAATAATTCATTTACTTCTTAATATTTGTTGAATAAAAATTACACAAATGTGAGCAAATTATTTACTTGTGATATGGGTGTTAGTCAATGATATAACTACGTAGAAATACATATATAAATATTGTTACATACGTAATAAAAACCACATGCAGAAATACAAATATCTATTCACATCACACAAATGTTTGTCCCTGTTAAATTGAACCTGAGCTACGTCGATTCCTACTTAGGTTCGCTAAGCAGTCTACTAACGGGGCGGCCAAAATTGTGAAATATGTATCAACAAAAGATGAGAGAAATGAGAGAATAAGCAAGATTGGAAGATAGATTGTTATAAGCTAGTTCGGTTCAATTTCGACAACCAATTCCTCCAAACCAATTTCAATTCAATTTCTAGGTCAACCTCTTAACAGAAAGTTTAGTCGTTAGCTAAATTAATCAAGTATCTCTAGCAATTTTCTTTTTAAATTAAAATATAAAGCTATGTATAGAATTTGCAATTGTTTGTTTTAAAAAGTACTCGTTGTTGCCAGCATCATCGTTCATGTGACCTAATAATATTTTCTACTTCCTTTTGTTAAGTCGGGTAAGAAATTAGCCTATGTTACTATGAAATAATGTAGTTTTCCATAGGTTAAAGAAATTTCAAAATAAAGTTAGTAGTTTTTCCATTACAAACTTACAAACAATTAAATCTTACTTCTTTATATAATGTGTAAGTCAAGCAGAGATAATTGTTAATTCATTAAGTACGATTTGACATCCGATTGTTATTAACAAATTCGGTAAAATTTTGAAAATCTTTCTGCAATGAAATTACTAATTAAAGAAAATTAATTACTAATTTCCTTAATTCGGTTTTTAGACGAAAATATTAATACAGAGACTTATGTTGTTAACCAAACTAATTCAGGAATTTAAGCAATTTTTTAAAAGATTACTAAGGCAAGTTTTTCTACAAGCAATATTTTAGAGATTTTAATACATTTTTTATGTGTAAACATCTTACTGTATGTAAAGAATGTTTTTTAATAATTGTAAAAAGGCGCTTAATTATTTTTAAGTGCTTCATTAATATAAATATTTTGAAATGTTAAGTGGATTAATAAAACATTTTTGGTAGGTATTTATTTAAGAATTTCTTCAAGAGATATCAAAGATATTGTATCTTACTCAATTTTTAAAATATTTAGCTAGAAGTTTTATAGCTTTAATAATTAATAAACATAGATTAAAATAAAACTATTTTCATACGTTAACATATTAAGTAAATTAAACATCTTACAAACTAAATTCAAAATTTACATTAGAATGGCATAAATTTAAATGTTATTTCTTATTGAAACTAGTTTTATTTTAAGAAAAGTTAATTCGTAAGGGTTTTTAAGTTTCCGTACAGAGCTTGTAGTTTAATAAGCTAAGTTAATGTACACCATTTGCTAATTTGTAAATCTAAGTCTAATTAGGCATTGTTATCGTACTAGCACGAGCGTTGAGAACTAACAATGTCCTAATAGGTACATGTTTTTTGTGTACAATGTTTACGTGTATATTATTCATTAGCAACCGTGTATATTGTTAACATGTAAATTGTACAAGTAACATTCAAAATTGATAAAATAAAAAGATATCATCCTTTTCTATGAAGTATGTGTATGTCAACGTAAAATTGTAAAAACTGTAAGTTTGTAATAAACCTAAGTTTATAATAATACTAAGGTATATTATAATCTAACGGTATTTACAATCAGTGACATATATGCATATGACGAACTTATTTTTAGTAGGTATTCATAATAAGTAATAAGAAATTGCTAGCTAAATGTTTCGTATTTTATGAGTAGTTTAAGTTCTCAATTAGCGCTACTATGCCCTTAACGCTCAGAGGAATAGGCTTTAATTAATATTTATATTATAGAGGTGTTGAGAGTGTGGTGTGACGCGGGCGGCGGGGCGGGCCCGCGAGATGAGCGGCACTGCCCGCCCCGCCCGCGATGCAACGACTGCGATCCACCTTCAAACGTTCACGCACGCCGACACCCGCCGACATGAAGACGCAGAGCAGCCTTGAAGTACCCAAACAGGTAACTATCATCGTCATTATTTCACTAAGCCAAGATCCGGTCTCACAGGAGACAGCCCTTAAGGCGAGGTATTTCGACGCGCGTCAATTCTATAGAAAATGGGTGGCGCAGTATGTTCTGAAACCGCTGGGAAACGTGTTAATTTTCGGATAAATAAATATAGGACTAACACATCAGCTGAAAACTAAAATTTAGCACATTCTTTTTTGTATTTACAACTAAATATCACCATATAAAAATCATGTGGTAGATTAGAAATAATATTACCAAATCATTTGTTTTAGAGATTGTTTTAGCCTGTTTTCGGAATTTTATATGATCGAGTAAAGTACATTCTGTCATGTAATTTGTTAGCACATTTTTTAGATAATATCTTCTGGTATATCATGTAATTTTTTTAAAATTGTTATTTAACAATCAATACAAAAAAAAAACGTGATTTAACTAACCAGTTTTTTCTTGTTTGTCGCGATGCCTCGCCTTAACGCGACCGTTAATTGCACAAATTTTAATAAATTCTGGCTGAGCGCTCTGCACGCCCCAAAAATGCGGTGCTGACCTGAAACCTGTAAGGTCAACTGCATTAAAGTCATTTCGAAAAACAATCAATAGCATTATAGAAATGATAGGCTTTATATAAAACCATATCTCTTTTATCACACCGGTCGCCTCTGTGACTTAATAGTCCGGTGTCGGTGTTGACCACGTGAGGTTTCGTGTTCGATTTATTGGGTCGATCAATTTAAAAAGTGTTTTTTCAGTTTTCTGGCAAAAACAACCTTGCCCGGGACTGGAAAAATGTCCGGTTGGCGTAAAATGGCGTAAAATTTACTAAATGGCGCATAGTGAAGATCGCCTTCCAAGCATCGATATATACGCATCGAATCTAGAACCTCCTCCATTTTTTTTCGGTTAAAAAGAGATTTTGTTTTTGTCTATGGTCGAATTTCAACCAGAGTATGTAAAATTTAGGTATAAATCGGATTTTTAGAATAAAATGTTAAAAAAACATGCAAGTTACAGGTGACGTTTATACCTAAATATTCTATTATCTTATACCTAGTAATCTTATACTTAACGCTCTAGAATAAAGCGTTGTACGAGCAAAAAGTTTATACCTAGCTAATGCTTACAGGGAATTGATATTAGCACTTTTTAGAACAACTAGTAATGTGATACTAAATACACACTAGGAAGATGTGCATTCTGAGAGTTTGAAAGCTTTTTTATATATATACGTTTAAAATACATTTCAATTGTAAAAATATTGGATGATCAAAGGACATTGTTACCTGAGGACGTCAACAGGACGTTGTAGGTTTCTTAAAAGTGTAGATTATCTATCTGTATTTACGACTACTCTAATTCTCATATATTATTAGGTTAGATGACACTAAAATTCAAAATGAAGTCAAAAAAATAGTAAAACAATGTAGGTTCAATGTAGGTTCGGAAGTGGCTATCTCAATAATGCGAACCAAGAAGAGGGCTTTTATTCTCCAAACATAAGACTCGTATTTCAAAAAAAGTTCATTTGTGTCCTATTTCAGTACGAGGACAGCATACCTAAAATCTATAACATCGTCTATACGGATGAGCACGTAACGCTTGGACCCCAGTTATTGCAAGAAACATGTGATAGTTATTATCATTCACCGGATTGGATGGATGAATTATTCTGCTTGGCTGTCCTGCCAGGCAGGTCGTAAAAGCTAACTTATTGGCTATACGTGTAACTATTATCGTAATTACTAGGTTGTAGAGTCCGCAATGTCTCACCCGGGTATTTGGTACCACAGCGTTACCTATTCCTGCCGCAATAGCGTCAATGCTTGTCGTTGCCGTATTCCGGTTTGGAGGGTAAGGTAGCCGGTAGACTTTTGCATGTGCTATCGCCATCCTGTCACACGGATAGCAACGCAACATAAACATCTTTTGTGTCTATAGGTAATGGTTTCTCTTTCCATTAGGATAGCTATCTGCTTGTTTTAACTATCTAACGATATAAAATAAAATCATGAGTTATTATTTAACTCACCAACCGATAAACGGATGAATTATAGTAAACCGGAAAGTCTACTGAAGTTTGCCCAACTTTGCCTTCCCCTCACGAAAACTCATTTATAAATTTATATTTTTTTTATATCATAAGATAGCAAACAACAGATGGGTCTCCTGATGGAAAGAGGCAACCATCGCCTACAGACACCACAGATGTTAATGATGCGTTTTTTATCTTGTAGTGAGGTCTAACGACACGTGCATAAGTGTACCGACTACCTTATCCTCCAAACCGTAACACGACAGTGACAAGCACTGACGCTATCGCGGCAAGAATAGATAAGGCGGTGGTACCAGACCCGGGCAAGACAATATAGAACTCTACCACCTAGTAGCTACAATGGTATAGCCAATTATTCGCCACTTACAAACTGCCTGGCAGAATGGCAGTTGGACAATTCTTCAATGGAGCCCGGGACCAACACGGAGAGAATAAATTCGTTTGTAGTTCATTCAATTCATTCAGTTGGTTCCATGCATTCCTAAAGGTGGAGACATTTAGTAAAAAACATTGACTGGTTGAATGTGATACAGAACAGAGTTTAAAACAATAAAGTACTTACATAATTGCCGTTTCTCGAATTTTTCGAAATTTACTAACTTGAGGCGAGTCTACCGTTTATATCTACGACTATTTCGAAACTGTTACGAAATATTATCTCCGTAGTAACGCAGCAGGTAATATGTCGGACACTATGAACATTTAATAACATTTATTATTATTTAAAAAATCTGCCTGTCTCGTGGTCTAGGGGTAGACTATTCGCCCCAGATCATGATATCCCGGGTTCAATCCCCGGGTCGGGCAAAATGTTATTGAGGTTTTTTCAAGGTTCTCTCAAAAATCTACTCCTCAGAAGCAGCTCGGAGTCTGGCGGAGTGGTGTATTACCACTGCCGTGCCACGGATGATCACGTTTAAATGTCGGGCCCGGTTATCGCTAGAAATAAGTCGATATTCGTTAACATATCGGTAAATGTGGCTATGAGGATCACCACTTATCGCGCCAACCGACAAACCGGTGAATCACGGTGAACTGGAAAATATATAGACGTTTAGTTTACTCTGCCTACCCAGCAAGGGAACCGGGCGTGATGATACCTGAGAGCGACTACGAGGTTATTGTAATTCATTGTAGAAAATAAATGAATATTCACTGAAAAATTACACGAATTTATCTAAACTCGAAGTAAGCAATTATTTGCTAGTAATATTAGTTGGTGTTAGTGAATGATTCTAATACGACTACATAGGTATGCAAATAGAAAAACTAAAATATATTTAAAAGCACCCAAACCCAGAAATAAAAACATTTGTGCTCATTACACACATGCTTATCCCTGACAGGAATCGAACCCAAGCCCCATCTATCGCGTAGTCAGAGTCGCTAAATACTCGACCAACTGGGTGATCTCGAGAAGTGATGGTAATTTTATTATTCGACGAACTATACATTCCCTTTAGAAGTTTGTATGGATAAATAAACGTCTTTGATTTGATTTAATTTGATTAGCAGCTTCGCTCTTGTTTAATTCGATGTTATCCCAATTCGAGTTGAATAACAAGAGCTATATATTATTTTTATTGGTTCATTAATTAACAAAAGTTTGATTAACTAAAATTTTAGTTATTATTTATTAATCAATTTAATGTTTAATTTGATTAACTTAAACCTTAAATCGACCGCACCGTTGATCGAGTTGATCGAGAGTATTTCTGGGATTGGGTGTTTATTTAATATATTATAGTATTTATATATGTATTTCTATGTATTAGTATCGTTGACTAACACCCATAACACAAGCAAATAATTTGCTTACTTTGGGGTTAGATCAGTAAGTGTAATTTGTCCCGTGAATATTTTTTTTTAAATATTATTATTTATTATTATTATGTTGTCGTCTCTGTGGTCTAGTGGTCCAGCGTTGACGTTGACTACATGAGGTCCTGAGTTCAATTCCCGGGTCGGGTACATTAAAAAAAAAGTGTTTTTCTGTTTTATGAGAAACACAAAGTTGCCCGGGATTGGAAAGTGCCCGGTTGGCGATAGGCTGGCCACCTATCACATTGTGGGACCAAGTATCTTCGGCTAATCGTGGGTGCACTTGTTGTACCTCTGCATACCCCGTCGGGGATATGGGCGTGAAGATACTTTATTAATATCTGTGATTCGAATGTTCCAAACTCATGTTTATAGAAATTGGACAGATTTAAATCATTACACATTTTTGTTCGTATCTGTTTTGTGTGTTATAAAGTAAACTCCGTTAATATGTCTTAACCAGGACTTGAAACCAGTTTAAAAATACCGGTTAATAGAGGTATTTAGCGGTTTTTGTAAAAGGTTTGGCTTGGAGCGTATCTGAGATGAGAGCACTTCATAAACCTATATTAACCAGTTTAAGTAAAACCGTGGAATTGTACGTCACGCAAAGCCCCCCAAATTCACGTAATTGGGTTATTGCGCTTAGAGCTCTCACACACATAAACACGATAAAGTGTATAAGAGTCTTAAATGCTTCGATTCGATGCCGTGTTGTGATGTGAATTAGGCTCCAGGGCGGATAAAATTTGGGGCCACCAAATGGGATATCAAAGAAATATTTTTAATATCTATAAACGGGTTAATTCATTCAAAACCCTTATAATTTTGCTCCAAAAGAAATTCGATATTTCTAAACGTTAAGGTAGAGCCAAGTCTTTACAAAATGCTCCTATTGTTTACTAGGTGGTAGAGTTATGTATTGCCTCGCCGGGTATGGTACCACCACTTTACCTATTCCTGCAGCAATAGTGTTTGAGCTTGTCACTGTCTTGTTCCTGTTTGGAGGTTAAGGTAGCAGGTAAACTTGCATCAACACGTCGCCACTCGGATAGCAATGCACCAATGACATCTCTGGTGTCTATAGTCGATGGTTATATCTTTCCATCAGGTGAGTCATCTGCTTGTGGTATCTTATGGTATAAAATAATGTACAAGCGCTGATTAAGGTTTGAAAACTAGCCGGTTAAGAAGCCCTGGTTTAAATAGAAATGGTTGGTCTATGGCACAGATTACTGGAGACTAGTATTCTGTGTCTATGGTTTTTAAATTTGTTGCAAATGTGTGAATGCGCATTAACGCATGCATTAGCATAACATAAGTTTTTTTTTTTTTTTTTTTTTTTTAATCTAGAGAAAAGGGCTTTTTCGTAGAAACGAATAAGTCGCCCATGTACATACTACATAAATAACACGCTTGAAACACAGATGATTTAGGTATTAGGTCTGTTTAAAACTAATTTGTAAAGTGTTCTGGCGGAAGCCGACCATGGTTCCGCCAGAACACTGTTACAAATACCAATTAGACTACTATTGGGATCAGACTGAGGCCTGAGGTGGCTATTCCGAACACATTCTGTAAGAATATGGTATACATCATCCAACTTATTACAAGATGGGCAGTTTGGGCTGTGCGACTTTTTCATAAGATAGGCAAATTTGTTTCCAGGAGTGTACCCAGAACGCAACCTCAGCGCAGTTATTGTTTCTATCCTATTTATAACTGTTCTCTCGAACCATAGAGCTTTCAATGGATGTGGTTGGATTGTTCTGTACCAAATACCCTTTTCTGCCGATCTCTTGTCGAAATACTCCTTCCAACAGCTATAACATTCCTCTTTAATTGTACTGATAAAGTTAGCATAGAAAGGTCTATAAAGATAAATTATCCCGTCTGAAATAGCCTGTTTAGCCAATGAGTCGACAGCTTCATTGCCCCCAAGGCCAGTGTGTGATGGAATCCACTGGAGAACTACTTTTAGGTGTCTGCTTTGTAATTTGGAGAGCTGGTCCAATATTGTGTAGGCTATCGGTGTTCCTCGAAGAGTCGAGGTACACCGAGCCAAATGTTGAAGCGAACTTTTGGAATCTGTTAAAATAACAATTTTATCTTGATTCGTGTTCTTTACGTATGAAATTGCTTCCGATATAGCTATTAGTTCAGCCTCCATAATACAAATCTTAGTTTTGACTTGGAATTTCCTACTCAGACCGGTCTGAGGGTCAAAAAAGGCTGCACCAATGCCTTCTTGTAATTTAGAGCCATCGGTGTAAATTTTATAAAAGTTATAGTATTGGTTATTTATGTATTCAATACAAATGTTTTTCAAGTAGACAGATTGATACTCTCTCTTAGGATAATTTAGGTCTTTAATGTATGTAACTATAGTGTCACTTAAATTTAAACTACTAATCCATGTATCAAGTGAGAACATATTGAATTTATTATAAAAGTGTATGTCGAATATGTCAAACTTTTGAAAGGCTAGTGATACTAGAGGTTTCTTTTTGTTCATCCAGTATCTAGAGTTGCAAAGATCTGCTAATTCTGCAATAAGGTTATACTTGCGACTAGGCTGAATAGATTTCAGTTTAACAAAATATTTATCAGCTAAGTAAAGCCTACGGAGGTATAACGGATGTAAGCAAAGTTCGCTTTCCATAACATGTATGGGTGTAGACTTTAGGAAACCCCCAATAATCCGCATAGCCTGGTTTTGAATTTTGTCAATTTTGGTTAAGTGACATTTTGCGCTTGAATCATAAAGAAAGCTAGCGTAATCAATACGGCTTCTTATTAATGATATGAATAGCTTTCTAAGGTGTTTAGGATGTACGCCCCAGCCAGGACCACATAATACTTTTAAAACATTGAGATATTTTAGAGCTCTCTCTGCCACTTCATTAATGTGTTTTCCCCACCTTAAAGATCGATCCAACCACATGCCAAGATATTTGACAGCGCTTACGACTTCTAGATCGTGACTATTAACTGTAATATTGACCTGTTCCCTTTTGTTGCCTTTACTAAAAACACAAATTTTGCTCTTTGATGACGATATATTGAGATTAAGGTTTCCAAATAATGTTAATAATTTATTAAGAGCATCTTGCAATTGAATAGAAGCCTGTAAAGAATCTTGTGCAGATATATAAATTGCAAAGTCATCTGCGTATTGTGTTATGTTTACTATGTTAGATACAGCTTTACATATATGTATCGTGGCAACGTTGAACAATAAGGGGGACAGAGGGTCTCCTTGAGCTAGACCACGTCTGGCTATTCTAGAAATATTGACATTAGTATCCTTCACACCTAAATTTCTTTCTTTTAGAAATGACCACAAGTATCTACAGAATTTAGATCCTACGCCAAGCTCATCCAATGTCAATAACAAGCTCGTGACGTCTACATTGTTGTATGCGCTGTCAATATCAATAAAGCATCCTACGGTAAAAAGATTCTTCGAGAAGCCTATTTGTATGCTTGTGACTAGCATGTTCAAATTATCTATACAGGAACGACCTTTTCTAAAGCCCACCATCTCCTCTGAAAAAAGGCCATTGTGTTCTATATACCACTCTAGTCTTTTGTTGATAATAGAATGGAAGATTTTGCAAATACAAGATATCAAAGATATGGGTCTTAGCGCTGCCTCCGATGTTACTTGTCGCCCCGGCTTCGGAATACATATCAGTTTGATTTGCCGCCACTGGGATGGGATGAAGCTTGACGTAAAAAACACATTATAAAGCCGAATTAAAATGTGTTTAGCACTTTCTGGCAGATTTTGAATCATAGAATACGACACTTCATCTATACCAGGTGCGGTATCCTTAGATTTAAATGCTTTATTAAATTCATGCATAGTAATAGTAGCTTCCAGTTTGCTGTTTTCCGAATAAAAAGATGGTTCAGGCGGACAAGTAAAATCAGGAGTTAAGTTGTTTAGAACGCGTTCTGTAAGTGAGGGATCTATCAGAGTTTCGAGGTATCGGTGACCTTTTAGCCATCTCATACGCCGCCACATATCGTTTATAGATGTGCTTTCATCAATAGTAGAACAAAACTTGCGCCAACTCTCACTTTTAGCGTTTCTTTGTAATTTTTGAGCTACACGGATTTTTTCCTGCAGTAGATTTAGATTATCAGGGGTAGAATTTTTCCTAAAAGTTGCTAAGGCTAAACGTCTTTCGGCTATTGCTTTTGACAGAATGGGTGACCAATACGGTTTAGGGCTAAAGTTTCTGCTAGGATTCTGGTTAAATTTATAATAAGGGATACTCGAATTTGCGGCTTGATTAATTATTTCTAATAGTTGATCGTAAGCTACTTGAGGGTCATTAGGAATATTAAAGTTAGCTATTTTTTTGAGAATATAAGTTCGATATAAATCCCAATCGGCCTTTTTAAAGTTTCTTTTTTTATTGAAATTTGAAGGGGAGTGATATATCACCGAACAATGGATAATGCGATGATCACTTCCCAGTGTTTCGTTAGTAACTTGCCAATTAAAATTAAGGCTTACGTCCGAAGATATGACGGACACATCTGGAGAAGTCTTGTGTAGGATACCATTTACCAATTTTAATCGAGTTGGAGTCCCGTCGTTTAAAGTGATATAATTTTTGTCCAATAAAGCATCAAATATTTGGGCACCCCTGTGATCTGTTTTGTAGGACCAGTTCGTATGGTGGCCATTAAAATCTCCTAAAATAATTGTTTTGATACAAGCAATGGAGAAGACCATTTCCCAATCTACAACAGAGGTATGTACAGAAGGTGGGCAATAGAGTGAGATTAAGTCTTCTATAAAAGGACAGTTAAAGATTTTCACATGTAGGATTTCAATTCCTGACTGGCGTGTTTGAGTACACCTACAATTGCAATCGGTAAATGAGCACAATTGAGCTTTGACTGAATTGTGCGTGAGTACAGCCACGCCTCCGTAAGAGTCTGCCCTATCTTTACGGAACACATTGTAACCTTTTATAGAAAAACTACAATCCGAACTTAACCAGGTTTCACAAAGACATACAATATGAACCTTCTCTTTACAAAGAAGTGCTTCAAAGTCAGTTTTTTTGGGGTTAATGCTTTGAGCGTTCCATTGATAAATATTTAGTTTAAGTTGTTTATCCATAATTAAAGATTTTTCCAAGGAAAGAAAAATCTTTAGGTATAATACTTACTAACATTACACACAACCATTCAACACAATTTTTCACAATACATATTATTTTTTCATTCAAGATCATCCCTTTCGCTAGCATTATTTCTCTTAAGTTTTCTAACAGTCGACTAAAACTATCACTTTTTTTAAATCCACAAGGTCTTTCCTCTTCACCGTTACTATTATCCTCTTTATTTCTATCTTCTTCATATTCCTGATCCATGCTTCCTTCTTCATTTGGCATGTCCCACATTAAGATACGTTTGTTCTTTTTCTTCTTTGGATTTTTGTCTTTCTCTTCCTGAGCTATATCATTAGTTAAAGTAGAGACTGCTCCTTGAGTTTCTCCTTGAACGAGCTTACGTTGAGGTTCTAAAAAGCTCTTTTTCGGATCTTTCCGGACGGCACTGGAATAACTTGGGTTTCCGGTGACAGCTCTTTCCAGCTGTAAGATTGGTGAAGAATTTACAGAAGGGTAAGACGTCACTTTTGGCTCTTCAGTTTGGGGGACATACATTTCCCTAGCCTTTCTGTAGGTAACATTGAACTCAGCCATAATATCTCTTATTTTTTTTTCTTTTCTGAAAATTGGGCAGCTCTTATCCAATGCCATGTGCTTGTTAGTACAATTAATGCACTTGAATATCGTTGTCTCGCAATTTTCGTGTTTTCCACCACACTTAGGACAAACAATTTTCGTCGAAGGGCATAATCTATGAGTGTGGCCAAAACGCCAGCACCTCGAACATTGCGTAACTGGAAATATATATGGTTCTACATTTATCCTCATGTCATATATAAATATATGGCCGGGTAATGACGAGCCTTTAAATCCTAACCGTACAGTCTCACTTTCGATCCACCCTGTTTCTGTCTTATTTCTTCGTTTGAGACGCCGTACAACAACAACCTCTGAAGAACAAGTAATCGACTCCATCAATTCCTTTTCGGATAGGTCAATCTCGATATTTTTTATAACTCCATAAGATAGCGCGACCTCGTATGGACGGTGAAACCTCCAACCTTTATCTAATAACTCCTTGCAAGTGGTCAATTTCTCCGCATTCTCACTGTCGCTAAATTCCATAATTATTTTATACGGATTTATGTACCTCACTTTTGTGATGTTGGATATATTAAAACTTTTTAATAACTTCGCAAATGCGAATTGTTTAGGAAATATATCCTTACTAGTAACGCATAACTCCATGGTTCCCCGTAAATCTTGTATTCTCTGTTTTCGACTTTTAACTACGCTCCACTCTTCTTCTCCATCTACTCTAGGCCTTTTAAACGGTCTCGTTCCACTGTTAGTTACATCCTTTTCGTGGAATAATAAAGATAAGTCTTCGGATTGCATATTTTCACTCACGTCTTCAATATTATAGGTATCACATTCTTCATTTGCATCTAAGCCATCTTTACTCATTAGGAACAAGGTTTATAATCGCTTAAAACGATCGGTCCGGCCGCGGCCGGCCGAAGGACGCAATTCCGGGAACTGATAAGCCGAGTGTAGCACACAATACAATTATACGCGACCCGACAGCACCAGATGTGCTATGACACTGAACATAAGTTTTATTTATATTATAAGATATAGTCTGCTCGATAAGTTGAAAATCGTTTCAAATAGAGATACTGCTCTTAAAATTATGTGCGATAGCTCATTGGATTAGGGATGACGGACGCCAAGAAAATGTGCTAAAAGCGTGTATTAGCACTTAAGAAATTGCAAAAGTTATAAACAATTAAAGATGAAAAAATGGCATTTCGTTCTTTGCCAATATTTCATAAACTTTTAATATTTAAGAAATTTTAAAGAAAGATGCTGAAAGAGGAGGAAATTTTCAAGAAAAAACTGTTAGATTCCGAAACTCTATCTCCATTATTTATAATTTTAATTTAACGCTGAATATAGGTCTCCGCATGACATTTTTAGGTTGCTCGCATGGCCTTAAAAACGAGCACGACACATAAATTAAATTATTAAGGGTATTTTCTTTTTTAAATTTAAAAAAATTATGATGTATATATAATGTATAATGAATATTCTTTTTAAATTTAAAAAAAATATGATGTATTTTGAACACTATAAATAATTTATTTTCGTTGGAAATTTTACTTAAAATTAATTTTTCAACAAGTTAAACGATTGTTAACTAACAAAATTTTGTCATATACTTCCGTCTTAATTGTAAATGAAAAAAAAGTATTTAAGTAATTATTGCGAAAATTTTTCGCTTTGTGGAGCCTTTTTTATATACATACTTAACAATATCACGCCATAAAAGTTAAAAAAATATTCATACTTTGCTTATAATAATTATTGTACTTTAACAACATTATGTTGATTTTTCAGTTTTTGTTCACTCTTTTTTTTTTAAAATCGGTTGACAATCTTAACTACGAAAGGCGCAACTTACAAATAATAACTCATAAACCAAAAATAATGGCAGGCTTGAAATTTCCATTCAAATTTACGGGTTGTACGTTACGGTGTTAGTTTAAGCTTTGATGTCTTTACATCCATATCATACAAAAGCAATTTGCACGAATAACATCCTGTGTATCTATAGGTTACGGTTCAACGATCAGAGACTTGTCATTATTTACTGTATTATAAACACATTTTCAACCGAATTCTTAAGGAGGAAGTTCTCAAATAATTTTTTTAATTGTTTGTTAAAATAGATACAAAGTTTTTGCTTCATGTATTAATATATAGTTTGATAAAAAACGAAGACTTTACCGTGACTTATTTTTAAAGTAATTTCCTTTTCTATCAGTGATGTTAGAATTACAAGGAGATATATTTACCCCGTGTTGGTCCGGGCTCCTTTGAAGAATAGACCAGCTGCCGTTCTGCCAGGCAGTTATTAAAAAGTGACCGATTAGCTATACGAGTCACTACAATCGTGGTTACCAGGTGGTAGAGTTCTGCATTGTCTCGCACGGGTCTGGACCACCGCCTTACCTATTCCTGGCGCAATAGCGTCAGTGCTTGGCACTGTTGTGTTCCGGTTTTGAGGGTAAAGTGAGCCGGTAAACTTACGCATGTGGCCATTAGACCTCGCCACAAAACAGCAACGCATCATTAACATCTTTGGTGTCTATAGACGATGGTTGACTCTTTCTATCAGGAGACCTGTCTGCTTGCTTGCTATCTTATTAGTTATAAGCTCCTTTGATAGGAAAATATACCGATCGTCTCTAGACACCAAATATGTCATGGTGCGTAGTTATCCGTATAGCGAGGGTATTTATAAGTTTATGTATCGAGTTCTGAGAGTAAGATATCTGATGTAACCAAGGATTTATAACGTTATCAAATAACAGAACTTATTTTACAATACTTAACGTTATTACTGTAGCGATACCTCAATAACAAAATTATTTTCAAACACTATGTGTATCGCTACTCAAATAACAGAGCGAAATTGTTAACGCTAAATACCGTCATAATATCGATATTTATGCGAAGTTTGTCGCGTTTCATGCTGTTTCGTGATTGGTTAGCCAACTAGCGCTAGAAGACAACGCCATAATATCATATACCATAACGTTAATTCGTAGTATATAATATAACGCTAATAACGTTATTAAACAGTATGTAACAGTAATTCTATACCATTTTTGGATAACGCTATGCTTGAAAATAACGTTATATCATGCCGTGAGCAATAACGTCACCACAAAATATTTAAATCCTTGGATGTAACTCGATAAACCGGAATCGACAGTGACAAAGACTGTCGTTATTTCGACAGCAAAAGTTTAAGGCACTGCAACAAACTCGGAGGAAACGTAATCTATATTAATATTATAAATGCGCTATTTCAGGTTGTCATCTACATGTGTGCCTAATTTCATCTAAATCGGTTTAGTCGATTTTGTGTGATTCAGTAACAAAAATCCGTCCATCCATACACACTTCCTCAATACTAGCTGCAGCCCGCAGCCCTCGGAATTAAAAAAAATTTTTTTGGTGAATCCCGCGAGAATAACTCATTTTTCTGAGATACAAAGTATTCCATATGTTCTAGGTTCCAGATCATCATATGTATATGTAACAAATTTTATCCAAATTAGTTTAGCCGTTTTTGTATGATTGAGTAACAAACGTCCATCCATAAAATATTATATTATTATCTAGTGCAGCCCGCTGCATGATAAAAGTTTTTGGCTTTGAACAAGTAATTTAGCTAGGATAAAAAAACAGCTTATGTGCTATTCCAGGACATCGTCTACATATGTGCTAAAATTCATTTTAATCGGTCCAGCAGTTTTTGCGTGATTGAGTATCTAACAAACATCCATCTATCCAAACATCCAAAATTTTCGCATTTATAAAATTAATATACTTATTAATATAATTATTAATTAAGATAATTAATATAGATATTATAAACGAGAAGCAGTTTGGCCGAATAAAGCACTTGAATAACTTTTATCCGCACAGTCATTGATATAAAAGAGAAAGATACGTTATGTTCTTATATCGCATTCACTAAACTACGCTCGGCAGAATCGACACTCACACACATCCGTTATCACAATCATAAACATGGAAACAGAGATAGGGCGGATACACTCGTACGAGCGAAATAGTATTAGCCACCGCGCGCGTCGTCGCCACGGTTATGGATAAACAAAAACAGAGATAGGGTGGATCCACTCGACGAGCGAAATAGCATTTGCCACTGAGTGCCTCATCGCCATGGTTACCGATAAACAAATTTAATGTTTTAGCTGTACTTACGAATGGAAAGTAATCCCATGTGTCTTATTTTTTCCCTTGAGTGATTATAACGCTGGTTAAATACACAAGAAGGTATTTTGATGCGTGTTTAATGGCAAATCAATCGGAAAATATAAGCGTTCGATGTTACGATGTCCCGCGTGTGACTGAGTGGCATACTACAATCACTGTGTACACGGACCTAGTTTTGTAGGACCAGGCGCTGTGACTAGGTAACATATCTTCCTCTTTTTATATCAATGCGCACAGTATAATTTTTCGGCAGAGTAACGTCCTCAACAAGCTATTAAGCTAATATCGCTCTTTGGCGATAAGGCCGCCTTTGTGTACTTTCTTTAAATTGTCTTTCAATTATTTGTACTTAGCATGTATTTTTACTATAATTATGAACACAATAAAGAGTTATCATTCATTCATTCATTCATTCAGCAAGCGATAAAATTACAATAAATCTAAAATATCTGAATCCAGCTTATTTATACTATCCTTATCTATATTTGTTCATTGTTTTTTTATGTTACTTGGATAGGCAAACTTGCTGACGTGCCACCTGATGGTAAGTGGTTGACGTCGCCAATGACGTGAATTAGTTTACCTGGAACTAGCCCCGGTAACCCATTTTTGTGTTGCCTATCCTGAGACACAAGATGTTAAGTCTCGGTGCCAGTAATTACACTGCTTGCCTTCTCTCCGAAACACAACAAAGCTATTTTACGGGAGCAACAAACAAGATTGTGGTAGTCATATAGCCGGAAGCGCGGCACAGTGCATCCCTTTCACCGGTAACACCCGTTGTTGTTAACAATAACATCATTATCTTACAATAACAGGCGTGTAAATCACACAGGTGCGCCTTACCTGGCCGGCTAGTCCTATTTAAAAGCGTAGTTGCTAACAATATAGAAAACTGTGAACTCTTGAAAATGTACATTACTATATTTGCTTGTTTTAACTTAGGTCCGGTCAGCGTCGTTCGATGAAATCCAACTTGAAGCAGCTCGTGGTTCCGGTGCTAGTATACTGCTGTCGGTACCGCAACATGGAGCCCGAAGCCGCTCGTTCGATTCTGCCGGATCTGAAGACTCGGGTACTCATTTAGAGGTAAGATATTTTTTCTATTTTTTTCCGAAAAGGCTGATTGCAGGAATTTCGTTTCTTGTAAGCTAAATTTATGAATGTATATGGAATTATGGAATTTAATACATATTCCGAAACAATATATATGTAAAGAAAACCATAATAAGGTTTTATTTAATTATGTTTTTTTATATTGCCGCGCTATGGCCAGTTTATGGAAACGGGCCGTGATAGCTTCTGTCAGCGGATTTGTCAATGAGTTGAAATTAGAAGGAAATTATATTTTATTGTCAATAATTTTGTAAAAAGATAGACCCGAAAATAAGGGCTTTAAATGTTGTTTCTTTTAATTACAGAAACGCAATTGAGTCTTTGTTTTACTTATAAATAGAAATAATATCATTATAAAACAACATTTTTTGCTAAATAATTCGGCACGATAATGGATAAATTGAGGTTTGATTTCGCTGTAAAGACAGCATCTGATGGAAAAACCAACATCATATGCTTAACCTCAATTGCCACGCCTAGTGGGCAGGTTTATGGAATACCCCTAGATTTTCAACCAGCAAATCAACATCAAGCAATTACCAGTACTACACATTATGGCAAAATAAAAAAATCATTGCAAAGAAGACACCAAATAAGAAAAGTCTGGATAACTTTGACAGATAAAATAACAGAAGCATATTTGGATGAAGAACAAAACTTGCAATTTAATGATGTATACCTAGAAGAAATCACGGAAACTAAAGGTAATCCAGACGATATGCCTAGTTCTAGTAGCTCGAACAATTCTTTGGAAAAATTGTTAGAGAAATTACTCGAAAAAAAAGGAAAAATCGCCAAAGATTTTAAGATCGAAAAGTTTACGAGCAAAATTTCAAATGCCTACCAATGGATTAAAGCTTTTAATAAGGAATGTGAACGTTTAAACATTTACGAGGACAAAAAGAAAATAGAAATTTTGAAAAATTTTATGGAGTCTTCAAGTGCACATTGGTACGACTGTATGCTAATAAAATACACTGTGGAATCAGAGTGGAACCAATGGGAGAAATGTTTTTGTGAGACATTTGGAAATAAAGGTTGGTCACCCATAAGATATGCTCTTGCCTTTAAATATCAAGCAGGTTCGTTAATCGAATATGCCCTAAAAAAAGAAAAATTATTATTGGAAGTTCGGAAGCAAATTGATACCGGGACTCTTATTGATCTTATTGCATATGGTTTGCCCAATTTTGTGACTGATAAAATTGACAGAGAAACTTTGCAAGAAACAGAAGATCTGTACAATGAAATAGGAAAACTGGAATATCTTGTTGAGAAAAATAAGTATGAAAAAAATGTATACACAAATTCCAACATTAAATCGAAAAAAATAATCGAGAAAAAGCCATGCCCAATTTGTATCAATGAAAAAAGAGGGAAACGTTACCACGCAGCGGAGAATTGCTGGTTTAAAGGTACAACTCAAAAATCAATAGTAAAAACAGTAAATAGCTCTGAAATAGAAGCAGATCTGAATAACATGGATCCAAAAAACTTGATGTGCCACCATTAATAAAAATAAATTTACTATTAAATGACACTGTAGAAGTAACTGGAATTTATGAATCGGGTTCAAACGTGTCATTAATTAATGCTAAATTATTAAACATACGAAAGAAAGAATGTACTACGAATAATACAAAAATAGTAAACTTAAAGACTATTAATGGTGAGAAAAAAACGAAAGGTATAGTAACATTAAAAGTTAAGATATATAATATAGAACAAAATATGGATATTTTTGTAATAGATAAAGAAAACTTTAATTATGATTTCCTGATTGGTTTAGACTGTATAAAAAAATTCAAGCTCATGCAAAATGAAGATTTGAAAATAATACAAAAAGTCAAAAAAGGAGATGAGACCAACTTTCCTAATGCACAAGGAGAAAAAACTAAGCAAAGCTTAGAAAGTCCTGAAACGGAGAATGTGAAACAAGAAATTAACTTCAATGAACACATTGAAACTGATCAATTTGAAAATATTACTAATCATCTAAATAAACAGCAACAATTGGAGATAGACAAGCTGATAGAAAAATATAAAACTGTCTTTGCCAAAGATAAATATGATATCGGCACTGTACGAGATTATGAAGCTCATATTGACTTGATGGTGGATAAATACTGCTGCAAACGTCCATATAGATGCACAGCTGAAGATAGAAGAGAAATAGAAGACCAAATATCAAAACTGTTAGAGAAAAAATTGATTGTGGAATCATATAGCCCGTTTGCTGCTCCAGTAACTCTAGCTTATAAAAAAGAAGACGAACGAAAAACAAGATTATGTATAGATTTCAGAGAATTGAACAAAATAGTAGTCCCACAATCACAGCCATTTCCATTAATTGAAGATTTAATGATGAAAACAGTGAACTGTAAGTATTTCTCAACATTTGATATTAATTCAGCATTTTGGTCAATCCCATTAAAAATACAAGATCAATACAAAACAGCTTTCGTAACTCAGGAAGGACAATATCAGTGGACGTGTCTGCCATTTGGATTAAAAACTGCCCCAGCTATTTTCCAAAGAATACTAAGTAATATCATAAGAAAACATAAGCTCTCTGATTTTGCAGTAAATTTTATTGATGATATACTTATTTATTCAAAAACCTTCGAAGAACATGTATCACATGTATCAAAATTATTGGAGGCAATTCAAACGGAGGGGCTTAGACTAAAATTTACCAAATGTATATTTGCAAACCATTATGCCAAGTATTTAGGCCATATAATAGAAAACAATTCAGTAAAACCTCTTAAAGATTACCTAAAAGCAGTAAAAGATTTCCCAATACCAGAGACAAGGAAAAATGTGCGACAATTCCTAGGAAAAATAAATTTTTATCATAAGTTTGTGCCCCACAGCGCAATCATCTTGGACCCACTGCACAATTTATTAAGGAAAGACGTGAAATTCGTGTGGACCGAAGAATGTCAACAATCATTTGATAAAATAAAAGCACTACTGTGCTCAAAGCCGATTCTGAGAATTTATGATCCACAATTACCAATAAACATTTATACGGATGCAAGTATAAAAGGAATGGGAGCAGTGCTAAAACAGACCGATGAAAACGGAAACAATAAACCAGTTGCTTATTTTTCAAAAAAATTAACAGATTCACAGAAAAAGAAGAAGGCAATATATCTAGAATGTTTGGCAATAAAAGAAGCTATAAAATACTGGCAACACTTACTTATGGGGAAGGAGTTTACGGTGTACTCAGATCACAAACCGTTAGAAAACATGAATATTAATGCAAGAACTGATGAGGAGCTCGGAGATCTAACATATTATTTATCCCAATATAACTTCAAAATTAAATATAATCCTGGAAAAACAAATCAAGAGGCAGACTGCTTAAGCAGAAATCCAGTTCTAAGCCCAAGTGAAAATACAGATGACGCTTTGAAAGTGGTAAATTTAATTACCATAGAAGACATAAAAATTGATCAAAACATAAATGAAGAAATACAAAAAAGAAAAAACAAGTTTATACTGAAAGATGAAATATACTACAAAAAATTTAAAACAAGAAACAAAATTGTGCTATCAGAAGAACTAAGCAAAACATTAATAAAAAATGTACACATTACTTACTGCCATCTGGGAACAACTCAAATGATAAATAAATTAACCCCATTCTTTTCAGCAAAGAATATCATAGCAAAGATAAAACAGACTTGCGAAGAATGTGAAATATGTATTAAAAATAAAACAAGAAGGAAACCAAAATATGGTTTAATGTCACATTTGGGACCAGCAAGACAACCTTTTGAAATTGTATCAATTGATACAATTGGTGGATTTGGAGGGTCGCGGTCGACTAAAAAATACCTACATCTTTTAATTGATCATTTCACTAGGTATGCTTACATTTTAACGTCAAAAGATCAAAGTTCTAACAATTTCATTAAACTCATTCAGAAAGTGACAGAAAGTCATAAAATTGATATGATATTAACGGACCAATATCCCGGTATAAACTCCAAAGAATTTAAGGAATTTCTGAAAGATAACAATATAAAAATAGTTTTTACTGCTATGGATACTCCTTCTTCAAATGGCCTGAATGAAAGGCTAAACCAAACCCTGGTTAATAAGATAAGATGCAAAATTAATGAAAGAGAAAATAAAATTGCATGGACAACTATTGCACAGAGATGTGTTGACAAATATAATGAGACGGAACATACTGTTACTAAATTTGCACCAAAATACCTGTTGGAAGGAGAAAATGTAAATATTCTACCACCAGAATTAAAAAAAAGATGTTCAAATGAAAATTTAACAAGAGATAGAAAATTAGCATATGAAAATACAATTAAATCCCATGATTATAATAAGAAAAGATATGACCTGTCAAGAAAAGAATATGATTTTAAAGAGGGAGATAGAGTTTATGTGGAGAATGGAAATCGTCTTAATAGGAAGAAAACAGATGAACTAAGAATTGGACCCTACGAGATATTGAAAAAAATTTCAAACACAATTTATAAAGTAAATGTTGGTCACAAGAAAGAAAAATCAAATTTGTACCACATATCAAAACTCACACCCTTATCGGTTGACAGAAGAACAATTACGTGCAATTACACTTGTAATTGTTTTTCTCCAGGAGGGGAGATGTAAAGAAAACCATAATAAGGTTTTATTTAATTATGTTTTTTATATTGCCGCGCTATGGCCAGTTTCCATAGCGGGCCGTGATAGCTTCTGTCAGCGGATTTGTCAATGAGTTGAAATTAGAAGGAAATTATATTTTATTGTCAATAATTTTGTAAAAAGATAGACCCGAAAATAAGGGCTTTAAATGTTGTTTCTTTTAATTACAGAAACGCAATTGAGTCTTTGTTTTACTTATAAATAGAAATAATATCATTATATATATATATATATATATATATATATATATATATATATATATATATATATATATATATATATATATATATATATATATATATATATATATATATATATATATATATATATATATATATATATATATATATATATATATATATATATATATATATATATATATATATATATATATATATATATATATATATATATATATATATATATATATATATATATATATATATATATATATATATATATATATATATATATATATATATATATATATATATAGCCCTGAAGATCCAGAAAAAGGCGAACCCGGTTGGTTATATAAATTAAATTAAAAGTGTTTTGTCAGTATATTAACATAATTATAAATTGAGTTTCACAAAGTGCCGACGACAAAAATATATAATATGAATGTGGGGTTACAATATTCCCGCCGCAAGAACGGCAGCACACCAACATTTTTTTAAATCATAAGATAGCAAGCAGATGGCTCAATGGAAAGAGACAACCATCGCCTAAAGACACCAAAAAGCCTCTGTATCCCTTTTCTCCGACCGAGGAAACTCGAAAATACAACAAAATCTGAGCCAAATCGGCTTATTTCTAGATCACGAGGCAGTCGTAAAATGTTTTTATTTTGTAATAATAGAAGCTTTAAATTTCTATTGTAACATAAATATTATATTTTATTTGGATTACGATCAAAGTGAAAACAAAACATCTCAGAATAGCGGCCTGGTTTACCCAGAGGGCTATAATAGCGGAATTTGCATTTCGTAAATCAAGAAACATCCGGTATCGCAGAAGCTTCTACATTGCAAATATCCACTGACAGTGGAATTCACCTAAAAGCTATCTCAGTTATTAATAAACAAGCTAGGCGCAAATCAAACTCGCATAGGAAGGTCCCATACAACCATGTGATATTAAACAGTTTGAATGTTTTTCTATCTTTTACAATACTAGATTACCAATGCAGTTTCGCCCATGAATAGATCACGTCGTCTATATAGTTTTTCATACAAACTTTCATTCCCTATTTCAGCCCTTAGGGATTAATTAAAAAAAAATCAAGTTAGTCAATGTTAGACCTTATATCTTTATCTATATTTTTGCTAAATTTTATTGAAATCAGTTCAGCGGTTTAGCCGTGAAAACGTAATAGACAGGCAAACTTTCGCACTCATAATATACGTATAATTAAAAAACCTAATCTATACTTTGTCCATTTTATTAATGGTTTTTGACGGCTCACGCCCATAAAGCTTCGAATTGTTTAAGTTAAAATTTCATAAAAATAATATTGTATTAATGGACGGACACCCCGCCCTCCCTTGGTGACGTGCCACAAATATAACCATTACTACGATTGTGAATCGGTAGAAATAAATGCTAATATGTAAATAAAGTAATATGTTATTAAAAAGAGAGAAATAACCAAATTTCACGGTTGAAATCGATAAATTAAAGTATTAACATTATATACAGTTTTATTTTCTTTAAAATACTAAATAGTAAATTACGATCAAAGTGAAAACAAAACATCTCAGAATAGCGGCCTGGTTTACCCGGAGGGCTGTAAAAGCGGGATTTGCATTTCGTAAATCAAGTGTAATATGTTATTAAAAAAAGAGAGATAATCAAATTTTAAGGTTGAAACCGATAAATTAAAATATTAACATTATATACAGTTTTACTTTCTTTAAAATACTAAATACTTAATTACGATCAAAGTGAAAACAAAACATCTCAGAATAGCGGCCTGGTTTACCCGGAGGTCTATAATAGCGGAATTTGCATTTCGAAAATCAAGAAACATCCGTGTAATTATCATGGAGCCCGAAGCCATAAGGAATATAAATAAAACAACTGAAATAGTTTAATTCCTTTAATTAACATTAATTGTTAAAATCATCGTTTATACTAGGTTCGTCCGATGAGAAGTCTTCAATAATATTAATGACTAGCTCTTGTATGCCTAAAGTAACAAATGCAATGTCGTGGTCCCAATAAGAACAATAAGAACATTATGACTCAAGTTCTCTCTTCACCACACTTGCCCAGTTCTCGGCCGTCACGTGGGTGCAAGCGTTTTTGGGTAATTGCAACACTTTATTCACTGTGAATGCCCCCCCCCCCCCCCCCCATTTTATTGATTCTTGCAGTGTGCCATTTTACTTGTGTCCATATAAGTTCTATGGCGTTGTATTGGCAGAAATATGGAGGAATCCTAAGGACGATATGATCATATTCTGCTGTCATTTGATCGATCACAAACCGTTTTGGTTTCTTTTTGGTTTTTAATATTTTTGATAATTCTATTTTTAACATGGAATTGTCTTCATTTTCTCCGTTTTCGCATAGCCACTTAATAATTTCACGTTTTCTATTGGTTCGCGTTGGAATTCTGTCAATTTGGCGAGAGTGGTAGGGCGCGTTATCAATGAAAATTATTGACGGTTCCTCCAATGATACAGATAATTTCTTCGTGTTAATTGCCAGATTTCTTTGATTCAAATGCCAGCAGTGCGTCTTGTACAAAACCTTTTGCTGTAAAGGCGTGCGTGGCAAATGATAAGGCGTTCGTCTTATCTCATTGGAACTACCAAGGTGGATGCAGCAGTGTCGTCAGTCCAGGATGGGGATACAGTGTGGTTAGCATTGTGTCATGTTTCATCCGTAAAGACAATATTTGTCCAAACTTCAATATTTTTGCCTCTCTTAAAAAGTTAAATCGTGCCAAAGTAATGCCAGTGCGTTTTATTACGTAGGTCACACTATAAGTTTTGCGTAACTTAAAAAAACACCATGTTATAACCAAAATATTATAATTATTGCTTTTCAAAATAATCTCCTTTACATTTAAAACATTTTTTTCATGCAATCGAACCATTTTTTAAAATAGGAGGACCACAGATCTGAAGGCATGTTTTCTATGTGCTGATTGAACGCTATCACTGCTATCTTCGGAGTTGGTAAAAGTAAAACCTCTCATCAAATCTTTGATTTTGGGGAAAATACAGATATCACAGTGTGCTAGGTCGGGGCTATGCGCAGGATGAGAGATGAGATGTACTTTTTCGGAAGTTAAAAATGACTTTGTTTTGTTGGCCGTGTGTGAAGAAGCGTTATCATGGTGTAGGAGATTGCGGATTTTGGGTCAATTTTCGCGAACTTTTTCTAACACTCTGGGTAAACAAATGGTAGAATACCACTCGGCATTAACACTCTTTTGATCTTCAAGTGGAAATGTATAGATGGGACCCGTAGCTAAGAAAAAAAGCGCGATCATTTTTTTACCAACATTTCTCGCCTGTCTCACTTTTGTTGGCCTGTTCTCATTTTCAAACACCCATTCACAAGATTGCTGTTTTTTTTCAGGTTCAAAACAATAAATTCACGTTTCGTCTCCGTTGACAATGTCATAAACAGCGTTAGAATGTCCGTGGTCGTACTTCAGTAGCATCTGTGAGCACCATTCCACGCGAGCCCGCTTCTGCTTCGCTGTCAGTTCATGAGGGATCCAACGACAACAAAGTTTCCGAACTTTCAGATCTTGTAAAATTTTCTGAATTTAGCTCATATATAGTCCTCGAATTGTCTCATAGGTAATCCGGGGGTTTTCTTCAAATAACCGCTTAACAGTACCCATATTATTTTCGTTGACGGCAGTTGAAGGCCGCCCATCACGAAATTTGTCATGTAAAGAAACTCGACCTCTCAAATTCAGCAAACCATCGCCATACGGTGCTCAAACAAGGTGCTTCTCTCCCAAAAGCATTTTGAAGACGAGCGGCACAGTCTTACGGATAAAGAGAACTTTTAAAATCATAAAAAATCATCGCTCAAAAATCTTTCCTACTTAATTCCATTTTCGTTGCGTACGTAGAACTTTGATGTGTGATAAAAAAACAATTGACAAATCATTTCCCGCCAATTGTTTTTTTATTACTAAGAAGGTTGCAACGTTTTAAAAATATAACATTCGAAACTGAAATAGTTCCGATTAGTTAGAAGTGTAAAACTTTTAGTGTGCCCCATGTAATACTCGTATTTTTCTTTGATCTGATTTTTATACGACAATCCAATTCCATTCAAAACGTTGGCCAAAGAAGATTTTTAACCAAGAAATAGACCACTCATTTTCAAAGAAATAATAAGCTTTTTTAAAGTTGAAATTTCTTTTTTCACATTATAATAATAATATACATGACGACGAATGGCGTCAGTGTCAAAATCGTCAACTGCTGTCATAGCACGAGGCCAGTGTTTTCTGTTTTGGTGTAGAAGGCGTGTTTTGTTCTAAGCCAATCTTGCTGTAAGCTTCTGTTGTGATTTTATAACTGACAGTAACAGTTTTACAACTGATACCCAATGCGGCCGCAACACGGTTTTGCACTTGAGAGATAGGTATAAGCAGACCGCCATTTTGATTTTCTTATTCCAACTTCAAAGTAATCATGAAGTTGTAGCACTAGTTGTCTCGATTGTCCTTTCAACAAGCGTCCTTTCGACATTTTCACGAGCTCAATTCTCAGCCCAATCTAAGTACTCCCAAAAGTTGCACCGAGGAATAACTACTCAACTCCGAGGTATAACAATTATAAGAACACTCAACAAACGTAAATGCGTGTGTCTAGCACGGGCGTTTTATTGCGAGTGACGGACCATGTAAACATGTCATACAAACAATTAGTACAACTAATGCCCGGTCTCTTCATAAGTAATCGGCGCGTTTTATTAACGAGTAGTAATATTTTCCACGAGACGTAAGTTAAAACTGTTTCTATAACGCCCTGGTCTATATTAGCAAAACAACTCGTTTTAGTAATGTAGTGTGATGAAAGTACATAAGAACATTTTCAACGATCCGCAAGCTAAGATTGACCTATAATTAATGTCAAATTACCAAATGTCTAAACAACTCATGAACGTCTCGATATATGCTAATGGTTACTGCTATGAATGACGTATCGTTGATTATAGGATTCCGGCATAAATGTCACAGTAGACGTCACATTACCAAATTTTTTTTTTTTTCTTTCCGGATGGCAACTACCGTCACTGTATTGGAAACATTACCAAATATCCAGACAAATTGTGGAACGCTACGTAGTTACTAAATTGGTTGCTAATGGTTACTGCTACGAATGACGTATCGTTGATTATAGGATCCCGGCATAAATGTCACAGTATACGTCACATTACCAAATGTCCAAATACATTGTAGAACGCCTCGTGATTACTAAATTTGTTGCTAATGGTTACTGCTGAGAATGACGTGCCGTTGATTATAGGATCCCGGCATGAATGTCACAGTAGATGGCACATTTTTTTTTCATTTTATATCATAAGATAGCAAACAAGCAGATGGGTCTCCTGATGGAAAGAGTCAACCATCGCCTATAGACACCAAAGGTGTTAATGGTGCGTTGCTATCTTGTGGCGAGGTCTAATGCCACATGCATAAGTTTACCGGCTACCTTACCCTCCAAACCGGAGCACGACAGCGACAAGCACTGACGCTATTGCGGCAGGAATAGGTAAGGCGGTGGTACCTGACCCGGGCGAGACAATGCAGAACTTTACCACCTAGTAGCCACGATGGTAGTGACTCGCATAGCCAATCGATCGCCTTTTACGACATGCCTGGCAGAACGGCAGTTGGTCTATTCTTCAAAGGAGCCCGGAACCAACACGGGGACATTATTCGTAATTATTACTTATTATTCGTAATACATTATTCGTAATTATTAAATTGTTTGCTAATGGTTACTGCTACGTATGACGTATTGTTGATTATAGGATCCCGGCATAAATGTCTCAGTAGACGTCACGTTACCAAATGTATAAACAAATTGTGGAACGTCTCGTGATAATTATTAAATTGGTTGGCAATGATTACTGTTACGAACGACAGATAATTTTGTTGTATGATCCCGCCATAAGTCTACCGATAACTCAAAGAGTATTTGTTTTTTATTATATTTCTGTTTTATTTTATCTCTTATTAATTGTTTATGTAATTATATGTATTGTTTTGTATCAAGTAAAGAGCACCGTATATAATAATAGCAGTTTTGCCTGAAATTTCGGTCTCATCCGAACCCGCGATCTCACAGTCTGAGTCAAATAGGTTAAAGACACGAAATATATTATATTTATTTAAATAAAAGTTTTAACACAAAAGCCACAGGATCTATCATTAAAGGCACATTATGGCTACAACGTGAATGATTTAATACTAGATTTATGTGAAAGTGGCCATAAATTGGATCGACGGACTGCAGTTAAAAGCGTCCGCGTCCCCTGAAATAAACGTTTAGATGAAATTACTTTCAATTAGTAACGATATAAAGCGGATTTTAACTGTTGGAAAGTTAGAAGGCTTGTATCTGGCTAAAACTGTAGATGTATTATAATATTGAGGGTGGATTGGTATCGATTTTACGAATATGGCATACTTATAATCTTATTAATAAGGTTTTTTTTTATGTGAAACGTCTATTAATGTACCTTAGCAGTAAAGTAATTGAGTTTGAATCCGTGACGCCAATTACCATGACGGTCACTGCCTTTACGCGTTCATTGCTTCTGTTCTTGTTACGGGTAACTTGAGAAGTCCGGTCACTATGAATAATGATCGGTCTATATACATAACGATTTTATCAAGTGGGCAATATAAGTAAATCAGGTTGATTAATCACTTTTCCCGGTCAGTATGAATAATGACATTCCTACCAAGGAAAATATCATAACACAGATCACCCATAATTGTCTTCTAATGGAAAGATACAAAAAAGTAATCAATATAGTTGCTTAAAATAAGTAAAAATATAATAATGTAAAAATATCAGTAGTATAAGGTATAAATAACCTCTAGTTTTGATGTAAATATTACTCATGAAATATACTAAAATATTTTGAATTGCAGCATAATACTTTAGCTGCATCAGCTTGTTTATACTACGTTCAGTAAAGATGCACCCTTTTTATTCTAAGTATTTTCATCTTTATTATGGTACATTATCATATTGCACGGCTAAGGGAAGGGAAGAATTCATAATGTAAGTGATAAATCTACCTATCTTTAACAGTAGTTCAAAGCAATATTTTTAAATCGATATCTATATTAATCTATATTAATATTATAAATGCGAAAGTTTGGATGTTTGGATGGATGGATGTTTGTTACTCAAACAAGCAAAAACTACTGAACGGATTTGAATAAAATTTAGCACACAGGTAGATGATGACCTGGAATAGCACACAGGCTATTTTTATCCCGGAAAAATAATTTATTTACGCGGGATTAACCGAAAACTTTTATAGTGCAGCGGACTGCACGCTGTATTTAGTATTATAAACGCGAAAGTTTGGATGATTGGAAGCATGGATGATTGTTACTCAATCACGAAAAACGGCTAGACTGCTTAATATGAAATTTGACACACATATAGATGATGACCAGAAATAGCACATAGGCTATTGTTATTCCGAAAAAATTAGTTGTTCCCGCGGAATTCACAAAAAACTTATTATGCGGTACCTTGCACGGTGTAGCTAGTAGAACGTAATTCATTATTAATATGGGCTAACCAAAGTAATAATCAAATTGACCGACACTCTCGATCAATTTGACCGACAATCTTGATTATTGTTCATCATGATTAGTCCATATTAATAATGACCCGTTACTTTAACTGCCCGTATCATACATATTCACTATCAATTTTTAGCTAAAAGTAAATACAAAGAAGAACTTATTTTTTTATTTTTGATTATTCCATCTTTATTATCTTTAACGAAGCAGTATTTTATGTATACTCATATTTTCTTGGCAAAACTGTTTCGATATTTCACATCTGCCAGGCCTCCCACGACAGCTCTATTATTTTATTTTCTTAGGCCGCATCACATATATGTGATGTATGAAGTACAAAATAATAAATAATAACGGAATATCTTTTTATTATAAAATACAATGCTTTTGCGTAAATAAAGTGATTCGCTAAAAAAATAAAGACATTGCTTTGATAAAGAATTATAACAGACTAGCTGACCCGCGCAGCTTCGCCCGCGAGTTGATTAACACGTCGTCGAGATAGTTTTCATACAAATTTCATCCCCTTTTTTAACCCTTTAGGGGTTGATCTTTGAAAAAATATTACCCTATGTTTGACCCCGGCTCTTCAACTACTTCCGTGTCAAATATCATGAAAATCAGTCCAGCGGTTTAGCCGTGAAAGCGTAACAGACAGACAGACAGACAGACATTCGCATCTATAATATTAGTATGGACTAGCTGACCCACACAACTTCGCCCGCGAGTAGATTAACATGTCGTCGAGATAGTTTTTCATACAAATTTCAGCCCTTATTTCAACCCTTTAGGGGTTGATCTTTGAAAAAAAAATTAGCCTATTTTTGACCTCGGCTCTTCAACTACTTCCGTGCCAAACTTCATAAAAATAAGTCCAGCGGTTTAGCCGTGAAAGCGTAAGAAACAGAAAGACAGACAAACAGACAGACAGACTTTCGCATTTATAATATTAGTATGGATATATTATTATGGATATAAATTATAAGTTATGTAACAGCTTCCACGTGAAGAACGTTCTCGGGAAATTTCTTTCTATAAAAATATCATCAAGTTGATATTTGTAAATAATAAGAAATTCGAAACAATAATAATTATTGCGAAAATTAAAAAATCTCTGTGTTGGTCCGGTCTCTTTTAAAGAATAGACCAACTGCCGTTTTTCCAGAGAGGTTGTAAAAGGTGAACGATGGGCTGTACGTGTCACTACCATCGTGATTATGTGTATTAAAAACAACATTAAAGAAATATATTGTCTAATAAAAGATATATTTATATATTTAACAATAGCTAAAGCTATATCGTGACAAGCAACTTATGTTCAATATGCCTTTATGTACAATATTGCACTTTAGATACTTGTATATTCTAACCATAAACACAAACACTTACCGTATTTTGCAATGTTTTATTTGTGTTATCTTGATTATTTCGTTGGCGCGTGAATATTTTGAGGGAAAACATACACAACTTCATAATCATTTAGAATTATTAATTATAATATATTAGAATTAATATATTTTTAATTATGGCGTCTGCAGATATAAATGTTATACAATATCAAAAACAGATTAGTTTCTTTTTATTATTT
Source organism: Apodemia mormo (assembly GCA_036924255.1). Lineage (NCBI taxonomy): Eukaryota > Metazoa > Arthropoda > Insecta > Lepidoptera > Riodinidae > Apodemia > Apodemia mormo. Next base: position 27,437,018 of record JAUPFN010000006.1, on the reverse strand, counting down.
TCAAACACCTATTAAGAACATTTAGCTGCACAAGAGAGTATCTTTAGTGTTATAGTTTCTTTATACACCGAATAACAGCCCTTGTACAGCATATAACAGCTTGTACAACTATTGTGTAGCCTATTTAACGCTTAGCTGTACAAGAGAGTTACAAGAGAGTATCTTTAGTGTTATAGTTTCTTTATACACCGAATAACAGCCTTTATACATACGGCCTATAACAGCTTGTACAGCTATTGTGCAGCCTATACAACGCAATAAGCTCTATAACTTGGGGCCCTTTTTGGTGTTATATCGGCTGTAAAAGCCCTTCTACAGCCTTTGTACGGCTTAGTATACAGCTTTAAGTATAAAAATGAACCTAAATGCAGCCTATATACAGCTTAACGTGCTACTTGGGTACTAGGTGGTAGAATTCTATAACGTCTCGCCCGGGTATTTGGTACCGATCACTTACCTATTCCTATCACAATAGCGTCAATCATTGTCGTGTTCCGGTTTAGAAAATAGGGTAGCCGGTAGACTTATGCATGTGGTGATACCATTACGTCACACGGATAGCAATGCAAACCATTAACATCTTGGGTCTGCCATCTGCTTGTTTGCTATCTAATGATATAAAAAAAACTTATTAATATTGATTTTAGTAACAATTTTATGAATATGATACACTAATTCCTACAATTTTCACTTTATTGCTATTTAATGCCAGATTTATGTCAAAGTAGTCACAAATTAGACGAGCACAATCTGTGTTATTATTATTTATTTATTTATTATTTTTATTTATTCGAACGTCCCCATGGAAATGTATACATACATATAGTTTCATATCATCTACTTACTTTCCATCAAAAATGTCATCAAGCGATTTTCCAAATAAAAAATTTTCATCAGAATATTATGATAAATACATATTTTTAATAACCAAGAGCTGTATAGTTTGCGGGACAACACACTCATTTAAAATTAATTAATACATACTTAAATTTCAACAGTATCCTTTATCGTTTAAGAAACTTGTATCTACGACTTTTTTTGAAATGCAGCGAAACAGAAATCCAGTGAAAATGTCATAAATAAGCAATGGGATAACATTAACTGTTATTAAACAATTCAACAATATTTTTAACGCAATAAAACTGTTGCAACCAACCGACCAAAATTATCTCGTAAGTGCATTAAAACAAAGCAAAGCAAATTTTGATTACATTAATTTGCAAAAGTATACGCTTTCGAAAAAAGTCCTAAATAGTAAGTTTGTTGGACTTGTCAGAAGAAAACCACTCACGGAGTTTTACACTTAAAATTATATTATATTTATTATTTTATAGTATATATTATATATATTTTTTATAGTATTAATAATTTAATAATTAGTCTATCACTCGGACTAATATAAAATATTATACTATTAAGTAATGATTTAGAGACTGTAATCTGGTGAATGTTTTTATTTTTATTTAATTCGTCCAAAAAACTTGGTGTGCTCAGCAAAACGAAGCAGCACTTCATGCCAGCCCATCACCTACAACATTACAAGGCCCAAATTTGACCTCACATGGAGTACTGTTCTCATCTCTGGGCCGGAGCTCCTCAGTACCAGCTTCATCCTTTTGATCGCATTTAACGTAGAGCGGTTTACAATCGTTGACGACCAGACTATTTCTATTTGGCGTTACGCAGAGATGCAGGTTCGTTCTGCATCTCTTTTATAGCATTTATCATGGGGAGTGTTCCGACGAGTTGTTCCTGCCGCTAAATTCCATCATTCTTCAAAATTTAAAATTCTAACCTCACCACCTTGATGTCTGAAACTCCACAACCATGCGCTTTTCTCAGCAGTTTCTGCCTTGCACTACTCCTATGTGGAATCAATTACCGACGGGGTGTTTCCGTACGGATACGAGGCCGAAAACGCAACTGCAAGACCCCTGGTATTGCAGATAGTCATGGACAGCGGTGATCAATTGCCATCAGGTGCATCGTTTGCCCTCTCTACTATATAAAACAATCGTTGGCCAGCTAACAAATGGGTGGCTTCCCGATGGAGAGATAACCATCACCAAATTTTATTTTACTGATTAAATTGAAATTAGTATGCATGTTAAAGCCCACATACATACACACACGCGCGAGCATACACGCGCACACACACATACACACACACACACACACACATACACACACACAATCTTACCCCAAATCCCTTACGGCAAAAGGAATCGTGAGCTAATTTGAGAATATTACAGTTCAGCCAGACTTGCCTTCCTGCACACTCATAACTCTTTTTGTGCAAACACGCCGGTTGCGAAGACTCTTCACATACCTTCGGAAAGCCCAAGTAATATAGAAAAAAGCGGAATTTTTAGATCCATAATGTTACGTCTAAATAAATATCAACATTTTGTCCAACACAAAAAAGTTGTTTAACAAAGTACCGCCATTACAATCAACAATACGGATTTACGTGAAAGTATCTACAAATTAGATGATAGCACCGAACTTAAAAGCGTGCCTGTGAAGAACATTTAGGTGAAATTATTTTCAGTCAAAAACAACATCAAAAGGATTATTAAATTTGAAAAAAATCATACTAAAGATACTAAATCTCCATTTATTTTACTTGGAGCTTGGGTTAGATAGATAACTGACAGGGACAAACATGAATTTTGTGATGAGCACAAATTTTTGTATATCTGGGTTTGGGTGTTTATTACGTATGATACAATATATGTATATATATGATGATGAATGAATATGAATTAGTGTCGTTGACTAACACCCGTAACACGCGTTAATATAATTTGCTTACTTTGCGGTTATTATAGTACTGGCTGACACTGACCGACTGACTGAAGACAATATTATATTACTAGCTGTTGCCTGCGACTTCGTCCACGCGCACTTCGTTTACTCCCCACAGCCCCTCCCCCATAGGTGATAGCGTGATAATATGTAGCCTATATGTTGACCTGACCTGTTAGTAATATTCATGCAAAATTTGAAGTAAATACTTGCAGTACTTTTTGAGTTTACCCCGGACATACATACAGACAAACAGACAAAAATTCTAAAAACTATATTTTTGGCTTTGATATCGATTGTAAATCACGGCCCAAGTAATTTTTTAAAAAAATATTCAATGTACAGTTTTGACTTTCCTACGATTTTATTATATGTGTAAAATAAATTAAATTTTTGAAATATGTACGAACTTAAATTGCAATAATGTTTATAATATTATTAAGACTTAAACATGAAAATTAGTACCACAAATAAACTACAAATAGTTTAATTTTCATCGTGTCGGTATGTAACCTACCCGTTATGGTAATTAATAGGTGTATGTTATGTTTTATAGAAATTGATTTTGAAGTTACGGATATTATTAACACTTTAATATCCGTATAAGTGATTGAGTGTTGCCAAAGGTTTGCCAAAGAAAATTCTATAATTTGTCCATATATACAAATGGCGTCGTCAGATTGCAAAGATAAATACGTTTTAGAAAATGCCTTATGCCGAATGTAAAATGTCGTCATTATGTTCACGTTTTCACGCCCACGTTCACATTATGTATGTACGAGTAATATGCATGACATTACCTCCGCCGTTAACGAATTCCCGCGGCATATCGTTTAAAATACTTGGTATTTAAATGGGTTGTTAATTTAAGACTAGAACAATTTTCGGTTTTTTTATAAAAAGGTTAGGTTAGGTAGGAAGTAGGTTGTCTGTCTGTCTGTCTACACTTCACGCCTAATCTAATAAACCGATTTGGATGAAATTTGGTACAAAGATAGTTTGAGACCCGAAAAAGGACAAAAGATAGTTTTTGTCCCAGAAATCCCACGGGAACGGGAATTATGCGGGTAAAACCCCGGAACTATCTCTTAAACCATGGTAATAGGGAGTAACCTAGGCTACTTTAATTTTAGAATTTTTTCCATGAGGACGAAGTCGCAGGCGCAGCTAATTTAAAATATTTTAAATCAAGGAAAAATTGGACACTGGTTATATCTGCATCAATTACCGTGGCACAGTGGTCTAGCGGACGGTGTGATCCTGCTAAACTATTAAGACCACAGGACCAGATTTGCGATATTTGCTATAACAAATATGTATACAATATATATCAAAAAATCAATCAAAATATCAAAAATTTGAATAATATAGATCTTCTACCAAGAATAATATAGATCTATATTATTCAAAAAATAGCCCAGGACTCGAAATCTGACAGACAGACAAATCGAACTTAAAGCCAAAAGCAAGTCCAAATTCAAAATAATTCCTAAGCTCATTAATTAGTGAAATCGGTTGTAATCATCATTGTAACGCCAATTAAACCTAGGCATGCGAGAGATAAAAATACCACTACCTGGAATCGAATCCAGGACTTCTGGATTTAAGCCAATCAAGCATGACACTAGATAAAAGACACAATTTCTCTTTTACCGCATTTGTCAACTTTTACAACCTTCATTATTTAAATCATCTAATTTTAAAAGCATAATTTCTTAAATATTTTTTTTTATTATTTCCATTTTCTTGCATTTGCCACCCTTTGCAACATTCGTAACTTATCTTAACATCCTATTTTAAAAGTATAATTTCTAAAATATTAACAAATTGTTACACGGATGGCAACGAAGCATTAAAATATTTAGTGTCTTCCGAATTTTCCGTGCTTTACAACCCTCGCATCGTATCTTAACATTCTATTTTAAAAGCATAATTTCTAACATATTAATAATTTATTACACGGATGGCAACGCAGCATTAACATAATTGGTGCCTCTTTTTCGATTTGAGTTAATCTCGATTAAAGCAAGCATACCACAAGATAAACGAGATTTTTTTTACCGCATTTGTCAACTTTTACAACCTTCGTAATTTAAAACATCCAATTTTAAAAACATTATTTCTAAAGTATTTTTTTTATTATTTCCATTTTCTTGCATTTGCCACCCTTTACAATCTTCGTAACTTATCTTAACATCCTATTTTAAAAGTATAATTTCTAAAATATTAACAAATTGTTACACGGATGGCAACGAAGCATTAAAATATTCTAAAGGCTATCGACATATCTTACCATTAGAAAAAAATCTGCGTTTTGTTACCTAAATAAAATAAAATTAATTTATTTCAATAATTAAACGAATTACAGAATCTTACCTTCATAGATAGAAATAAGAACTAGGCTTGTGGCATTAGATACAAGATAGAGCATATAAGTAGTTTGCATAGCATTTGTAAGGAGGACCTTACAAATGCTATGCAAACTACTTATATGCTATGCAAACTACTACTTATGCAACTCGAAATTTTGCATAAGTATTTCTCTTATGATGTAGGTATCCACAACGGAAGGAATTTTTAAAATTCAACCCAAAAGAGGTGAAATAGGAGATTAAAGTCTGTATGAAACTAGTATATTCAAGCGATGGTTATCTCTTACTAACATATATTTTAGCAAATATTATAGCAAAAATAAAGTTAAAAACCTCCCTTATTTTCTACGTTCTATTCAAGTGGATAAAATTTGTAATGTCCACTGGGACCTATATTCCTTTGTATGCAAGCGTTTTCTTGCATACATATACTGCCATTTAGTTACAGAAACAGCGCTACTAAGGATACGTATATACTTTTTGGGTAATAAGCTACACTCCCTGTGGAATAGTATGTGCTCGTATTAACGTGAAACGAGGCTACAGAGCCATTACTTAAGGTTTAAATATTAATCGCTCACGTTCAGTTTAAGTTGTAAGGTTTACTTAACGTGGTTAACATAGTGAATTTCACTTTAGTTTATTGATATTAGTTGTACTCCACAGATCGTTGCAAAAAAAACAGGGGTAGTCTGCCGACAGGAATAATAATAATAATATCGCTGCATAAATTTATACAGCGATATTATGAAAACATTAATCGGTCTAACTCCAAAGTAAGCAAATTAATTGCCTTCTTCTTACATACAAAATAAGCACCCAAACCCTGAAACACACACATCTATGTTCAGCCGACACGTCTTAATAAATAATTTATTTATGAGGCAATGTATACACTTATACAATAAACTTTTCTTAACTATTCGGAATTTTTTTAATTCACTCATATAGACTGAACTCCTCCTAAGCGGCTTGACCGATTTTGATGTTTTTTTGTGTGTATTTAGATAGATTCGGGATTCATAATTGAAATTTGTAGGTGGCCCTGCGATCGGATTCGGGTTCCTATAAAATGATTTTAAGGCTAAATCGCTAAACCGATTTTGATGAGATTTGGCAAGAAGATAGTTGTATAATCACGCTCAAACGTAGGCTAACTTTTTAAAAGCATTCACCATTTAAGGGGCTAAAACAGGGGATGAAAATTGTATTCAAAACTATATCGACGGTATATTCTGCATAGTAGATTTATAAAATACTATAACAAAAATGATGTGGTGTCGCGGGACACCAGGTAAGAACGAACTTCCTTCGGCTAAACGGCACTACTCGCTTGTGTATGCGACTGTCGCGCCTGCGCACGTCTCATTTAACGCTTTTATTCCACGCATTTTTCTTACGGTTTTACTATCACATTTTTTTCAGTTCGGTCGCGCAGCAAAATCCCTATCCCCTCCAAGCCCGCCGTAAGGAACTTCGTTCCAAAAAAGATCATCATAAAATTTTAGATTATTTGGAAGAGAAAAAAGTCTGGAATTTACGCTTTTTAATTTAATAATAAAATTTTTAATTTAATAAAATTTAATAATTGTTATAATTAACTAGCTGACCCGGCAAACGTTGTTTTGCCTTATATATTAGAAATCCATAGGGGACAAACAAAGTGACACGTAATTTATATAAGTCTACGAGATTGTCCTTCCACGCAGCCAAAATGGCATTAAACTTTATATGGTGGTTAAGTATTCTTAAATTTTCTAATTTTCCGCGCAATTTTCTTAATATTTTGTTTTATAAGAACCTTCTCCTTACAATTAAAAACACGACAAAAAAATTACCGAAATTGGTCCCGCCGTCAGGCGTAATGTCGTGATCATAATAGATATCACTAAGATAATAAAACCCTTGCCACGAACTAAACTATTAATACAAAATAATAATGACGTTTTTATTTTATCAGGTACCACGCCTTTGGTCACGACGGCGTTCAGGAAAAGGTACACCTCCACCATGCGTCCATTGTCGGCATATGGAGACATGGCTGGCTCGTCGCAGCGAAGAGAGAACAACTCCCGAGCGCCAACCTGCCTCCTCCTCTGCTGAAGACGACGACGATGACGATGATGAAAGTGAAGTAGAATTACCCCGTGTATTCTTAGCACCTGCGCCAGCATCTCTAATACCGCCTCAGGAATCACCACCACCATCTCCTGGGGCTCCATCTTTTGCTTTACAACCACCGATTGACGAACCTCCCATACTTCCACAACGAAGGCGGTCTATATCGCGACAGGAGGCTTTTTTCGTTGAACCAACTGGAAGTTCACTCGAAAATGTACAAGCATCTGAACAAATAGACAGCAATGCAAGACAAAGTTTAGTTCACGATATATATTTAGCTGTACCAGATCTTAAGCGTGATCGTGCCGCCTCAGTAGATTCTAGTTTTTCTAAAGTATCCGGTGGAGCTAGGGCTGAAGAATTAAGTGAAAGTGGGGATTATTTGAGTGTTCCGGGTACAAATTTGCGTTCGAGATCTGTGGACATAGTACTGCCTACTGCTGAACAATCTCGCTACAAGGCATTAGCTTTAACATCTTCACAAAATGTACCGCCTAAAAATCATGAAACGGAGGAAGAACCACAACAAGTATCTGTTGTGTTACATACACTTGAAAATCGGTAAGTGTTTTATTATTGCCTGCTTGAATTTAGTTTGTTATATTTTCTGTAGAGTATTATCTTTTCTGTAGACTTAGACATGTTTTTATGTAAGTAAATTAAATTCAAGATATTATAAATTGCAAAATACAGACTGAAAACGAACGTCCAATTTCATTTTCAGTTATTTATCTGGAAAGCGCCGTATGCTTCACGGTATAGAGAATATTAAAGGAGTAACTAGAGTTTATATTTTCATCTTATTTTCAATTCATTTTAAAGTAATTCCCTGAGAAAATTGTTATTTTAAAATTGATTCCTCAAGTTATTACTTCAACAAAAATACTTTGAAGTTATAATTCAAATTTTGATTAAAATATCTACTTAAATATGCCTTAAACATATTTTCCTATCAACATGCAGCTTTTATTTACTTAATATTAAGAGTCTGTAAAAAACCTGTGTGCAACGTACTCGTCGTATATTTTTGTTTTGAGATTACAAAACTTTTTCAGGCGCTTTAAGCTGCCATAATACGTCATTCACTTGAGAAAACACTGTATCAGAACGAAATTTAAATAATTATAAAGACTTTTTTAAAACTACCTTTAATATGCTTACGTATTTTTAAATTTATGCGCAACTGTCTTTACCAAGTAATACATTGTAATTTGAGTTTAATTTTATACTGTGCTACGTAAGCCATTATACTAACAGATTTATGAAAATTTTATGAAAATAACATATACGTTAGAGTAAGAAATGGTTTAGGTAAAGAAATATTATATCTTTTTATCATAAGATAACAAACAAGCAGATGACTCTTCTGAGTAATAAAGATAAGCATCGCTTACATACACTAATTACGTTAATGGTGTCTTGTCATCCGTGTGACAAGATGGTAGTCCCACATACATAAATTTACCAGCTGCCTTGCTTGTCAATCCAGCATACGTCAGTGAAAAGCAATATTACGGAAGGAATAGGCAAGAGGGTGCCACCAAACTTATTTAAAAGAAATTTTGTTGTAATATTTATGTACTCATTGAGGTGCGATAGACTAAAAAACATCCAAACATCTTAGACGCTGTTGGCAATCTTCGGGTTAGTCCGGACTTCTTTTGAAGAATAAGCCATCGGTGTCCCTGTCCGACAGTTCATAACAGGCCAACGATTGACCAAACCTGTTACTACTATCGTAACTACTACAAATAGCTACTAAGAGGTAGAGTTGTGTAACGTCTCCCACGGTTTTTAGTTCCATTGTTTTATTTTTTCCTGCTTCAAGTGACAGTAGTAAACAGTCGTGTTTTGGTATGGTTTGAGTATTTAGACCGGATGGTCAACAATGCGTCACTAAAGTCTATGGTGTCTTTAAATATTGTCTTTTCCCAATAGAAAAGCCATCTGTGAGCTTGGTGTCCTATGATATAAAAAAACTTTTTATTTATTCTGTTTTAGTTATCATTACTTAACATATTATTTGCACTGAATTAGTACTTTAAAAATAATCACAGATACTCGTAAGGTAATTCTATTATTCGTAGATTTGTAGACAAAAACCTTAACTCAATAAAAATACGTTTTATTTTGTAATTCGTCAGCACTTGGTTAAACGTAGTTTTAATTTATTATCTATTCGAGAAGCAAAAACTTTTTACCTCTTTTTAAGACAATTACTTGAACGGATTGCAGAAATCTAATATTTTTTAAATATGACGCCTTAGAAATACATTAAATTTATAAAAAAAAAACATTACACAAGTTAGTTGTCAAACATAAAGAGATCTTGTTGTTCTGTCTATAGACGAATTTCAGCTACTTCATCAGGCCAAGTAGCTAAATTTGTAGTTATATAACTTATGTAACAGTCGAGCTTTTTTAGATACGAGCCATTAAAGCTACTATAACAGTGAAACCACTATAAGTTTTAACCGACGAAAAAACAAGGTTATTATTTAAGTATGATGATCGATTTAGACGTCTTAGTACAAGTACTAAATTTCGTAAGTGTATGTATGTGTTGCCGGTAATCTGTATCATTCGGTATTCCTTACAATACCTAGGCAATGTATAGAATACCTAAAGGTATTACGAACTACCTAGGCCTTACGAACTACTTAACAAAATGGCAGATGGTTTTATTCTACAGAAGGAGCCTGGACCAGAAGGGGGTAAAATTTTGTGTTATTTGTAATGCATATTATAGTATAGCATAAAAATATTAGATTTCTGTATCTTTACACAGATCAGCGTAGTTTTAATTCGTGTTATTTTCGTCAAAAGAAGTAGGTTTTTGCTTCACATACTAATAAATGACAATTAAAAAATACGTATTGACATATACATATAATTTTTTTTTTTGCTTCTGTAAGCCAGATAAAATCATTTCTTGAGTGTATTCTCAAACATTGAATAGTTTTACATTCTTTTTTCGAAATGACTATTACAGTTGACGTTGTGAGTCGTTACTGCGTTATCAAGTGAGCAGAGTGCTCAGCCAGAGCCTAAATTAAAATTGGGGCTTTAAACGCCCGCGCTAAGACTGCCTTCTGTGAGATCCACCTCGGCTTAGTGCGGCGGCGTCGGACTAAAATTGGTGGATGGAGTCGTGGCATTGCGACCCGCGTTAAGCGCAGGGCGATTAAGAAGTCTTCGTTGTTGAGACCCGCGATGACAGTGTAGTGTCGTGTGTAATATTACAATACATATATGCCTACCTACTCCCATTTATACTAGCTGTGACGTGCCGTCCGCTGAGTACCTAATAAATTTTTTTGGTGAATCCCGAAAGAACAACTTATTGAATTTGGGATAAAAAGTAGCCTATGTACTTTTCCAGGTAATCATTTACCGGTGTGCAAAATTTCATGTAAGTCGGTTTAGCCGTTTTTACGTGATTGAGTAACGAATATCCATCCGTACATCCAAATGCCAAACTTTCGCATCCATACTAATATTATAAATGCGAAAGTCACTCTGTCTCTTCTTCACGCCTAAACCACTGAACCAATTTGGATAAAGTTTGATACAAAGATAGTTTGAGAGCCGAGAAAGGACATAGGATAGTATTTATCCCGGAAATCCCACGGTAAGGGAACTATGCTATGGTAAAACTCCAGGACTTTTATTTAAGAAATTTTTAGACGTGGACGAAGTCGCGGGCACATCTAGTTTATAATAAATACTAGCTGCACCGTTTAGCCCGCTGTGTTATAAAAGTTCTCGGTAAATCCCACAGGAATAACAATTTTTTCCGGGATCAAGTGTAGCCTAAGCGCTATTCCAGGTTATCATCTGCCCGTGTGCCAGATTTCATATATATCTGTTCAGTAGTTTTGGCGTGAATGAGTAACATACATCCATTCTTTCGCATATATAATCTAAGTATATATTTAATATATAAAAGGCAAAAGTGACTGATGTATCAAAGCGCGGGCTAAACCCTTAGGGTCTAGAAACATGAAATTTTGCACACGTATTATGATGTAAGCATACACTAAGGACGAATTTTTCAAAATTCAACCCCGCAAGGTGGGAAATAGGGGATAAAAGTTTGTATGAAACTTTTTGTTCCCTTATGAACATATTTGCATGAAATTTCTTATAAATTGAGTACAAAAAAATAATGAATTACGTGTTTAAGCGTTTTTCAAAATTCGATTCCAAAGTGAGTAAAATAAGGTAAGTAGCTTATTAAGGTTAAATAAGGTCTAAAGTAAATATGCGCGAGCGAAGCCGCGGGTAACAGCTAGTATTTAAATACATAGGATAAGGCCCCCCCTTATCTCTGGCTTAGCACGGGTGGTGTACCTAATGAAAATAATGAGACAAAATCTCATTTATGGTTCGATCATATAGTGAAAAAATATACAAATTTTAGTTGTCAGTTATTTTTATCAATATAGTGAAGATCCCTCCCTCTATCTTCCATCTTACTCACTCATTAACTTTTCATATTATGAGATTTAAAAAATCCTCATGAATTTAAACATTATCTTTTATATCAAACTTTTTTTATATCATAAGATAGCAAATAAGCAGATGGGTCTCCTGATGGAAAGAGTCAACCATCTCCTATAGACACCAAAGGTGTTAATGCAGGTGCGTTACTATCTTATGGCGAGGTCTAATGCCACATGCATAAGTTTACCGGGTTCCTTACCCTCCAAACCGGAACACGACAGCGACAAGCACTGACGCTATTGCGATAGGTATAGGCAAGGCGGTGGTACCAGACCCGGGCGAGACAAAGCAGAATTCTACCACCTAGTAGCCACGATGGTAGTGACTCGTACAGCCAATCGGTCGCCTTTTACGACCTGCCTGGCAGAACGGCAATTGGTCTATTCTTCAAAGGAGCCCGGAACCAACACGGGAAAACATAATCCGACAACAGCAACCACAACAAAAAAAAAATTATCCAGTTGTGGTGTACTCGTATTTATTACAAAGTTAAGCAAACATTTCAGGGGTTCATTTATATTTATATAGATTTATGATAACATTTTGTTCTTATAATACTGAACATGTACATTAAAACATTCTCATAAGAAAATAATAAAAGATCTTCATTATTGGATAAAATACCGGGAATTAGATGCTTTTCAATTCGACATCGCTCTTGTTTCAGAACACGTAAAATATGGCCGGTCAACTCACGAAGCGGCTTTTGTCAATCTTACGAAAATTGGATTTCAAACAAATTATTTGTGTACTTTGATAATATAGTTTAGTTTGCGTTACTTACATGATATGAATGAATGATATAAAATATGACCCGCCAACATTCAATGCGGCTTTTGTCAATCCCACGAAAATTGGATTTCTGAAATATAATTTTTATGTTTTTTTGATATATTTTCTTTATATAACCTACAGGAGTAATAAATTAGATAATTTTTATTAAAAATGATCCAATATAATTTCAACTCTTGAATATTTTTTATATCAATAGAAAATAAATGGAAGACTTTCTTGATGGAAAGAGAATAATTGGTCGTTGCTATCCGTGTGGTGGGATGGTAATAATACTCACATAATTCTAACGGCTACTTTACCCTCTAAACCGGAACACGACAGTAAAAAGCATTAACGCTATTGCGACAGGAATATATGAGGTGGTGGGTCCATACGATGTTGGTCATCGCGACAAAATTCAAAATTTCATCCTCACCATCTCGATGTCTGGAAATCCACAACTGTGCGATTCTCGAGGCACTTTTTTCCCCTGCACTATTCCTCTGTGGAACCAATTACCGGCAGGGGTTTTTTCAAGCAGATATGACTTAGGGACCTTCAAGAAAAGAGCCTACGCTTTCTTAAAAGGCCAGCAAAGCAACTGCAAATCTTCTGATAGTGTGGTTGTCCATAGGCGGCGGTTGATCACTTACCATCAAGTGAGCCTCCTATCCGTTTGCCCCGTTTTTTCTATAAAAAAATATACCCAGGCGAGACGTTGTAGAATAGTGGTTTGTACTATCACTTGTAACCTACTGGTTACAATGGTAGTGATACGTATAGCCAATCGTTTGATTTTACAAACTGATTTCCAGAATGGCTGATGATCTATTCCTTCAAGGAGGCCCAGACCAATACGGGGTCAAAGACATACATTTTGGTATGCCATAAAGAATCAGAAGAATGAATGGACTATTTATAGAAAAAAAAGTATCTTCACGCCCTTTTCTCCAAAGAATAACATGTAGACCCACGATTACACAAAGATATTGAAATCCCAAAATATGATATGTGGATAGCCTATCGGCAACCGGACACTTTTAAGATCCCGGGCAACGTTGTTTTAAAATAAAATATATTTTGTTGGTTTTCCCGAACCGGGAATCGAACCCGTGATCTCGTGTGGTCAACACTGACACCGGACCATTAGACCACAGAAGCGAGGACTATTCATAATGATGAATATAAATGTTTACAGAAATATCTATTAATTATTTACGATATTGCTGTATTTTTTAACAAATAAAAATTTTATATAGTTATTTAGCCCGTAAAAAATTGTTTTTATCCCGTGTTGGTCCAGTCTCCTTTGAAGAAGAGACCAACTGCCGTTCTGCCAGTCAGGTCGTAAAAGGCGACCGATTAGTTATGCGAGTCACTAACATCGTGGCTACTAGGTGGTAGAGATCTGCATTGTCTCGCACGGGTCTAATATCATCGCCTTATCTATTCCTGCCGCTAGAGCGTTAGTGTTTGCCCCTGACGTGTTTCGATCTGGTGAGGAAGTCAACTTATGCATGTGTCGTTAGACCTCGCCGTAATACAGCAACGAACTATTAACATCTTTGGTGTCTATAGACGATGATTGACACTTTCCATCAGGAGTTTATCCGTTAGCTACCTAGTATTTGTCAAGTGTTATTGTAGTACCACTCATAATTTTAGGTAAAGTTCTAGTCGACGAGTCATGGGCGTAGTCACGGTGGGACAAGGTGAGACATTTGCCCCATCCTGGTCACCGAATCGAACTTAAAAATTTAAATTACTAAAGAACAAAATTATTCATTTATTGACAAAATTTAAAAATTCCGCGCGAAATAATATAGTAAAACATAATAACTCTACCTACCTGTAAACACGTTTAAGCAATCGTCTACCTTCTATGAAGTACTTTGCAGAAAGGAAACCTTTCACAGAATCACAACTCTTCTATATCGACATAAATCAAGACTAACCTTAAAAACAACAAAGAAAAATATCGACACGCAGGATTTGGACCTGCGATCATCTCCCTAAAGCCGGGATGAAACCGGGAGATGGTCGCAGATTCAAATCCCGCGTGTCGATATTTCTCTTTGTTGTTTTTAAGGTTTTCTAGTTTCCCAAGCACGGGGTGAGTGCTATAATACAAAAATAAATCAAGACTACACAACCACTTTTTCAGTTTATATACTACTGTCCCACTCCTATAAAACTACTAGGTATGCCCACGGACGGAGCAATTTTTTGGAGGTTTGGGATCTATAAGCAACCTAATAATTGTACTTCATTTTTAGGGTTCAGAAATCAGAAATCAGAAGTACTTTATTCAATAAAAAAATTTTAAGTACAAGTTATTTTGACACGTCAACATATTTTTTAAAAGCTACTACCTAAAATGTACCGTACCTAAAGGGTAAAACGCAACCGTATTACTAAGCCTCCGCTGTCTGTCCGTCCATCTGTCTGTTACCAGGATGTATCACATAAACTGTGTCAGATAGAAAGCTGAAATTTTCAAAAATTATGTATTTCCGTTGCCGCTATAACAACAAATACTAAAAATAAAAAAAAATGATAATATACAATTACCCATAAATAAACGTGCTTTTTTCGTATTTTTTGCTATGATGGTACGGAACCCTCCGTGCGTGAGTTCGACTCGCACTTGGCCGGTTTTTTATATAACTAGTTGGGTATCGACTAACTTTGCCAGCATTTGGAGCCATGTACTAATATTCCGCAATTTACGGAACTATAACTGATAGCGATAGAGTACCGCTAGAACAGTGTTTTTTCGAGACGCGGCCTCATAACATGCTAAATGTTACAAAAAATTACGACCCCCTAATAACCACTGCTGCTTTTGCATTACACATTAAAAAAATAAATCCTTTTAACATTTTGTCTTGGTTCTTTAGTAACACTACACTACCTTGACCCTTTTGCAAAGACTTCGCAAAACCCTAGGGGGCCGCGACCCACTCTTTGAAAAACACTGGTCTAGTAGTATAGTATATCTAGATATGTAGTAAAAATATCAAAATATGTGTGCTCAGTTGAAAAGTTACAATAATGAGGATATAATGAGGCTATAGTGACGAACATGGTGAATGCCCCGAAAATTTCACGTGTTTATTGATAAATAACTACGTGCCTACTACGCCTACGCGCGAACACAGGCGATTTTGGTTTTGTACATTCCATATGTCTTTCAGTGTGACGAATATTAGATAAACTAGAATAATGTTCTACGTTTTTTAAATTAGTTAAATAAAATATATCTCTAGGAACAATCATATAAAAAAATATTGAGATTTCAATTTGATTGACCACTTTTATCATATTTAAGTGTTACCATTGTATAAAACTTTGCATTAAAACATCAATAAGTTTATATATCATCATTTTCACTATAAGTATCAAATAAAAATTCTCCTTGTTTTTGTACTAAAGAATAGTTTAAAGCTTACTTCTTTTTTATTATTTTAAGTATCTAAAAAGTGTCTTGACACAATTTTAGCTTAGAATTTAGTCAATCTAACTTAGATTTCTGTTGTTGCAGTTGTACTAAAGACACACAATGGCAAGATAAATACCAAAGCACAGATTATTCATAAGAGAACATAATGTTTACGTTAACCTTACCTAAATTCCAACTTTATTTAACTACTATTTATATCCCAAGTTTCAAAAATATTTATTAAATGCGGACAAGTTAAGGAGTTGATATAGAATCTTACGGAATGTATTAAATTTTAAAGTAATAACTTAAAAAAAACGATGTATGAAGCCTCGCCCGTGTTCTTTGTCGGTTTCTTTGCACTAGAAGCCAAAATAAGACAGAAATGATGTTATATGATGACAGACAGAAGTGATGTGACAAAAATGTCAAAACCCTAAATTTTTTATGTAATGTATTTTTTATAACAAGAAGATATACACTTATTTATCTTCTTGTTATAAAATACGTAAACTACCTCGTAACTTAGCCTATTTTCCCATTCAGCTCAGATTATGAAGTACTGTGCTCAATCCTCGGTTCAAGCAAAAGTGATTTTCAGATGGTTTTCAAAAATCGAATTGTTCGGGTTGAGTTGCTACCAGGCACGAAGCATTGACACAATTGTAGCAAGAATATTTCAAGCGATGCTCCACCTGAACCACCACCTCCACCTGACAGATCTGAAAGTATATTTTCTACGTGCTGATTGAACGCTATCACTGCCTCTTCGGAGTTGGTAAAAATAAAACCTCTCATCAAATCTTTGATTTTGGGGAAAATACAGAAATCACAGGATGTTAGGTCGGGGCTATGCGCCGGATGAGTGACGAGATGTACTTTTTCGGAAGCTAATTAAAAAGCTAATGAAAAAATTACATTGTTTTGTTGGCCGTGTGTGAAGAAGCGTTATCATGGTGTAGGCGAATGCCTCTGTGATCTAGTGGTCCAGCGTTGGCGTTAACCACATGAGATCCCGGGTTTGATTCCCGGGTCGGGCACATAAAAAAAAATATTTCAGTTTTCTGATAAACGCAAAGTTGCCCGGGATTGGAAAGTGCCCGGTTAGCGATAGGCTTGCCACCTATCACATTTGTGGGATCACGTATCTTCGGCTAATCATGGGTGCACTTGTTGTACCTCTGCCTACCCCTTCGGGGATATGGGCGTGAAGATAAGATAGGCGAATGCGGCTTTTGGGTCGTCTTTCGCGAACTTTTTCTAACATCCTGGGTAAACAAATGGTAGAATACCACTCGGCATTAATACTCTTTTGATCTTCAAGTGGAATGGTACAGATGGGACCCGTAGCTGAGAAAAAAACGCGATCATTTTTTTTCCAACGTTTCTCGCCTGTCTCACTTTTGTTGGCCTGTTCTCATTTTCAAACACCCATTTTAACAAAAGACTTTAAGACTATTGCTTGTTATGTGAAAAAATTCGAAACCAACATGCTGGTCTTTTTTATTACCAAAATCTTCACTTAAAATAGTGTTATTATATTATTATTTTATTTGCCAAACTGCATCATAATTTTTTTTTTTCGGCATTTCTTTTAGTTTTTTAACTTCTCAGAGTTAAAAAGTTAGTTTTTTAACTTCTTTTAGTTTTTTAACTTAGAATAACTTCTCAGAGAACTCTACCATAACGCAGTCGCGATGAAAGTTACACAATTATATGCATACAGGCTGCCTTGTCCTCCGAACTGGAATATGATTCTACTATTGTAGCAAGAAAATGTAAGTAAGACGGTATCAAGCCTAGGTTAAACGATGTAGAACTTTACCTCTTTGTAATAAATTGCTTCTTAGGTACTCAGGCAGTCAGGTGTATGAGAACTTTAGGGTAATAACAAAAGGGTTTGTTTAACTTATTAAAACAGTAAGCTTTAACAGTAAGCGTAATACAACCAAACAAAGCCATAACTATTGAGTTTTTCTCTAAATTACCGCAATAAATTGCTTTGTTCCAGTATTTAAAGTATTCTATTACATTCAACTGTTGCATGCCCAAGTTCATTTATTATTTAACCGCAACTCGTGAACTCGTGACTAAATATACATAAATTGTTTTTAAATTAAAGCTTTTTACCTGAATGCGCTTCTCGTTTCTCGGTTCTTTCAGTGAGCTTGTATGGCACCCAAATATCGAGCTTTTTCGTTAGTATTTTTGATTTCCCACTACGTTAAGTAGTATAAGGAAGTTACTGATTTTGTTCCAATTTTAAAAAATCTAGTTTTCATCAGATCTTCACGATTTGAGATCCTAGGAACCTTTTCCGGCTATAATCACAGTGACGTTAGTATGTGCGTATTTGTGTGCAAGGGCGGATCCAGCCTTCGTTTAAGGGAAGGTTACATATTTGATCTAATCCTTATCTAATTCTAATAAATCCATACCTAGACCTCTACTAGGGGGGGCATAACCCCCTACCTGGATCCGCCCTTGTGTGTGTGTGTGTTTATGTGTGTAGGTAAATCTTTTATAATTTTTGAACAAATTAACCGAACGAAACGTGGTTTGTTATATAATTAGTTTTGCTAAACTTAAAATTCCCAAAACTTTTAATCTATTCGGTCCAAGAGATTGAGTTTTCAAAAACAAATGTCAGCGAAGCAATGTTTTCTTAAAATAACGATCAAGTATCGATTGTGTATAACACCTAATCAGCTCTTTTTCTTAAAAACCTGCGTTCGATGCCGCATATTGCAACAAAATTGGTTTATCCATTCGGGAGTTGATGCAACATATTGAAGCAATTCTTTTTTTGACGTAATTTCTTGATTTTTCAACCAATCATTTTTGATCTTTTACAATATCAAAATACTTATTAATAATTCAAAGCCATAATAAGCCAAATCGGTTTAGCCGTTCTAGAGTTTCAGCGAGACTAACGAACAGCAATTGATTTTCATATATAAAAGATAGATAGCTAGATTTTCTTTTCTATACCTTACTTTAACGCATACTAGCATGGGAAAATGGGAATATGAATAGAAAATAATATACCAATTAGAAAGCAAATTATTTTTTTCAGTGAATTTCTTTGTTAATATGTCTTTGCTCACCATACTCATCAGTCATCACTAATGAAGTTCTTGCAAAATACGGAACATGCAGTTGTTAGCGCCCATGCCAAAAAAAAATACGGAACTTTATGGCGTCCTGACAGTCCTATTCTCAGTTGAAACGCATAGTACTTCAAATTGTTCTCTGCATTCCGCGGCTAGACTAATGAAGTGATAAAATTATACGAGTATTTACGATAAAAATAATTTTCGCCCAATCGGCGGCCACTTAACTAGTTTATCACTTTACGACCAATGATTTATTAGGCACCTAATACACAGCAAGTTCCAAGTTAGTGGGTAATTTTTACGACCATATTTTATAGCTCCTCCAACACTGCCCAAATTAAATCTTATCTCCAAAGTAATTGGAAGATTGATAGTTAAGGGTAAACAAAAATGCTGATTATTTTTCTTTTACCCATCGAAAGTAACAATAGTTTCTTTTGGGATACTTTTCAGTTGTAGATGTAGAATAAATTACATTTCAAAAGAAAAATTCTGAAATAATTCTTTTAGTCTGACATGGGGCATTTATCGTCCCACATTTCAGACTGAAAAGATTGTTTCAGGTTTTTCTGATTAGAAATCTCTAAAGAATAACATCTAGATATCATGATAAGCATGCCTTAATTACATACATATATCTTTTCGCGCCTATTCCTTTATGAGTTGTATAAAGAATAGAGTGCCATATTCCACGATTTGTGTAGACTTGCCTAGCTTTTTCCACATTCGTATCTTTCTTCATACAAACACGTCTGTTTCGAATACTTCTAACCAGCCTTGGATAGTATCTGATTAATATGTAAATAGTATGTCAGTCTTAAACTTTATCTTACTTTTTTCAATTCTACCCTCTTTTTAATTCAATTTTGCAAGTGCAGCGCTAAAGTTTACACCACATATTTTCCGTACATAGTAATCTCATTTTGAGCGTGTTATTCTTAGTTTTATGCCGTTACTAATATTTCCAACATTAACTTCTATAAAATGATGATGAATGTGTGATATAAAATATTACGTACTTTAGAAATCCTCAACTGTATGCTACAGTTTTGTTAGTTAAAAAGCGAAATCATTAAGGTCGATAATGTTATAGGTAAATAAATAGTATGAATTCCTTGTACTGGTTCGGGCTCCTTTAAGTATAAGATAGCAAACAAGCAGATGGGTCTCCTGATGAAAAGAGGTCTCCTAACCATCGCCTATAGACACCAAAGGTGTTAATGGTGCGTTGCTATCTTGTGGCGAGGTCTTATGCCACATGCATAAGTTTACCGGCTACCTTATCCTCCAAATCGGAACACGACAGTGACTGGCACTGACGCTATTGCGGCGGGAATAGGTAAGACGGTGGTACCAGACCTGGATGAGAAAATGCAGCACTCTACCATCTAGTAGCCACGATGTTAGTGACTCATAAAGCCAATCGGTCGTCTTTTGCGACCTGCCTGGCAGATCGGTAGTTGGCCTATTCTTCAAAGGAGCCCGGGACCAACACGGGGGGAAAAATAGACATATCATCTACCTCGTGCCGTACTATACGAGTAGGTAATTAATTATGTAATTTGTGCTACTGGCTAAGAAATGAATGTGTTTCAGCTACAAATGTTATTTCCACTTTTCTTTCACTTTTATTTTGACAAGTAAACATTTTATTAGATCGGAAACAAAGTCCAAACATTAGAAGACACGGCACAATTATGTTTATCGCAAATGCTTTGTGAAAAAAAGTGTTTTGAAACGCTAAAGATACTATAATTTATAACAATAGATCGTTTATTTGTCCACCATCTCACATATTCCTGTCGCAATAGCGTCTATGCTTGTCGCTGCCGTGTCCCGGTTTGGAAGGTAGGGTAGCCGATAAACAAATACCGATCGTATAAATTACTTAGTAAAGTTTTGCAACATTTACCCACATTTGGCGTAACACTGTCTTACGTTTTATGCTTCCGTAGCTAAATGGGTAAAATAGAAACTCTTATAATTTTGTCATGTCCGTCTGTCTGTCATCTTTCCATTCATCCATCCGTCCGTATTTCAGTCATTTTACTCGAAGACTAAAAGTATATAGAGTGTATGATAGAAATTTGAAAAATAGATGTATTTTATGAACCGTTACAAATCAATGCAGTACAATTATAAAATATAAAATTATCTTAATAATTACCCCTAGAAAACAGCACAAAAAATCAAGAGAACATATCGCTGTGTGGGATGGGGGACAGGTCTTTGTGAATGATATGATGGTTTCTAAATTGTTATTTTATTTTGCCAATATTTTATGAGATATTTGCTTTTGAAGTGGCAAAAGTATCCTCCACTTAACTTTTGAATCCTCGAGTACAAAAGTGTAAAAAAATGGGAATATAGGGATCGTGAGCGAACTAAAGAGGCAGCACTGCAGCAGAAAGTAGAGCGCCCTGGCGTCAAATATAGAAACTAAAGTGATGTAAACAATGTAATATATTAATATAGATATTGGCAAACAATGCAAAAAAAAAATTCTTGTCAGAAAGTAGAAATTCTAAGAACAAAAACTAACACCGAATTTTTAAAGACATCAGATATTTAGACGAGTGAATTTTCGATTGAAAATTATATTTTTTTAATATTAAGTCGAAATAAGGAGAAAAATTAATATTCAAATAAAAAATACAGTGTATTTGAGATATAAAAAAGCAACTTTTACCAAGTTGGTTTTGTGAAAAAAAACTATTTTTGTAGGCGATAAAAATAAAAAACCAAAAAAGCCAGTTTTTCAAATTTTTTGCTTAAATTTGAAGTTATATCATTGACATATTATTACTAAATATGTCAATGGGTTATATGAAAAAGGTGTGTAAACAATGGTTGTAGATATTCTTATTGCCGATATCTTTGCCATTTAACTTTTTGCGATAGGGCTCGTAGTTTTTGCCAGTGATCGTGATAAACCGTTTTTCCCCCTTCAAATTCCCTCCCTCAGACTTCCCGAACTCGAATCACCCGTAATTTATTTTTCCTCTTATTTTGGCTCTATTTTCTTCCATTTGCAATTAGTTTCATCCTACTATTATTTTCTTTTGCTTTTAATTAATTTCAAAGCGATCGGCCCCGGGCTAAAAAAGCTATATTTTCATACACAAAAAAAGTTGTATTACATGTGTAGATTCAAAGTTATTTTAAAACGTATGGTCCTGAAACTATGCTAATACGTTGCCTTCGTAAGTCTGTTTCTAAACTGTTTGCAGAAACTTGGCAACGATGGAGCTTAACACGAGACTGTTTCGTATACAATCTTAAACATTTGTTTTTAAAATTTATAAAGTTTACGTTGATACAGCCGGCCATAAATTTTATGTTAATATAAATGCAATATCATGCCGTATGAGATGAAGAAAAAAGTATTAGTCTGTTACCGTAGGCCGAAAGTTAGCAACATCAAATGAAATATTCGTTAGTAAGATCTATTTGATGCTTATTTTTTGTTTTTGCTAGGTTTTTTAACCCCGCATTGATCCGATCCCCTTATAAAATGAGATCATCGGATATCTTACCAGGCAGTTTGTAAAAAACGGTTGAAGAAAAGATTGTCCAAACGGATAAATAATGACCACTGTTTTTATTTGGAAAGAAGGTGTAAACTTGTGCCATTACATCCCCGTCACACAAATAGAAACGCACCATTAAATTCTTAGAAATCTATAAGCGAATTAAATAGCTTTCTTTCAAAAGAACCACCTACTAGTTGCAATTGCTTGATATAAAAAACAAGGATAAGTCAACAAGTATAACTCTCTCTTAAATATAAAAAAATGTTGCTGCCTAATTGGCACCTTATATTTTTTTATATCATAAGATAACAAACAAGCAAATAGGTCACCTGATAAAAAGAGTCAACCATCGTCTATAGACACCAAAGGTGTTAATGATGACGAGGTCTAATGCATAAGTTTACTGGCTACTTTACCCTCCAAACTGGAACAAGCACTGACGCTATTGCGACAGGAATAGGTAAGGCGGTGGTACATAGTAAAGGTGATTGATGAGATCAGCCTCAAATGGTACATGAATATTGAATATAGCATCAGCCGAAATTATCAAATTAATTTATTATACAAAACGCCCATATAAGAATTCAACGGACACTTTTTAACAAGTCAATTTAAAAAAAGGAACTTACTTGAAAATCACGAAAGTACCTAATCAAACTTGTACGCTTTTTCTTATTTCTAAATCAAGTAAACATTTTTCTTTTCTGCCATAAAGTTAACACTTTCTTTTATTTATGACCAATCAAACAAATAAGAAAAATGTCTTTTAGGTAAGACGCAAAATTTTAAATAAACTATTGTATAAAAGAAAATGAAAGTATCATTTTTATTGCATTTTATAACTGCAGTCGACACTTACAATATAGAAGGCTATACAAAAAAGCTATCTTAGTATCTAAAAAACAAAAAAAAATGTCATCTATTTAACCAAATAATTGATTAAGAAAACGGCTAAACTCACGTATAAATCGGTATAGGTTCCGACTAGTTTCGGACCTATATGAGGTCCTTCATCAGGGCGATTGCGACGCTTCGCGTCGAGTCGCTGTCGCGGCAACAGCGTCGCAATCGCCCTGATGAAGGACCTCATATAGGTCCGAAACTAGTCGGAACCTATACCGATTTATACGTGAGTTTAGCCGTTTTCTTAATCAATTATTTAGTAAATAATGTCTCACGAAAGTTTAAATAATTTTATCTATTTAACCTTTGAACAGTGAAGTAAAAAATGTATTGTAGTAAACAAATGTTGTTAATCTTTTTTTTTTTGTTAATCTTTTAACTTTTAAGCGGTTAAAATCAAATAATCTTCATGATGAGTGCTACAAAAACGTATTATATCTATGTTGATATATTTCAGCGTGAACGGCATAAAATACTATGTAATAATTTGTAAATTGTAGTAATCATAATTCTTATAGGTTTTGTGAATTTTAACATTATAACTTTTTATAATCTTCTATATCTATATCTTCTATATCTTTTTGTCCGTGATAAAATTTATATTTCAGAAGAAATTAACAATGGATTTACAATACAATAAATTACAATACAAAAATTTGTCCCGTAAATATTTATTTATAATAAGCATCTATCAACATGCGTTGTTTTGAGGCCAACTTTGTATGGACCCTCATAATTCTCCTTTAACTCATTAATTTACTGTCGTAAATAAGGTAGGGTTTGACACAGATTGACTTTTCACGTGACTAACAAAACTGGCATGAAAAGTTCGATATAAAATTTATTTATCATATAATTTTTATTACTAACAGTCTGTAAATTCCCTTTATTTTGGGAACGCAAAAAAGGTATCGAAAGATATTAAAACTTAGTTCTATAGTTCCTTGAAGCTGTGACAAAAACAAACTTTTTTCCCCGTGTTGGTTCCGGGCTCCTTTGAAGAATTATAGACCAACTGCTGTTCTGCCAGGCAGGTCGTAAAAGGCGACTGATTGGCTATGCGCGTTACTACCATCGTGGCTACTAGGTGGTAGAGTTCTGTATTGTCTCACCCGGGTCTGGTACCACCGCCTTCCCTATTCCTGCCGCAATAGCGTCAGTGCTTGTCGTTGTCGTGTTCCGGTTTGGAGGGTAAGGTAGCCGGTAAACTTATGCACCTGGCATTAGACCTCACCACAAGATAGCAACGCACCATTAACATCTTTGGTGTCTATAGGCGATGGTTGTCTCTTCCATCAGGAGACCCATCTGCTTGTTTGCTATCTTATGATATAAAAAAAAAACTTGTAATTAAGATACGGCCGTTTATACCGCAAAAAATGTGTGAATGTAGTATGAAATGTGGCAAGCAATATCGTCTTATTCTACAAATACAGGGAAAAATCTAAAACTCTTCATATTTTGTAATTAAATTATAAAATATAGTTTATGTGCAAGAGTTTTAAAAACTGAATTTCAGGAAAAGCACGGAAAAGCTGCAAAATTCTTTTCCTATTTATAATGCGTACCTACAAATTCGTACGAAACCCTAGGTAGGCGAGTTCGACTCACACTTGTCCGCTTTTTTCACTTTTAGTTACCTTTCAAACAAATAGAAAGGTGTCTAAAACAATATAATATCTACATTTCTGCCAGCAATTTTGAAACATACCATTAATACAAACTGTGTAAGATCGGTTCTTTGTATACATTTGCAACCGTAACTTCAATATTTTTCACATCGATATTCCCTTTGAGGACGGTTATACAATATTGTAATTGTGCGCATGTTGTTTTACAATCCCTGGAACATGTATCCATACTTTCATACTAATATTATAATTGCGAAATTAACTCTGTCTATCTGTCTCGTATTCACACCTAAACCACTGAACCGAGTTGAATGAAATTCGGTACAAAGATAGTTTGAGACCCGAGAAAGGATATAGGATAGTTTTTATCCCGGAAATCCCACGGGGAACTATGCGGGAATAAGGAGTAACTTAGGCAACTTTTATTTCAAAAAAAATCCGCGCGGAAGAAGTCGCGGGCACGGCTAGTAAAATGTAACATTAACATTCGCGTCTTTAACATCGTTATGCAATAGTATGCCGCGTCCAACACAGTACCAACTCCAGACCTCTTGAAACGTTTGGATTGATTTTTGGAATCAAACATCGCCATCTGCACGCAGGCTATCATGACGGACATTGATGTTATATAAGCAACAACATTTGGCTGAGGTTAATGGTATAATTAAACCAAGAAAATTAAGTGAAACAGAATGAAAAGATGATACGAGGATTTTTAATCCATATAAGAATATTCTTCTTGGTTTTACAATTTTATTACTGGCTTAATTAGTTATAATATACTAAGGCATGCATTTATTCCATACATCCGCCACGTTTTTCGGATCCCATATGCACGGTTTTGTTTGGTGAAATTTCGGGAAGTTCGAGACATCTTCATTTGACTATAAGACTCATTATTTTATTTAAGATAAGCGTACGCCATCGAGGCGTCTGTTCGCCACCAGTACACAAACGAGAAAAACGCCTATATACATATTAATTTATGGACTGAGTGTTCACAAACGTGTAGACACGTCGCAAGCACTTTCAGCAATTCCCTTTCATTTATGACTAAAAACCAATACTCGATTGGATCGGCTACAAACGCTTGCAAACCTACACAAACTAAGTCAAACACTCTATCCCCACATTTGAATTTGTGGCGGCTTGTTTGGTTTGGCATGCGTGCAAACGCGGCATTACCATTAGACGTCAAAATAATATTATGAATATCTAATTAGGTATGCTAGTCGCCTGTCACAGTGAACTTGTAAAAAATCATTGAACAAATTTTCACAGGTTAAACCTATTGCAATAGCGGTACACAATTTAATAGTATTGTATTCTTTGCACAATTTACTGAAAGCCGTTACTATAAATTGAGTAGGTATAATATGACAGTCTCGGAAACAGTCCCAGAGAGTTCTATTTTTGAATTCCGTAACTGCTTTCTATTGTTTTATTGAAAGTGACCAATTTCAAAATCTTCCAATATGTTGCACGTGTTAACGACAGACGTGACCTATTTTACCTTTGCTCGTCTTCTACAAACTTCCTGGCAGTAAGGCAAAAGGTATATTTTTTAATATCTAATTTCTATTCGGAAAAAAGGTTTTGTTTCTAAGACGCAGATTATAATATTATGATAGTAACTATTGTAGCAGATAGTGCCAAACGATGTCATAGAAAAAATTGCATTGAATGCCAGTCGAAACCTCATAGTCGATCATCGTTTTCAAAATATTCAGCTTTTCAAAAATTACGATACCACCGACTTTTTTAAATTTCTAAACTCTTTGAAAAAATCTATGCTTAGCACTGGTATAAAAAACCCAAGATACACAATCAATGTCTCAAAAACGTCTTCCAAAAATGAGCGCACAATTTTAAATTGTGCGCTCATTTCAAATAGAATCGCGTCGCTCCCAACGCTGTCAATTTTATTTCTTGCTTTGTAAAAACAACTATAAATCTTGCGCTTAAGGTTGAATATGCAAAGACATCTATTTTTGCCATATCTATAACTACTTAAATGAAATTAGCGACACGTTTGAGTTTCAGTTTTATTCAGGACTGTGCATCTTGGGTTTTTTATATCAATGATGCTTAGGTATAGTTTTTCTTTCTTTCGCATGTAATTTCATGAATGACTTGTAGAGTCAACCGGTTTACAGTTTTTTTTTTTTATATTATTAGATAGCAAACAAGCATACGGCTCTCCTGATTGCAAGCGAACACCAAAGATGTTAATGATGGGATAGCAATGCCACATGCTTAAGTCTACGGGCTACCTTACCCTCTAAACTGGAACACGACATTCACAAGCATTGACGCTATTAAGCCAGGAATATGTAAGGCGAAGGTACCATATACCTGAGCGAGACGTTGTAGAATTCTACCACCCAGCAGTCACGATGGTAGTGCCAGATATAGACTCTCACTCGCCTTTTAGGAACTACCTAGCAGAATGGCAGACGGTCTATTCTTCAAACGGGGCCCCGGCAAATACAGGGGTAAATAGTCTGTTCAAGTTTATGCGAAGAAAAACATTAATGGTGCAATATAACAACGAACAACAGATGTGCGCGAATCTCGTCCGTTTTAATTGCACTGCTGGTATATTAATAGTTAAGATTTATCGGAGATATAACGTGAATGTAAATATTAGGATAGGTTTAATTAAATGAACTGATTATAAAATCGTTTTAAAAACCAAAGTAGATATAAAAATGTGCGCAGAAATTTTTATATTTGCTTTAGTTTCTGTAATGACTACATGAATTAAAAGCAAGAAAATTATTTGTCTGAAATATTGATGTTGATTGTACTTGTATACAGGAATATATAAACAATGCCTTTGCAGATGCTTGACCGATCTGTAAAGGCATTGTTTGGTAGCCTAATACTCTATGACTATAATCTCTATATACTAATTTACTAGACAAGGCATATGCCAAACCACTTGTGAACTACACCGAGTCCGAGCTTGTTCAATGAAACGAGTAAGCGTCACGAAACTCACGGCGGTTAAGACCTTTTGGTCGCGAACATATATTATACGCTACATCGCTACTTAATTTTAACATTGGTTCGACGATTAATAATTATTTCAGCACTGTGCTAAGCTGTTAACGAAATGGAACATGACTTCTACTTAGCATAGCTTCTCTAGTACGCACTACATGAAACTCTCTGTATATATACTATAATTTTGTGGATATAGATATATAAAAATTTATTGATTAATTCTTTTCGACCAAAATAATTAATCTTAAATTATATTTCCAATATTAAGTATGGTCATACAAAATTCTGGAAAAAATGGCGACAGACACAGATGCGGCTACAGTGTTTGAAATATTTTAATGAAGCTGAACCTTAAATACAAAGATTTAAAAATACCACAATATTTTTACACGGTGTATATGTATAAAATACGAAAAATATGTTTTATAAATGCCCAGTCCCAGTAAACTGTTATTTAAAATAGTACGGATTGACTCATGACAATTTTTGAAAATTCAGCGGTTTTTTCTGACCGCTTTTGAATGTTTTGTACTTACTACTCGTAAGCACATGTTTTGACAAAATCGATACACCGTAAGCTTTCTGTAATATGTTCAGCGACTCCGAACACGAAATTCTATTGGAGATGCAAAATTTAAGACAAACATTTTGTTCGTTTTAGTCCAATATAAAATTCGCAACTCGCACAAGATATGATCCAACTAAAACAGCACTGTACTCGTATTTAATCTAAACAACGGATGCAACTCAAACTCCGCGCCAAAATGGAGAACAGTTGTGCCAATCTAACAACAACAAAAAAATCTGTAAACGGTTGACTCTGCGGGCCATCCCTGAAACTTTCCGCTAAATTAAGGTATTTTAAGCGCAAAAGAGTAAAAACTATAAGCATAGATTTTTTCAGTTCAAACATTTATTTAGTTAAAAATAGTAGTATATTGATTTTTGAAAAGCTGTATATTTTAGAAATGATGATCGATCTTTCAAATAGCATTTAGTTACATTTTTGAGATCTAAAATATTGCTCTAGCTAAATAATCGATAGGTTGAAAACTTTTTCATATGTTTCCGTTATTCATAAATCTCAAACAAATTGACCGATTTTAATCCAATTAACGGTATTTGACGCAGTTTTTAAAAGAAAAAAGCTGATAAGATTTTTAAGTTAATCGTTGTATTAGCCTGAAAGATATTTCAAAAATATTAAGTTTGCTAAAAATAACGTAATTTCAATATTTGACAAGCTGTAGCTTTTGAAAATTACATTCGATGACGATTTTTTAAACAGTATTCGACGTATTTTTTTTAGTAATAAAAGATAGTAGAATATCAAAAAAATGATTAGTTGAATGATTTCGAAGTTATGACAAAAAAACATTTTTTCAAAATTTTTCGTCAACGATTACTCCTAAACTAAAGTTTTATGAAGAATAGAGCTGATTAGTTTTTGTACTCAATCGGTACATAAACCTGGAAGTTATATTAAAAAAATACTGTTTACGGTTTTTTTTTTATAATTTCTCAAAATCTTCTGGGTCCATTTGATTCAAATTTGCAGGAAGTCTAAGTTGAGCGGAATCCAATCGAATGCCATCAACTGTGTTTCGATCGGTGCAGCCGTTCAAAAGTTAGGATGTGTGAATATATGTTTAAAAACACACATACACTCACACACATACACACACATACACACACGCAGATACAGACATACTGACGTCATCGTGAAAATAATCGGAAAAGATTCCTAGGACCTCAAAACGTGAACATCTGATGAAAACTTGATTTTCGAAAATCGGGGTAAAATCAGTAACTTCCTTACCTACATACTTAGCATGAAGTTAAAAAAACATACATTGAATTTGAAACCATAAACAAATCATCCATGCCCGATACTTTTTGGCTGAATGTATTTCATTTTGTCTAAAACTATGTAATGAAAGAATAGAGGCAATTACGCTAGATAGGTAATTAAAATCTGTTAACAGAATTCGAAGCGTGATAACTATTGTATCTTTAGAGATTGCTGGAACAATTAGATAACAATAGATGTAGTGTATGTTGCAACTTGCAACTCGAGAATAAACCGAAACAATTAAACTCTTTTGAACAGATCTCGAACAGTCTTGAACCAGAGAAATTTAATAAGAATTACGTTACGGATCTATTTTATTAAATACTAGTCAACACTTTAAAACTAAGATTATCGTATTTTAAACCGATATCCCAAAATGAAAAAGGCTAGCTCAATTGAGAACTTCTTTTCAACCGTCTTCCCAATATCACATGAGTAGATAAGGGGAATATGGTGGAGGCTATCAATTCGGCTATATGTTTTTTTAAATATTTATTACCTCGGTATTATGATTTACTTTATGGTTGTTACCTCAGATGAACTCAGAATTACGTCATTTATTAACCGATTTAAATAATATTTTTTGTTGGGGAGGATGTATTTTCCATTCGGTTGGTGGTCAGGTCGGTCGAGCGATCCAATATTAAATATTGTCCATTAAATATTGGAAGGAGATTGTTGCAGTTCTACTGTATTCAAATTAAATTATTTCGATTGACAAAAGAGCTACAAAAATAGGCAGCTTTTGGTTTCTCCCATGTTGGTCCGGGCTCCCTTTAAATAATGGGCCATCTGCCGTTCTGCCAGGCAGATTGTAAGAGGCGAACGATTAGCTATGCGAGTCACTATCATCGTGTCTACTAGGTTCTGCTGACTACTGAATTCTGCATTGTCTTGTCTGGATCTAGCACCACCGCCTTAACTATTTCTGCCGCAATAGCAATAGTGCTTGTCACTGTCTCTGGTTTCGAGGGTAAGTTAAATAGCGGGTAAACTTATGCATTTGGCATTAAGACCTCGCTACACGGAATAAAACGCGTCATTAACACCTTTGGTGTCTACAGGTAATGGTTTTCGCTTTCCATCAGGAGAGCCATCTACTTGTTTGCTATTTTGATATAAAAAAACATAATAGAATAATTAAACAATATTACAGACGCTCAAGTACACATGCACGCACACGCAAATGCAAAGGCGGCAAGCACTCGCTTGTACGCACGTTCATGTAGACATACAATGTTTAGTTATACAATAATTAAAAACACACTTTTATAAAAACCAAACTAAAAAAACTAAAAAATGAAAAATAAAGTTAAGAAAAATTGGTTTTCAGAAAAGCGTGTTTTTTGAACTTTTATTTATTGTTCAGTTTTAAATAGAGAAATAGTTGATCGGGTAAAGGAAAACAAATCGCTAATCCTGAAGATTTTGATTATATTAATGCATTATATTTATTTTAATTATATTAATAAATATATTAAATTATATTAATGCATTGTCATCGGTCCTTGATAAAACTGCAGTTTTCAATTAATCCGACGATTCATAGTACGTCAAATTCATGTTACTTATACATCACTTACTTGCTTATATAGGTACTAACTACTGATGTGCCGGATATCCGTATCCGTATCCGTATCCGCGGACATCCGAGGCTGGAGAAAGATCCGTATCCGTATCCGTTACTTTATAGGCAGATCTTGAACAGATCT
The DNA here is from genome assembly GCA_036924255.1 of Apodemia mormo. Lineage (NCBI taxonomy): Eukaryota > Metazoa > Arthropoda > Insecta > Lepidoptera > Riodinidae > Apodemia > Apodemia mormo. The sequence goes on along the minus strand of JAUPFN010000006.1, from coordinate 27,405,239 downwards.
TTTATATTATTAGATTTTATCGCATGTGCAAAATTCTAAATAAAGAGTGAAATTCTCCTAAAATTTTCTTAAGATCACATCTGGTTTGGATTTGCAAAATTCAAATATTTAAACATTATTCGAACTGAGTTACTAATTTTTCATTAAATAGAAATGAAGTACTTAAAGTTCTTAAAAATTACATCTATAGCAAATATATGTTTTAGGGTTCCGTACATGGAACGGCACCCTATTGCTAAGACTCCACTGTTTGTCTGCCTGTCTGTCTGTCTATTTGTTCGTCTGTCATGTGTGTCACGAATGTATCTCGTGGACTGTGATAGTTAGAAACAGTGGAAATTTTCACAGATAATAGTTGACCGCCCCGTTGGTCGAGTGGTTAGCGACCCTGACTACGCAATCAACGGGGCTCGGGTTCGATCCCCGACGGGGACAAGCATTTGTGTGATGAGCATAAATGTTTGTATTTCCGGGTTTGGGTGTTTATTATATATATTCTGGTATTTACATATGTATTTCTATGTATTAGTATCGTTGACTAACACCCATAACAACATAACACAAGCAAATATTTTGCTTACTTTGGGGTTAGATCAGTAAGTGTAATTTTTCCTGTGAATATTTATTTATTTATTTATTTATAATATATTTTCGTTGACGCTATAACAAAAAATATTAAAAACAGAATAAAAAAAATATTTGAGGGGGTAATATTATTCCATACAACAAATGTGATTTTATTGCAATTCTTTTCTCGGTCTTAATAACAACATGTGGTATACGCTTAAAATATTTATAAAATACTTATCTCTATATTCAATCTAAAAAGAAATAATTAAATTAAAATAAAATAAATATTTTAGAGGGGCTTCCATACAACAGACGAGATTTTTTGCCGCTTTTTATAGATGATGGAACGGAATCCTTTGTACTTGAATCCGACTCGCACTTGGCCGGTAATGGTTTTTTTTATACATGAGGGGGCAAACGAGCAGGAGGTGCACCTTATGGTAAGTGATCACCGCCGCCCATGGACATCCACAATACCAGAGGTCTTGCAGTTGCGTTGTCGGCCTTTTAAGAATGAGTAAGCTCTTTTCTTGAAGGCCCCCAAGTCGTATCCGTTTGGAAACACCCCTGCCTGTGTGGCGGGATGGCATTGCCATATATATAAGTCTGCCAGCTACATTACAAAACCCCATTCCTCAACCCACATTCAAACCGGAACACGACAATAACAAGCATTGACACTATTGCGGCAGGAATAGATAAGGCCGATGTAAGGTAATACCCGGACGAGACATTGCGGAACTCTAGTCGCATTTTACGACGTGCCTGGCAGAATGGTAGTTGGTCTATTCTTTATAGGAGCCCGGGCCAAGACAGGAGGGTTATAAATATAACGAAATGTTTATTATAGAATATTATAAAATATTAATGATGTTATCTTTAAATATGTATTTGTAGTATTTAAATGCTCGACTGAGTACTAAAATAATTGTAAGAAAGTGAAGATCCGTATCCGTATTCGTATTCGCGGATCTTAACAGCAATGATCCGTATCCGTATCTGTATCCGTATCTGCGGATCTAGTAATTTAATGATCCGGTACATCTCTAGTACTAACATACAAAGATATTACGCACCTAGTAAATAAAAGCGTGTTAAAACATTCGAAGGCGCACATCTGTTTTCGTTTTATTCATAAAGCTAAAGACCGTTATGTTTAGGAAATTCGTCTAGGTACATGAGTAATTTAACGTATTTGCATATTATAATATAAGTGGGCCTTAGACTACCAAGTTTCAATAACCACATTCAAGAGTATGCATCGTCAAAGAGAGGAGCTCAAAGAGATTTCATCCAAGTTGCTTGAGATTGACGAAAATTATTCTGCAACACCAGTGTAGTGTTGTTCAAAAGTTTTGTATTGTGTTGATAATATCGAAGCCTCTGGTTTAATGACGTATTTATGATCCATATTAATTATCCTTATGTATATCCTCAGGTTACAATGTCCTTTGATCATCCAATATTTTTAAACAAAGGATATATTGTAAAAAATCTGATGCCGTCTGGGCTAGTCTGCCGTCATTAAGAAAAAATACTTTTCTAACATTTTTTCCAAAATTAAGTTAAATACATATTCGGCATCAGTGAAAAATACACATACCAGTATCTTATATACGTATTTCGCTTAAACTTAACACAACCCTACAAATCTTACTTTTAACTAGGATGCATCTGCAAAATAACTCAAATATTATTAAATAGAAATGGCACTCTTGACGTATCTAAATTGTAAAGACGCATTCTAGTAGAATAGAAGATCATAAAGTAAAAAGTCATTTCTGCATGATCATATTCTACGTAAATGCGCCTTTTCATCTTAGTATTTCGAAAAATAGTCGAGCGCTAGTGACAGTAACGTATCTTCTAACAAGTATAATTGTTATTTAAACGTTAAGTTACTAAGATTTCCTTAAAATTTTAACCGATTCAGTTTGATACATTTAATAATATATATATCATTACCAATTTTTTTTAAATAATTTCCTAGCAATAACTTGTAACGACTGTTTCCAATATCGCTTCTACTGTCTATAAAAATTACGTTCAATTAAAAAAAAATACCTTATTTATTCAAAAATTGCGTTAAATGTCTTTGATCTTCAAATGTTAAAGCGATTGATTCATTTGAGAGTTTTTGTTGACGAAAATAATTGAAACAAGCATTTTTTCGACTAACTTCGAGATTTTTTTAATCTATTAATTTTGTTACTATAACAAAATTTACGAAGTTCAAAAAACTGTAACTTTTCTTGAAAACTTGTAATATGAAATTCGATCATCGCGGTTAAAAGTTACAGCTTTTCAAAAACTATAATAGTGTAGTATTCTTTATTCCCACTGTACTACAGTGAGAACACGTGATCATGAAAATGATAAGGCTCAGATTTTTGTCTGTCTGTTTTTTTATCGTCTACGCTTAGCAAAGTGGGTGAATTACACCTAGTTTCAAGTATAAGTACTCGTATGTGTAACGCAAAGACAGTCATTTCTGTGCTCCATTGAAATAAAGGAAACAGCTTCATGTATTCAAATTTAATAAATGTTTATAATAAGGTAGTTATTGCTTAGGAAATAGCAGGATTTAATTAAATTAAATTTTCTTATCAGGCAACACAAATGCTTAATTTCCCTTGAGAATCGAAACAGTAGACAGTTTTGTGCACTCAGTTATATACTTGATTTATTATTCCTTTGCTCTTAAAAAGGATTATCTGTAAGTATACAGATTGATCAATCATCTCTTAGTACCACTAAACTAGTGGTACTAGTTTCGATAGAGAATTCAAGATAAGAATTCTGGATCGTTAAAAATGTCATAAATAAATGTTTTTAGATTTTCCGAAAAGCATAAGCTAAGTAACATAAGTAATAATAATATAACAGTAATAAGTAATAATAGTAATAAGAATTTAGAAAAAAAAATTTAAACTTTAAAAAAAATCATATAATGTATATAATAATATACACAAATGCATACCTGCTATTTTCTTTACAACTAAAGCACAGAATAGTTAGAGACTAACAGAAGTCAATGTTTCATACAAGTAATATTCGAGCATAGCACACATAGACACCTTTCACGGACGCGATATCTCGGACTGGTGCGGAACAAACTGTACCGAACCATTCCAAGATATCGCGTCCGTGAGAAGTGTCTATGTGTGCGTTGGTCGAATAACGCATGTATATAGATTGACTACTGTTAGTCTCCAGTATACTGTGGCTAAAGTCTGTTGCCAAACTTTAAAGAAATTTTAATGTTTAGTTTTTGTCGAATTTTGGCCACAGGTAATCGCTAATATACATAAATACATTAAAACTACTTAACTCTCCTACCAAAGGCGGGTAAAAACAAAGTGATTTTTTGTATTATATATTCGAAATCATACTCAACGATGACGTCAGAAAAATGTACATTAAAATTTCATATCTGAGATGATAAATACTCATTTTATTTCCTTGCCAATGCAAATAGGGAATGAATAATCTATTAACTAATGTGTAGCGTTTGAAATAACAACAGCATACATTTGTTATGTCGGAAAACATTATGTCAGTTGATTTACATATGAAAAGATATCCTTGGGCAACAGACTAGAATATGAGGTCACCAGGTCGACGAGATGCGGTTCTCTATCGCTTAGCAGTTGACAATATTATCACGACGATCGGCAACGTTAGAATTACCATTTGAAGGCTGACATTGTTAGAAGTGAACAGTCTGGGGAAATAGAATTCTATTGCAAGTACAAGCGTTTTGAAGAGAATATCTTTGTTTAAAAATGTAAAAATAAATGTTTCTTGCGGAACAGGCACAGTGACCTGGACGTGTCTATCCTTATATGTATGTATATATTAAAACTAATTTACGATCGCCCGCTAGTCGAAAATTAGCGACCCTGACTACGCAATTTTTGTACGCAACGGGTTTGATTCCCGGCAAGGACAGGCATTCGTGTGATGAGCATAAATGTTTGCATTTCTGGGTATCCGTGTTTATTGAATATACTGGAGTATATATATATATATATATATATATATATATATATACATATATATATACATATATATATATATATATACATATATATATACATATATATATATATATATATATATATATATATATATATATATATATATATATATATATATATATATATATATATATATACTAAATTCAGTATCTACAGTTAAAGTTTATATGGCGAAGAAGCGCAGAAAGCTGATATTTTTATATAATAAGTATTAGAAATAAATTAATTTAATAAATAAAACATTGCACATACTACTATACGTTTGACACACTCACATACATTTATATTTATAGTTTCGTTATTCTGTATAAATGTCATCTACGATTATTTAATGGTATCAATCACAGACCACATTAAGACTATTAGACAAGCCATTGGGAAAGAAACGTGACGAAATTATGAGAAACGCTGTCTGTCACTGTCAAAAAAGTCGTACATTTGTAGATATCTTATTAGATAGATCATCTAGAATCTAGATGAATGAAAAAAGGCGTATCCATTTAATCTAAGATCATCTAGATTCTAGATGATCTTAGATTAAATGGATACGCCTTATGTAGGTATAAGACCTATCCATTTAATCCGTGGTATCAATATAAGCCAGATACAAACATTTAACCAAAGACATTTTACTGCAACTTTTTGCTTATAAATTACGAGAAACCTTTTTTCCTAGACTCAATATTCATCAAAACTATGATATAAATTAGAAAATAATTTTATGATAACCGTAAACATACTATTAAAAGCGAAACCGGTAAGCAGATATAAATTTAGGAGTGTTTGTGAAATAGTACACACGCAATTTAACCTTGTATTTAGGATACATTCCTTGTAGGTAGAATCTATAAATTTATTCGTTATATATATAGCACACAAGCAGATGGCTCTCTTGATGGTAGAGAAAATATATTATAACGTATTTAAAAACAATAAATTAATAATTTAGTTTGCTGCAAAAAAAAGAATAATATTAAAAAAAAATGCCCGTAGTCAGTTTACTTAAATTAATATTTTAATTTGGGAAAAATAGTTTATAACTTTAAATGTAATATAAAAAATAATCGCATGAATATACGAGTAATTGATAATTACGACGCTACAGAAAATCAAGCAAAATTTTTGCGACCTTCTTTCCGTTAAATCTTTTTTCTCTGAACTATGTACGAAATACATACGTTTAGTATATATCAAGTTAAAATATGGGTAATTTAAAGACAACATCAATATTCCCATGTTGGTTCGGGCACCTTTTAAAGAATGGACCATCTGCCACTTTGCCAAACAGTTCGCAAAAACCGAATGATTGGCTATAAATGTCACTGCCATCGTGACTACTAGGTGGTAGAGTTCCGCAACGTCTCGTCAACATATTTGGTACCACTGCCTTGCCTATTCCTGCCGCACTAACGTCAAAGCTAGTCTTTTCCGTGTTCCGGTTTGGAGGAAAAGGTAGCTGGTAAACCTGAGTACGTGGAATTAAGACTCAGTTACAAGGATAGCAACATACCATTAAAATCTTTGATGTCTATATGCGATGATTGTCTTTTTGTCAGGGGCGCCATCTGCTTGTTGGTTATCTTCTTTATCTTCTTCTTTATATAGTATAAAACAAAGTCGCTTCCGCTACGTGTTCGCTTATATTTCGAAATTTAATGCGGTTTTCATCAGTAGACAGAGTGATTCAAAGGAAAGGTTTATATTATGGATTTCCGCAAAGTAACGTCTATCTCCACCATGTCGGTTCGAGGGCAAGGGCAGAGCACTAAGTAAGTCCCATTGCAGAGGAGTAAGGCAAGGAGATGTAATATCCCCTAAGCTTTTCACCAATGTGATGGAAGATGCATTTAAGCTCCTGGAATAAGTAGGTCCCGGCATCAATATAAATAGCGAATACATCGCTCACCTTGGATTTGGCGACGATACGTGGTCCTTGTGAATTCGTTGGAAGAGCTCGGCAAAATGTTCGAGTCTCCTGACAGGTGGGCCTTAAAATGAATATGCACAAGACCATGGTCATGTCGAATATGCATGTTTCGCCCAATATAGTTTCGGTCGGAGACTCGATTCTCGAAGTTGTTGATGATTATGTCTACCTGGGACAAACGGTCTAACTAGGCAGATCCAACTTTGAGAAAGAGGTCAATCGACGAATCCAACTCAGCTGGGCAGCGTTCGGGAAGTTATACAGCGTCTTTTCATCCAGAATACTACAAAGCTTAAAGACAAAAGTCTTCATCCACTGCGTATTACCCGTGACCGGACTTACGGTGCCGAGACGTGTTTTCTAACTATAGGGCTCTTAAAAAAGCTTGTGATCACTCAACGTGCTAACGAGCTATGCTTGGGTTTCTCTGCGAGATCGAATCAGGAACGAGGGGGTCCGCAGACAAACAAAAGTCACCAACATGGCCAAACGAGTCGGTAAGTTGAAATGAAAATGAGCAGGGCACATACCTTAAATAACGGATGGCCGGGAGGGTATAAATGTTCTGCAGTTGAGACCACGTACCAACAAGTGCAGTGTCGGATGACTACCCACCAGAAGGACATACGATCTGGTCAAAGTCGCACGGATTCGCTGGATGTTGGCTGCCTCTAAAAGGTCGCAGTGGTAGTCATTAGAGTAGGCCTATGTTCAGCAGTGGACGTCGTATAGCTGATACGACGATATATATGATGATGATGATGATGAACGTCTATCTATAAAACATATTTGACGGAAAGTTGCAAAATAATTACCTTGATTTTGCCTTGAATTATAGATTTCTTGCATTTAAGTTAGACTGATTTAGACTCCAGAGCCTCACTCATCACCGCAGAGTGGCTAGTATCGGTCTTGTATCGGGTACATTTTGGAGAGTGTGCACGAGAATTGCACGACTTAATTCCGCCATCCCCGTTTTTCTGTCGATCGTAGAGGCGCACAGATACTAGGCATCGCCATATGGTGGATGTTCCACGTACCCGGACAAAGTAGTTCGACTCGACATTCTTGATCCGAACCGCAAGGGACTGGAACATGCTTCCTGAGTCTGTGTTCCCCGAAGAGTCCAACCTGGGGATCTTCAAGAGAAAAGTGAACTTCTAGGGAAGCGCGTTCCATCTCAGGCCGCATCTTAGCTTACCATCAGGCGAGATCGTGGTCAGCGCTTCCCTTATCCCTATCGATACTAAAAAAAATCCGCAAGTAACACCTAAATAGGTAATTTGATTTGCCGCTTTTCGAACAAAGTAATTTACCTAATTTTTTCTTGAAATTTATAGATTTGCGCATCTATAAATTTTTTTTTAAACCTATGAAAGCTATAACATTTATAAAATCTACAAAATTCGTTAAATATATATATATATAAATGTTATATAGAATTTAAATTTGCATATATAAAACTTCTATAGCCCATCATACTCGTTAAACAGATTGTTTGTGTAACACACTAAACATTTAATTTTATTATCAACAGCTAGCAGTATCTCGGCAAGATGTTTATCTTTAAACCTTTATTATGATTAAAATAGCACATCGTCTTAAAGTAGTTGTGATCACGCGCTACCGTGGTATAAATAGCACCGTTTGGCAAATGTCTGGATGATGTGAATGCCGATGTACACACCTCCACGCCATGCGTAAATGTCGCGTGCTTTGTACTTCTGGGCTGATATTTTTATCGTGTTTATTTGTGTTATCTATTTTATTGTTATGGTTCGTTATTACACAGTTCCCTGTCTCAATTTTAAAAAAATACTTTAAATAGCATCACAACAGATTCCTTGCAGATAAATAATGCAATGAACAACACTAAGCACTTTAATTCACATAAATTGACTGGTTTTTTGGCTGGCTAGACTGGTGATTTCGATTACCGTATTTGGTGACTGAAAAATCGTTATTTCATTGTTAAAACCAAAACTAACAGATTTACGATCTCTTTGAGGTACGGAGCTTATGCATCGAAATTATTTTAATAACAGTTTACACTCAGAAGCTGAAATGTTGTAACAGGAAGGATGTATCAACAGAAATGAAATTTGGTTAATAATTAATCATTTTATATAGAGGAGATGGATGTCGTTGAAAAGGCAACAAATGGGAGGAAATTAGCATGAAATTAGTGACCGATTGAAACAGACATATATATCTTGCAACTACAAAGGACTAATGTAGCCGATCTCTATGAAATGTTTATGAGTTAGTTCTTAAATTTTTAAGTAAAATAGCAGCAATTAAGGGTCATTATTATGTAATTAGTTTTCAACTTGTCTAACGGCAACGAGACAAAATTTAGATACATCATAAGTCTGGCTGTGTAATATTTGCTTAGAAGTCATAAAAAACTAGTAAAATAAAATAAATAGATTTTTAGGGTTCCGTATCTTAAAGTTAAAACGGAATTATACTATTAATCCTCCGCTGTCTGTCTGACTGTCACCAGGCTGTATCTCATAAATCGTAATAACTAGAAAGCTGACATTTTCACAAATTGTATGTTTCCGTTGCTGCTATGAATACAAATACTATAAATAAAAAAGATATTAAGGGGGGGTCCCCATACAATAAACATGTTTTTTTCGAATTTTTTTGCTATGAGAGTACGGAACCCATCGTACGCGAGTTAGATTCGCATTTGGCTGGTTTTTATATTAACGTTTATAAATGTATGTTCTACACCTTTCAATAATATGGGATGGGATACAATCTCAAGTAGCAACCACACCTTGTTGCTTCCTATTAAATTGTACATTTCTATCTACATTGAAAAAATCATACATCTGAACATTGATTGCCTCTAAGTCTAGAGGTCAGCCTATTCGACTCAGATTGTGAGGTTCCGGGTTCGTTACCCGGGTCGGGAAAAACTGTTGAGGTTTTTTGGAATTTGTTTCGAAAATCCAAAATCTCTGGCTGTTGGGTGGTGTGTTACCACTCCCGTGCCTGAGATGAGCACGTAAAGCTGACGGCCCCGGTTATAGCTAGAAATAGTCGATAATCATTATCAGGCCGGTGAAATGCGGCGATGGGGATCACCAAGACAACTTGGCAAGATCTTGCCAACTGACAAACCGATAAATTCTATAGATGTTCGGTTAATTCGGACTGTATATTGTAAAAAAGCAAATCTTATCTATGCATATAATAAATACGTAGGAAAGTCAAAACTGTACATTGAATATTTTTTTAAAAGAATACTTGGGGCGTGATCTATAATCGATATCGAAGCCAAAAATATAGTTTTTAGAATTTTTGTCTGTTTTTCTGTTTGCCTGTTTGTCTGTATGTATGTCCGGGGTAAACTCAAAAAGTACTGCATGGATTTACTTCAAATTTTGCATGAATATTATTAACAAGCCGGGTCAATATATAGGCTACATATTATCACGCTATCACCTACGGGGAAGGAGCTGTGCGGAGTAAACAAAGTCCGCGTGGACGAAGTCGCAAGCAACAGCTAGTATATATATAAAAATCAATTGCTGTTCGTTAGTCTCGCTAAAACTCGAGAACGGCTGAACTGATTTGGCTAATTTTGGTTTTGAGTTAATTGTTGAAGTCCAGGGAAGGTTTAAAAGGTGAAAAAATATAAAAAAAAGATAAGAGTAGTTAAAAAGGCGGAAGAACGTTTGCCGGGTCAGCTAGTGAAATATAAAATTTGAGATAATTTAAAAAACAAAAATTAAATGCTTCTCATACTATTCGGACATATTAGTTGTAGTATGGTTTAATAAAAAAAATTAAAATGTGTTATAAATAATCTAATTCCAAACATGAAAGTATATAAAAAACAAGCATGAGTTTATTCTAACAGACTTTCTGAGTGTATAATCAAAGTCAAAGTCAAATATTTTTATTCAAAATAGGATTAGTTACAATCTCTTTTTGAAAGTCATCTTAGAATAATTCCATGTAACACTGATTTATAATAAATATAATCCTTTATATGTCTAATAATAATAAATAATCCCTTAAAATCTATTTAACATAGTATATAATAGTATATATAGCAATGTTTTCGATCGTTATCTATAACTATACTTTGGATGTGTTTCCGCATAAAACTTGTCGACAATGTAAATTGTCGACCCGACAAAAATGTCTGAAAAGGGTTTCATTCTCTTTAATTTCTCATAACAACAAATCATAATTTTTACGTTTTAATATTAGTTTCTTAATTATGTTCAAAAAATTACAATATTATATTTTTTATAAATTTTTGCTTAAGTTATTACTCGCATTTAATTCAATTTTATCCCGTGTAGGTTGCCTCTGAAGAAAAGACCTTCTCTTTTCTGCCAGGCCATTATAGAAAGCGAACGATTAGCATGACGCGTCACTGCCATCGTGACTACTAAGTGGTACCTGCAGTATCTCCCCAGGGTTTGGTATCACTGCCAAAGTCAAAGCTGGTCATTGTCGTGTTCCAATTTAGAGTTAATGTTGGCTGGTATATGTATCCTAGTGGCATTGTATCCCTACCACATGGACGGTAACGCACAATAATTAACATATGTGGTGTCTATAGGCGATAGCAATATCTTTGCAATAAGAGAGTCATTTTTTTTGTTATCATAAAATAACAAACAAGCAGATGGTTCTCTTGATAGAAGAAGAGAAACTACCGCATACAGAAACTAAAGCTGTTCATTTGTTGTTATCCGTGTGACAGGATGCCATATGTATAAGTTTAATTTACAAACCTGAACACGATAGTGTCACGCATTGACATTATTGTGACAGGAATAGATAAGGCGATGGTACAAAACCCGGGGGAGAAGTTACAGAACTCAACAAATTAATAGCACAGAATACTGAAGACTAATAGAAGTCAATTTACATACAAGTAATATTCGAACAACGCACCCATAGATACCTCTCACGGACGTGATATCTCGGAATGGTTTGGAACAGTTTGGTTCGGACCTGTCGGTTCGTATTTTGTGCTAAAAATTTCTACGATAGTGTCACGTATAGCCAACCGCTCACATTTTACGAACTGCCTGACAGAGTGACAGTTGGTTTATTCTTCAAAAGTGGCCCTGACTAAAACGGGGAAGAATGTTACGTACAAATAGCGATTTATTACGCAACCCGCAGTGTGATTAAGTTAGGGAAATATACATTTTCCGCGATAAAAAATAACCTGGGTTTAATAAGGATATAAATTGTATTATGTAAATAGAATTTACATATAGCTAATAAACACACACACACACACACACACAAACTTTGGATTCATATTAATATTAAAAATACAAAAGTCTGTTTGTCTCTCTCTGTAACAGAGACTATCTTTCACAGCTAACCGCTGAACCATTTTTAATAAAATTTGACATGGAGATGGTTCAAAACCCGAGGTCAAATATTGGCTGTTTTGTCATAAATCGATCCCTAAGGGGTTAAAAGTTTGTATGAATAATTATATAAATTACATGTTGTCTACCTCTCCCAGAACCTCAATTTAAGACTTAAGACACTTGTAACTTAATAATTGTACATAATTTAAGATCAGCAAAACTGCAATAACAGACTTGTAATTACCTGTATCTCTGAAACCAAGCATTAGACCTTCATCAGATTTAAATAGGCCCAAATGCCAAGTATATATACTCCCGGAGCAAAAAAATATTTTTTCAAATTAGTTCATTAATGACCGAGTTCTGAGGTAACAAATATAAAATATACAACCCGATAAGTTTTTGGGGAGTCGGTTGAAAATAAATAAATAAATTGGTAAAATGCGTGTCAGGCCACGCGCAATGTAGGGTTCCGAAGTTGCCTATCACAATAATGCGGACTAAGAAGAGGGATTTTATTGTTTCATACTATGAATATTTAACTAATCAAGGTCAATGACAAATATATCCTACCACCGCACCACACGCTCACCGCCTATAAAAACTTTTCTAAGTACATTTTATAAGTTGGTCGACTATTACTCAAAAGGCCTTCTAAGCCGAGAAAGTTTTCCTTTTTAATTCCTTATATTTGCTAATACATGATTTTTTCTAAGCCAAAATCAACAGTTTAGCTTGCAGAGGTGGGAGAAGGACATGACTCTAACAAAAATTAGCACTTTAAAGCTTAATATTTTACAAACAAGTCCCTTAATCGAAAGCTTGTTTTTACAATTCTGCAACATCACTACATAGTATAAAACAAAGTCGCTTTCTCTGTCTGTACTTATGTCCCTATGTCCCTATGTATGCTTAAATCTTTAAAATTACGCAACGGATTTTGATGCGGTTTTTTTAAATAGATAGATTGATTCTTAAGGAAGGTTTAAGTATATAAAACTTTCCGATATTCCCACGGGAACAAAAGCTACGCGGGTGAAACCGCGGGCAGGTCGCTAGTTTTTTATAAACCTATCCAACGATACCTGACACTATAGTTATTTTTCTAGTTTTTATGTTACCACTTTGCGGACTTTGCTTTATCGTGCGGACGAACAGACGGACGGACATAACGAAACTATAAGGGTTCCTACTTTATTTCGAAACTTTCAAAACACATTTTATCTTTTAGTAAAAAATGATGTTATACACTTGAGTAAAAAATGTAATTAGTTAAAAACACGACACAGTGCAAATCGGAACTAATATAATTTTAGGTAATAAATATCTAGATCTATAATTTTTGAAATTATGAAACAATTTTCATTAAATAAAATTCAAAAGAGTTTTATATCTATGGAATTTGATATGTACAACAAGAAAACTGTTTTCAAATAAACTTTGAAATAATGAAATCCCTCGAAACAAATAATGACATAATATAAATAGTCTATAACTTTTCCGACGGCGATTCACTTCTGCTTCACTGATCAAATTTTTAACACAAAAGACAAATTCTCGATTTATTAGCTGTTACATAGACGTTTCTCGAACATTGATGCTAGGAGGGAGAAGCAAACAATAGTTATACCTCCCTTATGCGAGGCTTCCGTCATAATAACAGAGTTTCAGTGGCTTTCATAGCAACGTGTACATTCAATAATCTTTACCTCACTGAACAGAAGATGTAATAATAGTATTTTATTATACACAATAAGATATAGATAGCAAATACGCAGATGGTTCTCCTGATGAAAAGGGAGAATCATCACCTATAAACATTAAAGATATTAATGGTGCGTTGCTATCCTTGTGGTGAGATATTAATGCTGCATGCATAAATTTACCGACTACCTTACCCTCCAAATTGGACCATGACAAAGACGAGCACTGACGTCATTGCGTCACAAATAGGTAAAGCGGTGGCCGGTGAGACTAGATCCGGGCGAGACAATGCAGAACTCTACCACCTAGTAGCCACGATGGTAGTGACTCGCATAGTCCATCGCTCGCCTCTTACGAACTGTCTGGCAGAAAGACAGATGGTCTAGTCTTTAAAGGCAGCCCGAACCAACAGGGGAGACTATTTAAAATTCCTGTAACGTATATAAGTCAATTGGCCAATCACTTGCCTCTTACGGACTGGCAGCAAGGTTTTTATTTAGAGCTAGACTGGGAACCGTGAAACAGAGAGGGTAAGATGTGGATATAACACAGACTACACAAATACGCAAGATATAATAAATCCAAGTCTTACCTTCTCTGTTTTACGGCTTATTTGAAAAATAGAGAAGGGGCGAAGAAGGGACGACGAACAGAAAAGAGATAGTTAATAAAATCCGTAATAGCGATGTCTATGCTTGTCATTGTCGTCACTCGTCATCCGGTTTGAAGGGTAAAATAGCCGGTCGACATATGCATATGGCATTGCCATCTCGCAGTCGCAACGCATTAACGTCTTTCGTGTCTATAGGCGGTGGTTTCGCTGTTCAAAAGAGAGCCATCTGCTTGTATAAAAAACACAAAATTCAAAAACATTTCATTTAAATTAAGGGTAATATGAATAAAATGTTTTTGAATTTTGTAAAATGTAAGCTTTTTTGTAAAAATCAAATTGTTTTATCCGATTTATTTTTTTGACGAGTGCGGCCTCACTCTTGCTATCTAATGATATAAAAAAAATATTCTATTATGCAAATCTTTCTTCTCGCTATATATGTAAACTCATGTGCACTTTTTTTTCAAGCATGAGGAATCGCTTATTACACGTTTGTTCGGAAAAGGTACAAAGCTGGATTTGGAAAATAGGAAAGGCTGTTTTAATAACATTGAATGTCAGAAACCATCTTCTATTAATATGTTGATACGTGAAGAAAAATCTTTGTACCCCTTTTTAAGACAATTACGCGAGTATTAGAGAATGAAATTTAGCACAGTTAAAGTTTACATATCGGAGGCTTGCAAAAACTCAATATTTTCATATAATAAGAATTAGAAATATATTAAATTATAAAAAATAAACATTACACACGTAACATTCATGTGAAATACACTAAGATGAAGGGAACTACTAGTAGATATGAAATAACTAAGCGAAAACCGTGTAATTTCATCCCGAGTAATGGCGGACTTAAGAACAGCTGTTTATTGTCTACATAACAATTGATTAATTATATTGCAATTAGGCATGTTACTTTAACAATTAGTTTTTATTTTAAATTTCAGGTACGCACTAAAATTATAGGAAAATACAAATAAACACTAAAATCAATTTAATATTTTGTAATCAAAGGGTTATTTGACATTCAATTTTAACTTACCGACATTGACAGCGTATTTTAGTAATGGCGGCGTATTGGCCGCAAGTTGTTTAAGGTGACGTTATTTTCTTAATTGATTTGAAATTAGAGCACTGACAAATTTTTTGTATCTTTGTCTATTATGAAAATTCGAACTTGCTAGACAGAGATAAAGCTATTTTTATATGTTCAGCGTTGGAATGCATGCAATTTTATAATTTTGATTGCTTATGTAAATTAATACCAAGTTCTTATATTTCTCTTGTCAAAGGCAATACATGATAATATATACACAACACATGTATTTTTATTACAACTAAAATTTGTTCATCAATCAACCCGATACAATAAGAAATTGGGTGATTCTCACCGCTCCACCATTGCGGTCCGAACTGACCCATGCCAAAAGAGCTCATGGGCAATTCACACCGCGGTCCGGACCGCTCGTGGTGCGAAACGACTAAAGACCCCTATAGGGTGATCGCTAGTCCTTATTAAATGTGTTTATAAAATTTAAATCTACTTGTTTTGCAGTATAATAACTAGTACTTATATACTAATATTTAATACACTTTTTTATTTTTAGATAAACATTACACATTTATAAAGATCTGACCAACCCTTATCACAACCACAAATGGGTGTGTTGGAAAGGGCAATTGAAAATTCAGACCCAATTTCCGTTGTACCTTCTCTGAATGCTGACCCACACTTGTCTATACTATAAACATGTTCTTCCAATTACGGTTATTATAATATTCACTTTCCTTTTGGGACTGAAATAATTATATTGCTTAACGAAGAGTGTTCCGCAATTTATTCTGAGATCACGTGATTTACTAAAAATAACGTTGAATATAATAAAGTGAATGTTTTTATAAAAGTCCAATTAACATTACGTTACGCTTTTACTGATGCGTTGCTATCCGTGTGGCGTGATGGCAATACCACATGCATATGTTTACCGGCTACGTTACCCTCCAAAGTACACAACAGCGACAAGCACTGACGCTATTGCGGCAGGAATAGGTGAGGCGGTGGTACCAGAATCGGGTGACACCATGCATCACTCTACCGCCTAGTAGCAAATAAAGACATAGTTGTATTTTTTTCTTATTGGCCTTGTTGCTTTCATACGATTATATCACGGATTAAATGGACACACCTTTCAAGACAATTTCTTAGTTTGTCAGTGTAGCTTGCGCACAGAAATACAGGGTTATACTACTTACCGATGATATAAAATTACTTCAAAGGTAATTTTTAAACCTTGTCATCTCATTCGGTACGTTAAAACTGTAACAACATGGATATATTAATTACAAATGTATGTCATTTTTGAAAGTGATAGGAGCGTTTGCTCATAATATGCGTGGCGACACATTTCCTTCTCAATGGCGTGTTTATTAGTATTCATGTGGTCTGTGGATTATATTATTAACTAGCTGTTAGTCGCTATTTCATTCGCGTGACCCAAAATCATTACTTCTTTTAGCTAAATCGAGTTATAAAGTAGCCTTTGTCACTTTTGAATAATGTAGCTTTCTAATAATGATTTTTTTTTAAATCGATCTAGAAGTTTTTGAGTTTATTCGTAAAAAAAATTTAATATTAAGATTATGAGGTCTGGAGTTCAATTCCCCGATTGGAAATTAGTATTCTTATTGGTCGAATCCACGGAGTTTAGTTGTCTGAATTTGTTTTTCATTTTAACTGGGAAACATATCTTGCCCGAGACTAGATATGTACCCGATTTGTCGATAAGCTGACCTTTACTACATTATGTCACACTTTACTTACCTCTTCAGGGATATAAAATGGCTTTTGTATCGGACGGTGTTGTGATCTTCAATAACATAGTATTTTGTAATATATTTAAAATCTTCAACACTATCGTTATTTTTTATATATCATAAGATAGTAAATAAGCAGATGGGTCTCCTGATGGAAAGAGTCAACCATCGCCTATAGACACCAAAGGAGTGAATGGTGCGTTACTATCTTATGGCGAGGTCTTATGCCACATGCATAAGTTTACCGGCTGCCTTACCCTCCAAACCAGAACACGACAGTGATAAGCACTGACGCTATTGCGGCAGGAATAGGTAAGGCGTTGATACCAGACCTGGGCGAGACAATTCAAAACTCTACCACCTAGTAATTAAATAAATTAGTAAATTTCTAAATTGTTAGTAAATATTACGATCTTGAAATATCAGCTTTTATCCATACTAATATTATAAATGGAAAAGTGTATATATGTGTTTGTTTGTCATTCACGGCAAAACGGAGCGATGAATTGACGTGATTTTTCTAAGTAGAAATAGTGTAAGGGATGGAACATTCCCAAGTGACATAGGCTATTTTTTGTCCATTTCTAACTCTCCACTTCCCTAAAATGGGAAGTGAAAGTTTGTATGGATCATTCCGCAATTTTCAAGGTAGAACGCTAAAAATTGGTATGCGGACTATTTATGACTAACAAAAAATATCGTGCATAATTTTCTTCTGGAAATCTGCCCCCAACCCCTTAAAAGAGAGGTTGAAATTTTATATAGATCAATTTAACGCACCGAAGCTGCGGACGAAAGCTAGTTTTTTATAAAATTATGAATATTTTTTATAAATATATGAAGCCATAGTTGTTAAAAGGGCATATAAATATAAATATTATATTAATGGTGCGTTGCTATCTTGTAGCGAGGTCTAATGCTACATGCATACGTTTACCGGCTACCTTACCCTTAAAACCGGAACACGACAGTGACAAGCACTGACGCTATTACGGCAGAAATAGATAAGGCAGTGGTACCAGACCCGGGCGAGATAATGCAGAACTCTACCACCTAGTAGCCACGATGGTAGTGACTCGCATAGCCAATCGGTCGCCTTTTACGACCTGCCTGATAGAACGGCAGTTGGCCTATTCTTCAAAGGAGTCCGGGACCAAAACGGGAAAAATATATTTAACACCCAAACCCGGAAATATAAACATTTATGCTCGTCACACAAATGCTTGTCCCCGTCGGGAATCAAACGATTATATAAATACGGTACTTATTATCCAGGAAAAATAAGTAGTTCCTGTGGGATTTACCAAAAACTGTTACCAGCAGTGGGCTGCAGGGTGCTTTTTTTTGGCATGGATATTGAATATGTTGAAGAATGTAACAGGTTGATGATCCAGGGTCAAACATAAGGGGTTGAAATAGGGGATGAATTTTTTTATGAAAAAACTATACCGATGACATGTTAAACTATTTGTAGGCGAAGCTTCGCGGGTCAGCTACTTTGACTAATGTAGGTTGATTGTTAGATAAGACTCCTTAGCTCAAGAGTCCAACTTTTTGCTATGTTGTGCATAAATTTTAATAAATAAATAAATTTTATGTACTTATTAATATGCCGAGAGCTCATTGTAATATTTCAAGTACGTTATTAAAGACTTGAATTTTATATTGTATTTGTTTTATTATAGTTAAAATGTGCTGGAATGAAATATTTATATTAACGCATTAACGCATCCTCCGAAAGCTCATAGTAATATTTAAGTACCTACGTTTTTATATAAGCTTTATATTTTATATAGGCTCTTGTTTTATTATAGAAATGTATTAAAATTTAAAATAAAAGATTGTATACCCATTACATTATCTGAGAGCTCATTATAATATTTCAAGTACATTTTTATAAAGGCTTGGACTTTCAAAATAGTGATAGTTTTATCTATATATTAAAATGGAAGCAAAAGTTTTTACCGATCTTTAAGGCAATTACAGAAATAGATGAAATTTAGCATAGTTTAAGTTTACATTGCAGGGGACTGCAAAAAACTAATATTTTTAAATAATATGCATCCAAAAAACATTAATGCCCGGTTCCTATATCTGCAAAACGACTCGTTTTAGTGACAAATAGTAGGATTTTCTACGAGGCGTAAGCTAAAACTGTTCCTAAAAAGCACGACTCTTATGTCAAATTACCAAAGGTTCGTTGCTAACGGGTGGGAGGGCTGCCAGTTAAGGTTTTACTGTGTATTGTATGGAAATGACAGATTGGTATGTCCCTATAAAAAATATAATGTCATTAATCTGTCAAAATTTCATCATCCGTCATTCGTATAGCTACCCCCGGATTTCGGCCGGTTGAACAATAATTTAAAAAATATTTAGCGTGAATTTACCACTTCAAGCTCAGAAAGTGACACGGAAATGCTTTACATATTATCAGACTGGTATGTGACGTCTAGTTCCGACGAAAAATCAACAATCAGAGTATAAAGGAAAGAGTGGAAACTACATATAATTTCAGCTGCGGTTTCAGCTTGATATAACGGCAGAAGAGCAATTATTGTCTGAAATATATCCCCATTTACGAATAACAGGAGCCAGGTAGATATTTTTCTTATTTCCTAGCTGACAAACTTTAATTATTATTCGTAGACTATTGCAAGATAAATAAACTTTCATAGTTCTTCGTATTTGTTCAAAAAATCATGGAATAATCTCCATTACACCAGCTGCTATTGACCCTCCGATTGCATGCGATAGGCACAGTGTTGTTGACAGAAGACTTTATTGGTGTGACAGTCCTGCGCCAGGCGGACAGTACGTGATATCAGCTTTGCAATAGCACATTTGCAATCGGACTACATAAAAATCAAAAATTATACATAACAAGGACGTTGCCAAATAGCCCGCTTTCCTCGAGTACTAGTTGCAATTGATGGAATACACGTTAGAATATAATCTCCTATAATTTGTGCAAATTTGAATAAATATACGTCATGTTGGTCACCTACTTCACCTACGAATTACTTTAATTCACAAGCCAGCCAATCTTTGTCATTGTAAAGCAAACAAGCAGATATCTCACCCGAGGAAAAGATAAACTATTGCCTATAGTCACCAAAGTTCTTACTGATGCTGATGCACTGCTATCCGTTTGGAGGAATGGCAATGCCACATGTATAAATTTACCAGCTACCTTACCCTCCGAACCGAGAAACGAAAATGAGAAGCATTGGCGCTATTGCGGTAGAAATAGGTAAAACGGTAGTGCCATATACCCTGGTGAGGAGTTGCGGAACTCTACCACCATAGTCATGACCTGAAAATCAATCTTTTTCGAGTCTTTTACGAACTGCACGACAGATAGTCTATTGTTCAAAGGTGGTATTGAACAATATGGGAAATATAAATAATAATAATTTCAGGCTAACTATAATCACTAACATGGTAGAGTTCTACAACATCCGCACTTACCTAATCCTGTCGTAATAGTGTCGATGCTTGTCACTGTCTTGTTTCAGTTTGGAAGGTAAGGTAGCTAGTAATCTTACGGAAATGAACCATAAATTTGACTTCAACCCTCGCCATATGGATAGCAAAGCACCATTAACATACCTATCTGGGTAACAATAATATAGGTACCTGGTATCTATAGGCAATGGTTATCTCAAAGATATGGATCATAGCAATTGAAAAATTCAACTGACTTCAAATATGTGTCAACTGTACCCATATCACAAAAACCTTACCTATTCCTGCCGCAATAGCGTCAGTGCTTGTCGATGTCGTGTTCCGGTTTGGAGGATAAGGTAGTCGGTAAACTTATGCATGTGGCATTAGACCTCGTCACAAGATAGTAACGCACCATTAACATCTTTGGTGTCTATAGGTGATGGTTGACTCTTTCCATCAGGAGACCCATCTGCTTGTTTGCTATCTTATGATATAAAAAAAAATATTTCCTAAGTTGAATTATACCTGATGTAAATCTTTTATAACTTGATTCCCGAGAAATTCGTGGACAAATATACATACATTTACGAAATTTATTATACGTGATTGGACAAATCGTTGAAAATGTTTAATAACATTGTATTTTTTATCATTAATTCTTTATTTTTCAGCTTGCAACAATGAAGCTGGATACGCATACGGTCCGTACAAGAATGCAGGAAGGCAGACGAAGAAAACAGATTTTTAATGTTTCTTGTATAGGACCTTTGGATTCTAACTTTTTTACCTTATTGTTTGTCGTGTTAGCGACCACAACGGCAGACGTTCTGTGAATATTTCAGGGGCTCATTTATTTCTATTTCAGATACAGCCTTGAGACAAAAAGTGGGGATATTTATAGGATTTTGTTTATCACCTCATTATGAATAAAACCAAAGTGCTTAAATTTGAAGTTTTATTTTATAACTTATACTAAGTTTAACATGCGAAAAAACTATAATTAGGCCTTAATAACTAGCAAGGAAACAAAAAATTGGAAAAAAGAAGCACAAATAAAAAGCAGCTTAGATCTCCAACACAAACTCTTCCACGGCATAAGCATTATTTTTCAACTATTATAATTTCTTCGCTTTAAGCTTAGTCATGGCGATTTCGCTATTTCAGTTTTTAAGTAATTCTATTCCAAAATTGCCGTATTTGCTCGGTGGCCATATTTAGCTATTGCAAAGTTTTGTTCCTGGCGTCCATCATTCATTTTGTAGTTCTCTCCTGTGTTATTAAAGGAGACATAGTTATTTTAAAATTAATTTACACTAGATAGAAATTTTAAATGTAGATAGCATCTTTTCTAGTTTGTAAGTTTTGGCTCATACTGCCACACAGTCATGTATTTGACGTTTCCCCGTGTTGGTCCGAGCTCCCTAGAAAAATAGGCCAACTGCCGTTCTGCCAGGCAGGTCGTAAAAAGCGGACCGATTGGCTGTTCGAGTCACTACCATAGTGGCTACTAGGCCTTACATATTGCGTATACAATAGTGTGAGTGCTTGTCAATGACCTGTTCCGATTTGAAAGGTAAGGTAGCCCGTAAGCTTGTGCGTGTGGCTTAGACCTCGCCACAAGATAGCAAGGCACCACTAACATATGTGGTATCTATAGGCGATGGTTGACTCTTTTGATCTAGAGACTCGTTTACTTGTTTGCTATCGTATAATTAAAAAAAAGTGAATTAGTTAACATAAATATTGACTACAAGAATTTAAAAATATACACACAATAAAATAAAGTATACTTTCAGCCGAAGCCACGTACTGTATAGACTATAGAACATACCCAATATTCATAATGTATAAGAACTGATAAAATCAGATCTAAATAGTTGAGTAATGAATAAATAAAAAATTATTTGAATAATTTTTCCGAGATTAGAGTTCTACAACGTCTCACCTAGGTTTTGTGCCGTCGTTTCACCGATTCCTGCTGCATTAACGTTGTGCTTGTAACGTATGTTCCAGTTTGAAAGGTAAAGTAGCTAATAGCTAATAAGTATGCATTCGGCACATCTACCTGCCACATGGATTGTAATGCAATTGTTACTTTCTTGGTGGTGGCTGTCTCTGAGCCATCTGAGATTAGCCAAAGAGATATGTGCCATTCTACAATGTAAACAAAGTAATTCTTGTTATATATATTATACCTTTAAGTTATAGTGAATTTTGCTGGGACGTTTTCTGGTTTTGTTTTTCTTAAATTGTTCCATTTTGGTTTTAAAAATTGTGCTTCTTGTAAGAATGTGTCTATAACATTAGTAGGTCGCATCAATTTTATAATTAATAAATTATTTTGAAAAAAACAGTTTGAACTTTGATGACGGCTAACGTCAGTATTGTGAACCATTTCACGCTTATGACACTTTCTTTGATATTGAATGATAAAATCTTTCCATTGATTATTTGTATACATCATTTATATTTCGCATTAAATGCATACACGGCTATCCATTGTATCTAGCTCTATACTATACATCAATTAGTTTATAAATAGGGCTTAATTTTTTCGAGACTATTTTAAAACTTTCTGAATAATGGAACGCAGTGAGGGCCATCCACAGATAACACACTATATTCGAGAGGGCCATCGGTAAGCAGTCAAGCCACGGATGCTTGTCGTAAATACATAGTCCAAAAAACTTGTGGGACAGCATGACAGACCGTTTTATTACTAAGCTAGTTACGAATTGTTACTGTTACGAACGACAGTTTGTAGATTATAGGAACCCGGCACTAGACGTCACATACCAGTCTGATAATATGTAAAGCATTTCCGTGTCACTTTCTGAGCTTGAAGTGGTAAATTCACGCTAAATATTTTTTAAATTATTGTTCAACCGGCCGAAATCCGGGGGTAGCTATACGAATGACGGATGATGAAATTTTGACAGATTAATGACATTATATTTTTTATAGGGACATATCAATCTGTCATTTCCATACAATACACAGTAAAACCTTAACTGGCAGCCCTCCCACCCGTTAGCAACGAACCTTTGGTAATTTGACATAAGAGTCGTGCTTTTTAGGAACAGTTTTAGCTTACGCCTCGTAGAAAATCCTACTATTTGTCACTAAAACGAGTCGTTTTGGAGATATAGGGACCGGGCATAGGAACAGTTTTAGCTTACGCCTCGTAGAAAATCCTACTATTTGTCACTAAAACCAGTCGTTTTGCAGATATAGGAACCGGGCATAAATAGTACAGTATTGCAAAGGCCGGGAAATAGGCAATGACAGGTCGAGAATGAGTTTGAAAACCGAGCCGTAGGTGAGGGCTTCAATGATACGAAACAGGCAATTGCCATTTCCGTCTAGGCATATATAGTGTTTATCTCAAAAAAATGCAAGCAAATGAAAAAGGAATATGAAACAAATTTTATTTGTGGCTGGATTTATAAACACTATCGGTAACACCTAATTTATTAATAAATTATATGAATAAAGAAATATTACATTTCCCCGAATGTAATATTTCTTTATTACATTCGAAGAAATATACAATCCCCGAATAGGTAGGTAGAGGTATAACCAGTGTACCCAAGATTAGTCGAAAACACGCTTTTCCACAATGTGATAGGTGACAAGCCTATCGCCAACCAGCACTTATTCAGTCCCGGGCAACGTTGTTTTTATCAGACAATTGAAAATGCACATTTGAATT
Organism: Apodemia mormo; assembly: GCA_036924255.1. NCBI lineage: Eukaryota > Metazoa > Arthropoda > Insecta > Lepidoptera > Riodinidae > Apodemia > Apodemia mormo. The sequence goes on along the minus strand of JAUPFN010000006.1, from coordinate 27,381,046 downwards.
GCCCGATCCGGGAATCGAACCCGGGAGTTCATATGATCAACACCGACACCAGTTCACTGGAACATTCTCAATTATACGAGTACTTACATTTTAGTCCCATTAGCGTTCCAATTAACGAATTCTGTTCAAAGAAATATTGAAGCTTTCTATGAGCTCGATATATATTTGATTCAAGGATTTGAAGGACTCTTTTCATTTATAAAAAAGCCCTTATCAAAAAAGCATGAAACTACCTACGTACGCTATAACTTTTATTTTAGTCCTACTTGGAACACAAAATTTAATGTAATTGGCAATTGTCTTTTATCCGGATGAACAGTGCAAACTGCTGACTGGTTCACAAGGCTTTCTACACGTTAAAAGCGTTCTACAAAATTGTAGAATTTATGATCTTAAACCCATTTTCACCAAAGTAGAACTCGTTTTTTTTGAGTTTGTGTGTATATGTATATATGTTGCCCTATGCATTTTTCTATCTTTGTAGAATCGCATTTTTTATATCATAAGATAGCAAACAAGCAGATGGGTTTCTTGATGGAAAGAGTCAATCACCGCTTATAGACGCCAAAGATGGTTGCTATTTGTAGCTAGGTCTAATGCCACATGCATAAGTTTAATCGCATTCAAATGATTTCAAATGGGCGTCGATTCTGTAAATATTACATAATTAAAATATATATTATGTGTTTTAGCACTTATATCGTATTTGGGAAAACTTGAAAGTGTTTAAAAGTAACAAGGAAAAATTAGGTATGACAGAACTTAAACCTACGACCTTCCCTCTGGCTCTAACCAGATGAGTAACTGTCAACTGATTCAACGTGGCGAAATTCTTCTTTGCTTTATGATTTACTCCGTCGATTCTACTGATCTACAATGAGATATATCTAGACATACGCGAAATTCTTCTTTGCTTTACGATTTACTCCGTCGATTCTACTGATCTACAATGAGATATATCTAGACATACGCGAAATTCTTCTTTGCTTTACGATTTACTCCGTCGATTCTACTGATCTACAATGAGATATATCTAGACATACGCGAAATTCTTCTTTGCTTTACGATTTACTCCGTCGATTCTACTGATCTACAATGAGATATATCTAGATGTTACTATTATCATGACTGCAAGGTGGTAGAGTTCTGCGACGAGTCACTGCCAGGGCTTAGTAGTAGTACCACAGCAATAGTACGTTTTTATACAATTAGATAACAAACAAGCTGATGCCTCTACTGATAGAAAGAAAAACCATCGCCTATGGAAACCAAAGATGTTATGACTTTGCTCTCCGGGTAGCTGACAGACAATTTAAAAAAAGTAAAAAAAAAACAATTTGCTATATGAGTGATTATCATCGTGGCTACTACCTGTCTGATACCACCGTCTACCTTCCTATTCCTGCTGCAATGGCATCAATGCTTGTCACTGTCATGTTCCAGTTCGGAGGGTAAGGTAGCCGGCAAACTTATGTAATTGACATTTCATATTATGCTTTATACATTTTTTATCATCTTTGATACCATAAAACACGCAGACTGAGAGTAATCTGCTTGTATAATATCCTGTGATGTAAAGCTCTATTAGTATAGATTTCTTGCTAGAAACACTGCTGGCTCTCCTAATGTTAAGAGACAATCATCGCCTATACACACAAAAGATGTTAATGGTGCGTTGCTAGCCATGAGACAGGGTGTTGATGCCACATGCATAAGATTACCGGCTACATAATAAATAAGCATTGACGCTGATGGTGACAGATCCGTGAAAGACTTTGCAGAGCTCTACCACCTAGTAGTCACGATGGTAGTGACTCGTATAGACAATCTATAGTCAGTAGAGTTGGTTAATATAACGCATTTATTATATTTAGTTATACTATATATAGTTTTTCTTACATTATTTCCTCTAAAAAAAAAGAAAATTCAGACGCGCACGAGAATGTAAAGACAACATTTTCTTTGCAACTTTGTGACCCTCCCACTCCCTTATGCTACACTTGAATCTTCAGATTTTTTATATTTTAGTTGCCAATTAATCCACCATACCTTAATCTGATGCGCTTCAGTGTTTCCATGTCACTGTTTTTTATTAAACATTTTTTTAACTAAAGATTTTTATACCCCAACATTGAAATGAAACACATTATATAATTTTTAATTTTTCCTTTAATTTAATCTACAAAATCGAATAGGTCCTTGCGAAGCTCGAATAACTACACATTAGCGTCTTGGGCTCCCCAACTATAAGATACGAGTGCCACTACCAGTGTTTTGTTTTTGTGCCAAAGTGCCAGTATTTTGTTTTTGTGCCAAAGTGCCAGTATTTTGTTTTTGTGCCAAAGTGCCAGTATTTTGTTTTTGTGCCAAATTACCCTAACACGACCGCTGAGCGTAGGTATGAAATGTAAAGTACAAACATGAGCTGAACTTCTGTACCTATTTATTTTGTGAATCTACAGCCTAGTTATACTATCTACTTACACTCGTACTATCGCTTTATATGTACAGTAACTGGGATCTAATTTTTTTTTTACTGTCGATAGGGAAGCGCTTGACCACGATCTCGCCTGATGGTAAGCTAAGGTGCGGCCTAAGATGGAACGCGCTTCCCTAGAAGGTACCTGTTCACTCTTCTCTTGAAGATCCCCAGGTTGTACCCGTCGGGGAACACAGGCAGAGAAACTAAAATACTACTAAACTACTATAAGCTCCGGTAATAAGACATCCCTGGATAACCAGAATCGAATATAAACGAATTTTCCCCGTATTAATTCAGGTCCCTTTATAAAGAATAGATAATTTGCCTTACAGCTTCGCATTTCTTAAAAGGCGAGAAAAGGCGTTTAAGTACCACTAGTATCGTGACTGCTAACTATATAGTGGAGTTCTGCAACGCCACATTCGTGTTTGGCACCACCGCCTTACGTATTCCTGTCGTAATAGAGTCGGAGCTACACTTTTGCATGTGATATTTTAACTCCGACATATAGTTAGTGATACATATTCAGAGGTCAGCAACCCTTTGTGTCGGTAGAGTTAAAAATTACGAGTTACAAAATTTCAAAGTTTTATAAAGAGCCACAATTTTTTTCCAACAATAAATAGTACCTGCATATATAAGATTTTTTTTGAAAAAACTAATCTATTTATTAATAAGAAAATATTATTTTTCATGTTTAAGTAGTGTTTTTTACAAAAAGTTAGATAGTATAGTAATACCTATTAGATATTCACTTATTATTTACTAGCTCCTGACAAACGTTATTTTGCCATAAAATATTATCATACATATAAACTTTCCTCTTGAATCACTCTATCTATTAAAAAAATCACATCAAAATCCGTTGCGTAGTTTTAAAAATCTAAGCATACATAGAGATAGATAGCGGAAAACAACTTTGTTTTATACTATGTAGTGAAGTAAACAATTAAAACAAATTGTAAACTTAGAACACTAACTAGTACTTCAATGAAAAAAATACTGAGTAAGCAAATTCAATGAGAGCGACAGCTTTGCACGTTTAATGCTTATTCAATTAGATTTCTAAACGTTTTACAAAATAAATAACATTTGCCGAAGGAACTTAATAGCCGCAGCTTTACATCCAGACCCGCAGGTTGCTGACCCCTGCTATAGGTGAAAGTTATTTCTTTCTATCAGGAGAACCATCTGTTTGTTAGTTATTCTATGAAATTAAAAAAATAACTACACTTTGGCCAAACCAGGAATAGAACCTTAACGATCAAAGCTAAATAGGCTAACCACTAGAAAAATGAAGACATTAAATATTTCCTGACACCTGTAAAATCTCAACCTACTCACATTCATAAATAACATTACAATCAAAGAGCAAACGTTAATCACACGTCATAAATTGATTCAAAACGGTTTTCATTTATCATCAATGAGGATATTGACATTGTTTCCTTCATGACATTTTTAAGATGAGACAGAACATGGAGCATTTCTATTTCGGCGCGTACGCTGTAGCACGAGACATAGCTGTACAACGTAAGCGCATGCACTGGGACATCGGACAACTTTAGTTTAGTCACCGCGCATGTCCCCAAAGCCAAACACGTTCCGGGTTTAGTTACTATCTATGTTTGTTCGATCTTATAACTTCATAACACACGTTTTAAATCATATAAAAGTGTAATTAAATACGCGAGTGTATGTTGTAATTCATGAAAAACATAACGCAACTCTTCATTATTTAAAATTCAAATAATATAAGTGTAACATACAATGTTAATGCTCTATTTAAATAAACTTCAGTCTGAAGGTCACACTAAATTGACTACAATGTCAATTCAATTTACATATCGTCGTGAATTTTTTTATAGTTCTAATATATCGAATGTATTTGTTTCGAAGCTATATAACTAATTTTTTTTTTGTTTATTTTGTTTAATTCGAGTGCAACGATATGACTAAATACAGCCATAGAAGTTTTAAGGAAATATCGATACGCGAGTGCGGCAATGTAAATCATTAAAGTTTTGTAGAGCAAAGGAAAACTAATTTGTGAGCATTAGTCACAAAATATCATTCATTAGTGTGTAGTGCGGTGAACCGTTAAAGTGTTTGTGAGATAACTCTGTTTATTTTGTGATAAAACTGCCAGCAACCTGCGCGCGCATCATATCAGCAGTATGTTTAATCCGTCAGCCACGTGCTTCCTGAGTCTTTCGCTCTGTGCTAAAAATTTTAATAGCCCGATGACATCACATGTTTGCACTGTGATTGACTTGAAACGCGGTTAATGGTGTGTGCAGTGTTTTACTGGAGTATACCGCTACGCTACGTACGTCGGTATAGCGCTATGTTGTTGTATGGTGAAGTTAGAGAGACAGTAAAACGGAGGCGTTCAGGTCTCTCAAAAATTCTATGCTGGCTTGGAGCGCCGGAAAGAATGCCGCGGGCAGCTCCAAGTGCGCGCCCGCGGTATTGCCGCCGTCTGGGAATTGTTCCGGCGGCGAGGACGGCAGCGACCATGACCCCCAAGGCGCGTTGCTCGCGGGCGCCGCCGCCTTGGCTAGAAGACGACATGCCGTAAAAATTAAAAGAAGATCTAAAATAACTTACAGAGTAATCAGGTCAGCATTCGTAGTATTTTATACTATTGTTACATTACACAGAATAATACCTAACTGTGAACAGAAATTAGACATACATATGTACGTATAGGTAGATAAGAAATACTTCATTGTTCTGCTCAAAACTTTTGTTAGACAGTCCCGGCTTCTTTGGACGTTTCGACGTATTTGAAGTGGCCGAAACTTTTTATCGTTTTTACTTCTTATTAGATTACATGACTTTATTGGACAGTTCAAAGCATTTAAAGTAGGAAAGACACTTATCGTTCTTATCGACTAGCACGGCTTTTTTCGGACGATTCAACTATTTTAAACAGGCAAGACTTTTAAACGTCCTTATTGACATCCACGGCTCCTTTGAACTTTTGACGCAAGTAGGTATTTGAAGCAGACAAGACTTTTATTAACTTGCCCAGTTTTCCTGGGCGGTTTAACGTATTTTGAGACAGGCACAACTTTTTAATCGTTCTAATTGATTTGCATAGTTTCTCTAGACGATTCGTTATATTTGAAGTAGGCAAGACGCTTTTTATCATTCTTACTGACATTTTGAGAAAAAGTTGCTGTATTTGCAGTCATTACGAAGACACAATAAATTGCAATTTATTTTGTGAAATATTTAATTTAAAAAATAAATAAATAAATATTCACGGGACAAATTACACTTACTGATCTAACCCCAAAGTAAGCAAATTATTTGCTTGTGTTATGGGTGTTAGTCAACGATACTAATACATAGAAATACATATATAAATAGCAGAATATATTTAATAAACACCCAAACCCGGAAATACAAACATTTATGCTCATCACACAAAAGCTTGTCCCCGTCGGGGATTGAACCCGAGCCCCGTTGATTGCGTAGTTAGGGTCGCTAACCACTCGACCAAAGAGGCGGTTAAAAAACATTCGGTATGTCATTTGTGACAAATAAAATACGTCTTTTTATTATCAAACAAGAATGAATCAATGTTAAAAATAGACAAATGAGTCAATAAGTAAAGCTGGGTCTCATAATTTTCTATGAGAGTAAACTATGACAAAATTTATGTTATCTTTGTAAAATAATTTTAATTGCATCTTTAAATACTCTTGGCTCTGCTCTTGAAGGAGTCAGGCAAAGTGTTATCGGGTTTTTCCCGTAAAATCAGTTGCAGCACGAAGTTTGGTAGTGATATGTAAACACCACTATGATTTGGAAACATGTGTTGTAGGTTCATACTATAACCAACAACAATCGATAATTATAAAAGTTGGTACATGCCTACGGATCATCAGTCATCGCCTATTTAGGACATACATCAAAGTCGAGAACAATTGATAGTTAGAGCGTCTATTGACTTTCGATCCATTCGGCCTAGCCTATAAGGGAACTGGCGTTCCATAAGAAAATTAGTTTTTTTTATATAATTAAATAGCAAACAAACAGATGGGTCTTCTGATGGAAAGAGTCAACCATCGCCTATAGACACCAAAGATGCTAATGGTGCGTTGCTATCTTGTGGCGAGGTCTAATGCCACATGCAAAGTTTACCGACTACCTTACCCTGCAAATCGGAACACGACAGTGACTAGCACTGACGCTATTGTGGTAGGAACAGGTAAGGCGGTGGTACCAGATCCGGTCGAGCCGATGCAGAACTCTACCACCTAGTAGTAACGATGATAGTGACGTGGATAGCCACTCGGTCGCCTTTTACGACCTGCCTGGTAGAACGTAAGTTGGCCTATTCTTCAGAGGAGCTCGGGACCAAAACGGGGATTAGTGGTGACATTTTTTGAAAAAACCTTAATTGCTACAGTTCGATCAGATAATATATCTTCACGCGCGCATCCCGTAAATGTAGGCAGAGATACAACCAGTGCACCCAGCCACGATTAGCCAAAGATATTTAGCCCCATAATATGATAGGTGGCAAGCCTATCGCCAACCGGGCACTTTTCCAATCCCGGGCAACGTTGTTTAGAACAGAAAATTGAAAAAACACGTTTTTTGGTTTGTCCGTCACGCCGGGACTTCGTGTGGTCAACGCAGACACCGAACCACAAGACCACAGAGTTGTTTAGTTTAGTTGTTTTAAATATAAACTAATTATATTACTTTTTTAAAGTCCCGTACCCGAAAGGTAATAAACGGAACTCTATTAATATGTCTGTATGCCTGTCCATCATAGGACTTTACCTATAGAACGAAAATAGGCAGACACCTGAAATTTTAATAAACTGCTAGGCAGGCATAACAATTAATTTAAATGGATAATTTTCTAACGCAGTAAAACCGACTTCCCATTTCCTTTAACTCCGGAACCCTGCATCAGATCTTCAGCAAATGGGACCACACGGGCAGTATACCCTCTCAAACAAAATAAGAATGATTAAAATCGGTTTATAAACGACGAAATTATCCGTCACATAAAAATCATATTTACATACAGTCGAATTTATAACCTCCTCGCCCTGTGTTATGGAAACCTACGTGTGTGATTCCGGTTTGCATTTGACCGTTTTCATAAACATAATTTAAAGATTAGATTAATAAAATGTTATGTAAAAAATACTCGTTACGATAGTAGTTACTATCGTAATGAGTCTTATGTAATCTGTGGTTAAGTTTAGCCAGACACCAACGCGGTGATAGAGATCTTCATCCGTCTGGCAAGCCGACAATTAATAAATGTTAGTTGAACGGAGAGCTATTATTAATAAATGACTACAGAAAATAAAACATTTGAACAGCGTTTAACGATAACCGGTATACATAATATTAACTGCAATACAACTCATGTTTTTTTTATATCATAAGATAGCAAACAAGCAGATGGAAAGAGTCAACCATCGCCTATAGACACCAAAGGTGTTAATGGTGCGTTGCTATCTTGTGGCGAGGTATAATGCCACATGCATAAGCTTACCGGCTACCCCACCCTCCAAACCGAAACACGACAGTGACAAGCACTGACGCTATTGCGGCAGGAATAGGTAAGGCGATGGTACCAGACACAGGGGAGACAATGCAGAACTCTACCACCTAGTAATTATTATGTATTTATATTTTATATACTACCTATAGCGTGCAGCCCGTTGCATTATAAAAGTTGTTGGCGAACGTCACGGGAACAACTCATTTTTCCGGAATAAAAAGTATCTATCCTAGGTCTTTATATACCTATGTGCCAAATTTCATCCAAATCCTTTCAGTGGTTTTAGAGTGATTGAGTAACAAACATCCATCCATTCATCCATAAACCCAAACATCTAAACCGTCGCATTTATAATTTTAATATAGATTTAACTCTTTATTCTACACAAAATTCATTTATCAGAAACTTAATATAAAATCGCCTCTATGATCCAGTGGTCCAGTGTCAGGGTTGACCAATTAAGATTCCGGGTTTTATTCACTGGCCCGCCCAGTTATTTCAAAAAATGTGTTTTTCAGTTTTGTGATGAAAACAACGTTGCTTGGGATTAGATAGTGCTTGGTTGGCGATAAGCTAGCCACCTAACACATTGTGGGACTAAGTATCTTCAGCTAACCGTGGGTGCACTAGTTGTACCTCTGCCTACCTCTTCCGGGATATGGCCGTGAAGATACTTTTACTTTTCATATAAAACATACTAAATTATCTCTGCAAGAGATGTCTACTATTGGGATAGAGACGAGCAAAATGCAAAAACAAAGTAGATTTTTAAAAGCACGACACCTACATGGTTTTAGACATAAAGCTTATTGAAAGCGTGCGAAGTTTTCAAATTCTACTGGAACAATCTAGAGTTTCTCTAAATGTACAGGTCGCAGTCGATTTACAAATAGTTGTTTCGTCGTTAAACAAACAAAGCCGTCACTCTATGAACGTAAACGGTTAACACAAATTGCCAAAGGCAATTGTTGATGATTTCAATTGCATCAAAGCACAAATCAAATATGAACATAGTTGAAGCCGCTAAAACCTAAGGGCAACCTAACAAATGTATTTCATATTTATTTAACAAGTCGGGTAGGGGTCTAGTTCTAAATCAACTAGCCATTTATGTAACAAGTAATTCAAACAACTAGCGATCGTCCTCTGGTCGAAATTCAGAAATCAGAAGAACTTTATTCAATAAAACTTTTTACAAGTTATTTGACACGTCAATATTTTTTAAAACGTACCGGATCGGAAACGTGGCCACACACTGAGAAGATCCGGCGGAAGGGCTTGTTTTCTTCATAGAATTTTTTTCATAATATCACAAAATTATAAAAAATAATATAGGTATGTGAGATTGATATGAAGAGGAATTAATCCCAGGCTTTTTTGTCTTCTAAATAATCTGAGATTTTATAATACCCTTTTTTACACAGTTTTGTTTTAACACATTTTTTAAATTTATTGACTAGTTCAAACAATATAATCTCTTTTGAAAAGCCATAAAAATAATAGTAGATATACATGTGTGTATATTATGATGTATGTCAAATGAATGTTTTGTTTTTTTATATCATAAGATAGCAAACAAATAAATGGGTCTCCTGATGGAAAGAGTCAACCATCTCCTACAGACACCAAAGATGTTAATGGTGCGTTTCTATCGTATGGCGAGGTCTAATCCTACATTCATAAGTTTACCTGCTACCTTACCATCCAAACGGGTACACAACGGTGACAACAACGGTGACAATACCAGACCCGGGCGAGACAATGCAGAACTCTACCACCTATAAGCCACGACGGATGGCAGTGGGCAGCGACTCACATAGCTCACCTTTTAATACCTGCCTGACAGAACAGCAGTATTCTTCAAAGGAGCCCATAACCAACACGGGGGACACACATCACAATCTTGCTGATTGTGATGTGAAAAATAGTTGATTTTTTAATACATACATAAACATGTATGGGTAAGTAATGAAACATAACTTATTGAAAAATTTGACTTAATAATTTCGTATTAAATTTAAAATCCTAAATCTGCTCATTGACTGTCAGACGGAGCGAAGCCCGTCAGGTTAGCTAGTAATTATAAAAACTTAAGTTCAAACAAGGGCAACAAATCAGTCAAGAAGTTGTATTTATATAAAGATTTGTATACTATGTTATATATAGAGTAAAAGGGACTCCAAAAATGTAATGTTAATAAAAACTATGGCACCGCAATTCACAATTCGGGAAGAACCATTAACTTTGGAAAAATTGTAAGCCACCATACATCAATTCGTCATGCGGTCGTACAAGATTCAGTGAATATAAGTTTAGCGTCAGTAGTTTTGTCCTCAACAATAACGAACGAGCCTTATTGTTAGACAATTTGGGTCAATCAATGAATAACACTGATACAAACGAACAACGTCAATACATAAATCACGCGGGTAAGAAAATAGGTAATGATTAATTAGGTACGGGTTTATAACACAAGAGACAAAACAACCGTAAGGCTCACTTCGTGAAAAGACACAACATTACAGATACTAAAGATAAATTTATAGGTTTTTTTTATATATTAAGATGGTATACAAGCAAATGGCCCATCTGATCGAAAGAGAAAACCATCGCTTATAGATATTCGAAACCAAAGATATTAAAGGTTCAATGCTATTCTTGTGGCAAGGTTTAAATGCCACATGCAATGTCAATTTATCGGCTACCTTACCCTCCAAACTGGAACACGACGGTAACAAGCACTGTTAAAATACGACAAGAATATGCTAGGCGTAATAATATGGTAGAAGATTGTTTGTTAAATAGTTCTTTTAACTTCTTAGTATCGATAAACAATGAGGCGTGGTTTTCCTTTTTACCTAAGTATAATCGTGTATTTTTTTAAAAATTATTTTTTATTTTTATTATACATGGGGCACACTAAAAGTTTTGCAGTTCTAGTTAATCGGAACTACTTGAATTTCGAATGTTTTATATTTTTAAAACGTTGCAACCTTCTTAGTAATAAAAAAACAATTGACGGGATATGATTTGTCAATTGTTTTTTTATCACACATCAAAGTTCTACGTACGCAAAGAAAATGGAATTAAGTCGAAAAGATTTTAGAGCGATGATTTTTTATGATTTTAAAAGTTCTCTTTCTCCGCAAGACTGCCGCTCGTCTTCAAAATGCTTTTGTGAGAGAAGCACCTTGTTTGAACATCGTGAGGCGATGGATTGCTGAATTTGAGAGAGGTCGAGTTTCTTTACATGACGAATTTCGTGAAGGGCGGCCTTCAACTGCCGTCAACGAAAATAATGTGGCTACTGTTAAGCGGTTAATTGAAGAAAACCCCCGAATTACCTATGAGACAATTCGAGGAATATTGGTATTGGTATGAGCCAAATTCAGAAAATTTTACACGAAGAACTGAAAGTTCGGAAACTTTGTTGTCGTTGGATCCCTCATGAACTGACAGCGGAGCAGAAGCGGGCTCGCGTGGTCGTACTTCAGTAGCTCACAGATGCTACTGAAGTACGACCACGGACATTTTAATACTGTTTATGACATTGTCACAGGAGACGAAACGTGAATTTATTGTTTTGAACCCGAAACAAAACAGCAATCTTGTGAATGGGTGTTTGAAAACGAGAACAGGCCAACAAAAGTGAGACTGGCGAGAAACGTTGGTAAAAAATGATCGCGTATTTTTTTCAGCTACGGGTCCCATCTGTACAATTCCACTTGAAGATCAAAAGAGTGGTATTCTACTATTTATTTACCCAGGGTCTTAGAAAAAGTTCGCGAAAGACGACCCAAAAGCCGCATTCTCCTATACCATGATAACGCTTCTTTTTTTTAATAATAATAATCTTTATTAAACTAAAAAATTAACAAACAGTTGTATGTTGTTGAAGTCCCCTTTTAAGCACATACGAGCTTGTGCCAGGAGACTCCACTCCTCTATAACTATTTTTACATAAATTTATATCTACAAGTAAAAAGTTTTACAATTACACATTTTTGCTTATATTCATTTATATTTTACTTTATTATTTACATTATAACAATCATTTACATATTTATATAAAACAGTTTGATTTGTCTGCTAAAGCGTGAATAATGAATGTGTGTATTTGATTGTATGTGTGTGTGTGTGCGTGTGTATGTGTGTGTGTGTGTGTGTATGTGTGTGTGGAGTGTGTGTGTGTATTGTATGTGTGTGTATGTGCGTGTGTGCATACGTGCGTGTATGTATGTCGATGTGTCTGTAAAAATTAATATATCATATTTTATAGAATAAAGTTTTCTATGTCCTTATAAGTTGCTTGTACTAACCATTTAGTTATATACTTTTTAACTTCGTATAGATGTTTCTAATATATGTTTGTGCTACTTCACACACGGCTAACAAAACAAAGTCATTTTTAGCTTCCGAAAAAGTACATCTCGTCACTCATCTTGCGCATATCCCCGACCTAGCACCCTGTTATTTCTGTATTTTCCCCAAAATCAAAGATTTGATTTTACTTTTACCAACTCCGAAGAGGCAGTGATAGCGTTCATTAAGCACGTAGAAAACATGCCTTCAGATCTGTGGTCCTCCTGTTTTAAAAAATGATTCGATCGCATGAAAAAATGTTTAAAATGTAAAGGAGATTATTTTGAAAAACAATAAACATAATATTTTAGTTGTAACATGTTGTATTTTTGAGTTGTGTCGTCGTTTGAGTCGCCGTGTTGGTCCCGGCCTCCTCTGAAGAATAGGCCAACTGCCGTTCTGCCAGGCAGGTCGTAAAAGGCGACCGATTGGCTATCGAGTCACTACCATCGTGGCTACTAGGAGGTAGAGTTCTGCATTGTCTCGCCCGAGTCTGGTACCACCGCCTTACCTATTCCTGCCGCAATAGCGTCAGTGCTTGTCGCTGTCGTGTTCCGGTTTGGAGGGTAAGGTAGCCGGTAAACTTATGCATGTGGAATTAGACCTCGCCACAAGGTAGCAACGCACCGTTAACACCTTTGGTGTCTATAGGCGATGGTTGACTCTTTCCATCAGGAGACCCATCTGCCTGTTTGCTATCTTATGATATATAAAAAAAAGTATAGTGTGACCTACGTAATATGCAAAACTTAGTACCCTATTTTACATACGTATTGTTACATTTAATTTATTGTTAGTGGTCTTGCAACAGAGAGTGGTGTTACGAAATTACATATATTTTTACTTTACAAGATAAATTGAACCCAAGTCAACGATATTTTCAATACTCGAAAAAAAATCACCCCTAGCAAAAAATAGCAATATCACATATTTACTCATTGAATTTAATAGTGAAATATTTACACATTTATTTCACTAAATATCACTAACATTCTCAACTACATCATATAAATTGTTTGCTATGTTTTTTTTGGCATTGTGTCCAAATAAGAATAAACAATGAAGTAATATAAAATTCATTCATGTTTACTTTAGAAGTTACAATTTACACCCTCGTTGTTTTAGGCTTATCTAAAAGTTTATTTTTTCAACGAGGGCGAATTAATTTTGTCGAAGTTCTCAAGAAAATTATTTATTATATTTATTGAAACGGATGAAATTCCAGATATGGTATATCTTATTTATTTATAATATTAATATATATTTTCCCCCGTGTTGATGCAGGCTCCTTTGATAAATAGACCAGCTGCCGCGGCCGTTCTGCTTGGAAGGTCGTAAGAGGCGACCGACTGGCTATACGAGTGACTACCATCGTGATCGTGATCGTCTAGTCCGGGTATTTGGTACCACTGCCTTACCTATTCCTGCCGTAATAGTAACAATGCTTGTCACTGTCGTGTTTTTACACGCTTTTTATTAGCTTCACCTGTATGTTTGTATGTTTGTTTGTAACCGACTTCTTTGGGCGCGATTTTGACCCACTTTAAACGGCCAGATTTCGTTCAAACTTTGTAGATTTATCGAGGACCGATGACAATACCTACACTAATTTGATATTTTTTGACCTGTATGTTTGTATGTTTGTTTGTAACCGACTTTGGGCGCGATTTTAACCCACTTTAAACGGCCAGATTTCGTTCAAACTTTGTAGATTTATCGAGGACCGATGACAATACACTAATTTGATAAAATTATTAGGTTCACCTGTATGTTTTTATGTTTGTATGTTTGTATGATTGTATGTTTGTTTGTAACCGACTTCTTTGGGCGCGATTTTGACCCACTTTAAACGGCCAGATTTCGTTCAAACTTTGTAGATTTATCGAGGACCGATGACAGTACACTAATTTGATGTTTTTTGACCTGTATGTTTGTATGTTTGTTTGTAACCGACTTCTTTGGGCGCGATTTTGACCCACTTTAAACGGTCAGATTTCGTTCAAACTTTGTAGATTTAACGAGGACCGATGACAATACACTTGTTAACTTATATAATTTTCATCTATAGTCGATAAGGTAAGAAACTTAATTAAATTTTTTTATAATTTTTCTCTACAGTCGATAAGACAGGACTTGATGTTAATTTATGAGTGGGGGCTTTTTAAGATATTATCAAAATGATAATCCTACTCTGTTACGTTTTCATGTAGCGTTGCAGTAGTGATGTATTTGAGTAAGAATGTGAAATTAGGTTGCGTGAGCAGGGTAATGAAGGTAAGTGCAAGCTGGTAAGTTAGTTGCCTCGAGAATGTCGAGTTGCACTTCGTAAAAGTGGCCGATGTAGTGTGTCGCTCGATCAGTTACCGAAGCGAGTTTCAGCCCCTTGGACAGTGGTGATTACCCCGGAGGGGCAACTGAAATTTCGCCGTCTTAAAGTACGCGAGTTTGGGTGTGAATGAGTAAGGTGCGTTTAGTGTGGAATTAGGTAAAATAAATGTACATAATATTTATAGATATAGATATATCACCATCCATGTTAATTTTACATGGATATATATAGATATACAGGCTTGTAGTTTTCGTTTTTTATTAATTGTAATTAAACGACACTGAATTTATTAGCCATTCGCATTCGGTGACCTACAATTGTCGATAGAATTTAAAAAAAAATTAACTCAAATAATTGATTTTTTCACAAGTTACAGTGTTTCCGGAGTTTCATACATGACGGACAGGAAAATTTTTTGACCTATTTTGATGTTTTTTTCCGTTTCTATTGCACTAAGTCAATTTTTAGAAAGTATATAATTAATCTCCATTAAATTATCTCGATAATAGTATGCAAAATATCTTGATTCCCTTAACTAACAAAGCTATAATACTAAAAATAGTTGCCAAAATGAGGCGAAAAAAATTTTCGATCGTAAAGCACTCTCTGATGCTTCGCATCATGAGCCGTACAATAGTTTAAAATTAAAAAAAAACAAGCTATTATAAATAAACCAAACTAAAAAGTAGAAAATAAATAATAGTTTAAAAAAAACTAAAAACACGCTTTTTAAAAAAAAACAAACTAAAAAATTGAAAATAAATTTTAATAAATTTAAATTAAGAATAGTGCTAAAAATTTCAATAAATATAAATTAATAATAGTGTGAATAAAAAAAATTATTTTATTTTAAAAAAAGCGTGGGGTGCATGGTGTCAATAGTTATAAATATTTTATTGACAGATATGAGTAGAGTGATTATCATTTCGATAATATCTTAAAAAGCACCCCACGTTTTTTTTTAAATAAAATATTTTTTTTTATTCACACTATTATTAATTTATATTTATTGAAATTTTTAACACTATTCTTAATTTAAATTTATTAAAATTTATTTTCAATTTTTTAGTTTGTTTTTTTTTTTAAAAGCGTGTTTTTAGTTTTTTTAAACTATTATTTATTTTTATCATAAGATAGCAAACAAGCAGATGGGTCTCCTGATGGAAAGAGTCAACCATCGCCTATAGACACCAAAGATGCACGCACAGAAGGCTGTACAAACAAGCTACCCTTAGTATCACCCTAAAGAAACAAAAAAAAATAATGTGCATGTTTTTAATTTGTGAACAAGTACAAATATTATGCTGTAAAAAAACGTTGCTCGTCTTACACCTTTAATGTAGTTAAAATCAAAAAATCTCAAGATATATGTAGATTGTAGATGATATATTGCGATATGAATATCTTAAAATCGTATATAACAATTGTGAATTTAAGTGATATTAGTATTGGCAAGATATTCGTGAAATTTAGCACTATAAAAAATGTCCGTAATACAATTTACGTTTCAGAAAAAAAAAAGTATTACAATACGATAATCATGTATAACATGCGTTGCGTTTTAGGCCAACTTTGTATAGACCCTCATCATTCTTTTTCAGCCATGATTATTCCATCACAAAATTATCAGTCGTTTACAAAATAATATAACAAAAAAACTGTCTAAACGAATGGAATAATTAAATCAACGCGTTGTCTAAACAATTTGCACTGGGTATCAGACAGTCCGCCAGAAGAATGGCATCCGGTAGAGTTATTGATATTCCTGCCACGTCGCAACGCAACAGGTAAGGCATTCGAGTCGACATTACACGTCGGATGCCTTATATCAGTGCCTTATCGCTTATACACGATATAATATTATTATGTGTTTTATGCAATGTTTTTACATTACCTTTATATAAAACTATCAAGACAGTTACATACAATTTATCAACCCTTATTTCACTACAAGCCCGTATGATGTTTTTTAATGTTTGACGCCCCGGTCTTCAACTACGTTCTTAGCAAATTTCGTCAAAATCGTAATAGCGGTTTAGCCGTACATACGAAACACGTAGATAGACAGACAGACTTTTATAATACTAGTGATTTGCCCCCGAACTGTAAACTCGTGATTGAATAGTTTAACATTTGATTTTTAAACCCTCTCTTATAACCCCTGTATTTTGGCAACTCCTTGAACAATTGGGTTTATATTCAAACTAAAAAACACATTCTGTCTCATTAATTCACCTATTAAAGTTCACAACGATCCGCTTAATCCCTTCATACATTTAATCGCCTCGTTGGTCAAGTAGTTATCGAACCTGGCTACACCAATCATAACTTGAACGGCTGAACCGATCGATTCCCGGGGACAAACATTTGTGCGATGAACATTAATATTCGTATTTATGGGTTTATGTGTAAATTAAACATGTTTAAGTATTGATATCTACTGCCTCTTGGTATAGAGTTTAGCCAAATAGACTAATCTCTATATTCATGAGGTCCCGGGATCGATCCCTGGGTCGGGCAAATGTTATTGAGGTTTATCGAGGTTTTTTCTCGGAATCCAAAATCTCAGTAGCAGCTTGGAGTCTGGTGGGTGGTGTGCCTCTCCCGTGCCCAGTTATTGCTAGAAATAATCGATAATCATTATCAGATCTGCAGATTGCGGTGATGGGACCACCACTCATCTCGCCAACCAACAAACCGGTGAATTGTGGTGAACCAGAAAGTCTATTATAGACATTGTGATTACTTTGCCTGCCCCGTAAGGGAACCAGGCGTGATGACGCTTTGTATAATACTATATAATAATACACGATATATATTATGATGTAATTTATACTTTCCATCGTCGGCTCTTGGTGAAACTCCGTCATAATTATTGTTTTAAATTTTACACTTGTACTGTTTCACAATTCACTAATTATATATAATATATACTTTTTTTAATTTAAATAGCCAACCGGTTTCACATTTTACTGCATCACCAGGGCTAAAACTTAAATTTTAAGTTTTAGCCCGGATGATGATAAAAAAAAGGATATATTATATATAATTAGTGAATTGTGAAACAGTACAAGTGTAAAATTTAAAACAATAATATTATGATGTGTTTTGTGCGATGTAATTATGTTACCTTAATATAAATGTAAATATATGTACCTACTTATTTCTTGTTCGAACAATATATAAATATAGTATGTAAGTTTGATAATGTTCTCATGTAAGTGACTGTTTTTGTCTTTATGAGAATAAATGAATCTTTAACCTTTAAAACTAGCTGCATGGGCAGCTATAATTTATATTAATATACTAGCTGACCCGGCAGACGTTGTTTTGCCACAAAAATTATTTAATTTAAAAAAAAGGGTTGTTGAAAGAAGGGTAAAAATTTAGAGTTGTATGTATTTTCTTAATGCTGAATCATAAAAAATAAAAATAAAAAATTTGTCCATAAAATAAAATAAAAAATTTAGGGATGGACAACCCTTATTACTAAGGGGTATGAAAAATAGATGTTGGCCGATTCTCAGACCTACTGAATATGCATACGAAATTTCATTAAAATCGGTCCAGCCGTTTCGGAGGAGTACGGGAACGAACATTGTGACACGAGAATTTTATATATAAGATTCAAATTATATAATACGAACGTGTAAGTGAACATCTCCCCCTCTGTAGAGCCAAAAAATCTAGCGAGTCCCTTTTTAAAAAAAACATCCTTTAAAAGCAATGTGATGTTAAAGTACAAGTCAATTACGCTATAGATAGCATTAAAATCTGTTATTTTAATATATTAATGTATACTAAAAATTATAGATTTTATTTTTACCTAATAAATAATGTGCCGCAGGCTCAATTTCTAAGCTTAAGAATATAACAATCGAAAAGAAGTGCTCGTTCTAGTAGCTTATTACCATTTTATACATTTTATCGAAGATACCTATAAAAATAATAGTGTTATTATTTTCTGCGATAAAATCATACCTTAAAATTATACCTTACTTTATAACAAGTTTTTATCAAATGTTTTCTCGGCAAACAAAAATCTAGTAAAAATATTGATGTAATTTTTTTCAAGAGAAAATATGTATCCTTAAATATCATTAAGGTCATTTTCACTAGTTCTAAGCAGAATCCTTACCCTCAAACCGGAACACGACAGTAACAAGCATTGATGCAATTGTGGCAGGAATAGCTAAGGTGGTACTTTACAGTACGAATGGAATCTGTGGAACCAGGGTACGACATTAAATAGTACATAAAAACATGATTGTTATTATGTATAGCATCCATCTTGGTTTTAATAGATTACGACTATATGATTTCTGTGATTACGACATATACGCTGCTATAGCAGGAATGTAAACAGCATTTCAACAACACTAATATATGATAATTTCTGCGAAGTTTCGGCTCTCTATGCAGCCTTCTTCAGGCATATAAAATCACACACAATAAATTTATTAAATCATAGCAAATTATCCGTGTATCTTTTCTCACTAAAAAGTTTATCATAAGATAGCAAACAAGCAAATGGGTCTCCTGATGAAAAGAGTCAACCATCGCCTATAGACACCAAAGATGGTAATGGTGAGTTGCTATCTTATGGCAAGGTCTAATATCACATGCATAAGTTTACCGGCGACCATACCCTTCAAACCGGAACACGACAGTGACAAGCACAGACGCTATTGCAGCAGGAATAGGTAAGGCGGTGGTACCAGACCCGGGCGAGAAAATGCAGAAATCTACCACCCAGTAGCCACGATGGTAGTGACTCGCATAGCCAATAGGTTGTCTTTTACGACCTACCTGGCAGAACGGCAGTTGGCTTGTTCTTGAGTAGAAGCCCGGGACAAACACGGGGAAAAAATGTGTAAACGGTTTACCCTACAGCTAAATTAAGCCATTTTAAACTCAAAAGAGTAAAAGCTATAAGCATAGATTTTTCAGTTCAAAAATCTATTTTGTTAAAAATAACAGTATATTGATTTTTGAAAAGCGCTATTTTTGGAAACGATGATCAATTATGATCTTTTGAATGGCTTACCTCAATTTTTGAGATTTAAAATACAGTTTCAGATAATCAAATTGATAAGTTGAAAAATTTCGAAGCAATGTCAAAAAAAATTTGGCTGAAAGTTATTTCAAAAATATTAAGTTGTAAGTTGTAAGAAAAGCTGTAACTTTTTAAAATTAGATTCAATTTTGATTTTCGAAACGGCATTTGAAGAAGTTTTTTAATTCTTAAATATTGTAGAATGCTAGAAAATGATTGGTTAAAATTTTTTGAACATTTTTCGTTAACGATTACTCTAGAACGGATAAAGCTATTTTAATGCAATTTATACAATATACGTAGTTTTTTGAGGAATAGCGCAGTACATAAATCAAGAAGTTATATTAAAAAAATACTATTTGGCCAAAATGTTTTTTGGGGTTCTTTCAAAATTTCTCAAAATATCTGGGCCGACTTGGTTCAAATTTTCAGGAAGTCTAAAATTAATGGAATCCAATTGAATGCCATCAACCCCATTTCGATCGGTCCAGTCGTTCAAGTTATGAGATGTTTACATACACACACACACACATACATGCATACATACATGCATACAGACATACTGACGTCATTGTAAATGAAGTCGGAAAATGTTCCTAGGACCTCAAAACGTGGAGATGTAGTAAAAACTCGATTTTCGAAAATCGGGGTATAATCAGTAACTTCCTTATCTACCTACATACGTAGCGGGAAGTTAAAAATATTATCTAAGTCATTGTCAAATTTTGCGCAGGTAAACGTGTCTTAAAATGGTAAAATGTGAAAAGCCGATATATATTTAAACATTACTTTTCATTACGCCCATGCCTGTTAAAATAACCGAGTTATGGTATATTATAGTCGGCCGCGATGTTTATCTAATAATTTACGATTTATTTCAGACTAGCGACCTGCCCGCGGTTTCACCCGCGCAGCTTTTGTTTCCGTGGGAATATCGGAAAGGTTTATACACTTAAACCTTCCTCAAGAATCAATCTATCTATTAAAAAAAAACCGTATCAAAATCCGTTGCGTAGTTTTAAAGATTTAAGCATACATAGGGACATAGGGACAGACAGAGAAAGCGACTTTGTTTTATACTATGTAATGATTTAGTGGGTCAGGGAGTAAAAAAATACAACTCTGTTAGCTATTAATTCTAAGCATTTATTATGAAATTAAACACATCAGTCGCAAATATTTTGGCATTAATACTAATTACAGTCTTAAATCTTTTAATTACGTTTAGAATCACAACTTGTTTTTAAAATTTACTAATTATTAAATAAAATCTTAAGCAACTCTGTTACTTTTTAAATATTAACAGATCTTAAATTCTACCTAAGTCTACAAATCAACAATGTATTAACAGCCAAGTACAACATTCTAATAGAAAATATATAAGAAATTAATGCGTTGTGATATTGCAGTATAATACTAAATAGTTTTCCTTAAATTCTTTAGTAAGTTCTATAATCTTTGGGACATAAAGGTAACAAAGTTGTAACATAGTAACATAGTTGTTTTATTTGTACTTTACATGTAATTAAATTGCACTTTGTTGAGCTTGAGATCAAATCATATAAATAATAAAGAAAAACTAGTAGTAAAAATTAACTTATTAACTGAAATTTACCAATCTAGAATAAACTAAATAAAAATAACAGAAAAAAGTCTAGGAAAAGTAACTAAAATGTTGAAGTTACTTATTTTCAAAATGTATCTAAAAGAGTATCAAATTGGTAATATACTCTTTTACCTTTACAAATTTTTTCACGTTGTGGGACAATAACAAGTAAATTATCAAAAGGCTTATAAGATATATCAGTCTGGACTAATTTAAATTTTGTTGCAGTATCATCCATTGCCTTAAAAAACATAATTTTAACCTCTAATTCAGATAAGGCCTTACCCAGATAGATGTAGTCCTTTTTTGAGCCGGCAAATTTTAGAAAGACACAAACACCTGGTTTTATTTTACTTGTGTAAATATTTTCTTTATCGATCATTTAACAATCTCCTCTTTTTCTTCTAGAACATTTAACAGTCACCTCCTCAAATATTTTTTGAATAGCATATTTTTCTTTCCGATTTTTGACATTTTCATAGCGTTTCTTTATAGATATAAGATCTCATTTTTTTTTATTTGCTCTACTGCTACCCTCTTTTTTAGATGTCTTTCATTTTTCTTTGTTGTATCATTTTTTATACTTTTCGTATCTCTTGTTTACTGCTTCGAACTGTTCCTGCAACTTTATATTTTCTGTGAATAACTTCGATTTGTTTCTTTTTACGATTTACGATTACGATTCGATCTGTTTTTTTAAACGAGGTGGTGTTGATTCTGGAGTATGCATTACAATACCGAGCGCGCCGGCCTTATTTTTTCGTCTAGTATTCGCAGATCGCCATTTCTTTTTTATTGCGGGATGTTCACGTGTTGTTAAACCTTTGTTTACCAAGCGTTTGTTTGCATGATATCTCTCTAGATCTTTTTGTTTAGCTTCTGCTTCTTTTTCAGGATTATTTTTACGCCGTTCTCGGTACCGTCGCTGCTTTTCAGCTAGCGTGAGATGCATCTTGATGGCTCAAACTAATCCATAAAATACTGTAACAAAGTTTTAGGGTTATTTATATTTTTTTGACAGTCTAATAATACGTACTAAGCTTATAAATTGCTTAAGAAAACTGATTATTAAAAATGATATAATTTGCAGCACAAAACTTTCGACAAAAGTTAAAAGAGAATAGATTTATACAACTCAATTACTTTCTTGACAACTCCGTTACCACGCGAAGTAACAGTGTTGCGTGGTAACAGAGTTGTGAATTTAACATACTATAAGACATAAGTAAAAAAATACATCGTTAATTACAAATATTCTATGACATTTAGAACATTTACCTCTTAGTTAATAAGCTGAATATAAAATAAAAGACAAAAACGTTGATTTACTTACGAAATAGGTCGGTAACAAAGTTGACGCACAATAAAAATACGCAGCCGCTTGAACGCCACGCGGTCGACTGAGAAATAATGTATCCCTTCCCCCGGTTTAACGGAAAATCACAATGAATAACGACACCTCACTCAAGCTAACCAATAGACAAAAGTAACGCCATCGCTTGTTTGTCATGTAATTTACTTAGTAACATAGTGTCCCAGATAGTTCCTGGTAATACGAAGGACAAAACTGTTTTTTTTTTTCATAAAATACTTTTTAATACTCATCGACTTTGAAAAATATTTTATAAATATTAACTTAATACTCCCTTTAAACTAATAATTTATTTTAAGTAGGTTGATATACTAAAAATTGAAATGATTTGATCCTGACTGTAACACAATGCTACTTGGGACAGGTAACATTTATAAGGAAAACCATTCTGTTACCTGAAATTACCACTATGTTACTTAAAAAAGAAATTAAAAACATGGAAACTCAATCTCAATTTTATTATAATATGCTTAATAATGTGATTTATTTTGTATTCGATATGTTTATTTTAGTACTTGTTGAATTTTTAATAAATAAAAAATAAAAAGTGTTAAGGGACTAGTTTACCTGCTCAAAATTTGACAACGACCCATATATATATATATATATATATATATATATATATATATATATATATATATATATATATATATATATATATATATATATATTTATATATATATATTTATATATATATATATATATATATATATATATATATATATATATATATATATATATATAATTGGAATCTCGGAATCGGCTCCAACGATTTTCATGTCAGTCACAAATTAGAGGTTTTTCGGGTCAAGGAATCGATTTATCAAGGTTCCAGGTCCAAGAAAAGCTCGGTTCCCAAGATATATGTATGTATAGGTATGTGGTCCCAAGATATAGGTATGTGAAAAACCAAGCAAAGCTCGGTCAACCAGTTATTACATATATTATAATAATACAAACCTTAATCTTAACCATTACAATTATAATTAAACTAGCTGTTACCCGCGGCTTCGCTCGCGCATAGTTATTTTAGAACTTATGTAACCTTTCTTTATAAGCTACTTCCCTTATTTTATCTCTTAGGGACCGAATTTTGAAAAACGCTTTTGTACTCAATTCATACGAAGTTACGAAATCTTTTATCCCCTATTTCACCCCCTTCGGGGTTGAATTTTATATATTTTATATATATGAAAAGAAAAACTGAACATACGAGTAATAAATGATTAAAAGTATTAATAGTTTGGAGCATACATTTAACACGTTATAAACAACATTTCATGCTTTAAATTCATACATATATATTTGTGGTTTTTACGAAAGGGCTCTAACGATTTTGACGTAGTTTTTCTTAAAATCTAAATAATTAATATTATCTAGTCTATTAGTCTTTTACTATTAAAATTTATTTAAATAAGTGACATCTCCGTGATAATCCATTTTCATATAAAAAAAACATCATCCAGGGAAAACTCGGTCGCCCAGCTAGTTACGATTTATGAATTAAATCAATTTGATCAAATTGAAATCACGGTGAAAAAATTATAAAATGTATATGCATAGGTATAGATTAAGCTTAGCGTAATCAAATATTTATTGTTTATATTTTTGTTATATACCTCAATGACTGTATTGAATTTTACTGAAAAGGGACTGATTTGAGAAAATTAGTATGATAAAAGGGTAAAGTAAGGTTAAATTACCAACCAAGCGGTAACGAACCCTCAGCAACTGAAATTTACATATGTATTGGGGAAGATAGATTCGTGATTTGGTATGGGATTGATCCCACTAATAGCTGTTATTTCATGAAATTAACATTGATATTTACTTTTGTAGTAAAAGTATCTTTACGCCCGTATCCCCGAAGAGGTAGGCAGAGGTACAAAAAGTGCACCACGATTAGCCGAAGATACTTGGTCTCACAATGTGATAGGTGGCAAGCCTATCGGCAACCAGGCACTTTCCAAACCACTGGACCACACAGACTTTTGCAGTATTTTTGTATTAACACGTTTACATTTGAAGGCTAGGCTAGGCTAGGCTAGGCTAACTTTTTTAAATCAAACCTATGGGGCTGAAATAGAGGAATGAAAGTTTGTACGACACCATCCTTATAGACGACAAAGATGTTAATGGTGCTTTGCTATAGGTGTGGCGAGATGACTATAATTTACCGGCTACTTTACCTTAAAAATGGAACACGTCCATGACTAGCATTGACGCTATTGAATAGGTAAAGCGTTGGAATCAAATACCCGGGTGAGACGTTGTAAAACTCTACCACCTAGTGGTCGCAATGGTAGTGATACGTATAGGCATCAAACAGTTACAAACTGTCACAAATGTTTTGTGACAGATTGTTACTGTTTGATTAGATACAAACTGTTTTAAACAGTTACGAATTGATGATTAAACGAACTTACCTGTACGTGAAGTTCGATCACAATTACTAGAAGAGCTTCGTTCGAAGGTATTAGCACATAATACAACGTAGTATCACATACGTACCCGCCATTTCGCACTATATTTTGGAGGAAGAAAAATAAAAAATTAATGAGGGTAACATAAAGTTAGCTTCCACGATCACTCACCGATTACAGTCATTTAGTTTAAAGAATTGTTGAGCATATATTTCACGACTAGGGGTCATAGCTAGACTTGGGAGGGAGGGATGCTAATACCTTCGAACGAAGCTCTTCTAGTAATTGTGATCGAACTTCACGTACAGGTAAGTTCGTTTAATCATCAATTACTTCGAGCTTCGTTCTCGATATTAGCACATAATACAATGTAGACGTTTAAAGATAAAGTCGTGAAATATATCTCGGTAATATAATATGGAAATATTATTTTACAAATTTGTTATAGCTCGAGCCATAATCCGTAGTACATAGAAAAGTACTTTTCTTGTTAGCTATGTTACTACATCCTTAATGCACGTCTGAAGATAATGAATTATATCTTTTATTCAATAATTTGCGGACAAAATCGCTAAAATCACAACCAGAAATATTTTTAGCATAGTAACTAAAATATCGTGGATGTTTTACTTCAATTAGTTGTATTTGGGATTGTATCCCATTGATTCGGGACATAAGAGCCTTGAAGGTAAAATTGTACTAAGCGCACTGAACTGTGTCAATTCCGTTGCTATACGGAATACTCTCAATAGCTATATCTGTTTAGGTTCTGTGTGCCTACTTTCAAGTGGGGTCTTACTGTGATATACAAAAACGGCGGATTTGGCGGTCCGTCTTTTTTTTGGCATTTAAATGGTCGTGTCCCTGTATTGTATTCAAATCGGTTAGATAAAATACTATTCGGTAAGTATCTGAAGTAAAACAGTATTTTACTGGTCAGTCCTAAGTTTATTGTATATTCATATAAAGAATTATCGACTTAGATAATATTTTACTTGATCACGACTTAGTATGACGTGTATAAGTCATTTGAATGTAATATAAATGGAGGAGGCTTAAATATTGGAACTCGAGCGGTAAGGCGATTGTAGACTACTAATATACCAGTAGCCCTATCGATTATGATTATGTTATCTCAGGATAACTGGCCCTGCTGCAAAAAAAATTGACCAGTGTAACGCGAGGTATAATTTTAAAGAGTGCACGCGCACATGGTGATATCTGTCACGAATAATGTACAATTGCCACTTTCTGATTGATTCTGCTTGTTTTGTACAAGATCTACCTGTAGCTTGCCAAATTGACGTGTTACTTTATTAAATTTTTAGTAGGTAAAACCAGTACTTGACTCATGACCACCAAAACGTACGCTTCGCCTATTTAAGGCCCATTTTATCTCGTAGTAAGGACTGAAAATTTCAGTTCCTACTACAAGAACTGAAATTTTCAGAAGTGGCGTTTAGAACTTGCATTTTTTATTTTGTTTTAAAAGTTAAACCTATCCTATCTATGTATGGTACTACGGCAATAGATATATCCTCCTGCGGAAGATATATCCACTGCTGCTAATATAACTGTCAAAACGAAATAAAATTTGATTTCTATATATTATGTATTTTTTTTTGCAATCACTAAATTCGATAAATACTGCAAGTATTTCCAAATTGTTCATATTATGGACCATTCATAATCGTATTGTCAATTTAAGCAGCATTAAAATTAAAATTTTTAAAACAGAATTACTAACAAAAATTATTAACAACTTGAACGCTAAAGACGTGCGAAACAGCGAAGCACTAGAATCAAGAATGTGAATGACTGTAATCGGTGAGTGATCGCGGAAGCTAACTTTATGTTACCCTCATTAATTTTTTATTTGTCTACCTCCAAAATATAGTGCGAAATGGCGGGTACGTATGTGATACTACATTGTATTATGTGCTAATATCGAGAACGAAGCTCGAAAGTAACTTTTAATAACTATAAAAATTGCTTATGGCGGGGAATAGGAGGGCGTATATTTTGTTGAAGTGTGTTACACTGTTACATAACGTTAAGTAACACTATACAACAAATGTACCTTGAATATTAAATTTTAGTGTTACCTAACGATAGCTAACTTTTTAAAACATTTTAATTTTCCCGTGTTGGTTCGGGCTTCTTTGAAGAATATACCATCTGCCGTTCTGCCAGGCAGATCGTAAGAAGCGAACTATTGGCAATGCAAGTCACTACCTTCGTGGCTCCTAGGTGGGAGAGTTCTTCATTGTCTTACCTGTGTCTGGTACCACCGCCTTGACTATTCCTGCCACAAAGCATCAGTGTATGTCACTATCGTGTTTCAGTTTAGAATGCAAGGTAGCCAGTAAACTTATTCATGAAGCACTGAGACCTCGCGACAAGGATAGCAGCGCACTATTGACATCTTTGGTGTTTATAGGTGGTGGTTATCTCTTTCCATCAGGAGAGCCATCAGCTTGTTTACGATCTCATGACATAAAAAAATCTACTTCCACACTGAACGTAAGAAAATCTTTTATTATGTTATATCTAACATCGGCTTGAAACCACCTTTATATACTAAACGATGCACAGATTGTGTGATGAGCATAAATGTTTGTATTTTCGGGTTTGGGTGTTTATTAAATATATTCCAGTATTTATATATTATGTATTTCTATGTATTAGTATTGTTGACTAACACCCATAACACAAGCAAATAATTTGCTTACTTTGGGGTTAGATCAGTAAGTGTAATTTGCCCTGTGAATAATGGCAATAAATACATTGAATATTTATTTAAAACCCAACTTGTCAACTAGCGCAAACTAATCGTTCATTTAAAGACCTCCACGACATTAAATCTAACCTGATTCGCCACAAATTCCACAATTACTACGTAACTATTTGACATCTCGTAAACAAAGCTTTTGTTTAAGGGCTTTATCACGTAGTAGATTGAAGATAATGAAATCACTAATTAGCACGTTGGTCTCGAAACTGTTGAGTAGGTTCCAGTTAACGACAATGTAACATATGAACAGCGTAATCACAAGGGACAAACTTCGTAACCTCTGTTTTAAGACAAACTAAATTTACTAAATTAGTACGTCCCATTACAGTACTTCTATCGAGCTTTTATTCGGGTATAAATAGCAAAAGTTTTTCTTGCGCGTCTACTAACAATGAGTATTAAAAACTTCTCTAATTTGAGTACATTTCCGTGGGTTTAAGAGTTCCGTATTCTATAAGGGATCCTTATAGTTTTATCATATCCGTTTATTAGACATCACTAGATAGTAAACAAGCAGATGGTTCTGCTGATGTAAAGAGACAACTATCGCCTATAAACTCAAAAGGTGTTAATGGTGCGTTGCTATCCATTTGGCGGGAAGGTAACTTGCATAAGTTTATGGGCTACCTTATTCTCCGAACCGGAATAAGACAGTGACAAGCGTTAATGCTACTCGTATTAAACGGGCGTCACGTTGCAGAACTCTAACACCTAGTAGTCGTCAATCGTGCGCCTTTTATAAACTGCCTGGCAGAATGGTAAATTTTTGTTTTAAATTTTACACTTGTACTGTTTCACAATTCACTAATTATATATAATTTATAAAAAGTATATATTATATATAATTAGTGAATTGTGAAACAGTACAAGTGTAAAATTTAAAATAATAATTATGACGGAGTTTCACCAAGTGCCGACGATGGAAAGTATAAAAGAATGGTAAAAAATATATTTTTTCAAAGAGAGCCCTGGCTAACACGGAGGACGAACACACCGGTCCGTTCGTCCGTCCATCTTTCCGCAGCTTAGCTGAGATGCTCTTATTACTAGAACGCTTTAATTTGACATGATTATACATATTTTCCTTGTGTTGGCCAGGGCTCCTTTGAAGAATAGGCCAACGGCCGTTCTCCCTGGGAGAACGGCCGTTGGCCTATTCTTCAAAGGAGCACCTCGTAAAAGACAACCGATTGACTATATGTGTCACTACTATGGTAACTACTAGGTGGTAGAGTTTTGCAACGTCTCACCCAGGTATATGGTACTGTGGAATCTTGTTACACGGTGCTTGTACCAATTGTAGAATTCTTCGATCGCCTGGGCGTTTATTTTACTGCTTGGCTGCTTTAGAGGTACACGAAACCCTCGGTTTTTGTAGTATATTAAAATAATAAAAGATATTTTTTAATCTTCATTTATTTGGGCATACGTCTTAGCCCTTCCAGAACTTATTCTATTCTACGTTTTTGAAATATATATAAAAGACTAAACATGAAATTCTAACTTAAAAAAATATTTAAAAGTAGATAAGGCTGCCAGCTTATTTGTAATGCCTCACCATAGAGGTATTACAGTACCACCGCATTACCTATTCCTGCCTTACCTATTCTTGACATTGTCGTGTTCCGGTTTGAAGAGTAGTGTCTGGTAGATTTATGCATGTGCCATTGCCATCCCGCTAAACTGATAGCAACGCATCATTAACATCTTTGGTGTTTAAAGGCGAAGAATTCTCTTTCCATCAGGAGAACCATCTGCTTGTTTCCTATCTAACGATGTAAAATATCTATAGATACATATATAGTTACGCCGACAATTACCACATTGTCGGCGTAAATATATTATGCAATACAATATTGAAATAAGGGAATTCCATCTTTAACGATTATTATATGCGGTAATCGAAACCAACTACTTTA
This sequence comes from Apodemia mormo, assembly GCA_036924255.1. NCBI lineage: Eukaryota > Metazoa > Arthropoda > Insecta > Lepidoptera > Riodinidae > Apodemia > Apodemia mormo. Next base: position 27,351,161 of record JAUPFN010000006.1, on the reverse strand, counting down.
TATGCTTTTGAGAGTCCGGAGAAAGGTTTAAAAAAAGGCCACCAGATTTCGTGCTGACACATAAATTTTTATAGATATGTAAGCAATAATCACTGCTTCATCCAAAAGTCGAACCCAATACCTTATAATCTAAGCTATAAATTAACGACTAGATCAATATTTTTTATTCTTTTATACAGCTTTAGACTTTGCAACCCAGAAAATGTTCGTTTTGCAAACTTTCTATTGAAATAAAAACAAATATTTTTACAGCGGATTCAAGTAGAGGTTAGTCGAATATTGAGAATAGTTTTAAAGAGTCACTGACTTATTCCCAGCTTTCACGATAATGATTTAAAATAAATGTCAAAATCGTAATAATTATCATTAGAAAGTAAATAAAATGACAATTTCTTCGGATGTATAATATACAGTTCCATGACAATTTCTTTCTGTTGATTGACTGGGCCTCATAAAATTTAAAAATTCCAAAATTGAATTTAGTTTAAAATAAGGGTTCCTAGTTTACTTCATATTTTATTATGTAATGTATAATGTAATAATTATTTTACTTGTTACATTTTATTTTAACATATTTTATTGTAATAATTAATAACAAACTTTTTTACATCATAAGATAGTAAACAAACAGATGGGTCTCCTGAACGAAAGAGAAATCATCGCCTATAGACAGCAAAGATGTTAATGGTGCGTTGCTATCTTGTAGCGAGGTCTAATGACACATGCATACCTTACCGTCCAAACCGGAATACGACAGTGACAATAAATGACGCTATTGCGGCTGGAATAGGTAAGGTGGTGGTACGTCCAGACCCAGGCGAGACAACGCAGAACTCTACCACCTAGTAGTCACGATGGTAGTGACTCACATAACCAATCGGTTGCCTTTTACAACTGCTTGACAGAACGGCATTTGGCCTATTCTTCAAAGGAGCCCGAACCAACACGTGGAAAAACTACCAATATTTTAAAAAGTTGAAAGTATCTACGTTTAGTAAAAAATTGTTTTTCCTTTCGTAAAATAAAAATCTAGTCTTACTGAGACGTAATACAAATTTAATGTTGTCTGTCGGTTTATATTAGGCCTCCAAAATTGAGACACGACATTTTATAAACTGCCTACTTAGACTGCTCAGATACTTGAGTTTTCCAAGTCCATTAAAGAATTAATGTCGTTTTTGTGAGTTAACATGGGTGATGATTAAACTGAAATGTTTCCAATTATATTAAGAGGGTCCTGAGCTTTTATAGCGAATCAATATCTATCATTTTATGCGCTTTATATATGTGCGTGTGAAAGGCACACTAGCCGGGGTGTAGCGGCCACACACAGCATACGTAGAGTTGCCACTCCTCCAGTTTTGACCTAGGTCGGATTTGAATACTTAGTGTATTTCCCGGTTACGGGTTTAAGGCCCCATTCCCTAAAAACTGCTAAAACGTGTGTTGCGGTTTTCAAAATTCCTTAATGAATATATGGAATTGCTTTCTAGAAAAATTCAGTGATAATCTTCATGAAACTGTTAACAGTTTCACCGAGAGATATTTTCAAAATATTTCTTAGTTTTGTAGAAAAAAAATCGTAAACTTCACCCAAAACCTAAAAATCGACCTTTTCCGTTTGCAAAAATTAAAGTATTTCTTGGCCAACAATTTTAAAAAAATTTAAAAGTATTTTTTAATAAAGAACTATATTACACTTTCACCGTCTTATTTTTTTATTAAACGACCTTATAAAAAAGAAATTTTAATACAAAGATGCATAATATTTTTATCCACCATCTTCCATACAAATTTATATGAAGAATTTAATCGGTAAAATGTCAAAACGAATTTTTAAAAACGTCCATCAAAAATTTCAGTAGCCCCCCAGAATCAAAGGCGAAATCGCGTCAATTTAAAATTATTTTCTGACGTAAATATTCCGTCAAGGGTGGGTTGCGAGTGTAATCAATCGCTTATGCTTACTTGAACTCTCATAATAGTATTATTATGAAAATATTTTTAATTATTATGAAAAACTTTATTCACGATAATAATTTATGAAATTAAGCCTATAGTAAGCAACAATTTACTTTTTTTATATATATCATAAGATAGCAAACAAGCAGATGGGTCTCTTGATGGAGTCAACCATCGCCTATAGATACCAAAGGTGTCAATGGTGCGTTGCTTTCTTGTGGCGAGGTCTAATGCCACATGCATAAGTGCAGCTCTGTCAGGGCTGCACGAGTCATGTCAGCTAATGTTTTATTTTTATTTATTAATCCATTATGTCAGTTGTAACGTAAACATGTTAAATAAGCATCTAGGCTACTAAGGCAGTCTTTACCCTACTATTAGCAAAATAAATTAATGTTATTGTATTACGCGAGCGAAGTCGCAGACAACAGCTGGTTTTTAAGAATTTTGAATTTTTAGAGATCTTTCCTTTGTACATTCATAAAAGTCTACCTTGGTGCCAAATATCGAGTTTCTAGGTCACCTGGAAGTGGGTTAGGTTTTAGATCAGATGATACATGATTTCATCTATGTAGAATAAATAGTTTTTGAGTTATGAAGGGATCAAAATAGCTCGAGATGGTTCGTGTAATATTACACACGGGTGTTGCATCGTCAGTTCCTTCTTTTACCTTGGCTGGACACACTCCCGCGTGTCTTGATGTCAGTGAGTCTTAAAACAAACATTTATCACGCAATTTGAAAAAAAAAGTGTAAACGGTTGACCCTACGGGCCATCCCTGAAACTTCCCACTAAATTAAAGTATTTTTAATTTTAAGCTCAAAAGAGTAAAAATTATACTTAAGCATAGATTTTTTCAGTGTAAACGGTTAAAAAAAATTTTTTTCAGTGTAAACGGTAAAAAAAAAGTGTAAACGGTTGCCTACCTGTTGCGTTACCGGTTGCGAGAAGTTTCAGGGATGGCCCTACGGGCCATCCCTTAAACTTCCCACTAAATTAAAGTATTTTTAATTTTAAGCTCAAAAGAGTAAAAATTATACTTAAGCATAGATTTTTTCAGTTCAAACATTTATTTTTAAAAAATGGCAGTATACTGATTTTTGAAAAGCTGTATATTATTTTTGAAACAATGAGGGCATTCAACTCAATTTTTGAGATCTAAAATATTGCTTTAGCTAAATAATCGATAAGTTGAAAAATTTCGATGCAATGTCAAAAAACATTTTATTTTAAATTTTCTTCATTGATAAATCCCAAGCAAATTGACCATTTTTGATTAAATTAACGGTATTTAACGCAGTTTTTAAAGGAGAAAAGCTAATAAGATTTTAAGTACATCGGTGAATTTACTTGAATGTTATTTAAAAAAAATTATGTAAGTTTGTTAAAAAGTATTTTCGATTCGATTTTGATTTTTGAAATGACATTTGACGCAGTTTTTTTAGTACTAAAATATCGTAGAATACCAAAAAAATGATTACTTGAAAAATTTCGAAACTTTGTCGATAAAACACTTTTTTCAAAATTTTTCGTCAACGATTACTCCCAAACGGATAAACCGATTTTGATGCAAATTATGTACTGGACGTAGTTTTTTGAGGAATATAGCTGATTAGTTTTTGTACTTAATCAGTACATAAATCTGGAAGTTATGTTAAAAAAATACTGTTTCACCAAAATTTTTTTTATGTTTGTTCAAAATTTCTCAAAATCTCCTGGACCGAATCAGTTCAATTTTTCAAGAAGTCTAAGTTGAGTGGAATCCAATCGAATGCCATCAACCGCGTTTCGATCGGTCCAGTCGTTCAAAAGTTATAAGATGTTTACATACATACATACACATACATACATACACACACATACGCACACGCACACGCACGCGCACGCGCACACACATACACACACGCACACGCACACGCACACACACACACATACATACATACATACATACATACATACATACATACATACATACATACATACATACATACATACATACAGACATACTGACGTCATTGTGAAAATAGACGGAAAAGGTTTCTAGGACCCCAAAACGTGGACATCTGGTGAAAACTCTATTTTCGAAAATCGGGGTAAAATCATTAACTTCCTTATTTACATACGTAGTGGGAAGTTAAAAATTGAAGTGAACCTAAGTAAACTTTAATTATCAATAATAAGTAACTTTTATCGTCATCCGTAAAGAATGTAATGTAGAATATCTGTAAATCTGCAAAAAATGTATATAATTCAATTAATTGAATGAAGCATATAAACCATTTGAGGGACTAAGATACCTACTCTAAAATATTATAATAAAAAGAATTTCCCTAAAAAAATTATATCTATACCTTACGCAAAACCTTAAAATTTACGCATTGTCCCTCGTTATTTTCACTGGCCTAAGAAAACACCGCAGCGCGTCTTGGCCGGCAAACATAAAATCACTACACATTTGCGTTATTTCATATTTGTACTTAAAATTGAAGGCGGCGAGCTTCAAAGAAAAATTGAAAAACCGGTATAAACCGGTTTATTAATCAAAAACCTTTATCATTTCGATCAACGAGTAAACCGCTATTTTTAAGGTTAAGGTAGAGCCAAACCTTTATAAAACGCTCTTCATGTACTTGCGTTGATTTAGGTTTTTAAATTAACCGGTTAACAAGCCTTGCTACTATTATTGATTGTAAGCCGCCCTACGTAAGAATCGGTGTCTAGGGAATTACCATTGTTGCTACGTCGGCTAGAAACGATACCGAATGAATTTAAGTACTACATTTTTACAGTTCACAAACAACTTTTATCGATCGATATCGAGTTTTATATGGGTGAAAACTTGTAGTAAGTAAATTTTAATTATTTCGTTATTTTATTCAAACGTTGAGTGCAAACGCAGACAACACAGCCTCCTCATCCGACAGCCAAAGCACAACTAAAGCGGACAGGGGGGAGGCGTGAAGGTTCTGGCCAGGATGGGCGATACGAGTGTGGATTTTAATATTTCTTTTTGTCATTTAAATACGTACATATTTAAACATTTAAATTTTGTATGTTATAGAAAATATGTTGTTTTGGTATTATTTTTAAACTGCTGGCCTTCCGTTAAGTATTTACGCTATACTAAGCATTTTCCTTTTTGTAAAGAGGTAGTTAACTTTGAATTTTTTTTCTATCGAGGAAACTACAAGTTATCATGTTTCCAAATAGAAGAATTTATGATATGAATCCTTTAGTATCTTACTTATGAATCGCAGCGCTAAATATTTATAAAAACGATATAGCAAGAAATCGACCATATGTATTTATTTCAAAATCGGTACGGTAGGGGCTTAATACCAGCGTTCGCTTGCTGATAAAATTCGACCATAGACTAAACAATAAAATCTCTTTTTAGTTTGACAACTGACTTTAAACGTAATGGTGATGATGATGATGATAATGATCTGGTAGGCAAAAACTCCAGAACCTCGCTTATCGCCGCAAAGTGGCTAGTTTATCGGTTTTTTATCGGATACACTTTGGAGAGTGCGCTGCGGAACTTAATTCCGCCCTTCCCGTCTTTCTATCGATCGTCTAGGCGCACAGATTCTAGGCATAGCATAGCATAGGTGGACGTTCCACGTACCCGGACAAAGCGGTTTGCCTTGACATTTTTCATTACAACACAACCTGGGGATCTTCAAAAGAGGAGTGAACAAGTACCTTCTACGGAAGCGAGTTCCATCTTAGGCAGCATCTTAGCTTGGCATCAGTCGAGATCGTAGTCAAGCGCTTCCCTATCGATATTTTTTTAGTTTTCATTTGTGTATATTATCATGAATGTCACAATAATGTAGTGTGTAATGTTTATTTTCATTAATTTGATGTATTTTTATTGCATTTTATTTTTAAAAAATGGTTTTTTTTGTAATCCTCGGCACGAAACCACCACCACAAAAGTCCGCCTAATGAAAAGCTTGGTGTTTCCAATATTTTGCTACGGCGCTAAAACATGGACGATTCACCTCAAAGACCAACGCAAAATCGATGCACTCGAAATGTGGTGCTGGCGGCGATTGCTGCGGATTCTTTGGACAGCGTTTTGAACTAATAGCTCGATCTTGGAGGAATTGAACATCAAAGAGAGGTTATCGTGGACTGTAATTATAAGAATCCTTAAATGTTTCGGACATATTGTTCGAAATGAACACTCCGTGGAGCGCCTCGTTGTCCAGGAACAAGTAGAAGGCCAGCGGTCACGCGGATGATCCCCTGCACGTTGTACGGACTTTTTAAAAGCTGTAACAAAAATTCCTTAATCCAAAACACCCCAGACGCTGGAGACCGCAAGGAGTGGAGGCGCATTGCGAGGGCTTACTATTTTATCTAGTAAAAATGGATCGTCATCAACCATGACCACTCTGTCAAGAGTGAACGACTAAGGAGGAGCCCTCGGCAATATAAATTTTGACTGTGCCAAATTTCATCCTTCACCGCAATTATCTTAAAAAGGGGTCCGAAGTTTTTCCTTAACGTATGTACATAGATATAAGTGTAATGGAGGAACTGTTATGACACTAACATTATATCCAAAATTAGAAATAGACAAACAGTGCAAGTCAGTCTGAAATGTAAAACCTAATCCATAAAAGTTTGATGTAAAAAAATAATAAAAAATGAATCAGCCTAAATTTGGGGTCATAGATTAAATGTGTCCCCTACACGACTACTAGGTTATAGAGTTGTCCTAATCAGAGTAATAATATTGTCTTCGCGATTCCGAAAAAATCGGTTCTTGTCACTTCATTTTTTCGGTTTTTAAATGAAGTACCCAGTAAACATATATATATATATATATATATATATATATATATATATATATATATATATATATATATATATATATATATATATATATATATATATATATATATATATATATATATATATATATATATATATATATATATATAATATTTATATATATTACGTCAAAAATAAAAAATAAAATTGCATAGATTGATTCTGCATTTTTTGATACAAAAATAAAGGTTCATTGGACTGACCCAATTATCAAAATCAAACAATATTTGTACTAGTGCAAAGTTCGTTAGCCGTTTTGATGAACAAAATGTTTTATGTAGGTACAATAAATTCGCGCTTTTTTATTTTTTATTTATGAACTAACAATAAAAATAACAATTTGATTTACATTTACATTTATGCGCTTTTAGTATTTAATAATTCAACACTATGGAGAAACCGCAAAAGTTTCGTATATGTTTATAACACGAGTACGTAAACATAAGTGATATATTTATTATCCTTAAAAATTTTGTTAGATTTGAACTAGTGACTTAGCCTAATGCCCCGGTTACACTTTGATTACGGTGAGTCCAAGTGTTTAATGCAGGTGCTTAGTATTAAGCAAAACCACGTGTATACAGCCGTTGATTAGTGCAAGTTATTAGTAATCAGGTAGTTAAAGTGAATAGACCCTGATTACTGATCACTTGAACTAATCAACGGCTGTCTATACGTCTTTTTTGATTAATACTAAGCAGCTGCATTAAACACTCGCACTCGCACTAATCAAAGTGTAACCGGGGTCTAAAGCCGGGCAACTCTGTCAACCGAGCCACGTATCGGTGATTCAACGTAGCGTTGTTCTTCGTTGCTTTGTAATTGATTCCGTCGATTGTATCTACTGTCGATTGTACAGATCGCTAGATATCTAGATATTCATAATAATCTTATCTATGCATACATATAATAAAATCGTAGGAAAGTCAAAACTGTACATTGAATATTTTTTAAAAAGAATACTTGGGGCGTGATCTACAATCGATATCGAAGCCAAAAACATAGTTTTTAGAATTTTTGTCTGCTTGTCTGTATGTATTTCCGGGGTAAACTCAAAAGTACTGCATGTATTTACTTCAAATTTTACATGAGTATTATTAACAGGTCGGGTCAACATATAGGCTACATATTATCATGCTATCACCTACAGGGGAGGCGCTGTGCGGAGTAAACGAAGTCCACGCGGACGAAGTCGCTGGCAACAGCTCGTCGATTATAATATAGCGGGAATGTGGACGATTCTTTTAAAAACGTCACTATTAAATTATTTTTGCGACGTTTCGGCTTGAAATTGAGCCTTCATTAGGCATCTAAAAGCATACACAATACTAGAACAATGACAGTCAAATAAATTTATTAAAACTATCTGTCTAATTTTAAAATAGTAGTATCTTCACGCCCGTATTCCTGAAGAGGTAGGCAGAGGTACACCAAGTGCATCCACGGTTAGTCGAATATACTAAGTCCCACAATGTGATAGATGGCAAGCCTATCGCCAACCGCGCACTTTTTCTAATCCCTGGCAACGTTGTTATTGTCAGAAAACTGAAAAAACATATTTTAGAATTGTGAATTCTGGAAATCTGGGAATCGAACCCAACCTGGGAATCGAACTCGGGACCACATGTGGTCAACTCCGACACCGGACCAGTGATCACTAGACCACAGAGGCGATTACAACTAATGTTTATTTAACACTTACTACTTAATAATATAACATGTTTGTGAAGTTTTAACGTAAAAAAGTTAAAAATGCTAAAACTACGCAATTACGGATTTTGATGCGTTGTTTTAAGTGATTCAAGAGGAAAGTTTACATGTATAATAACATCCATTATAAGGGGGGGCAAAAAATCGTGGATCAAACGAAACAGGGTGATAGTTACGATTATTTGCAATAAAAATCTCTACGGCAGAGCTCAATCTTGATCTTCTTAGAAGTTACAACTATTTTAGTGTTTTTGACGACAACAGTAAATGGTGTTTAGTTGCTTTTAGGTATTGTATCAACTTTACCAAAGTGCTTTTATGATAGTGGGTGCCATGATTTATGAGTATTGGTACCTTTTTCAATTACTTTTAAGTCTCAAAATTCATCTCAAAAAAATAACTGTAACTTTAGAACCTTACTGTAAAAAAATGTACTACCAAAAAGTGAACTTGTATTAAAAAAGCTTGCCTATAATGTAATATGTTTCGTTGGATCCACGATTTTTTGCTCAACCTGTATAGTAGAGAAATACTTTTATAAATATATTTAGCAAAACAGCGTTTGCCGGGTCAGCTAGTTATCTATAAAATACGGCAAAAATCACGATTGTTGTATGGGACATCCCTGAAATACTTATTTTATTCTGTTTTAAGTATTTGTTATTATAGCGGCAACAGAAACACATAATCTGTAAAAATGTCAACTGTCTATCACGCTTCAAGAGATATAGTCTGGTGACAGACGGACAGACAGACAGACGCACGGACAGCTGAGTTTTAGTAATAGGGTTCCGTTTGTACCCTTTGGGTCCTCTTTTTCTTTGATTTAAGAGTCCTTCTCTTGTCGGTGGAGTGAGCGCCATTTTTTTATCCATAGATCTAATATGATTTTGACTTTTATGACTTTTGACTTATGATCCATAATCTACATGATTTTGACCCCCTGATACGACACGACATTTACTTATTCTTAATTTGATCAAAGTAGAAGCGCCTAGGTCTTCCTCTTCCTCTCTTTCCTTGTGCTTTACCTTCTACGTTTCTTATAAAACTGTCGTATTATATCAGATGCCCAAACATTTTCCCTATTCTATTTTCTATAATTCTGAACAAGCTTCATTTCTCTGTTACCAGCTCTAGCGCTTATTCGTTTGTTTTCTTTTCCGTCCAACTGATTTTCTCCATTCTCCTCCAATACCACATATGAAAAGCCTTTAGTCTTTCCCTGTCTCTTTGTGTCACATAACCCTAATAAAAATAGGTTAAACATCATACTAAACTTAAAATTATTTTTGTTATTTGTAAAGTACAACAATAAAATAAAATTTAAAAAAACTTACAATATATAATACAATTCAATTTAAAATTTAAAAAATACTTTTTCCCCTTTTCATCCTGTGTTGGTATTGCATTATGGAACAATCGAAACAGATGCCGACAAGGCATTGAAGCCACTAAGCAACAGTTGCTTCAGTGGCTTGTCGGCATTTGTTTATGCATAGACGCAAGCATAGACGCGCATGCATAGGCCCGGGGTTCTAATTTTGTGTCGGGAAAATCATCCTAAATAAGATTATTAGTTATTCTGGAAATAACAACATGGTTGAGACTAGATATGTGAATTATCGGTAGGTTGGCCATCTCTCATACTCTTATTATGGGGCGCCGCGGCTGTTAGTATTATAACGCGGAGTCGTTTATCTTTAAGTCCATTCCCTTATAAAATTTTATTACTATATCATGACAACATCTGTCTCTCATGTACATATTTCCAAAGCAAAACATAAAAGAATATAATGATCTTCTAATTTGAAAGTCATCAGATTCTTTTGGGTTTTGGAATCCCGCAGATTCAGTTTAAATTACTATGTCATGAATTATCATTGAAGTAAGATGTTTGATTCCTTTAATCAAGTAGAAAAGAGCTGAAGACCATGAAACATTTGAACTGAATTTAATAAAAAATGTCAGAACTACCGCTAAAACCCCGCTTCCAAATAAAAAAACGCTTCCGAATCGGTCCACCAGTTTAAGAGCTTTAAAAGCTACGGTGCCAAAGACAGACACACACTTAGTGGTCAAACTTATAACAGCGTTTTTTTGCGTTGGGGGTTGAAAAAAATCTGCTTTCGCTTTTTGCCATCGGCACTAGGGTTGATATTTTATCTTTATTTAAACTTTATGAATCGAATAAAAATCAAGTTTCTTAATTTTTTAATTCGAATCGAAATGAACTTTAAAGGTTTTTGTAATTGTAAAAGCTTTCATTTAAAATAGAATTAAGGGAATTGAAAAAGAAGGTAAACAACTTTTATTATAATAACTTTAAAGGTCAGAAGTCGAAAGTTTTTATTGTTTAATTTATATAATATATTACGTAGTGAGCGTTATTGTTTTTAGAATAATTTAACTTCATACCGCAGTTATAATTAAAATTTTAACTTTGTTTTGACAGTGAAAATTATAAAGAATAATTTGTGAATTGTTGATTGTTATTGGTTTCTGTTTAATCCACGTTAAATTTAAACATCAAACAATTATAATATTGGCAATTTACAGTTTTGTTCGCTTTGATGTTGCTTTTTGATCATTTACATTAAAAAATTGGTAAAGTGCGTATCGGGCCACGCGCAATATAAGGCTCCAAAATTGCCATAACAATAATGGGGACTAAGTAAAGGGCTTTTTTTCATACTATGATCATTTAACCTAATTAACATTAATACCAGATATATCCATCAGTGACGTGACCAAAGGTTCATAGCCTATAAATTATAAAACATTCTATAAGTAAATTTTGCCAAGAGGAAGCGTGTACTGTGCCAGAGGAATTGAAAAGATCACGGAAGTCGAAACGAACAGATTTTTATCATAGACATTCTACAGACATCAAACGAAATTGCGACTATCACAGCGTGATCTAATTGTTGTGCTGCGCTATCTATGAATAACATAACGAACTATTCTGCATACAATTTAAAATAATATGTAAGATATTACAACATTTTATAAGTTGGTCGTCTATTACTCATAAAATTGTCAAACCTACCTTAGCCGTGATAGTTTTTCGACCTCAAAACCAACAAAACCAACCGTTCAGCTGGCAGAGACAGGGGAAACTTGGCTCGAAGCAAAAAATAGCTCTTTAAAGCTTAAGCTTTACGTTTCACAAACGATTGTGAGTTTCACAAATATATATATATATATATATATATATATATATATATATATATATATATATATATATATATATATATATATATATATATATATATATATATATATATATATATATATATATATATATAAGCTTTAAAGAGCTATTTTTTGCTTCGAGCCAAGTTTCCCCTGTCTCTGCCAGCTAAACGGTTGGTTTTGTTTGAGGTCGAAAAACTATCATGGCTAAGGTTGGTTTGACAATTTTATGAGTAATAGACGACCAACTTATAAAATGTTGTAATATCTTACATATTATTTTAAATTGTATGCAGAATAGTTCGTTATGTTATTCATAGATAGCGCAGCACAACAATTAGATCACGCTGTGATAGTCGCAATTTCGTTTGATGTCTGTAGAATTTCTATAATAAAAATCTGTTCGTTTCGACTTCCGGGATCTTTTCAATTCCTCTGGCACAGTACACGCTTCCTTTTGGCAAAATGTACTTATAGAATGTTTTATAATTTATAGGCTATAAACCTTTGGTCACGTCACTCTGATGGATATATCCGGTATTAATGTTAATTAGGTTAAATGATCATAGTATGAAAAAAAGCCCTTTACTTAGTCCGCATTATTGTTATGGCAATTTTGGAGCCTTATATTGCGCGTGGCCCTCTGTATATATATATATATATATATATACAGAGGCCCTCTGTATATATATATATATACATATATACAAAAAACAAAAACATATAATTGTGTGACCAATGTTATATATATATATATATATATATATATATATATATATACATTATATATATATATATATATATATATATATATATATATATATATATATATATATATATATATATATATATATATATATATATATATATATATATATGAAAAACGACGTACTATCAACGCTACGACGACGCAGCGTAACGCATAAATTCGGGTGTAAGAAACACATTTTATGTAGAAAAATTTAAAATTATTATTTATTCTGTTGGACTCCAGAATCGAAATTGGCCGACTAGCTAGGGCCTAATCCACGTAATAATCCGGGAATCGAGTCGAAGCGTTTAAGGCTCTTACACATTTTCTTACAGACTATGCCGCGTTGTAGCGCATCTCCACGCGACGTTGTATCGTGTTTATGTGTGCGAGGGTCCTAAGCGCATCGATTCAATTACGTGAATTGGGGGTCTAGCCTTTCAACAATAGGGCAGATAAAAAATTGGAGTGCAAAACAGAAGTTTAAATGTCACATTAAGTCATCTGACAGTATGTGCAACGTGCAACCGAAGCACTTAACTTGCGGTGCAATTTCATTCCAATCATGTCGAGTGACGTGGTTGAGAACCTCAACTCTGACGCTTGATTAAAGTTCACTTCAGTGCATGTACGTGGACCTACTCAATTTAATATACCTGCTAATAATTGCATCTGGCTTCTTAGGTGATCCTTGAAACTTTTAAAGAATTATTTAGAAATTTGAATGGTTTGTATACTGATTATTATTTACATTTTAGCGTTGTGGTTAGATGTAACAAATTCGTCTCTTAAAAAGTGATAATCGCTTTGTTTCTATTATATGTACTAATGATTAACTGACCTGACTTATGACTTACGATCGAAACTTTACAATTGACTGTAATTTTTATATAAAAAAGTAATGTTTTATTTCTTTCACTGTATGTAGTAAACTTTAACTATACATTATGTTACATCTCTCACTTCAAATATATTATGTTACAACTACAATATATTATGTTAAATCTCTCATTAAAAAAAAATTAAAAATTGTAAAAAAATTTAAAAACAGTATTATTTTGAAATTTAATGTAAAATATGTATTATAATACTATTTAACGCGTGCCGCTTTGCCCATAATACATTAATATGGGGCATTTCACGCGAAGCGGACAAGGAAAAACATGTCAGGTACCGAATTTTGTTCATACTTGGATTAATTATACTCCTAAATGTTCTGAATAAATGTACGTCATTAATTTTTTTTATTAAGCTGTGTTGCCAGTTTTTATGAGCTTTTAAAAATTGACGAAATTTTAAAAATTGATTTTTTGAAAGTTATTGTTAGTATAGATTATAAAGATGAAAATTTAATTTAGGTAGTGGTATTTTAAGAAAAATAAATGTTCTGTCTGGAAATTATCACAAATTTAAATAAAAAAATTTTTCGTATAGAAAACCGGAAGTAATTTTTTCAAACCTAATTTTACTCAACTTCGACATTTTTTTAATTTTTTGTTTTTACCTCAAAATGTAGCTTAAGGCTTACAAATTGTATGTCGAAAGTTGTAGAGTGGGATCTGCATACGTTTTGGTGAAAGAAATAGTAAATTGTGAAGGTGCCACTCTGACTACCGTTCGGACGATTTCTTAGAGCGGACGTTTTAGAAGCCAACAGTATAAAAATTCTGTCACGTCAATGTTAATGCGTTTACAATATTCTTTTCGTATTTTCTTATATGTAATGAATACAATCAATAATCATTACATAGTATAAAACAAAGTCGCTTTCTCTGTCTGTCCCTATGTCCTTATGTCCCTATGTATGCTTAAATCTTTAAAACTACGCAACGGATTTTGATGCGGTTTTTTTTAATAGATAGATTGATTCTTGAGGAAGGTTTAAGTGTATAAACCTTTCCGATATTCCCACGGGAACAAAAGCTGCGCGGGTGAAACCGCGGGCAGGTCGCTAGTTTTAATAAAAAACTGGGCGACCGAGTTTCTTTCGGATGATATTTTTTTTATTTGAAAACGGATTATTACGGAGAAGCCACTTACCTAGATCAATTTCAATATTAAAACACTATCTAAACACAAAATTTCGAAAATATTGTCAGGAGCCAAGGAGATACCAATTACATACAAATATACAAGAATTGTTTGTTTAAGGCGATTACACCTGCGAACGACCTTGAGTTAGTGACAGGCGCAGCGTAAGTACTATTCCGCACGCCGACATCTCCAAAAGTCAAAGAGTATATACAGTGGGTGCAGATACGTTTCAACATTTTTGTTTACCTATATGAACTTTTATCATCATGAATCAAATGAATGTTAACAAACTCAAAACCCATAACCGATAATCGGTCATTTATCGATTCATTTTATAAAAATTATAAATATCGAAAGAAAAAACAGTAAATATCGAAAATCGACAAAAGAATTATATGACAATTTTACACAACAATGACTGTTACGTATCCTATTATCTTATAATATACAATACATCTCGTGTAGCATTTTATTTTAATACATACAATTAACAATTTTAACAAAACCTTTGAAAATGTGATTTTGTAAAAAGTGATCTCTTAAATAACCTAAAAATTTAAGTTTTTGTTTCGAAATCTCGTAAGAAAAAGTAGAGATTTAATTTAATTGAAACCATATCTGTATGCTTTCAATTAAATTAAAAGGAAAGTTTTAAACAGGTTGATTAATTTAGACTATTTGTATGTATAATATATTTAATTTATATTTATTTCATTACTTATGATAGCAAACAAGTAAACAGTTTTCTTGATAGAAACATATAAACATCGCCTATAGACACTAAAAATGTTAATGGTGCATTGCTATTCATGTAGCAGGGTTAGAATGTTACATGCATATGTTTACCTTGCCCTCAAAACCGAATCACGACAGTTAAAAACACCGACGCTATTGCGGCAGGAATATGTAACGTGGTAGTTCCAAAACCGGGTTGATGTGTTGCAAAAACTAAGGTCGAAAAATAACTACTGATTATAATAACTGCCTCGTAGTCAAGGGGATAATTTAAAGTTTGGTTTAAGGTATTTTTCGAAAATTCAAATATCTCAGTAGCAGCTTGGAGTCTGGCGGTTGGTGTGTTACCACTTCCATGCCTCGGATGAGCACATAAAGCAGTCGGTCCTGGTTATTGCTAAAACAACAACAACAACGATACATATTCACGCCAGTCCCTTTACGAGGTAGGCAAAGAGAACCGAGTGCAATATGTCACGATCCTTGCAAATTTTTCTTGCTTTCTGCACGTTCATTACTCTCTTCAGACAAACACGCTGGTTGCGAAGACTTCACTACCTTCAAATAGTACCGGTTTTTTATCTTTTTTCTTCAGAGTTTTGCTTTTTAGTCGTTTGCTTGAATTATATTCGTTGTTTATTTGTTTAATTTTTTGTACACATATACAAAATATTTACAAAATACTTATCCATCTAAAGCCATTAAAACATTCAAGCGTAAACGTAGGTAAGTACCTGAATAGTCTCAAATATTATTCAGCGTCCACACGCAAAGAAAGTTGTCGATAAAGTACTAGCTTTCAGCCCCTTAATACCTATAATAAATATATAAAACTCAAAGTTTCCTTACATGCACGTTTATGTAATTGAAGTAAAGAGCATAACTAATAAATTTGAAAGGATTTTAATGAAACAAATTTTATTTGTTATACAAACTTAACCACATTTTTGATCCTTTTAAGGGATGAAATTTAAAAAAACCTTAAACTCGTATTCATTTAATTGTGTTAAAAAACATAAATACTAAGTTTTAAATAATTTCTACAATATTCTACAATAAACAATCTATTTTTCACACAAACATAAATGCTTTTTTTACCCTTTTAAGGAATAAAATGTATGAAATCCCTAAATATATAATTTTTAAATTGTGTTGAAGAACATAAGTACAAAATTTCAAGTTATGTTGACCATAAGCGTTTAATTTTTCATATGAATTGTAACACCCACTTTTACTCCTTTAATGAATGAAACTCCGAACTTCATTAAGCGCATGTTTCTTCAATTTGGATTGAATTGAATAAGCAGGTACTAAATTTTATGAGAGTTTAGATAATATAAACTTTGTATTTTAATACAAACTTATACACTTACCCTTTTAATGGATGAAATTAAAAAAAAATCTAAAATATGAATTTCTTTAATTGTATTAAAAAGCATAAATACTAAATTTTTAGTAATTTCTACAACAAACAATTCATTTTTCATACAAAAATTAACTCTCCTTTTACCCCTTTATGGGATGAAATTCAAAAATGCGTATTTATTTAATTGTATTAAAAAGCATAAATACTAAATTTTAAGTAATAAACAATTTTTTTAATACAATCATTAACGCCCCTTTTGCCTCTTTAAGGGATTAAATTACATCATAAGAACAACCTCCGTAAAAAATCAGCCTTCCCGCTCCAAACTTATTATCTACTATAAAAAACGTTCAAGCGTAAACGAAATGTCCAATTTTTAAACAGCACAACCATATTACTGTGCCAAACGCACTATCTTTCTTATCTTATCTTTGACTCTAATGTGGAGAGTGGTATACGCTGACGTGCGACACAGCCTCCTCGTACGAACGCTACCGGGAGACTGACTTTCGGAGCGAGCGCTGCCCGCAAATGAAATAATAAGGTTTTTATTGATTTAATGGCACACTATAATGATTTTGTAAAATGTTGAACTTGAATTTTTGTAAAGTAATAAATTGTAATAAAGTGAAAAAATCACCAAAATCGTTTCAGTAGTTTAGAAGTTATAAGAAAATTCTTGCGTAAAAATAAGAGAGATATTCGATTTTTTTTTCGTCAAAAATGACAACGAAATTTGAAAAAACGAACTTAAAATTTAAAGTTAATTATATTTTACGTACAATCTATATTTTTTTTTAATTATTGGATTAACGGTTTAGGAGAAGTAGGCTTTCAAAGAGAAGTATATTTCGTAGTTTGGCGTATGTAATCGCCTTAAAGTATAAGGTATTAGAATAGTCGAAGCGCAGTAAAACATTGTTGTTGATCAATAGCCACAATTATACTTACGAAAGTTCATGACTTCGTGGTGTTCTTTTTAAAATGTGCTTGAGGTCAAATTTGCACTTATTTTGATAAAATACTTGTAGTGGAGTAAGTGAAACTACATGACTGACAATGAAATCAACAGAAATAAATCTTAATTCTTTTTCGATTTTTCAAGTTTGCATGTATGAATGTAGCCGTTTTGCATTACATAATTATTTCATATCTTACGTGGTGATAGTAATTAATTTATATATATACAAACTCATTTTAAGATATTTTCTGATGCGTAACAAAAGGTTCGATAAAGTTTGATACCGAATAATTTATACGTGAATCAGATTTGAACCGTAGTCTAATCGATTAAGATGCTGCAAAAGGAACTTTGGTTAGTACCTAACCTAACAACAATCTCAACTACTATAATATAAACGATGCGATGAAATTGAACCCAACTTGTCTTAAACTGTAAACAATGCTCAGCAATCAGTGTCTTTGCGTTAGTAGTAATCTGATGTATTGAGCATGATGTTTAAGAACAAATTGAGTGTAACTAAACGAAGAAGCTAATATTTTTGATTGAATAATTTCATAACAAAAACTTCAGGTTGTTTTCGTTTAATTCTTTATTTAATAATTGCTCAATTAACAGTAAAACGGCCAATCTGCGAAATTTGAGTGACACCTCCGCACTCTATTTCTTCTATCACCAAAACGTATGCAAATCCCACTCTACAACTTTCAATATCTAGTTTGTAAGCTTTAAGCTACATTTTAAAATAAAAATTAAAAAATTCAAAAATGTCGAAGTTAAGTAAAATCAGGTTTGAAAAATTTACTTCCGGTTTTCTATGCGACAATTTTTTTTTATCCAAATTTGGGATTATTTCCAGATCTCTATCTTTTATTTTGTCTGCGTACATGAAAGTATGCATATTAAGTGAAAACGTCATTTAGGTTCAATGAAAATTACACATAACAATTTAAGGTCAGTAAAATGCAGTCAAAAAAATAAAACGACTTACGGCAGCGGAAGGATACAATATTTAGATACTATTAACTTTAAACACTACAACAATACCATAAACAAAAGGTGATAAACAAAATTGGCTTGAATTAAAAAAAATACATTTGCCAGTCATGCGACATCGACAATTAGAATGCCGAATGATCGTATAACCGCAGCGAGGGGAGCTCTAACCGGATACGCCCGCGCTTCACTGGAAATTACTATTTATGTGTCTAATAGTACAATGGGATCGCAATTCAGGCTGTAATTACAGTTTAATTAAAAGAGGTATTGTAGAGACTGAATGGAATAGGAAATTTATAGATCCAAGTGAGTCCATATACTTCTAAGATGGTTTACTATAAAGAACGACGACACCTAACGAATTTGAGAAAGGGTCAATTTTATCAGCCAAATGTGGCAGCTATTTTGGGACGGACGTCCAAACGAAAAGTATCGACATATACATAAGGCATTGCTATCCTCAATCGCATGGATTGCAACGCACCATCTTTCGTGTGTATAAATGATTTCTCTTTCCATCAGGAGACTCACCTGCTTGTTTCCTATCTAGTGATATATAAGGTCATTCCAAAATATGTGAACATATTTTAACCCAGCGTTCGGTAATCAAAATATATATCCAGCTAAAAACAAACGTCATTCAAGGGTGTAAAACTTTTTAATTTGTATGAATAAAATTTCGTATACGAATACAATTTCATACAAATCAAAAAGTTTCAAACCCTTGAATGACGTTTGTTTTTAGCTGGATATCTTTGGTTAGACGTACCGAATTCTGTGTTAAAATATGTCACCTATTTTGGAAAGACCTTATATAATATAACAAAATGTATATCTACAACAGATATAAATACATCTAAACAGATCGTTATTTCTAATGCAATTAGCTCCGGAGCTACCAGCTTTTTTATATCATAAGATAGCAAACAATCTCTCTCATGACTTTCCTAATGGAAAAAGACAAACAACGCCTACAGACACTACATGCCTACAGCAACATGTATAAGTCTACCGGCTGGCCACCTTTTCCTTTATACCGGAACACGACAATGACAAGCATTAATGCTCTCACGGTAAGAACAGGCGGAGGTACCATATACCAACCTGGGCAAGACATTGCGGAACTCTTCAACCTTGTATTATAGGTAAGAAGAGGACTCTAGTCTATTGACTATAGTCAATCGTTCGCACTTTACAAACTGCCTGACAAAATGACAGATGGTCTATTCTTCAAAGGGAGCCTGGACCAAAACGGAAATATTTCGATGAATTATTGCGTATCGATGTTGAATTTCATTGTTTACAAACAGTAAATCTTCGAACTCGTAAAACTACATTGATAGCAGACCGCGTGGTGACCACAGGCTTTGAATATTACTACACAATTTCGTCGAGGTTTACTATGTATTTAAATATTTCCATCTTATTATACTTTATTTGGTTACAGATGACCATTAACTATCATATCATTCAATATGTACAATCTTTTACCAGTCAGCCAATAAATTATAAAATTAGGAACTAAATATTAAATTAAAAGTGCGTTTTAATAATGTAAAATTATTACAAGATAATATAAAAATATTCGTTTAAGTATAGCCCACTAAATTTATGAATTCGATGCACCGAGTCGTGTGAATGAACTCGGTGATATTGGCAGTGCGTCATTTTACATTTAACTATAATTACTATAGTAACTATTATGTAATCTGTCACTCTAAGTACATTTTCCCGATTACTTTTAATTTGGTTGAAGGCACTAAAATATTGTAGTTCGAATTTTGCGTAATTAAAATAACAAAACGCGTGGTATATCCACGCGTTTTGTTGTGTCAGATAAAAATGAAATATTTAATTTTAAAATTAATTTTATTAGATAAATCGAACATATTATCGATTCTAAACAGCCTCTGAATATTTAGCCGGACCTTTAAAAGTTACACTGTGTAGTTAGAACATACGATTGCGTAAATGTTAGGCCATATAATTTTTCTGTCATCAATTTATATTTAGCGAAATTGGCGAATATTAGGTAGTACTATACGCATATACTAAATCATTAATAAGCAAACGAAGCACCCGTCAAGTTTTAAGTGCCAATATTTAAAGTAGAATTTAATGTAAAATACGAGACTAATAATTGATGTATCAAACGCACGCCGTATAGTCAAAGTATCTTGAGACTGTATACGTATATTCTGAGTTTAAATCACACGTCATTAACTTAGAAACATTGTTGGAAACTTGCTCGTAATTTTGTTTATTATTTGATGTATTCTCGTAATTACAAAGTTATCTTGTCATTTAAGGTTAAACGTTTCGTCCAGCTAAGCAACTTAACCCAAGAGATGGCTTTGTAATTCCAGCCATGTCCAGTAAAGCTCAAACCTGTTTCAGAGCCGATTGCAGACGCAATGAGGCGCTAAAGCGTAAGGCATACATGGCTTGGGCAGATGCTCGACACCGCAAGGCCAAGGATGTATCGGAGGAGAAGAAAGCTTTCAACCGGGCCGCCAAGTCTTGCAAAAAGGCTTTATTAAAAGCTCAATTCAACCATGTCAGCCGTATTGGGAACACACTGGCTTCGTACCCTCAGGAAGTAAAACGTTTTGGTCCTTGGCAATTTTGGTTGAATCGAATTCCTGCCGCCCCTCACTTCCTCCGGTGCTGAAACCAGATGGGACTCAGGCTCACACCGCAGAAGAAAAAGCGCACCTATTCACTATTATATTCGCGGAAAAGTCACATTTAAATCCCATCAACGCGAAACTTCCGAGTCTACCTGGATGCGAGGTGAAAATGCCGGAAATTCGAATCCGTCAGACTGAGGTTCTTAAAACGCTGCGGAATCTGAATATGTACAAAGCCAGTGGCCCTGATGGGATTCCAGCCATAGTGCTAAAAACCTGTGCACTTGAACTCGCTCCTGTCTTGACACGCCTCTTTCGCCTTTCGATGATGGCTGGAAAAGTACGGAAATCATGGAAGCTTGCTAACGTACAGCCTGTGCCCAAAAAAGGCAGTCGTGTCGACCCCTCCAACTATAGGCCAATTTCAGTCACGTCCATACTCTGCAAGACTATGGAACGCATACTGAACAGAAGGCTAATGTCACACCTAGAAGCGAACGATCTACTCAGTGACCGCCAATATGGGTTACGCCGAAATCGGTCCACTGGGAATCTTCTAGCGTATGCCATCTATTTCTGGAGCGCGGCCATCGAGAAGCATGGTGAAGTACTAGCTATCTCCTTTGATATCTTGAAGGCATTTGACAGGATCTGGTATGATAGTCTTATTGGCAAGTTTCCATCGTACGGTCTACCTACTGGTCTCTGCGCCTGGATCTCAGATTTTCTGAGTGGCCGGTCGATTAGAGAATTCATCGACGGCTGCTCGTCCGACCAAAGGGATCCCTTAGGGATCAGTTCTCTCCGCAACTCTATTCCTGCTGTATATTAACGATCTCCTGAAGCTCGGTAGATACCCATAGATATGGGTACGCAGACGATAACACTGTCTGGAAAGTTACGGATTCAGCGCGCGAGCCAGTATGGCACAGATTCGGTCTCTCTGAGAAGCGAAGTTCATTTTACCTGTCTCCGTCTTTTCAGGGTGTGTCTGTGCCGATAACTGACCACCTCGATCTCTTTGGTATCACCTTAACGCCTACTCTCAACTTTGGTTCATACATCGAATCAAAAGCCCAAGTTACCTCAAAAAAGCTTGGTATTCTGGCAAAGGTGAGACAGTATTTCAGCCTGGGATAATTGCTCAACCTTTATTAAGCACTAGTCCGTTCGTGAATTGGATACTGCTCTCGCATCAGGTATAAGTAATAGTTATTAAATTTATTATATTTAGATTTAAATTTTATGAACCCCTTTTAATAAGGATTAGCGATCGCCCTAAGTCAAAATTCGACCATAGACTCAACAATAAAAAAAATCTAAGTATAACAAAAGAATGTAACCGCAAAGAAAACAGTGAACACGTGTGTATATTATCATGTATGGCACATGAGTATAGTGTAAGTTATGTTTGTTTTGATTAATTTAATACTTTTTCATGCACATTATTTAAAAATATTATGTTTTTTTTTATATTATAAGATAGCAAACAAGCAGATGGGTCTCCTGATGGATAGAGTCAACCATCACCTATAGACACCAAAGGTGTTAATGGTGCGTTGCTATCTTGTGGCGAGGTCTAATGCCACACGCATAATTTTACCGGTTACCTTACCCCCCTAACCGAAACACGACAGTGACAAGCATTGACGCTATTGCGGCAGGAATAGGTAAGGCGGTGGTACAAGACCCAGGCGAGACAACGCAGAACTCTACCACCTAGTAGCCACGATGTTAGTGATTCGTATAGACTACAGCCAATCGGTTGCCTTTTACGACCTGCCTGGCAGAACGGCAGTTGGCCTATTCTTCAAAGGAGTCCGGGACCAACACGGGAAACACATGTTTCTGTAGTCCTCCGCAACGTAAACTATAAATGTGCCAAGTTTTTACTTCACGTATTAATAATAGGATTCCTGTCTCATCATGCACACTCAAACATCTTTAGTGTCTATGGTTATTATTAACATGTTCCACTAGGAAAACTATTTCTATAATATCTATCTAAAAAAAAAACAAAGAGCTTCAGAGAAGTAACAATTTGCAATTTTTTACCTTTCCTTGGGCTTTCACACATGATCTCTGCAAAGCTCCGAAAAGGGAAAAACAGTATTAGAAGAACAGTATAACGGATACGACTTGGGGGTTTTCAAGAAAAGAACTTACTTATTCTTAAAAGGCCAGCAACGCAACTGCTAGACCTCTGGTTTTGCGGGTGTCCATGGGCGGTGGTGATCACTTACCATCAGGTGCAACTCTTGCTCGTTGCCCCCTCTTCTATTAAATAATAATAACAATAAATATTCAGGGGCAAATTACATTTACTGATGTAACCCCAAATTAAACAAATTATTTGCTTGTGTTATGGAAGTTAGTCAACGATATAATACTATACATAGAAATACATATATAAATACTAGAATTTACATGGGACACACTAAAAGTTTTATACTTCTAGCTAATCGGAACTATTTGAATTTCGAATGTTATATTTTTAAAACGTTGCAACCTTCTTAGTAATAAAAAAAAACAATTGGCGGGAAATGATTTGTCAGTTGTTTTTTTATCACACATCAAAGTTCTACGTACGCAACGAAAATGGAATTAATTCGAAAAGATTTTTAGAGCGATGATTTTTTATGATTTTAAAAGTTCTCTTTCTCCGCAACACTGTGCCGCTCGTCTTCAAAATGCTTTTGTGAGAGAAGCACCTTATTTTAGCACCGTGAGGCGATGGTTTGCTGAATTTGAGAGAGGTCGAGTTTCTTTACATGACGACTTTCGTGAAGGGAGGCCTTCAGCTGCCGTCAACGAAAATAATGTGGCTACTGTTAAGCGGTTAATTGAAGAAAACCCCCTGATTACCTATGAGACAATTCGAGAACTATTGGGGATTTGTATGAGCCAAATTCAGAAAATTTTACACGAAGAAAGTTTGGAAACTTTGTTGTCGTTGGATCCCTCATGAACTGACAACGGAGCAGAAGCGGGCTCGCGTGGAATGGTGCTCACAGATGCTACTGAAGTACAACCACGGACATTCTAATGCTGTTTATGACATTGTCACAGGAGACGAAACGTGGATTTATTGTTTTGAACCCGAAAAAACCAGCAATCTTGTGAATGGGTGTTTGAAAACGAGAACAGGCCACGTTTTTTTTCTCAGCTACAGGTATCTGTACAATTCCACTTGAAGATCAAAAGAGTGGTAATGCTGAGTGGTATTCTACCATTCGTTTACCCAGGGTGTTAGGAAAAGTTCGCGAAAGACGACCCAAAAGCCGCATTCTCCTACACCATGATAACGCTTCTTCACACACGGCCAACAAAACAAAGTCATTTTTAGCTTCCGAAAAAATACATCTCGTCACTCATCCTGCGCATAGCCCCGATCTAGCACCCTGTGATTTCTGTATTTTCCCCAAAATCAAAGATTTGATGAGAGGTTTTACTTTTACCAACTCCGAAGAGGCAGTGATAGCGTTCAATCAGTACGTAGAAAACATGCCTTCAGATCTGTGGTCCTCCTGTTTTAAAAAATGGTTCGATCACATATAAAAATGTTTAAAATGTAAAGAAGATTATTTTGAAAAGCAATAAACATAATATTTTGGTTATAACATGTTGTTTTTTAAGTTACGCAAAATTTTTACTGTAACCTACGTATTTAAAAAGCACTCAAACCCGGAAGTACAAACATTTATGCTTGCCCCCGTCGGGGATCGACCCCGATCTCCGTCGATTGCGTAGTCAGGGTCGCTAACCACTCGACCAACGGGGCAGTCAAAAAATATATAACAAGAGGTAACAAGTTCAAACTTCATTCATAAAGTTGAGGTTATATTTTTCACAATTAAGTGAAATTTATTTGTATCTCCAACGAACCAAACAAGTGCTTGCTGCGCCATGTTTTATTCTTTAATGAAGTCCTCAAGTCTTATTAATTTAGTGAAATAAATTGCGTCGCAAAGATGTCTGTTTTATTTTTCCGTAGAAAAATATGCCGTCGTAAATAAATTATTCACTAAGCTCTGCTGTTACTATGGAAATCCATCTTTTTCCATTCTAATTTTATTTCATTTGATTCTAAATTTCTTTTCTGTAATTGTTTCTTGAATAACCTTAGTATGTTTGTTTACAATTCCTAACATTATTTTGATAACGTAAAAGAGTATAATGTTACCGGTCAAACAAGATTTCAGGGGCCAAACAGGTTTACCATAAACATGTCAGGATATATATAGGATATAACCTAGGACGATCAGGATATATATAGGATATAACCTAGGCGTAAATACTTTAGGCCAAACCAGGTATGACCAGGTGTATGACTAATATTTATTCAAACATTGGTCACACAATTATATGTTTTTTTTTTCAACATTGTGTAACTATTAAAATATTATTGCTTATAAAAACATTGTATTTCGAAAATATTCAATAAAATTCAGAAAATATATATATATATATATATATATATATATATATATATATATATATATATATATATATATATATATATATATATATATATATATATATATATATATATATATATATATATATATATTTTTTTTTTTTTTTTTCTAAATTTTCATGAATATTTTCGAAATACAATGTTTTTATAAGCAATAATATTTTAATAGTTACACAATGTTGACAAAAAACAAAAACATATAATTGTGTGACCAATGTTATATATATATATATATATATATATATATATATATATATATATAACATAGATTGGGTAAAAAAAGTTTTTCGTATCAAAACTCCCAGTCTTACAAATCAAAGCCACATAAAAGGTCGATTTAAGAGTGAGCGCACTAAAAAAAGTTTGTTTCAGTATGCTCACCCTTAAATCGAGATTTTTTGTGGTTGATATTTTAAATGAATTAATACTGTTTTGAGGTAGACCCCTAGCTATTCTGCTTAGTCGTAACTAATATTATACCTACTCCTGATGGAAAAATAAAGCTGTTGCTTATACCATCGTTTTTTATATTATATAATATCAAAACAAACAGATTACTCTCTTAATGAAAGGAGATAGGTTGTGCATATTGAAAACCAAAGATGTTAAAAGAGGTGTACCATGTATTTTGAGATGTAATACTACATCTATAAGTTTATCAGCTATCATACGCATAAAATCGGAACTCCATGGTGACAAGTACTGACTTTATTGCTACAAGAAAATGTTTAATGGTGCTATCAACTCTGAACGAGCCATTGATTATAATTTCTCCCCAAAATAAACTATATTGACACTTTTGGACAATCGTTGTTTGCCTTTTTCGACCTGATAGGTAAATCAAAAAAGGCAACGGATTTTTAAAAAGTCGTTTTAGATGAAGTTTTTTTATAGAAACTCAAACCAACATTATAAGTGTAAATGATGCGTTGCAATCACAAATATTGTATACCTGGTCTGCTAGATTTAATATCTAGCGTACAAAGCTATTATTAACGTATAAAAGTCGCGCGATATATCGCCTATTGTCGCGCGTGATTTAATTTCCTATGAATTGCGATCGCGCGCCAAAGAACTACGTAGGAATTTAAACCACGACTTACCGCGCTAATGGGTTATGGCTCTTGCTTGAAATATAAATTGAAAAAGTTAGGTTATTTTGAGATTGATCGCCTCTGTGGTCTTGTGGTCCGGTGGCGGTGTTGACCACATGAGGTACCAGGTTGGATTCCCGGGTCGGGCAATTCCAAATTGTGTTTTTTTTAGTTTTCTGATAAAAACAACGTTGTCCGGGATTGGAAAGTGCCCGGTTAGAGATAGGCTTGCCACTTATCACATTGTAAGATCAGTGTCCCAATTTACGTAACAAAACTAAAATCGAATCGAAGCGTTTTAGCTCGCTAAAACTCATTTTCGTATTACGTGATTGATTTGTAGGTTAAGCTGCGATTATTTTGCCGTTTAATCGAAGTACTGTCGATGCGTATTCACGTATCGACAAATCGAATCAATCGAACGTCCATTGGTTTCATAATCAGTATTCTGCTAATTTTTGACGTTAGTTTCAATGAAGCGTCGTCGGCGTCTCAAATGTCAATAATATATAGCCACTTATAGTCTATATATATATAATCGCCTCTGTGGTCTAGTGGTCCAGCATTGGCGTTGACCACATGAGGTCCCGGGTTCGATTCCCGGGTCGGGCACATAAAAAAAATGTGATTTTTCAGTTTTCTGATAAACACAAAGTTGCCCGGGATTGGAAAGTGCGCCCGGTTGGCGATAGGCTTGCCACATATAACATTTTTGGGACCAAGTATCTTCGGCTAATCGTGGGTGCACTTGATGTACCTCTGTCTACCCCTTCGGGAGATACGGGCGTGAAGATACTTATAACGGTTGAACAGCGCGCAAAAATTGAAATGTTTAAACCTAAAAAACAGAATCTAGATGACAGGTATCTGCGGCTAATTGAGGAAGGGATACTTTTTTAACTTCCCGCTACGTACTAATACGTTACTACGTACGTCAAATAAGGAAGTTACTGATTTTACCCCGATTTTCGAAAATCGAGTTTTCACCAGATGTCCTCGTTTTGAGGTCTTAGGAACCATTTCCGACTATTTTCACGATTATGTCAGTATGTCTATATGTGTGTGTGTGGGTGTGTGTGTGTGGGTGTGTGTGTGTGTGTGTATGTAAACGTCTCATAACTTTTGAATGGCTGAACCGATCGAAACGCAGTTGATGGTATTCGATTGGATTCCGCTTAACTTAGATTTCTTGAAAATTTGAATCGATTCAGTGTATTCAGTATTTTTTTAATATAACTTCCAGATTTATGTACCGATTGAGTACAAAAACTAATCAGCTCTATTCCTCAAAAAACTACGTCTAATACATAAATTGCATCAAAATCGGTTTATCCGTTGGGAGTAATCGTTGATGAAAAATTTTGAAAAAGTGTTTTTTCGACGTAGCTTCGAAATTTTTCAACCAATCATTTTTTGGTAATCTACGATATTTTAGTACTAAAAACTACGTCAAATGCCGTTTTAAAAATTAAAATCGAATTTAATTCTCAAAACTTATAGCTCTCAAATATCAAAATTACGTTGTTTTTAGCAATCTTACTTAATTTTCTTTAAATAACTTTCAAGTTAATTCACCGATTGACTTAAAAATTGGCCAATATGTTTGAGATTTATGAATAAGGAAAATTAAAAATTAAATGTTTTTTGACATTGCATCGAAATTTTTCTACCTATCGATTATTTAGCTTAAGCAATATTTTAGATCTCAAAAATTGAGTTGAATGCCATCATTGTTTTCAAAACATACTGCTTTTCAAAAATTAATATACTGCCATTTTTGACAAAATAGATGTTTGAACTGAAAAATCTATGCTTATATTTTTTACTCTTTTGAGCTTAAAATACCTTAACTTAGTGGGAAGTTTCAGGAATGGCCCGTAGGGTCAACCATTTATACATTTCCTGATACAGAATAATAACCTTACTAATTTTTTTTAAAAACATTGTTAATTTAGCTTAAAAAAGCTCATTATCGTGGAGATTGAATTCTGAAAAACTTTACCTACATGCCATAGTCTTAACGATTTAGTAAATGTTTTAAAAACAAATTTGAGTCAACGTCAATTAAATTTTCAAACAAGAAAATATCAAAGGTAAAGGTAAAAGTAAAACAAACACCACAAAGAATTGCCTTTTTCATAAACGGACGCTTAGCCAGTTTGAAGCCAACGTGTATTTACTTTTTTCTAGCAGTAATTCCAAGTAATTCTTTTATAACAGCGGTATAGTCTGCATATTATATTTACATATTTATAATTTCTTACACTAATTATTTAAACATGCGCAGAAAAATTGTCATTATATTTGATTAATTACTATACGTACTGTGAAACTGCCTCGTGGTCTATAGGTGGCCTATTCGGCTCAGATCATAAGGGTTCGATCCACGGGTCGGCCAAAAGTGTTAATGAGGTTTTTACAAGGTTTCTTTCGGAAATCTAAAATCTCAGTAGCAGCTCGGAGTCTGAGGGAGTAAACGAAGTCCGCGCGGACGAAGTCGCTGTCAACAGCTAGTATAATATAAAATGCTATTTTATTTCCTTAGATTGTTTTATGACCGCCCCGTTGGTCGAGTGGTTAGCGACCATGACTACGTAATCGACGGTGCTCGGGTTCGATCCCCGACGGAACAAGCATTTCTGTGATGAGCATAAATGTTTGTATTTCCGGGTTTGGGTATTTATTTAATATATTTCAGTATTTATATATGTATTTTTATGTATTAGTATCTTTGACTAACATCCATAACACAAGCAAATAATTTGCTTACTTTGGACTTAGATCAGTAAGTGTAATTTGTCCCGTAAATAACTTTTGAGAAGCGCTGGGTTCGTGTATCAAATTTCAATTCAACCTGTTCAGTCGTTTTTGAGAAAATTGACTGTGACCGACGAACGGACCGATAGACGTACGAGTGGTAATAAGAGGCCATCCATAAATTACGTCAAACGTTAAGGGGGAAGGAGGGGGTCGACGAAGTGTGACATTGTGTGACAAGGGGTAGGGAGGGATCCCAAATTTTGTGACATTACATTTTTCAAAGTATATTTTATATCTAAGTATTACAACACTAAATTTAAAAAGCTACCTGTACGAATAAAAAAATAATCGAATGAGATCATTATTCCAATGTCAAATTGTAAAATATGTGACATCACACTAGTTAGGGGGGTCTCACAAATGTGATCAGCCGTGACAAGGACGGGAGAGGGGTCAAAAAATCATGAAATTCGTGTGACGTAATTTATGGATGGCCCCTAAGGGATTCGTTTTTTATATCATAAGATAGCGAAGAAGCAGATGGCTCACCTGATGGGAAGATAAACCATCGCCTATCGACTATCGTTATCGACATCGTTAATGGTGCGTTGCTATTCACGAAGGATGTTAGAAATTGTTACATACATAAGTCTAGCGGCTACCTTTCCCTCCTAATCGAAACAAGAAAATGGCAAGCATTGACGCAGCTACGACAGGAATAGTTAAGGCGGTGGTACCAAATACCCGAGATGTTGCGGAACTCTACCGCCTAGTGGTCACGATGGTAGTGACACGTATAGCCAATTGGTCGCCATTTTAGACCTGCCTAGTAGAACGGCGTTGATCTATTTTTCAAAGGGATCCGGAATCCGGATCAACACGGAGTAAACCCCCATTTGCGATACGGAACTCTAAAAGTAACATGAAACATTCTGCTTTCCTTTTTGTTTTAGCAAATTAATGTCTCTTTTTTAATTACTTAATTAACTGGGTTTGTATATTTTTATGGTTCCGTACAAAAAGGATAAAACGGGACCCTATTACTAAGACTCCGCTGTCCGTCCGTCCGTCTGTCTGTTCGTCTGTCATCAGACTGTATCCCATGAACCGTGATAGAACGTTAGAATTTTCATAGATGATGTCTATCTGTTGTCGCTATAACAATAAAATATACTAACCTCAGAATGAAATAAATATTTAAGGGGGGCTCCTGTTGCAATTTTTTTCTCGATCTTAATAACAACTGGTAGATGCTTGAAATATCCACAGAATATTTAGTTATATATTCGCTTTAAAGCTAAATAATTAAATTAAAATAAAATAAATATTTAAGGCGCTGCCATACAATAAATGTGATATTTTGGCGTTTTTATAGATGACTAGATGTTGCCCGCAACTTTGTCCGCGCGGATTGCATTTACTCCGCACAGCTCCTCCCCCTTAGGTGATAGCGTGATAATATGTAGTCCATACGTTGACTCGACCTGTTAGTAATATTCATGCAAAATTTGAAGAAAATACATGCAGTAGTTTTTGAGTTTACCCCGGACATACATACAGACAAAAATTCTAACAACTATATTTTTGGCTTCGATATCGATGGTAGATCACGCCCTAAATATTTTTTAAAAAAAATATTCAATGTACAGTTTTGACTTTCCTACGATTTTATTATATGTATAGATGTTACGGAACCCTTCGTACGCGAGTCCGACTCGCACTTGACAGGTTTTATACTTTAATGCTCACAAAAAGTAATCTCACATGTTAACTTGATGTTATTTGCTTTTTTTTATCGTTGCTCTCAACACAGGGATTTGGTAACGAGCGACGATATAGAACAAACAAGAACGTACAAATAAGGAGAAAGTTGTGGTTTACTGAAATGTTTGCTCATTTATCTTCCTTACACAATGATAACATCTCTAATGTAAAGCCGACGGAAATATATAGCCTAATCTTGAATTGGTATTAATAGTGAAGCAAAAACTTTGTACAGTACCCGGCGATAAATATTGCACATCGACCTTTGGAAAGAGACAATCGGCTAATTTCGGCTTCGTAGAGCGTTATCTCTGTCGCACAAAATACAAACAGTCCGGTACCTATTAGGAGCTGTTAAAACAAGTATGATTTGCTTCTTTTGATATTTTTATTCTTTGTATAAAATACACTAATTTTTCTATAAGTGATGGCTTTAGGTTGGGGTAAAATAAAATAAAAAAAACATTTTTACATTATGTTTACGTATTTAATTATTTTGGAACATTACAGCTTTAGTGTACATAATAAACACCATTATACCTATTGCTAAAATGAGACATTGCAATAAAAATAATAATAATTCTAATTCTCAATTACTTCCATTTCACTATCTGTGCTCTCAAAGAGGTCAATATCACTGTCACTATCAGCCGTATTTATTATTAATCTATCAGTGTAATTGTCTAAACTGTGTTGAATGCTTCTATATTCATTCTCACATTTGATTGCATGATCGCAAACCTTTTTCCACTCTTCAGCGCCGATCATGTTTACTTTTTCAGTCAATAATGTTTTTACTGTAGTTAAGTTCATACCCACATTTCTAGAGGCTACATAGCCTTTCAGTTGAGACCATATATTTTCAATTGGATTAATAGTTATCGACAATTATAGTTATCGACAACGCACCCTATCACAACAAGTATGTTGAGAGACCCCCCAACTCAAACACCATTAAACGGGAAATGATCAACTGGTTAAACAGACATGAAATTCCAGTTGATCCAAAATTAACAAAAACCCAGATTTACGCTATTATATGTCAGCACAAGGAGAGGTATACAGAGTTTTCTGTGGACAAAATACTTGCCGAACATGGGCACACTGTGTTGCGATTGCCACCATATCATCCGGATTTTAATCCAATTGAAAATATATGGTCTCAACTGAAAGGCTATGTAGCCTCTAGAAATGTGGGTATGAACTTAACTACAGTAAAAACATTATTGACTGAAAAAGTAAACATGATCGGCGCTGAAGAGTGGAAAAAGGTTTGCGATCATGCAATCAAATGTGAGAATGAATATAGAAGCATTCAACACAGTTTAGACAATTACACTGATAGATTAGTAATAAATACGGCTGATAGTGACAGTGATATTGACCTCTTTGAGAGCACAGATAGTGAAATGGAAGTAATTGAGAATTAGAATTATTATTATTTTTATTGCAATGTCTCATTTTAGCAATAGGTATAATGGTGTTTATTATGTACACTAAAGCTGTAATGTTCCAAAATAATTAAATACGTAAACATAATGTAAAAATGTTTTTTTATTTTATTTTACCCCAACCTAAAGCCATCACTTATAGAAAAATTAGTGTATTTTATACAAAGAATAAAAATATCAAAAGAAGCAAATCATACTTGTTTTAACAGCTCCTAATAGGTACCGGACTGTTTGTATTTTGTGCGACAGAGATAACGCTCTACGAAGCCGAAATTAGCCGATTGTCTCTTTCCAAATGTCGATGTGCAATATTTATCGCCGGGTACTGTACGCTCTTTAAAAGACAATTTCGCGAACGATGGAGTATGAAATTTGGCACAGTTAAAGGTTACGTTGTGGAGGAGTACAGAAAGCTTATATTTTTAAACTAGCTGCTGCCTGCGAATTCGTTTGCGCGGACTTCGTTTACTCCGCACAGCTCCTCCCCCGTAGGTGATAGCGTGATAATATGTAGCCTATATGTTGACCCGATCTGTTAGTAATATCATGCAAAATTTGAAGTAAATCCATGCAGTACTTTTTGAGTTTACCCCGGAATACATACAGACCAATAGATAAACAGACAAAAATTCTAAAAACTATATTTTTGGCTTCGATATCGGTTGTAGATCACGCTCCAAATATTCTTTTAAAAAATATTCAATGTACAGTTTTGACCTTCCTACGATTTTATTATACGTATAGATAATCTTTTGGAAATTACATTGCAAGTACATTAAACTACACTACATTTATGTTACATAGGTCCACCACATTGACGGTCCCTACGTATAAACGGACATGTCAAAAATTGAGGTTTACGGGAGAGTAATTAATGTTCAAATCTCTCTTGAAATAATTCGATGCATAATTATAAACATTTTTTTCTACAATAAGCTATTACATTTTTGGGGTCCATAATAGTATCTACCTATTTAAGTAATTAATTTCTTTAAATACTTTCCCGAAAAAACTGACATTGACTGCTTTTACGTTGACGTTCATATCAGATAACCTCTTTATACGCTGAAAACAAAAAGAAACGAAAAACATTATTCGACGAATTCATAAAATGTAAATGTTTTATGAATAACAACAACTTATTTCATTTTCCATCTATAAGAGAGAGAGAGAGAGAGACAGACCGACAGAGAAACATGCGCACGCCGCACAGCTTACAATAGCTTACTATAGCAAAAAGTGTCGTAACAACTTTTCGTGAGAATTTTTTCCGTCTAGCCCCCTTTCACAATGCGAGATAAGGAACTTCGTTCCAAAAAAAAACAACTTATATAGATATGAGCGTTTGGAAAATTTAAAGCCATATATGTAATAAAAAAATGTTATATTTTTGAATTGTCCTTATATACGTAGGGACCGTCGACATGATAATACCTATAAAAACATGTATGCTATTTTATTTACGACTAAAATCTATTGTGAAGCTTATAAGAGATTTTATTGTTCAGTCTATGGTAGAATTTCGGTTACAAGGCGATCACTAGTTGGTATTCTTGGTATTAAAACAGTCCATTTACTATTTTAATATCCTTTGATCTCCCTGTCGGTCGAGTGGTTAGCAAACCTAACAAGGAATCTGTGGGGCTCGTGATCGAAAAACATATGTGTGATAAGCATAGGTGTTTGTATTTTAGGGTTTGGGTTTTTATTATGTATGTGAGATTATTTATATATGTATTTCTATGTATTTGTATCGTCGACTAATACTCATAACACATGCAAATAATTGGCTTACTTTAGGGTTACATCAATTTTTGCAATTTGTCCAGCGATATTTATTATTATTCGGGTCGAATCGAACGACCGTTTTTTTAAGTGCTCAAAACCCGAAGCTCAATGCGGAAGAACGAGAGTAGACTCCGACGTGTTACTAAGATTTCTAAGAATAAGAATAAGAGTTGTTTTATTTATACAACACACATATACTATATATATACAATAAAAACAAGAACAAGTGTACAAATAAGTAAAAAAAAACACTAATACAGTAAACAAAGAAAAAGAATAAAACAACATAGTTAAAATAATTTAAAAGACATCGATAATTACAAATTATACAGCATATTAACATTTCTCTGTTCTATATAAGAAAAACTTAATAACAATTTGTATGAGTGGATAATAAGACCAAGGACTAGATAGACTTCAAGTTGAGGCAAAAGATTGTCAGACCAATGACATCGCTAATATAAATAATAATAGTTGTTTCTTGCGGCTTTGCTTTTGTTGAAATCTAGCATGTATTATAAACTTGTGAAAGCTCGAGATTTAAACCCGAGCCTCATCGATTACACAGGATCGCTAACCATTTGACCAACATGGCTTCATTTGATTTAAAAAGTCAAGACAGAAACGAGAAGTAATCAGGCTGTTGA
Source organism: Apodemia mormo (assembly GCA_036924255.1). Lineage (NCBI taxonomy): Eukaryota > Metazoa > Arthropoda > Insecta > Lepidoptera > Riodinidae > Apodemia > Apodemia mormo. The sequence continues at coordinate 27,315,991 of JAUPFN010000006.1, read as the reverse complement.
ATCAAAAGCTGAATTGACGTTTCAGCTTTGCAAATGGTAATAAAACGAAAAAGTCACGTCAAGAGATGACTGCACACACTTAATCGACGACGGGATTTCTTTTATGTTTATTTTGCTGGATTTGTCGAATCATCAGTCACATTTTTTTGTTTTACGACCAATAGACTTACGACCAACTTCAGAAGAAGCTTAAATGAATATTCTTTTATTATTTTTCTAACTTCTTCAACGTGAAACGTTTGTTGTGGCGTTAAACGAGCTGTAAGTTTTTGATATTGATCAAACCTTTCTTCTTTCGCGCGCGATATATCCTACACACTGCGTATCCTAAGAATCATGTGAAATAAGTGTATTTTAAAGCTTAGAAACGCATTGTGTTCCTTGCTTAGAAAGTACTCTTATTCACCCATACATGTTTATATACACAAAGTATTCACCTCTATTTCCATTACTTAGCTAACATACTTTGTGTTATGAAAATACAAAGACGCGGTCCTGCGCGTCAAAGATGAGTTCGCGCATCGACACTGTTGATGGGGAGAGCATTGCATAAAACAAATTTGTGCGTTACCTGATGGAAATAGAGATGAATATACTTTAAATCAAATAAAAAACATGATGTGTTCGCGTCGCTTCGCTTCGACTCTGCGTCAATGTTAGCTGACCATAAGCGAGGCGACGCAGCTTTGCTTCCGAAAAAACTTAACAGACCGACAGATAGACATTTGCATTTATAATATTAATATGGAGTTTGTGCCATAAAACTGGATATGCCTTTCTAGTCAATTGCTTAAGTTGTCAGTGTAGCATAAAATACAGTTATTTTACTTACTGATGAAATAAAATCACTCCACTATTTTTTAAGGCCCCATTCCCTAAAAACTGCTAAAACGAGCATTGCGGTTTTCAAAATTCCTTAATGAATAAATAAAATTGCTTTCTAGAAAAATTCGGTGGTAATCTTAATGAAACTATTAACAGTTTCACTGAGAGATATTTTCAAAATAAATCTTAGTTTTGTAGAAAAAAAATCGTAAACTTCACCCAAAACCTTAAAATTGACCTTTTCCGTTTGCAAAAATTACAGTATTTATTGGCCAACGATTTTAAAAATTTTTAGAATTATTTTTTAATAAAGAACTATATTACACTTTCACCGTCTTAGTTATTTATTAAACGACCCTATAAAAAAGTAATTTGAACACAAAAATGCTTAATATTTTTGTCCACCATCTTCCATACAAATTTATATGAAGAATTTAATCGGTAAAATGTCAACATGATTTTTTAAAAACGTCCATAATAAATTTCAGTATCCCCCCAGAATTAAAGGCTGAAGCACGTCAGTTTGAAATTATTTTCTGACGTAAATATTCCATCAGGGTGGGTTGCGAGTGTAATCAATCGCTTATGCTTACTTAAACTCTCATAAGAGTATTATTATGAAAATATTTTTAATTATTATGAAAAAAAAAATCACAATTATTTATAAAATTAAGCCAGTAGTAAGCAACAATGACTTAAAGCTTTTTTATTTTAACGAAATAAAGTACATTTTGCAACAAACCTTTCAGTAGTACTTGGTAGAGTTCCACAACGTCTCGCATGTGTTTGGTACCACCGCCTTACCCATTCCTGCCGCAATAGCGTCAATGTTTGCAATTGTTGTGTTCCGGTTTGGAAGGTAAGGTAGTCGGTAGACCTATGCGTGTGGCATTGTCATTTTGCAACACGAATAACAACGGATAGCACCATTAACATCTTTGGTATCTTTAGGCGATGGTTTCTTTTTCCATCAGGAGAGCCATCAGATTGTTGCTATCTTACGAATAAGAAATGGAGAAAAAAAAATTGCTAATATTTATTGTTTTATAAAAAAACAAACACGCTATTGAATTGACATAAAATACGACAAGTGGAAAAGTATGAAATTCTAGAAATAATGAAAAACCCGGTCTCGAGACCGTCCGTATTTTTGGTAGTTATCGTAATCCCTATACAATAAATAAACACGCCTATGTAAATATTTTTTCAAACTTTTTGTTTTGAAATATGTTCTGTAGAAATAACTACATAAAATAATTTTTAATGAATATAAATAAATAAATTAGTGTTTTCTTAATTTAGGTCGACTCATGTCACAGTATTGTTACGAATAATCTTGCGACCAGTGTAAAGCGAAGTGACCAGTGTGTAATACAGTGAATAAGAGAAGTGTTTTAGTGATACAGCGTAGGCGGTTAAGTTTGGTGTTAGTACAGCGAGTGTGACCAGTGTGTATAGTGTATTTACGTTAGCTTATCAGTGTATTTACGTATTTCATCGTAGTGTATTGTACCTTAGTGTTGTAAATACACGGTTTAATATAGGTGGCGTTTTCTTACAATTACGATCCCGAAGCACATAACAGTATAAATGAAAATTGGTGATCATAGAGGCATTTTTATTTACTAATTTACTAAAGTGCTTGATTTTGACAAATGGGAAGTGAAACACTACTTCAAACGCTTTGAGTTATGAGGCGTGCAAAATGTTTATAGTATTTTAGAGTCATATGTAATATTCAAATTCCTATATTCATAAAAATTTGTAAATTGGTTAACTCTGCAGGCCATCCCTGAAACTTTCTGCTAAACTCAGGTTTTAAGCTCTAAGAGTTAAAAAAATAACAGTTTATAAAATTGACAGTATTTCAATTTTTTAAAAGCTGGTTATTTTCAAAATGATGGTCGATTTTAATCTTTTGAATGTTATTTAATGCAATTTAGAGCCTAAAATATTTTACTAACTACAAAATTAATTGGCTGAAAAACGACAAAGAAATATAAAAAAAAATTGTTAAAAAATTTTTCTATTGATGAATCACGAAAGAATTGGTCGATTTTATCCAAGTTACAGTTTTAGACAAAGTTTTTAAATAAAAGAGCTGTTTAGGTCTAGAAATCAATGGGCGTATTAGTCTGAAATTTATTTTACAAATATGAAATGATATTCTTGTAAATAATAAAATTTTAATATTTGTAAAGCTGTAACTTTTGGAAACTTGATTCGATATTTGAAATGGTATTTGACTTAGTTTTTTACCTACTAAATTATTGTAAAAGGTCCAAAAATTATTAGTTCAATTTATGGAAGGGAGGCAGTTTTTTGAGTAAAAGAGTCAATTAGATTTTGTATTCAGTCGGTACATTAACCTAGAAGTTATTTTAAAAAAATGCTATTTCGTCAAAAAAATTGTTGAGATTTGATCCAAATTTCTCAAAATTTCCGAAACTAAATTTGTTCAAATCTTTAAAAAGTCTAAGTTGAGTGGAGTCCAATTGAATGCCATAGCTCGTTTCAATAGGTAAAGCCGTTAAAAAGTAGTGCGATGTTTGCACGCACATACATACATAGACATACTGACGTCATCTTAAACCGTGAAGATCTGGTGAAAACTCGATTTTTGAAAAATGAGTAATTTCTATCTATATACGTAGTGGGAAGTTAAAAATATTTTTTAAATTTTCTACTATGTCACTGTATTATAATAGCAAAGCATTTTTTATTTTCTTCACATACCCATGTATATAAAAGAGAAATTTTAAAAATTGCTTCAAAAAGTGAACCAAAACTATGCAGACACTACACTTATATGACTTCATCCAATTTTCCCCTACATATTCGGGCAAGCGTAACAGTAGCATAATATTGAATAATAATGATGTTTCAAAATTTATCCGCCAATACTTAGAAAAATTGCAATGTTAATCGAGATTTATTTAATTTACCAACCCACAGCATTTTTTGAAGAATATTGTTGAAAATATTGTTAATAATTTGAAATGGGGTAAATAAAGTAATCATGAGTCCTGCATTAATCTACTAGTTACACTGTTCAACTCAGAGCATGGGCTCCCTTGTTTCATTAAGTTAAATTTATAATAATAGACCTATTAAAGTTGGCAAATGGGGCGATGAAAGACACCACCCGTTTTACTGAATGACTAACTGGTGAGTCCTAGTAAACATAAGAATCGGTCAACATCCCGAGGTAAATTTTATATTATTTTAATTATAAAATACTTATAAGCATAGGTGCCGCTTGGATGGATTATTTAATTAAAAACAAACTTTATATCAGAATAATAAAAATAACATCGGTATATAAATTACACAAATTGACTTAACCCCAAAGTAAGCAATTTATTTGCTAATTATGTTACTCAATGATATGAATACATAGAAATACACATAAAAACACTCAAATATGTTTATTAAACACCCAAACCCAGAAATACAAACCCTATGCTCAATATATGTATGCCTGACCCTGTGGGTAACCAAACCCGAGCCCCAATGATTGCGTAGTCAGGGTTGTTAACTATTTGAATATCAGAGCGGTCACCAATGGCTTCATTCACATTAAACAAAAACTTAAATTTAACCACAAATAAGTCATGTTGTAAGACTGTGTACTTTTAAGTTACTGAATATATGCACATATATAGATACGTAAATTACTATGATCCCTTGAGGAGATCGATTCCGATTTGATTAATTTTGTGATACATTAAAAAAATTTAATACTTTTGGTCGATTTAATATATATTTAATTTACGTACCATGGCTCATATTCTGAAGTATTAAATATTTAAGTAATTAAGTATTAGTACTTAATCGCAGTTTAATCAAAATTATACATTATCAATCAGTTCTGAATAACATAATGTAATACTACACGCAGAACGCGTTCACTATGGCTCCACCTTGGCTTTTGCCAAATTAATGAAAAGTAAGTAATGTATGTCGCAGAAGAAAACACGCAACGATTACACAATTTTTAGGCCTAGTGTGGGCCATAGTGTGACGTATGGTCGACGTATATGATTAGTGAAATATATGGATGTGTGTGTTCAATTTTAAATTCCCACGGTCAGGGACTAGCCTCATAACATGGCATATTTTTATATAATAAAATATTTCAAGGAATTGAGAACTTCCTTGTTGTATAAAACTAGCTGTTATTCGCGACTCTTCCGCGTGATCCAAACACATTACTTCTTTTTGTAAATAAAGTAGCCTATATAATGTCCCATAAACTCCTCTACCCTTCAGTGAAAATTCCATCAAAATCGATCCAGCCGTTTCAGAAATAACCCCTTATAAACAGAATGACACACAGAAAGAATTTTTAAAAATGGTTGTTTAGGTATAATTATCATAAAAATAACACCCTGCTCTTGAAAACACCTAGTTATTTTGAAGTCACAGACAGACATTTCAATTTTATTTATATGTATAGAGTGACACACGGAATTATAATTAAATAAATTTTGTTTTGTAGAGTAACCCCTTTTTCCGTATGAAATATATACAAATGTAAGTATTATGATGCAATAATTCACGTAATATCTGAGTTTTTACTGAATAAACAGATTTTCCTCGAAAAATGATCGTCCGAATATGCATGCTAGCGGCGACGTTGCGACTTGCGAGTAAGTTGTAAAAGGTATAACAATTACAATTTAATATTTACGTGCCGAGTAACCAAGTTAAACTTGATTGTTGAACTAAGCCTACAGTGTTTACATTGCTACGATTCGTTTATTTGCGAATTTATAACAACTTCAGAAATAAACAGCTGGGAATTCAAGCTTTATAATAAAGGCAACATAATTAGAATGAAACATTAGTAAAATAACTCTTTAAAGAAAATTAAATATGCGCTAAAAATACAGGCCGTCCATAGTGCCGGTAGAATTTTTTTAGGCATAACTTCTTTGTGTTGGGTTACTACATTGGTACCCTTTGACGAATATTCGCACTGTCTTGACTCTAGTACCCAAATACTATAAAAACACTATGTCGCAAATCTTCGGGCTTCTGTCAGTTTAGAAAACTGTTTTATCATAGATAGCAAACAAGCAGATCGTTCTCCTGATAGTAAGAGAAACCATCGCTTAAAACCACCAAAGATGTAAATGTATGTTGCTGTCCGCGTGGCTGGATGGCAATGCCACATACGTAAGTCTAACAGTTACCTTACTCTGCAAACCGAAACACGGCAATGAAAAGCACTGACGCTATTGCAGCAGGAATAGGAAAGGCGGTGATGCCATATACCCAGGCAAGGCATTGTGGAACTCTGCCAACCTATTTGCAGCAATTTGGGTATTATAAAGTTTTTGTAAAACATTTTTGCTGTCGTTTTTTACTTAACAAGATATAAGAATAATTTAATGGCTGATTTTATGTTATATATTGCATGTATATTGCTCATTTGATGAAACAATGACGTAAATCCAGTTTTTACCAAAATTGATTTATACGTCACAAAGTATTTAAAAATAATAGTTTTCTTTGGAAAAACAAAGACATTAATCAATAAATGGCGCTATTGACGTTTTTGAATTAATGCTAATTCATAAAGATTCTGCGAAAGAGCGACATAATGGTTACTGACGCGGGTGGCTCTGTGAAGTGCAATTATTTTTGAGTGTTACATCGACGTAAAGGTCATGACGTAACACTCAAAAGTCACGAAGGTATGACATAATTTTTTGTACATTTTTGGAGCTACAATGACGGTATACAAAAAAACGTAAATGTTTTTTACTGTCTCTTTAATTAAATCTTTTAAGTGATAATTATACTGTGCCAATGAAGAAGTTTCAGTTCCTAAGAAGGAGACCAAGTTTTTTTTTTTTGTAAAAATATACGAATAAAGATCTATTTCTGTTACTATAATAACGATTTTAATTTTTGTCCCAGAATCAATAGAAAATGTCGAATGAAAATCGGGGCAAAATAACGAGGTTTTTGTTTTTGCCACGATTTTCAAAAATCGAGATATCAACGTTTTGAGGTCCTGGGAACCTTTTCCGACTATTTTCACAATGACATCGGTATGTCTCTATATATGTATTTGTGTGTGTGTGTGCGTGTGTGCGTGTGTGCGTGTGTGCGTGTGTGTGTGTATGTTTGTATGTAAACATATCATAACTTTTGAATGGCTTGGCCGATCGAAACGCGGTTAACGGCATACGATTGGATTCCGCTCAACATAGATTTCCTTAAAATTTGAACTAATTCGGTTAAGCAGAATTTGAGAAATTTCGTTTCCGATCCAGTAGCAGTTTAAAAAAATGTTGACGCTTCAAAATAACTTGTAAAAAGTTTTATTGAATAAACTACTTCTGATTTCTGATTTGAAAACACCTCAAAAAAATTTTGGCGCGGCTTCGGATACTTTGTCGCTCACACGCGTCAAGCCGGCCGGCTGAGAATTATAATCGTAAAAAGAGAAGTCGCCCGCGCCGTATTAAATCAGTCTACCAAAGCAGTGTACCAACGACGGCCAAAGCGATAGCGTACATTGCAGTCCTTTGGTTTGTCTCACAGTCAGAATAGCGTACACAGCAGCCTTCTCTTCGACATCCCTAAGGTTAGCAACGACGGTCACAAAGCGATCACAAAGCGCACACTGCAGTCCTTTGGTTCGACTCACGGTCAGGAGTTCGATAGCGTATTCAGTAGTCTTCTCCTCGACTTCTCTAAGTCTAACAGCAACGGCCAAAGCGATAGCGCACACTGCAGTCCTTTGGTTCGTCTAACGATTAGGAGTCGATAGCGCACACTGCAGTCTTCTCCTCGACGTTCCTAGGCTCAGCTAAAGCCATTGCGATAGCGCACACTGCAGTCCTTTGACTTGGCTTTCTTCTCTTTCGCCTGGAGTACCTGCTTCAAGTATATTTTTGCTTTGTTGAGCTTAAAATACCTCAATTTAGTGGCAAGTTTCAGGGATGGCCTGCAGGATAAACTGGTTTACAGAGCTTTTACTTCGAAGCGCGGGCGTTTGTACTGATTAAGTCACTGCTATCCATGTAGACGTCCTAGGAAGAAAAAGATATCTTGTATATCTTGTTCAAACATTAATAATGTAAATAATTAATTAATGCTACATTTTGTTCCATATATTTATCATAAAATAACAAAAAAGGATTACAAAAACAAAAATCTTTTTTCTATTTATTTTGTTAATTTAAATACCTCATAAGAATATATTATTTTATCCTGGTTCTTTTTCTTTTCCAGACAGTAACGTCTCAGAAATATAATCGTACTATAGATAATTATTGTTTTAAATTTTGCACTCGTACTGTTTGATAATTCATTAATTATATTTTGCTTATATATTTTTTATATAATATTATTTGCTTGTGTTATGGGTGTTAGTCAACGATACTAATACGTACAAATACATATATATAAATACTTTTACATACATAACACCCAAAGCTGGAAATACAAACATTTATGCTCATCACACAAATGCTTGTCCCCGTCGGGGATCGAACCCGAGCCCCGTCGATTGCGTAGTCAGGGTCGCTAACCACTCAACCAACGAGGCGGTAATATATGTACATACATATATACACACACACTTACATACACTTTAATGTTAGAGATTAATTTAATAATTTAAATTTAAAAACAAATACTAAGTTGTAAATATTATGTCAAGCATAAAATTAATATAAATAAATTGAATTAAATTATATAAATAATGTTAAATTGTATTAAATCGAAATTAATTATTAACAATATTTAATAATTAAAATATGTAAGTAATATTAACTTAAATTATAGATAAATCGCTCTCCTGTAAAATCGTAAAAGTTACGCCAATGTTCTACCAAAGGAACAATATGCCTATTAATCATGGGCTGGGATGGAATGATGCCTTTGATGACGTCATCTTCTCAAAACATTAGTTGAGACCAAAACTGGGTTGGTTGTAGTAAATAAATTTGTGAACGGTTTATATTATGTCTTAATATTTAACTAACTGAAAGGTAATTCCTGATAATATTATGATAAGTATCCCTGTGACGTTTATAAAGGCCACGAAACTCATAACAAATTCTCAAAGGAAAATCTTTCGAGTGCAAGATTAATGAGTCCGAAAATATTCTTTAGGACATAATACCTAAATATTATCCAGTTCACTATAAAGTAGCAGTATTTAGCAAGCTGTATTTATTATATTTAAATTGATTATAAGGTTTTCTTAGGTTATTTATATTATAGGTTATAGACCATGGTCCAACGAACAAACTTTATTGATTAATAACAAGCTGAATTTTTGTGAACAGCTTCGTTTTGACGAGACAACCATCTTTTCTGTCTTCGAAAAATCTCGATTCGGGTAACTTTCCTCACCAAATCAAAATTTTCAAAGCCCCATAACTTTATTAGTTACCCGATACGAGATTTTTCGGAGATAGAAAACAAGGTTGTCTCGTCAAAACGAAGCTGTTCACAAAAAATTGGCTTGTTATTAATAAAAAAAGTTTGTTTGTGGGACCACGGCTTATTAGCTGTCATATGAAAAAAAAGCAGATGGATTCTTCATGGAAAAAAATAACGGTTAAGTGTTATGTGCATAATAAAGAGTTATCATTCATTTATTCATTCATTGACATCTCGTCACATAGATACCAACGAACCATTAACATCTTTGATGTCTATAGGCGTTTCTCTTTCCATCAGAAGAGCCATGTGCTTGTTTGCTGACTTATGATGATAGTAAAAAAATACTGTTGTTTATTTATTTTTAATAATGAGTGATCTCCACGTGCAACGAATATACTGAAGTTACTTAATCCTAAGGGCATAATGTACCTACTCATATTAAAAAAGCAATACATAGCCTAGACGTATGTACCTGTACACTACCAAATTTATCCAGCCGTCAAGCTGAGACATAGTATCAAATACGCACACACACACACTTAAACTTCCGCGTTTATAAAATGAGAGTAAAGTATCTTCACACCCGTATCCCGGAAGAGGTAAGCAAAGGTATAGCCAGTGCACTCACGATAAGCCGAAGATAGTCTGTCGCACACTACCAATCGGACACTTTTCCAATTCCGGGCAAAGTTGATTTTATCAGAAAACTGAAAAAACACATTTTTAAATTACCCGACCCGGGAATCGAACCCGGGACCTCATGTGGTCAACACCGACACCAGACCAGTAGACCATAGAGGTGATTGAATATTATATATATGATTTGATAGATGGAATTAAGCGAAATGGTAGGTATGTTTACAGATAATTGATTATTAAATTACTCTAGAGATTAGGTATAACGAGCACGTGAACTAGTTCTTCTAAAAGATTATAGTTAAGTGCTCGCACTAGATATTTTGTGGGTTTCGCTGAGTAGCTTCGTTGCTCCAAAAAATAATCTCTGACAACGATAAGCATCCGTATGAACTAAATACTTCAAACATTACTGATATTAAAATGCTATTAAGCTTATCGTGAATACTCAAAGGAAATCCCTCTTGAATTTTGGTGTTAAGTAGAAATTATATTTTATGGTTAACGGAATTAATATTAACGACCTGTGTTGGTCATAAATGGCCCCCTTTAACAACCATTTGAAAAATAGACCATCTGCCATTGCCATAGACAAAGATATATAGACAGAGACTATACAAAGTGCCTGGCAGTTCGTAAATGGCAAACAACTGGCTATACAATTCACTATCGTCGTGACTAGGCTTGTTCTTGCTAAGACACTGAACGGATCGCTCTGTACTAGTACATTCTTTTAAATATATTAGTTCGGTCTTTTAGTACTATTAGTACAGTAGGTAGTAGTACAGTGAAGGAATAGCGAAATATATTTTGATTTTCCTTCAAATTTTGCAAATTGTAATTCTTAACAAATTCATTTATTTATTGCGTAAATTTATTTATAGGTATATTAGAATTAAATTAATTATTTACCACCCCGTTGGTCGAGTGGTTAGCGACCCTGACTACGCAATCGACGGGGCTCGGGTTCGATACCCGACGGGAACAAGCGTTTGTGTAATGAGCATAAATGTTTGTGTTTCCGGGTGTGGGTATTTATTAAATATATTCCAGTATTTTTATATGTATTTCTATGTATTAGTATCGTTGACTAACACCATAACACAAACAAATAATTTGCTTACTTTGGGGGTTAGATCAGTAAGTGTAATTTGTCCCGTGAATATTTATTTATTTATTATATTTATTATTATGACATTTTTTCATAATGCATTATTTAAGATAAAAATATAGGACCGTATGAAAAGCAATGTACTGATTTTAAAACCATTTGAAACTAATTTCTCAAAAAAATAAGTCAATTTCACCAACATATTTATTTAGAAATAAAAATAAGAATAATTAGTCATTTCATAATCATAAAGTTTAAACTAGGTACACCTTAATGAAACAAAGTTGACAAGTGAATATCTAAACATTTCATTCCAGTCGATGTCGGGAATTAATTCTTAATAGTATCTTAGTACATAAATTACACAAGTGTATTTTACTTATCGTGTATCTCACTCCTTCGTGTACCAATTCCATTTTGTCCCTGCTCGTTCAATCGCGAAAGTTCGGACGGAATCAGAGACTGCAAACGACGAAGTACTAAATGAATGAATGATGTATTAGAAAGGAAGAGGAATAATTCGTTCAAATCTTTGTCGGAAATTAATTCTTAGTAATACATGTACTACACAAGTCTAAAGCTCATCACACACAGTTACGATACTATAATATTTTATCTTAAGATGCCCTAATATAAAATATTACAGTATCTTAAGGAATCACACACGGCTAAGATACGATACTATAATTTTTTCATTTTATCACGAGTCTGCGTCGTTGCCACACATATTATTTATAGGAGTTCTATATACAGATCGATTAACTATGAGTGATACGACCTTCTTGATTTTTTAGACAGCTCCTCAGACGACGATTTTGAAATAGAATGTGAAATGAAAACTGCAATAGCACATTCCAAACAAAGAAAAATTTGGATAGAGCCTCACATAAAGATGAGGAAAAACCCGCGGCGAATTCAACCTTTATGAAGATCTATCTACTAAGAAATTTGAACAGTATTTAAAAAGTCAAGACAACTATTCATTTCAATATACGACTGTTATATGTATATACATATTTATAGATGAACGGCTAGACTGATATATTTTACTGTTTTTTATTGATGAATATATATTTTAATACTTTTTGGCCTATTCTGGACAAAGACAAACCAAACCCACAAAAATCGCAACAAAATTGGCCCCGTCCTTCTTGACTTATAAGTGGTGTAACTAACACGACTTTTTATTTATATAGATGAACAGCTATATTAATGTCTTTTACAAATTTTTTATTGATGAAAATAATATGATTAAAACGTTATTTCTTCTTCTTTATTGAAGAACATAAAATACCGTAGATATCTACTACTAATTTCATACTTGTGATAAGTATGAAGTTAATAACAAGCGCGGTCCTATCCTCAGTTGGAAAGCATAGTAACTATTATATTATACTAGAATCACCGTGCAGCCCGCTGCATTATAAAAGTTTTTGATGAATCCCGCGGGATCGCTAATTTTTCGTAGATAAAACGTTACCTATGTGCTATTTCAGGTTATCGTCTACCCATGTGCCTAATTATATTCAAATCCGTTCAGTAGTTTTTGCGTGATTGAGTAACCAACATGCATCCATCCAAACATACCAACTTTCGCATTTATAATATTATTATAATATATAGATTAATATATAGATTTTGAGGCACTGCGATCGCGCATATCCCGAAATAAAAACATCATGTATTTATATTAAGATGCGTATATTTCGTATCTTAGATAATATCTTAAGATATGAAATATTTTCATATCGTTCGGTATCTTAAGATACTAAAGGTAAAATATATATTACCTTAGTCGTGTGTGATGGTTCATAAGATTTGTATGGTGAGCAATATTCTGAAATAGGCTTTAAGTTATATTATATTAAGAAATCTTAAGATGAAATATTATAGTATCTTAACCATGTGTGATGAACTTAATCGTGACCACTAGGTAAATGGTAAAGGTGTGCAGCGTTTCGCCCGGGTCTGGTACCATCGCCTTACCTATTCCTGTTGCAATAGCGTCAATGCTTGTCTCCGACCACTTCAAGTTTAAAATGTAAGGTAGCTGATAAAAATAGGCATTTGACATTAGCACCCCGCCACTCGGATAGCAATGCATTAACGTCTTTGGTGTTTGTAGGTGATGGTTGTATCTTTCCATTAGGAGAGCTTTCAACTTGCTTGTTATATTAGGGTATAAATAAAAAAAATAAAGACACTGTAATTTAATATTCATCAGTTAATCCTAAAAATAGCACTATCTTCTCAAACAGATAAACAGGTAATATTAAATATTTTATTAAATGTGTACAGTTACGCCTTTATCCTCGCAAAGGTAGACACAGCCCACAGGTGCACAAAATCCAGTTCCGCCAGATCGATGAGACGACTTAGTACGAAATACCTTAGAAATGCGGTGCGAAAAAGTACATTCTGATAAAATTTTATATTAATGGCAAATAAGGATACCGTTTTTCTAATAAAGTATAAGATAACCCTCATCTATAGACGGCAAAAAGTCAACGATATGATGTTGTTCCCATGAATGGGATAACAAACTTCATGCTGAAATGAAACGGCTCTCTTGTACTCCGAGATGGAAGCAAAATACAACACTACAATGCAAACGAAATCACAATATTTGTGATATTAGTACAGGTTTCTAGGATATCTATCTGACCTTGTAACATTTTATTTTAGTGTTTTGTGTGCAAATAACATTGATATATTATATCAATGGCAAATAAGAACGAAACGAATTAATAGTTAAATGTCATTGAGCATTTAAACGGTTATGTAAGGCTCGCGGCTTCCGCGGCCATGACAATAAAAACCGCTTCAATCGCAATAACATTGAGGAAATTATGATTGTAATATTATATATTGAACAACTCATGAATTTTGTCTTTTTTCTTCTGGATATACGTCTTATATTATCAGCATCTAATAAACCGAGCTTCGCTTGGTATTGTTTTTTGTAGGATCGTGTTTTTTTTTCGGAAAATAGATATGAATGACATATTTACTATTTAAATTTAAATACGAATCTATTCTATATTATAAAGAAGTAAAGTTTGTGAGTTTGTTTTTAAGAAGTGATATCTGAAACTATGGAAAAAATTTTAAAACTTCTTACATCAATAGAAAGCTACGAGTACATTATAGCAGAGTGACATTGACTGTTAACAGGCTTAACATTAAATCAAATGGCGCTATATTGTGAACCGTTTCTCGCAATATAATACACGTAGTTCCCGATATTAAATAGTATATTAGAATATGCAATTAGTAAAATAGACTACAGCCTATGTCGATAGACATAATGTAGCTTTGAAATGAATTATTAAAATTCGGTTCAGCAATTCCAGAGATTTAATAATCTCTGAAATTACTTTATGAGTTTTTAGGATGTAACCATCCTATAAACTCATAAATTTGACCTCTTTGTAAATATTAGTATAGATAGAAGAATTTGTTACCTTCTACCATTTTGTTAAAATGTTTACTTATTTTAGTATTTTGTGTCCATATAAGAATGAAACGATTCGATAGCAAATGTCATTGAGCAGTAAACAGTTATTATGTAAGGCTCACGGCTACGTGGCCATGACAATAAAAACTGCTTCAATCGCAATTACTTTGAGGAAATTATGATTTTAATTATATTTATTGGACAATTTCTCATCAATTTTTCTTTTCTTCTTCTGGATATCTATATATTAATACGTGAAGAAAAAACTATGGACCAATGCATTGGACCCCTTTTTAAGACGAACGGACGGTGGAGTATGATTTTTTGGCAAAATTAAATTTTATATTGCAGAGGACTGCAAAAACCTAATATTTTTAAATAAAATGCATTAGAAATACATAAAATTGATAAAAATAAACATTACACACACTACATTCATGTGACAGACATGATAATATACACACATGTATACGTACTATTTTTTTACGGTCTTTCGGTCCTTTAAGTTTGAAAACTGACTTTAAAGTCAGTTGTCAAACTTAATAAATATTTTATTGTTTAGTCTATGGTATATATCGCTAGTACATTATAATATCAGCACCATATAATCGAGCATCGTTTTTATAGGATCACGTTTTTTTGGAAAATATACTTAGACACGAATCACATATATGTACTATTCAAAAATTAATCTATTCTAATATTATAAAGGGGTAAAGTTTGTGTGTTTGTTTATTGGAAGTAATCTTTGGAACTACGGAAACAATTTTAAAAATTCTTTCACCACTAGAAAGCTCCATTATTGCGGAGTGATATGAGCTATGGCCTGTCAATTAACCTTAAAATTTTGTGAACCTATTTGTTGGGCGTGAGGTACTAGGTGGGGTTAACATATTCTATCGCAGCGCTCATAGTAGCCAAAAATAGAAATAGTATAGGACGTAGGTTCTGCATCTTTCATATTGTTTATCATCATATATTAGTACCCTAAGGTTAAGATGTTTGCCTCCCTTTTTATAGAAAACCTTACAATCACTCCACATAAATTTTATATCATTTTATAGATGATTGCTTGCTCTACCAGCGTCTACAACTAAAAGTAAATATTATTGATTTTGTTTTTGTAAAATAATTAATTATTAAAATTATATCCTACAAACAAACATACAAACTTTACATCTTTATAATATAAGTATAAATATAAAGATTGTTACATTGTACAATTTTTCTTAAATGTTTATTTATTTTAGTATTTTGTTTGCAAATAATAATTAAACAAATAAATAGCAAATGCCATTGAGCAGTAAACGGTTATGTAAAGCTCGCGGCCTTCGCGGCCATGACAATAAAAAAAACCACTTCAATCTTAATAACGTTGAGGAAATTATGATTGTAATCATATTTATTGGACAGCTTATCACTGTTGTTTTTTGTTCTTCTGAATATACTGATATACAGCGTATAAGGGACGGTGTAAGTGTAATCAATTCCTTTTTTTGTAGAAAATGCAATATTTGTGTTTTACGACATTTATTATTTTTACACCCCCGTAATGTAAAGCGTATTGCTTCGACTTGGCGCCAGCGAATCTCTCGAATCAGCTGTTCATTAAGCGCGATACGTGATGCATTATACATTGGTTGTTTGGTGTATTTTCTTAATTTTTTTTGTTGTAATAAGCACTGTAGAGTATCAGAATATATGAAATTATACAAAGTCATAGTAAAAAAACCAACGCAAATTTCCAATCGTTTCCATCTCTGAATTATGGTTTAAATTCATTTTATGGTTTCGACTTTTGGCAGACCGTCCCTTACACGCTGTTTATTATCAGCATCTAAGAGACAGCTTTTTTGTAGAATTATTGTGTTTTTTCAGAAAATATATTGAGATATGAATTACATGTCTTGGATTTATATTGTATTAAAAACACTTGTACTGTTTCACTTGATTTTCATCTATTAAAACCAACCGGTTGCGCGTTGCAACGCATTTTTTTGTATTATTTATTTATTATTTTATTTTTTATTTATTTTTTATATTTATTTATTTTTTATTTGTTTTTTATTTTTCAATTATTTATTTATTTTTTATTTTATATTATTACTATGTTTTTGTTTTCATTATAAATATTACTTTATTCTTTACATAATTTGAAATAATAATTACGTATAATTGACATTTAATAATGATAATTTAAAACTAGATTTTTTAATAAGTATTTTATAATAATCTTTCTTATATGGGAAATGTATCACGACATTTAATTATTTTATTTGACATTAGCATCCATATGATATCTTTACATATTAATCAATTGAATTGTACTACTATTTTGACATTGACATACTATTGAATTTATACATTACTATACAAAATTCTCCCTCTTTAAAAGGGTAATTCTGATGTGTGGGTATCACAGATATTGTCAAAGATATTTTTTAATTTAAAACGTTCATACTACCTTCACGATATATTGTTAATTGTCAAATTGTCAGCTGTAGTAAACAATACTAATTTTTGCCGTGACGATGCGTTAAAACGTGAAACCGGTTGGTTTTAATAGATAAAAGTCAAGTAAAACAGTACAACTGCTTTTAACACAATATAAATCTAAGTGAACATGGAGTTTTACCAAGTGCCGACGATATTCAGTGTTCAAATTACATATCTGTAATTGTGTATGTATTTGTATTTGTGTGTGTATTTAAATATGAATTTAAAACTTACAAAATTTTTCGTTTGTTTCAGGTGAGTCGCTGTTATTTTACTACTACTTTTCAACAAGATAAGTGTTCAAATAATATAAATTTATTTTTTAGTTAACAAAGTTTAAATCTATTAAGCTATTCGAAGCTTGTGACCGTCCCAGTGTAACAATAACACTGTTTTTCTTAGTCCACATTATTATGATTTCAGAGTACAATTTCGGAACCCAACATTGCGCGTGGTCCGACACGCACTATATTTTATATCATAAGTTAGCAAACAAGCAGATGGTCCTCCCGATGGAAAGAGAAAACATCGCCTATAGACACCAAAGATGTTAATCGTAGGTTGCAATTCGTGTGGCGGGATGGCAATACCACTCGCGTAAGTCTACCGACTACCCTATCTTCCAAACCAGAACACGACAGTGGCAAGCATTGACGCTTTTGTGGTAGGAACAGATAAGGCGGTGGTACCAAATACGAGACGTTGCACAACACTACCACCTAGTAGTTACGATGGTAGTGACATGAATAGCCAGTTGGTCACCTTTTACGACATGCCTGGCAGAATGGCAGTTAGTCTATTATTCAAAGGAGTCCGGACCAACATGGGAAGAAAGTTGGTCTAGCATTTTTTAAACTATAACGAGACATACAAAAACATTCGAAAATAGTAAAATAAATTAGAAAAAGGAAAAAACCTGACAACCAAATTTGATATACAGGCGTTACAGACTTATATAGTAGTATAGAAATGTCCCCATGTTGAGCCCGGGTTACTTTGAAGAATGACCAATTGCCATTCTACCAGGCAGGTCGTAAATGGTGGCCGATTGGCTATGCGAGTCACTACTATTGTGGCTACTAGGTGGTAGAGTTCTGCATTATCTCGCCTGGGTCTGGTACCACCGGTATAACGAAGTTACTGATTTAGCCCCGATTTTCGAAAACCGAGTTTTCAACAGATTTCCACGTTTTGAGGCCCTCGAAATCTTTTCCGTCTATTTTCACGATGACGTCAGCTCGTATGTATATATGTGTATGTAAACATCTCATAACTTTGAACAGCTTGACCTATCGAAACGTAGTTGACGGCATTAGATTGGGTTCCGCCAAACTTAGACCTTCTGAAAATCTGAACCGATTTGGCTCCGGAGATTTTCAGAAACATTGGAAAAACCAGAAATTCTTTTTCGGAAAACAATGTTTTTTAATAATAGCTTCTAAATTAATGTACCGATTGAACAATATGTAATCAGCTTTATACCATAAAAAACTCCGTTCAATGCCGCAAGTTGCATTAAAAATCAGTTTACCCATTCGAAAGTTGCTGTCGACGAAAAATTTTGAAAAATTTTTTTTTACATAACTTTGAGATTTTTCAACTAATCAAGGTCATGCATTTGCGTTACCGACTTTTTATGAATGATAAGCTCTTATTTTAAGGTCCGCAAGTCGTGTCCGTTCGGACTTCAGAAAAACACTCCGTTGGCAAATAATTTTGAAAAGGAGTAGTGCAAGCCAAAAAGTGCCGAGAAAAACACACGATTGTGGTTTTCTAGACATAGAGGTGGTGAGAATGGAACTTTAAATTAAGACGCAATGTCCGATGATGGAATTCAGCGTCGAGAATTAATCCGAACAATCGTAGAAACCCGTGATAGATGCGACAGAAAATGCATCTCTCTCTCTTTACGTACTACTTAAAAGCTAAGCCGATTAGAAAATAGCCCTTGTCTTCAACGATTCGAATCACTGTATGCTAAATTCGATCAAAAGGAACAACTAGTACTAGACTAGAGAGCTCCAACCCAGAGATGAATTTAGCACTCCATGTTAGGCAAAAAGTTTAATGTTTATTTAATGTTTGTGATAGATCAGATTTGCACCTTCTAAAATATTATAAATAAAACTCACAGATGCAAAAAAACACTAACTCGAGAAGCGACCCTGGAATTTAGTAGTTTAAGCTATTTAAAAGTAAGTTATATTAACTACTTTGAGTATGTAAACTTCTTGAGTATATAAATATATCTATGGTTAATTACTTCCGACTTAAAAGTCGGAAGTATTGATTTAAAAATCAATACCGCTATTATTTTGAATATCAACTGTAAATGTTATACGGAACATTCTGTGTATTATAATTTGGCATGTATTCTTTTTACTTCAATTGTTATTTTTGAATGTAGTATTTAAAAACCACTTAAGTTCCCAGTTTTAATTAACGGCAACGCAATTGGAAGTATTCAGTTTAAATATACTATTTGCAAAATACAAAAGGATTATCTAAACCAACGTATTAAAAACTTCCTTATTTCCTATATATCGCTAAACTAAGCGATTACTTTGTTTAACTCAAATCATAAGGTCTCGAGTTTATTTCCGGAGTACGAGGGTTAATGAATTATTTAAACAAATGATCGCTTGTGCCCCAAATTTGACCATAGCTAAATAATGATATCTCTTTTATGTTTGACGACAGACTTTAGCCTTAAAGAAATTTTTTATACATGTGTGTACTATATTATCATATGTCACCTAGCTGCAGCGTGCAGCTTGCTGCATTATAAAAGTTTTTCCCGCGGGATTACCTATTTTTCCGAAATAAAAAGTAGCCTACGTGCTATTTCAGGTCATCATCTACCTATATGTCAAATTTCATTCAAATCCATTCAGTTTTGTCCGTTCTTTTCCGTTCAATTTCATTCAAAATCGATTTTGAATGAAATTGAACGGAAGCGTGATTGAGTAACAATCATCCATCCATCTAATTATCCAGCCATCCAAACATCTAAATTTTCGCATTTATTATATTAACATACATAAATATAGTGTGTGTGATGTTTATTTTTATTAATTTTATGTATTTCAAATGCATATTATTATTTTTAAATAATATTATTTTCAGATTTATGCAATATGCATTCCTCCGCTCAACTGTGTTATATTTCATACTCCACCATTCGCGTAATTGTCGAAAAAAGGGGTACAACGTTTTTCCTTCACGTATTAATATAGATTAAAGTCTTATTTCAATCCGAAAAATCGAATCCTATATCTCCGCACGTAAAGCTGGTAGTCTGTTTATTCAAACTAACGTGTCGTTAAAGTTAGCAAAGCGGCGATGGGGATTACAACCCGTATCTTATGGCATCAAATCTGTAGATCATGGTACTGTCGGGGTAGGCAGAAACGCTACAAGTGTTCGACTAAGTTCGACTAACGGTATTCTCATAATTCTAAAATCCGATATAAAAATATATACCCACATCTGTTATTATTTATAAATGACTATCTACAGCGTGCAGCCCGCTTCATT
Organism: Apodemia mormo; assembly: GCA_036924255.1. Taxonomy (NCBI): domain Eukaryota; kingdom Metazoa; phylum Arthropoda; class Insecta; order Lepidoptera; family Riodinidae; genus Apodemia; species Apodemia mormo. The sequence continues at coordinate 27,295,517 of JAUPFN010000006.1, read as the reverse complement.
ATAAAAGTTTTTGGCAAATCCCGCTGGATGGTTTATTTTTTCGAGATGAGAAGTATCCTATGTGCTATTCCAGGTCATCATCTACTTGTGTGCCAAATTTTATCCAAATCCATTTCGTAGTTTTTGCGTGATTGAGTAACAAATATACATACAAACATCTAAACATTTGCACTTATAATATTAATATAGATTAAATAGTTGTAATTAAAATTTCTTATCCATTTTCCTCATTGGTTATTTATAAAAATCGTGCACTAGTTAGGAGAAAATACCCAACAGAATTCGAAAATTAAAGGTTCCCCTACTTCCTGCTTGCGCAACTGTGGAGTTGCCAGGTTTAAACTGGTGAGTAAGTGTTGTTAATATATTCTCATCAGTTATTTAATCATATATTATATCAAATGAAAGCTTGTTTTTTCTTAATTTAACCATATCAAACTGCATTATTAAAAAGTTGGATCCATGGTTACCTAGATTTTAGATATAAATTTTTCATCGCAACCGGTGATACTTGTAAGGAACAGAGAAGCATTGCGTGCGCGACTACATGCGACAGACAGAAATGGCAGGCAGGTGTGCGCCTAACAGCCGCTTTGTAGAAAATAGTAGGAAATGTTTGTTATTCTGTGTTTTTTTATATCATAAGATAGCAGTCAAGCAGATGGATCTCTTAATGGAAAGAGACAACCATCGCCTATAGACACCAAAGATGTTAATGATGCGCTGCTATCCTTGTGGCAGGGTCTTAATGCAACATCCATAAGTTTACCGGCTACCTTACCCTTCAAACAGGAACACTACAGTGCTAACTGCCGCTATTTCGGCAACAATAATTATAATAATGTATTTGAGAAAGATGACTTGACCAACCGGAAAGTATTCATGAACTTTAGATGTACTCGTACGTGTTGCAATAATTCAGAATTTTAAATAATTTTAGATATAAGTTAATGTATAAACATTATTTTGTCTAGGTCATTGTAATATTTTTTTTTGTGATAATAGATTTTTGACGTTTAAAAATGTATTTTATATAAGTACACATTTTGAGTAACATTATATTCTAAGTATTTTAAGTATTTGAACGAGTTTGTTCATATGGTGTGACATTAATTTGCGGTCAAGTGTTGTGGTCTTCACTATAGCCTGATTTCTTATTATTTCAAGAAGTATTTCAATTTATTTTATTATTTTTATTTTTATTTCAAAAATGGAAACCATGTTTTAAAATTTATCCTTAAATAGTAGACTGCTGCAATACTGTATTTTTATAATTTGCTTTAAATAACATCATTTTTAATATTTGTTAAAATAAAATAAAATTAATGTGGCCGAAATTTGACCAAAGACTAATCGATAAAATCTCTTTGACTAGGTACTGATTTAGACGTAAAGAATATAGTGTTCATGTGTGTGTATTATCGTTTATGTCACACGAATGTTATATATTATGTTTATTTTTATTAATTTAATGTAATTCTAATGCATTTTATTTAAAAATATTAGGTTTCTGCAGTCTCCCGCAACGTAATCTTTAATTGTGCCAAATGTCACATTCTAACGATCGCCCAATTGGTTTAAAAAGGAATCCAAAGTTTTTGCTTCACGTATTATTAATATATAGATACGAAGTAATCGTTTAAAATATTTTAATTACTATTTAATAAAAAAAAAAAAAAAAATTTCATTGTAATTCACTATGATTTATCGTCAATTTTAAATGATGAATTTAAAATTTTGAATCACGGCGAATTACCTATTAAATTACATACCATATGTAATAGGATTAATTTAAAAATCAAAATATTTGTAGTTAGTGCATTACGTGTGTGTATCTATGTGTGCTTGGTTAGATTTGGACGAAATTCGTTACATGGGTGGTATATAGATATTATCAGGACTTAACACATTGTCTACTTTTTATTCCGGACAAAAATTTCTGTTTCACAAAAAAATTAAGGTTTCTAGGCATGTATGTCACATGAATCTGTAAAAATTAAATTTGTACAAAAATATATCGCGTTTAATAAGGAAAGATAGATCTATCTATATACGTGAATGAAAACTGTGTAATCCCTTTTACCACTATTACGCGAACGGAGGTGTATCAAAAATTACCATGGTTAAAGTTAACGTAATGAAAGAGTGTAGAAAGCTAATATTTTCAACTGACTTCACAAACGGAGAGGAGGAAATCAATACGGTTCTATATTTTTTTATGTTTGTTTCTTCAGAACTCGGTTATTTATGAACCGATTTTGAAAATTCTTTATTTGTTTGAGTAGTTGATCTATTTTTGAGAGGGTAACCAAATTCTCCGTATAGTTCCATTTTAATTTGGTAAAGGTCTGATATAGGGTTCCGGGTATATAGGAAATTGCAAGTCGGTTGTTGCAATTTATATTGTGGTTATATTGCGTTAAAAATATAATTTGTTATACATTCAAAATCATTAAATTAATAAGTTCTATAAATACCTATTACACACGACACATAATATACACATTTGAACTATTTTGTTTATATTTAAATTCTGTTGTCCAATTTAAAAGAGTTTTATTATAGAATTATGGTCGAATTTCGACCAGAGGGCGATCGCTAGTAAAACAATAATTATGAATAAAATTGCCAAGTTGAGGTTGGTTGCGCTTGAACGCAGGCCTGTGGGACGCATGGTCGCATGGTCATGGACAACACTGTATACTACAATGTAGGTGTTTGGTTTGGGCTTAGTCATTGCGCTCGCGTCTCCGCACCGCACCTATGTTACGTTGAAACTCGATCGTGATAAAAACATCTGTGATATTTGTCAATATGGGATTTTTAGGTGTATCGTTTTCAATGTTTAAAAAGTGCCCAAATTTAAAATTGAAAAGGAATTCTAAGAAACGCAGGTATGCAAAGTGACTTTATCTCTCGCGATTTAACCGTTCAGATGGTAGTTAATAAAGAATTGAGGTAATATTCATCATTCGATAAGGTTGAGAAAAATATTGCAATACTTACTCCATTTAAGGTAATTTATCAATGATCTACATCTTTGTGATATATCTACAAGTAAATACTATCGACAAAATATCCTTTAATCTAGGTACCTACATAATGTATTGGTATGATTCAATTATATCTATATAAATACTAGCTGACCCGGCAAACGTTGTTTTGCCATATAAATTATTTAATTAAAAAATAAGGGTTTGTGATAGAAGGGTAAAAATTTAGAATTGTATGTATTTTCCCATGCTAAATTATAAAAAAGTAAAAATAAAAATTTTTGTCGATAAAATAAAATAAAAAGTTTAGGGGTTGACAACCCTTAACATTTAGGTGGATAAAAAATAGATTTTGACCGATTCTAAGATCCACTGAATATACATACGAAATGTCATCAAAATCGGTCAAGCCGTTTCGGAAAAGTACGGTACCTAACATATACAAGCCTGCCACTGTACGCTCATCACGAAAAAGCAATTGGATATTTTTTACTTCTTAAGTACTTGTCCTTATCTTAATAATAATCACGATATTGTCGTTTACTGTAATTTTTTTATAACAAACAGAGTACGCACTAAGCAATGTGTGCTAAAATAATAACGTAATCGAAGTTGTAGACGCAGTGAACCATTATTCTCATCAACTCATGATTAAACTGACCATATCGTGTTTATCTCAAAACAGGACATTAGGTTGATGTTGAATTACACAAAAAAATAATACTAGCAATTTTTTGTAAAATGAATCTATTTCAACATGGGGAATCGAAATTAAATATCAATGTTAAGTTAGATCTACAAAAAGTTTTGAACATTCTGAAATTATTGGTTTTCATATCCATAGGTATATTCACTTCCATACTAATATTATAAATGCGAAAGTAAGTCTGTCTTTCTGTCTCTTCTTCACGCCTCAGTCACAGAACCGATTTGGGTGAAATTTGGTACAAATGTAGTTTGAGACTCGAGAAACGACATAGAGTAATTTTTATCCCAGAAATCCCACATGAACGGCAACTATGTGGATTTTATTTTAGAAATGTTTCCACGCGAACGAACTCACGGGCACAGCTAGTTGAAAATAAAACATTTCTTTTTGTAGGTACGATTTTTGTGTCAATTATTTTCTTATGTTTGGGGAAATATAAAGTTTATCGAGCGAATATTCGTCAAGTTAGATGAGATTGCTAAAAAATTGGCATAGAGTTTATAACTTTTTTGTTAGGTACACGTGACTGTGTATATTTTTCGATAAACGGAACATTTTCACGATCCTGAAATATACTTGAGGACACCGGGACAGAATTGTTGATTAAGTAACAAACATCCATCCTTACTTTACCCTCCAAACTGGAACACGATAGTTAGGCTATTGCGGCAGGAATAGGTGAAGCGCCGGTACCAGACCCGGGCGAGACAATGCAAAACTCTACCACCTAGTAGCCACGATGATAGTGACTCGAGTAGCCAGCCAATCGGTAGCCTTTTACGACCTGCCTGGCAGAACGGCAGTTGGCCTATTCTTCAAAAAGGCCCGGAACCAACACGAGGAGAAATGCTGTGTTAATTATAATAAAATTGTTTAATATTTTATCTCAATAAGGTAATTATAGATACCTGCAATATTCCAGATACTCTCATATCGCAGACATCACTCAATGTAACACAATTGAGAAAAGCGGTGTAATAAATGGAACAACCTCTCCGAAGGCAATAGTAACTATTATCTATATTTATTTTATTTATATTTGCACACCATATCATGGTAGAATATGTTGGTAACTTAATCAAATTTTAATAACTTGTAACTCCCATATTCTGGCAAATAAATAATTTCTTTTTATATTAAAATTATAAATGCGAAAGTTTGGATGTTTGGATGGATGTTTGTTACTTAATCAACAATTCTGTCCCGGTGTCCTCAAGTATATTTCAGGATCGTGAAAATGTCGGTGCTATGTCAAAAAATATTTTATTATTAATTTTCTTAATTGATAAATCCCAAACAAATCGACCGATTTTAATTAAATTAAAAGTATTTGACGCACTTTTTAAAGAACAAAAGCTGATAATATTTTTAAGTCAATCGGTAAATTAACGTGAAAGTTATCAAAAAAAAATATGTAAGCGGTTGACCCTACAGGCCATCCCTAAAACATCCCGCTAAATTAAGGTATTTTAAGCTCAAAAGTGTAAAAACTATAAACATAGATTTTTTCAGTTCAAACATCTATTTTGTTAAAATGGCAGTATAGATATTGATTTTTGAAAAGTTGTATAATTTGGAAACGCTGATTCAATTTGATCTTTCGAATGACATTCAACTCAATTTATGAGTAGTCGTGGGCGTTTAAACGATATAGGCTTAAAAAATTAGGCTTTTCAAAATAAGCCTATAAGCGCGCTTACGGATTTAAGCTGTTTTCGTTTAAACGTTGATGTTTAAGATACAAAAATTTAAATACCATATTAGCATGATTGACGAAAAGTAACCTTATTTCAATAACTTTAAAAATCAAAATAAAATAGAATAAAGAACCTTATTTCTATACTCTAAGACTCAATATAATTTTTCATTTTATTGGATTAACAACCTTATTACTATGCATATAAGAAACGATAACAATTTAGATTGGTTATCGTATTAAGCGGCTAAATTATTTTCTACTTGTTTACGCAATATTTGTGTCGGACTGACAACGCTCCGTTTTTGGTTGGTTAGTGCTTTTTACAACGAATTGACAACTTACGTTTTTTCAAGTTCCAGTACGCTTTTCGTTGTTAAAGAAATTGGACGCGCTCATCAATTGTTTATTTTATTTTATTGTTTGTTTTATTTTACTTAGCGCGCGTAAGAACATGACTCGAATCCCTTTGCAAATTTCCAAAGTAATTTTGTTTATATTAATTATTGAAATTACGTGATGGATAAAAAGTATATATTGTGTTACTATTCATTTCAGAGAGTCCTAAGTCTGAAAAGTACGAAGGGAAGTTGATTGATTGAGAAATTACCTTATATATAAAATTCTGGTGTTACAATATTATTTACCATACTCCTCCGAAACGGCTTTACCGATTTTCATGAAATTTTATATGCTTATTCAGTAGGTCTGAAAATCGGCTACTGTTTTTATACCCCTAAGAGATAAGGGTTGTTCACCCCTAACATTATTTTTTTATTTTTAAGACAATTTTTTTTATTTTTATTGGAACGAAGTTCCTTATCGCGCGCTGTGAAAGGGGGCTAGACGGAAAAAATTCTTACGAAAAGTTGTCACGACACTTTTTGCTATAGTAAAATATTGTAAGCACAGAAATATCCAGCCACTTCCCTTTAGCTCGTGCATTGAAAGTGAAAGAGTATCTACTATTTGATTGAGTTTACTTTTTTTTCTAGTGCCAAATGGTCGACATTTATACAGAATTTCGGCCGAATGTCGAATTTCGACCAAAAGTTGAATTTCGACGGACAGTCGAATTTTGAACGAGTGTCGAAATTCGACCGAGTGTCGAATTTCGATCGGTTGCCGAGTTTCAACCGCCGGTCGAATTTCGACCGGGTACCAAAATTCGACCGCGGGTCGAAATTCAACCGGGTGCCGAAATTCGACCGTGGGTCGAAATTCAATCGGATTCCGAAACTCCACCGGGTGTCGAAATTCGACCGTGGGTCGAAATTCGACCATGTGCCGAAATTCGACCGGGTTCCGAAATTCAACCGAGTGTCAAATTTCGATCGGTTGCCGAGTTTCAACCGCCGGTCGAATTTCGACCTGGTATCAAAATTCGACCTCGGGTCCAAATTCGACCGGGTGCCGAAATTCTATTTCGCATTGAACAGTGTGGTGTCGCGACGATTATTTTTGTTGAGTATATACAGGTTTTTTGTAAATAATAATAAAAGGAACTTCGTTCCATTCTGATGTCTGGTCAAGTTTTTTTTTTTAAATTGTGGCTTTAAAAATACATACAACCCTCATATTCACCCTACTATCATCAACCCCTATTTTTTAATTCAATAATTTATATGACGAAACAACGTTTGCCGGGTCAGCTAGTATTGTATAATAATTTGTATTGTATTTGATAACACGTCATTTCTATAAGCTAGTAATAAGTAATAACGCTAACAAAACCACAAAACATTGAACGCTTTTTTCAGCTCTCGGCTTTATCGGTCGCTACTAATTCACTTAAATCTTCGTTTTATAATTGACCTTCTCAACCATCAACAACTTTTGTTTAAAAAAGCGTTTAAACGAAAAGCGCTTTTTTAAGCACGCTTTAAAGTATAAGCAAAACGTTTAAACGTGTTAATAATTAAAAGCCGTTTATCACATCTCTATTTATGAGATCTAAAATATTCCTTTAGCTAAATAATCGATAGGGTGAAAAATTTTGTAGCAATGTTAATTTTTTTTTAAATATTCTCATTATTAATAAATCCTAAACAAATTGACCGATTTAGATCCAATTAACGGTATTTGACGCAGTTTTTAAAGGAGAAAAGGTGATAAGATTTTTAAGTCCATCGCTGTTGTAGCCTGAAAATTATTTTAAAAATATAAAGTAAATTTGCTAAAAAATACGTAATTTTAATATTTAAAAAGCTGTAACTTTTGAAAATTAGATTCGATTTTGATTCTTGAAATGCTATCTGACATAATTTTTTTAGTACTAAAATATCGTATAATGTTAAAAAATGATTGGTTGAAAAATTTCGAAGTTATGTCGAAAAAACACTTTTTTTTAAATTTTTCAACGATTTCTCCCAAACGGATAAACCGATTTTGATGCAACATATGCATTAGATGTAGTTTTTTGAGGAATAGAGCTGATCAGTTTTTGTACTCAATCGGTACATTAATCTGGAAGATATGTTAAAAAAATACTGTCACCAAATTTTTGTTTAGGGTTTTTTCAAAATTTATCAAAATCTCCTAGGCCGACTTGGTTCAAATTTTCAGGAAGTCTAAGCTGAGCAGAATCCAATCGAATGCCACCAACCGCGTTTTGATCGGTCCAGCCTTTAAAGTTATGCGATGTTTACATACACACATACACACACATACATACATACAGACATACTGAAGTCATCGCGAAAATAGTCGGAAAAGATTCCTAGGATCTCAAAACGGAGAGATCCGGTGAAAACCCGATTTTCGAAAATCGGGGCAAATTAAGTAACTTTATTTACGTACACTACGCACTACAAAAAAATTAAGTAAGTTTGCTAAAAACAACGTAATTTTAATGTTTGAAAAGCTGCAAGTTCTGAGAATTAGATTCGATTTTGATTTTTGAAACGGCATTTGACGTAGTTATTTTAGTACTAAAATATCGTAGCTATGTCAAAAACACACTTTTTCAAAAATTTTCAACGATTACTCCCAAACGAATAAACTGATTTTGATGCAATTTACATATTAGACGTAGTTTTTTTAAGAATAGAGCTGATTAGTTTTTGTACTCAATTGGTACATAAGTCTGGAAGTTATATTAATAAATACTGTTTCGTCATAATTTTTTTGATGTTTTTTCAAAATTTCTCAAATTCTACTGGACCGAATCGGTTCAAATTTTCAGGAAATCTAAGTTGAGCAGAAATTAAACGAATGCCATCAACCGCGTTTCGATCGGTCTAACCGTTCAAAAGCTATGAGATGTTTACATACACATATACACACACACACACACATACATACATACATACAGACATACTGACGTCATCGTGAAAATAGTCGGTAAAGATTCCAAGGACCTCAAAACGTGGACATCTGGTGAAAACTCGATTTTCGAAAATCGGGGTAAAATCAGTAATAAGGAGGTTAACTCTACATAGTTAGTCTACATACGTAGTGGGAAGTTAAAAAGTGGTTTGCTAAATCACGTTTTTTTACATTGATTGTTAAACAACAATTTCACAAAAATTATCCGATGTACCTGAAGATATTATCTAAGGAATGTGCTAACGTATTACATGACTGAATGTACTTCACTTGATCATATGAAATTCCGAAAATAGGCTAAAAAAGTCTCTAAAACAAATAATTTGTTAATACTATTTCTAATCATCCACGTGATTTTTATATGGTGATATTTAGTTTTAAAAAAAGAATGTACTAAATTTTTGTTTTCAGCTGAAGTCCTATATTTATATCCGAATATTAACACGTTTCCCAGTGGTTTCAGAACATACCGCTCGCGCCGTCGACCGGCCGGTAACCCCGCAACCGCTATGCCCCTGCATTTTAAATCTGTAATATCTTCGAAAATATTAATTTAAATTACATGCTGTAAACGGTCATATTGATCTATACTAAATCAACAATATATTTAAGTTATTAAGCTTAAATTGCTTCGAAAAAAGCCATTAATTCTCGTAAAAAGTAAATGAAAAAAAAAGTGCTATTGTGGGTTACCCATAAGAGATAGACATATACCATCGCGGAGTTTTCTGTAGACCTTTTTAAGGTGTACAAATACTTAGTACATTATTTTGATAAATCTCGTAGGGTTTAGCCTGCGTTTGCAATGTAAGCGGAAAAAAATATAATTATTTACGACATGACATCAGAAAACTCAAAAATTGCAGTATTTCTCTACAATATATGGAATGTACATATAATACATATAAACCTTCCTCTTTTAACACTCTATCTATTAAAAAAAAACCGCATCATAATCCGTTGCGTAGTTTTAAAGATTTAAGCATACATAGGGACATAGGGACAGACAGAGAAAGCGACTTTATTTTATACTATGTAATGATGATGCAGTTTCACCAAGTGCCGACGATGGAAAGTATAACTTATACGAATGCGGCATAAAGGTTTTTATGGATGACCAGCTGCTGACCGCGATTTCGACCGTTTAGATTTATTAAATAAATATCGTCAGAACCATATTTCTGAAGAAATAAGCAGATGTGAAACCCACAATTGGCCAAAAGTATTAAGTTCTATGGTGTGTCAGTATGCAATTCAAGGCATTGGACGCAGTTTTAATAACAAATTGATTGAATATTAGATGTGTTGTTAGTGTTCTGCTACGTCTTGCCTAGGTTTAGTACCTCCTTATCTATTCTTGATGCAATAGCGTCATTGCTTTACACAATTGTGTTCCGATTTGGAGGGTAACGTAACCGGTAAAATTATACATGTGGCATTTACGTCCCGCCACATGGATAGCAACGCACCATGAACATCTTTGGCATCTATAGGCGGTGTTGTTCTATCTATCAAGAAAGCCGGCTGCTGGATTACTATCATATAAGAAATAAGAAAAACATATGCAGTCTCGGAAAATTATGTTTTTAGACTAACCGCAAAATTTATTTAGAACCAATCGCTATACCCAGGATTCGACTTAGGACTTGTGCGCCTTAATCAATATATTTACCTTAATATCTGCCAATGAGGATAACTTTTTGTCTAACATCTGATTTAAATTAAATAAAGCATATATTCTTTTTTAAATATTAATATAAATCTGTCTACCCGAAAAAAAAACCGTTTTATAATTTCTATGTGTGTAATCATTTAGATATAATAAAAAATAAAAAACGTTTTCGTCAGAGCACATTATTAGAATTTGTAGGAAATTAGTTTGCCTTCGTTTGGGAACTCGTGCGTTCTGACCTCACGCAAAGGTTATATTAGGGAATTTCTTTCAGTTCTCCGTTCCATTTTTGCACCGAGAATCATGATTCATGATTATCTGGCCCATAACGCAAACGAAGAGGCCGCTTCTGGGCTCATTCTCCCATGATTTTGAACTTGATTGAACTTTAGGTTACGAGTTTAGATAAAAAACACAATAATTAACAGGTTATTACGTCAAAAAAAGCTATATTTTGTAATCAGGTTTGTTTAGTGTAACATCATGTTATTAAGTTTATGTAATTAATTAAGTGTAACCCAATAGTATTTTTCTTGTGTTTGAAGATTAAGAGTTCAGAATTTATCATTTAAGAAAATGAATATTGTTTTTGTTATAATAACTAGGTATTCTTTTCGCCTTGCAAATTTTATAAAATTTGCAAGGCGAAAAGAATACCTAGTTATTATAACAAAAACAATATTCATTTTCTTAAATGATAAATTCTGAACTCTTAATCTTCAAACACAAGAAAAATACTATTGGGTTACACTTAATTAATTACATAAACTTAATAACATGATGTTACACTAAACAAACCTGATTACAAAATATAGCTTTTTTTGACGTAATAACCTGTTAATTATTGTGTTTTTTATCTAAACTCGTAACCTAAAGTTCAATCAAGTTCAAAATCATGGGAGAATGAGCCCAGAAGCGGCCTCTTCGTTTGCGTTATGGGCCAGATAATCATGAATCATGATTCTCGGTGCAAAAATGGAACGGAGAACTGAAAGAAATTCCCTAATATAACCTTTGCGTGAGGTCAGAACGCACGAGTTCCCAAACGAAGGCAAACTAATTTCCTACAAATTCTAATAATGTGCTCTGACGAAAACGTTTTTTATTTTTTATTATATCTAAATGATTACACACATAGAAATTATAAAACGGTTTTTTTTTCGGGTAGACAGATTTATATTAATATTTAAAAAAGAATATATGCTTTATTTAATTTAAATCAGATGTTAGACAAAAAGTTATCCTCATTGGCAGATATTAAGGTAAATATATTGATTAAGGCGCACAAGTCCTAAGTCGAATCCTGGGTATAGCGATTGGTTCTAAATAAATTTTGCGGTTAGTCTAAAAACATAATTTTCCGAGACTGCATATGTTTTTCTTATTTCTTATATGATAGTAATCCAGCAGCCGGCTTTCTTGATAGATAGAACAACACCGCCTATAGATGCCAAAGATGTTCATGGTGCGTTGCTATCCATGTGGCGGGACGTAAATGCCACATGTATAATTTTACCGGTTACGTTACCCTCCAAATCGGAACACAATTGTGTAAAGCAATGACGCTATTGCATCAAGAATAGATAAGGAGGTACTAAACCTAGGCAAGACGTAGCAGAACACTAACAACACATCTAATATTCAATCAATTTGTTATTAAAACTGCGTCCAATGCCTTGAATTGCATACTGACACACCATAGAACTTAATACTTTTGGCCAATTGTGGGTTTCACATCTGCTTATTTCTTCAGAAATATGGTTCTGACGATATTTATTTAATAAATCTAAACGGTCGAAATCGCGGTCAGCAGCTGGTCATCCATAAAAACCTTTATGCCGCATTCGTATAAGTTATACTTTCCATCGTCGGCACTTGGTGAAACTGCATCATCATTACATAGTATAAAATAAAGTCGCTTTCTCTGTCTGTCCCTATGTCCCTATGTATGCTTAAATCTTTAAAACTACGCAACGGATTATGATGCGGTTTTTTTTTAATAGATAGAGTGTTAAAAGAGGAAGGTTTATATGTATTATATGTACATTCCATATATTGTAGAGAAATACTGCAATTTTTGAGTTTTCTGATGTCATGTCGTAAATAATTATATTTTTTTCCGCTTACATTGCAAACGCAGGCTAAACCCTACGAGATTTATCAAAATAATGTACTAAGTATTTGTACACCTTAAAAAGGTCTACAGAAAACTCCGCGATGGTATATGTCTATCTCTTATGGGTAACCCACAATAGCACTTTTTTTTTCATTTACTTTTTACGAGAATTAATGGCTTTTTTCGAAGCAATTTAAGCTTAATAACTTAAATATATTGTTGATTTAGTATAGATCAATATGACCGTTTACAGCATGTAATTTAAATTAATATTTTCGAAGATATTACAGATTTAAAATGCAGGGGCATAGCGGTTGCGGGGTTACCGGCCGGTCGACGGCGCGAGCGGTATGTTCTGAAACCACTGGGAAACGTGTTAATATTCGGATATAAATATAGGACTTCAGCTGAAAACAAAAATTTAGTACATTCTTTTTTTAAAACTAAATATCACCATATAAAAATCACGTGGATGATTAGAAATAGTATTAACAAATTATTTGTTTTAGAGACTTTTTTAGCCTATTTTCGGAATTTCATATGATCAAGTGAAGTACATTCAGTCATGTAATACGTTAGCACATTCCTTAGATAATATCTTCAGGTACATCGGATAATTTTTGTGAAATTGTTGTTTAACAATCAATGTAAAAAAACGTGATTTAGCAAACCACTTTTTAACTTCCCACTACGTATGTAGACTAACTATGTAGAGTTAACCTCCTTATTACTGATTTTACCCCGATTTTCGAAAATCGAGTTTTCACCAGATGTCCACGTTTTGAGGTCCTTGGAATCTTTACCGACTATTTTCACGATGACGTCAGTATGTCTGTATGTATGTATGTATGTGTGTGTGTGTGTGTATATGTGTATGTAAACATCTCATAGCTTTTGAACGGTTAGACCGATCGAAACGCGGTTGATGGCATTCGTTTAATTTCTGCTCAACTTAGATTTCCTGAAAATTTGAACCGATTCGGTCCAGTAGAATTTGAGAAATTTTGAAAAAACATCAAAAAAATTATGACGAAACAGTATTTATTAATATAACTTCCAGACTTATGTACCAATTGAGTACAAAAACTAATCAGCTCTATTCTTAAAAAAACTACGTCTAATATGTAAATTGCATCAAAATCAGTTTATTCGTTTGGGAGTAATCGTTGAAAATTTTTGAAAAAGTGTGTTTTTGACATAGCTACGATATTTTAGTACTAAAATAACTACGTCAAATGCCGTTTCAAAAATCAAAATCGAATCTAATTCTCAGAACTTGCAGCTTTTCAAACATTAAAATTACGTTGTTTTTAGCAAACTTACTTAATTTTTTTGTAGTGCGTAGTGTACGTAAATAAAGTTACTTAATTTGCCCCGATTTTCGAAAATCGGGTTTTCACCGGATCTCTCCGTTTTGAGATCCTAGGAATCTTTTCCGACTATTTTCGCGATGACTTCAGTATGTCTGTATGTATGTATGTGTGTGTATGTGTGTATGTAAACATCGCATAACTTTAAAGGCTGGACCGATCAAAACGCGGTTGGTGGCATTCGATTGGATTCTGCTCAGCTTAGACTTCCTGAAAATTTGAACCAAGTCGGCCTAGGAGATTTTGATAAATTTTGAAAAAACCCTAAACAAAAATTTGGTGACAGTATTTTTTTAACATATCTTCCAGATTAATGTACCGATTGAGTACAAAAACTGATCAGCTCTATTCCTCAAAAAACTACATCTAATGCATATGTTGCATCAAAATCGGTTTATCCGTTTGGGAGAAATCGTTGAAAAATTTAAAAAAAAGTGTTTTTTCGACATAACTTCGAAATTTTTCAACCAATCATTTTTTAACATTATACGATATTTTAGTACTAAAAAAATTATGTCAGATAGCATTTCAAGAATCAAAATCGAATCTAATTTTCAAAAGTTACAGCTTTTTAAATATTAAAATTACGTATTTTTTAGCAAATTTACTTTATATTTTTAAAATAATTTTCAGGCTACAACAGCGATGGACTTAAAAATCTTATCACCTTTTCTCCTTTAAAAACTGCGTCAAATACCGTTAATTGGATCTAAATCGGTCAATTTGTTTAGGATTTATTAATAATGAGAATATTTAAAAAAAAATTAACATTGCTACAAAATTTTTCACCCTATCGATTATTTAGCTAAAGGAATATTTTAGATCTCATAAATAGAGATGTGATAAACGGCTTTTAATTATTAACACGTTTAAACGTTTTGCTTATACTTTAAAGCGTGCTTAAAAAAGCGCTTTTCGTTTAAACGCTTTTTTAAACAAAAGTTGTTGATGGTTGAGAAGGTCAATTATAAAACGAAGATTTAAGTGAATTAGTAGCGACCGATAAAGCCGAGAGCTGAAAAAAGCGTTCAATGTTTTGTGGTTTTGTTAGCGTTATTACTTATTACTAGCTTATAGAAATGACGTGTTATCAAATACAATACAAATTATTATACAATACTAGCTGACCCGGCAAACGTTGTTTCGTCATATAAATTATTGAATTAAAAAATAGGGGTTGATGATAGTAGGGTGAATATGAGGGTTGTATGTATTTTTAAAGCCACAATTTAAAAAAAAAAACTTGACCAGACATCAGAATGGAACGAAGTTCCTTTTATTATTATTTACAAAAAACCTGTATATACTCAACAAAAATAATCGTCGCGACACCACACTGTTCAATGCGAAATAGAATTTCGGCACCCGGTCGAATTTGGACCCGAGGTCGAATTTTGATACCAGGTCGAAATTCGACCGGCGGTTGAAACTCGGCAACCGATCGAAATTTGACACTCGGTTGAATTTCGGAACCCGGTCGAATTTCGGCACATGGTCGAATTTCGACCCACGGTCGAATTTCGACACCCGGTGGAGTTTCGGAATCCGATTGAATTTCGACCCACGGTCGAATTTCGGCACCCGGTTGAATTTCGACCCGCGGTCGAATTTTGGTACCCGGTCGAAATTCGACCGGCGGTTGAAACTCGGCAACCGATCGAAATTCGACACTCGGTCGAATTTCGACACTCGTTCAAAATTCGACTGTCCGTCGAAATTCAACTTTTGGTCGAAATTCGACATTCGGCCGAAATTCTGTATAAATGTCGACCATTTGGCACTAGAAAAAAAAGTAAACTCAATCAAATAGTAGATACTCTTTCACTTTCAATGCACGAGCTAAAGGGAAGTGGCTGGATATTTCTGTGCTTACAATATTTTACTATAGCAAAAAGTGTCGTGACAACTTTTCGTAAGAATTTTTTCCGTCTAGCCCCCTTTCACAGCGCGCGATAAGGAACTTCGTTCCAATAAAAATAAAAAAAATTGTCTTAAAAATAAAAAAATAATGTTAGGGGTGAACAACCCTTATCTCTTAGGGGTATAAAAACAGTAGCCGATTTTCAGACCTACTGAATAAGCATATAAAATTTCATGAAAATCGGTAAAGCCGTTTCGGAGGAGTATGGTAAATAATATTGTAACACCAGAATTTTATATATAAGGTAATTTCTCAATCAATCAACTTCCCTTCGTACTTTTCAGACTTAGGACTCTCTGAAATGAATAGTAACACAATATATACTTTTTATCCATCACGTAATTTCAATAATTAATATAAACAAAATTACTTTGGAAATTTGCAAAGGGATTCGAGTCATGTTCTTACGCGCGCTAAGTAAAATAAAACAAACAATAAAATAAAATAAACAATTGATGAGCGCGTCCAATTTCTTTAACAACGAAAAGCGTACTGGAACTTGAAAAAACGTAAGTTGTCAATTCGTTGTAAAAAGCACTAACCAACCAAAAACGGAGCGTTGTCAGTCCGACACAAATATTGCGTAAACAAGTAGAAAATAATTTAGCCGCTTAATACGATAACCAATCTAAATTGTTATCGTTTCTTATATGCATAGTAATAAGGTTGTTAATCCAATAAAATGAAAAATTATATTGAGTCTTAGAGTATAGAAATAAGGTTCTTTATTCTATTTTATTTTGATTTTTAAAGTTATTGAAATAAGGTTACTTTTCGTCAATCATGCTAATATGGTATTTAAATTTTTGTATCTTAAACATCAACGTTTAAACGAAAACAGCTTAAATCCGTAAGCGCGCTTATAGGCTTATTTTGAAAAGCCTAATTTTTTAAGCCTATATCGTTTAAACGCCCACGACTACTCATAAATTGAGTTGAATGTCATTCGAAAGATCAAATTGAATCAGCGTTTCCAAATTATACAACTTTTCAAAAATCAATATCTATACTGCCATTTTAACAAAATAGATGTTTGAACTGAAAAAATCTATGTTTATAGTTTTTACACTTTTGAGCTTAAAATACCTTAATTTAGCGGGATGTTTTAGGGATGGCCTGTAGGGTCAACCGCTTACATATTTTTTTTTGATAACTTTCACGTTAATTTACCGATTGACTTAAAAATATTATCAGCTTTTGTTCTTTAAAAAGTGCGTCAAATACTTTTAATTTAATTAAAATCGGTCGATTTGTTTGGGATTTATCAATTAAGAAAATTAATAATAAAATATTTTTTGACATAGCACCGACATTTTTCAACCTATCGATTATTTAGCTAAAACAATATTTTAGATCTCAAAAATTGAATTGAACGTCATCATCGTTCTCAAATATACAGCTTTTCAAAAATTAATAATAGGTACTGGCATTTTTAACAAAATAGATGTTTGAACTGAAAAATATATGCTTATATTTTTTATTCTTTTGAGCTTAAAATACCTTAATTTAGTGAGAAGTTTCAGGGATGGGTCGTAGGGTCAACTTTTACACATTTTTTCCCGTTCGTCCTGAGGCCTCGCCTTAATAAATCGCAGGGTCAAACCTTCAACGTTGCAGGCTTAGATTTGAGCGTTGACTGTTTTTCACATAGTCAACTATATATCGCTCTTTCAAGAGTAACCTCTAAAGAAAACATGTTTGATTGTCTAATGGCAAGAAAACTGTAAACGTTGTATATAAAGACATTCTGTAATATATTTATTGTAAAAATAAAAGAAATAGGTAAAAATGTAAAAATCAAAATATGTAGTACCTATATGAATTTAGATATTCCAAAGATTCCAATTTGGGGTTCTGCTAGAACCCCAAATTTAAAGCGTGCGGGGCACGGGCAGTAATGAATAAATCAGAACTACTGGATCGATTTTAATCATTTTTTTTCACTGAGTGACATAGGCGATATATTTTATACCCGTGCGAAGCTGGGGCGGGCCGCTAGTATTGATTATATAATATAAGCACTTGTACTGTTTCAAAAATGTAATTTAAATTTTATTTATTACACAATCACTTTTAAACTTACAGAAAAACGGTTTCGCCTATTAAGATACAATAGGCGAAACCGGTTGGCTTTAAATTTAAAAGTGATTGTGTGATAAATAAAATTTAAATTAAATTTGTGAAACAGTAAAGGTGATTATATTATATAATCAATATTCGTATGAATCGCGAAGCGAATGGTGAGGCGGATAACCAACACGCATGTGTAAACCGTATTCTTATGCATACAACAGTGTTTATATATGTTACATTTCTATGTATTAGTATCGTTTACTAACACCCATAACACAAGCAAATAATTTGCTTACTTTGGGTTAGATCGATTTGTGTAATTTGTCGAGCAGTATTATTATTATCGTTATTATTTGGAACCCAAAACATCGCAATCATAAAAATAGACAAAAGATAAATGATACATGCAACCGTATATCTATTAGTATGGGATTTTATGATATTTTCTTTTTTACGCAGGATATATAAATAATTATATAAACTCAATAGAGGTAGCGCGCATGCCATTTTTTTCACATAGTCCGTGTTCGTGTACGAATCTCAACATGATTCACCCCAAGAATGTGTGAACAGTAAGTTAGCGCCGGCACTTGTATATGAATGTTTAGTTGAATCTTCGTCGAATGACGAGACGAATAGCGAACAAGAATGTGTAAATGCGGTGTTACGGAAGAGCTTGTAAGCCGTGACTTACAAAAGTGTTAATGATGGACTAAGGTACAATTCACACCGACCGGCTAGCATCACCTTGCGCTGGAACGGATGCGTATGCGTACCGCGGAAGTCATACGCGTGCTGCGGATACCATCTGCGTTCGTCAGAGCCATACGTGTGCTGCGGTAGTCATACGTCACTTGAATGATGACGCTGCTAGAAGTGAGGTATATTTATGATAATATACAAATCACAAGTAGGTATGTATTCGTAAATACTAGATAATGATTGTTCCTGTAATATCACATATCTGTTAAAAATATCATTAATAATTTTTAATACTCAATCACAATCCCCACTACAATCTTTATTCACAAGTACTCAATAACAGATATTGGCGTTATATGTTATTTCTTCTTCGTATGTACGAATATGTCTCGCTCACACCCGCTTGATTGAATCTTACATAAACGAGAAGCGCCTAGTATTTAATTGTTATCCGAAAGTTCGAATTATAACCTTACAAGAAGATACCATCCTACAAAAGTGGCAACAATTTTAAGTCGTATTATACGTTATTAGTTCCTAGTTTTCAGTTTGGAAATACTACAAAAATATATAGGTATATATTTATGTTATTTTACAATTTTTGAAGTAATACTTTTTTTCGTAACTATGTAATATAAAAAGGTTAAATCTCTATTACATGCATTAAATTACAATACATAAGATTTAAAAAATGGTAAAAAAATTTTTGCTTCATAGTAATATTACAACAAAAAATACTTGAAAATTGAAACGAAATATTAAATAATAGCGAATTTCCGAACATCTTTGTTAGCTACGACGGCATTGGTCACAAAATTTTCAATGTAAGAATTTAATATTTAATCATAAAGGTGATATTAAATTGATATTTACTTTGAAAAATAACAGGCTGTTTTTTAAAAACAGTTAATGACATCTGGTATTGTTGCGTAACAGCAAGATTAACATATATCTCGTTTGACCTGTTATAACCCAAAACACTGCACCAACCACTGCTGCTCCCTGTTCAAAAATAACAGGCTTTTATTTAATTACAGATAATGGCATCTGTTATTGTTGCGTAACAGTAACAGGATTAACAGATATCTTTTTTGACCTATAATAACCCAAGACTAGACACTGCAGCGTCCACCGCTGCCCTCTGTTCACATTCCGAGAAGATATCAAAGCCTCATGGCTGGCTCTAATGGATCGCGATGCATGCCGACTGCCAACGGAGCTGGCTATCTGTCGCAGTGTCCGTTCAGAGCCAAACGAAACTGTAAGGAGGAGTACATACGGAGGAGTTCCGGGACGTCTAGGCGTTCAGCCGCCGCGGAACGTGAATGTAATGAAAATTATGAACGGTTATTCCTATTTACACATTTCATTCATTTTACCGCAATGTAAAATACCGTCTTGGCCGGACCGATGCGAGCCGGTCGATCTCAATCGTACCTAAGTCGATACGATATAAATGCCATCACGACGCGAACGTTTTACGTGACATTTGTATAAATAGGTATGACATTTTTCAAATTATAAAGCATGTTTTAAGTAATGTTACATAAAATTAAACTTAGAATAGCGATCGTTTTATGACTAGAACACGATAAAGTAATTTGTGTTATTCACAAAATAGTAGTCATCATGATCGTAACGACACAAAATTACATCCGTACAATCGCTTGAAACTTGTTTTTATAATAGCAAATTAAAAATGCGTGGCAATCGTGGAACATTTGGTTGGAAGTTGGAACAAAGTTTTTTATTTTCCCTAATTTTTACTTTCTTCCCCCTCTCCCCAATCCCCTCCATCTCCCCTCACTTTTTCTCTCATTGTTCTCCTCCTCCCTCCACGACTCTCGACCTCCTCTTTTCCTCACTGTCGTTGCGGCGGGGTTTTAATGCCACATAACTTCTACACTGGCTACCTTACCATTTAAACCGGAATACGAACACACAGTGACAACTAACGCTATTGGGGCAGTTATAGGTAAAGCAGTGGTACCATATACCAGAGCGAGATATTGCGGAATTCTGCCACCTAGTAGTCACGATGACAGTGACGCGTATTACCAATCGTTCGCCTTTTACGAACTGCCTAGCCCGGATCAACATCGGGTACCATATACTACCTGTATATGATTTTATGACTATTTTATACTAAATCAATACAGTAAATACACTCCGAGCCGAAATATGACAGTGACAAGCACCGACGCTATTGCGGCAGGAATAACTAGCATACTATAAATACTAGGTAATAGAGTTCCACAACATCCCGGGTATTGTGGTGGGTGGTTTGGTTTTGGTTATGGCCTTACATACTCCTGCCGAAATAGCGTCAATTAGCTTCTCATTGTGGTGGTATGGTTCAAAGGTTTGGGAACAAAGTGTCACAGCATTTTTTTATGAAAACAACTTAAGTATGCAGCAGAAACCGCGATAATCGGTATATAGAATACACAGCAAAAATAATAATAATTATTATTATTAATAATATTACTACATAATACCCTTAAACGTTATTGAAATATTTAAGAAATACGTATAGAAAAATGCTATTTTGCTTTTCCTGTAAAGTTTGCAAACATGCGGAAGTGACACTTTGTTCCCAAAGGTGCAATATGTGGCATTGCCATTCAACCACATGTATAGCAACGCACCATTAAGACGCAGTCAACACCAAAATCGCGCACTCTGTCTATTTCTATTCGAGTAAAAGCCCACTATCAGTGTAACTGGGCGGCTAGGTCTTATTATTAAATAAATATAAGAAAAGGGTAGATTATTTGTCAAATATGATTCGGTAGCGGTTTAGGTATGAATATGATGACTTCATGTTTTTAATTGCAGATCTATACGTTAAAAAAATAAAGATATAGAACCGTTTATGATGATTTTAAGACTAATCTTCACAATTATTTTCTATCGACCTAATTTTGTTCAATTATGTATCGGGTCCTGCCACGGTCTTTGACATATGATGAATATTAACATATATTTGTTGTGATGTGCTGTAATAAAGTTTTTCTTAAAAAAACTGCTTAAATAACATCAAATTCAACAAATTAGGTATTGTCAGCCTCTTAACAGCTTTGGTGTCCATAGGCGATGGTTTCTCTTTCCATCAGGAAAGTCATTTACTTGTTTACTATTTAATGATATAAAATAAAAAACATTATTTTTCCTGCATCTCAGGCAGCTACTGAAAAAGTCTTATAGGAATGACAAATACACCTATAAGATCTTATAAAATCTATGAGTTTCTATATGTGCATTTGTCCATGTTTTCACATATTCTATGAGTATTTATGAGTTTTTTTCAATAGGAGCTGCATCAGATTCTCACCAAATTTGAAAAGGACTACTTGGGAAACATATCCACTCAAACAAAAAAAATATTTTTCAAAAGTTCGTAAGTGACCGAGTTCTGAGGGAACAAACGTAAAAGAAAATTAACATTAAAATTGAAATCCTCTTCTATTTTGTGAATTCGGTTGAAAACCGATTTCGATCATTTATATGTAAATTAGGTAACTTTAATCAAATCAACTATTAAAATTCCATTTTGCGCGGAACTTGTTTCTATATTATTGAAGAATGGTCAATCGTGGAATCTCCCCAGTTTGAAAATATATTTATAAGTGCAAAAAATTTTGCCTACATACTACGTTTTAATCAAACATTGTTGATTATTTTATTGGCAGCAACAATCTATATTAATAATATAATAACGAATGTTTAGATGTTTGAATGGGTGGATGTTTCGATGGATGAATGTTTGTTACTCGATTACGCAAAAACTACTAAAGGGATTTGAGTGAAATTTAGTACACAGGTAGATGATAAACTGGAATAGCACATAGGCTATATTGTATCCCGGAAAAAATAGATAATCCGGCGGGATTCGCCAAAAACTTTTACAATGCAGTGGGCTGCACGTTGCAGCTAGTAAAAATATGTATGATAGAAATTTTGCTTCTGAATATCAACTTTTCAGCCAAATTGCATTAGACCGTAGTGGTGCGGACTGGAGAAGGTAATATTTTTTATAGTATAAGATAGCAAACAAGCAGATGGGTCTCCTGATGAAAAGAGTCAACCATCACCTATAGACAAAGGTGTTAATGGTGCGTTGCTATCTTGTGGCGAGGTCTTATGCCACATGCATAAATTTACCGGCTACCTTACCCTCCAAACCGAAACACGACAATGACAAGCACTGACGCTATTGCGGCAGGTACAGGTAAGGCGGTGGTACCAGATCCGGACGAGACAATGCAGAACTCTACCACCTAGTAGCCACGATGGTAGTGACTCGTATAGCCAATCGGTCGCCTTTTACGACCTTCCTTGCAGAACGGTAGTTGGCCTATTCTTCAAAGGAGCCCGGGACTAACACGGGGAGAAATTTCCCAATCTGTTTTTTATTTATCATGCATTTAACATTGGCAGTAACTGGGACTTTTTATAATTATAATAAAAATCAAGCCAATAAAATACGTCGATAGGGCTCGCTTATCTACCCATTACGTCAACTAAAAGTCGATGAATTGTGATGATCACTTTGCCTACCTTTAAGGAAACCGACATTATAATATTTATTTATTTACTTTTAAGAATTATAACAAATTATCAATTTTTTTTTATATACTTATATTTAGTAGATAGGGCATATGAAGTCTGAAGTAGCACGTCCGAATTTAAACGTTTACGCTAGATTTGTGACGGCTTGACCAAGTTATTAATGGGCAAATAGTAGAAGTTTTAAGACTAAGACCTTGTATTGGTCCAAGACCGCCTTTGAAAAATAGTTCTTCTAACACTCTTGCAGGCAGTTCGTAAAAGGTGGACGATTGACTATTTCTGTCACTACCTACTATGTGGTAGATTTTTTTAACGACTCGCCCGAGTTTCGAAACTTGACTATTCCTGCTGCTCTATATCAATGCTTTTCACTGTCGTATTCAAGTTTGGAGGGTAAGGTAACAGGTAAACTTGTATTATGGCATTACGATCCCACCACATGGATAACAACGCATCAGTAACGTCTATGGCAGTCTGTGATGTCTATAGGCTATGGTTGTCTTAGTCTATCACGAAAGTTCTTTATTTTATTTTTAGCTATTTTATTATATAAAAAAAGAGTTTCACGTAGGCTTAACAATGATTTTATATCCTGCGACGTAAAACAAAATCTTTGTCTTATCAAATTGAATATCAATTTGAAGTAGGTACTTTCGAGTATTTGTACTTGACATTGAAGGTAATTGCTAATTAATACCACAAGGAATCCAAAGAGAGTTTAATTGGTCATACTGACTAGAAGGGAGTGTAAAAAATCTTTTTCTTCTTGGGTTGGGTTTGTAATTTGTAGCTAATAAAAAATAAAATTAATTTAATTCAACATTTTGAGGTAGAAAGAAGCACAGACTTTGAAAGTTAATAGTAAATACAAAAATAATGATCAGGTTTTTTTTAAATTGTTCTAAAAATTTAAAAGAAACCCAATGAGGTGTTATGTATTAAAACATATTTTTACTATGTTATAGGAATGTTAAAGAAATGTCCAATAAGTAATAAGTCGTTGGATCTGTCATTGGAGCAGAATTTGAATTGAAAATGGTCTTATTAAGTTTTAGATGTTTTGGAGTAAGATTTCAAAGGAAAAATAAGTGCTTCTTTAAGTGCTTTAATACACTGCGCGCGGCGAACTACGTAACGTAACGCGTTCTCACACGAAAAAGTGAAATATTCGTATTAGAGATATTGAAACGGTCGTTTTCACACCAAATTAACAATTTGCAAATCAGCATTTCAGTGCAAAATATCTCGGAGTCAGACTACTCTCTTTCTGAATTTGAAGAAGTAGAAATATTAATTATTTTATCGATATTAAGAAAAATGCAGAGAAATAAGTCAAAAGAGAAAGAGCTTAAAGAAAATAAATTGCGCAAAGAACTTCAGTTTCATGATGACTATTTTTTTTATTATCTGTTTAGCCCATTAAATATATTTCGAGATAACCTCTAATTTCATTTATAACTTTCTCAATTTCTGATTCCACTGTCTTGTTTCGCCACGATGTTCTGTCAAAAAAGACGGCGAAACCAAAATGATAGTACCGCGGCGTCTGTGTGAAACGAGATTCGCGACTAACAGCGATATTATAGTTTACGATATAGCGATACGTGTTTCACCGCGTCGGTGTTTTCTTTATTTATTATTAATTTTCCATGCGCCATCCCAAGATATTGAATTAAACTTTTTTTTTTGCTTCCAAAATTTTCTTTTTTTATCTCCTATCAATTAGGTACGCGTCCAAGTCATGAAAGAAAAGAAAATTTTTTTTTTTTTGCTCTACCTTAATACTAATGGTTTAATATCAATATAATATATAAAAAAAAAAAAGGTGGTGTAAAAATACTAATCTAGCAGGTATCGTGATCGTAACATGCTCGACTCAATCGTGATGATTCATATTAAAAACAAGTATTATCAGGCCATGAGCTGCAAAGTCTTTAGACCAAACGTCTAAAAAGTTTCCAGTTCACCAGAATTCACCGGTTCGTTGGTTGGTGAGACGAATGGTGTTCCCCATCATCGCATTTATAATCGACCTGATAATGACTATCGACTACTTCTAGCAATAACCGGGACTGACGGCTTTACGTGCTCATCCGATGCACGGAAGTCATAACACATTACTCGCCAGACTCCGAGCTAATACTGAGATTTGGAGAGAGAGCAGAGATTTTCGAAAAAATCTCAATAATACTTTTGCCCCACTCGGGATTTTGATACATTTATTTTATATTTTGGCTACCTTATATACCGGAACAAACAGTGAAGATTATCAATTTCATTGCGGTGAGAATAGTTAAGACTGCGGCATTAACTCGGACAAGAGTAGTAGTGCCGCAGTTTCGACAATTTTTCCCCGAGTTGGTCCGGGCTCTTTTGACGAATAGACCGACTGCTGTTCTGCCCGGCAGTTTTAAAAGGCGACTGATTGGTTTAACGTGTTACTACCATCGTCACTATTAGGTGGAGAGTACCTCAACGTCTCGCACCGGTATTTGTTAACACCGCTTAACCTATTCCTGCTCCAATAGCGTTAATGCTTGTCATTGTCGTGTTCCGGTTTGGAGAATAAGGTAGTCAGTATACTTATGCATGTAGCATTACCATTCCGCCGCACGGATAGCATTTTTGGTGTCTATGGGCGATGGTTTCTTTTTCCATCAGGAGAGCCATTTACTTGTTTGCTATCTTAGTGATATAAAAGAAAAAAGTAACAGGATCCTGCTTAGTACTTCCGATTATAGCAATATTAATTATTATTGGTCTCTTCAATCTCTTTGGTCCAAAACTCAAGATTAATACGAAGGAAAGCAATATTAATCTACATTTATAATGTTGAGTTTGGGTACTTCCATATTTTGTAGGGTTATAAAACCGTCAATTATTATTTGAAGTAGACGTTTTCATTAGTATATAAGATATTGCGTCATTTAAAATACAGAGTGCCCGAAACGGTATCCATTTAATTAACACAATGCCTTGGGAATATTTTTTAGACACAAAAAAATAACGGGAAACTCACAGCACATTTTTTAGATTATATATATATATATATATATATATATATATATATATATATATATATATATATATATATATATATATATATAAATATAAATATGGGTGATTCCGTTCTAACTGTGATATAATGTCAGTACCGTGTCATGTCTATTTTTAGAATTTATTTATAAATTGTTAGTTTTTTTTGTCGTAAACATTAGAATTTATGAGGTAATTAGTTTAAATCATTTATTACGACAAAAAAACTAACAATTTATAAATAAATTCTAGAAATGGACATGACACGGTATTGACATTTAAGTGATATATTGTAAATTTTCTGTAAGTGGCAAGTTATATTATATGAAAATAATGTTGAAATATGTTTATTATTTTCCAATAAGTACAAAAATTTCATAAATTAATTATTAATTAACGACTTGTGAGAACAAACAATACAGGACATTGAATATCACAGTTAGAACGGAATCACCCATATATATATATATATATATATATATATATATATATATATATATATATATATATATATATATATATATACACACACACACACACACACACTATACTTCTGTATAACTTCGTCTCCGTCACATAACAGGGAGTGGGTCATAGTAGTCCGGGAGCCAGCAACAGATTTTCATGACCAAGTTCCTCTCAAGCGGTAATTAGTAAAATGCATCAGAGTATAGTATTATGAAGCCTCTTGAACGTCAGCTGGCACTCGGTTGGGGGGATCAGCGGTTGTAGCACGCAGAAAAAAAAAATACATTCACTGATTTCCTGTCAGCTGAAATTTTGTCAAATTGTAGCTCATCTAATATCTCAACGAAAAAAAATAATCAGCTGATTACAACATAGTGTATTGTACGTCAGCTGGTGTCTCGAACATGAAAAAATAAATTTATTTTCAGTGATTTCCTCTCAAACAAAAATTTACCTGATGATAGCTTATATGTAACTGTGGATAAATATATAGGTCAGCTGGCTGTATCTTGGTGGAAAAACCGTCAGCTGATACTTTGAAAGTTATTACATAGGAGTTAGGCAGGAGTATCTACTGTTAATTTAAATGCATCAGCTGACTAGCTTTTCCTCGACTTATTGCTAGCTGATTTTTTTTATTTATCGCATCAGTATATTAACAATCAGCTCACAAATTTTCATCTGGGAGGAAATGACGTATCTTTTTTGGTCGAGTGGTTAGTGACCCTGACTACACAATCAACGGGGCTCGGGTTCGATCCCCGACGGGGACAAGCATTTGTGTGATAAGCATAAATGTTTGTATTTTCGGGTTAGGGTGTTTATTATATATATTCTGGTATTTATATATATATATTTCTATATATTAATATCGTTGACTAACACCCAGTTGATTATGTTTGATTATGTTTTTTTAATATCTACGGTGAGAGTATAACAAAGCCTATTATATAGTTATCCCACTATGATCATGATCAGTAAGACAGTGACTATAGTAAAAAATGGCACGGGAACATAAGTAATAAGGGAACGTTGGGTAACGCTACTGGGGTTTCAATTGATGTATAGTTTATGCTATCTCCTAGAAGTTTACTCAGTATTCTGTTTATTAAATTCGTCAATACTTCTTTTTCTAGCCGCCAATATTGCCCTTTCACATATCCACTGGTAGTCTTTGTTTTCTACTTCGACTAGTCTGACCTCGCTACCCTGCATTCTCCCCACGCACGCACGCCTCCCGAGATGCCTAAGTTATTGATTGAAATCAAATGAAGTAAAGGGCGATTTCATTCAAAATTAAATACTTACTTGTAATAAAAAACTAATTTATTTACGAGTAGGTAAATATTAATAGCATGTTAATTAAAACACTGTCGCAAATAATGCATTATTTTAGAACAATTTTGATAACCATAAAAAGGTTCATAAAATATGAACCTTTATATATAGGTGTACACTATCATGGACTTTTTTTACAACTTTTTAAGGCAAACAATTCGATGATACATCATTTTTGCGTAACTTTAACCGTTAACGCAGCGCACGCCAGGAAAACTCTCGAAAGGAAAAAAATTAAAGTTATCCGCTCACACCACCAGCCATTTTCGTATTTTTTTCTAAAAACACACGGACCGTTACGCGCACGCGTTTCGAGTCCGTTCCGATGGACCGTGGTCACAAAAATGGTTTATGAGTTGTTTGGATTGAATCCGATACTGTAAAGCGTATATTTTAAGAGGTCTTGAGCACTGCAATACACTGGTGTTAGAATTGTTTAATTTAAATGGCTTAAGCTACAAAATAATTCAGGTGTAACACGACACTTTGAGAAAAATATGACTATTTGTTAGTCGAGGATTTTTAATTGAAAAAGTAAATCGATGACCTATGCTTTTTATATTTTTTTTATATAATTGGTAAACACATAAATACGGAAAAAAATAAACAACATATATTATAGTACAAAAATATTTATTTACATAAATATTAATATCTTTTTTTTTCATAATTAATACGTAATTTTTTTCGTAATTTTTAAATAATTTATTTCTTTTTCAATTTTACAGCTTTGTTAATTTTTTTTTAAATATTTTTTAGGATCTTTCACATTCACATCATATGATTTTTTTGAGATCATAGATATCAACACTAAAATTTACAAAAAATAAATAAAAATAGGTACCGTCATACCCAAAGCGCTGATATCATTAAGTTGGTCATTAACGAAATATATGTTTTATTAATTGATAGTTACGGTTTTTTGACAAAATTATTATCTAAACTGTTAGATCTTGAACTAATCTTGATTATAAATAAAGTTTATTTATTGATTAATACGCCAAAACATTTTTAAATTAACCTGTATCTATATAATATGTATGTATATAAAGTGCAACCAACACATTACACACAGCACGAATCAAAATGGCGAACTAAGTTCTTTTATTTTTCCCCAAGAGCGTATTTGAAAAAAGAATGCCAATTGGATGTTATTCTATACAATGTTTCGTTCGAAAACGATAAAATACCATAGAGTATTGTATTAAAACTGGTAAATAGAGAAAATGTTGTTTTTTGTATGAAGTTAGCGTTGGTCCCTATAGAGACCATATTGTATTAATGGCATTTTCTCTGAGGTCTCATTAGTTACCAAAGTGATGTGAGCGGTTAAATTGACAGTGTGTCAGTGTAGTTTTATACTTAAGACGGAAAACCACAATACTGGCAAAAAACCGGCCAATTGCGAGTCCGACTCACGCACAAAGGGTTCCGTACCATCCCTATTCAAGTTTCTACCTGTTTATTAAGATCGAGAAAAAATTGTTTAAAAATTACGTTTGTTGTATGAGCCCCCCTTTAATATTTACTTCATTTTTATTTAATTATTAATTTTGAAAGGTAATATACAACTAAATATTCTGTGAAAATTTTCAGCGTCTACCTTTTACCGTTATTAATATTGAGCAAAAGAATACGAAAAAAACACGTTTATTGTATGGGATCCCCATATATTTTCATATTTTTTATTTTTAGTATATTTTGTTTTTATAGCAGCAACGGAAATATATAATATGTGAAAAATTCAGCTTTCTAGCTATCACGGTTTATGAGATAAAGCCTGGTGACAGACAGACAGACGGATAGACAGACAGCGGAGGCTTAGTAACAAGGTCCCGTTTTTGTCTTTTAGGTACAGAACTCTAAAAATGAGCAAAAAAAAAACGACGTTGATACAATCCCAATTATTTCTCTCCGCCGCACCGCCTGCTAAATACTACCGAAGCACTTTATCTCAAAAAAAGTACTTTTTTATATCTTACGATAGCTGATAAGTAGATGGTTTTCTTAACGGCAAGCGATAACCATCGTCATTAAACACCAGATACGTTTATGCTATATTTCCATCTGTGTAGCGAGGACGTGATACTACATGCAAATTACCGGCTACCTTCATCATACCGATTCAGATAATTCTTTTTGGTTAGGTATATTCCAATTGAGGGAACAGTCCAAATTTCATCAACTTAGTTCAGTAGTTTTTGAGATATGAGTACAGTTGATATTTGAAGTCGGTTTAATTTTTTTTTTATTTATCCTTTGTTTTCGGTTAGATAAAAATTAGGTGCGTTAGTAAATAAAATCCGCTGTAAGCAAGTAGGCATATAGTACAGAAAGTACTAACTACTGCTATTCTAATTAATTAATTGGCAAGATAAATGATTGTCTAAGTTAATAGAAGTTTAACCGAAGGTTTAAGGCTTCATTTTAATTGATTACCTTTGAAGGTTTGCTTGATTGAGTAAATTACACTTTAAAAATGAACTTTTACAGTTTTGTATGGAAATAAATGAATTATTTTAATGCGTAATAAGTATCGCTTTGACGACCTTTTGCACAATTATTTTGTACCGAATATAATTAACAAAAGGTATTTAAATTTCCTGAAATCGATCAAACAATTCATTTTAACTACCATGACATTTGTCTTTGTAATTACTTTATTGCATGATACATGGTATTGTATTACTTTAAAGTCTGTGTTTTACGAATAGCGCGTAGTAAAATTATTTATAGGAATAGTTATGGAAGAATTGATTTAAAAAATCATTTGAGTACAAATAATGCCGCGGCTATATTATCGCCTTACGGTGAACATTCACTGAATCGCGATTTTTTTTTTATATCATAAGATAGCAAACAAGCAGATGGGTGTCCTGATGGAAAGAGTCAACCATCGCCTTTAGACACCAAAGATGTTAATGGTGCGTTGCTATCTTGTGGCGAGGTCAAATGCCACATGCATAAGTTTACCGGCTACCTTACCCTCCAAACCGGAACACGACAGCGACAAGCACTGACGCTATTGCGGCAGGAATAGGTAAGGCGGTGGTACCAGACCCGGGCGAGACAATGCAAAACTCTACCACCTAGTAGCCACGATGGTAGTGACTCGATAGCCAATCGGTCGCCTTTTCCGACCTGCCTGGCAGAACGGCAGTTAGGCTATTTTTCTAAGGAGGCCGGGACCAACACGGCGTTCTGTAAGTTTTCTACAGCGATCAGATTATTTATATATTAATACGCGAAGGAAAAACTTTGGACACCTTTTTAAGACAATTTCACAAGCAGTGGAGTATAAAATTTGGTATAGATAATGTTTACATTGTAGAAGACTGCAAAAACATAATATTTTAAATGATATATATTAGAAACACATGATATTAATAAAAAATAAACATTACACACACTAAATTCATGTAACATACATGATAATATACACACATGTAGTTACTATTTATTTTACGCCTAAAATAAATTTTCAAACTTATAACAGATTTTTTGTTTAATCTATGGTCGAATTTTGACTACAGGCGATTGCCAGTTCAATTAACTACCGAGCTGACCTGCGTTTCTTCGACTGCGAGACGAGCAGGATGTTTTATACAATAATTTTGTTGAAGACATTGATTTTTGACTAAAAATATAGCCCCCAGGTCTTCGACATCTCCGAGCCAAAACTCTTTAAAATCTGTTCAGCGGTTTAGCCACGAAAGCGTAACATACAGACAGACTTTCGCATTTATAATATTAGTACGCTTTATGAATTATGTTTTAAACGTTATAAATACAACGGCTTGAAAAACAATATTCAATATTATACTATTCCAAAGTCTCAATAAAAATTAAAAACGTTTTTGAAGTACAAGACATCTCGATAATCATTATTATTATCTGCAATTAGTCTTTGAATTGATTTATCAAAGTTACCTTGAATCTGTCCGCCGTAACAGCTGACGTAAAAATATCTCGCTACAATTGTTTACTGCGCAGTCAGTCCGTTAAATAACTACAATAATATTAGGTAATAAAAAAACATACTTAGAAAACAAGGTTATAATTGTATATTATACAACATTTAGGGATCGTTCTTACCCAACTGCGTTAGAAGAAGGGTTACGTTTTTCGAATGTATATAATATGTTTACCTATTTCTACTTATGTACTTGTGTATATTCATTTTTCTTCAGAGCTTCAAAGGTGTCGTTAGATTTGTTTTAGTTGACTAGTGACATAGGCTATTTTTTTGGATCGGTTCACAGACGTAGGAGATGAGAGGAGGAAAATCGGGTTTTTGTGAACCAAATCTAATGTCATTATATTATAACTTTGTCAATTTTGGTTTTATGATTAAAAATTAGACTAAGATCGTAAAAATGTTCTTAGAAATTATCTACGCGATGGAGAGTTTCCCTACATAGTGTACAATTTTGTTTACAAAACGGCGGTCGCGGGAAAAGCGTTACGATTCACGATTCCACAAACCCGCAAAAAATAAAATTGTGTAACCTTTTCAATGCAGTATTTAGCCTAGCCCAAGTTACAGCTTTCCAAAACCTGCAAGCGTTTTCCTACTTTAAACAAAAAAGAATATAAACTGTTTTTAGATTTTTTAGTTTTCGTTTAACTTCCAAAAAAGTTTGGCTATGAAGTCAATAAAGTGTGTATTGAAGATGTACTTTTCATTTTAGATACATTTATGTGGTGAGTAAGCACTCATTCGGTTCGTCGAGATAAATGCTGACATTATTAAAGTTGAGACTTGTCGTGTGTAGTTCGCGAATGAATCCTTCAATTGGACTACTTCAGTTGCGTTTAGTTCATCCTTCACTAGTTCAGTTTCAATTTATCTATATCTCTACTTCGCGTAGTTCACCGCGAACGAAACGATTACGAGAGTCGAAGATTGCCGATCACGCGCCGTTGGGAGTGACATAGCAGACACAATCTCGGCCCGGCTGAACTTGATACCGGTTAACTATATCACTCGTACTTTCTTGTGCAATGTACATACATACTTGCGAAGAGCGATAAAATGAATTCTTTAATTATAAGCGTTCATTGCTGATTACGCATGAAGGTAGTTTTGATCTTCAATTAGTATAAATGCAATGCATAAAATATCATAATGTTTGTTTGAATTTATCTAAAATCAAAAATTACAGTGAAAAATAAAAGTTTAGAAAAATCAGCATAAAGTTAAGGCCATAAGAGATATTTTGCTGTATTCGGCAATTATAAACACTATTTTAGTAAGAACTTAAATCTTTCATTAGTAAAAGTACGAATAAAAAAACGAAAAAAATAGTACAAATAAAAAAATATACTTATATTAAAATTGTTTTACTATCGTTTCAACGTTTATCTCGTTCGCATAAATCATAAGATTCATTACACACTACTTAGTTCGATTAACAAACGAAGGAAAATCAATATACTGAGAAATTATAGCGACTCAAGCCATTGGACTAGATGAACTACTGAACTAAAAGAGTGATATACTTCGCACTGATCAAAAGATATGTTCATATCTTTTCAATTCAGTGACACATTCTGCGCACCTCTAGTTGAGACTCTTACTTAAGGTGGACTTTTGAGCCAGGCGTCAGTAACGTCAGTAACACTGCCTTAGTGGCGCTGCGACAGAACGTCAGATAAATGTAGTATGTAAATGTAGGAAACGTCATTCGAGCACGGCGTTGCAACTCTGGCGCCACAATCGCAGCGGCACTGACGCGCGCCGGCCGTGCTTGCAAGTCCACCTTTAAAATTAACCGTTTTATGTTTATTTAAAAAATTGAAGTTTATACCGTCTTTAAAGAGATTATTAAAATAATTATTTATGTACAAAATGCATTTTAAGACATTGAATAATAAAATTAAATGATACAAAACCAGGAAACTGCAAACTAGTTTTACGAGGTCTCAGTCGGGCAAAATTGAAATTGTTCTTTAAGATGTGTAAGTCTCTTAAAGTATTTTTGAAAGTTAGATAGACCATCTGTTTTCCCGCCAGGCGATTCATAACAGGTGAACGATTGGCCAAACATATCCGTCACTAACATCGTGATTAGGTAGAGTTCTGTTATATCTAGCCCGGGTTTGCTTAAATATTGCTGCTACAATAGTATCCCTGTAATAGTATATCATAGAGTTTGTAAATCGCCTCTGTCACTGTATACTGGAGACTAATAGCACTCAATCTACATACAAGTGATATTCGAGCAACGCACACATAGACACCTCTCACGGACGCGATATTTCGGAATGTTTCGGGACAGTTTGTTCCGCACCAGTCCGAGATATCGCGTCCGTGAGAGCTGTCTATGTGTGCTATGCTCAAATATTACTTGTATGAAACATTGATTTCTGTTAGGTTACAGTATTTTAGTTTTCAGTATTCTGTGCCTCTGTGGTCTAGTGATCCGCTGTCAGTGTTGACCGCGTAACCGTCCTACTATACAGGTAAAGTGTACCTGTAGATGGGGTAAAAGAATCCCATGTCGACATTCTTATGTCATAGAATAGAAAACCAGTAGATGGCTCTTCTGATCGAAGAAGACAAAAATCGTTTTTAGGCACCAAAAGTTTTAGTGATACGATGCCATCCCTGTGGCGCGTTCTTTTGGCACATTTTCCGACTGCCTTAATTTCCTTAACGTTTTAAGGTTGATTTAAATCAAAACCGAAACAGCACTGTAAAAAAAAAAGTATCTTTACGCCCGTATCCCGAAGAGTTAGACAGATGTGCAACCAGTGCACCCATGTAAGCATGAATCACCGAAGATACGTAGTCCCACAATGTTATAGGTGGCAAGCCTATCGCCAACCGGGAACTTATCCGATTCCGGACTACGTTGTTTTTATCAAAAAACTGAAAAAACACATATTTTGGATTTCCCAACCCGGGAATCGAACCCGGAATCTTATGATCTGAGCAAAGTAGACTTAACCCCGAGACCACGGGGCAGTCAACTTATTTAGAAGTCTATTGAAAAACGACATTATTTTACTGGCAAATGAGGGTGTTTTAAAAAGTGAATCACATTATTTATGTGTTACGAGCAGAATTCCTATTTCAATTTATATTTCACGCCCGTCCTATTATTTTCAAATATGTTCATATATGTTGTAAAGCATTAAAAAACCTAACAAATAAGCCCAGTACCAGCGAGATAAAATCTTAGGTGATCATCACGTAATGTCAGGTAGGTAATTGCGGAAATACATAGAAGCGAAAAGTCGTTTAGTGACTGTCATAACTATCAAACATTATGAAGGGTTCCGTAGTAAGAATCAATGTAACAGAATATATCGCATAATCTCGTTTTCTTAATTTTATTATACCACAAAACTATATAGTACCTACCTATCAATACCTAATTCGGATCAATTTTCATTAAAATATTTTCAATTTTACCTTCATTCTCTTTATTACTCTGAATATAAAAATAAGAAGCAGAAGAAGAATAAGAATACACTTTTAAAGAGTTTATACATGTATTGTAAAAGTGGCTAATACTCGTATTACATTTCTTACAAATTAGGCAAAAATAAATCGAAAAGGAACGTAATTTATTACATTCTGTCTCTTATGAATACTTACCTACTCGTAATTTTATATGTATCCGAATTTTTTGTCACCTTTAGTATATGTATACAATGCAAACCTAATTTTACTACACTAAAGTGATAAAGTTCTGCATTGTCTCGCCCGGGTCTGGTACCACCACCTTACCTATTCCTACCGCAATAGCGTCAGTGCTTGTCACTGTCGTGTACTTATTTGAAAGGTAAGGTACTTATCCAGTAAACTTTTACATGTGGCGTTAGACCTCGCCACAAGATAGCAACGTACCATGAATATATTTGGTGTTGTGGTTGACTCTTTCCATCAGGAGTCCCATCTGGTTGTTTGCTATCTTACGATATTAAAAAAAAAACTAATTTTTAGTGTTCTCCGTATCGGTCCGTGCCCCTCTAAAGAATAAACCATGTTACATTCCTGCCACACGCGTCACTACCATATTAACTATTAATTGGTAGTGTTCCACATCTTCTCGTCCGGTTTTGGTATAACCGCTTTACCTGTTCCTGATGCAGAAGCGTCAATGCTTACTTGTGTCGTGCTTTGGTTTGGAGACTAAAATAAGCGGTAAAATTATGCATGTGGTAATACCATTTCACCATATAACCACCTTTTTAAATATTACTGTTATAAATTATGAGCAGCTGAAAGCAAAATAAAAATTAAAAATAAGTTTTTTGTATGATGGCTTTTTTGCTAAATCTTTACAATGGCAATTAACATAACTCAGGGTTTCCTAAACTGTGTTTCACTTCCCAAAGGGCGTCATATAGCGATCTGTGTCGGTACAAATCGAAGAATAACACTTAATAGAATTGTCCTGTGATTTCAGCCGCAATCTTCAATGCGACAAAGACAAACTACTTAAACTTTGAACCTCAGTTTTTAACTAATATTACCCTGAGGGCATTGCACCATTAAGGGTTCAGCCAAAAGAGTAAAATAAGTTATACTTACTTTTCATTTTTATGTTTAATTTTGTTCAAATTTTCATAGAAACATTATAAATGTAAATTATAAATTTATTTAAAATTTTTGGTGAACTTGTTTCTAGGCTAGAACTACAACTGATATAAGTAGGTGTTTTGGCCATGCATGGCCAGAAGTAAGGAGGCGTCCCAAAATGGACGATTCAAGTGTAGCGTAAGGGAGTGGGTGAGTCAAGCAAGAAGTTGCAAAGAAAATGTTGTCTTGACATTCTCGAGTGCGTCTAAATTTTTAAGCTATTGCATAGTTTCTATCGCGGGCCTTGAACGTGGAGACCGAATCCAGAAATTCCGTAACGAAAAAACCTAACACCCCCCACTCCGACCGGCAAAGCGGTGATACTTTTTAGTTTTTCCATCTTTTGGCATTAGACCTCGCCACAAGATAGCAACGCACCATTAATATCTTTGGTGTCTATAGGCGATGGTTGACTCTTTCCATCAGGAGACCCATCTGCTTGTTTGCTATCTTATAATATAAAAAAAAAACTATCGATAAATACCAGAACTTTTAATGACTTTTTGAAATATCACGCTTGTCTCTTTAGTTCAGCAACCCGCCTTTAGGTGGCATTGGTTGTATTGGAAAACTACCGTAATCAGCTGTTTGTGAGAAAGTATATAGGTGTATAGGTATTTATCATCTACGTACAACAGTGAATATCTGTACTCATATAATTTGTATACAAAGTGTTTTAAATATGAATAAACAAAGAAAAAAAAAATACTGCATAAATAAAATAAATATATAATTGTAATTGCATAAGTTGATAAAAAATGCTATGCAATAGCTTTACCGCGGCAGTCTCCGAGTGCCACACGTCTTTTTTTTATTATGGACCAAATGATGTAAGAATTACAAAAAAACTATAATGTGACAATTTCCACAAGCCGAAGTTATCTTAATTTTGTTTTTTTTTTCTGCCATAGTTATCCCCCCTCTATAGAAAGAGCTTATATTTGGTGGAGAACTTTAACAGTATGCGAAATACCTTCCTATGTTATTTTGTCGCACTCGAGTAAATACCAAAATCCCATCTTGGGCTCCCCTAATATAACTAGGGTTACATGTTGTACGCGCAACAAACATGTAAACATGCACGGGCAACTCGTATAAGAATTTTTACCATTTCTTTACAGAACCCTGACATTACCAGATATTTAATAATTTCGTACTAGCAATTTTTTATCAATTGCAAAGAACTGAAATTACTTTGTATTTATATAGGTGTATTATTTTACGTTTAGTCGTAATTTTTAGATTACACAATGCAGGTAATGTCAAAGTTTGTGCTTCTAATTTTGTTTTTCCGTATTATTCTATCGAATGTGTGTATCAGTGTTTGAGAGATTTCAAACAAAAGAGGATTCGCAATTTATCTCCACTACTTTGATCGAAGCCCGAAGGTCTCCACATAAACATTTTTATTGGATAATAAGGTCAAAACTTTAAGCACAGATTATATAATAGTTACTATCATGACTTAAGTACCTTCTTTTATATATTTAATATCAGAATTTATATCCTCCTTCAATATATATAATCTTTTAGGAGTCAAACTGCATATCACTTTTAATATCTATATATCAGTCTCATGATAGGATTTGGTGGTTTGTTATTTTGTTCGGGCTGTGAGTTACTAAGTACAATTCCCAGTCAGGGCAAAAAATATTATCGAGTGTTTTCGGAAAAAAATCTCAATAGCAGCCTGGAGTCAGGTAGTAGGGTAATAACACCTTTCTCTTTGAATAAATGCAGAAAGCTGTCAGTCTTTCCTATCATGGAGAAAAAGAGATAGTCGTTAAAGACTGAAGAAGCAGAAAAACCTACTCATTCTGTTGTATATATAAACCGGCATAAGATATTCACATTAATCTCTCTATAATCTAAACCATGCATTAAATGTGAACTGAGTTCTAAGTGTGACTTTTTCTTTTCGCATTCGATCGTGAGCGCGTTTCGAGTTTACTAGGAATTTGTATGTGATTTGTACAGCGCCACCTAGTGGTAAACTGGTTTCTCACGTTTACCACTAGGTGGCGCTGTACAAATCACATACAAATTCCTAGTAAACTCGAAACGCGCTCACAATCGAACGCGAAAAGAAAAACTCACACTTAGCACTCTGATTCATAGGTTTTATTTTGACAAAAATTTTAAACGCAATAAAAGTACACCAATCAACTTTCAACCTTCCATCTTTATATGATGGAGTAAGCCTGTACATACATAAACATATATAATATACATCCGAATTGAAAAGCTTTATCTTTTTGGACGGTTGATTTGAAAGACGGAATATAAGGTAATACCACACTTAAATTTTATGTACTACTTCAGTAGTGTAGCGTCATCCATCTAATGCATAATTAGTGCGATTCTACAATATATTGAAGAAACCTCTACATCATCTATGGTTTTCTTATATTTGTAGGGACCTCTCCGCCATCTAATAGTCACTACTATCGTCACTATTGGGTGGTGGAGTTTGCAATGTTTCACCCTGATTTGCTACCTTCTGTGCCAATTTTCATAATCCACCGTTCGCGTAATCGTCTTAAAAATAGGTCCAAACTTTTTTCTTCACGTATTAATAAAGTATCTTCACGCCCATATCTCCGAAGGAGTAGGCAGAGGTACAACAAATGCACCCACGATTAGCCGAAGATACTTGGTCCCACAAATGTGATAGGTGGCAAGCCTATCGCCAACCGGGCACTTTTCCAATCCCGGGCAACTTTGTGTTTATCAGAAAACTGAAAAAAACATTTTTTTAAGTGCCCGACCCGGGAATCGAACCCGGGACCTCATGTGGTCGACGACAACGCTAGACCACTAGACCACAGAGGCGTATTAATATATATATATATATATATATATATATATATATATATATATATATATATATATATATATATATATATTTATATATATATATATATATATATATATATATATATATATATATTTATATATATATATATATATTCGCCTCTGTGGTCTAGTGTTCTAGTGGTGGTGGTATATATACATAAATTGTTTTTTTCAGGAGAGTCATCTGCTTTGTTGTTATCTTAGTCTGCTCGACGAGTTGAAAATGGTCTAAAATAGAGATACTGTTCTTAAAATTATGTGCGATAGCTCATTGAATCCGGAATGACATCTAGAAAAATGTGCTAAAAGCGTGCATTAGCACATAAAAATTGCAAAAGTTATAAACAATCAAAGATGAAAAAAATTGCATTTCGTTTTTTGCCAATATTTTATAAACTATTAACACTTAAGAAATTTGTTGTTATACTATAAATTATTTATAGTGTTCAGAAGATATATTTTTTTCAAATTTAAAAAAGAATATTCAATACCTTAAATACATTAAATTATGTGTCGTACTCGCTTTTGAGGCCGTGTGCGCAACCTAAAAATGTGCGGAGGCCCATTTTCAGCGTTAAATTAAAATTACAAATAATGGAGATAGAGTTCCGGGATGTAAGAGTATTTCTCGGAAATTTCCTCTTCTTTCCTAACCATTTTTGAAATTTTTTAAATATTAATAGTTTATGAACTATTGGCAAAAAACGAAATACCATTTTTTTTTTCATCTTTAATTGTATATAACTTTTGCAATTTTTATGTGCTAATGCATGCTTTTAGCACATTTTTCTAGGCGTCGTTCTGGATCCAGTGAGCTATCGCATATCATTTTAAGAGCAGTATCTGTATTTAAGACTATTTTCAACTTGACAAGCAGGCTATCTGATGATGTACAATGATAAACAATTTACCTAGAAAGGTAAATTAAATTCTTTTAATTTCAATAAAAACTAGATTTAAAATTTAGAATAATTGTGGTACAAATTCAAAGAACGATTCATGAAACCGTTTTTAAAATAAACTAAACACCGGATTTTTTTATGAAGTCCTTCATTTCTTCACTGGGTCTATCCTTATAAAATCCTAAAAATAAAAAATATACAAAACAAAATCCGAAGGTCATACAAACAAAAATTACCTTGTATACGTAATATGTTAATATAAACATTCTGCCATTTGCTGTTTACCGGCTACTCGTGATCTTGTATATCCGGCTTAACGTTCAAGCATATTCAGTATAAAACAAGTTTGGCTAGTGTCGTGTCTGGCTACAAGATTACTGGGACAAGGTTAATAAGGAATTTGCAGTTCCATACTTATATGGTATTCGTATATTATTTATAAGGTAGAACAAGTTGGCGAATACATGTATAAGGAGATTTAACCGCATATTGTATTATAGATTTTTGAAGTAATGCTTCATATGGTGCATTTAGGAAAATATTACAAGAGTAAAATTTTTACAGTTCGGGTGTGCCCAACAGACGAAAGATTTTGTGGAACAGGTATAGTTCACGAATTTGTCATCAAACATTTATTTTTTTTATTTTATACTAGTGACCCGGCAAACGTTGTTCTGTCTTTTTAACTACTCTTATTTTTTTTCTATATTTTCTCACCTTTTAAACCTTCCCTGGACTTCAGCAATTAATTCAAAACCAAAATAAGCCAAATCGGTTCAGCCGTTCTCGAGTTTTAGCGAGACTAACGAACAGCAATTGATTTATATATATATATATATATATATATATATATATATATATATATATATATATATATATATATATATATATATATATATATATATATATATATATATATATATATATATATACATATATATATATATACATATATGTGTATATATATATATATATATATATATATATATATATATATATATATATATATATATATATATATATATATATAAAAATCAATTGCTCCTTTGAAGGATAGGCCAACTGTCGTTCTGCCAGGCAGGTCGTAAAAAGCGACCGATGCGAGTCACTACCATCGTGGCTACTAGCAAATGTGATATGTTACTTTCAATAAAACACAAGTTATTCTTGATAATTGTTATATTTTTACTAGGTGGTAGAGTTCTGCATTGTCTCGCCTGGGTCTGGTACCATCGCCTTACCTGTTCCTGCCGCAACAGTGTCAGTGTTTGACGTTGTCGTGTTCCGGTTTGGAGGGTAAGGTAGCCGGTAAACTTATGCATGTGGCATTAGACCTCGGCACAAATAGCAACGCACCATTAACATCTTTGGTGCCTATAGGCGATGGTTGACTCTTTCCATCAGGAGACTCATCTGCTTGTTTGCTATGTAAAAAAATAAAAAAGGAATAAAAAGCAGCTTGCTCTCTTCACATGACATGACCTTCACGTGTAGACATCAAATATGTTAATTTTGTGTTTATAAACGTGTAGCAGGGACGCTGCTGCGATTTACCAACTACCGTTTTTTTTTAAACGGGAATACGG
This sequence comes from Apodemia mormo, assembly GCA_036924255.1. Lineage (NCBI taxonomy): Eukaryota > Metazoa > Arthropoda > Insecta > Lepidoptera > Riodinidae > Apodemia > Apodemia mormo. The sequence continues at coordinate 27,253,587 of JAUPFN010000006.1, read as the reverse complement.
CTGAGGAGGCGGCAAACTACGACTGTCTTGCTACTCCGGTGGTAGAGCTGTCGGCAAAGACTGTTGTTATTGCGTAATTGACTAACAGACTTATTTGGTGATATTTGGCACATATTTTTCCCCCGTGTCACTCCGGCCCCCTGTTGAAGAATAGAATAACTGCCGTTCTGCCAAGCAGTTCGTAAAGGGCTATTTTGCCAGCCAACCAGCCAGCATATGGGCTACTTTTTATCCCGGAAAAATTAGGTTATCCCGCGGGATTCGCCAAAATATTTTACATTGCAGTGGGTTGCACGCTGCAGCTAGTTTCAAATAAGCAAAATAAAGAAACATCACCAATAATTCCAAATCGACTATTTCTAAATATACACTAATATCCTTATCTATATTAATATTATAAATGTGAAAGTTTGAATGTTTAGATGCATGGATGGATATTTGCTACGCAATCATCCAAAACAGCGTACTGATTTGGATGAAATATGGCACTTAAGTAGTTTTTATTCCGCAAAAATAAGTTATTCCCGTGGGATCCCACAAAAACTTTTATAATGCAGCAGGCTGCAGAGTGCAGTGTCGTATTATAAATGCGCGAATGAGTTTTGATTTTTGTTACGCTTTTACGGCTAAACCGCTCTACCGATTTGAATGACATTTGGCATTGAGTTAGTTGAAGATCCAGAGTAAAACATAAGCTAACTTTGTATTAAAAATCCACCCCTAAAGGGCTGTAATAGGGCTGTAAATGGGGACGAAATTTGGTATTAAAAACTAGACCGACGTCATGATAATCTACGCAAAAGCATAGCTGCGCGTGTTTGCAAGTAATATTATGTAGAGGTAAGATTTGTTTGTAATGGATATACTCAAAAACTACATTATTAATTTAAATAACTGAGTTAACGTTATCACTGAGTAACGTAGGTTATTTTTTACTTGACTGAGTAAAAGGATTTATTGATTTTGGATTACGCAAAAAAAGTCGCGGATAACAGCTAATATTTTACAATTTATCTAAAATTAATAGCGTCACATTATTACAAAAGTTTTCTTTCGTATAACTCTTGTTTTTTGGATATATGTTTGATTAAATTAAATATGTTTAATGATATATTTTTTTTAAGATTAATAAATACCCATTCGTCGAAGCATAAGAAGTATGTGGCGCTGTCGTCGAATCCAATAATTAAACATGGTTGTCCAGAGTACGAAATACGTCAAAATTCATTATTTATTGGTTTAAGATTGACATCGGGTTTCAAGAGTAGCCCAGCAGTTCAGATAACAAAACATCAATCGAATCACAGCGTTTAGTGATTATGCCACTCTACGCGACGTTGTGTGGTGTTTATTTTTGTGGGAGCCATAAACACTTCGATTTGATTGAAGTGGTGTTACGTTGCATATAGGCCTTGGGATAAATGCAATAAAAAGTCATATTTATTTATTTATTTATTTATTTATTTATTATATTTATTTATCATATTATAACTTATTATTTACTACTAGTTTTGCCTGCAATTAGATTAACATGTCATCGATATAGTTTTTCATACAAACTTTCATCCCCTGTTTCAGCTCCATAAGGGTTAGTTTTAAAAAAAATCACCCTGGATCTTCAACGTCTATGTCTATATCAAACTCCATCAAAAGTGGTTTAGCCTCGAAAGCCTAACAAACAAATTAACACTCACGTATTTATATTAGGATTTATGTTCTTAATTCATAACTTACTATGCGAAAATACAAATTTTTATATTCCATTGTAAAATTTCACTATATTTATAACTAAATGTAAATTATAAATATTTTCCCATCTCATAAGTTTTAAAAACTCTATAGTGTGTGAGAAGACACCGTCATAAAAGGATATCGAATTTTGTGTTAGTTTTATAAAATGTTATAGTACTAATAAACTATATTAGTTTTGATTTAAAAAACGTAAACGTGGTTGCTGTTTAGAAAATTATTAAAAAATTCTTAAGTATTACCAAGCTATGAATTTAATTAGGTAAGAGCTTAAGACTTATTAATCACATTTCTCATCTTTACACATGCATAGACAAATCTATTCTATATACATATAATAAAATCGTAGGAAAGTCAAAACTGTACATTGAATATTTTTTTAAAAGAATACTTGGGGCGTGATCTACAATCGATACCAAAACCAAAAATATAGTTTTTAGAATTTTTGTCTGTTTGTATGAATAGAATGTATGTTCGGGGTAAACTCAAAAAGCACTGCATGGATTAACTTCAAATTTTGCATGAATATTACTAACAGGTCGGGTCAACATATACGCTACATATTATCACGTTGAGGGAGGATCTGTGCGGAGTAAACGAAGTCCGCGCGGACGAAGTCGTGGGCAACAACTAGTAATAACATAAAATAAAATATTTATTTCCAATTTCTAAAGTACACAAAGTTAGAATCATACGCAACAGAGGAACCCCTTCACTGGTTTTCCGTTCGTATGTCGTAAAATATAGTTTATCCTATTTAAAAGCTTATAAATCAAATATTTATTCGATTGACATTAAGAATCAGTTCATTTCATTTTAATTTATTTTCTTCAAGATGCGTCCATGACCCGGGGCTTCTTTGAAGAATACGCCAACTGCCGTTCTGCCAGGCAGGTTGTAAAAGGCGACCGATTGTCTATGCGAGTCACTACCATTGTTGCTAATAGGTGGTAGAATTCTGCATTGTCTCGCCCGGGTCTGGTAACGCCGCCTTACCTAATCCTGCTGCAATAGCGTCAGTGCTTGACACTGTCGTGTTCCGGTTTAGAGGGTAAGGTAGCTGGTAACGTATGCATGTGGCATTAGACCTCGCCACAAGATAGCAACGCACCATTAACATCTTTGGTTATCATTATGGTATTATGGTATAGGCGATGGTCGACTCCTTCCATGAGGAGACCCATCTGCTTGTGTGCTATCTTATAATATAAAAAAAAAACATCCAAATCGGTTCAGTGGTTTAGCCGTGAAGAGGAGACAGACAGACAGACAGGCAGAGCTACTTTCACATTTATAATGTTACTATGGAAGTATTGATTGTATGCCTATTACAAAAAGTTACAAAAGGTGGACTTAACTCTATGTGCATTTTCTGCTATTCAATGTGTGATCAGCATATAATATGTCTATATTTCTGGGTTTGGGTGTCTTTTAAATATATTTAAGTATTTAGATATGTATTAGTTATTCTGGTTATGTATGTTAACTTTTGAACTTGTCGTTAACTAGGACACATTTCACATGCTAAATAATTTACTTACTTTGGGGTTTGATTTATTTATGTGATTTTTCCAATTATATCTATTTATTAATATTTATTACAATAAAATAAATATTGTCGCGACTAGCGTCATCATGAAAATAATCGGAAAAGGTTCCTAGCATTTCAAAACGTGGAGATCTGGTAAAAACTAGATTTTCGAAAATCGGGGCAATATCGAGGTAACTGCCTTATATACATACATAGCGAGAAGTTAAAAAATAATGATTCATAGAATTAAACATATTATTTATACATACCTAAAAATAAATCTTTTAGTAAGAGTAAAATAATTTTGAGTAAATATCCGATAAAAATGGATAAAAACGAGTATTTAACCATTTTTTTTAAATACTTAAGTATTTATCCGCCGAGTGTTTACCCTCCGCCCATCAATAGCTATAGCAATTTTCGGGCGGATTGATATCAAAAAAGTAAAATAAGCCAACCATAATATCAAAAAAGTAAAATTACGAAACATTTCAATGGGGTATAAACGCATTAAAAAAGCACAGTTCACATATATATTTACAGATTGTTATTTATTTCAATCCTTTTATTTCAAAAATAACAAAGTTTATGTAAAATAACGAAATTAAAATTGTAATTAGTTTTTATCCGCTATTTTGGATATATACTCGAGTAAAAATCGATATTTATGAGTATTTATCCATTTTGAGTACTTATCCGGATAAAATCCCAACCCTACCCACGGCCTATCCACTATCCAGGTGCGTAACGTGTCTAAACTCTAAAAATCCAAACAAACTGCGATTTCCCACATCCAAAGCGTAAACAGACCGACACTATACAACTAATAGGTATTAGCATGTTATCAATACATATAGTTGTATTACACTTAAATAAAGCTTCCATTCATTTATATTTTTTCGAATATAATTCCCAAAAAAAGTATGGACGCATTAAAAGCAATATTTAAACGCTATGCGGCATGAATACCAGTAAAGCAGTGCAACAAACCCAGGCGAGACGTTGCAGAACTCTACTATCTATGATCTAATAGTCCCAAATGCAGGGACACGTTTAGTCAATCATTTGCAATTGACGGATAGCAGAATAATAGAATATAATATATTTTATAAGGGGGGGCCGGACTAGCACATCCTAACATAATAGCTAAATACAGCAGTAATTTTTCTGTTAAAATGAAATAGCAATATCATAAGATGTTTTTTGCTTGTATATACATTTCTGGCGTTACATTTACTTCGAAAAGTGTCAACCTAACAAAATTTTAAAAAGCCAAAATATTGTAATTGTAAAAATTTTACTAAACTTTATAGATCTTAACAACATAAGGTTGTAGTATGCAGATTACATCGTTGATCCTCTTTGTTTTTCTGTAAATTTTTGTGTTATTTTTATTAACCTTACTTAGTCGAAGCCTCCAATCCTAAAAGTAGCCTCCCTGATTTTCTTTTCAAGTAATGGGATAGTACCTAGGTACGTGTTACTTCCTAAATTCACTCGACACTGGCAGAGTTCACTGATAATTGCCATTCGTACAATAAAGAAGAAGAAAAAAATATCACAGATATTTATTCTGCAGGGAAGGCAAGTCAAAATCAATATGCATGAGGCTTGTTATCTTTATGTCCTTATCTATAAATTATCCTTATAACATTAAACCAGACCAAAAATAATAAAAAGATAATAAGATTACCCGCACGATATTGTTGGGCCTGCCACTTACCATTTGAAAAATGGAGCATTACTAGACCTACAATATTTTACCATAATAATCGGATTTTATACAGGTAGTGTAGGTGTTGGAAGGGTTTTCCGATACATTTCTTATCACGGCCGCTTTAAGCATTTTAAGAAGAAAATTACCACTCATTTTATCAACTAACAAATGAATGATTTATGACAAACCTAAGCGTCTTCATCTGAGAAAACGACAGTCGTTCAGTTGACTTTACCTTCATTGTAAAGGAAACGACCAGATGATACTTGTCTTAATTTAAATCAATAATTAGTAGGTCAAAACAAATCATGTGAATCCCGACTACTTTCATGATGATGTCAGTATGAATGTATGTATGTATGTGTGTAGTTTATATGTAAACCATTTAACTTTAAAAGGTTTCGCCAATTGAAACATTGAAACGTGTTTAACGGCATTCGATTGGGTTCCGCCAAACTTTTGCAAATATGAACCGGCCTAGGAGATCCTGAAAATTTTTAAAAATCCTTACAAAATGTCGGAAAAACAATGTTTTTAACAACTTCTAGATAATTGATTACAAAATTCAGTTAGCTCTTTTTCTTTAAGAACTGCCGCAAATTGCATGAGAATTGGTTTATTCGTTCGAGGTTTATCAATTACAAAGTTTTTTGAAATAAGTGTTTTGTCGACATTAAATTGCCGTGTTTCGAACAGTCATTCTCCCATCTCAATTTGTGGGAAATTTCTGGGAATGTCTGCAGGCTCCATCGGTTCACATGTTTTTTAAACTTACTACTGCACTTAGATAATTAATAATTATTTAGATTTATTCGTTTAGTTAGATTGAATAATGATTGTAAATCTCTGAGTATGACAGAACGAGGCTAACAAGCTAAATAGTAGTATCAGAAAGTGTTGGATGATCCTTATTAGATAAATCGGGTTCGGGCAACTTTTGGAGAATAGACTTTCTGTTTTACAGCCAGGCATATGCCATAGTTATACATGTTCCTACCCAATACCGTCAGTGATTCTCACTGTCGTATTTTGGTTTGAAGGGTAAGACTGCCAGAAAATTTATGTATGTGGTATTGTAAATTCACCGCACAGATAGCAACGCAATATTTGATATATTTAGTGTCTATAAGCGATGGTTATCTTTTTTCACCAGGAGAGCTATTTGCTTATTTGCTGTCCTGTGATATAATTGCTATCCTATGTATGCCGGTTTACTTAAAAGACCGGGTGAGCAAAATTTTGATAGTGCTATATATACCACTGATTATCTGACCTCTGTATATGTGTTTTGAATTTAGCTATTGAATTGTTTTCTCGCCATATAATTTCTCTTGACATCGTTCTGTTCGCAATATAGCAAACGACGAATACTATATTACGAAGTAATCCTTTCTTTGAGCTGTTTCTGCGTTAATGATATATGTATAGGTATGGAGAAGATTCCCTAAAAGCAACAATTGATAATTTTTAGTTTCAAAGTTTTTGTTCTTAAGATTTGGCAGAATAAAAACGGTAAATGGCAAAGAAACCTTGATGTTAATGAATTAAAAGTATTTATCAATTCACACTCCACATTTTGGTTTAGCTGGAAGAAATCTCCGCCAGTAGAGAGAAGTTCAACTTTTGTGCAATTTTTTCGTGTACTTTTCATGTGTACAATAAATTATTAAATGAATAAATAAAATAACCGTGAATGGGATCCAATCCAAACCATGTCAAAGTTAATATCAGATTTCTGTGTGTAATAAAATAATTTTAATTCACTCGAAAAAAATTCGAAAGTAAAATACCCCATCAATATAGGAAAAATAAAAACGAATTGAGTGCTGTCTATTTACATTATGCAACTCTCAAATAATGAGGTAATTTTAAATCATATTATATTAGGTACTTATGATGAAAAATGAATTCAATGTAATAAATGGAAGTAGTCATCGCAATGGAACTGACATTCAAATTCTGCTCCAATTAAAAGTTGATTCAGAAAGATTTGTGAGTAACAAAAGTCTGGTAGACCAGTGCTCGTATCATCACTTGCAAAATTATAAACTCTGGCCAGACGATTACGTCAGATATTACCACTATAATAATACGCATAACTTTTAATTATGGTCACATTGTGACATATTTAATCGACAAAAATGGCAAGTTATCTTTCCAGTCAAACATGCACAGTGATTGTAATATTTCCGGCACTCACCCCATAGATATCAGATCACTTTTTTCGGAATTCGGAAAATTTCTTTCAAGGGAAAAAATGTGTTAACGGTTGACCCTACGGGCCATCCCTGTAACTTCCCACTAAATTAAGGTATTTTTAATTTTAAGCTCAAAAAATAAAAATTATAAGCATAGATTTTTTTCAGTTCAAACATCTATTTTGTTAAAAATGACAGTATACTGATTTTTGAAAAGCTGTATATTCTGGAAATAATGATGGCATTCAACTCAATTTTAGAGATCTAAAATATTGCTTTAGCTAAATAATCGATAGGTTGAAAAATTTCAATACAACATCTAAACAACATTTTATTTTTAATTTTCTTCATTGATAAATCCCAAAAAAATTGAACGATTTTGATTAATTTACGGTATTTGACGCAGTTTTTAAAGGAGGAAAGCTAATAAGATTTTAAGTCAATCAGTAAATTAACTTGAAAGTTGTTTAAAAAAAATAAGTAAGTTTGCTAAAACTACTTAATTTTAATATTTGAAAAGCCAGCTTCATCAGAATCAGATTCGATTTTCATTTTAGAAACGGCATTTGGCGTAGTTTTATTAGTACTAAAATATCGTAGAATACCAAAAAATGATTGGTTGAAAAATTTCGAAGCTATGTCGAAAAAACACTTTTTTCAAAATGTTTCGTCAACGATTACTCCCAAACGGATAAACCGATTTTGATCCAATTTATATATTAGACGAGGTTTTTTGAGGAATAGAGCTGATTAGTTGTGGTACTCGATCGGTACATAAATCTGGAACTTATATTAAAAAATACTGTATCGCCAAAAATGTTTTTCTTCTTTTTTCAAAATTTCTCGCAATCTCCTGGACCGAATTAGTTCAAATTTTCAGAAAGTCTAAGTTGAGCAGAATCCAATCGAATGCTATCAACCGCGTTTCGATCAGTCCAGCCGTCAAAAAGTTATGAGATGTTTACATACACACATACACACACACATGCATACATACATACAGACATATTGACGTCATCGTGAAAATCGTCGGAAAAGATTCCTAGGACCTCAAAACGTGGACATCTGGTGGAAACTCGATTTTTGAAAATCGGGGTAAAATAGGTAACTTCCTTATCTACATACGTAGTGGGAAGTTAAAAATTAATTTCAATAAGGCGATAGGACAGTCTAAACCCAATTTATTTTATTTGCGTCTTTCCTTTTCTTTACTTGATTTCTTTACTTACTTGATTCCTTTAGTGAAAATGTTTCAATGAATGGAATGGAGTATGGAAATAACAATTATTGATATTTTGTGTAATGAAAATTTTAATTTTATAAAATTACTAGCTTTTGCCCGCGGCTTCGCTGGTGTTCAATTTATTTTAGAGAAGTGGGGGGTTAGAAAGAGACAAAAAGTAGCCCGTTGTCTCTCTCCATCCCTTCAACTACTTCTACTTAAAAATCTCGTCAATTTGTCGCTCTGTTTTGCTGTAAAGGACAAACAAACACACATTCCCATGTATAATATTGGTATGAATATTTTACTTTTACAATACAAAACATAAACGCGCCAATTTCATATGTAAGAACCACATTTTTAGATCTCACGATAGTTAGATTTTACGGTGACGATTTATCAACATGTAGAATAAAGGACATACATTAAATTTAAACGTATTATATGACATGACTCCATCTCACAAAAGCTTAAAGTAACAATTTATTTTAATCATTCATTGCAAAATTGCAGGTACCACAAAACTTTACAAATTTGCGCTAGATGAATTGCAAACTTAAATAGCAAAATTTTATCCAAATTTAAAAAATCAGATGCGCGTATGTGTGTGTGACCTATTTTATATATTTTGTGATGTATATGCTATCTTATAATATAATGTGTCAAAGTATAACCTAAGTATTTGTAACCTTACTTCCACGTGGAAGCATTAAAACGCGCACTAATTTACTAATTTACAAGCTGGATCAAACAAACTTATTAATAGGATCGTTATTACACGACCATATTGTAATACTCATAAACAGGACAGCTAAATGCTCTTTTCATTGAGCAATTTAGTCGCATATTCCATTTGACCCACAATACTACTGTTAAATGAAGGTATAATCTGGCAATTACTAAACGCATCCGACCTCATGAAATGTTCCAGGGATTAAGGATTCCATTTACAAGCACAACGTAATAATAACAAGACCTGCTTACTAATACTTATACATCAATTGAGACTTAGGTATAAGGAATAAGAGATTAGAAAAAGGAATTCACGGATACTTAGGTATATTTAGTTTTTAACTACAACGCCAAAAAGGGTGTCATAAGTTTTATCACTATGTGCGAACGGGTGAACCGATTTAGATGCGTTTTTTTTATTTCAAAGCTGGTTTTCAAGCGGTGACTGTTTGTTGTATTTTATCAAAATATATTTGGCCATTTTGAGGTCATCAGCTTTTTTCAACTTGATGAAAGGTTCACCAATATACTATGACCTGCCTGCTTTAAATAAATAGCGTGTGAGATTTGATCAATAAGAGGAACTTATACCTACCTAGTTTATTCGACGTAGATGCTTATCTTACCTATGCCACTATTTGATTTTTATCGTATGACTAGCTGTTGCCTGCAACTTCGTCCGCGCGGACTTCGTTTACTCCGCACAGCTCCTTCCCCGTAGGTCCTAGCGTGATAATATGTAGCCTATATGTTGACCCAACCTGTTAGTAATATTCATGCAAAGTTTGAAGTAAATCCATGCAGTGCTTTTTGAGTTTACCCCGGACATACATACAGATAAACAGACAAAAATTCTAAAAACTATTAAAAAAAAATTCTAATAAACAGACAAAAATAAAATCGTATAGATATAAAGTAAAAAGGCTGATATAATGCTTTTAAGTTCTCAAACAGCAGTTAGGCAAGTTATAGATTAACTAGCAACAAGCGTAATCATAATTAATAACGATATATGAATGTACAAAATGACATTATTTTATCTTTATCTGGTGTAATTTTCTGTGATTTGACTTCTTTTAACTTAATGCACACAGATTAAGAATCCATCTATCAAAATTGACGTGAATTTTAATATGAAGGCTAAGGTTTAATTAGACCTTTCTTCACGAACTATAATAAACACTGTTATTCCCACAGAACAAATATTTTCTACATTTCTTTCTACCTTACTAAAAATCCTACGGTAAATTTTTTTGTGTCATCGCCTTTCCTCATGTAAAGAGACAACCATCACTTATAGACACCAAAGATAATAGCGACGGGTTGCTATCCATCTGGCGAAATGTTACTGTCACATGCATAAGTTTACCGGTTACCTTACCCTCCAAATCGAAACACGTCAGTGGTAAATTGCAGAACTCTACCATCTAGCAGTTACAATAGGAGTGACACGTATACCCAATTGGTTACCTTTCACGAACTGCCTGGCAGAACGACAGTTGGCCTTTTCTTTAAAGGAGCCCGGATCAACACGGGAAAACTGGACTAACACGGGAAACTTTATTTCTTTGTATGTGTGTATGTGTGTGTGTGTGTGTGTATGTGTGTGTGTGTGTATGTGTGTGTGTGTGTGTGTGTGTGTGTGTGTGTTCTTTCAATTTTTTTTTCATAACGATTAAATAGCTGGTTTAATTAAAGATAGTAACTTTCTATCTATTTGTATAGGTACCTTAATGATTTTCATTTGTATTAAGGCCGGAACTATTTCGCCTCTGCAGTATTAATTATCTGCCAAACTACTACATTTTCAGCTTTGTGCTACTTTAATAGCTTTTGAGGTTGTTGGCAGAATATTACAAAAGACGATGTGGTAACCCTATTGAGGGCCAGGTTTAAACAAAGGTTGCTCAAACTTCATAATTGTTTCATATTCGAACTTGTAACTTAACCCTAAAATCCCTTACAAGTTATGTGTACCTAACTTGATTGTTCCATAATTTAATTTTTGAATCAACTTTGCAATCTTCTCTGTTTTCAAATTCTCTAACAAAATAATATCTTGCCCGAAACTAGACAATCAAGCTAATTTAGCCAAAGGTACATCGCATTTTTGATTATTCTTTATGGAATATTTTTTATATCATAAGATAATAAGATAAGAAACCAGCTAATGGCTCTACTAATGGAAAGAGACAGTCATCGACACCACACATAAAGATGGTAAATAGTGGGTTTCTATCCGTGTGGCGGATTATTAATGCCACGTTTATAAGTTTATCGGCTAGCTTACCTTCAAACCTAGAACACGGCAGTGATAATGATTGACACTACTGCGAGAGGAATAGGTAAGTTTGATACTTTGATCGTCGGCACTTGATAAAATTGTATTTAAAAATATAACAAATATTTTTTAGGAATAGGTCGGGGATAGGCACCAGACCTAGGCGACACATTGTAGGAATCTACTACCTTGTAGTCACGATGGTAGTGACTATTGTATAGCTAATCGATCGCCTTTTACGAACTGCCTGATAGAATGGCAGATGGTCTATTCTTCTCTATTTTTCAAAAGGGCCCCGGACTAACACTATATATTCAATACATGGGATATGAGCGTGATGGTATTTATTTGAGCTATTTCAGGCCAGGACCAACAAGCAGAAAATATAAGATACTAGCTACTAGCTATAAGATAAAAATATGAGATACTAGCTGCCACGTGCAGCTTGCTGCATTATAAAAGTTTATGGCGAATCCAGCGGGATCATCTAATTTTTCCAGGATAAAAAGTAGCCTATGTGCTATTCCAGGTCATCATCTACCTGTGTACCAAGTTTCATTCAAATCCGTTTAGCAGTTTTTGCGTGATTAAGTAACAAACATCCATCCATTCATCCAAACATCCAAACTTTCGCATTTATAATATTAATATAGATTGGCATGATGGTATTTATTAGAGCTATCTTCATATCAAACTAGGTATGCAATCTCATCCTTAGTCATTTTATATTAGATAGATCACGTAATGGATAATATAAGGTCTCCACGGAGATGCAATATCACCACTTAAGATTAATGAAAGGAGGAGCAATGTTAGCATATAAATGGATGTTCTAAAATTATTATAAGTTCAGGAGGAGGGCCTAATTATTTATACAAAACTGAAATTTTCGTGTTAGCAACTGTTAAGTGAATCCTGTGTCAAGGAGTTTTGAAGTGGAAAACTTGCAGACGACGCGTATCATCAAGGAACACAAGCTTTTGATATTAAGTTATAACTAGCTGACCCGGCAAACGTTGTTTTGCCATACAAATTACTTATATTGAATATTTTAGTAGGTTACTAATTAGAAGAGGGGGTGGGGGGTTGATTGGGATAAAAACTATCTTGTCTTAAGTTTAATCAAACACTAGATATCTACAAAATGTAATTGAAATCTGTTCAGTAGTTTAGGAATAAATAGCGACAAACAACGTGACATATTTGTATATATTAAAGTGTAATGTATATATTAAATGTGTATTACTCTGACTCGATAGCCAATCGGTCGCCTTTTACGACCTGCCTGGCAGAATGGCAGTTGGTCTATTCTTCAAAGGAGCCCGGAACCAACACGGCGAATTTCCAATATTTCCTGTTCTTTTGTGATAAAACGTTTTATTTCAATTCTAAAGTTAAATTTAATTGCTACTTTTGGAAATAATGGATAAAATGTGATTCACGGTTAACAAGTGGAATCTATTTCAAACCAAAAGTAATTATCAAAAGCATTCTTAAAAAAGAGAGGAGTTATTAAAGGCTCAAATGAGATTTTTCGAGTAGTTAATGCGCAAATAATATGTACATACGACTTATTTGCTGTTACAATGCTTTTGATGAATCCTTTGATAGTTTAAATTACTTAAAATACTAAAAGGATAGAAATGGGCCAAAGAAAGTGTAAAAAGAACACGTTTACTAAAAGCACAGTTACAAATACAACAGGATCACTTAAGCACGAACAATAGAATCAAGAACATTCGACAACTCAATGCACTTATGGCACCTCCAGCAATTTGTACTTGGTATGGCATCTTCACTGTTCACACATTCTAGATGGAATTGAGAAGCACACAAGCTGCACTTGATCGATGCACTGCCCTCCATGGTACGTTTGCAATGAGCGCATGAACAATCCATCTTTGAAATATTCTCCAGTATTTTCTATGGTTATGGATTAAGCTTTTTTTTATATATATTTTTAAATATTTTTATCTTTACGATTTTAAATTTTTTATATATTTTGTTTGCCAACGGTTCAGAAGTAACTGAATATATAAAATTTTCTCACGGCAGATTTACGTTTTTTCTATTTTTGAAATCCATTCTAAATATATATTTTTTTTTGCCAGTTTTTACAGGTGGCATATAAAACCTCTACCGTAACACGGCTGAACGCTTTATACATAGACTCAAAGGCTTTATATTTTTGTACTCAAAAGCATCAGTAAAGTATTTCCGATATCAAAAGAATATTGTGAAATGTTCGGATCATTTTATTCGGTACCAAGGAATAGCTTATAAATTCTGTTTCAACGCAGGTAGCAGCCACACCTTAGTAAACATTTCCAGTTTTAGCGTATTGTAAATTTTTAATAGATATAATCCCAATTCCATATAGGTATATTGTTATTTTGCAAAATGCCAGTGAGGTCACTCAGTCCACACGCAGATGAACCTGCCTCATGGTCGAGGAGTAGCCTATTCGACTCAGTTCATAAGGTCCCGGGTTCTATTCCCGGGTAGAGCAAAAGTATTATTGAGTTTCTGTAGAACCTGTAAATCTCTGCTAGTAAAATTTCGCGTGTGAAATTATTGTGTTTTTTTCTGAATTTCATCTAATGAAAATCATTTAAAAGCAGCAATCATTTCCATTCCAAGATTTGTCCTTTCTATAGATTAATTAATCGTCGTGAGCCTTAACATTAATCTTATAAATCGACACGTCCCAAGAACAAAATCGTATGGAGAGATCAGACGAAATTGGTTTTATAATAAAATTCGCAATAAACACGCATAAAGCTACAAGACAATATATTTTTTATATTTATTGGTCTTTTGTTTTTGGAAATACTCAAGTGAACATCATCTTATCGACAATGTACTCCCACAAACAAACAATTTGTAGTTTGGTGGTTTTGTAAATACGATTTTGTTCTTAGGACGCGTCAAAATATTAGTATTATAAATGCGAAAGTTTGGATGTTTGCACGGATGTTTGTTACTCAATCACGCAACTACACGCAACACAAAAAATACTCAACGGATTTGAATGAAATTTGGCATTCAGGTAAATGAGTACCTGGAATAGCACATAGGCTATTTTTTTTTATCCCAAAAATCTAAGAGATCCCGCGGTATTCGCCAATAACATTTTTATGATGCAGCGGGCTGCACGCTGCTGCTAGTAATATTATAAACGCGAAAGTTTGGATGTTGGGATGGATGGATGTTTGTTACTCAATCACGCAAAAAATACTGAACGGATTTGGATGCAATTTGACACACATGTAGTTAATGACCTAGATATTTTATATCCCAGAATGAGATGATACGCCAAAGTATGAGATACGCGAGAAACTTTTATAATGCAGCGGGCTGCAAGAGTGCAGCTAATATTTTATACGTACAATACAGCAACATTTCAAAGAACTATCTAAAACATACTTTACGAAAGTAACCGACCACCCAAACCCACTAGTAGTAGCTGCGGCAAACTACGTAGCCGATTCCGACCCCGTCCCTAGGTATAGGAGGCCCCGCAATGTACTAACCGATCCTGACGATCCCATAACGACGGCTATAGCCGTAAATCCCTTACAAAACACACACACAACACAAACACACCGTCGCCGCCGCCGGTCACAACGGCGACGAAGACTTCTATTCCGCCCCGCGCCTAGCGCAGAGCGAAATGCCACTACTCCTCCCCCCCCAACTATTAGTCAAAACAACGCACTAAGCCGAGGTCCGGTCTCGCAGGAGACAACCCTTAGCGCGGGTGTTTATTGCCCAAATTTAAACTTAAACTCTGGCTGAGCACTTTGCTCGCCCAAAAAGCCCGGTTACGCAGTAACGACCCTTAAGGTCAACTGCAATAGTCATTTCGAAAAAAAAAAAAAAACAATACAGCATTGAATGTATAAGTTGCTATTTCAAAATTAAATACAGTCCGCGCGCGAGCTCCGAGGAATCGAGGACTGAGGTAGGAGCAGGTGTGCGGGTGTGTACGTCTTTCTCTCTCTGTCTTTCGGATGTGCTCTGTGTACGTCACTCTCTCTCTCTTCACTCAGCACGCCAACATTCCTCAAAATTCCACGGAGCTCGAGCGCGGAGTGTATATAATTTTGAAACAGCAACTTATACATTCAGTGCTAAACCCAGTGAAAATTCTAACAATTACATATCTACTAAATGCTTAAATAGAAACAGACGTATGTATAACATCGAAAATTCTTTGATCAGGTCGGCCAAAAAGTTACCGTATTTATTTATATAGGGATTTTTTTACAGATTTTGTACTCAAGACAAAAATGTTTGAGCTCAAAAAACTGCGTTGAATTTATTTTAAAAGATTAATATCGATTATCCATTTAAAAGTGTTAATAATAGTAATAATATCGCTGAACAAATTACACAAATTGATCTAAACCCTAAAGGCCTAATCTATGAAAATTATTTGCTTATGTTACGGTTGACAAACAACGATACTGATACATATAAATACATATATAAATAATGTTAAACCCATAAACACCCAAATCCAAAAATACAAACAAATATGCTCATCAAAAAAATGTTCGTTCCTGTAGGGAATTGAACCCGAGACCTATCGTTTCGTAGGTTAGGTTAGATTAGCGCTAACCACTCGACCAACGGGGTGGTAATAGATGGTATTTAATAAAGTTACACTCAAAAATCTATGCTTAATTATATGATTGGCTTTTTTGAACTTTCAATACCTCAACTTAGCGGGAAGGCCTGCAGGTTCAACCAAGTTACAGTTCTTTTTTATGTAGAAAACTTCTGAATCTCGATTATAACACATCGTAAAGCTGATAATTCCGGTTACTGCAAACAAAAAGTTATAATTCATAATTTGGCAAATATCTGTCAACTCAACCATACCAATATCTCAAAAACGAATGAGTCGATGTATTTAAATGAAACTTGGACTCTTCCCAAGTTGAAATATACGGGATTAAAATAAAAAATAATTATCTCGATATGGCTTTTAGATTCCGAGAAACGAAAGAGTTCGTGGACAAACATGCATACACTTACAAAATTTAGTACAAGTGCTTAAATGCCTAAACAGATCATCATACTTAAATATTATCCAATTCAAATAATATCACACACATACATGTCTGTAATATTAATTGTACATAGTAAGACTGATGACCTTCTTTTTTTTGTCGGTTGAAAATAATTTAACTCTTTTCATAAAGATCCTAAAGTCGCAATAATTTGAAAAATGATGTGGTGTCGTGGGACACCAGGTAGGAACGAAGTTCCTTCGGCTAAACGGCACTACTCGATTGTGTATGCGACTGTCGCGCCTGCGCACGTCTCATTTAACGGTTTTATTCCACGCACTTTTTTCCACGGATTTTTTCTTAGGGTTTTACTAATCACATTTTTTTTAGTTCTGTCGCGCAGCAAAATCCCTATCCCCTCCAAGCCTGCCGTAAGGAACTTCCTTCCAAAAATTCCAGCCGCTACTGGGAATTTAACTATATTTGATCTAAATCGTAATACGAAGCTCCAATTTGGATGAATTAACTTTCAGCTAGCTCTGTCAATTAACTTCTTTGACGTTGTTTTTGGTAATGGCTGTTGATTGGCGTTGAACATCCCTATAACCAATTAAAAGCTAAAATTGTAATCGTTTTCGTATGATCATCCTGACAGTTAATTATAGGTTACCTGTGTCTAAATGTCAAACAATGCCTGTTAGAAACATGAGTTAAAAGGCACTTTTACTTTAATTTCACTTAACATACACATTATAATAGGGGAGCCCGAGATGCTAAATAAGGATTTACTCGAGCGTCGTGGGGACCTATTAGATTTTGAAGATTAGATGATAGAAAAAATAAAAGATTATGTAATGTTTATTATTTAAATGGTGGGGAAAAAATCTACAGATATAAAAATGTACAAAAAACAGTGATATGGAAACATACAAGCGCGTATCTGAAGGTTTGAATGAAGCGTAAGGGAGTGGGAGGGTCAAAAAGTTGCAAAAAAAAACGTTGTCTTCTCTCTCTCTCTCTCTCTCTCGATCGCGTATGAATTGTCTTTTATTTTGGAGAAAATGATGTAAGAAAAACAAAAAGTATATATCCTGACAATTTCTCCAAGCCGAAGTTTTTGAAATTTTTTTCACTATCTAGAGCCGAGCATCTAGGGTAGTGAAAAAATCTAAACTACGCTTGCCAAGGTGTGGTCTCCACTCCAAAACACGATTACTCCAACGATTACGATAAGCCCACTGCCGCTTCAGCTTACTGGTGTAATATTATAATTATGTACTACGCCAACTGTTCATAGAGACCATTAAGCTTTACCGAGAGGCCGTTATATATGAAAATTTCAACAGCATGTGAATCGGTTAAGCTATTTAAGAGAAAATGAATTATAAACACACACATACACACACATTTTTATAAACTTACTAGCTTATTCGCGCAGCCTTGCTCGCGAGTATTTAAGGGTCGACGTTTGAAAAAAAGTATGTTTGACCCCGGATATTCTACTAACTCCATGCCAAATTTTATTAAAAAATGGTTCAGCGGTTTAACCGTGAAGTGTAACAGACAGACAGACATACTTTGGCATTTATATTGAGAGTATGGAAGTATGAACTAGCTGATGCCCGCGACTTCGCATTTGTTCGTATAGTAACACAGGTAGAAGAGAATATAGTATTCATAAAAATCACAGCTTTTTAAAACTTTAGTAATTGTATATAAACTAGCCAACAGCCGTCTCTAAAGCTAGATAAATATAAGCTTTTGCTCTCTAACGTAAATTTGCATACAAGTTTTTATCATATTTGCTTAATACGCACTGGAGTTATTTAATATTCATTACTCTCATGCGTCATCCATTGAGGAAATAGGTAGTCCGTACGTACTACGTCATAAGTCATGACGTTGGTTCTGCGTATAATTGCACGGGAACTAGCAATTTATGTAATGTAAGGTAAGGAATATCGACAATCCTTTACTTAAATAATTTCTTTTAAAGTAAAAGTTTTGTGATAGCATAGAATAACATTGAATAAATAACATATATATGGATTTTTTATATCATTAGATAGCGGATGTCTCTTCTGATGTAAAAGAACATCACAGGTGAGCTGCATTCCATGTGACAAAGTGGCCATGCTTTATGCATAAATCTGCTTTACCCTTTAAGCCGGACCACGATAATGACAAGAATTGATGCTATAGTGGCAGGAATAGATAAGGCAGTGGTACTAGCGCTACTATATATAAGGTAGGTAGTTCCTCTACATGTAAAGTGGGGATGTTATTTTTTTTTTCATCTACCCCATAGCGTGGGGTATCGTTAGATAGGTATTTAAAAAATATTGTAGGTTTTAAACACAATTTTTAAATTAAGGGACTCGTTTGTGAAGTATTAAGCTTTAAAGTGCTAATTTTTGTTAAAGTCAAGTGCCCCCTCTGCCAGCTAAACGGTTGGTTTTGGGGATGGGAAAAAATTCACGACAGTAGTAAATATAATGAATGAACCACAGAAAACATATATAGGAACTCATCATTGTTTTTACATGATTCAATATTATCTGCATAATCTGTACAATCTGTATTTATATCGTTAACTCTTAAATATAAAATGTCATTCAATCTGTCACTCTTTGTGTACAAATTAAACATTTTAAACCTGTAGGTATTATAATGATAAACCAAACATTACGATCACTGCAAATTATTTCACATTACTCATACTATTCAGTTTTTCGGTAAGTTAATTTCTTATTTATTTTCAAAACGTTAGATATGTATACCTAATACCAATGACATTTTACTAAATCACTGACTTATACATGTTTAACGTACTTTGTTGAATTATTATAGCATAATAATATATCTATAACATATTATATGTTTGCTTAGCGATCTACTCCTACTTCACAGGTGTTTCAGTAATTAATGATCCGATATTACCAAAAAATACGAAAAAAAATAATAATCCGAAATTGTCAAGCTTTAGAGGATCATCCGCCAGGCTTATTTAAAGTTCCAGGATTCCAGTTTCTTAATAAAACCAACGTTGCCCGAGATTAGTGCCCGACTGGTGATAGGCTTGCCACCTACCACATCGTGGGACTAAGTATCTTCGGCTAATTATGGGTGCACTGATGGTACCTCTGCCTACTCTTTCGAGGATACGGGCGTGAAGGTACTTTTAAGTCCAATATAAATGTAGTTGTACCTAAATCTGCGCCACGATTCCAGTGATACAGGAGATTGGAAGCCAGCTGTTGCACTTATAGGTACCGTTTTTATCTGTCTCGTAGTCTAAGGGGTAGCCTATTCGGCTCAGATCATGAGATCCTGGGTTTTATTCCCTGATCGTTCAAATGTTATTGAGGTTTATCTAGGTTTTTCTCAAAAATCCAAAATCGGAGTATGGAAGCTAATGTGTTACCACTCTTGTGTCTCGGATGAGCACGTAAAGCCGTCTGTCCCGGTTGTCGCTAGAAATAGACGATTATCGTTAACATGTTGGCAAAATGCGGCAATGGAAATCACCACTCATCTGACAATCACCGGTGAATCGTGGTGAACTGGAAAAACTATAGACTTTCGATTTACTCTGCCTACACCGCAAGGGAACCGCCCGCGATTATATTTATTTACTTACTTTAAATTATTTTTTCTGTTGATTCTACGAAAAATATATTAGGTGTATTTTGTTTGCAGACGCACAAGCGAGAGTCAAGGGGGTGCACGGGTACTACGGTCGACACCGGACTGGAGCGATACAGCGTTCAGCGGAGAACACCTCTGGCTACCTACCTCAGTATCGGGGGACTGCTGTTATGTTGGAGAAACGGAATGCCAGGTAAAATAGCAACATATAAAGGACACTTAAATGTTAGTCTATAATTGGTATAATAAATAGATTGGTAGATTGGCCAATCGTGTTACTACCGTTGTGACTACTAATATACCATCTAGTATTATGGCAAGAGTCTCGCCTGGTTTGGATACCACAGCCTTGCTTATTCCTTCTGCAATAGCACCAGCACTTGTCACTGCCATGTTCTGGTTTGGGGGGAGAAGTATTTGGTAAATTTATACATGTATAAGTATGTATAAGTTAAGTTCCAGATATAACTCCGTACAAGCAAACTCAAAAAATTACAAAATTTAATTATTAAGTATAATATTAATTTATCGATAAATTAAAACAATGTGGATTACATTATTTTAATTTATCGATCGATATCGGTTTGATGCCGTTTCTACAAGATTAAATTGCCTTAAGAAGACGTGAAAAATATTATAAAATTTTATTTTACTTATAACTATTAGAATTCCGACCACAGACTAAACAATAAATCTCTAAGTTTGACGAACAAACTATCATAAACATAATGTCACATGCATTAACGTGTATCAAGGAACTTATATACGATAACTGGAATTATTACGAAGCAATATTTGAAAAATAAAAATGTGCTTTATTTAGTTATTAATAAAGTTGATATTTGTTTTTTTACTTAACAGAGGGGGAAAACGTTCTGAGCAAGACAACGACAAGAGTGGATGTTGTCCTTTTCTTGCAATTGCCAGTGTAAATAAAACTATCTAGATGGTAGATTTTTATATATTCGGTAATCATTAAATCCTTTTTATTCATACACGTCGATTAATACATAGCATAAAATATATTGTAATTAACATAGTGAGTTCTAAAATGTGCTTATTTTAATTATGACGTAATTACTTATGCAATGTAAAAACTGTTTCTTAAATTAGTAGAATTACTTAGTAGTAATTTGCAAACTACGCATGGCCGCACTTATATATGGCGATTGGCGCTTTATTTAGTAGAAGAAAGAGACACACTCCACCCATGTCGTAGTACTCTTCGGAACGATTTTGAAGCGCGTGTGAATATTCCGGGTAGAATGTAACTTCCTTGCGTGTATAATATTACACGTCAATGGTCACACGTAATGTGTTTAATATCGTGAATCTATGTCAAATTATTGTAGTGTATGTAATGCTTATTCTTATTAATTTAATAGATTTTTAATGGATATTATTTAAAAATACTAGGTTTCTGCACTCCTTCGCAATTGGTAAGAGCCGGTGGGAGATCGTCCTTCACCGTTCTGATAACCAGATGAGACGTATATTTTATCAAATATTATTTATAAACAAATATGCCTATAATTACTTGCCTATCCAAAAGTGCTCATGGCAAGTTTTTAGCTTGGCAACAGTACTTTGAGTACGATTTTTTGCAGGCAAGTATATGTGACTGATTTTGTAATAAAATTTGATATAACTTTCGATAAGTTAGCAGATCGATGGAGTCACCTATATTGACTTACCTATTCACACCTGCTTGCCAGGTAGCCATACACAGAAATGAGTAGGCAAGCCTGCCTAGGCATATTCTGTGTGTTAAAAATTATCAGTGAAATAAATTTCATTTGGTTATCAAAAGTATGAAAGTAATGAAAAAAAAAAACGATTAAAGTTAATTTAATTAAAAATAGCCATGAGCACTTTTGGATAGGCAAGTAATTATAGGCATATTTGTTTATAAATAATATTTGATAAAATATACGTCTCATCTAGTTATCAGATCGGTGAAGGACGATCTCCCATTGTCTCCTCTACTAAATGTAAACTTTAACTGTGCCTATACTCCACCGATCGCTGATTTTTTTTATATCATAAGATAGCAAACAAGCAGATGTGTCTCCTGATGGAAAGAGTCAACCATCGCTAATGGTTAATGGTATATAACGTTAATGGTGCGTTGCTATCTAGTGGCGAGGTCTAATGCCACATGCATAAGTTTACCGGCTTCCTTACCCTCCAAACCGGAACACGACAGCGACAAGCACTGACGCTATTGCGGCAGGAATAGGTAAGGCGGTGGTTCCAGACCCGGGCGAGACAATGCAGAACTCTACCACCTAGTAGCCACGATAGTAGTGACTCGATAGCCAATCGGTCGCCTTTTACGACCTACCTGGCAGAACGGCAGTTGGCCTATTCTTCAAAGGAGGCCGGGACCAACATGGCGAAAAATTCGTTTGAAAAAGGGCACAAACTATTTGCTTCAAGTATTAATATACAGATTTATATAGAGATGTAAAGATATCGATATATATAATGCGTTTAATTCAATTTTGTATATTACGTATCCGTAACCCGTAACGATCTATTTTTGCGGATTGAACTGTGCCAAATTTCACACTCCACCGTTTGCGAATGGTCTTAAAAAGGAGTGCAAAGTTTTTGCTTCATGTAGTAATGTATAGATTTATCGACCGTCAGTCATCAATGCTTAAACTGTTGATAGCTTAGCGGGTGAGGTTTTCGACACACTTGAGAAAGGTGTACAACCTTTCTCAAGTTTATCGAAAACCTCCCAGCTTAAACTTGAAAATATGTTATATTTAGGAATTGAATATAACATATATTTTTATTTCAGTGATGTATATTTTTATGTCATTAGATATCAAATAAGCAGTAGGCTCTTCTGATTGAAAGGTATAACTATAGTCTATAGACACAAAAGTTAGAAATGGTGCCTATATTAGCTATTCATGTTGCGGGATATTAATGCCACATACATAATTTTATAGGCTGCCTTAACCTCCAAACTGGAATATGACAGTGACTAGCATTAACGCTTATTCGGCAGAAAAAGGTAAGGAGGTGGTAGCAGACTCAGACAATAATTTGCAGAACTCTACCACCAACCAATTGTTTATCTTTTAAAACTGCCTGGCAGAATGGCAGATAGATGGTCTCTTGTTCAAAGTGGGTTCGGACCAAAACCTTGTATGTATTGTTAGGGCGGTGTCACTCCACAGTTAAGATATATTTGGCCCGCGCACCGCCCGGGCGGCATATGGCAGCGGGCTGTCGCTCGGCTCGCAGGACAGTTGCGGTCACGTCTCGCTCGTGCATGATAAATCAACTAGGTACAAAACTTCTATAGTGGCAACCCCCTGCCGATGTTCGCAGCTCGGTCGCAGAACTAAGGCGCGCAAATAAAATTCACGGTTCGCGCGCGGTTATAAGTTTCAATTTTACTTGTAGGCGAGTAGCTCTGGCGAGTCTAGGTATATTTTATACCTAAACCTGGCTTTTGTAAGAGATTGAATCTTCTTGAAAATAACTTGTCATAATAACTTGTAAAAAGTTTTATTGAATAAAGAACTTCTGATTTCTATACGGTAGTACTATTAGGTATTCTGTGGTATCATTATTGAACTAAAATTACATTAAAATTCAAATTAATAAGATTTGTGGAAGTTGTACACAAATTCACGAACGAAATGAAAGCATGAACAAAATATTTTTTTGCACTATAACTTGTTCTTAGCTCAACATGTCAAGTCCCATCAAACAATAAAAAAAAAAAATAAGACAAGCTCTATTTTCGATGTTTTTGTCCATTGTTAAATTCTCAATGCATACTAGATAAATGATTTAACTAAAACAGCACTGTATTTAACCTTAATAACAGATGCAACTGAAACTCTGCGCCAAAATAGAAAACAGTTGCGCCAATCAAACTACAAAATAAAGTAATTAGGAACCATGAACAAATCATCCATTCCCGATACTTTTTTGACTGTACGTATGTATATTATTTTTATTATTACAACTATAAATACGATAAGCATTTGATGGCTCCCTTGATGACAGAATACTTGTAACGTGTACTTAACTACAAGGAAATATTATTTTTCTCAAGCATGCCCGGAAATGATTACTTTTGATTACAGAGAATGCAAAGTTATGGTATTTATGTACACAAAAAAACCGCACCGGCAATGTTCGTGCTGAGGTGTCATTTGAATTTAGAACACTTCTATTTTGGTACAAATTAACGTGGCCGTATTGCTAAAGATGCGTTTACCTTTCGGCACGAGCGAAAAATAAATATAAAATATATATAAAAAAAATTATATAATTAAAAGACTAACGGCCGGTTTTTGAAACGCAAATTATAACAAGCGATTAATCTGTCTTTAACAGATCATTTGCTTGTAAAAATTAATTAAACAAAATTAATTACTTATTAAAATTAATTTTCGTCTCGGACATTGGAATTTTTCACCTCTTTATAGCCTTTCGTAAAAAGTTAGCATATTTATAGTCCAGAATATACCTAATAACTTAAAAATATGTCATAAAATGACTTTGTTGTAAAAGCTCAACATTTTGTTCCTTATAAATAAATGTTTACTTGATCTTTATATCATCTCGCTTATAATCACGCTTATAATTATCGTGTAACTTTCACTCTTGTGACAGTCTGTATTTGAAAAACTGAGATAAATATTCATAGCTCAGTTTTTCCTTGTAAGTTTAATTAAATGAAAAGTATATTTAATCCAGAACGTTATTAAAATATCGTCTTTGATATTTGAATTGAAAAACGCATTGTGTGTCAAATAATTTCATTCGTGAAAGCGTATTTTTTCATCTTTTGTAGAGAATATTCACAAAGCCTTTGAAATCGTTTTGAGTGGAGCTGTGGCAAGCACAAATTACTTCCTAGCATTATATGTAGATACGAAAAGTGCGCAAGGCTTCGCAGGTAGGCTTTCAGGCAACAGGGCAATAGATAATAATTTCCTTAGCCATTTCCAACTTTTCTATCTATTGTGTGGCGTCCCGTAGGTCGTTAGTTGAATAAAAGATTAATGAGCCTATGTCTGGCGTTAGCGATGACCTGTCATGTTTGATACAACAAAAGAAAGGGGCACAACTGGAGTCATTAACTAATTGCAGGGACATTTAAGGGGAAATTTACTTGATACCGACTTTCGGTCGTCACTTTACGTAAACTCGCTATTAATTTTAGAAATTCCCCAAATATTTATCTTTTTGTCTTAAGACATTTGTAATTATATAAATTATATTTAATTTTTTTTAAATATCGTACAATAGCAAAAACACAAATGGCAGGGGAAATTTACTTGATACCGACTTTCGGTCGTCACTTTACGTAAACTCGCTATTAATTTTAGAAATTCCCCAAATATTTATCTTTTTGTCTTAAGACATTTGTAATTATATAAATTATATTTAATTTTTTTTAAATATCGTACAATAGCAAAAACACAAATGGCTCTCCTGATAAAAAGAGATAACCATCGCCTATATACACCAAAGATTTTAATAGTGCGTGACGAAATCGTATTGTCACATGCATAAGTTTACCACTTTACCCATCTCCCTCTACATTTAGACATCTTTCGTTGCTTTTCATACTACCTACTAGCAAGGCAGGACCTCAAAATTTACTCGCACCATGAAATTTTAAATTTGAGTACAATTTGATTTAAATTATAAAACACTTGCACTGGTTTCGCTATATATAGTTACAAACATTGGAGTAATTGATAAATAATATTATTTGTCAACTAGCTGTTGCCTACGACTTCGTCCGCGCGGGCTTCGTTTACTCCGCACTGCTCTTCCCCCGTAAGTGATAGCGTGATAATATGTAGCCTATATGTTGACCCGACCTATTAGTAATATTCATGCAAAATTTGAAGTAAATCCATGCAGTACTTTTTGAGTTTACTCCGGACATACATACAGACAAACAGACAAACAAACAAAAATTCTAAAAACTATATTTTTGGCTTCGATTACGCCCAAAGTATTCTTTTAAAAAAATATTCAATGTACAGTTTTGACTTTCCTACGATTTTATTATATGTATAGATTATGTACGTACATTTTATTAATTGACATATAATGTTATTTAGACATTAAATAAGTTGAAATATATATTGTCATATGATGTTATTTAGACATTAAATAAGTCGCAAACCGGGATCCCGGATACCGAAAATACCGGGATACCGGGCCAAATGTAGATCTTAAAAATACCGGTTTTAATTTCACATTAACCGGGATATTCGGTATTTTCGGTTTTTAGTCAAATAAAACACCAATAAAAACAAAACAAAGCTGGGCGCAATTTAATTCAAGCCACGCGTAAGAGATACTATGATTATACGCAACGGTTACAAAGAGACCGACGACGGTCGACTAGTACTCCCGAAATTTTAGAATTCGCACATCGATAGCCGAGTGCTAAACTCGACTATCGATGTGCGAATGTACTATGTAAAAATGTACTATGTAGCGACTAGCGAGCAAATAGCGTGTTGCGGCGCGACGGACACGGGTCCGTCGCGTCATGACAAAATGTCAAGTAAAATAATTCCTACTTAATTCTCTGTTTTGACAAAGTCAATTTTATGTTTTTATGAGAGTTTATTAGCATTAGAGAGCATTAGAAGTTACAGATTATTCCCCGATTTTCGAAAATCGAGATTTTACTAGATCTCCATGTTTTGAGGGCCTAGGAACCTTTTCCGACTATTTTCACCATGACGACAATATTTCTGTATGTGTGTGTGTGTGTATGTTAACATCTCATAACTTTTGAACGGCTGGACCGATCGAAACACGGTTGATGGTATTTGATTGGATTCCTCTCAACTTAGACATATTGAAAAATTAAACTAGTTTGATCTAGATTTTTAAAAAGAATTGAAAAAAAAAAACAAAAAAATTGTTTTCGGTAAACAGTATTTTTTTAATATAACTTCCAATTTAATGTACCGATTAAGTACAAGAATTAATCAGCTCTATTCCTCATAAAACTACGTCTAATGCAAAAATTGCATCAAAATCGGTTTATCCGATTGGGAATAATCGTTGGAAAAAATTTTGAAAAAAGTGTTTTTTAACATTACTTCGAAATTTTGCAACCAATAATTTTATCGTATACTTCGATATTTTAGTACTAAAAAAACTACGTCTAATGCCGTTCCAAAAACTAAAATCAAATCTAATTTTTAAAGTTGTAGCTTTTCAAACTTTAAAACTACGTTGTTTTTAGCAGTTTGCTTACTTCTTGCTTCATATTTTTGAAATAACTTTCAGGCTAATTGACTTAAAAATCTGTATTTAAAACAGTTTATATACCAAGACTAAACACATAGACCTGTAAAATTCAATGTTCCCGTGAGATTAACGTAATTCTAATCATATTGAGTGGCGGGTCGTTCGTACAAAATAAAAGCCTATAAATATATAAGAAAAACATCGATGCTTTAATTGTAGCTATATTTTTGCTGGCTTTCATGTCACAATCTATCGAACTCTGCCCGTAATCCTGAACAAACAGTCCCGGTCGTTATTACTATTCCCCGCATTAGTTGCCGAGATAACGTTCATTAATTGGATTTGTTTTCTATCCCAGCAATTCGTAATATCATGCCACGTTCCTGTAATGAGCCTAAAATAGATCGTTAGACATTTAGAAGCATACGTTGTATGGAACTGAATTAAACAGATTGCTTATATCTATATATCCATACTAATATTATTAATGCAAAAGTAACCTTGTCTGTCTGTCTCTTCTTCACGCCTAAACCACTAAACCGATTTGAATCTTGGTACAAGGATAATTTAAGACCAGAGAAAGGACATAGAATAGTTTTTATCCCGGAAAGTCCACGGAAACGGATACTATGCGACAGCGGCGGCCTTAGGGGGTGGTGAACAAGGCAATCACCCGGGCCTCGCTCTTGCAGGGGCCTAGCGCAACGACCCAAACAAAATTTTAAGAAGTATAGATTTTTTTATTTAAAACTTTTGAATTAGATGAAACAAGATCGGCTTTCAGCTCTTTTATTCTTTCAATCGAAAGTTACGTTGTTTATCGTTAGATTATTGTGCTTTAATTAAAAATGTTAGTCTTACGAATAACCTCAAAACATCAATTTCAAAATGTATCGTCTCTGTATTTGTTAATTTTGTAAATCTTATGATGTCAAATATTTTAAAACTCAAATTTTTATTATTTGTGTAACTTTACCATTTCTCTTCAAACATGAGAAATACCTAAACCAAACAACCAGACCTACTTCCGCATCACATACTTTTCACGAAGGACAAAGGGCCTCGCAAAAACCTGCTGCCCGGAGCCTCGCAATGGCTAAGGGACCTTGGGACTGTTTATCTTTTAAACCACGGCAACAAGGAGTCATTAAGTCTACTTTTATTATAGAAATGTATCCAAGAGGATAACGTCGCGGGTAAAGTTAATTTACAATACAAGCTATCTGAGGGCGGATCTATCCCTTTGGGGAAAACAAAATGAAAACATCGCGACTACAAAGTGGTAGAATTCTGCAACGGCTTGCCCGGATCTGGCATCACCGCTTTACCCATTTATATTAGTCAAGTTCAAAGAATTTGCAGTATTTCTCATACCTACTGACCAAGTCAGGCGTAAGGAATCGCGTATTGATCCGGGCGTCCTTTGAAGAATAGATCATCTGTTGTTTTGCTCGGCAATTCGTAAAAGGCGGACTCTCATAAGAGGGTAATTACCATCGTGGCTGCTAGGTGGTAGAGTTCTGCATTGGCTCGCCCGGGTCTGATACCACCACCCTACCTATTCTTTCCGCAATAACGTCAGCAAATTCATTGTCGTGTTCCGGTTTAGAGGGTAAGGTTGCCGGTAAACGTATGCATGTGACATTTCCAACCCGCCACACGAATAGCAACGCACCATTAACTACTTTGGTGTCTATATTTTATGATTTCGTTTTCCATCAGGAGAACCATCAGCTTGCATGTTATCCTTTAATAAAAAAATGTGTAAACGGTTGACCCCTGAAACTTTCCGCTAAATAAAGGTATTTTTAACTCAAAATATTAAAAACTATAAGCACAGATTTTTTCTGTTCAAACATCTATTTTGTCAAATTGGCTTGCGCAAGCCGGAGTATCCGTTTACGAGCGTATTTTCAACCCTCTGGGAAAATTATAAATCTTTATCCTACAGTTCCAGGAGTATGGACTTTTTTGGGAAATTTACTTCTGTCTTCGAATCTTTTATCTAATTTTAAAAATCTCAAATAGTGTTTGAGATATTTGCGAAAAACCAAACCCCCGTTTTTTTTTCACTTAATTGCTTATAACTTTTGCAGTTTTTGCGAGCGGCCCTTCAATTTTCTTAAAAAATTTTCTACATGCCATTCCGAATCGAATGACACCTAAATCATAATTTTTAGAGAATTAGCAAAAGTTTTGACCTCAAAAGCACTTGTTAATCAGACTAGTGGCTTGTTCCGACACTGTGTAAATTAACGTAATGTAACGAAGTGGCAAACATATAATGAAACGATGTCTAATAAACAATTGAAAACCATCCTAAAGAAACACTACTTATCTTTATGCCCGTGACAACACACATGAATGGTAATACTTTACGTTATATAAAATTATTACAATCCTATTATATAAATAAGTAGCATGTACACTAAATCGTTTTGTTAGATTTCATTATACATATGTTTTCGTTATATATAACATAAAAAAAAACACTACTAACTGTCTTCCGTCATAGCTCAGAAACTGCTTAACAGGTTTTGATGATAACTGGTATATAGTGAGAAAATGTAATTACGCTAACAATAGATTATATAATTCTGTCAGTATATATGTCTCGGTGTAACACTAAAATGGCTGGACCGATTTTGATGAGTCACATACCATATGAATAGAAATACAAAATATATAATAGTTATTAATGTTAGGAATAACAATATTATTTATAAGAATATAAGAATGTGTGTACTGACCAGATTTCACGAGAACTATATTGGATGATGACGACAAACTGGCTTACAGTTTGGCACATATAAATGATAAGAAAATCTATACATCATTGTTATAAAATAAAAAATAAAAAAAACACAGGTACACACACACACACATACATACATACAGACATACTGACGTCACCTCGAAAATGTTAGGAATAACAATATTAATAGTCGGAAAAGATTTCTAGGACAACGTGGAGATCTAGTGAAGCTCGATTTTCGAAAATCGGGGCAAAATCAGTAACTTCCTTATCTACATACGTAGCGGGAAGTTAAAAAGGCAGGATGTGACCCCATCTCCGACCTAGTAACTATTATTCTAGTAGTTTCCGACAGTCGGAAACAACAGCTTTACGTGCTCATCTGAGGCTTGTTAAGTTAACCCACCAACACCAGACTGAAATGTTATTGACATTTCGATTTTATTAGAAAACCTACAAAAAATTTTAATAACATTTTTGTCCGACCGCGGGTCAAACCGAGTAGATTGCTTACTATACCACGAGACAGTCATTTTTATAAATAGGTACTCGTCTGATAGGTATAATGATAAGAAAGTGTTGATGGTGTTTTTCATGGCTTATTAATAGCTCGCAGTCTACTGGTAATGTAATTTGTACACTGCGATGTTCGCATTTGGATTTAACAGATTAAAAAAAAATTATATAATAAGATAGCAAAAAGCAAATGGGTCTCCTGATGGAATGAGTCAACCGTCGCCTGTAGATGTTAATGGCGTCAGTACTTGTCACTATCATTTTCCGATTTGGAGGGTAAAGTAAACTTAAGCATGAGGCATTAAAACCCCAGTAGCATCACACCATTAAAATCTTCAGTATCTCTAGGCGATGATGGGTGTTCCTAATTATCTTTCCATCAGCCATCTGCTAGTTTGCCGTCTTATGATTTAAAAAAAAATGTTGTTTGGATGTTTGCTACTCAATCAGGCAAAAACGGCTGGACCAATTCGGATGAAATTTAGCACACAGGTAAATAATAACCCGTAATGGCACACATGACACTATTTATCCCGGAATAATATTATTATGTTATTCCTGAGCGATTTACCAATAACTTTAATAATGCAGTGGCCTGTATGTTACAATTATTTCATAAATAAAATTTTAATGAAGAACATAAATAAAATTTTGAACTAATAAAACAACAAAACTTTCGGGTCATATTTCGTTTTATTTATTTCAAGTGCTGTCAAAAACTTTATCTCTTAGAATACATGCGAGCAGTATTTTAAAGTCTTCATTAGATTTAAATTATGATCTTTTATATTAGATGTTTGACAAATTATTCATTTTTAGAGTTCCGTATCTTAAAAGGAAAAACAGAACCCTCATAAGATCAATTCGTTATCCGTCAGTCCGCCTGCCCGTCTGTAAATACCCTTTTTTTCAGGAGCGCGTAAAGATATCAAGTTGAAATTTATATCAAATACTCGAGTCTATGGTAAAAAAATTAAAATTGTAAATAAACGCCATCACTTATGTTCGCGTTGATTTACTGGTTACGGCATGACTATAATTTATGTCAAATCTTTTGCGATTTTAAAGGGAATAAAACCCTATAGGATACTTCCCGCTGACCTAGAGTTATGAATTTTAGTAAAAAGTAATGCCTTACAACACATGTAAAAAAAAATCCGAATACCGTAAATTTTTGTTCATATCACAAAAAACACGATCAAAATATATGAATGTTTATGTCGTATATTTTGCGATTTCACAGGCTATCAAAAGCTATAAGTTCTTCACTTGACCGTTTTTTAGGGTTCTAAAGGACTAGGAATCCTTATAGTATCGCTATGTCCGTCCGTCCGTGACTTCGATTTAAAGAATCTTCTTCATAAGAACAGTCAAATTTTGGACACTTAT
Source organism: Apodemia mormo (assembly GCA_036924255.1). Taxonomy (NCBI): domain Eukaryota; kingdom Metazoa; phylum Arthropoda; class Insecta; order Lepidoptera; family Riodinidae; genus Apodemia; species Apodemia mormo. The sequence goes on along the minus strand of JAUPFN010000006.1, from coordinate 27,221,568 downwards.
AATGAAAACAGCATAAATAATAATATAGATCTGAAGTTGTCGCAAAAGTTATACTGGTTAAAGATAATACATAGGTACAAATCTTCAAGCCAGATCCCTTACGAGGTAGGCAGAGAGAACCATACATCACGACCCGTGCAGGATTATCTCGCTTCCTCCACATTCATCACTCTCTTCATACATACACGCTGGTTGCGAAGACTCTTGACACCACCTTCGGACAGTACTCGATCAATCTGAAAGATAATAAAGTCAAATAATATTGAGTTTCCTTTAATAAGTCTTCTCAATGAAGTTTAATACAAAGCCAACGTGAAAAGAAAGTTTTTAAGACTCAATGACAAACAAATGTTTTTCCAGACTTATGAACAATATACATTATTGTTGAAAACCGTTTTAGTTCTTTTTTATGTAAATTAGATAAGCGTTTTTCTCGTCGGCCCAAACTTGAAAGATTCTCTTAAAGTTTTTGAGTTACTTAAATGAAAGTATAAGTATAAAATAAGTTGTTACCTTATATCGATAAGGATCCATCTGATAAATAGAAAAAAAATATCCTTCACCATCTGGTAATGACGTAATATGACATAACGACGCGTTGCTGTCATATTACGTTACATGAACGTAAAAAACGTGAGCTTACGTAAATTTAAAAGCTAAAATTAGATGTCGGAGAGGAGCAGCTTAGTATAACTTTGAAGACGCGATAAAATTAAATCTAATTTTTAGATTTAGGCAACTTAAAGCAAGCCCGTTTGATCATTAGTTTTTTCTAATACGATATAGATAGTTTCACTATGGTTACTTTTTTAAATTCGATTGTGTTTTTTGAGTGCTTAAAAGAAAAAAGGTTCATAAACTATAATTCATTAATTCATTAATCGATTTGAAAAAATCGTGTCATCGATTCAACTTCGATCATCTAAACGTATAAACTCAAGTCTAACCCCTGTAATGTGTGTGTATGGTGTATGTCATGGTCAAAGGAATTGGAGTGTTTAGTCAGTTTGGGCAACTGTCACCTAACGCTTGGTTTATTCAGTATAGGAAATAGCCCATACTGACTAGACCAAGCGTTAGGTAACCCGTCTTAGAAGTAAGTCCATTTGAAGAATAGATCATCTCTATTCTTCGTAAGAGGCGAACGATTGGCTATGCGGTTTAGCGATGGGTGATCTTTATTCCTCGAGGTGAATTTATTCACTTATTCCGGCTCCAGGCACGGATATTTTTTTTTATAGAAGAGGGGGCAAACGAGCAAGAGGTGCACCTGATGGTAAGTGATCACCGCCGCCCATGGACATCTGCAATACCAGAGGTCTTGCAGTTGCGTTGCCGGCCTTTTAAGTATGAGTAAGCTCTTTTCTTGAAGGTCCCTCTGTCGTATCCGTTTGGAAATATCCCTGCCGGTAATTGGTTCCACAACAGAGTAGTGCGAGGTAAAAAGTGTCGGGAGAAACGCACAGTTGTGGATTTCCAGACACCGAGATGGTGAGGATGAAACTTCAAATTTTGACGCGATGTTCGATGGTGGAATACGGCGGCAGGAATTAATCCAAACAACTCGTCGGAACACTCTCCATGATATGTACGATAAAAGACACAGAGAGAACCTACATCTCTGCGCAATGCCAAAGAGTCAAGCTGTTTCGAAATAGCCTGATCGTCAACGATTCGAACCGCTCTACGCTGAATGCGATCAAGAGGAAGAAGCTGATACTGGGGAGCTCCGGCCCATAGATGCGAACAGGGGGCCTACCATGAACTCTTATAATACTTGTCAAGTTCCAGGCAGTTCAACTATGAGTATTAACCTGTCAGGTTTTACGATCGTACCATGAACTAATTTTTGTTGAACTGCAATGCGTCGTCTTCTGGCCGGTTACATTATCTCTGGCAGGACATATCAAATTAACGTTGAGAAACACATAACTTGCCGATTTTTAAATTTTAGTACAAAGTTATTATTATTAATGCATTTTAATTAGAAATCTTGAATTTAAAAATACAAATTGGCAAAAGAGATCAAGTTTTAAGTTATTTAAAGTCTACGTAAAATATATGGAACATAAAGTAAACCACGTAATATTTGTTAAGCAGCATCCATTAAAGAACGCAACTCTGGGAATATTACACATGACCTTGAACTGTTTAATAAAGACATTTATGTTATGAGCGCGGTTTTTAAATTTCTTGAGTACGTCTTGATTTTTTGAGATTAGAGTTTTGGAATAGTTTGTGACTATTTTAAAGCTTAAAATTACACATTGATTTCATGAACGTGATTGATGTCGGAAGCAAAACGATCATATGATATCAATATATTCAATGAACAATTGGAAGTTTTATGAGATATTTTAAATACTCATAAAGATATTGCAACGGGATTCAATAAAAGTGCACACTCAAAACATTAATTTTCATCACACATCTAAATTTATGTGTATCTCCTCTGTGGTCTAGTGGTCCGGTGTTGGAGTTGATCACATGAGGTCCCGGGTCGGACAATTCAACAAAATGTGTTTTTCAGTTTTCTAACAAAAGCAATGTTGCCCGGGATTGGAAAAAGTGCCCGGGTGGCGATAGGCTTTGGCTAATCGTGGGTACACTTGTTGTACCTCTGCCTACCTCTTTGAGGATGCGGGCGTGAAGATACTTTTTTTATCTAAAATTAAAAATAAATAAAAAATGCTTTTAAAAGTAAGTAAATATTAAATAATAAATAAATAACTTTATTAAGAAGTAATGAATTAGGTACTATATTTTATACCAATATCAATATTTTTCTAAAACACAGTTAATGTCAAAAAATATACAGTATAAATTCCTAATAGGACTAGGGCTAGGAATAGCAGTAATAATAAAAAATACCTACGTTTACAGTATATTTAAGACAAAGCAATCCAATAAAAGTTACTTTTTTCCACCTGCAAGTGACCGGCAATATTATGACACTTTAGCAGTTCAAATATCGATTCCGGTCTATCAAAAACACTTCATGGTACGCTAACGCAGGGCATAAGTTGCTTTGAATAGTAAAAGATCGCTCGCCGGCATAGGTCACGTGGTCACTGACTGGCCTGTTAGATAACGCTTTCATGGTACGAAATAGCAGGACAGTTTAATTATCGGCTAAAATTGACCTGCTATAAGAGTTCATGGTAGGGCCGCAGTACTCTATGTGAGGCCGAACCTGTGCCTTATAAAGTTGAAGGCGATGGACCGGCAAAAAGTACTGTTTCGCTCTGCTGAGCACACCGAGCTTTTTGGAGGCTAGTTTAGCCTTGCCTTCCAAATGACCGCGAAACTGAACGTAATTCGATATGTCAACTCCCAGGATTCCGACACTAGCTGAGGCTGTCAGGAGAGTATCCTTAAATCGAGGTGATACGACAAAGGGCGTCTTTTTTGCGGTAAACACGCAAAGCTGTGTCTTCTTGGGGTTAAAAGTAACCAGGTTTTGGCGACCCCATTCCGAGACATCGGTAAGTCGATTCTCGACTTCAGACACAAGCTTGTTTCGATACTCTTCGACGTGTTCCCGAGAAATATGTTCCCGAGTATGTAGCATCACCAGTACTGTCATCCGCATAACAATGTATGTTGCTAATTCGCATCATATCATTGATATGCAGAAGGAACAGTGTCGGTGATAGCACGCAGCCTTGGGGAACACCAGCATTGACAGATTTAAGGTCGGAGCACGATTTAAGGATATGATTCACCTTAGTTATTCCTTTATTCCTTTGACTCCTTTCGTCCTTTTTTAATTGCAGCGTACCATATTCTGTGATCGTATTTTTAAATTAACGTTTACCTATATATATTTTTCTCGCTCCCATCAATTCCACAGTACTGTAACACCCGCCCGGCGATCTATCAGCCGGACGTGTTACTCCACCAATCGTACCGCCTTTTTCTAGGGGGTTTTCCTTTGACTCGCTTGGCTGCTCGAGGATCCGAAGATCGACAGGATTTTTCAGGATTTTTAATAATAAACTCTCATAATATATCTTCGTTTATTTCTCGGGGATCTGACTATTCCCCACCGAATCAAAAAAAACACTCTTATTCTAATACATTTTTTTCTTATAAACAAAACAGTTCTACATTTGAAAGCAGACAAAGCTGCCAGTTTATATGTAACACCATAAAGGTATTACATCAGCTACCCCCCAAGGTAGGAGCAGCTGAAACTGGAGGGGCATTTGTCTCCCTTCATATGGCCTACCTATTTCTAACCCGATTGCCCTACCTACGAGAGGAAGGTACATTTTGGTGGGACTGTCTTTTCCTAAAAGATAGTTTGCCCCATGTGTGGTTCTGACCATTACCACCACACCATGTCACAAACTTTGGCCTACCAAAACCTCTCTAAAAGACAGACCACAGCCCCCTCACCTAACTTATCCTATCGCAAACATTTATTATTTTATTAAACTTTAGCCTGAAGGGCTCTAGCTGTATAAGAGATAATAAGAGACGGAAAGGCATAACAAATCAAACTTCTTTTCTTTGGTGGACCAAAAGAAAAAAGATTGAAGTATTACTTCCTCTCAACATCGAGCTCGCCCCAATATATATATATATATACATATATATATATATATATATATATATATATATATATATATATATATATATATATATATATATATATATATATATATATATATATATATATATATATATATATATCGTGATCATAAATATTCCTTATTCTGAACCATATTAAACCATCATTATAATGTCTCCCATAACTATCTGAGTTCATGTATATCTTATTCAGATATTCTTTGTGTCGACTATGTCGTACTACAAAGTTGAACTCCCATTCACAAGACTTACAACCCCCAACCTATACTGACTTTTTTCGACTTCATACTAAGGCGGCTCTTTCCCTAGTATACATTATACCCCATAAGACTTTATTATTGAATAGAACAACTTGAGAGGAATACATTTCGATTGAAAACCTAACATTTCTTCATTTAATATTCTTTTGGTCATCTTTTTTCTTTTTAGCTTCGGTCCATCATCACAGCATTGGTTGAACCCCGTCATATTACATGAAACAAATACAAATATTAGTATTCTCATATACAAGCCCAAACAAAAGTAATGGTCTAACATGTAACAATTATTTATTACAATGAATGACTATAAAGTACACTTTATATTTTTTTACATACGTACATGAAATGCTTTCAACCTATTTATATGTACAATATATCTATATCTCCTATTGCTTAATTTCGTAATTACATAATTTACATTAGATATTCTTTCCACTATTCTGAACGGCCCTTTATATAACCTACATAATTTCAAACTCCTATTGTCCACCCGTCTTGGTGTATATACTAATACTAATTGTCCCGGTGAAAAGTCCTTTACTTTAGCCCTTTTGTCAAAATATCTCTTTTGCCTAACTTGTGCCCTCCTAATGTTTTGTACTGCCTTCCGAACTAACGCACCTTGTAAATTATGTCTCTCGGCATAATTTATTTCTCGGTTTTGACTATCCCTATTTACCCCCATGTCGCTTTGGAATATCGGTTCCCTAGCGTACATCATCATATATGGTGAAACCTTAGTGGTTGATTGTTTGCTAGTGTTATATGCATGACATACTAATGGCACAAATCTACACCAGTCTCGTTGGTCCCTGGCAACATACATCGATAACATTTGAATCAGCGTTTTATTGAACCGCTCTACTAACCCATTCGTTTCTGGCCTAAACGCCGTACTAAATCGCGACTTTGCCCCAAATCGATTCACAGTTTCTTTCACTAGGTGTGAAGTGAATACTGCTCCCCTATCAGAAATTACCTCCTTAACACCTCCGTACCTACAAAACACCTCTTCAATCAAAAATTCACTCACTTTCTCTGCCGTTACCCTTTGTACTGGTTTACATATCGCATATTTCGACACATATTCAACACATACTATAATATACTTATTCCCGTTCAAAGATTTTCTAAAAGGCCCTAAGATATCGATTCCTACCTTCTGCATCTTATGGGTCACAGTTATAGGCTGTAGTTCAGCTAATTGTTTGACCTTTTTCCTCTCTTGACACAACCTACACGTTTTTACATACTTCTCGATCTCCTTCTCAGCATTCTCGCAATAATATTTATCTCTGAATTTACATAATGTTTTCGCTAAACCCAAATGACCCCCTGACCATGGGTCGTCATGTAGTTCCTGTAAGATCTCATATAATAAACCCTTTGGTATAACTACAAGATCTTTCATAATATTCCCTCGCTTTACTCTCTTACACAATATTCCCTCATTCAATTTATACCCCTTATATATTCCGGTATCGCTCATCCTTATTCGAGATAACCAACGCCTACATGACTCATTCATCCCTTGCTCTTCTTGGACCTTAACTACCTCTAATTTATACACTTCCAAACCATCCTCTTGTTCTTTCTGAGCGTTCTCGACTGTACTCTCCACATTCAACGGGTTTCTACTTAAAAAGTCGGCAACTACATTCTCTCTGCCTGCACAATGCACAATATCGAAATCATATGCTTGTATGCTCAGTGACCATCTCGCCAACCTTCCATTCATATCCTTCCTATCTCTAAGCCAACATAACGCCTTGTGATCGGTTACGACTTGGAATTTCAATCCCCATAAAAAATGCCTAAAATAATTTAACGCCCATACTAGACCTAAACTTTCTTTCTCAGTAGTGGAATACTTCTTTTCTGCCTCACTCAATTTCCTCGATACATACGATATCGGATGCATCTTTATTTTTCCTTGCATTAGACAACATCCCAGAGCTTCTCCACTAGCATCTATATACAACCTAGTTAAAACATCCTTATCACTAGAATAATGACTTAAAATAGGCGGGTTACACATTCGATCTATGATAATGGAAAACGCGTTTTGGTGTTCCGAGGACCAACAAAACTTCGACCCCTTCTTTAATAATTTTGTCAAGGGTAGAGCAATTTTGGCAAAATTATTAATAAACTTACGGTAATAGGAGAATACTCCAAGTACCGATTTTACCTGTTTTGCATTTGTCGGTGCAGGCATTTCTTTTATCGCCTTTAATATCCTGCCATCTGGTCGAATACCATCCCCCGATATCTCATGCCCTAACACACTTATCTTCCTATACCCAAAACTACATTTATTTGGTTTAAGCGTAAGGTTCGCCTCCTTAAGGCGCATTAATACCTTTTCTAATGCTTCCTTAAATTCTGTGAAAGTTTTCCCCCATATTAATATATTATCAACATAACAGATGGCATTCTTGTATTTGATATCCCCTAACACCTTATCCATTGTACGCTGAAATACTGCTTGACTTGTTTTTAAGCCAAAAGGTAACACGTTAAACTCATACAATCCTGACGGTGTGATAAATGCCGTTTTGTGCCTATCACTTTCCGAAATCACAAGTTGCCAATAGCCAGAATTTAAATCTAAATCAGCGAAATAGTGGGCACCCGAAAGATATATTAAAATGTCTTCAATAATAGGCAATGGATAGCTATCTGTTACCACCTTTTTATTCAACTTACGGTAGTCCACACAGAATCTCCATGTGTTATCATTCTTCCGCACTAACACTACTGGGGAAGCATAAGAGCTTTTAGATTCGCGAATAACACCGTTGTCTAACATTTCTCTAACTTGTGTATTGATTATTTCTAGTTGTTTAGGTGAGACACGATATGGCGGGTGGTGTACTGCTACTTGGTCTACCGTTTTTATTTCTATTTCTGTTAGTTTACACCTACCTAATTCTGTGGGCCTAAATGCAAAACATTTCCTATACTTACTAAATAGATTTCGTAAGATATTCTTTTGATTTTTACATAAGTCCGGATTAATATTAATCTCATCCATTTCGCATTCATTTCTGGAATTTACGTGCGGATATAACTTATCCTCATTTTTCTCTATATATTCACGTAATATATGTAATCCGATTTTAACAAATTACATGATTTATCTACATTAGTGACATTACTATTTACAACTATTTCTATGGCAGCCGTACATAATGGAAAGATCATTATTATTTCGTAGCGACGAAGGATTAATGAAATTTACATAGCAACGCTGTTTAAGACATATAAAATTCTTTAAAAAGTCTATTACAGTATCATATTTTTTAGAAAATCTCGACCTAATATAAGTTTAGTTTTAATATTCTCTATTATTAACATTTCATTCGCAAAAATACTGTTATTTATCATTAAATTTACACACGTTTTTCCTATCACATTTAGTAATGATCCTCCTAGCGATTTTACAAAATGCCTATTGGGTGCATCATCTTTGAATGTTACTTTTAGATGTTCCGCGAGATCATCCGACATGCACGATATATCTGCTCCCGTATCGATTAACGCTGAACACGAATGACCCTTAATTATGACCTGTATAAATGGACTGGACAAACCTTTGCTTTCTGTCGGGAGATCTCCATCTGTTTGGGACGCAGCTCTCATCTCCCGCGTTTCATTCATTGGCGGCGTTCCTGTACGTTTGGGTGTTGTGGTGTCATCGGACTGCGTCTGAAATCATTACGTGTGTTTGAGGCCGTTCTTTCATAACGTCTCGGCCTTAGATTATACCGGGGCGTGTGAAAAACTTCCGTCGGCTGTGGACGTTCTGTCTGCGAGCGTATGGGCGTACCGGGCAGGATGTCTGGTTCCTCCCTGAATTTTACCTTCTGTTGCACTCCCATTGGTGGTTGTAAAGGAATGTTACTCGATTTTATTTGACCCCCAAAGACCTCGTTGTACTGAATGATTGTGTTTCGTAATTCTTCTCGCGACGAATACACTCTCATTCCTAGCTTTTCTTTTAGCGAGGGTAACATCGTTTTGATGAATTGTTTTATGAAAATTTCGTCTGATATCTCAGCCTTGGCCGCAATGTCGCTGAGTCTGTAAAAATATGTTAGTAGTTCCTCATCGCGGCCCTGTTTGGATACATAAAATCGCTCCATATAATTTATCGAGATAGGAAATTCGTTTTCAATTTTTATACATAATTCATTGAAATTGGCCGTGTCGGTATATATCATTTTATAAAACACTAACGCAGGGCCATCAAGATACAATCCCAGAAGTAAAGGTAAACTCTCTATATCCCATTTATTTATTGCCGCGACCGTTTTAAAGTCTTTAACAAATTCTGCGAACGCCAAATTCTTCGTTCCATTGAAACGCTTGATGGCCTCCATCTTGACTCTTACCCTCTGACCACAATACTTAGCTCTCCTGGTTTCTTCGTCCAGCGTAGCGATTGCACGTAGCGACTGAACGTAGTGACTGCACGTAGCGACTTCACGTAGCGATTGCACGTAGCGACTACCCGGCGCCTCCACCAACTTGTAACACCCGCCCGGCGATCTATCAGCCGGACGTGTTACTCCACCAATCGTACCGCCTTTTTCTAGGGGGTTTTCCTTTGACTCGCTTGGCTGCTCGAGGATCCGAAGATCGACAGGATTTTTCAGGATTTTTAATAATAAACTGAGAGTTTATTATTAAAAATCCTGAAATATATCTTCGTTTATTTCTCGGGGATCTGACTATTCCCCACCGAATCAAAAAAAACACTCTTATTCTAATACATTTTTTTCTAATAAACAAAACAGTTCTACATTTGAAAGCAGACAAAGCTGCCAGTTTATATGTAACACCATAAAGGTATTACATCACTATATTATATAAGTAATTTTAGGTTGTTATCGCTTGTCGCGTCTCACTCGCTCTATCATTCTAATCGCCGTACGCTCAGTCGCTCACCATCTTGGCCGGAATAAAGAATTCCGCGGAGACGATAAAGATTTGAAGGAATAAATAAGCTTATCGTATCCGGCCCCGGAATCAGAACCTTTGATTCAGTACCTCCGGACCCCTACTGCACGATTACGATAGGATTCACTAGCATCGTAGCTACAATGTGATAGTGTTCTGCATTGTCTCGCCCAAGTCTGGAATCACCATCTTATAATTCCTGCCGCAACAACGTCAGTGATTGTCACTGCCGTGATCCGTTTAGGTTATGCATGTGGCATTTAGACCCCATCACGAGGATATTAACGCACTATTAACATTTTTGGTGTCTATAGGCAATGTTTGTTTCTTTCCATCAGGTGAGCCATCTGTTTGTTTACTACCTTATGATATAACATAAAGGTCGCTGTTAAGTCACAAAGTACATAGCTGGAGCTTAGAGCGCATAGATAGGTAGGTACATTAGCTAACTATGCTCAACACATTGCAAAGCTTGGATTCATTAATGAAATAAAAAAATTATAAGTAAAAATCGCTGGACAATGCTGTTTTCTATCTTATATGATGTATATAAAAAAACGCATAAATTAATTTAACCAGAAAGTAAGCAAATTATTTGTTTGTGATATAGGTATACATATATGAATTGAAATACATATACGGATATTGAAATAAATTGAACTAACTCTTAAATCCAGAAATACAAAGTCTATGCTCATCAGAAAGATGTTTGTCCCTGTCAGGAATCTAACTCGAGCCCCATCGACGGTTTAGTCAGATTAGCTAATCACTCGACTAACAGGGCGGTGACTAAGTATTATTAACGTAATTGCCTATTAATTTGGAGCACGTTACTGCGGCCCAAGACGTGACGCAAGGGCACTACCTACCTCTTTTCGAAGCGCTTCGTCATTTTATCGAGCTCTAATAATAATCCAATACATAATGAACCCTAATTACATGTTTGTTATAGCACTCATCCCGTCCTCGGGAAATCTTGGGAAAACTCGTATAATATTTTTCCTTTGTTGTATTGTATATATAGAGCCAAGCTTCTAACTCTAAACGCTCTAACTCTACAAGTACTAACTTCCTATACTTTGCACCGTAATCAAAATATGTGGCTTTCTATTTTTTTCATAAAACTCGTTAATTGTCTTATGTGAAAACTGATCATTATTTAATATACAATTACATTAGCTAATGGATTGATTTTAAATTGGCATATCTTCATATAAACATGAACTAGCTGACCCGGCAATCTTTGTTTTGCCATACAAATTACTCGTTTTGGTGTGGTACTTGAGGGAGAGGAGGGTTAATTGAGATAAAAACTATCCTATCTTTTAAGTTTTACAATCAGTAGATATCTACAAAATTTCATTGGAATCGGTTTAGTAGTTTCGTAGTCCATCGTGTAAGTGGACACTAGTGCTAAAAATTAAGAGATGAAAAAATCCAAATTTTTAGGGGTTCTTTAAATTGCTGTATTCTTGTTAATCGTGGTCATATTGAGATTAAAAAAAAAACATTTTAAAGCTTGAAGTTTTTAATTTGGAGACCTTATGGAAAAAAATAACCAAGTACTGTGTATTGCTCAATCTTAAAAAAATACCAAAGGAAGTAATATTTTATCACTTACACACTTGTACTGTTTCACAATAAAGCTATTATCATTTATTTCCGACCGGTTTCGCTTACACAAGCATCATCAGGGCAATTTATAGTTATAAACTAAGCACAAAATTAAATGTCAACAAAATAACAAAATTAAAGGCAAATGTACATCCTACCTCAAAATATTCGTTGCATCAACTGACGTGGGGCTGTCAACACTATTGGTAACGACCTCCCCACAAGTAGGGAAAAAATCAATGTTCAAAAATTACTTCCTATCACTAAAATTATCTACGATTAACTAAATTATCACATAGTATTTAAAAAAATAATTTCAACAAATTGTCACATAGTGGTTAAAAACACAAAATTATAATAATCATAGTAAATCTGCTACAAATGTCAAAAATTTTAAATTCAGTCAATCCCTATACATATAAAATTATTATCCAGAAAAGTGTAGAATATAAACCAAAGGAAATATTTAAAAAAAAAATTCGGTTGTTTGTTGTGTCCACGGATTAAATAGCCTTTCAAGACCATTTCTCAGTTTGTCAGTGTAGCTACTAGCTTGCAATCACATACAGAACTACACAGTTATACTACTCGCCAATGAAATAAAATCATTTAAGGGTAATTTTTCAACCTTGTCATCTCATTCGCTACGATAAGACAGTACAGCATAGTTTATTTCTATTTTTTCACAATACCTACACCTACAAATGCGAAGCGTTTACTCATATGCACGGCGACACGTTTTCTTATTATTCATGTGGTAATAGTAGGTAGTATTTCTGTCTATTAGTATTCATGTGGTCTGTGGTTTTGTCCTACGAACTTGGAAATAATTTTTTCAACTTAACCACCATACGGATCGAATAACTTGTTTATTTAGCTTCAATTATTTTCTTTTTTAGAAAATTCGAAGCGACAATTTTTTACCGAGATATCGAACTTTGCATGGAAAATGAGGTATTTGTCTTTAACCATCAATATCTCAGCAATCAAAGAATGCTCAAAAAATTTAAAGCAATTTTTGAAATCTTGAAATATTTTCCATAAAAATCAGTCACGATTTTTTCAAAATATTTTTTTTATTCCTTGTATTAATTTGCAAATTTAAGAAAAAAGGGATTTTAGGGGCTTAACCGATAATCAGGCGCTAAGTTGAAAGTATGGAGAAAAGGATTATTGTTAAATATGTATTTTATAGTTCATTACGACTTTAAAAGCCCTACAACAGTTTCAATTTAATCCATCCAACCGTATTTTTGTTATATGCGATCAAATTTCTGAAAAACATTCAAGGATCACGATATTTCCTTTAAATACTCATAACCTTTAACCAAATGCACAATACAGTTTTCGTTTTTTTCTGCATTTTTATGATAAATTTTAAGATAATTGTAAACTTTGGATTTTTACACTCTCCTGAATCCCCATGTCGCTCTAGCGTAAGAACCTTGTTGCGTTTTCCTCCTAGCAACTCTGCTGCTTATTTGCACTCGTTTACGGTACATGCTGTAAGTCTGTGGAATTCCCTGCCCAGTGAGATTCGCCTTTGCCAGACTTTAGAGTCCTTTAAAAAACGAGTCAAAGAACACTTCTTAGCTGAAATGTAAATTTTCCTTACATTGTATGTATTTTTTTATTTTATTTTATTTTATTTATTTATTTTATGTCATAAGATAGCAAACAAGCAGATGGGTCTCCTGATGGAAAGAGTCAACCATCGCCTATAGACACCAAAGATGTTAATGGTGCGTTGCTATCTTGTGGCGAGGTATAATGCCACATGCATAAGTTTACCGGCTACCTTACCCTCCAAACCGGAACACGACAGCGACAAGCACTGACGCTATTGCGGCAGGAATAGGTAAGGCGGTGGTACCAGACCCGGGCGAGACAATGCAGAATTCTACCACCTAGTAGCCACGATGGTAGTGACTCGATAGCCAATCGGTCGCCTTTTACGACCTGCCTGGCAGAACGGCAGTTAGCCTATTCTACAAAGGAGGCCGGGACCAACACGGCGAAAACATTTTTTTTTCTCTACAACATTTCTATTTTTAAATACTTTATAAGTATATACTTATTTATTAACATATGTTAATTTAGTTTCATTGTTTATATTTGTTATTTTTTGTCTACTCAATTCTTTATTTTCATTTTTTTTTATTCTCCTTTAACGGGTTGGCTGGAAGAAATCTCTTTAAGTAGAGATAAGCTCGCCCATTGTACTTATGTTACATTAATATTGTCTTTTTTGTATTGTATTCTGTGTACAATAAAGTATTAAATAAATAAATAAATAAATAAATCATGCTCTGAACTGTAACAGTATTCACATTGTAATTTAATTTTGGATAAATTAAAGTGTGCTCTTTCTACACGGATCCTGCAACTTTTACTAATACATACATAATAAAGATACATTCTCGCGAAAAATGTAATTCTCCTTCTAGCGTAATCGAATAAAAACAATGAGCCGATTAAAATGCTGCCTTAAAAAAATCATAAAGGCATTGTTTTGTATTGTATTATGTAAAATATGTAAATATGGCAACAGTTACGAGCTAGGCGTAGATGAAAAAGCGAAATTTACATTTACAGTTTATTATTCTTTTATATCTAACCACTACCGAAATAATTACTATAATAATTACAATCATAACTCATACCTTACAACCTGTAAAATTTACTGTCAGAAGTTAATGGAATAAGTAATAATGGTGTTTAACGACCTACATTAATGTCAAACAATATTTTAAAGAATACAAATATATTAAAAGTATAAAAGAATTTCGTGTAAAAGTATTTTAAAAATTACTTTAAAAATATTTTGTTTTAATTTCATTTTAAACAACATACATACATACGTTGTTTTAAATGAAATTAAAACAAAGTAATAATTAATAGTAAGCACTTACATAAGTGCTTTTTGTAAAGTAATTAATAATGAAATTTTACTATGTGTCGACGATAAATAGACACTATAAATAGATACAATCTCTAAAGTGTCTTGATATTATTAAAAAGTAATGATATAAGGTTACATCCAATCCAAATTAGCTATTTGTTGTACTGACTGATGAGTTCTTAAGACAGCGCCATCTATTAAATACTTAACCAACCCGGATAATAAAGAGTTAATTTAAGAACTTGAAGATAATTATAACCTTTGGCATGTAATAAACAAATTGAACAAAATAAGATAAAACCTATCTTGCGACCATAGTTCTACATAAGACACAATACATGCAGCATTACCTACCTACGGAAAATAGTCAAGTAGTTTCGGGGTTAGTAGTCTATTTCGAACTTAGTAATTTAGTCGTCATAGTTTATTAGTGTTTTTGTCATTTGATTTTCAGTGACATTAGTTTGTTCACTATATACAAATTTATAATTTAAAAACTGTAAAACTGCAACAACTCCCAACCTTCTGTGTCGCTCGAATATTGAATCAGATCTTAATAAATTTATATCGGAGGAAGGGGAAGTATATCCTCCTTAAACAAAAAAGTAATTTTGCAAATCCATCTTCACACAATTATGTTCGATCACACATAAATATATTAAATAAACCTCTGTACTTAGAACTTCCTAGTATTAGGGAAGAAGTTTGGGAAGTTCTTTTCATCGTGCTATTTACTAATACGAGTTCCACCGTGACATCACTGCTGCAGAGACAACTTGAAAGATTAATAATGTGTATGGGGAAGCTTGTAAAAGAAAACATAGTGCATGCTTGTTCCCAACGTTTTCGTTGTGAAAGAACACAGGCGGTTTTTTAGTCTGAGTTATTGAACCTTTCGATTAACCCGCTTCGCACAAAGCTAGAACTTTCTTGAATATTATTTTACTACTTGGCAATTAAGAAAATGCCGGTCTGGCAGGCGTCTTGCGGTTGCATCACAATCTTTTAAAATTTTTAATATGTATAAAAAAAATTCATAACTTTCTCGCTCAAGGCTATAGTTTTGAATATATTGTAACTTACACATGCCTAAGTGTAAAAAAATTGACATTTTATTCTGATGGTTGCAAGTATATGCAAGACGATAGGAAAGTTGTAGACGGGTATAAAAGGTTGACTAATAAAAGCCTGTGCGTACTGAATAGAATGCTCAGAACTTGATTCTAATACCGAATTTACAGAAAAAAATAGAAACTTAAATTTTTTTACCTAACTATCCAATAAGAATATTTAGTAGTGGCCTCTGTGCATGGAAATCGAAGTTCATTCTTTACTAACAGCAATGATGTATCGGACTTGTCACTACACTTTTAAACGGCCCGCGCGGTGACCATACTTTTTAAATGTTATGACTGCTTTTTGTTCTATTATTTGTTTTGTCTTTCAGAGTGACGAAACTAGAATAATTTTCTACGTTTATATAAATTAAATAAAATATATCACTGGGAACGAAAAAATCATATACCTAAAAATATTGAGACTTTAATTTGATTGACTTCTATTATCATATTTAAGTGTAACCATTGTATAAAACTTTAATTACATTAATGGTATTAAATCAGCAATGAGTTTATATATATTATCATAATTTTCATTATAAGTATCAAATAAAAATTCTCCCTCTTTTTGTACTAAAGAATGGTTTAAACCTAATTTCTTTTTTGTTATTTTGATTATCTAAAAAGGGTCTTGGCAAATCTTAACTCAGAATTTTGTCAATATAGCCTTGAGATTAGCAGTTGTACTAAGACACCCAATGACATAATAAATACCTTAACACAGACTGACTACTAAGGAGAGAACTGAATGTTATTTTTTTTTAACTGAATGTTTACGTTAACTATACCTGAATTTCAACTATATTTAGCTGCTATTCCTCAAGTTTTAAAAATATTTATTAAATGCGGATAAGTTAGGGATTGATATAGAAAGATAGAGGGATAAAGAAATGGACACAGCAAGAATTGAGTAAAGCACACTGACAAACCCGCGCCGGTTGCTGCTTTACATTATTACTCAATCGTCACAATAACGAGATTTTGAATTTTAATGAATTCGTTACTCAAAAACGCTCGTTATAACGGTTGAATCCTGGAACCAGCTAAATCCTGATCTAAGTGAAAGTTAACTTAGTAAAAGATACTGCTAAGTGTACGGTGAACCCAGTGCTGGTGTCATCCATTGCTTTTCAAGATCTGGGCAGCAATTACGGAAAATCTTATTTAGTCTCTCTTGTAATTTCACATCTGTATTAAATTAACACGTAAGCACCTAATATTGAAAAAAACAAAAAAATATTTTGAAAGCAATAAAAATGTATTTAGTGTTCAATGAGTGAATATACAAATTACGTTTTATAAGCTAAAGTAAAAATAAAAACAAAAGGCCAAAAAAATTGAAAACAAAAGCATCATCACTCTCGGTTCCCATTCGGGGCAGACAGATTTAACCTAACGTCAATAGACTTTTCGGTTCACCACGATTCACCGGTTTGTCGGTTAGCAAGGTAAATTACAAACCTGATAACGATTATCGACTATCTCTAGCGATAACCGGGACCGACGGCTTTATATGTTCATCTGAAGCACGAGAGTAGTACACGCGCCTGACTCCGAGCTGCTACTGAGATTTTAAATTTACAAGAAAAACCTCGAAAAAACCTCAATAACACTTTGTCTAAGCCCGGGGATCGAACCTGGGATCTCATGATCTGAGCCGAATGGCTAACTCCTAGATCACGAGGCAATCAAAGTAAAACAGAAACTACTCACAACTTATATAGGTGAAGAAACAATGTTAGACTTAGTGTTTGTACCATATGTCGTGTGTCTCATAGTACCGATAAAAACGATCCAACTCAGGGTATGCCAGACGTGAATCTGGCGCTGATTTTTAGTTACGAATAAACCCACTATATGTCATGAACGTGAAGTTAATATCAAACATGTGCATAAAAATGCGATATTTGCATTGAAGGCGGAGAAAAACGCTTTATTACATTTTATCTAACAAAAATTTACTGTTACCGAAAAATATATTAAAGTTCTTATGCTCACAACGATAAAAATTTAATAAAATTTTTATTTGTGAAAGTCTATGTTATATTATCTGGTACTTAAACCTTGGAACGGCTGAACAGATTTTGATGAATTTAGATAAAAAGGCGTCTAAATTTAACATATTAGAATACTTTTATCACAAGAAAATTATTATTTTTTTCTTATCTGTTTTTTACTTTGAAAATTCTTAGATAGAAGAAAAATATAGTACGGTAATTGTGAATATTTGTATTAATATTATTAATGCAAAAATTTTGATGTTTGGGTGGATCGATAGAGAGATGTTTGTTACTCAATCACGCTAAAAGTACTGAACGGATTTGAATGAAATTTGGCACAAATAACCTTGAATAGAATATAGGCTACTTTTTATCCCGACATAATGGGTTGTTCCCGCGGGTTTCACCAAAAACTTATAATGCTGCGGGTTGCACGCTGCAGCTAGTTGTTATATAAAACTAAACGATAAACGCGTATTACAAATACGTGCACGTGGAAAAATGTCGACGAACTCCAAAGGCATATGACATATGAAAAAATGTAAAAACTGTAGGTTTTAAATATTTGGAAATATATAAATAAAAAAATGGGTAGAATAACAAAAACACAAACAGCATTTTTTTTTTTCGTTTATATACTCGCACAATAATGATTTGCCACATTTGCGTTGAAATGGTTAATAAGGAGAAATACATAAATCACATTTATTTACATAACATTGCTATGCGGACGACAGTACTGGTGATGCTATATACTCCGGCCGTACCGGTATTTCTCGGGAACACGTCGAAGAGGGCCGGAACAAGCTTGTGTCTGAACTCGAGAATCAACTAACTGATGTCTCAGAATGGGGTAAACCTCAAAACCTTATTACATTTAACCCCAATAAGACGCAGCTTTGTGCGTTCACCGCAAAAAAAAAGAACATCCTTTTTCGTATCACCTCGGCTCGAAAACACTCTCCTGACAGCCTCAGCCAGTATTGGAATTATGGGAGTCGACATATCGAACAACGTTCAATTCCGCGGTCATTTGGAAGGGATGGCTAAACTAGCCTCCAAAAAGCTTGGTGTACTCAGTAAAGCAAAGCAGTACTTCATGCCAGCCCATCACCTTTACAAGGCCCAAATTCGACCTCACATGGAGTACTGTTCTCACCTCTGGGCCGGAGCTCCTCAGTACCAGCTTCTTCCTCTTGATCGCATTCAACGTAGAGCGGTTCGAATCGTCGACGACCAGGCTATTTCTAATCGGCTTGACTCTTTGGCGTTACGCAGAGATGTAGGTTCGCTCTGCATCTTTTACCGTATTTATCATGGGGAGTATTCCGACGAGTTGTTCGGACTAATGCCTGCCGCTAAATTCCACCATCGGACATCGCGTCAAAACTTAAAGTTCCATCCTCACCACCTCGATATCTGGAAATCCACAACCGTGCGCTTTTGTCGACACTTTTTGCCTCGCACTACTCCTTTGTGGAATCAATTACCCTCGGGGGTGTTTCCGAATGGATACGACTTAGGGACCTTCAAGAAACGAGCTTATTCATTCTTAAAAGGCCGGCAACGCATCTGCAATACCCCCGGTATTGCGGATGTCCATGGGCGGCGGTGATCACTTACCATCAGGTGCACCATCTGCTCGTTTGCCCCCTCTACTATAAAAAAAAAAAAAAATATGTATGCAACTAAATTTTGCTGTTGCCGAGAAAATTATTAGATCTTCTAATTCCAAGAGACGCTAACCGTACATAGAAGTATTTTGTTCACTGACATAGTGTTTATTATATTAATATACCGACTAAATATACGAGTATAATCATTTATTTAAAACTAGCTGTGCCCGCTACTTCATCCACGAGGAAAGGTTTAAGGTGAAGATAGGCAGTCCCGGGGTTTTACCTCATAGTTCCCGTTCCCGTAGGATTTCTGGGATAAAAACTATTCATGTCCTTTCTAGAGTATCAAACTAACAATGTACCAAATTTCATCGAAGTCCGTTCAGTGGTTTAGGCGTGAAGAAGAGACAGTGTTATATTCACACTTATAATATTAGTATGGATTTTAATAGCTTTGCCAATCAAAACTTCAAAGTAAATGCAGGCGCCCTTTTTTCGGACCCACGTAGCTTTAGTTTCAAATATTTTCAGACATAACAACTAAATTTAATGGCGCTCTTTTGATAGAAAGTGATGGAGGGATCAAAGAAGTAAACCTACTAAGTAAAAGGTAACTTTTCATTCTTTCTTCGAAAATATTGAAGACATAATGTTGAGAGAAATACCTTTTGGGTCAGTGAATTTCAAATTGTATTATGTGCAAACTATGGAAGAAATGTAGCTTTAGTGCGAGGCATATTAATTAAACTGCTATAAAATCGCGACTCCCGTTTAAATTGCGGTTCGGATATTATGGTACCGGAGATATCAAATAGTGTCATGCCAATGTACTCCAAATTGTATATTCAGTATTAAATTTCGCACATGGCGAAGGAGAGCATTTAATTACGCAATTGAAAACACACTGCCTACCCGTGATCTAGAAATAGCCTATTGGGCTCAGATCTTGAGGTCCCGGGTACAATTTCTCTCTCCGGATTGGGAAAGATATTACTGAGTTTTTTTCGAGGTGTTTCTTAAAAATCTAAAATCTCAGTAGCAGCTCAGAGTCTGGCGGAGTGCTGTATTACCACTCCCGGGCTTTACGTGCTCGGATGAGCACGTAAAGCTATCGATTCTGGTTCGATCTGCAGCGCCCATTTTGTTGCAGCAGAGATGCAACGTTTTATTGAGCAGTAAACTCTACGTTTATTATTACTGACAATGTAATTGAAGCGTTTATTAGGTTTGTCCTAACTACCATTTCTATTCTATAAGAGAACATTTCACAGTTGTCTTATTAAATGTCGAGAGCCGAAACTTTTAGACAAATTTATATTGTCAGAATAAGCAATTTTAACCCACCATTCGTGAGTCGTGACGTATATGTCGGAGAGACCGGGTGATTCGAAAAATTCGAATAAATTTTTCACCCGCCGTCAATTCGAGTTGCGATTTCTTATAACTGCCTCATTTTAAGTCCCACACCGTTAGTACCACTCATGAATTTGCCACGGATGCGCGTTCACGAGTATCAGCACCAACCCGGTCCGTAAGACCAGCGTAACCAAACATGTAAATAAAATATTTATAATATTTTCATATAGTAAATTACATGTAATATTTTTTTGTTACAAGGATATATATTTTTGTTTATTTTCTAAGAGTTTGTAATGTCCTAAGATTGACAAAGTCTTTAATTAAAAAAAAAAAAAAAATTTTACTAATTTCAAATTTTTTATAAGCATGTGGGTAAATAGAATACTTTTAGTGTCTTGAGTATAATTTTTTAATAAGTAATAAACAACCTGTGATCGACTGAATTTTTGTTTTTTTATTTTCATAAATGTGTTTGTAATTAAACCTAAACTAACTAAAACTAGGATAACTAGCCAATGGTTGGCAAAATCTTAGGTTGAAAACCCTGGTCTGTGAGATCGGCGTCATCAATATTGTAAGTGAAATTGACGTTACCAATGGCGGGTTAATGAAACATTTCAAGAAGAATATTATGTGACAATTTATTTAATTTTTATTTAACTTTAATGACATGAGATATTTTTTATGAACACAATTTTCTCCCAACTTGTGGGAGATCTTCACCCATAATGCGGACAATCCTACATTGGTAATGCAACAAATATTTGTGAAGGTAGGATGAACATCTGCCTTCAAATATGTTATTTTGTGACATTTAAATTTCGTTTCTGGTTAGTAACTTAATAGTTAATACCCTGAAGATGCGTAAGTGAAACCAATTTATTAGAAATTAATTGTAGTGTGTTATTATTATTGTCTTACGTGTGTAATTAGTATTTTTTTTTATTTTTTATTGATAAAGGCAAGTGAAAACGTAGAAATTCATTAAACTGTTCTGCAAGTTCGTGTTGTGTTAAAACTTTAGACCCATACATACATCTCACTTTTGAAGGCTGTTAGGCTCAAAATATTCATATACAAAATTTAATTTTAAATTATTTATATATAGCCGTGGTGATGCCGTAAATCGTTGTTTTTTTTTCAAATCATATGCTTTTTAAACGATTTACTGTGAGTAATTTTGAATTACTTTTGTATCCATTTTAAAGAAAATTTTATGGAGAGTGGGGAATGAAATTTGGCAGACGAAGAAAACTAGTTATTTTGCAATTTTCCGCGAACTTTTAAGTGTACCTTTGCGATGTTACTGAAAAGGAAAACATATAAAAGCGGTGTAAGAAATGGAACAAACTTACCGTAGGTCTGAAAATAATGAAGACCCCAGCGGCACAGTTATCCACCCTCGTCCACCACACTTTATACCACTGGATAACTGTGCCTCTGGGGTCTTCATTATTTTCAGACCTACGGTAAATTTGTTCCATTTCTTACACCGCTTTAAATGTTTTCCTTTTCAGTAACATCGCAAAGGTACAATTAAAAGTTCGCGGAAAATTGCAAAATAACTAGTTTTCTTCGTCTGAACAATGAATTTCCGCAAAGTAACGCCTGAATCTATAAAATATAAAAAATTAAATCTGGCATATTTGAAGTTTATTTTTTTATTTCAAAGTTTAGCAAACCAGCAAATATTTCTCCTAATGAGAAAATTATCGCCTTGAGACACCAAATATGTTAATGGTGTGTTGCTATTGTGTGGTAGGGTCAGAATGCCTCTTGCATTTTTTTTTATAGAAGAGGGGGCAAACGAGCAGGAAGTGCACCTGATGGTAAGTGATCACCGCCGCCCATGGACATCCACAATACCAGAGGTCTTGCAGTTGCGTTGCCGGCCTTTTAAGAATGAGTAAGCTCTTTTCTTGAAGACCCCCAAGTCGTAACCGTTTGGAAACACCCCTGCCGGTAATTGGTTCCACAACAAAGTAGTGCGAGGCAAAAAGTGTCGAGAGAAACGCACAGTTGTGGATTTTACAGCTACCTTCTTTCAAATCGGCACATGACAGCGAGAACCAAAGCTGTTGTGGCGGGAATAAGTAAAGCGGTGGTATCAAAAGTCAGTCGAATTTCCCCGTGTTGGTATGGATTTTCCCATGTTGGTTCGGGCTCCTTTAAAGAATAGACCAACTGCCGTTTTGTCAGGCAGATCGTAAAAGGTGACTGATTGGCTATACGTGTCACTACCATTTTGGCTACAAAGTGGTAAAGCTCTGCAACGTCTTGTCAACGTATTTGGTACAATTGCCTTATCTATTCCTGTCGCAATAGCGTCAATGTTTGTCATTATCGTATTCTGGCTTGGAGGGTAAGGTAACCGATAGACTCAATATGCATGTGGGATTGCCATCACGCCACACGGATAGTAATGCTCATTAGCATCTTTGGTGTCTATAGGCGATGGCTTCTCTTTTTATCAGGAGTAATTTTTAGTTTGCTATTTTTATGATATAAAAAAATCTGTAAACGGTTTACCCTGCAGACCATCCCTGAAACTTCCCGGTAAATTAAGGTGTTTTTTTTTTATCTCGAAAAAGTAAAAACTAGAAGATTTTTTTCAGTTCAAACATCTATTTTGTTAAAAATGGCAACATATTGATTTTTGGAAGGGTGTATAATGTATATTTTGGAAATGATGATCGATTTTGATTTTTCGAATGGCATTCAACTCAATTTTTGAGATTTAAAATATTGCTTTAGTCAAATAATCGATAGGTTGAAAAATTTCGAAACAGTGTCAAAAACATTTTTTTCAAAAATTTTCGTTATTGGTAAATCCCAAATGAATTGACCGATTTTGATCCGATTAATGGTATTTGACGCAATTTTTAAAGAACAAAATCTGGTAAGATTTTTAATTCAATCCGTGTATTAGCCTGAAATTTATTTCAAAAATATTAAGTAAATTTGCTGAAAACGAATCTAATTTTCAAAGTTATAGCTTTTCTAATAAAACTGTAACTTTGAAAATTAGATTCGATTTTGATTATTAAAACAGTATTTGACGTAATTTCTTTACGTACTAAAATATCGTAGAATACCAAAAAATGATTGGTTGAAAAATTTCGAGGTTATGTCAAAAAACATGTTAGGTACCGGGGAAGATCAAGATTGACATACCATGATCAGATTAATTGAGTACTGTCCGAAGGTGGTGTCAAGAGTCTTCGCAATCGGTGTGTGTGTATGAAGAGAGTGATGAATGTGGAGAGGAAGCGAGACAAGCTTGCAAGGATCGTGATGTATGCAACTCGGTTCATTCTGCCAACCCGTAAGGGATCTGGCGTGAAGATATGTATGTATGTTGAAAAGGGATAAGGAATCTGGCGTTAAGATATGTATGTTTTCCCCGTGTTGGTCCCGGGCTCCTTTGAAGAATAGGCTAAATGCCGTTCTGCCAGGCAGGTCGTAAAAGGCGACTGAGTGGCTATGCGCGTCACTATCATCGTGACTATTAGGTGGTAGAGTTCTACATCGGCTCGACCGGATCTGGTACCACCGCCTTACTTATTCCTGCCGCAATAGCGTCAGTGCTGGTCACTGTCGTGTTCCGGTTTGGAGGGTAAGGTAGCTGGTAAACTTATGCATGTGGCATTAGACCTCGCCACAAGATAACAACGCACCATTAACATCTTTGGTGTCTATAGGCGATGGTTGACTCTTTTCATCAGGAGACCCATTTGCTTGTTTGCTGTCTTATGATATAAAAAAACACTTTTTTCAGAATTTTCGTCAACGATTACCTACTCCTAAACAGATAAACCGATTTTGGTGCAATTTATGTATTAGACATATTTTTTGAGGAATAGAGCTGATTAGTTTTGTACTCAATCGGTACATTAATCTGGAAGTTGTATTAAAAAAATGTTGTTGCACCAAGATTTTTTAGGGTTTTTTAAAAATTTCAGAAAATCTCCTGGGCCAACTTGGTTTAAATTTTTAGGAAGTCAGGTTGAGTGGAATCAAAGCGAATGCCATCGACCGCTTTTCGATCGGTCCAGCCATTCAAAAGTTATGAGATATTTACATTAACACATACAAACACATACATACATACATACATACATACATACATACATACATACATACATACGTACGTACGTACGTACGTACGTACGTACGTACGTACATACATACATACATACATACATACATACATACATACATACATACATACATACATACATACATACATACATACATACATACATACATACATACATACATACATACATGCATACATGCATGCATACATG